>CM061141.1:320713937-322008937 GCA_030789695.1 Scilla litardierei
TTTCACAACTAGTCGGTCGGTGAGTGTTCTTTGACCGACTAAGAGTTGAAATACAATAGGCTGTCTACTAGGAGAACTAGTCGGTTTAAGAACAAATTCCAACCGATTAGTTTCTCAACTAGTCGGTCGATAATTGTTCTTTGACCGACTAATGATAAACAGTAGCTCAGGCTGTGAAATGAAAGACATAACTAGTCGGTCTAAGAAGGATTCCTAACTGACTAGTTTGACAACTAGTCAGTCAGTGAACCTTCTTGGACCGACTAACTGCAAACAGTGAATGAGCTGAGTTGAGCAAGGAGATCTAGTTGGTTCATGAAGGATTGTCGACCGACGAAATTGCCATCTAGTCGGTTGGTTCTCCTTCTTGAACCAACTAAGATGCACTAGAAGCCGTGAAATGAAGCGTAAGGCTTCGGGAAAGTTTCTATGGGCTTCTATGATAATCCTAGCTCTAATAATGTAAGACCTACTTAAGGCTTAACATTCTACAGAAAGAAACTAGAAGACTAAAAATAAACCTTGACGAATCGTCTTCAAAAGCTTCAATTCGAATCTCTTGACTTCAATAATGGTCCTTGAGCTTCAACGAAGCTTCAGGCACACGATCACGTGCTTTGAGAAGTCTTGAGACGTCGCTTTTGATGTACGTAGACTTTTGGCGACGATCTCCATAACTGCGCTCACAAAGTGTTAGTTCACGATATTTATGTTTGCTCATCATCAAAACCAAATCCGGGGAATCAATACTCAACCTTCTTCGAGGATGAGGAGCTCGACCTGGCCGCCATTATGGCTGCCCTTCCAGCTCTGCCTGCGCACCCTCCGCCGCCAGGAGGCACTACCTCTTCCACCCCTGTCTCTACCACCTCCACCGCCGTCGGGGACCTCGGGGATTGTCACCACCTTCTGTACCCATGCCTGACTCTGTCTCTTCTATACCCATGCCTGAGGGCACTGACATCCTATCTGCACCCGAGCAGATTGCTCTAGACTTTCTGATACACGAGCCTGCCATCACCCTTCCACTGCTTAGGAACCTTCTAGCATCCCTGCCTATTTCCATAGGGTCCCATTCACCTATCTCTGGCTCACTACCTCACCTACATTAGCCGTACTCACTGAGAGAGTCTCGACTTCTGTCGTCACATCTGTGTCGACGGCAGCTCATATTTCCGCTGCAGATGTTTCTG
Source organism: Scilla litardierei (assembly GCA_030789695.1). Lineage (NCBI taxonomy): Eukaryota > Viridiplantae > Streptophyta > Magnoliopsida > Asparagales > Asparagaceae > Scilla > Scilla litardierei. Next base: position 320,715,131 of record CM061141.1, read on the forward strand.
CAGTTGCCACCACCGATATCCCTTCATGGCCACACTCTCCTACCCTTCAGCCTAGGCACCGTAGACCCCCTCCATGGAGCCGCTTTACGCGAGTCGTATCTCACAGTACCCTTCCTCCACTAGACTCCCGTTCCACTGAAGCTCGTCTGACAGCGATGGAGGACTTGACTTCTTGCCTTCGGCTTGATTTTGAGGCCTTCACCTGCTCCACATTCACCCATCAGCAGAGAGTCGAGGCTGACCTCGCTTCGATTATAGACTTGTTGCAGACACGAGGCCTGCCTCCCGTGATCCTGGCTTACGCACCTCCACCCATGATAGACACTATCTTGACCACCGCACCACTTAGTGCCCCACACTCTCAGGCTCCTTTGGGGCATTCTACTTATGTGCCTGAGTTGGTCGTCGCAGACGTGTCTACCTCAATCGTCGACTCACACACTTCTGCACTTGTCGAGACTGCTATCGTCCTATTTTCAACACAGCCGTCTGCCACAGTCTCTGGTCTATTGCATGGGGCCCATCACCACCTCCAGAGGGTGGTGCCCCTGCTTGATGCTGCCACTCCACCACTTTTGGTTCTTATCCTTCCAACATCTTATTTTGTGCACATCTGTCTTTTCGGGGTCCTAGTCTTACACAGCTTGGGGGAGGTCACACCATGCATCATTCCATGCATTTTCATCATCACTCTATCCTTGCATCATGTCACCTTTTCTTTTGTTTGCATGTATTTATTTTTAGTTCACTTTTTATCTCCTTACCCTACCACCCACCCTAACATCATTTACCGCATGCCAGCGTGCTCTCAGCAGTGAGGACACTGCTGTGTTTAGCTTGGGGGATGAGCGCTATCGCTTTATTTTTATTTTTACTTTTTCTTTCATTTTCCACCCATCTTTTCACCTTTTCATTTTTTTCTCATTCAGCATCACGTTTTTCACTTTCTGCCATGCTTGCATGCTTGTTTTTATTTTCTTACTTTCTCCACCTTTCTCCATTTTAGCTAGAATTGTTCTGTATGATGATATCTCTCCTAGCCCTCAGTAGTTACTCATGATGCTTATATATGTTGACATGCTATTTAGGATAGTCTCAGTTTTACTATTTATATGCTGGCATATTCTCTTGCTTATCTTTCTAATTTAATGCCTGATATGAATTGAAATTGAATGCATGAAATAGTATATAGTACGTCTTTTGTTGGGTAATGCACCTAGGTTCACGCATCATTAAAATACTTGGAGCACCCATTTGTTATCTTATCCACTTCTGTTTTGCATGCCTGACATCATTGTGCTTTTTACTGCATGCTTTCACTATTCATTGAGATGAATGAAAATATCCATGCTAGCCATGAGTTTAGTTAGAGTATTATCCTATTAAATCGTTGTGCACCTATGATGAGTGAACCGAGTGATACATTATTTTCATTCTCCACATATCTTTATGATTCTCTACATATCATTTGGTTTCATCCCTTACAGCTAATTCTACCGTATCTACTTCCAAAAAAATCCCAAAAGAAAAAGATACCTTCTAAAAAAGAAAAGAACCAAAAAGAAAAAAAGAAAGAAAAAGAAAAACAAAAAAGAAAAGAAAACTATTTCCTATCCCTTTATTAGAAGCTACTACAGATACTTGGAAAAAGATAGGAAAATTCCACATCCTATTCCTAGATGCGACGCCTCGAGCTAAGCTTAGGGGGGTGAGCCAATTGATCATATGAGTGAGTATAACATTAGAGTGGAGATGGTGCACAACGGGGAGATTCGATAATGCTTGAACTTTACAAAATGTTTTAGCTTAGGAAATTTTTCATGATTTGAAGTGAATATTTGAAAGGCATGATCTCTTTCCATTCTCTATTGCATGTTGGTGTGATCTCTTTGTGCTCCACTTGAATCTAATGATTGAAAAGTGTATTGCTAACTCTTTTTATACTAGATTCTACAGATTGCATGAAATTGATATAAGTTGATGGCATGATTTTAGAAGATCCCTACTTTTGCCTTATTTGCATGCTAGCCATATGATTAGTAAGATTTGAGGATACTATTAGCATGTGTTGTATTATTCGAAGCAACGTGATGTACTACTGAGGCTTGAGATCTAATTGAACATTTTAGCACCCCCCGTCCATCTCTTATCTCTTTTATTTTCTTTTGTTTATCGCCCGACATACCTAGTATTTGTCTTCCTCAAGGACGAGTAAGAGGTAAGCTTGGTGGATTTTGATGTGTCCATATTTTCTATCTTTTCATAGCATCATTCCATTGGATTTCATATCATATCTGTATCCAAATCCCGCATTTTCTTACGATACTGCAATTCTAACGCCATATTCGAGTTTCATAGAGTTTTGTGGATTTTCAGGGATTTTGGAGCGACTCGGAACCACTTTTGGATATGGACACATCCAGCATGCCCGTGAGTCCATTGGCGAGGCTCTACAGGAGTTCGCCGAGGTTCGTAACCTTACGGGAGGAGTGGAGGAGGATCTGGCAAGAGAAAGGAGTTGTTTTGGATTTTTCCCAGGCGACTCCACCGTGTAGCACAAGCTGCTCGATCGAGCTGATACACAAAGCCCAGCAGAATGCGCATCCGACTCGACTGAGCAGAGTGGCGACTCGGCCCGAGTCGACCTATTTTCGAGCTCCATCTCACCAACTTTCCACTCGACCGAGCAGTACCTACTCGACCGAGCCAGCGGACGACTCGATCGAGCAAGGCCTACTCGGGCAAGTAGGCAGAGCGACATTTTGGAAGGAGAACCGATCTACTAACAGCTTGGTCGAGTAAGCGGGCTGCTCGACCGAGGAGCCCAGACCCCTTCGCCCAATCCAAGAGCAGTTAATGCGCATGCTCGACCGAGCAGGTGTCTACTCGACCGAGTCACTGACTCGGTCGACGACATGCAGGCCCAGACTCCAGAATTTCAGATTATTTTCGTGGGGCCCCAGATGCACGGATAGGAGGCGATTTTGAGACTGGAGACGGGGAGAGTTTTTTTGGACGATATTTTCGAATAGTGTTTCGGGAGAGAGGATCAAAAGAAAAAAAGATATTGTAGAGCTAGATCTAGGTTTTGAAATTGAGTTGTTCTTGGGTGAAAGATTATATTTTTATTATCTCTTTTGTTGTGGAAACTGCGGGAGTTCTTCGGATCTCTATTTGCTATTGCTCTTTCTCATTTTTGGTACGTAAGATCTTAATGCCTCGCTCGATTTAATTGCTATGATGTTTTCTGCGGTAAAGACTATGTTTTTTATTGTCGTAATCACTATGTGTGAGTAGTTTTCCCTAGGGCTGATGGGTTAGCCATAAGGCTCTAGGAAAGAGATGTAGATCTGAAATCTTAGGTTATGTTGGGAATAAAGGAGGAATATTTCGGTCGATCCATCCAAATCCCTAGGAGAACTCGTACTGAGATCGTGCCCACGGTCGGTGGAATCGATTAGCTTAAGGAGTATCCTACGGATTAAATTAGGGAGTTAGTGGATCCAACCAAGGCTCGTGACCATGCCCGGCTCATGACTTGAGGGGATCCACTGACGAACTATATCACTACATTGACGGCTACCGCCATTGCGTCAATGAGAGCCACCGAAATACCTCAAAGTTCTAACCCACGAGAGTGGTATGAGCTGAGAGATCAACCCACTAAACCCAATGCAACGTAAGAATATCATTCTAACGTCAACCTCCGACGGTCTTAGCGGTGATCCCTAAGGCCTTAGCTTCTCTTATTATCAAACCAACAACATTATCACAACCAATCTTTCTAAACCGACTGCTATCTCATTCTGAGATCTAAAAATAATCTGAGACCCCAATACACTGTCACTGTCCCTGTGGGATTCGACAATCTTATATACTATAAATTGACACCGTCTGCGTGCGGATAGAGCCCAGAGTCAGCACTTAGGAACTATATTGCGCCTGGTGATTGTGACACCGCCAGGTGGATTTTAGGTGTGAGTTCGGGATGTGTCACACGGGCCGATGCATGAGTAGCCTCTGCTGTCCCCTCAAGGGGTATATCCGTCGGGGGAGTCCCTCCGAGAGGGCGTGGCTCGTCTTCCATGGGATGTCTGCCACAGTTAGAAAAGTGTTTGAACTGTGTGGGGTTAGACATGGGTGTGACCCTAAGTTTCCACAGATGGCGCCAATTGTTGCGGCGTAGAATCCGCTCGCAATGAAATTTGTGTTGATGTGGGGAACCAAGGGCACGATGGTTACAAGTTTGGGGGGAGACGAGGCTAATCACGATCTGAGGACGATTGTGAGATGAGGATCTCAAGGTCGCCCATCAGTCGGAGTAGGTCACCCTCCATTTGATGAAGGTCTGATTCGGGTTGAATATTGTATATTTAACCCCCCATTTAGCCCTATTTTGTGCCCATATGATGCTTAATTGGTCTCTAATATGTTCGTATTTTGTATATCATTATTTATTAGAGCAAACCATTGATTTGTGCACAAAGTATGAATTTTAGTGTGTATTTCTGCCTTTGTATATTTTTCATGACTTGGTCTCGATCTCACGATTCCAACGACTATTTATTTGTATTTTTCTGAGATCTGTGCTAATTACTGTGAATTTTTGAATACAGAATACACTTTAAATGGAGAAATACGCACGAAAATACGCAAATATGCACGGAATACGCTTTCGTATACGCCCGCTCTGCCAGGCGTGGCCACGTGGCGCAATCGCAACGGCGCCCGCTCAATCGAGCGGCGCATGATCAAGAGGAGACGCGGCCGCCTAATGACCTTCCGATTGAGATCCTACGGCCCAGCTGCGTCCCAAATTCGAAATCACGGAAGAAAATGGCTTGGCAACATGGCTCAATCGAGAGCGTTGCTTACTAATCCAACGGCAAACAACTGGGAGCGACGTGGCCTTGTCTAGGCGGTCGATTTGCGACCGTACGAATCACAATTACCCCCGCATCGGAATCAGCTTGGATCGAAGCGAGCAGGATTCTTGTACACGTGGCGTCATCACAGCAAATCACCGCGAGATCGAACGGACGATGTACGCTTAACTCAGCGGAGTGGAGCGCACAATCCTGGGGCAACGTAGCCCATCCTTAGCCGCTGATCGATGATCCTACGGTCCATAAAAATCCGAATGGAACCCGAAGCGATCGAAGCGGAGCGGGCACGAGATTTTTGAAGCCCACGTGGCGGACCCTCGTCGAATCCCGCATGGATCCGACGGCTGATATTTGCGCCGACTAATCGGATTGCGGGTTTCGAACCCGATAGCATCTTAAAACCCGCAATGTTAGTATATAACGTATTTCTTGGGTTTTGTGGCATATTCTGGCATATTGGGGGCTCTAGGAGCCGTATTACGCCACCAAATTTGGGAGCCCTGGGGACAGAGGCTAGATCTAGTATCTGAAGGAGTTTGGGGTTCAATTGGAGAGAATTGGTGATAAAATTCTAAACTTTACCTTGTATTTGGCGTATTTAGCCCATATTTTGATGTATTGATGATGTATTAGGCTATGAATATTGATTCTCTACCCTCCATGCGTGGCTAATACCCTCATGTGCTGGTTGTGATGATGTTAGAACTCTGAAATCTCTGATTTGAATATCTTTTCGCCCTAATTTGCACGTTATATCGCGTATTTTACTAGTTTCTACATGTATTTTTCAAGTATATTCGTTGTGGGTGTACTTGGATCGAATACGATCTTTGCAGACGTACTCATGGTGATCTTTGCAGACACATAAGTTTATTTTCCTCATGAGACTAGTATTGTATGCGTACTTAAGGCACTTTTTCAATGTTCGTTTATCGTAATATTTTTCGACGCTCTCGTGCCCTGACCGGACGAAACGTTGACTTATAGAAAAGGTATTGATAATCATTGATTGCATTGATTCCAACGAAATCACAACCAACACATTCTCTTCGTATTGATACCCCAATATTGCCTTCCCCGTAGTTATCTTAGGATTTTCTCGTATTCTTTTAAACCCTTGAAACCATATCCTTATATCTTTAGGTGGTAGGTCATTATCGTATTATTACTCTTTACAGACTGAAGTTTGTGGTTTTGCAGGTCAGTTGTCCCGTGGATTCGATACCTGGACTCACCAGGATATTACTTGTTCGATCTCCTATGCATGGGAGTAGTGCTCACATCATTTGAGAAGAGGCAAGTTTTTGGCGCCTTTGCCGGGGATAACAGTACTTGCAAGCTACGATTTCAGTTCGTTTGGAGGAACATTCGGTGAGATCCTTCCATCTTATAGTTAAGGATTTTTTTATTAGTTTTTTTTCTCTTTATAAAAAAATTTCAAAAAAATGGAGGATGTGGAATCGATGGAGGGTATTGAGTTTATAAAATACATGAATTTTTATCGCACAAACAATGAGTATGATGCAGAGTACGATATTGCACACAAACATATGAAGGAGAAGCTTAAGATTGTTGGTTTTAATCAGAATGATTGTGAAACTTTCTTTCAGGCCTGGAGGAGGTTCACAGAAATAATATCGAGCTATCCGCAGCATGGGTTTACAAAGAAAGAACTTATGGAGTCCTTCCTAGGTGGACTACGACCACAGCTGCAGGAATTCTTGGGAGTCATGGCGCCGACAGAGGCGTGGAATTACATGGAGTCTTTACAAGAGAATGAAGAAATCATGAAAGAGACTTCAGAGTGCGATTCAATGAAGCCTTCAAGCCTTGATCAAGGGGAGCAAAGCGTCGACGTATCATTGCAATTCTTGAAAGAGGAAGTTTACTTGATCATTCAGACACAGGAGGCTACATCCCTTCAATTCCAAGAGAACTTCCTTGCTCGGAGTGGGCAAATTCAGCAATCTATTGAAAATCTTACTCTGATTGCCGCTTGCGTAGAAGAAAATACTTCTTTTGAAATTCAATTTCCAAAATCTAATTTGAGTTCATCTTCTATTGTAGGTATACCGAGCGAGCCATGCCACGATGAAGTCACGAATGAAAACATTGACATGGCGGGAAGTGTGTGCAAAAGAGAGGACGAGCTAGCATTTTTGGATGAACAGGATGAGGAGACGACTAGGGACATGAGTTTAAAGACCATCGCTATTGGGCCCGAACCATTCCCTCCCCCAGTTTTTTTCCCAAAATCATTTACCACTCTCCCCAATGATCGAGCATCATACCGAGAGTAGTGCATATCCTTCAGGGAGTAGTCGTCAACATTCTTTAATTTATTTCACCTATTTTGATGACTACATATGGAATACTTTTGTTGAAAGGAATTTTAAACTAATTTGGACTGACATAACTCATCTCTTGCAGGATACAGGTGAACAGCTTATGGAGATGTTGGGAGTTACGTTGCTGGAGTCCAATTTAGCTTTTGGAGGAAGGACACTTGCCGAGGAGCGCAAGGAGCAAATTGAACAACTTCCTCCACCATTAAAGATCCGTGATCCTCCATTTGACCACGGTGTGTTCTTTCCATTAGTGTAGATTTTATATGCTTTCCAGGATGCTTTTCTTTGAATAAACTCGTACCCCTTTTGACATTGAGGACAATGTCCATCTTTAGTTGGGGGGTGTGTATGAGACCTTAGGATTTTTTTTCAAAAACAAGGCAAAAGAAAAGAATAAACCACCAATCTCATCTTTTAAAACTCCTTCATATACCACAAAGACGGATGATTATGCATTAATTGAGTTCTAAAAATTGTTTATGGCTAGAGTTATTTTTTTTCCTTCATGGAATTACTGTTAATATGCTATTCATGAAAATTTTCAATTTCCATGATTAATATCTCGAAATAGTTTGAATTTATTTCATGCATGCTAATGTGATGAAAAAGCTTAAGTATACACGATTTATTAGAATAGTCTTCAAGTTGAAGAGGAATTTGGTCATTGCTACTAATGTTTATGTTTCATATTTATGGGTGTTGAGTTGCTTAAAAAAGTGAAAAAGATGAAGAAACAGCAAAAAAAATGAAATGAATAAGTGTGTCACTAAATAAATAACTTGGTTGGCTCGAGTAGTACAGTCCGAGTGGTCCTTTTTGGCCTAATGCCATATTATCGTCTGATTTGGGAGCCATTGACCGGAAACTCACTCATTTGATGGAGCCATCCAAGTTATACATTTTTCCGCAAATGTTGCTTTATGCGCGTTATGCGGAACTAATAAAAGAAAAGAAAAAGGAAAAGAAACAAAAATGGTGAATATACTAAGCAACTTCAATACTCATGTTTTGAATGATTGTTTTGATAGGCCAATTCCTTGGAAATGAGAGGACTAGAATATAACGACGTGTTATACTTTCGCTTGCGCAAAACGATGCGTGCATGTTATTTATTCAAATTAAATTAGAGAAAATATCATGTGATAGATCTTGTTCATGGGTTGTGTATATTGATAGTCTAAATCATGTTGGAAAGCGTACTATTGAGCCACACCATAAGCAATTGATAGAATTTATTATTTTACTAATCATCCGTATTTATCGCTCTTTTTGCTAGGGACTAGCAAATCGCTAGTTGGGTGTGTGATTCGGGTTGAATATTGTATATTTAACCCCCCATTTAGCCCTATTTTGTGCTCATATGATGCTTAACCGGTCTCTAATACGTTCGTATTTTGTATATCATTATTTATTAGAGCAAACCATTGATTTGTGCACAAAGTATGAATTTTAGTGTGTATTTCTGCCTTTGTATATTTTTCATGACTTGGTCTCGATCTCACGATTCCAACGACTATTTATTTGTATTTTTTTGAGATCTGTGCTAATTACTGTGAATTTTTGAATGCAGAATACACTTTAAATGGAGAAATATGCACGAAAATACGCAAATACGCGCGGAATACACTTTCGTATACGCCCGCTCCGCCAGGCGTGGCCACGTGGCGCAATCGCAACGGCGCACGCTCAATCGAGCGGCGCATGATCAAGAGGAGACGCGGCCGCCTAATGACCGTCCGATTGAGATCCTAAGGCCCAGCTGCGTCCCAAATTCGAAATCGCTGAAGAAAATGGCTTGGCAACGTGGCTCAATCGAGAGCGTTGCTTACTAATCGAACGGCAAACAACTGGGAGCGACGTGGCCTTGTCTAGGAGGTCGATTTGCGACCGTACGGATCACAATTACCCCGCATCGGAATCAGCTTGGATCGAAGCGAGCGGGATTCTTGTACACGTGGCGTCATCGCAGCGAATCACCGCGAGATCGAACAGACGACGTACGCTTAACTCAGTGGAGCGGAGCGCACAATCCTGGGGCAACGTGGCCCATCCTTAGCCGCTGATCGAAGATCCTACGGTCCATAAAAATCCGAATGGAACCCGAAGCGATCGAAGCGGAGCAGGCGCGAGATTTTTGAAGCCCACGTGGCGGACCCTCGTCGAATCCCGCATGGATCCGATGGCTGATATTTGCGCCGACTAATCGGATTGCGGTTTCGAACCCGATAGCATCTTAAAACCCGTAATGTTAGTATATAACGTATTTCTAGGGTTTTGTGGCGTATTCTGGCCTATTGAGGGCTCTAGGAGCCGTATTTCGCCACCAAATTTGGGAGCCCTGAGAACAGAGGCTAGATCTAGTATCTGAAGGAGTTTGGGGTTCAATTGGAGAGAATTGGTGATAAAATTCTAAACTTTACCTTGTATTTGGCGTATTTAGCCCGTATTTTGATGTATTGATGATGTATTAGGCTATGAATATTGATTCTCTACCCTCCATGCGTGGCTAATACCCTCATGTGCTGGTTGTGATGATGTTAGAACTCTGAAATCTCTGATTTGAATATCTTTTCGCCCTAATTTGCACGTTATATCGCGTATTTTACTAGTTTCTACATGTATTTTTCAAGTATATTCGTTGTGGGTGTACTTGGATCGAATACGATCTTTGCAGACGTACTCGTGGTGATCTTTGCAGACACATAAGTTTATTTTCCTCATGAGACTAGTATTGTATGCGTACTTAAGGAACTTTTTCGATGTTCGTTTATCGTAATATTTTCCGACGGTCTCGTGCCCTGATCGGACGAAACTTTGAGTTATAGAAAAGGTATTGATAATCATTGATTGCATTGATTCCAACGAAATCACAACCAACACATTCTCTTCGTATTGATACCCCAATATTGCCTTCCCCGTAGTTATCTTAGGATTTTCTCGTATTCTTTTAAACCCTTGAAACCATATCCTTATATCTTTAGGTGATAGGTCATTATCGTATTATTACTCTTTACAGACTGAAGTTCGTGGTTTTGCAGGTCAGTTGTCCAGTGGATTCGATACCTGGACTCACCAGGATATTACTTGTTCGATCTCCTGCGCTTGGGAGTAGTGCTCACATCATTTGAGACGAGGCAAGGTCGCTCGCCAGTTGACAAAGGTCGCCGCAGGTTGCACGTCCGTTTACAGCTGGGGCGAACTTCCTGCAAGGTGAGCAACCCGTTAGAAAGGCTGGGCAGGCTGTCCGCCCATAACCACTCTGATTCCTAAGTCAGTATGTGACTTATATGGAGAATGTCGGACATGCAGTGCGATCTTAGTGGCGGATCGGCGTTGGCACGGTGGACTAGAGTGGAAGGCACGAATATGTGGAGGATATTCGGCCTTGAGTAGAAGTAGATGTGTTAGAGGTTTTGACTCACCAACCAACCAACCCCCTCCTTGTTGGAGGAGAGGGGGTATTTATAGGGCTGAGAGGCGGTTGCTCGCTATCCTGCCAGCTGTCGAATCCACCCAGCTAGCACTCGAGTGCTGAAGCGATAGGTAGAGGAGTTGTGTCAGTGATATTTATCACATTAATGGTGTCAGGAGGTGTCAGGTGCATCAGGCTGTCAGAGCCGTAAATGTCAGGCACACTTTCGGCAGGCTGTCAGGCGGTGAAGCGGCTAGGCATGCTTTTGTTAGACTTTGTCTGTAGTGAGACTAGCAGTAATGTTTGTGGCGGTTCGCCTCCCTTCTTGGACAGACTACTTCTGGGCAGAGAGGTAGGCGAACTACCTCTGAGGCAAGCTACACTAGAGCGAGCTAGCGTGTGCGGTCAACCGGAGGGCTCTTCTCTTCGACTCGGATGACAAGCCTGCCGCTCTGCTTGGGCGAGCTTGGCAGTTCGCAAGGGCGCACTGCTTTGATTCTCGATGATCTCTCCTTAGCTTTGGCGAACTGGCCCTCACTGATGAGGATTGTTGATGGGCTATTTGAGTGGGCCTTTATCAACTAGGCCAGCCTTTAGGGCGTAACAGCGACAATCAGGGGTCAACACTTCCTTATTAGCATGTCGTCATCAAGGACGCCATTAAAGCCTCTTCATGGCCTTGAAGACGAGAGGGGTGATGGCTCGCCTATATGAAGGCCAGGAGGTAGCATTTTTAATGGGGGCTTCGAAATCTAGGAGGGATGTAAAACAATACAAAACCTTACACCTTCTTCCACTTTACACTTTCTCCTCAACAGCTCGGCCTGAGGACTCGCGTATTGGTCTCTCTGTGAACCATACTCGATACCATCGAGCATCCTTCAGACTAGATCTGAGACATCGGATGGGACTTGGTCAGAACCAAGGTCCGACCCCCCGTGACGAGCTCTTCGTTTTGCAGATCCGAAGTGACGTCACCACCGCCGAAGCTTCCCTTCGACGTGCCATCGCCCGGACCCGAACATCCTCGTCCCAACAGTCCATTCGTCTGACTGATCCCGGAGGTCATTGACCCATCGAAACTTTACTTTTGTGCTGCCTCGCTTGGATCCAAGTGTCCCCGCATCAGAGTCCGCTCGGCTGATGGATGTTGAAGGTCTCTTACGTCTTCCGCATCAGCGCAGACCTTCGGACCTCCGTACTACCAACATGCGGTAAGAAAACACCCTGAAATAACATGTATTAAACCTTAATAGTTCATTGAGTTCATTTCTATTTAAATTCTAACAATATACTCTAAATCCGTGGTAATTAAACTTATGTTCAAATCAGAATCAATTGAGTTCCGTTTAAAGTCTAACGGTATGTCACAACGGAATAATTTCCCCTTTAAAACAGAGTTAAATCCAAAATCGAATGTTACTGTCCAAGATTTCGTTCAGTACTCGGGCCCCTCTTGTCAATTTAATATGAACAAAGTTGGTAATAGTTCTCTCCAGATCGTGTGTTATGCTAACATGGTCACCGCTTATGCCGACAGGTTGCGCCGACGCACCCTCCCCCCAACAACAAAAAAGAGCAAGTTCAACAACAAAAAAATACCTCGATCAGTGATGAAAGAAGTCTTTTCCTCGTCCTTTGGGGACATTTGGATCTGGTTGTATCCCGAAAAAGCATCCATGAAGCTCAAGAGTTCATAGCCCGAGGCATTGTCGACCAGATGGTCGATCCGGGGCAAGGGGTAACTATATTTCGGTCAGGCTTTGTTGAGATCGGTGAAGTCGATGCACATTCGCCATTTGCAGTTCGCCCTTTTCACCGTCACGACATTCGAGAGTCATTCAGGGTATTTAACCTCTCGAATGAAGCCAACCTCCAGAAACCGATCCATTTTCTCGACCGCGGCCTTCATCTTTTTGCCTCCCATATTCCTCTTCTTCTGATTCATGGGTTTGGAAGTTGGGTCGACTTCCAGTTTGTGGGATATTACCTGGGGGTTGATGTCGGGCATATCCCTCAGGGACCAGGCGAAAATGTCTGCATGTTCTCTCAAGAAAGCGATCAACTGCTCCCTTAGGTCGAAGGGGAGCATCGACCCGATGGAGACGGTATTTTCTTCCTCTTTAGAGATCAGGATGCTCTCCGTCTCTTCGACTACTGCGAGTCGTTGATCCTCGCCCTTGTAATCAACTAGGTCTGTCTGTCCCACCCTTCTCAAAGCGGTGGACAGAAGGTAACACGACTGAGCTTGCTTCTGATTCCCTCTCGCCTTTCCAACTCCCTCAGGAGTTTGGAATTTGATCATTTGAAGGAAGATCGAGAATACTGCTTCTATAGCGTTGAGCAACGGTCTGCCAATGATTCCGTTGTACGATGAGTTGATCTTCACCACTATGAAGTTGGTCAGGCGAGTGACCTGTCGTGGATACGTACCAAGGGTCACTGGTAGGATAATGATGCATGCTACTGGGGCAGAATGCCCGGTGAAACCCACAAGAGGTCACGGACAAGGCCTCAACTTCGTTGAAGACAGCCTTATTCTCTCCAAAGTGGTGAAGAAAAGCACATCGCACGAGCTCCCCATGTCGATGGGTAATCTCTTCACGGTAACCTCGTTGATGGTCGCAGCGATGACGATGGCATCATCATGTGGCCATTCTATACCCCCTAGATCTTCATCTGAGTAGGATATATGAGGTGTAGATTCTCTAGGGCGTTTTCTACCCACGGATATTGTCATCAACCTTCCGGCGTAAGGGTTTTGGAGTGAGGCTGATAGCTCCAGGTGCGGTGGACCTCCCATTATCATATTGAAGGTATTGATGCTGGGTGGCTCTAAGGCATCTCCGGAGGATGTTGATGGGTGAGTCGACATAATCGATATGATTTGTTGAGTGTGATGTTGACTTTGTTTCCCATAGACGATGCCAAACTGTTAAGGCCAAAAATGACCGAAACAATTAAGATGCTGACGTGGATCCTTTCTTGCTGAGTCGGAGCCTTGACTATCGGTTGAGTGGGACCCTATGTTGGAAGAACCGGGGTCGTTGATGGATCATGGATGACTTGCGGTGCTTGTTCGACCCTCAAACGGATCGAGCCTCGGTCGATCGATGTTGAGCAGCTTAGGCATGACCTTCTCGTAGGATTGTGATTCGAAGATCTGCACCACAAGGAAGCGTCATGGGGATCGGATCTGGGTCCCGACCCAAATCCCCTCCGATGCTTAAGATAGAATGGGACTTAAGAGAGGGGAGGGAGCTGGGAGCAGCTGAGATCGACCCACGAAGGCTCGTCTCAGGTTTAGCCTCGCAAACTCTTTTGTAGAAGAAATATAAGATAAAGTGTGTAATCTTAGAGTATCAGATCTCGTACCTCGGGAGTTGGAACCCTTTTAGCATTGTCCTTTCGGGTATTTATAGATGTTGGTCTGTCAAACACGAATAACCGTCCATCATTGAATTGGGTAGGATCTTCTCTGGGATTGATGATAACAGCCGCCTATTTACTCGGTCTCATTAACTCCTCCCTGAGTATCAGCGGGAATCTAACGGCCGAGTGAGTCGTTCGATTGACTGAGTATTACTCTGCCTTAATGGCGGATTGCGGGTCGTAGACTCTAAATGGGCAGCATATCTTGACGCCGTTTCGTGGGCCGTACCGTGAACCAACAGTAACTAATAACCGCAGATCTTTATAAGATGTGGTTCGTTGTAACGAGACACAATTAGCATTGAATGTCATTGATGTGATCCCGGTTTTTGCGGGATTTAGTATATTTTCATTATAATCTTTACAACATGTGGTTTAGTGTATCGAACAGTTTGGCCCGTAGAAGTTTAAAAAGATCCGCTCTGAGACTCTTGGTAAAGATGTCGTTCAGTACTCGGGCCCACCTTGTCAATTTAGTACTCGGGCCCCTCTGTGTCAATATGGATCCAAGCACAAACGTGGCAATAGTTCTCTCCAGATCGCGTGTCACGCTAACGTGGTCACCGCCTATGCCAGACAGGCCGTGCCGACGAGTGCATGAACGTACGAGTGTCCCCAACGAGCAAGTTGCCCAAGGACAAAGAGCCACCAACTCAGTATTAATATCACTTGGCTGACTGTCCGTCTATCCGCCACACAAAAGCAGCCGACCCCATTGAGTGCGTCCGTAGACCTGCCGAATAAAATCCTCGCTTCTCTGCCTTCTTCTCACTCACCGGTATCAAGCGAAAGTAGGATGGATCCAAGCACAAACGCAAACACAAGCCCGGCCTCAGCAGTTCCCCGTCTCGATCTCACGAAGGATCCCGAAGCGCTCAGACAAGGAAGCGAGCAGTGGAAGCTCGCCGTCCAAGAGATCAAGGAAGCGCTGGACACGCATGGGTATTTCTTGGTGAAGTACGACGCCATATCCAACGATGACAGGGAACGGCTGTGCGAGGCGATGCAGGGCGTCTTCAGCCTCCCTGTCGAAACCAGGAGCGCGAGCTGCAACTTCGACGAAGCATTTCCGAGGTATCTGGCGAAAAGCTCTTTTCTTCCGCTCTATGAAGCTTTCCGAGTTGAGAAGGCCGAGCAGAAAGAACACGCCGAGGCTTTCACCAGGCTCCTGTGGCCCAACGGGAACGATGAATTCTGGTAACTAATCCCATTCTGTTGCTTATATCATGCGCCCGGCCGCTTCTCTGCGATTTACTTTTACTCGATCTGTGGGTCTCTCTCAGCAATGCTGTGCACTCGATGGGCAGCAAGATGACAGACTTGACTCGGGTGCTCACCAACATGGTCCTTGATGGCTACGGACTGGGGAAATATCAAGAAGCGTTGATGGAGGCTAGCGATGGTGCAGTCTACATGACGAAATACTCTACTCCGGCGACGGAAGGGCAGGCTCTCGGCCTTACGGCGCACTTCGATCCCGGTTACATCACTGTACTCGGCCAGAACGACGTGTCCGGTCTCACGATCAGGAACAATCAAGGAGACTGGGTCGAAGTAGATCCTGGCAAAGATTACTTCGTCGTCCTTGTCGCCCAATCCCTACGGGTCAGTGACTGATCTCCTCCTGTAACTTCGGCCTCCCTGCTTTGACGATCCAATGATTTATGCAGGCTTTGACCAACGGAAGGCTACACCCAACATTTCATCAGGTGAACATACGTGTAGTGAAGGACCGGCTCTCCTATGGGTTGTTTCTGGCTCCAAAGCCTGACTCGATCGTGGAGGCGCTGCCTGAGATGGTCGACGAGATGCACCCTCCTCTGTTCAAGCCGTATTCATACCGTGAATTATGTAAATTAAGCCACGCGTGTATCGGTGATGCTCTTTGCAGGCTTGCAGGCATGTGATTTGAGACGAGCTATGGTTATCAGCTGAATTCTAGTACGTACTCTTGATAGTTCCTGTTGAAATGTAATCCAGTGAATAAGGTGATGGGTTCCAACAGACCCATGAATTATGGTCATGCTGAAGTTTGACAGACTATATGAATTTTCTTCTTCTTTATACCAATGTCACCCATGACATTTTTTCTCAACCCCCTTACATTATAAAAGACGAAGTTGTGAAGTTGTTTAGATACAACCTGTTGTTGAAGAAACCTAAACGAAATGAATGTAGTTACCGAGTGCGGTGGGCCGAGTCGCGGACAAGGTCGCCCTCTTTACGATGTTTCGGGCCCAAGTTTGTGCAAGCAGTGTACATCCCAGCCGTCCTCAGGATAAAACAGCCCAGTATCTCATCTGTCAACGATCACATCTGCACTGGAAGATGATCGGCAATAACAAACACCACACCAACGAAGAAGTATTGCTCGGGAACAAAAATATTTGAGAGAAGAATTTGTGTACGGAAAAAACAAAGAAGATAGCACAGAACATGGAAGCGATTTTTCACAAAAGAGTGGTATACCTTGGGGACTAAAGCAAAAGGAGGGAAAACTAAGAGAGAGTATACACAAACAAAATCATTTGAAAAATTCAAAAGTTTCTACAATCCCCCACTTGAATTTTAAAAACAAATAAAACAAAATCCATTTTTCATCTAGTGGTAGAATTAAATATAAGATTGTGCATAAGCAAATGTGTCTATCAATTTGAACCTTTACATAGTGTCGATGATTTAGATTTTACTAAGTAACTCATAGTTTTGAAATCTATCTCTAAAATCGTCACACACACACATCTTATCAAGATATTGTTCATAAGCCCGTGCTTTACGGCCATGCACGTGTATCTGTAACGGCTTGTTTTCATCAACACAACTATTTACGTGTTTAACCTATTTTCAATTTTTTTAAAACTATTTTATAATGATTCGTCAGGTGTTTTACGATTTCAAAAATTTCTTATAAAAATATTTTGAAGTATTAGACTAGTTATGAAGTATTTTAGTAAGTTCGGGTTTCATCAAATACCTCTAAACGATTTAGATAAAAATTCATTTTCATTTATTACTGTTTTAGCTTAATGAATTAATTTTCTATACAAACATCATCAAAACGTTTTCAAACTTTTACAGTATCATTCCATGATCATTCAGGGCTTCCCATAATAATTTCGTAATTTTCTAAAATCAAATCGACCTAAAAACCGCAAACCTGCATCCTAAATATTTTGGCCCAAAACTAGTATATCCGTAGCTCAAACCCTGAAATGGATCTCGTATTCGCGATCCTCGTGACGATACGATCCTGTGGGTATGTTTTCGTAATTTTTCGGACACGTTTACTAGTAGGGACAAAATCGTAATTTCACATTTTACTAATTATGTTGTTAATTACTTTTAACTTTTACTAATTACCTTAATCGTAATTAACCTACCTCTAACCCCCAACCCAACTAAAAATGTGTACCCACGTTTTATTCACCCGTAAGCCCAGTTCTTCTCCCGAATCCCAATAATCCTCACTTAGTCAAAATTTTACCTGATCTCATTAAATAAACTTGCAAATATTCCACAGTTAGTCAAATACGACACCTAATGTAATTAATTACCCTATACTCATTTATTATTTCTCAAACCTATTTAAACTCTTCCCCCGAACCCAAAACCTGCACTCTCTTCACTAAACTCACGCACCCAGACTCACGGCAACACACGCACAACCCCGACCCCCTCTTCTCCGATCAAACCCATGCACAGTCTCTCTCTCTCTCTCTCTCAAATCCGGCCTTCCCCCCTCGCTTCAGTTCGAAGGCTCGAACCCAAACCCTCGCTCCGACGTTCCCGCCGCTGTTCGCTCCCCGCAGCAGCCACTCCCCACTGTGCCCACCTCTCGTTCCTCCTCAGCCCATCGCCGAGAGCACAGACCCCATCTCCGATGCTGTACACTCCGTTCGCCTCGCCTTCGACATCTCGCAGTCGCCGTCAACCTCTCCGACGAGGTGCTCCGCCGGTGAGCCCCCAAAACGCCAACGAGATCAGCTTCCCCTCATCACCTCGCTGCTACCCGCGCCGCCTTCGCCGCTGTCCACTCGGTAATCCGTCGT
This sequence comes from Scilla litardierei, assembly GCA_030789695.1. Taxonomy (NCBI): domain Eukaryota; kingdom Viridiplantae; phylum Streptophyta; class Magnoliopsida; order Asparagales; family Asparagaceae; genus Scilla; species Scilla litardierei. The sequence goes on from CM061141.1 coordinate 320,733,258, forward strand.
CGCCGTCCGCTCCACCGACGCCACCGTACCCTCTTCCCAACAGCACCACCCCACAAGATCACGAGCTGCCTCTCGCGTCTTTCCGCTACGCCGTCGCTGCCACCGGGTCCGCCGACCTCGCCGTCGCTGCCACCGGGTCCGCCGATCTCGCCCTGCCCGCGTCCCCCTCCGACCACGCCGCTGCCGTTGTTGACAAAAGCCCCCCCCCCGCTGCATGCGTGAGCGGAGGTGAAGATTTAAAACATAAATTTTCATATACGAATACGTATAAACTCGTAAATACGCATGTTAATAATTATATAAATAGGGCTTATTGGTTCTAAATTCATAATTAATAATATACAAGTCAGAAAAATACAAGGCTAGCTCCAGAAAATTAGAAATGATATTCTGGACCCAATGGCGCTAGTTTCATCTCAATCAGACGCTTAATTTTTCCAGAATAAATTTTTAATCCTAAAACATAAATACGTCTTTTTCAATTAAAAATCTGTAACTTGTTATTTTCACGTACACTTATATGTTAGAAAAATATATGTTGTAGCACTCTTCGAGATGGTCATTTTAACAGCTCACTTACAACTTTTCGATGCAGATTGCATCCAGAATAAATTATTGAATAATTACATTACCTAATTAAAGTTAGTCTTTAAATTGAATTTTTGAGCTTCTAAAAATTATAAAAATTACCAGAAGCTTCTGAAAATATTTTTCTCTTGTAGTAAAATTATTTTCTTCATATCTAGCCTATATAAAAATTTAGAATGCTTTTTGACACCGTTTCAATCGATTATAAAATCAAACACGTTAAGTTCAATAGGTAGAAAATAGGGTGTTCTGTAACCGATTGTTCTTGTGTTTTGCAAGTACCAATTCTCATGCACCAGCTTCCTTGGAAGCTCTAGGTCTAACCTCGTCTTACTACGACGAGCTCGATAAAGTAAGTCACTTCAATTCTAGTTTTAGAAGTTAAGTCAGTGTAAAAGCATGAACTTAGGATTTTATAAATGGACTCAGAACCAATATTGATAGAACGAACGACTAAAGACTTAAGTAACTAAAGAGATAATCAACTATAGAACGACTAATCACTTAAACCAACAATTTTTGTAGTCCATGTTTGTTGGACTTGTCTTTATCCTCAAATTTATTAGCATCCGCTTTGCTTTACTTTTTGGTTTTTCAACAAATAAGTTTCGTTAACCTTTCATCGCATGTAAACTCATATTCACCCTTGTCCACTTTGTTCCAACACTTATTATTTGAAAATGTTGCATGGACCTCGTATACACTTGTTGCACGATTGCTCATAAACACGTCACCTGTTGCATGCCATTTATTACTCAGTGAATGCTAATGAAATGGAATGTCATGTGTGGAACATCTTGTTGAAACATCTTGTGTAATATTTTGTGCAATACCATGTGTGGAACATCTTGTTGAACAAAACATCTCGTGGAACCCTTGTAAGGAACATGTATTAGATTCACATGACACATCACTGGGGGTTTGGGGTAACTCATAGTTTGAGAGAGTGCGGGAGTGACTGGAGTTCAATCTACATGTCTAGCTGCCTGGGTTTCGGCATCATGTCTAGCTGCCTGTGTTTCGGTAAATATAAATATGCTGCATGTCAGCATCCTGTCTATCTGCCTATGTTTTCGGCATTCGTCTGGGTAAGTGCACCCAGGCAAGAGATGAACTCAATGGTCACATTTTGTACTCTCCGACTTGAGTCACGTAGTTCTAGTGTAGCTTGCACGATCACCTTTACTTTACGCATCACATGCACTTTATCTACCACACTTGTGCAGACCAGTACTTTGCTTGTCGTACTTTTAGCATTAGCAGTAGCATGCTTCACCTGCTTAGCCTGCTTTACTATATTGTTGCCTGGTTATTTTATTCTTGTTACTACACACGCCTGCTTACTTTATTATTGTTGCTACCTTACCTGCTTTATTATCATGTTATATATGCCATGTCATCATTGTTGCTCTCATACTTTACTTATTGCTCTTGCAAATATGACTGTTGTTCATTTACTTATCGTACGTAGATAGTTCCATAGTCTGTTCATACTTGTGCACAGCTTTCACTACTATTGCTAGAATTGTTGTGACTTACCTACGGTTCTATCTCCATGGCACCGCAGACGCATCACCTGCTGAGATAGATGTTCTTGAGTTGGCAGAGCCAGAGTTCGACCCGGAGACCGCAGCTTTCAGATTTATTTTTATGTACTTTCTTCTTTCATGTATATTTGTTGGAGTGTATTGTGCAGTATGGATTGTAATAATTGGAAACTATTTGGGTATTTTTGTACATCTCTGCATCGTGACTATTTTGAATTCACTGGTAACCTGCAGAACTGCGAAATAATCAAATAAGTAACGGGCCCCCGGGAGCGGGTCGTTACAGTATCCCAGTAAAGTGAATGCTCTAGAGAATTTGTCCAACATTCCATAGGAAGCGGCATGTAACAACCCATTTTCATCAACACATTTAATTACGTATTTAATCTATTTTCACATTTTTTTAAAACTATTTTATAATGGTTAGTCATGAGTTTTATATCAAAATGACTTCAAAAATTTCTTATAAAAATATTTTGAAGCATTAAACTAGTTATGGTGTATTTCAGTAAGTTCGGGTTTCATCAAATACCTCTAAACAATTTGGATAAAAATTCATTTTCAATTATTACTTTTTGCATAAGTTGGGCGCTCTTTGCTCCGAGGGCTTTTCTCCCTCGGTCTCTTGTCCCGAGATTCCTGACGAGGGGTTACCTGGGTTGGCTTTTCCCGTCTGGTGTCTCCACGGTGGGCAAGTGTGCATATCCCTGTAGTTTCAGTCGGTTCCTCCGCTTCTTCGGAGATGGTGAACTGATATGTTATATTGAACATCTCTGTGAGGCTATTAGGTGGGAACTAGTGGAGCGCCCTCCATACGTGTTTATCCTGTGCTGCTTGAGTGAAAGCCGTAATGACAGTCACATCCGGTGTGTCCTCCACGTCGAGCCTTTCGTCATTGAATCGCTGGACGAAGGCTCGGATTGGTTCCTTTTCCTTCTGCTTGAATGTGAAGAGGTGGGAGGACTTCCTCTTGGGACGATGACCTACGATGAATTGCTTGCAAAATAGATCGGCAAATTTGTCGAATGACCCGATACAACCGTCGGGTAATCCGTCGTACCAGCCTTCCGCCCTCTTGAACAGGGTAGCGTTGAAAGCTCGGTAGAGGTATGGCTCATCGGCCCATGAAGCAGCATCGCGTTTAGATACTTGCAGATATGAGACCAAGGGTCGCCTCTGCCATCATATGATGGCAATGCAGGGAGTTTGAACTTCGAAAGAGAAGGAGCGGAGGTGATGTTCTCCTTCAATGGAGTCTGCCGAAGTGCGGACTGGATGAGTAGGGATCGCCCATCTCTGCCTTGCGTGTATATTGCTCCTGAAGATCGGTTTGAGATTTTCTCTTTCCTCCTGTATCCACCTACAATATTGAGAGGGTTGTTACCAAGGGATCATGTATAATACCTGATCCAGGATGTGGCGGGTTGCTTCATTATAGTTGGAGGGACTGGGTCCTCCCTGGAAACCAAAGGAACGATTGTCATTCCCCCCTTCGTCGTATTGGTGAGATGTGTGGGTTGTATTATGTGGGGCGATATCTTGTCGATCCACTCTCGGATATCTTGGATCCCTGAGCATAGCTGCGCCTCTTGTTGGTGTCAGAGTTGGATTTGAAGGTGGTAGTTGCTCATTGGTGGGTGGCGGATCTCCCATGCTTTGACGTATCAGAGTCATCAAAACGCCCAGACTCTTGTCGACCCGCTCTGCAAATTGGTCGAACTTCTCTTGGGACACCTTGGGCACTTTGGTGGCCTTCTTGGGTCGCTTGAATGAAGATGTAGAATCTGAGGCATCCTCCACCTGGACGTTGTTCGCTTTTTGTTTCTCCTTCGGACCTTGGTTCGATCCGATGTTGCTGGGTGCAACCGACATAGCTTTTTTATTGCTTTGGGATGTCGAGCTGGTTAACGTGTTTCCACAGACGGTGCCAAACTGTTAAGTCCAAAAATGACCGAAACAATTGTGTTGCTTACGCGGATCCTTTCTGATGAATCAGAGGCTCGTCGGCCGATTGAGTGGGACCTTAGGTTGGAAGAACCAGGGTCGTTGATGATGATGGTTGACTTGCGATGCTCGATCGACCCTCAAGCGGTCGGTATATCGATCGATCAAGGCTGGGAAGCTCAGGAGCGACCCTCACTGAAGATCGCGACTCGGCGATCTGTACAACAAGGAAGCATCAGGGGGGGTCTGATCTGGTTCCCGACCCAAATCCCCTCCAATACTTAAGTTAGAATGAGAACTTAAGGAAGAGAGTGAGCTTTGAGCAGCTGAGATCGACCCACGGAGGTTCGTCTCAGATCCGACGTCGCAAGGTCTTGTGTGGAAGAAATGTAAGATGTAAAGTGTAGAGTCTATGTATTAGATCTCATACCTTGGGAATTGGAATATCCTTTATTTATAGACCTCCTGGGTCCTTTTTGTGACGTTGGGGGGATAACTGTCACCAATTATGGTGCCATGATCTCCCCTTTTAATAGGGATAACTGTAGCCCACGTTCCCGCCTATTTATGAGCTCGCTTTCAATCCCACGTTCAATTGGTGGGAGTTCAACGGACGACTGGTAAGTGGGCTTTGACTGTGTCGGTAACTGGCTTCCCTCGTGGGCTCTGTGGGACTTAGTCACTCATCGGACAAGTCATTTCGAGTGGCGGCCCGATGGCTCAACAGGAGTAAATGCTAAAATATGAACGCCACGATATATATATATTTTTCATCAAATTCACGTTGGCACATATGCCCAACATACCGAGGCATGCATACATAACAGCCAAACAAGACATTTGAGTATAAAAACGTGCGTACATAATCTATTTTCTCACACAAATATGATATCATACAAGCACTTTATGCATATCCTTATTGACTAGATTACAGTTTATGCAGATAGTTATTGACTATATACCCAACATACAGGGACATGCATATACAACAACCAAGCACTCCAATCGGTAACAACGACTAGAAATACTTCAGTATGAAAACATACACTACTAAAAAAAACACTTTGATAGCGCTTTTTTTTACACTTGGATAGCGCTTTTAAGCACTATCCAAGCTACCGCTATGGTAGCTTGGATAGCGCTTTTATAAGCGCTATCGTAGTGGTTTACTAAGATAGCGCTTATAAAAGCGCTATCCAAGCTATCACTATAGTAGCTTGGAGCTTGGATAGCGCTTTTTAAGCGCTATCTAAGTGGTTTACTAAGATACTTTCTAATGTTTGAACAGTCCGTGGCTAATACGCATTAGCCTCGGACTGGCCGTGGCTAATGCGTTTTAGCCACGGATTGGCGGTGGCTAAAACGCATTAGCCACGGCCAGTCTGTGGCTAATACACATTAGCCACAGCTGGTCTGTGGCTAATACACATTAGCCACAGCCGGTCCGTGGCTAATGTTTAGTTTTTTTTAAAAAAATAGAAAATCATAACAAAAAATAGCCATTGCATCTTGTGCATTATCAATTCGTGCACATGTATACATCGAAACATCAAAATACATAAGAAAATGAGGGAAAGAGGAGTTTATGTATACATCCACCAAAACAACAAAATACATAAGAAAAACCTGATAATGCGGAAAAAAAACTGATACATAAGCCACAATGCACATCAGAGAACATGTATACATAAACCACAATGCTCATGAGATTCAACATGAAAATGTTCAAAACTAGCTAAGATTCTCTAGTATGAGTTCAACACAAAGTACTCAACATACCAAACAACACAAAAGTACTCAACAATGAGACTCAGCAGTGCCGGGGGACGCTATCCCCTGCGCAGGACGGTGTAGCACTACTCGTAGGGCTAATGCACTCATGGTTGCAGGAAGGATCCCTCGAGAATGCAGTCCTCCAGCTAGCAAATAACAGCATGAGTGGTGAATTCCATGTAGAGCTCGGCAATTGCAGCAGCCTTGTGTGGTTGGACTTGAACAGCAATCTACTTGGCCTGCATTTTTTGGAGCAAAAGCCATTAATCTGTTATGGCTTAGCTTTATATTAAAGAAAGTATTTGAGCATTGGCAGGCTAGTTATCCATGTAAAAGATGGCAAAGTACTCTTGAAAATTAACACATGTTACTTCAACCTCATCTACTCTATGATCTTATGCGAATGTGGATTCTTTAATTGTTGTAAAGCAGCATCCAAACCTTTGATAGCCTAACAAACCAAGATGACTGTTAGCATTTACTCAATGCAACATCTTGGCATTAACCAAATTTAGTAAGATCCCACCAAGACTGATGTGAATTAAATTCTCCAGGAAGGCAAGAACACATTCATAACGAAGGAATTGTGAAGCATTGTGATGTCAGTGATTACGGGAAATGAATGCCCGCAAGTTCCACTTTGTACCAGCATTTAAGCATATACAATGAGACATTAAAAGGAATTATATAGATAGGTGGGCTAACAGACAAATGAAATCATATGCATAATATTCTATCAAGTAGTGTGAATCATGACACAACCAAAACATGCACAGATGAAAATCTCTAAAAAGAATCATGGGCATCTTAAATATGTAGAGTACTTGAACTACGATGGGACATGTCATGAGGTTTCTAACTAAACTGCGGGGACATGTCGTGAACATGCCACATGCATATAATCCATGTATGCCACATGCATATATTATCGTAGAATTCAAATAAAATAGAACCAGTTTGACATCAATATATCCATCGTATATTTCAATAAGTGCGCTTTCCTGTTGCAGTTGGTTTGTGGTCTCTGGAAAGCTCAACTGCTCGGCCACGTTTTCCGAGCACAGCCCGAAGGTCACCTTCATTGGCAATGAGCATGGTCCTGGAAACAAAGTTCAACAAGAGTCACAAAACCTATATCCATGGCAACAGGATTGTTTATGGCATTGCAGCCAAGGATCATTGCTTGCGGTAATTCTTTAGCCGCATTTGCAATGGCTGTGAGATTCATTACCGGGCCAGCCGTCATGGACGCTGCCTCTATTATTGTTGGACTGCGGGGAGTTCTGCTACATGTTGCAATTGTTCAGGTGCCTATGGCTATTAACCCGTTCACTTCTAGTTTTCTGCACTGTGCGCTGTAGTCTGTAGATACGTAAGCAAAACAAGCATTTTGCTCTGAAGCTGCAATATGCTATTGGTGATGGAACTGACAGTTTTTAGTTTTTGCCTTGTGCATTGCATTTGCAGGCAGCTCTACCACAAGGAATTGTTCCCTTTGTATTTGCCAAGGAATACAATGTTCATCCCGACATTCTGAGCACAGGGTTAGGACTCTATTTTCTCTGCCTTCTACATAGAGTTTTTTTATACCAAGCCAAACCCATAATAAAACCTATATCCATTCTACAAGTTTTATGAACCCCCTCAGAATTTTCATGGCAGCATAATGCATCAGTGTGTTCATTCAACACCATGTTCTATTTCACGATTTTTCTATTACGTATATAAATTGGTGGACTTTCTATCAATTCTAAATGGAAAGTTAAAAGATATGTTTCCTGAACAGATTTCTTCACTGATTAACTGTCTTGATATCCGTTGTATTTCGGTTGATACTTGCAGGGTTATCTTTGGAATGCTAATAGCTCTCCCTATCACCCTGGTTTATTACATTTTACTGGGACTTTGAAGTGTGAGAAGTTTTTAGCATGTGTTACTAACTACGATCCAGAGCCGAGGAGGTAGAGAAAATCTATATGCTATCTAGAACTCATCTGACTGACAGAAATAGGCGATATTTTTTTGGCGAACAGACTGTAAACCTAAGGAATGTGGATGGCAATATTACAGTTTCCATTGTTTACTAATTTAAGTTTTGTTTCAGTATTAACTCATATGTGAGCTGGTTTATGTTGTTGGATCTTTTTAGCTCTTTTAAATGAGTTTATTGAATGGTTTTACTCCACTTTATCCTTGACCATGCCGATAAGCTCTGGTCATGTGTTCTTCCGAGCCAAAGCATGTTCATAGAAAGATATGGTTCAAAATCTTGCTCAAGGAGGGTATATGTACATCACCTCAAACTTCCGGGGGTTGATCTTGTTTCAACTGCATTGAGTAAATCGTTATTAACAAGCAATGCAATTTTGATTGCTTCTATATTGAATGCTACCTTATATTTAGGGGGCCAATGTATGGCGCCCTTGAAGTGCTGTGTTGCAGGGCCGAGGGCCTTGCCCATGTACCCCTCCCATTTTTCGGGAAAGAGTGCTATATTACTAGTGTTTAAAAGCATTTTCCACAAATGCATGAACAAGCACTAACACAAGCAAATGGATTTGGTGCAAAATCAGCAGAGCGAAATCACAATTAGAATGCAATAAAGCTGTCTTATTAGCAATAAGAAATAACAATTAAAACAAATAACTGAGAGTTTCAGAGCAGTACCTCCGGTCGATATATGGTGTGAGATCAAGCATTTCATTGAAAACAATGTGCTCTTAAGCCATATTGCCTGTTATGAAGGGATAATCATCATCGCCTCAATATATGCTCGGAGGTGTGAGGGGTTCTGCTTCAGCGGCGTTCGAGGGCTGCAGTGCTGATCCGGGCTTTTCGGCAGCTGTACCTCTGGGAAGTCCTTCATGGCTTCTCGGGGTCAGGTTGCTTCTCGGGGTCAGCCTCCAGATCTCGCTTCGGGGTTTCCCCCCCTCCGTCATGTTATGGGGAGAGCTGATCCTTCATGTATCAACGCAGGCAACACATATCTTCGGTGTTCGTCGTACTGTCATCAAAGGATTAGAAATGCTGCCACTAAAACAGTACCGACTACTGATGTTAATCAAATTGATAAAACTATTGGCAAACCATCTGCTCATTTGAGGGTGGCAAAATCGGGGCGTGAAGCATGGAGTTCCCTCTTTTCTGTTGGACGTTCAGTTGAGCAACATAGCAAATGTGATACGTTCCACCCCGAGAGATCCCAACTGGTAAGGCTATCCCTTGGATCCCTAAAGAAGCGGTATCTGCTAATGTTGCAAAATGGAGTCGCACTCTTGCTGGTTATGCTGTGGGAGACAAACCATTTTACTCGCACCTCCGAGCATGTGTACAACGGTTGTGGCGGCCTAAAGGAAATCTCCAGGTTCACTCCAGGGATAATGGTTTTTTCTTCTTTGAATTTGAGTTAGAAGAAGATTGCAGCAGAGTTCTCCAAGAAGGGCCTTGGATGTTTGATAAAATGGTGATAGTACTGCGACGTTGGACTCCAGAACTTACAATGGATAGAGATCTTTTGTCCTCAATTCCTGTATGGGTGAGATTTTCTGACCTTCCATTGAATTTTGGTCTACAGAATGCATTAGTATTATTGCTAGCCCTGTAGGTAAGCCTTTATTTGTGGATAAGGCTACGGCTTCTGGAGAACGGTACTCTTATGCTAGATGTTTTGTGGAAGTTGAGGCAAAGACAAAATTACCTAGCACCATTGAGATTGCGGTGGAGGAGGAGGGAAATACGATCATTCGAATGGAGTACGAAAACTTGCCCCCAAATTGTTCAACGTGTGAATGTTTCGGACAATCCTTTGCCCAGTGTCCCTTCAAGAAGGTTTGGGTGGAGAAAACTAAACCATGTTCAAATGTGGATAGTAATGTGTTGGTTCCTGAAGCCACAGCAGGAGATCATTCAGTAATAGGTGAAGGTCAAATAGCTACAAAGAACCCAATAGATGCTGAGTACACTGCAGCAGTTGTTTCTGATATAGTTCCTTGTATTTTTGAGTATGGTAGTCCGTCCTCTGCGCGCCTTACGGAAAATGTCCGTATAGATGACCCTGACAATGTTGGTAATTGATCACTCCTTATTTTACACCTTTTTTCCGCATGTTTGCATGCCATTTGGATCGCCCAAATCATGTTTTTCACGATATATCGACGATATTGCGATGCTTTTCACGATTTGTTGTTTTTGTCGCATTTCAGGTGATTTGGCGCGATTTGGAGTGATCCCGAGATGCGCTTACTCTAGACGGTCACCAACGACCTCCCCGAGGGGTATTTTGCTGTTGGAGAGGAGCGGAAGAAGAATGGACGTCGCAGGAGCGACGAGGAGGCCAAAACAAGCAGATTGGGCATTCTTTGTGTCCCACTCGGCCGAGTGGAGGAGCCACTCGGCCGACCAGCGAGACACTGCTCGGCCGACCACTTCAGACATGAGTTACCTGTGCACTCGGCCGAGCACAGAAGACCCACTCGGCCGAGTGACGATACCACGTCCGCCCGAGTGGCGCCCAGACGAAGCCCTTCCAAAACATCGAACTTTCTGTTTTTCGGCTGCCTGAACTTCAGAAGACCCACTCGGCCGAGTGGAGAATCCCGTCCGCCCGAGTGCAGTGAAGTCATCGGCCGAGTGACGACAACTCACTCGGCCGAGCCGCCTCCGAACTGAAGACCCCTGAAAGCCCCGACTTTCTGGAAAATTGCAGGGTTTTCACTCGGCCGAGCGACTTTTGTCACTCGGCCGAGTGCGATGCGCTGCCTGTAGCGAAAACTGCGGAAAACAGGCTGTGCAGGGGTATTTTGGTCACGATTTTTGGACGATTTTTGGACGATTTTTGGGGCTATTTAAGCCCTGTTTTTACCCTAGTTTTGAGAGCCATCTCTTGGATTTTTTGCAGATTTTTAGATTACTTTTTAGCTTTATTATTGTGATTGGAGAAGAGGAAAAACTTGGATTTTTGTTGGATTAAATTGAAGAACTCCATTGGTTTGCATCTCTCTTCCCTAAAAATTCTATTTTTATTGTTTATCTCAATATTTGTGATGAATTCTATTGCTTATTTCGTTGATTATTTTTGTGCTATTGCTATGATTTGTGAGTAGTCTCTATGTCTTGGGGCATGGGGATGAACCCTACAAGCCCTATTTCCTATTTGTGATGAATTGGTAGAAATTGAGCTAGAATTGCTATTAGGGATTAGATTGGGATCGATTTACTACGGATAGCTAGGAATTCATATCAATTGGGATTTGCAAGAGATTGGATCCCAATTTGATAGGAAGCCCTAGAAATCCGAATTGGGTTGGAGTCGGATTTTCGAAGTATCGGTTTGCAAGAGATTGGACCGATACCAGGATTTCCGATTGCAATTCCATGCCAATACCCGTTTGCAAGAGATTGGACGGGTAGGAACTATCCTAATTTAGATTGTGGACCGAGTTTGCAAGAGATTGGGCTCGGTGCGCAATTGGACGATGATGTTGATCCTAATGCTAGCTTCCCTAGGCCAGGGTTTGCAAGAGATTGGACCCAAACCTAGGATAGCTATAGACCGGCAACAGCGCGAGAGCGTGAGCTTGGTTCTACATTCAGTTGCAACTAGTTCATCCGAAATCTCATTCTAGCAATTTTGATACCGACGAACCACATTTATGAAATACGGTGAGTAGCGGGAATTCCCCATTCCCTAGACGTTCTTTATTTGATTTGATATTTCGCACATTTGTCTGACGATTGTGACAGGATCGCCCAAGGCAATTTTCTCTGTTCTCAAATAGCCAGGTTGATTCGGAGCAAGCACAGTCATTCGTCTTCCCTGTGTTCGATACCCGCTCGCTGCTACACCGTGCACTTGCGGTAAAACTACAACCGTTCTTTGGGTGTATACTCGGGACCGACCAAGTTTTTGGCGCCGTTGCCGGGGAAGATTTTAGACGGTGTTCGTCATCGACCACCCGGTTACTTTTTCTTTCTCTCTCTCTTTACTTTCTTCTGTTCGCACATTCCCCCTGTATTTCGCATAAGGACTTTGCAGGAAGAATGGAGGATGCAATGTCAACAATAGGACTCAGTCAGGAAGATTATGACTCCTTCACAGACCTCCTTAAGGAGCTTGTCGACGAGGTCCACGCTACCGGAGCTTTCGCTATCGATGTCAAGGACCCCGACGAACAGCTATTTGCTAGTTTCGTGATGGACCAGATCTCCCCGGAGGGGACTATCGGGGGCAACGTCAGAGTTGACGTGATCGACGACAAATTATATTTCGAAAGAGGTGGAGCAAGTGTCGAGGATCACTATACTTCGGAAGGATCTTCAGAGCAAGCCAATGATCAGGGAGTTACACCCCATGACACTTACTCTTGCTTCTATGAATCGTCTGATGTGCTTCTTGATTCCAGGAACGAACCGGAGCTTAATGAAAACTCTGACGATGCTAGCACGGAATCGGAGCACGCCTATTTTGATGCATTGTCCTCGCTAAGCAGCGAGTCTGACTCTTCACAAGAGAGCGCGTCACCTGAGCACGAGCTAGACCCGGATGGCAAGGAAGGAGCGGAACTCATGCGAGCCGATGAAGTAGAAGGAGAGGCGCCTCTTCAGGTAGAACTTAAACAATTACCTCCGAATCTGAGGTACGCCTTTTTGGGGAACAAATTAACTTTCCCAGTGATAGTCAATTCCCACCTCACACAAGATCAACTTGAAAAACTCCTAGACGTTCTTAGGAGCCACAAAGATGTCTTGGGATACACTATCTCCGATCTAAAAGGGATAAGCCCTAGGCTTTGCACGCATAGGATCCATTTGGAGGATACCGACGCCACCTCCATAGAGCCTCAAAGGCGGTTAAACCCGAACATGAAGGAGGTGGTTAAAAAGGAATTCCTAAAATTGCTAGAAGCCGGTATAATCTATCCTATTTCAGACAGTAGGTGGGTTAGCCCCGTTCACGTCGTCCCCAAGAAAGGGGGGATGACTGTCGTAAAAAATGAAAAAGGTGAGCCCATATCTACGCGCACCGTCACGGGATGGCGAATGTGCATTGACTATAGGAAACTCAATAAAGCTACCCGAAAGGACCATTACCCATTGCCCTTCATCGATCAAATGCTTGAACGCCTTGCAAAACATAAATACTTTTGCTACCTAGATGGGTATTCGGGATTTTTCCAAATCCCTTTGCACGAAGATGACCAAGAGAAGACAACTTTCACTTGTCCCTATGGCACCTATGCCTACCGTAGGATGCCATTTGGCCTTTGTAACGCTCCCGCTACCTTTCAGAGGTGTATGACATCCATATTTTCCGATTACATTGAAAATATTATGGAAGTTTTCATGGATGACTTCTCGGTTTACGGAAGTGAGTTTGACTCTTGTTTGGAAAATCTTACTAAAGTCCTAAAAAATGCCAACAAAACAATCTCACTCTCAATTGGGAGAAGTGTCACTTCATGGTTACGGAAGGTATAGTTCTCGGACATCTTGTCTCCTCGAGAGGAATTGAGGTAGATAAAGCAAAGATTGAGGTAATCGAGAAACTCCCTCCTCCTATTAATGTCAAGGGCATTAGAGGCTTCCTTGGTCACGCGGGGTTTTACCGCCGCTTCATAAAGGATTTCGCCTCGATTGCCCGACCACTTACTTCTTTGCTCGCTAAAGATATTCCTTTTGTTTTTTCAGGTGAATGCTTACAAGCCTTCAATGCCTTGAAAGAAGCACTAGTCTCAGCGCCCATCATACAACCGCCGGATTGGAGCCTTCCTTTTGAGCTAATGTGTGATGCTAGCGACCAAGCCATTGGAGCGGTATTGGGGCAAAGAAAAGATAAGAAGCTTCATGCGATATACTATGCGAGCAAGACATTGGATGACGCGCAGAAAAACTACACAACTACCGAGAAAGAGCTTCTAGCGGTCGTCTATTCCATAGAGAAGTTTCGCTCCTACCTCCTCGGTTCCAAGGTGATTGTCCACACCGACCATGCGGCATTGAAGTACCTTTTAAACAAGAAGGAGGCCAAACCTCGGTTAATTAGGTGGATACTCTTGTTGCAAGAATTCGACCTAGAGATAAGAGATAAGAAGGGTACGGACAACGTCGTGGCGGATCATTTATCTAGGCTCATTCGCGACAAGGATGATGAGAGCTTACCTATTGACGACACATTTGTTGATGAGAGGCTATATGCGGTAAGGACCGGTGAAGTACCTTGGTACGCGGACTTCGTCAACTACTTGGCTTGCGGAATCAAACCGCATGGGATGTCCACGCAACAAAAGAGGAGATTTATGCATGAGGTCCGTAGCTATTTTTGGGAAGATCCTTACCTTTTCAAGATATGCAAAGATAGTGTCATCCGTAGGTGTGTTTCTAAGGAGGAGGCGACATCGATCATTTTGCATTGCCACGGTCTACCGTGCGGAGGACATCATGCCGCCTCTAAAACAACCGCTAAGATCTTGCAGAGCGGGTTCTTCTGGCCGACAATGTTTAAAGACACCCACAACTTTGTAAAGGGATGCGATAGATGCCAACGGACCGGGAATATCTCCAAGCGCAATGAAATGCCAATGAGGCCCATCCAAGAAATTGAGCTTTTCGATTGTTGGGGAGTGGACTTTATGGGACCATTTCCATCGAGCAATGGCAACAAATACATCCTATTGGCCGTCGACTACGTCTCCAAATGGGTGGAAGCAATTGCCACCCCTACTAATGATGCAAGAGTCGTCTCCAAGTTCTTCAAGCAAAATATCTTCCCGCGCTTCGGAGTGCCTCGTACCTTGATAAGCGACGGGGGAAGCCACTTCATAGAGAACAAGTTTGAAGCCATGCTAAAGAAGTACGGAGTAAACCATAGAGTTGGCATGGCCTATCACCCCCAGACGAGCGGCCAAGTGGAAGTCTCAAATAGAGAGATCAAGCAAATTCTCGAGAAAACCGTGGATCGGTCTAGAAAGGATTGGTCAATGAAGCTAAATGATGCTCTATGGGCATATCGTACGGCCTTTCGCACTCCCATAGGCACCACACCGTTCCGACTAGTTTACGGGAAGGCTTGCCACTTGCCGGTAGAGTTGGAGCACCGCGCATATTGGGCCATCAAGACCTTTAACCACGACTACAAGAGTGCGGCGGTGAGGCGACTCTTGGACATCAACGAGCTTGATGAAATAAGGAAAGACGCCTATGAGAGCTCGAGAATCTACAAGGAAAGGACCAAGATTCTCCACGATGCTCGCATAACCGTCACGGACTTCAAAGTAGGAGACAAAGTCTTGCTCTACAATTCCCGGCTCCGACTATTTCCTGGTAAGTTGAGGTCACGTTGGTCCGGACCTTTCACCATCAAGCATATACAACCGGGAGGAGCTTTCGAGTTGGAGAGCAAGGACGGTTCCACGTTCAAAGTAAATGGTCAAAGGCTCAAGCACTATTCCGAAGGAATCCCGACGGGCGAAACCAATAGGGTGTATTTGCTCAAGGAACGGTCGGATGATCTCATGGACCTCCTTGATGAGGTGATAGAGGAGGCGATTCCTCACTCAATTGGCGCTCTTTTTGATGAAGAATTTGAAGTAGGCCCGGATTTGGGCCATGAAGAGAATAAAGATGATTCCCCCGACTTCTCCGCTGAAGAAGATGAAGGCGACGCTGATGTCGCAAGGATTCGACAGCTCTGCAAGCTCTCGAAATTAAAGTCTCCAAAGGAAGCTCCGCCGGTACGGAAATCGGCACCACCGGCAAAGCCGTTGACCGGAGCAAATGCTAGCTTGGGGGAGCCTCCCCCCAACACTATTCGAGATAGGAGACCACCGAGGGAGAACGCGCCGCCGCCACATCCAAATCCAAGCGCGCTCCCCGGAAAGTTTGGTGGGTGCATCTCATATGCACCAAACATCCCGCATTGATTGAAAATTATAGGGGGTCGAGCTCACGACCTTAAACGAGCGCTTGTCGGGAGGCAACCCGACGGTTTATGCTTTATTTTTACTTTTCCCTTATTTTCGTTTTAGAAATTTTCGGTGTTTTGAGTCGTTCGCCCAAAATTTTTGTGATAACGGGTCCTATTTTTCTTGACAGGAGAGGAGATAGCTAGATCCATCTTGAGGAGGATGAACGAGTCGACGAGGAGCGTCCCAAGAAGGCGCTTGACGCTTAGGAGGAAGATGAAATCGATTGGAGGAAGAAAGACAGAGTTTAGAGCCAAAACGAAGACAAACAGCAGAACACAAGGCTCACTCGGCCGAGTATACTAGTCACTCGGCCGAGTACACAAGTTCGTCCGGCCGAGCCGCTCACGAACGAGGGAAGTCTGCTGTACCCAACTCTCTGTTTATTTTCTTGATTTCGATATAACTGCTACTCGGCCGAGTATATATGTTCACTCGGCCGAGTGAAACGGATACCCTCCTAGGGCGAGTCATGCCGAGTAGCTTGAGTCACTCGGCCGAATGGACTTACTCCACTCGGGCGAGGCTGGCAAAGCCACTCGGCCGAAGCGATAGCGGGGGAGGAAATTTTCATTGGTCTCGCTCGGCCGAGTGACCACGTCACTCGGCCGAGTCGTAACTTCTATTATATAAGGACCGAGGGGGGGCGCGTTTTTCGAAACCGCAAAATTCCCAAATCGCCCAACCCCTCGGATTCCCCTCGCCCGATACCGCTCGTTCTCACCCTCACTCGCCCGACCAAGCCCGCGCGCGCCGCCGCTCGGCCAGCCACCGCCGGCTGACCATCGCCGCGCCCCGCCCGAGTCGCCGCCGGCGGCCTTGTCTCCGGTCACCTCCGGTATAGCTTGTTTTGCCCGTTTTCTCCTCTTTTTTTTGCGTATTTTTCGAGGATCCGTGTATTAATCGAACCCCTAACCCAAATCAATTTCTATATCTATCCATTATACCCCTATTGCTCCATACATTTTGATTATTACTCACTGATATCGCTTTTTCATGCGCAGGATGCTTTTTGGAGCTTATGGGAGCTCAGGGGAGCTTCTACGGGCTGTTTTGGACTTCGTGGAGGCGCGGACTTCGCACGCTTCCACTCCTTAGCACTCGCGGCGTGTTTGGGTATACTCTTTCCATTCTTTTACACGCACCGCACTTTTTTCACTTTTCGGCGCGCGCTCGGGGCAGATATGCCGCCCCGGACACGGCCGCGGTCGAAGAGAGCTTCCGCCAAGCGGAAGCGGTCGGATGATGCCGGCCCCTCCTACGAGTTGGAGGACTCTCCTCCATCGTCCCCCACACACCCCGCACACCCCGCACAGCCTGCAGGCCCCGCACACCCCGCACAGCCTGCAGTGCACCCACAGCCCGCACAGCCTCTCCCTGCCGACCCACAGCCACCACCACCGGCTCCACTGGTCGGGCCGCTCGGGATTACGTTCCGAGACGACGCACACCGCGCCGTCTTCGAGCGTATCTCCCAGCGCTCGATCGTACCCTCCAGGTTTGCACACCTCGCTGACCTAGGACGCCTGGGGGTACTAGAGGGGATGCTCACGTTGTACGACAACGTGGGCTGGCGAGATTTTTTCCAGGTGTCGGCGGATACTTTTACCCGCCTGACACTTGAGGTTTTGAGTTCGATCGCCCGGACCGATGAGGGATGCTCATTCCGGTTCATGGATCGAGAGTGCCAGGTCACTCTCGATATGATGAGAGCGTTCTTCTCATGGCCCGCCGTCCCCGGAGCCGATCACGGTTACGGCCCCACCCATATCCCCCCACCTTCCTTCGACGCCGGTGCCTTCTGGGCCCGGATTACAGGCCACCACGCCGCCTTTGACCCTAGTAGGGCCAAGGCCTCGGCCATCGTCCACCCCTGCCTACGCATTGCCCAGCGCCTCATGGCGACCACCTTTTGGCCAGATATGAGCCGGGCACGATGTCTACGCCAGAGCTCTACATGCTCTATGCGATGACACGTCCCAAAGCTCTATCTAGGGATGGACACGAGCTTGTCCCCGCCGTCGTGATCGACATTGCGGCTTGGTTTTTAGACCGCATCATTGTATCGGTGGGCGCTCGCTCACCGATCTGCTGCGGCGGTCTGATCACCCTGCTTACCATGATGACCGGCGAGGACCTACCTGACGACTTGCGACGCGTCCCGGGCCCCACTTCCCTGTCGATAGACGTTATGGCCCGGATGAAGATGCTTCGTCCGCATGGCGAGCGTCACTGGGTCTGGTTGCACGGCCCTTACGGTGCCGACTACATGATTCTCCCGAGCCCTGCTCGGACTCATATTGCACCAGCCCACGTCGACTGGCTCCCGGCGATGGATGTGCTCATCCCCGCCGCCTACGTGCTCGAGGCCGAGGAGGCCGAGCAGGCCCACGCTGCCCAGGCTGCCCCCGCAGACCCTGCTGCACACCCTGCCGAGCCTGCCGCCGACCCTGTTGACCCAGTGGCCCCTCAGCCCCTACCAGATGTTTCCGCTGCTCCTGACACCGCTGTGGGTGTCGAGAGTACTTTTGCTGAGCCCACTTCCACCACTGTCACCACTTCCGAGGCTGTCCCCACCACTCCCGCTGCCACCTCTGGCCCTCTGTCCGTGGAGCCTCTTTGCTCCGCTCTCCCCGAGCGCCCGCCGACCTTTGTCGAGAGTGGGGAGCCCTCGTTTGCCGCGGTCGTGGAGACCATGGCTAGCATGATCTCCGCTGGGGTTGCGCCTTTTGGTCCACACAGTTCCGCCCCAGCGGTAGTTACCTCTGTCTCCACCCCCGTTGTATTTTCCGAGAGTGTCGTGGCGTCTGTCCACACTTCTGTGCCACTGACCTCTCTGGCCGCCTCGTTGCCACCTTTGCACACTTCTTTCGCTGCCGCTGCCTCCACTTCCCACCAGCCGGTGCCCCGGCCTCACACTGAGGCCAGGCCCACATTTGCAGGCGCGGCACCTTTTGTCCCCTTCCCTGCTGAGCCCGTTACATACTCCACTCGCGTACGCCAGCCTCGCCCTGCACAGCCTAGACCGGTGCGTTCCTCTGCACCACCCCCGCCCGACACTGTACTGCAGAGCATACGTGCTCTTGAGTTGGCGGTGAGTGGTCTTAGAGGTGACCTTAGGACCCTGTCCTCCACCGTCTCTACGATGGCTGGACGCTTCGAGCTGATCCCCCAGATCCACTACTGCCTTACACAGGTCTTGGAGCGTCTCCCACGCGTACCCCCACCCACCCAGCAGGTTCCCACACACACTAGACCTGCTTCCACTTCCACGCCCACCCCAGCTCAGCAGCCTACACCACCACCACCTCCTCCTCCGCCTCAGGACGGAGACGGCGCAGCACCACCTTCTTAGGCACCCTTGATGCCTTGATCCATTTCTGTCATTGTGCTACCCGTTTCTGCTGGGTCCTGTTGCACTTTTTGTCCACCCCCCCTCCCCTCACTTATTATGGTATTCTCTTTTTGCTCATATCTTTTTATATTTTTTTGGGAGAGAGGGAGAGTTTTTGGTGACACTTATATCTATGTATCGCTCCTATCTGTGCATGCATCATGTCCGCATCATATTTTCATTTCTTTATTTTACCCTTTTTCTTTTCATTTTTCCATGCATGCATCCTCACTTGCCCCTCCCATCGATTGTCTCTCGGTGTGCCACACTTTGCACATTGAGGACACTGTGCCATTTAGCTTGGGGGAGTGAGTTCTCACGTTCTTTTTCGATGTGCCACCTTTATCTTTAGTTTTTCACACCATTTTTTTTCGCTTTTGCACTAATTTTTCATCATTTTTCTTTTATTTTGCCATGGATCACGTTTTTCTTATTTTCCTGTGTGTCGCATTGCATAGTTTCTATTTTCCCTTTATCTTTATTTCTTTTTCATCTCATGCTAGAGATGACTTTTCTGTGATGATGATGACGTTGGATTTAGCTTATTCTATATGCATGCTATATTTGTCTTGACTTAGGTTTTATTTCAGATATCAGATGCTATGATTTGCTTTGCATTTAGAATCGTAACCCACACCTTTTTCCGCATGAAAATGGATGAAATTTTATTATTAGCTAAGTCTGAACATTCATATGTATGCTATCACAGAAAACACACCAAGATTCACGCATTGAATGCTTATATCTGGAGTACTGATTTCTTTTCCTATATCACTTCTATATGCATGAATTGTACACTTCACTTCAGGATGATTGAATGATGTTAGCTATGATATATCTGGATTAGTTAGCTTTTTGTGATCGAAACTGAGTAGATTAGATTACCCTGCTGAAGTTGTCGTGCATGTCTTATAGAGTGAACCGAGAGTTATATTTATTTCTTTCTCCACAAATCTTGAACATCATTTCTCTACTTTTAAAATCATTGGCGAATCTCCCCTTAGTGATTCTATTCTATGGCATTTTCCCCCGCTACTAATTTCTAGCTCCAAATCTCTTATTCTAAAAAAAAGAGAGAGAAAAACATTCTTGTACATCATTATCTCTCTCTGAGTTGGGATCGTTGTGTATATATTGCTTATTGCAAAGAAAAAAAATCCTCAATAAAAGATCCCATCTCACCTTCTTTCTTTCTTCTTTCTTTTCGTTGCTTTTGGAGCTATATGTATAAAAAATGGGGATGTAAATATTTTTTATGCCACCACGCTTATAGATAAGCTTGGGGGAGGGGATCCATTGATGTGTGAGAGAGTGACTACTTGACATTGCACGACAACCTAGGCTAAGTAATATTCTATACTCGGTGAGATTATTTTTAGTTTTACGAAATCCAGAAATCTAAGCCTAGCGTTCATTTCATGAAATCCATACTTTTCTATTCTCTCTACTCTATAGTGTGATACTCTTATACTCCAGATAGAAAGCGTTCAATTGAAAAGTGTGTGATCTGTGATTTGTATACCGCTTTAAATGATTCAGACGACGTTAATTTTAAAATCATTCCGCTTTTCATGATTATATCGCTTTTCGTGGGTTTTCTATCTCTATTTGCATTACTATACTATGATATCAAAATAAAATCCTTTGACATGAGTTTTTCATTCTGTGCATGCTATAAGAGTAAGTGAAACCCACGTCCTGAGAAAATGATCTAGCATCCTACCTCTTCGCTTCTTTCTTTCTTTCTTTCTTCTTTATTTTCATTTCGTTTTCATTCTTCTTCGTTTTTCTTTTTCCATTTTTTTTTTCGCCGTTTTCATTTTCCGAATCCACCGGGTTCGCCTTCTACTTATCTTCCTCGAGGACGAGTAAGAGGCAAGCTTGGGGGATTTTGATCACTCCTTATTTTACACCTTTTTTCCGCATGTTTGCATGCCATTTGGATCGCCCAAATCATGTTTTTCACGATATATCGACGATATTGCGATGCTTTTCACGATTTGTTGTTTTTGTCGCATTTCAGGTGATTTGGCGCGATTTGGAGTGATCCCGAGATGCGCTTACTCTAGACGGTCACCAACAACCTCCCCGAGGGGTATTTTGCTGTTGGAGAGGAGCGGAAGAAGAATGGACGTCGCAGGAGCGACGAGGAGGCCAAAACAAGCAGATTGGGCATTCTTTGTGTCCCACTCGGCCGAGTGGAGGAGCCACTCGGCCGACCAGCGAGACACTGCTCGGCCGACCACTTCAGACACGAGTTACCTGTGCACTCGGCCGAGCACAGAAGACCCACTCGGCCGAGTGACGATACCACGTCCGCCCGAGTGGCGCCCAGACGAAGCCCTTCCAAAACATCGAACTTTCTGTTTTTCGGCTGCCTGAACTTCAGAAGACCCACTCGGCCGAGTGGAGAATCCCGTCCGCCCGAGTGCAGTGAAGTCATCGGCCGAGTGACGACAACTCACTCGGCCGAGCCGCCTCCGAACTGAAGACCCCTGAAAGCCCCGACTTTCTGGAAAATTGCAGGGTTTTCACTCGGCCGAGCGACTTTTGTCACTCGGCCGAGTGCGATGCGCTGCCTGTAGCGAAAACTGCGGAAAACAGGCTGTGCAGGGGTATTTTGGTCACGATTTTTGGACGATTTTTGGGGCTATTTAAGCCCTGTTTTTACCCTAGTTTTGAGAGCCATCTCTTGGATTTTTTGCAGCTTTTTAGATTACTTTTTAGCTTTATTATTGTGATTGGAGAAGAGGAAAAACTTGGATTTTTGTTGGATTAAATTGAAGAACTCCATTGGTTTGCATCTCTCTTCCCTAAAAATTCTATTTTTATTGTTTATCTCAATATTTGTGATGAATTCTATTGCTTATTTCATTGATTATTTTTGTGCTATTGCTATGATTTGTGAGTAGTCTCCATGTCTTGGGGCATGGGGATGAACCCTCCAAGCCCTATTTCCTATTTGTGATGAATTGGTAGAAATTGAGCTAGAATTGCTATTAGGGATTAGATTGGGATCGATTTACTACGGATAGCTAGGAATTCATATCAATTGGGATTTGCAAGAGATTGGATCCCAATTTGATAGGAAGCCCTAGAAATCCGAATTGGGTTGGAGTCGGATTTTCGAAGTATCGGTTTGCAAGAGATTGGACCGATACCAGGATTTCCGATTGCAATTCCATGCCAATACCCGTTTGCAAGAGATTGGACGGGTAGGAACTATCCTAATTTAGATTGTGGACCGAGTTTGCAAGAGATTGGGCTCAGTGCGCAATTGGACGATGATGTTGATCCTAATGCTAGCTTCCCTAGGCTAGGGTTTGCAAGAGATTGGACCCAAACCTAGGATAGCTATAGACCGGCAACAGCGCGAGAGCGTGAGCTTGGTTCTACATTCAGTTGCAACTAGTTCATCCGAAATCTCATTCTAGCAATTTTGATACCGACGAACCACATTTATGAAATACGGTGAGTAGCGGGAATTCCCCATTCCCTAGACGTTCTTTATTTGATTTGATATTTCGCACATTTGTCTGACGATTGTGACAGGATCGCCCAAGGCAATTTTCTCTGTTCTCAAATAGCCAGGTTGATTCGGAGCAAGCACAGTCATTCGTCTTCCATGTGTTCGATACCCGCTCGCTGCTACACCGTGCACTTGCGGTAAAACTACAACCGTTCTTTGGGTGTATACTCGGGACCGACCAGTAATGAAGATGAGGCTGATGGAAACTACGAGGATGAGTGGATGGAGGAGTTTGATGGGGATGCTACTATGGAGAATCAGGAGTGGGAGGAGGAAATGCGCCACCTTGCATCATCATTGAAGTCGATTAAAAAGAAAAATATAGATCCCCCTCGACGGAAAAGTTTAAGAATTCCTAGGAATTCTAAATATTAGGACTCAAACGCTGAGTTGATCAGTTGGATAATTTATGATTGTTTTCTTTAGAGTTTTTATGTTTTGGAGCTTTCTGTAATCCAATATTGTTATTGATGAGTTATATGAATAAAGTTGTTAACCCTTCAATATATATATATATATATATATATATATATATACTAGTCATAACCCGTGCCCACGGGCACGGTTCATTTAAGATTTTCCCTTGCGAAATCTTTGTTCCCCGAATTTTTTTTTCAAAGCCAAAATTTAAAAGAAAAACAAATTAGCTTACAATATTTAGCGGCACAGGCGCCTTCGGCGTGGGTGCCTTCGGTGCGGAACAACAAATTCAGCGCATGCGCCTTCGACACAGAACACTAAATTCGACGTGGGTGCCTTCGGCGCAGAACAACAAATTCGACGTAAAACAACAATTTCGACGCAGGTGCCTTAGGCGCGGAATAACAAATCAGCGTTAAAAATGGCGCGGGCGCCTTCGGCTCGGAACAACAAATTCAGCGCATGCGCCTTCGACACAGAAAACCAAATTCGACGTGGGTGCCTTCGGCGCAGAACAACAAATTCGACGTAAAACAACAATTTCGGCACAGGTGCCTTAGGCGCGGAACAACAAATCAGCGTTAAAAAATTTAGTGGGCGCCTTCGGCGCGGGCGCGACTTCATATACGTATAATCCGTGCCCGTGGGACAATGTTCATTTAAAAATCTTGGACCCACTAATTTTAAACAAACATCAATAATTATTTGTTTCCCCTGAAATATCAGCAGATGTGATCGAAATTTTACAGGGTTTTGCAACGCGGATCAATGAGTTGGCAGCATCTCCCGCATTCATTCTCCCACAGCTCGCGTTCATTCCCAAGATGAGATTGTGTGTGTGCACAACATTTTTTTCATAACTAATATTAAAAGGCAATTCCTAATTTCAATGTTTTTGTGTATTCCCAACAAATTTCTCTTCAACCCAAAAATTTCCCTCCAAAACTTGATGTGACATTGCCACATAGGACAAATTCAAAATCTGCCCTCAATTGTAATATAGATATATATATATATATATATGGATGTATTCGGCTGCGAATGAGATTTGCACACAGCCCGTGCAAATGGGCCTCCGTTCGTCTGATGACACGGCCACACCCCAACTCAAAACGTGGGGATATTCAAAGGCTCAGACATTCCCATGCCTCATTGCCGTATACGTAAATGTATATACGGAATTTGCTCCAAGAATCCAACATGTTCCATTGGCTGCAACGGTTGCAAGCAAAGTGTTGCTTACCATCCTAGTTGCCTCGCCATCACATAGGAACTGGTATGAAGGGAAAATCATCATCGCCGAGTAATCTAGAATGTGCATACCACAACTTTTTCACCACATGGAAACTGCATTTTTCTTGTATTTGAATATCTGCACGTAAACAGGAAAAGATGTATTTGAATATCTACACGTAAACAGAGAGATTTCATGAATATACATGTTGTGCCCCTAATAAATGATTTATCGTGGCTGATGCGTGTTAGTTGCTCTTCTGAGACAAATCCCAGGTCTAAATTTACGTTGCGCAGTGCACGTGTGAATATATGCATGTGTGCGCGTGTATACATAAGATTGCTGAATATATGATGACAATACAGCCAATTTTCTGCAATGTATGCCCAGTTGATATTTAATTGGAAGACTAGATGAGCAAATGAGAGATGATGTCTGTCTCTCACCAACCACTCCTCACTTTCGTTTGTCAAATTCCCATTGCTTCCATGACCCGGCAAAATTGATGGGGAGAGAAACAAACATTTTTAAAGTTCCATTAGCACATTTGATACATTTAATTAATCAATATAGCTGACCGTTTCAATCATTAAGTTGTGCTGCCCACATCTTCTTCTAAATTAAGCATAACATAGTTAGCTTTTAATCCTGTCCGTCGGTTTTTTTCCCACCGTGCACTTTGTGCACAGGTAATTTATAGTATTTTGATAAAAGCGGATGCATGTATGAATGCCCATCAAGAAGCCAAATACTCCGGCAGCTGAAGACATTGGCATATACAACCCACCAAGCTAATCATAACTAAATCTTAGAATTAGCACCAATAATTGCCATCACTGGAGATTTGGTGGGAGGTTCCATCCTTTCAGTCTCCTTTAAAGGATTGAAAGCTTCATTCAATTAGCTAATTCTGTTAAATTAATTAATTTTAAAGTAAACAGATCTCCAAACTGATCCTGATGCTGATGGTGTCAATAATTATTGCTAGGTATCCGTTATTTGAGTAAATAACAATATTCAAAGTTTCAGTCAAAAAATCATAGAACTATACCGAGATTATTGGCTGGATTTATTTAATATTTCGTAAATCCTTGTGAATGTTATAGAATAATTGGACTCAAGAGAATGGAGATAAGCTATTCTAGTCAAAAGTATGAGTAACCATGGCCATTGGCCATGGTTCTCTATATATTAAGTAAAGAGGGGAGGAGAAGGGACTCAAGGAGACCAATGGTCCCCATTACCCATAGTAATGGGGACCAATGAGTGGGTAATGAAGGAGTGGAGGCCAAAGGCCTGCCTCATTCATAACACTCCCCCTTACACATTCATCACTTTGGTCTCAGCATCTGAGGCCAAGAGGGGTGGATACTTCTGGATCCAGAGTAAGTGTGTTTGCCTCGTTAAAACCTTAGCTGTGGAAAACTCAGTGGGAAAACCCAACAGCTTAAGGAAAAAGAGTGCAACCCACAGGTCACTCCCCCTGATCCGTACAAGCTTCAGGCTTGCAGGTCTTTCAATTGTCACATACCAATGTTCTTTACAAGCTTTACAAAAGTACATTTTGGCAAAGACTTAGTAAAAAGATCAGCTAAGTTGTTGCAGGACTGTATCTGCTGAACTTCGATCTGCTTGTCCTCCTTTAGCTCATGTATCCAGAAAAACTTGGGGGATATGTGCTTCGTCATGTCGCCCTTGATGTAGCCCTTTTGAAGTTGAGCAATGCACGCAGCGTTGTCTTCAAACAGGACGGTAGGCTCCAAATCACTGGTCTTCAGGCCAGTAGATTGAAGAATGTGTTGGACGACGGATCGTAGCCAATAACACTCTCTGATCACTTCATGGATCGCAATTAGTTCTGAATGGTTGGATGATGTAGCAGTTGTGGTTTGCTTTACCGATCTCCATGAGATAGCAGTACCTCCGTAGGTAAATACAAAACATGTTTGAGATTTTGCCGTGTGCGGATCAGAGAGATAACCTGCATCAGCATAACCAAACAATTTGGGGGAGGCACCTCTCTGATAGTAAAGTCCAAGATCAATGGATCCCTGAAGGTATCGCAGAAGATGCTTTACTCCGTTCCAGTGGCGCTTTGTGGGCGCTGCACTGTGTCTGGCTAGTAGATTAACTGTAAACGCTATATCGGGATGCGTACAGTTAGCCAGATATAGAAGTGCTCCAATGGCACTGAGGTAGGGTACTTCAGGACCCAGTATCTCCTCCCCCTCTTCCAGTGGTCGGAAGGGGTCCTTATGTACATCTAATGATCTTATGACCATAGGGGTACCTAAAGGATGACATTTATCCATATGAAACTTGCGTAGAAGTTTCTTTGTATAATTAGATTGGTGTAATAGGATTCCACCTCTTAGGTGTTCTATCTGTAAGCCAAGACAATACTTTGTTTTGCCTAGGTCTTTCATTTCAAAAGTATGTTTAAGGCTTTCAGATAGCTCTTTGATCTCTGCAGGAGATCCTATGAGATTTAAGTCATCTACATATACAGCTATGATGACGAATCCTGTGCCCATTTTTTTGATAAAGATACACGGGCAGACTTCGTTATTCGTGAATCCTTGCTGTGCAAGGAAATCACTAAGTCTGTTATACCACATCTTTCCCGATTGTTTTAGACCATATAATGATCTATGTAGCCTTACAGAGAATACGTCCCGAGGTATCTCTTTCATCTCTGGGGGTAGATTAAACCCATCAGGAAGTCTCATATAGATATTTTTATCTATATCGCCATATAGATATGCAGTCACAACGTCCATGAGCTGCATTTCTAGGCTTTCCAGAGAAGTTAGGCTGATTAAAAATCGGAAGGTGATCGAATCCATGACCGGGGAATACGTATCTTCGTAATCAATCCCCGGTCTTTGGGAAAATCCCTGGGCTACAAGGCGTGCCTTATAGCGAACGATCACATTATTTTCATCTCTTTTTCTTATGAAAACCCACTTATATCCCACAGGCTTTACACCTACTGGTGTTTGGACTACTGGTCCAAAGACTTTACGTTTCAAGAGTGAGTCCAGCTCTACTCTTATTGCCTCGTCCCACTTTGGCCAATCATCTCTGCGTTTACATTCCGCTAGAGATCGTGGTTCGACGTCATCGTCATATTCAGTGACGTGAACGGCAATATCGAACGCAAAATCGTCGTCGACGACTATGCTATTTCTGTCCAGTACTTCTCCAGTACGTACAAAATTTAATGATGTTTCTCCTATTGTTTCCTCAGCTCGGGAAATCAGGAGGGGAGAAGTAGCTGGTCTGAGCTAGCATCCTGTAGAGGGATAATCTTAGTATCTCCAGGAGTCTTCCTCTTTCGAGAAACTTTATCTTTTGAACCTGGTGGGCGTCGTCTTTTCATTTGAGGTACAGCCAATTCTGCTGCTGGTGGATTGCATCCATCTATGGGGATGTCAATCCTAGCTGACGTATTGGCAGCAGGGACGTGTGAACGGACAATCTTCTGGTTGTCCGTGAATTTATCCGGCAAAAGATGTACTGTATTCTGGATGTGAAGGATCTTTATGATCTTATCTTCACACAGATTAGTACGCGGATCATATAGGGACAAAGACTTCTGGTCCCAACTAATGGTCTCAGAAGCTTCTGGCTTCTTAGACTGTGTGCCCAGTTTAGGAAAAATTTTCTCATTAAATTCACAGTCAGAAAAACGTGCCTTGAATGCGTCACCCGTCAGGGGTTCAAGGTATCTTATAATAGAGGGCGAATCAAACCCAATATATATACCTAGACGACGCTGAGGACCCATTTTGGTCCTATGAGGTGGTGCTATTGGGACATAAACCGCACAACCAAACACTCTCAAATGAGAGATATCCAAAGTTGCGCCATATGCTAGTTGCAACAGGGATAAAGTATGACCTCCAGAGGGTCTTATCCTAATAAGTGATGCAGCATGTAAAATAGCATGCACCCAAGCATCCACAGGCAACTGGGATTGCATAAGCAATGGACGTGCAATCCATTGGAGTCTCTTTATAAGGGACTCAGCTAATCCGTTTTGGGTGTGAACATGTGCTACAGGATGTTCAACTTCAATACCCATTGCCCGGCAATATGTTGAATATTGGACTCCCCGGATTTGGTTTTGATGATGAGCAAACATAAATAATTCATGAACTAACAATTTGTGAGCGCAGTATTGGAGATCGTCGCCAAATTCACGAGAACAATCAAAGCGACATCTCAAGACTTCTCAAAGCTCGTATTCATGCCTAAAGCTTCGTTGAAGCTCTTGGACCGTTTTGGAAGTCATGAAGAATTGATCGAAGCTCTCGAAGACCGTTCATTAAGGTTTTATTTATAGTCTTTTCGATTCGTTCTATAGAATGTTAAGCCTTGAGTATATCTTACGATTCTATCTTCATAACGCTCATATCGTAGCTCTAGGATCTTAATTAAAGTCCATTCTAACTTCCTCGAAGCATCGCGCTTCGATTCGGACTTATTCGTGCATGTTAGTTGGTACAAGAAGAAGTACTGACCGACTAGATGGTGATCTAGTCGGTCAGCAAAGCTTCTTGGACCGACTAGTGTGAGTTAATCTTTTCCTGTTCAGTACTGTTTACAGTTAGTCGGTCTACGTTGACTCACCGACCGACTAGTTTGTGAACTAGTCGGTCAGTGATGCTTCTTTGACCCACTAGTTGAGATTTACTGTTCATGCCAAAATTCTCCTAAGCTACTGTTTATCGTTAGTCGGTCTAAGAACGTTTGGTGACCGACTAGTTGACAATCTAGTCGGTCAACATTTGTTCTTGGACCGACTAAGTCAATTTGTATTCAGACTATTTGTTTTGCCTCTTAGTCGGTCTACGTTCTCTAACTGACCTACTAGTTGTGAAACTAGTCGGTCAGAATTTCTTCTTGGACCGACTAGATTTCTAGGTCTGAATTTCTCTCTCTTCTCAGTTCTTCTCTTAGTCGGTCCATGTTCATTGTCTGACTGACTAGTTGATGAACTAGTCGGTCAGTGGTTGTTCTTTGACCGACTAGTTGCCTCAGTTTTCTATCCGTTGGGAATTGACCTAACTTGTTTTTATGGGACCCTATAAATACAAACCTAGGTCATTTCTCTCTAGGTTAGAGCTGCCATTAAGAGATTCATTGAGTTTGTTTGAGATAGCTATTCTCACTCATTTCCTAAGCTCTCTTCCTCACAAGAAATCCATTCTCTCACTTTCTAGATCTAGAATCCATCTTGAGAGAAGTTTGTTCTTGGTGAGCCCTTCAAGCTCTAGCTTGATTCAAGTCTCCAAATCACTCCTAGGCACCTATTGCTGGTCATTTCCTTGGTACTAGGTCTTGGTGACTTCATCTTCCTCAAATCCCTCCTTGCACCTATTTGGTAAGAAAACTCAAGGTATAGGATTTTGTGGTAAGATTGTTTATTTCATTATAAACTTGTTTATATTGCTTGTTGATTCTCTCGGTTGTGAGAGAATGTTGTGATCCCGGGTTGTGGGATTCACTATTGCCATTGCATGTATGATTTGATCTTGTGAAGGTTTTTCACAAGATATTCATAGTAATCTTGAGTTAGGGTTTCTAACTCAAGTATCCGGAGGGGATCCGGGTGGTTGGGACGTAGGATCACCGGGAACAAATCGGGGAGACTTGGGTGGATCCGAACCCAGTAACATCATTTGTTAGCATTGTTAATTTTGTTGGTGTCATTCAATTTAAGCTTCCGTAAATTGATTTGGTAGTTGTTTGCACTATAATTAGGAATTATACTCCTTGTTATTTTTAAAGTATTATTCACCCCCCCTCTAGTACTTGTGCAGTAGCTTGTAGGGCATTACACAATAGTCTTCGAAGACTTGTGAAGTAAATTCTCCCACATTATCAAGACGTAGTTTCTTGATTTGGTTATCGAAGAAATGAGCACGCAACCTTATTATTTGTGCCAATAGCTTTGGAAAAGCTAGGTTGCGGGTGGACAAGAGGCACACATAAGACCATTTGGTTGATGCATCAATCAGTACCATGAAGTACCGAAATGGGCCACTTGCGGGGTGAATAGGCCCGCAAATGTCGCCATGTATTCTCTCAAGGAAACCAGGAGACCCTAATCCCACTTTCAGGAGGGATGGTCTCGTTATTAGTTTTCCCTTGAAACAAGGGAGACATGAAAATTCACCCTTTTGAAGAATCTTCATGTTCTTCAATTTGTGTCCACGGGATTCAGAGATGATGCGTCGCATCATTGCTGTTCCAGGGTGACCAAGTCTATTGTGCCAGAGTTCGAACTCTGGCAGTGATTGGCACGTCTGGTGCTCAGTCATATTGGCTTCTATTGGTTGAATGTATGTTTGGTAGAGACCCGACGGGAGTCCCTTGAATCGTTCGCAGATTATCTTCCGGTCATCTTTTTGACGAGTTACATACAGATATTCAACCGTATTTTCATCTCTGGTTTCTAAGTGATATCCGTTTAAACGGAAATCCTTGAAACTTACGAGATTCCTATTTGATTTAGGAGAGAATAATGCATTTTTTATTAGAAGTCTTGTGTTATTTGGGAGCAATATAATTGCTTCACCAGATCCTTCGATTATTTGGGATAGTCCTGAAATTGCGATAACAGGACCGTCATATTTATTTACGCTATTAAAATAGCAATGATTGCGAAGGATTGTGTGCGTTGAGGCACTGTCCACTAGGCACTCAGACATCATCTATATAAGCAAAAACGAAATTTTATTTGAGCGAAAATGTAAACATTCATTCGAAAAAAAAGTTCGTACTTAAGCAAATAAAAGATGAAGATACATTGAATTCTAAAAAGCATAGATAAATGATGGTGCTCAATCGAGAAGGTCGTCGTTCTCGAAGTCTTTTGCAGTAAACATTGTTGACGGCTGAACAGCCGCCAAGTTTGTTTCAGGTAGAGACTTCTGGCTCGCCTGGTATAGATCCTGGAGGTGGCGAGGAGTGCGGCAGTTTCTGGACCAATGGCCAGTCATGCCGCATCTATGGCATTTATCCTCCCAGTTCTTCTTTAGAAGTGACACTTGCTCGGTGTTCTTTCGCTTCCAAGTGAAATTTCTTTTTCCCTTATTGTTTTTGTTTGTCTGGGGAGCTGCACCTCTTGGTTGCTTCATTACTGCTTTCCCTTTAGTGTTTTTAGCATTCCTCTTGTTTTTCCACTTCTGGGGAGAAACGTGATGGGCTTCAGGGATAGGGGCAGTGCCAGCTGGACGTAAGTTATGAGTTGCCAGCAGTAAGTCTCGATTCTGCTCTGCCCTAAGTAGGCATGAGATCAGATCGAAAAATTTCGTGAAATTGCGTTCACGATACTGCTGCATGAGGATTGCATCTTTCTCGTGAAACGAGGTAAATGTCTTTTCCAACATGCGTTGTTCTGTCACTTCTTCAGCGCACAACTTTAGGCGTGAGGTGATGTTATGAAGTGCAGAATTGTACTCAGCGACGGACTTATAGTCCTGAAGTCTGAGGTTTTCCCACTCATAACTGGCACGAGGTAATATAACATCAATTTGATGTTTATACCGAGCTTCCAGCGCTGTCCACATGTCCTTTGGATCCTCAACCGTTAAGTATTCGGCCTTTAAGGTCCGATCGATATGTTTCCTAATGTAGATTATGGCTTTCGCCTTATCTACATCAGATACAGTGGTTGTAGGGCTGCTGCTAGCTGTAGCAGAAGCTTCTGCCGCTGCTGGGGCCGAGGAAGGAGCCAAAATGGACCCAAGGAGGGCCATTGAACGCAAGTGGAACTTCAGGTCCACTCGCCAACTCAGGTAATTTGTCCCTGCAGAATCGAGGACTTCGAAATCGACGCTAGCCAATTTTGCTATTTTTCTACGTATTTTAAAATGAGCATGAATTAATTAAAATTCAAAATTCATGCATAAAGAAATAAACAAGTAAAAATGCGGGGATCGGCCAGATACCCAAAATAGTACACAGTCCAAAGTTCGTTTACAGTCCATAAAAGAAAAGAAAAATACAACTTCGGAAACCCAAGCTGGGTCCCTATATCTCCGTCTTCATAAGCTGTTGCACCGAGCTTTGGATTTTTATACAAATTTCCTCACTTACAAATTCTCTCAAAAAGAAAATAAAAGTGCAAGGAAAGTAAATAGGTATACGATGGCCGATCCCGAAAAACACATTTTTACTTATTAAACATCCACGCAGTTCTAAATATGCTACATGCATAAAAATAAACAACCACACATATATCTCAAGCATATATAATATGGAAAAAAACTATAAAATATAATAATCTCTCGGACCACGGGGAGACGTCATACACCGTTAGGTTAGATGACTAACGGCAGAGCAGTCGCAGGATCCTTAAGATTATTATATTTTGAAAAATTTTAATAATCCATAAATAATTAATAATGCAAGAGTGATGTTTTACATAATATTAGCAAATTTAACATGGAAAGAAAAAAAACAGTAATTTATATACAATTTTCTCCAATTTTATAAGTAAATTGCCAAAAATTATTAACGAATTTTCCTAGAATTTTTCAGAATTGTCCAGGATTTTTCTGGGGTTTTCTGATAATTCTAAGGAATTTTGCATATATAAATCTGGTGTAAAAACAGATTTTTAACATAGACCCGCTGAAAAATTTTTATTTGCCTGTGGGCCTAGCTAAGGTCTTCAGGCCCAGAATAGCTTAAAAATATAAATTTAATTTTATCAATCTGGGCTTCAGGCCCATGGGGATATAAATATACCCAAAACCCAATAATAGGGTTTGTTGAAAACCCCTAATCTTTTTAGGGTTAGAGAAATAGGTCAGCCGTCATCTCCTCCCGTTATCAAAAGACACAGCCGACCCCCCCCCCCCCCCCCCCCCCCCCCGCAAGGAGGGAAGGCGACAGAGAAGAGCCCCCCCTCCGCTGGGGGGGGAACGGGGCGCTGCCGGAGAGCCCCCCCCGCTGGGGGGGTGCGCTGCCGGAGGAACCCCCCACCCGCTAGGGGGGGCGCTCTCGGAGAGGAACCCCCCACCCGCTGGGGGGGTGGCGCTACAGATCGCCCCCCCCCCCCCCCGTCAGGGGGGCGCTGCCGGAGGAACCCCCCCGCTGGGGGGTGGCGCTACAGATCGCCCCCCCCCCCCCCCCCCCGTCAGGGGGGGGCGCTGCCGGAGGAACCCCCCCCCCCCCCCCCCGCTGGGGGGGTGGCGCTACAGATCGGCCCCCTGTCGGGGGGGGGGGGGGGGGGGGGGCGCTGCCGGAGGAATCCCCCCCCCCCCCCCCCGACGGGGGGGGGGGGGGGGGGGATATCGGCACCCCCAGTGGGGGTGGGGGGCGCTGGGGAAAAAATCGGGGTTTTTTTTTCTTTTTTTTAGTTTTTTTTAATTTAATTTGCATTGTATTCAACAGAATTTTTGTTTTTTTTCGTTTTTACAAGCCAAAATAGAGGTTGTAAAAATACATGAAAATAAATTGTATATCTACAGGAATGAAGAGTATACCTCTAGATCGATGATCTAGGGATGACCGTAGATTAGAACAGTAGAAAATAAAAATCCGAGCTCCCGAAAAAATGTCGAGAACACCGCAACGCTCCGAACGAATCGCCGCAGCAACCAAAGATTCCTCGCGCGTAGGGGGATCAATTTGGTGGAGATTTTTGGATTGGATTTGTGCTAACCATAATTAATAGAAATGTGAATGGAAATTCTATACACACATGCCTAATTGCTTTTACACACAAACCGTTTTTACATCTCCAATATTATTTAAAATTCAAGGATAGAAGTAGAGTTTGTGTCTACGCAGCAGCAGCAGCAGCGACACATGAGACTAAATATTTATGATGGTTCATATTAAATTTGAATGTATTAACTACATGCTTCGGATCAAGTCACATATATAAAGATAGCATGATGGTAATGGACAATCGAAAAGGGAAAAATACAATGTGAAAACCAAACACGTTGAGATTAAGTATCGCTGTATCAAAACCCACAAGAAAAAAATGGTTTTAGGTGGCACAACAATACAAGAAAGGGTTGTTTGTCCAGTGAGCATGTTATTAGCCATTGATTTACATATGACGCATGTAAAGACTCCAAGGATTGGAAGACAGTGATGTACGAATCAAGGATTAATTGTAAACCATAATTTTCGAACATAATAAAATTAATAAAAATCAACTAGCCAAGTTCTGGAAGCTTAGAGACCAATAGATTATACATGACAACAATCAGCCATTAAGAATTTCAGCAGTTACCAATGTTGGGGTCCATCTGACTGATGCCAGTTCCTTCCTCTCAAATATTGATCTAATAAATTATGGAAATTAAAGCCATGACAATCAATTTATACGAAAAATTATTTGATAAGAATACAATTAACATCTCTCTGACATTCCATCACTGCTTGAATATTTTCAGCAACAAGCAAATCTAAGCCAGCGTATCTACTACTTCCAATCTTTTTGTCATCCAAATGTAAGTTGTTTTACGAGAAGAACAATAATTGGAGTTCTAGATTAAATTAAATGTAATCGGTATTTGCCAACATCTTTCAAAAGGCATGCAATAACATCAAACAAAGGGAAGGATGATGTGGAGTCATACCTAAATAACCAACAGTTAGATGGAAGGATTTCACCGAAACCCTAAAGCCCCAAATCAGTCGGGAAGGAGGTGCTGCGAGAGAGGAAGACGAGGCGAAGGAGAAAAACACGATTCAAACCCCTAAAGCCCCAAATCAGTCGGGATGGTGGGAGCTGCGAGAGAGGAATCAGGAATCGCCGGCGAGCTCGAGATCTCGTGCGAGAGAGAGAGAGAGAGAGAGAGAGAGAGAGAGAGAGAGAGGGAGGGAGGTGGTCACGGGTTCTCGCTGGAAGAGAGGGAGGGGCGGGGACCGTAGGAATCGCCAGGGAGCTCTAGATCTCGTGCGAGAGAGAGATGGAGGGAGGGGATCACCAGCGAGCCCTAGATATCGTGCGAGAGAGAGAGAGAGAGGGAGGGGCTCACGGGCTATCGCTAGGAGAGAGAGGGAGCGACGGGGACTGTAGGATTTTATCGGACGGAGGAGAAGAGACCCGCGTTGTGAGTTGGGTTGCTCTCATTCGCAGCCGAATAGTGCTCTTGTCTAATTTTTTTTAATAAAAGTGCTTAGGTAACGATTAGTACCATAGCGCTAACAAAAAGCGCGATATAAGGTATTACTTGGATAGCGCTTTAACATAAAGCGCTATCTAAGTGATTTTTACCATAATTTTGATTTATTTTTATGTTCTATAAGTGCAGAAGCGCTATACAAGAGTTCACTTAGATAGCGCTTTTAAAAAGCGCTATCTAAGTGGCGTTACTCAAACCCAAATCTGCAGTAGTGATATATGGTACATGTTCTCATACAAGCACGACATCATACAAGCACTTTTATATAGATCCTTAATTACTAGATTGCATGCATTCCACATGAACTATCAAGGTTACTAGAATTCAGTTCATAACCGTAGCTCGTCTCAAATCACATGCCTGCAAGCCTGCAAAGAGCATCACCGATACACTTGTGGCTGAATTTACATAATTCACGGTATGCATAGGGCTTGAACAGAGGAGGATGGTCCTCGTCGACCATCTCACTGATCTCAGGCAGCGCCTCCACGACCGAGTCGGGCTTTGGCGCCAGAAACACGGCATAGGAGAGCCGGTCCTTCGCTCCACTCATGCCCGCCTGATGAAGTGTTGGGCGTATCCTTCCATTGGTCAAAGCCTGCATAAATAAATCACAAGAACCCAATGAAATTTTGGACAGCAACGTGGGATTTGCTTGCAGGGATCTAATACAGTGTTTCTGCACGTCTGTGACGTACGTACCCTCCTCACTTCAATGGTGTGTGCGTGTGTGGTGGTGGTGGTTTGAAGCGATGTCACTGTTTTAAAAGGTCGCCGACTTTGTACGGCCAGCCACGGCAATTATCACTGTATATAAATCAATGTTTGTCGATGACCTCGATCTAGCGACTTTGAGGGACTTGACCTGAGCTGGAAGCTCAACATTTGCTTGGGTAGAGGAAGGAGATGTGGATAGCTCTGTTTTTTTTCCATCTGTATATTTTTAAACTTAAATATGCTAGCCGTACTTGTCTACACACACTCTGTATAATAGGTGGCGGTGAAGAGACCAAGTCTAGGAAAAATGTACGAAAGAATAAAATTTTAAACTTTCTATATTTTATATAATTACCAGAATTTCCTACAGTCCATCCAAAATGGTTGAAATTTCACGTTAAAGGGCATAAGACGTGATGATGATTGGCATGTCGGCCTATGCAATCACTGTCCGTAGCTTTTGTATTCGAATCTATATCCTGAGTAAGATATTTATGAACCATATATGCCTGAAATAAGGATCTTTTGGGTCAAGGGTTAGAGCTTTATGGCTGTACACACACGCTGGCCCACACGCTCTCTCACACAACCACCACCACACACGCACACCTCACCGTCCATAGCTCTCTTATTCAAACTTAACAACGAGTAAACGATGTGGCGTAATTAACTAGGGGTGAAAAACTGTGGGCATGTAACTATATACGTACACTGAGAAACAGCAATTATATAACCTCCAAATTTTTTACTGGCAACAGGTCAATATATTGGAAAATTACAGCACACAAGATCCACATTAAGTTCTTATACAAGCAAACAACGTATGGTACTAGAAATTTGATATAATAAATAAGATTAATCAGTCCATCTCAGCTATATGCCGGCAAGAGTGAGGAGAACGTCCGCGGTTGGAGTGCTAGTACCACCCTCTCGGCTGAGCTTGTAGATATCCCGGTACACGTACGGCCTGAATTGGCGAGGGTGCTCGTCGTCGACCATCTCGGGCGGGGCCTCAACGACATGGTCAGGCTTCGGCGCCAGAAACATCGCGTAGGAGAGCCGGTCCTTCACCCCACCTGCTCTAACCTGATGAAATGGAGGATACAGCCTTCCATTGCTCCAAGCCTGCACACAAGCCAGTGCATGTGGGCGGTTATGATTCCAGCAATGTTGACAACATGCTCAGAATTATCGAGAGACTAGAAATAACACGACTTCCACGGAGAGGATGCGGTGAACGTGTGCAACCGAAAAAGAGTGAGAAATGTGGTGTGTGCGTGTCAGCATCGTCGGGAGACAAAAGGTGCAAAGTCAGAGGGTTAAAATGCAAAAAACCTTTGTCCTGGTCATATTCTAGCATGCCCCTAGGACAACTTCACCGACTGTATAATGGATTTTAATTAGTTACGTACCCGCAGGGATTGGCCGGCGATGACGACGAAGTGATCCATGCCAGGGTCCACTTGAACCAAGTCGCCCCCCTTGGTTGTGACCGTGAGACCCGCCACCTCGTTCTGGCCGAGCACGGTGAGATAGTTGAAGTCGGTATGGTTTGGGAGGGCGAGCGCGGGCTCGCCCTTCGGCGGAGCCCCGTACTTGATCAACTGGAACACAGCGTCGCTCGTGTCCATGAACGCTCCGCTGTATTTGCCCAGCCCATAGCTATCGAGGACCATGCTGATGAGCACGCGATTCAGTTCCAGAGTTTTGCCGCATATCGAGCTCAAAGCCTCGCTGAAAAGAGACGAAGCAGAGACACGCAAATGAATGAGCCATGATGAGAAACGGATGGTTGCAGGAAAAAACACTGCGTCTTACGCACGCACCAGAATTCGGCATTCCCTTGGGGCCACATGAGCTTGGTGAAAGCCTCGGCCTTCTCCGTCTCCATGGCGTTTATGATCCCAGTGGATTGGTAGCGCGGGAGGCTAGGGACGTCGCCCTCGTACACTGACATTGTGTACTTGAACTTCTCATTCCGGCGCTTGGTTTCGGCGGGGAGATCGAAGAGGATGCGCATGGCCCAGAACGTCCGCTCCTTGTCGCCGTCGGAAATGGCGTCGTACTTCACCAAGAAATATCCGTGCGTTTCCAAGGCCTCTCTGACTGCTCGGCTGGTGGCCTTCCACTGCTCGCTCCCTGGCCTGAGCGTTTCTGGGTCCCTTGTGAGATCGAAACGGAGAACCTTTGTGTTCGTGTCGGTCTGCAACCGAAAATGATCATTTGATACATTGGTTAAGGGATGGACAAAGAGGGGAGGAAGAACGCTTACCTTCACCTGATCGGCGACATGGGTGGCATCGCCGTTGAGGACGCCATCGGCGGCGGGAGCGGGCACTGAGAAGTACGACATGACGATCAGAATCCAAATGCAAATACAGTGGCTATCTTTCCACCACACAGAGAGAGGATAGAGGGCAGCCGAGCAAACAAGTGGTGTATATATAGTGAGCGGGTGCGTGGCTCCTTGGGCAAAAGATCAATTTGGTTTTGAATTGAACTTTTTTTCGGGGGGACACTATTGCGTTGTAGTTCACATTGAGTGCGAAATGTCCTTTTGGATTTGCTTACAGGGATCTACTGGTGTGTTTTTACACGTCTGTACAGTTGTACCCTGCCCACACTGATCGACACATCCCGGATTGAGCCCCTTGCAGGCAAGGGCGGTTTGCGCTGTAAATATTGTAACAAAATGCATGCATTCGTGAATGGTCAAGGGCGGAATATTGTGACAGATTCATACGTAAATCAAATACGAAGTAAACAAAAATTAAGGAGAAATGTATATTATCACCTTCACGATCAGTCTCCCGCGACACACATTAACCTCTATATATGTGGTGGTATGGGGGCCCACACCCATGATGTGTGATGGACGGCCTAGATTGTGTCCAAAGAGAAAATCTCCTCCTTGACCACGTGATACACATTAACCTTTATACATGTACTAGTCATAACCCGTGCACACGGACACGGTTCATTTAAGATTTTCCTCCGCGAAATCTTTATTCCCCAAAAAATTATTTCCACAGCCAAAATTGCGCAGAACAACAAATTAGCGTAAAAATATTTAGCGGCACGGGCGCCTTCTATGCTGAATAACAAATTCGGTGCGGGCGCCTTCGACACTGAACAACAAATTAGCGTAAAAAAATCGGTGCGTGCGCATTCAGCGCAGAACAACAAATTAGCATAAAAAATTTAGCGGGCGCCTTTGGCGCGAGAAATTATTCTCATCTTTGTCCAATGGGTCGAAGAGACGGTGGGCCCCGCGTTGAGGGAGAGATCATGTGTTGAGGGAGAGATCATTCGATCTGCACATTAAGTGCAAGTTAGTGTTTTTTTCCCAAGTACATTAATTTCGTGCACTCTGATGTTCCCAAAAAACTTTCATTCCCCATAAAGTTACATTTCCTCAGAAATGATTTTCCCTCCAAAAATTTCAACAAAATCTCATCTAAACCATTCATTCCTCAAAATTAAATTCAAGACGTCTTTCTATCAGCTTGTTTGTCCTAGGCAGCCCTAGAATTAAAAAACAGTTGCATTTTAATATATAGATGTGTGTATATATATGTATGTATGTATATGTATAGAGTTTTACGGGAATCAGGTGGCCAACCCTTGGTCCACCCATGGCCAAGCTCCCCCCATATATTTTTTTGAAATTTTTTTTCAATATGCTCTACATATCATTATGATCACCATAAAATCAAGTGAATCCAACACTTTAACTTTGCCCATCGATCCACCCGTTGCAAAAAGTTCAATGTTATGATTGTTGCTTTTGGAGAAATCAAAGGCCTTATCATATTACCGAATAGGGAGCGAAGGGGAAACTAAGGGCATGTTCTTTTCTCAGACTGTGAGTGAGAATCTGGGTTTGGGGCACTATTCGCCCACTGTATGGTGGAATCCTGATTTGCTTTCTCGTTGCGTGTTCTTTTCTGGTTTTGTGAAAATGGAAAAGCTGGCTTCGTGGCTCGTGTCAGTGAGAATCCGAGGCCTCGTTTAAAATCCAAAATTTTTGCTCCAATTATGGTAGAATCTCGTCGGATGTAGGGCCCTCACGTTGTGTGGTCACCTCTGCTGCTGCCCCCGAGGCTACCTCTTCCTCCTTCTCCCCTTCTCGCTGCTGCCTTCGCAGGTGTCGGTTGCCTTTGGGAGAAAACCCGAAAAAAAATTACAGGCACGTCCTCTTCCTCCTTCTCCCCTTACACTGCTACCTTCGATTGTGTCAAATGCCTTGTGCAAAAACCCTAAAAAAATTCTGCGCTGACCCTTCTTCTATAAGCTAGAGCCTTTTTGGGTTGCTGAATAGATCCACGTCTGAAGGATTGTTGGGAGGGCTCAAGGCAGCTTGCAATGGGTTTGTGCAGTTCCTAGCTTGCAGTGGGTTTTTTCGTTAGAACTGCAAATGTCAAAAAATAACCCAAAATGAACTCATTTTACGTAGATGGTAACCTTAACTAGGTTCACCACACCCCACAATCCAACTTTTCACCTCCAACTTTCTTCAGCCAAAAGAACACACTACACGGAATGGGCCCCGACTCAACTTTTCAACTCCACAATCCAACCCCATTTTCTAACAAAAGAACACACTACACCAAATTTCTCTCTTATTAGATTCCACACTTCTCAACTTTTCCAATTTATACTTTCCTACAAAAGAACAAGCCCTAAAGCCGAAAGGAAAACGCATAATGTACTGCATCTTTGCTTTCAGGATCGCTGTTGGCCTGGTCACATTACCCAAAATGCTGCATATATATATTACATTCTTTGTTACGACCTGAAGATCGTGATAGTCCTACCTTCCGCCATGAACCATGCCCCTCCCAAACGGATGGCCCACCCAATGACGGGGCGTCTCACGCCCGAGCTTTAAAGGCTTGTAGGGCGCCAGCCGGCTCGAATGCCCCAGACTGCAGGGGGATGGGCGCACCTCGCCTTGCCCCCCCCGCCCCTGACAGATGCGCTCGACCGCCCTCGCTCGATCCACCGGGAACGGTGCGCTCGGGGCACGCCCGGCCGGTGCAGCCTCGGATGTTACGGAGGCGCACCCGTCTCCTGCCCCCCCCCCCCCCCCCCCCCCCCCCCCCCCGCGATCCAGGATCCTTGTCTGAGAGGGCGCGGCCGGGTCGCACGTCCGCCGCCCGGGTCGGCCCAGAGGATCGTCAGAGGGTCCTTCCTCTGGGAGGCGCTCCTTCGAATCCTTGGCTCATCGGACACGACAAACAACCTAGTATAAGGACGTGACTGACACTTATGCCGCCCGACCATCTGACAAAGCACCCCCTGGCCGTTGCGCCCCCTGACACTTAATGCTTTCGGACCTGACACCCTGACAAAAGCACCCCTGGCTGTTGCGCCGTCTGACAAAAGTGTGGCTGACACTCCTGTTCCCGACATCCTCATCCGAAGCGTCCGCTGACAGCAGGGCCAGCTCAGCACGTCGAGTCAGCATGCCAGGTCTGCCCCACCGAACTGCCTCCCATCAGGTATAAATACCCCCTCACTTCTTACGGTGAGGGGGTTGGCAAATTTACTCTTAATCTCATTATTCACACACGAGAGCAGAGGTCTTCCATATCTTTGTTCTCCCACTCATAGCTTGTCACGTACGGTCGACTCACCCTTAGTCCGACCTGCGTGCCTAGCCCCCGCTTTAAGCCCTATTACTGACTTAGGCATCGGAGAGGCTAAGGGTTGGAGCCCAACTCGGCCTTTCTGACGAGTTGCTCATTGCGCAGGATAGCTCGTCCCCTAGCTTGTGTTCGCCTTCAGCTCCAGCAGTCTGATCTTCCTCAACCGCATCCTGCGGGATTCGACTCTGTGGTCTGCTCCAACAACAAGCTTAGCCTCATCACCCCTCTATTCACCTGTCAAATAGTCTATCCTAATCCCTTCATTAACATAACCACTGTGCCCTTGGTTCCCCCTAATACAAATTCATTGTACACGAGTTCTACCCCGCAACAATTGGCGCCGTCTGTGGGAACGAAGGGTCACACCCATGTCAGACCCCATATCAATCACCCGAAACCCTAACCACGGCAAAGATCCCATGGATCAAGAACCACTCTCTCAACCAATGACTCCCGCGACTGGCCCTCCTCCTGGTGTAGAGGTCGAGACAGTCCAGGCCTCGACTCGCATAATACAACAAAGCTTCGAGGCCTTCACTAAGGCAATGGCGGGCTTTGCAGCAACAGGGACGGAGGCACCTCCCGGCCCCTTTGAGCCCCCGAACGTGAGACGAAATTTTCACCCTCAGTTTGAGGAGGAGGGGGAGACCTGGGGCTCGCTAAGGAGATTGCGGCCCAGCGGAGGCTCCTGGAGGAGGAAATGGAGGTCGCGCAGCGGCGGAGGCACCGGGAGGAGGCGGCCGCCGCGCAAAGGTATTTGGGAGAAGCGGTCGAGACCGCCCGACAGGCCCACCTGAACGACGAGACCGCCCGACGCCAGTTCCGCTTCATTATCGCGAAACGCGGAAGGCTCCGGAGGGAGAACGAAGAGAGCCGAGGGATCCCGGAGGTGTCGATGACAGGCAGACGACACCTGGATGGGCGCGGCCCGTCGCTCGCCAAGTCTCCGCTGTGGGGGTGAAGTCCGCCTCATCAACATCACTCCCCCGATTGTCTGGACAAGGAAGCCGTTCGTCGACAACTCCGCTTCCTCACCGCCGAATGCGAAAGGCTCCTGAGGGAGAATCAGAGTGGAGAGAGGTCCCGGAGGAGATGGCCGGAGGGCGGTGGTACTATGATGACAGTAGCCCGCCGCCCATCGAATCCTCTACCCACGGAAGGAGTCCCTCCAGGCGACCGTTTCGTTATTCCCTGGGGCGCGACGACCATCGGCAGCCAAGGCGCGACCGGAGCCAAACCCCAGAACGGCGAAGAGGGCACGCCCCCGAGAGCTCTGCCTATCCGGAGGAGGCCACGTCGTTGGCGCGATGGATCACGTCCGCCCCGAGACCCGTAAGGTTCAAGGCCCCCCACCTGGCCACCTACAACGGAAGAGGCGACCCCTCTCGCACGTGCAACAATACCGGGGGGCAATGGAGGCGCAGGATGTGGATGAGGCATTCCTATGCCGGCTTTTCTCGCAAAGTCTGAGTGACACAGTGTTGGATTGGTAC
The DNA here is from genome assembly GCA_030789695.1 of Scilla litardierei. NCBI lineage: Eukaryota > Viridiplantae > Streptophyta > Magnoliopsida > Asparagales > Asparagaceae > Scilla > Scilla litardierei. The sequence goes on from CM061141.1 coordinate 320,776,669, forward strand.
TTCGACCTACCTGCGAGATCCATTGGGAGCTTTGGTGAACTGTCCCACAAGTTCTGCCAGGAGTTCCGGGCCGGACGAACGAAGAGGAAGCCCATGGACTATCTTAGCACGATAGTCCAAGGGGAAGGAGAGATGACAGGGAAGTACTTGCACCATTTCCAGGATGAGAGACGGGCGGTGGTGACCTGTGGCGATGAGGTGCTCATGTTGGCTTTCAAGACGGGGCTGCGGACTCGGAGCCTCCACAAATCTCTGCTCCGAGATCCGCCAGCCGACTACGAGGCACTGGTCGCTATGGCAGAGAGGCATGCATTGGCCGAGGAGACTCTCAGCACGAAGAAACTATCCCCCCGGTGAAGCCGCCCCAAGGCGAGCCTCGATCGCATCCGCGACCAAGGCAGGAAGACGGGCCTCGGGAGCATGACCAGCTGGCCCAACTAAGGCGCGACCCAACGGAACGTCGCCCGCAAGACCGCCCTGGCCCGGCCTGAGACTTCGACCCGGCCCAAGAGCCTGCCCGCACCATCCCGAGGCAGGAGGGACCCCTGCGGGCCCATTATAGCAGCTCAACGCCCCCACGTTAGAGGTGTTGGTCGCGACAACAAGGGCCGGACTGCTGCCGGAGCCGCCCCGGGAGATGAGGTCGGACCCAGCAAAGCGGGATCTCCGAAAGTACTGCCGGTATCACCGGGACCACGGTCATGACACCGACAATTGCTACACTCTCCAGAGGGAGATCAATCGGTTGATCCAGGCGGGCCACTTGGGAGGCTTCGTGGGAAACAGGCAGGCAATCCAAGAAGAAAGGGCCTCACGAGAAGCACGGAGGCCAGAGCCACCAGCAGACCATGGTCAGGAGGAGCCGCGCCCCCTAGGGCGATCATGCACATAGACATGATAAGCGGGGGCCGCCTCCAGGTGGGGCGTCGCCCGCGAGCATGGAGGTATATGTGCCCGGCAGGTGATGGCGGCGGGCGCCAGCAGCAAGTCGAAGCGGAGAAGGGTAAGTCGACCCCCCATCACTTTCACCGATGAAGATCTGGGGGGAGTCGAGTATCTGCATGAGGATGCCATTGTCATCGAGGCTCAGGTCGAAACGGTCATCATCAGCCGGCTCCTGATCGACACCGGAAGCTCCTGCGACATCCTGTTTTTGTCAACGGTCGAGAAGATGGAGTGGAAGCGGGCAGACCTAAGGCCTTACATAGGGCCCATCGTCAGTTTCACTGGCCATGTGATCCCTATTGTGGGGGTGATCACCCTGCCGATGACTCTGGGGGAGGAACCGAGGGTCGTCACCCGGGGGACGCAATTCGTCGTCGTTGACATCGCGTCGGTGTACAACGGGATCATTGGGCGCCCATACATGACGGCCATAAAGGCGCTCCCCAGCCTGCTACACCAGATGGTGAAATTCCAGCCTCCGCGAGGGGTGGGGTTGGTGCGGGGAAACCAGGTGCTGTCCAGAAGCTGCAACAAAGGGTCGACCAGGCACCAGAGCCCGAAACAGGCCTTGTCAATCCACATTCCCGACGAAAGGGATGACTTCTGTGACCAACGGTCGACCCCTGCCGAGGAGGTCGAAGAGGTACCCATGGCCGCGGAGGAGGGCAAAACTGTCTCCATCGGGATGAAGCTCCCGGCCACTCTAAGGGCGGCCCTCGTCAGCTTGCTCCGGGAAAACGTGGAATATTCGCCTGGTCGACCGCGGACATGCCAGGGGTTGACCCAACGGTGATCTCCCATGGGTTGAATGTGGACCCAGGAGCTCGACCGGTCCGGTAGAAGAAGAGGAGCGCCGGGTGCGAAAAGAAGAGGGCAGCCGAGGAGGAGGTGGAGCGGCTTCTCAAGGCCAAGTTTATCAGGCCGTCGACTACCCGGTCTGGCTCACCAACATCGTCTTGGTGAAGAAGGCCAGCGAAAAATGGCGCATGTACGTCGACTTCACTGACCTTAACAAGGTGTGTCCGAAGGACATCTTCCCCCTCTCGCAGATCGACACTCGGTAGACTAGGCGTCTGGCTACGAGTTGTTGAGCTTTATGGACGCCTTCTCAGGCTATAGCCAGATCCCAATGGTAGAGAAGGACAAAGAGAAAACATCATTTGTCACCGATAGAGGCACCTTCTGTTACACAAAGATGCCATTCGGATTGAAGAACGCCGGGACGACCTATCAGCGGATGGTGGACCGGATATTCAGCCCGCAGGTTGGGCGAAACTTGGAGATCTACATCGACGACATGCTGGTAAAGAATAGGAGATCCCCAGACCACCTTGCCGACTTACAGGAGACATTCCAAATGGTTCGCCAATACGGCTTAAGGCTGAACCCGGTGAAGTGCGTCTTCGACGTGCAGTCAGGGAAATTCCTAGGCTTCATGATAACGAAGCGATGGATTGAGGTGAAACCCGATAAGGTGATGGCCCTCGTCAATATGGTGGAACCGCGGATGATCCGGGACTTGCAACGCCTAAATGGCCGGTCCGCCTCTCTGTGGCTGTTCATGTTGAAATCCGCGAAGAGATCGCTCCCCTTCTTCAGGGTCTTGCGCATTGCCTTCGAAGAAGAAAAGGACAAAAGGAAGGTAATCCCATGGGATGATGACTGCGTTCGAGCATTCGCGAAGCTGAGGACCTACCTGCAAAGCCCGCCGCTCCTCGCCAGACCGGAAGAAGGAGAACTGCTAGGGTTGTACTTGGCGACCAATGAAGAGACCATCAGCTCCGTCCTAATCAAAGAGGAGAGGGCGTGCAGCGCCCTGTATATTACGCCAGCCGGATTCTTTGGGAGGCAGAGACTCGCTACAGTCCCATCGAGAGGGCCGCCTACTGCCTGGTCACAACGGCAAGAAAGCTCCGACCATACTTCCAGGCCCATCCCATCGCAGTCCACACCGACTTGCCCCTCAAGAAGAACCTAAAGAGGTTGGAGCGGTCGGGAAGGATGCTCAACTGGAGCGTCGAGCTCAGCGAGTTCGACATAACATACAAGGCCCAGACGGCGATCAAGGGCCAGGCATTGGCGGACTTCGTGGTAGAATGCACCATCGAGGACGCCCCAGGGGACCAACCCGACGCACCATCGGCGACCGCATCCCCACAAGTGATGGGGGTGGCGGAACCTTCAGAGCCCCCCAGGGAGACATGGACGAATTATGGACCGTCCACGTCGTTGGCTCAGCGACGGGGTCTGGGACGGGGCGGGTATCGTCATTCAAACCCCGACGGATGCTCGTTGGAATACGCCTTGCGCTTCAACTTCCCGGCGACCAACAATGTCGCGGAGTATGAGGCCGCGGTCAACGGGTTGAAGCTCAATAGGGCGGTGGGGACAACGAACGTGTTGCTCCTCAGCGAACCGCAACTCGTCATCCAACAGATCCAAAGGAGCTTCGAGGCCTGAGAAGAGACGATGAAGCGCTACCTTAAGCACATCCAAGCCGAGCTCCGGATGTTCAAGAGAGCGGAGGTCCGGCACCAGCCCCGTTCCAGCAACCTCCGGGCGGATGCCTTGTCCAAGATGGCCTCTTCTGTTGTGATATGATTCCCCGGATTTGGTTTTGGATGATGAGCAAACATAAATAATGTATACTAACTTATTTGTGAGCGCAGTTATGGAGATCGTCGCCAAAAGAATACGAACATCAAAAGCGACGTCTCAAGACTTCTCAATACGCGTGATCGTGTGCCTGGAGCTTTGTTGAAGCTCAAAGAGTTTTATTGAAGTCAAGAGGAATGAAGATTGAAGCTTTGAAGACGGCTCGTAAGGTTTATTTTATAGTCTTCTTGCTTCATAGATTAGAATGTTAAGCCTTGAGTAGGACTAACATTATATACTTCATTTCTCTCATATCTTAGAGCTAGGATTATCATAGAAGCCATTAGAAACATTCCCGAAGCCTATCGCTTCTTCCCTCGGCTTCTTGTGCATGTTAGTTGGTTCAAGAAGAGTCACCAACCGACTAGATGACGATTTAGTCGGTCGGTAACTCTACATGAACCGACTAGTTTGCCTTCTCTATTTCAGCTCTTTCTATGACTACAGTTAGTCGGTCAAAGAAGGGTCACCGACCGACTAGATGACGATCTAGTCGGTCAGTAATCCTTCTTAGACCGACTAGTTGTGTACAGTCATTTTCAGCCTGAGCTACTGTTTCGAGTTAGTCGGTCAAAGAACGTTTACCGACCGACTAGTTAAGAAACTAGTCGGTCAGCATTTGTTCTTAAACCGACTAAGTCATCTTGAAGTCAACCTATTCTATTTCGACGTTAGTCGGTCAAAGATCATTCACCGACCGACTAGTTGTGAAACTAGTCGGTCGGCAAGTCCTCTTAGACCGACTAGTTGTCTTTGCCTGTACTTCGACTTCTTGGCTGTTCTACCGTTAGTCGGTCTACGTTGATTGACCGACCGACTAGTTGATGAACTAGTCGGTCGGTGGTTGTTCTTTGACCGACTAGTTGGGTTCAGAAAAGAGCCGTTGGAGTTTGTCTAAAAACGTTTTTCTCTCCCTCTCTCCTCTATCCTATATATAGTTGGAGGGGCTCTTTCATAAGAAAAAAGGCTGCCATTTTAGAGATTTGGAGAAATCTAAGAGAAGCTATTCAACTCCATTCTAAAGCTTTCTCTTCCTCACAAGAATCTCTCTTTCAACTCTTTGAGCCATTTCCTCAAGAGAGATTCTCTCCTTTGTGAGCCTTCCAAGCCAAGAGCTTGATCAAAGTCACCATCCTCCATCCTAGCCTTCGATCGCTGATCTTATTGGTGGAGATTCGGTTTGGTGACATCCTCTTCCTCAAAATCCATCATTGCCCTAATTTGGTAAGTTTACTTAAGGCATAGGATTTTGTAAGGTAAGAGTTTATTTCATTTCATATTTGAATTGTAAGTTTCACTCTCGGTTGTGAGAGTGTGGTTGTGATCCCGGGTTGTGGGAGTCACAAATTACTTTGTGTATGATTTGACTTGTGAAGGTTTTTCACAAGTACTTCATAGTGGAAATCTTGAGTTAGGGTTGCTAACTCAAGTATCCGGAGGGGATCCGGGTGGTTGGGACGTAGGATCACCGGGAACAAGTCGGGGAGACTTGGGTGGATCCGAACCCAGTAATATTGTTTGTTTGCGTATGTTTTAATTCTTGTTGATAGTTGTTTAATTCCGCATTGTCGTTTATTTCTTGCACAATAATTAGGAATAACTATCTTGATTATTTTAAGTACTATTCACCCCCCTCTAGTACGTGTGCAGTAGCTTAGCAGGGCACTACATCTTCCTCTGCGGCCGAGATCGAAAAGGCCATCTACGTCGAAAGCCTGCTGACACCCACTATTGACGAGGAAGAACTAATGTGTGTCGGCTCGATGACGACATGGATGACCCCCATTGTGAAGTACATGGAGACATGGGCCCTACCCAAGGAACGGATGCTGGCTAAGAAGATAGAGAGGTGGGCCCTATCATTCGTACTCCTCGACGGAGTATTATACCGCCGGTGCCGTGCTAACTTCGACGTCTTGCCGTACCTGAAGTGCCTGGGACCAGAGTAGGCTGAGCAAGTCATCTGCGAAGTGCACGAAGGCTTCTGCGGGAACCACCACGGCAGTCGCACCATTGCCCACAAAATAATGCGCCAGGGGTATTATTAGCCGACAATGATCCAGGACACGGCTCAATATGTCAAAAGATGCGAGATTTGCCAGAAATTCAGCCGACATACGGCAGCGGCTCCGGCCAACTTGGTGCCCATCGTGAGCCCAATCCCGTTTTCCAAGTGGGGGCTCGACATCCTTGGGCCTTTCCCAAAGGCTTCTGGTGGAAGGAAATATCTAGTCGTTGCCGTGGACTATTTCACAAAGTGGGTGGAGGCCAAGCTGTTGGCACGCATCACGTGGACGGACATGAAGGGTTTTATCTGGCAGTCCGTTATATGTCGCTTCGGGATACCCCGCTCTATAGTCACGGATAACGGGAGACAGTTCGATTGCAAAGGCTTCCGCAACTTCTGTTTAGGTTGGGGGATCAAGCTCCATTTTGCGTCGGTTGCCCACCCGTAGTGCAATGGAATGACGGAGGCCGCGAACAAATGCATCTTGAGTCCTATGAAGAAGAAGGTAGACGCCGCTCTCGGGGCATGGGTCGATGAACTACCAGGAATCCTCTGGTCCTACCGTACCACCCACAAGGCCTCGACTGGAGAGAGCCCATTCATGCTGGCATACGGATCGGAAGCGGTCGTCCCTGTGAAAATCGGAGAGGAGACACTTTGGCTAAAACTCTTCGATGACGATATCAATGGGGAGGGGCTCGGCCTCAGTCTCGAACTAGTGGACGAGGTAAGGGACCGAGCCCTGATTAGCCTCGTCCGGCACAGCCAGAGGATGGCCCGACACTACGACTCCAGGGTGAAGAAGCGGACCTTCAGAATCGACGACCTGGTCCTCAGAGACGTCGCCTTCCGACCCGAGACCGTCCGTCGAGGGAAGTTGGCCGCCAAATGGGAAGGGCCCTACAAGGTCATCGACATCATCGGACCGGCCACGTACATCCTGACGACCCCGGACAGAAGCGAGCTAGCCCACCACTGGAATGAGGAGCACCTGCTAAAGTTTTACCAATAATTGTGAGTCTTTTTAATGAAAGATCTTCATTTACGCACTTATCCAAATTTTGTTGTCTCCACGTGAGTGTTTCAGTCTGAACGCTCCAGACCTCTGGGACAAGGCCAACCCTCGCCACCCAAACCAAAGAAGGGCACGGGTCGAGCTACGCGCTCGCTCCCCCCTCCAGACATCTGGGGCAGGGCCAACCCTCGCCACCCAAACCAGAGAAGGGCACGGGCCGAGCTATGCGCTCGCTCCCCCCTCCAGACCTCTAGGGTAGGGCCAACCCTCGCCATCCAAACCAGAGAAGGGCACGGGTCGAGCTACGTGCTCGCTCCCCCCTCCAGACCTCTAGGGCAGGGCCAACCCTTGCCACCCAAACCAGAGAAGGGCACGGGCCGAGCTACGCGCTCACTCCCTCCCTCTAGACCACTGGGGCAGTGCCAACCCTCGCTACCCAAACAAGAGAAGGGCACGGGCCGAGCTACGTGCTCGCTCCCCCCTCCAGACCTCTGGGGCAGGGCCAACCCTCGCCACCCAAACCAGAGAAGGGCACGGACCGAGCTACGCACTCGCTTCCCCCTCCAGACCTCTGGGGCAGGGCCAACCCTCGCCACCCAAACCAGAGAAGGTCACGGGCCGAGCTACGCGCTCCCTCCCCCCTCCAGACCTCTGGGACAGGGCCAACCCTCGCCACCCAAACCAGAGAAGGGCACGGGCCGAGCTACGTGCTCGCTCCCCCCCTCCAGACCTCTGGGGTAGGGCCAACCCTCGCCACCCAAACCAGAGAAGGGCACGGGCCGAGCTACGCACTCGCTCCCCCCTCCAGACCTCTGGGGCAGGGCCAACCCTCGCCACCGAAACCAGAGAAGGGCACGGGCCGAGCTACGTGCTCGTTCCCCCCTCCAGACCTCTGGGACAGGGTTAACCCTCGCCACCCAAACCAGAGAAGGGCACGGGCCGAGCTACATGCTTGCTCTCCCCTCCAGATCTCTGGGGCATGCCCAACCCTCGCCACCCAAACCAGAGAAGGACACGGGCCGAGCTACGCGCTCGCTCCCCCCTCCAGACCTTTGGGGCAGGGCCAACCCTCCCACCCAAACCACATAAGGGCATGGGCCGAGCTACGTACTCGCTCCCCCTCCAGACCTCTGGGGCAGGTGTAACGGCATGTTTTAATCAACACTACGATTTGCATGTTTAACCTATTTAGCTATTTTTCGTCAGAGATTTTATGATTTCAAAAATTCCTTATAAAAATATTTTGAAGTATCAAATTAGTTATGGGGTATTTTAGTAAGTTCAGGTTTCATCGAATACCTCTAAATAATCTGGTAAAAATTCATTTTCGATTATTACCGTTTTGGCTTAATGAATCAATTTTCTATACAAACATCATCAAAACGATTTCAAACTTCTACGGTATCATTCTATGATCATTTAGGGCTTCTCACATTAATTTCGTAATTTTCTGACGTCAAATCAATAGAGAACCTGTTAACCCGCTTCCTAAACATTTTGGCCCACGACTCGTATTTCCGTAGCTCAAACCGTGAATCGGACTTCGTATTCACGACCCTCGTGATAATACGAACCCGTGGGTATGTATTCGTAATTTTTCGGATACGTTTATTAGTAGGGACAAAATCGTAATTTCAAATTTTACTTTTACCATCGCTAATTATCTTGCCTAATTACTAATTACATTAACCTAATTACTAATTACCCTAACCATGACTAACATGTGTGAGGGATACATTTAACTTTTCCTAATTTAGTCAAAAAGCAAAATCTTATCCTAATCTTTCTTTAATAACACTTTTGACTAAACATTTAATAGGCTAATTTAAAATTAGTTTCTTAACCCTATTTAAACCCCCTTAATCCATCTTCTCATGCCATCTTCAACCTCCCCTCCGGCGAAGCTCCGGCCAACTTTCTGACGAACTCCCCCACCATCCTCCTCCATTTTCCCATCTTCAACCTCTCTCAACCCCTCTCTATCCCTCTCTATCTCTCTCTAAAAACTCAAACAAAACCCATGAAACACATCAATGGCTACCTCCACCATGGCCACCTCCGGCAACGGCGAGCTCTCCGGCGACAACCCGATGATCTCCACTCCCCTCCCTCTACCTCTAAAACTCTCTTTCCCTTCCCCATTGATTCTAAACATGAATCAATCAAGGAAATCAAAAAACAAAAACAAACAAAAAAAATCTGGCTGTCCATTTCCGGCCAGGTGGCCGGCCACCCACCCCCCTCTTCCCTTTGGTCCATTGCTCCTTTGGCTTCTCTCCCCTCCTTGGTTCACCTACAAAGAGCAAGAAGAAGATGTGAAAGAAGAAAGAGAAGTTGAAACAAAAATTTACAGATTTTTTTGAAGGTGAGTTGACAGCATGTGAAGGGGAGGGAAAAGAAATTGTGAAGGGGATTTTAAAAAGGAAAAATTTTGTAGATGATTTTTGTGAAGGGATTTTGTGAAGAAAATATGATTTTTGGGAGGAAAATTTTAAGGGAACCTATTTTTTTAGAGAGATTAGCTAGGAATTATTTCATTGTTGTTGTATTTTTCCTACGTATACACGTATACGTGCGTACGTGCACGTAGTACGATCTTTGTAATCTTTGTATATATTAATAAAATATGGGTGCGTGCATGTGGTATTGTAGGTTGACGTCCCGGGAAGACACCGACCCCTGGACGCGGTACGAGACCCGCCCAAAGAACCGAAGTACAACCGGTCACAACTACAGGCAAGTAAATACTGCAAGTATTTCTACAGTATACATATGCAAGTATTTACCAAGTACTACCGTATCTATATATGCAAGTAAATACCGTATTTATGTGTGTTGCAAGCAACTAATGTGCTTGTGCAAGTAATTACCGGGTGTATGCAAGTAACTATCGTTTATGTATCTGCAAGTATCAACCACCTCCTACTCTGTTTTACTGTACGCAAGTACTCACACGTATTTGTGTTTATGGTTGTCGCACACACTATTGGGCCTTCGGGCATATACGGAGCACATTACGGCACACACTATTGGGACCTCGGGCATTTACGGAGCACATTACGGCACACACTATTGGGCCCTCGGGCATTTACGGAGCACATTACGGCACACACTATTGGGCCTTCGGGCATTTACGGAGCACATCTACGGAGCACACTATTGGGCCCTTGCGGCATTTAAGACTGATGCGCTAGTTTGTTTGTTTACTATGCCACTATTACCACTGTTCTACTGACTAAGTCGAGACTACTCGAGCGTGGCAGAGCGGCGTAATAACAAGCGGTCTTAAATTACGACCGAATCAGTATCTAGAAAGGAATGGGAAGGGGGTTGGTCAACCAAAGGACTTGTCCTGCGGTCATAGAAGTGGCATGTGCCTTCAAGCCCTGACTGACTGGCTGATTTGGAAGTTAAATTAGACTTCTTATTATTAGGCATGCCTACACTATTAGATAGTCAAGCGACGTTTGTTACCTCTTGTTCATTCATTACTTTGCCACTTTTACTTTCTGTTGGTTATTACTTGCCGCTTAGCGCTGACATATATTTCATTGTTTTCTTTGAAATGCATGTCAGACTACGAGCGGACGGAGTACGTGGAGTACTACACTGAGAACGATCCCGTGGACCAGGGATCAAAGGACGTTACTGAGCCCGCACCTGCTGAGAAGTAGGAGTGTCCGATTCGACCACAACATCAGCTTTTCACTGTCAGCCTTATCGCCAGTGTGCCATTTACTTCCGAGTGATATACTTTACTTTTCTGTCGAGTCGATGTAGGCCGTACTATAAGGCCCAGTCCTATACTACTTATCATCTATTGGGATAATAAAGATGTTGTGTGTTGTTTCTCTGAGATTGCATGACAAGAACCTGTCCTTCAATGGATTACTACAGACACTTAATGTGCATCGAACAAGGAAGAAGAAGAAAAATTCCTCCTTGTTTTATGCACATGCGGACCTTCATCGCGTCCTCGCTCCCGGGCATTTTGGGAAGCGGGGCGTGACAGGTTTCTGTGGTGGCCCACGCATGTCATGCAAATACTCAGAGCAATATACGCATCTTTACGATCCTAATCTTACTGAGTACATATTGACTCAGGTTTATTGTTTTGCAGCATGGCAGGAAGATCAAACACCCGCAACGGAAATGGCGCCAATGGAAACAGTGCCAATGCAAATGGTGCCACCAAGATATCTATAGTCATTGGAGTGATAAGAGAAATGTTGGAAATACAAAACCATATGCTCCAGCAAGGACCACCGGCACCACTACCCGCTGAACATGGGGTTAAGCAATTCCAGGAGCTTCGTCCGAAAACTTTCTCTGGAAAGGAAGGGCCACTAGCAGCTGAAGAATGGGCCCTAGCTACTGAAGACAAGTTGAGCGCTGCTCGCATCTCTCAAGCAGGATGGGTTGAAGTTGCAAAACTGCAACTGACTGACAATCTCGAAGCTGGTGGAATCGTGAAGAACGACGTCTGATTAAGCCTATCTCTTGGGGCATGTTCTGGGAAAGGTTCAACGCCCAATATTTTCCTCCCTCGGCCAGAAGAAAACTCCAAAGTCATTTTACTAATCTGAAACAAGGCAATGGGACTATGGATGAGTATGAGGCAGAGTTCTCAATGCTCAGTCGCTTCGCTCCACACATGGTCGAAAATCCCGAAGACTGTGCCTATCAGTTTTGTCAAGGCCTAAACCCTCATGTTCAAGCCTCGATGAGTTCAGTGAAGCTGACTACCCTTGAGGATGTTCTGGAAGCTGCACGAACTCATGAAACCGTTGCACGACTTGAAAGGGGAATTCAAGTTAATACAGGCAAACGCCCGATGGAACCTATCAGGAACAACTTCGGTCCGACTCAGACCACCAATTTCAAAAGGCCAGCAGCTCCGGTCGATGCCAGGTCCACTATGGTGTGCGACTACTGCAACCGTGTTGGACACGTCAAGAGGGACTGTCGAGTGTTATTGAACTTGTGCCTAGTGTGTGGGGCATCTGACCATCTTGCCAAGTATTGCCCTCGTCGCACTATAAACCCAGCCAACCCTATGATGGCTTCAGGATCAGCCCAGCAAAAGCAACAACTGCCTCCTCAGCAGCAAGCTTTTCAGAATACCAAGCCAAATCCACCAAGGCGTCAGGCATTTACTATGACTACTGTTGAAGCAGAGACCACTGACCAAATGATATCAGGTACCCTCTAGACCACAGTTTCATGACTGATGCGCAATCGTTATCCTCATCTCTTTTCTTAAATTTCGAGGACGGAATTTTTTATAAGGAGGGTAGGATGTAATGGCCTGTTTTCATCAACACTACGATTTGCATGTTTAACCTATTTAGCTATTTTTCGTCAAAGATTTTATGATTTCAAAAATTCCTTATAAAAATATTTTGTAGTATCAAAATAGTTATGGGGTATTTTAGTAAGTTCAGGTTTCATCAAATACCTCCAAATAATCTGGTAAAAATTCATTTTCGATTATTACCGTTTTGGCTTAATGAATTAATTTTCTATACAAATATCATCAAAACGATTTCAAACTTCTACGGTATCATTCTATGATCATTTAGGGCTTCCCACATTAATTTCGTAATTTTCTAACGTCAAATCAATAGAGAACCCGTTAACCCGCTTACTAAACATTTTGGCCCACGACTCGTATTTTCGTAGCTCAAACCGTGAATCGGACTTCGTATTCACAACCCTCGTGACAATACGAACCCGTGGGTATATTTTTGTAATTTTTCGGATACGTTTACTAGTAGGGACAAAATCGTAATTTCAAATTTTACTTTTACCATCGCTAATTATCTTGCCTAATTACTAATTACCCTAACCATGACTAACATGTGTGAGGCATACGTTTAACTTTTCCTAATTTAGTCAAAAAGCAAAATCTTATCCTAATCTTTCTTTAATAACACTTTTGACTAAACATTTAATAGGCTAATTTAAAATTAGTTTCTTAACCCTATTTAAACCCCCTTAATCCCTCTTCTCATGCCATCTTCAACCTCCCCTCCGGCGAAGCTCCGGCCAACTTTCCGGCGAACTCCCCCACCATCCTCCTCCATTTCCCCATCTTCAACCTCTCTCAACCCCCCTCTCTCTCTCCCCCTCTCTCTCTCTCTCTCTCTCTCTCTCTCTCTCTCTCTCTCTCTCTCTCTCTCTAAAAACTCAAACAAAACCCATGAAACACATCAATGGCCACCTCCGGCGACGACGAGCTCTCCGACAACAACCACATGATCTCCACTCCCCTCTCTCTGCCTCTACAACTCTCTTTCCCTTCCCCATTGATTCTACACAAGAATCAATCAAGGAAATCAAAAAACAAAAATAACAAAAAAAACTGGATGTCCATTTCCAGCCAGCCGGCCGGCCTCTTCCCTTTGGTCCATTGCTCCCTTGGCTTTTCTTCCCTCCTTGGTTCACCTACAAAGAGCAAGAAGAAAATGTGAAAGAAGAAAGGGAAGTTGAAACAAAAATTTACAGATTTTTTTGAAGGGGAGGGAAAAGAAATTGTGAAGGGGATTTTAAAAAGGAAAAATTTTGTAGATGATTTTTGTGAAGGGATTTTGTGAAGAAAATATGATTTTTGGGAGGAAAATTTTAAGGGAACCTATTTTTTAAGAGAGATTAGCTAGGAATTATTTCATTGTTGTTGTATTTTTCCTACGTATACACGTATACGTGCGTACGTGCACGTAGTACGATCTTTGTAATCTTTGTAATTTTGATTCTTATATTAATAAAATATGGCTGCGTGCGTGTGGTAATGTAGGTAGACGTCCCGGGAAGACACCGACCCCCGGACACGGTACGAGACCCGCCCAAGGAACCGAAGTACAACCGGTCACGACTACAGTCAAGTAAATACTGCAAGTATTTCTACAGTATACATATGCAAGTATTTACCAAGTACTACCGTATCTATATATGCAAGTAAATACCGTATTTATGTGTGTTGCAAGCAACTAATGTGCTTGTGCAAGTAATTACCAGGTGTATGCAAGTAACTACCGTATATGTATATGCAAGTATCAACCACCTCCTACTGTGTTTTACTCAGTGTTCTAAAAATCGGCCTGGGCGGCCGCCTAGGCGGCGCCTAGGCGCTAGGCGGCCAGTAAACGCCCCGATTATGGCCTGGGCGGTCAATCTGGGCGTTTTTGGGATTAATCGGCCGCCTAAGCGTTCTGGGCGGTGTCTGGGCGCTCTGGGCGGCTCCTGGGCGGTTCATGGGCGGTTTCTGGGCGGTTTCTGGGCGTTTTTGGTAAATGGCTTAATTGCACAAGAGTATCTTTTAAATTTTATTTTGTTGCATACAAACTCTAAAGTAGGTAAACTGGATTTGATTTAGTATGTATTAAATATTTGATGTATTTTAAATAATATTTATATTTATATTTATATATAAACATAAATATATTATATAAAAATAAATAAAATAATTAAAAACTGCAAATCCGCCTAGGCCGATTAATCCCCGATTAATCCCCGATTAATGCTCTGGGCGCTGGGCGCCAAGAATCCGAACGCCTAGCGCCTAGCGTTTTTTACAACCTTGGTTTTACTGTACGCAAGTACTCGCACGTATTTGTGTTTATGGTTGTCGCACACACTATTGGGCCTTCGGGCATATACGGAGCACATTACGGCACGCACTATTGGGCCCTCGGGCATTTACGGAGCACATTACTGCACACACTATTGGGCCCTCGGGCATTTACGGAGCACATTACGGCACACACTATTGGGCCTTCGGGCATTTACGGAGCACATCTACGGAGCACACTATTGGGCCCTTGCGGCATTTAAGATTGATGTGCTAGTTTGTTTATTTACTATGCCACTATTACCACTGTTCTACTGACTAAGTCGAGACTACTCGAGCATGGCAGAGCGGCGTAATTGTTGTGTATTGATTTCTCGGATTTGGTTTTGGATGATGAGCAAACATAAATAATGGATACTAACTTATTTGTGAGCGCAGTTATGGAGATCGTCGCCAAAAGAATACGAACATCAAAAGCGACGTCTCAAGACTTCTCAATACACGTGATCATGTGCCTGGAGCTTCGTTGAAGCTCAAGGAGTTTTATTGAAGTCAAGAGGAATGAAGATTGAAGCTTTGAAGACGGCTCGTAAGGTTTATTTTTATAGTCTTCTAGCTTCATGGATTAGAATGTTAAGCCTTGAGTAGGACTTACTTTATAATCTTCATTTTGCTCATATCTTAGAGCTAGGATTATCATAGAAGCCATTAGAAACTTTCCCGAAGCCTATCGCTTCTTCCCTCGGCTTCGAGTGCATGTTAGTTGGTTCAAGAAGAGTCACCAACCGACTAGATGACGATCTAGTCGATCGGAAACTCTACTTGAACCGACTAGTTTGCCTTCTCTAATTCAGCTCTTTCTATGACTATAGTTAGTCGGTCAAAGAAGAGTCACCGACCGACTAGATGACGATCTAGTCGGTCAGTAATCCTTCTTAGACCGACTAGTTGTGTTCAGTCATTTTCAGCCTGAGCTACTGTTTCGAGTTAGTCGGTCAAAGAACGTTTACCGACAGACTAGTTGAGAAACTAGTCGGTCAGCATTTGTTCTTAAACCGACTAAGTCATCTTGAAGTCAACCTATTCTATTTCGACGTTAGTCGGTCAAAGATCATTCACCGACCGACTAGTTGGGAAACTAGTCGGTCGGCAAGTCTTCTTAGACCGACTAGTTGTCTTTGCCTGTACTTCGATCGTTTGGCTGTTCAACCATTAGTCGGTCTACGTTGTATCACCGACCGACTAGTTGATGAACTAGTCGGTCAGTGATCCTTCTTTGACCGACTAGTCTGGTTAAGAATAGAGCCGTTGGGATCTTTTTGAACTCGTTTTTCCTTGCCCCTTTAAATAGAATCCTGATTCATTTCTTGAAGGGGTTAAGCAATATATTGGAGATATTTTCAGATCAAAAGAGAAGAGCAATCAACTCTATTTCCAAGCTCTCTCTTCTCACAAGAATCTCTTCCTCAAGTTCTTGAGTCCTAAATCCTCAAGAGAGATTCTCTCCATTGTGAGCCATTCAAGCTAGAAGCTTGTTTCTAGGTCACCATCTCCACCCTAGGCTTCCATTGCTGGTCATCTTCTTGAAGCTAGGGTTTGATGCCATCTTCCTCCATCAAAATCCCCATTGCCCTAATTTGGTAAGAATACTCAAGGCATAGGTATTTTGTTGGTAAGTATTTCATTTCATTTACATTCGTTATTTGAATTGTATACTCTCGGTTGTGAGAGTTTGCGTGATCCAAGGTTTTGGGATTCACGGACATCATTTGTAGTTAGTTTGCACTTGCGAGGTTTTCGCAAGTGGGCATATTGGAAATCTTGAGTTAGGGTTTCTAACTCAAGTATCCAGAGAGGATCCGGGTGGTTGGGACGTATGATCACCGGGAACAAGTCGGGAAGACTTGGGTGGATCCGAACCCAGTAATATTGTTTGTTTGCGTATGTTTTAATTCTTGTTGATAGTTTTTTAATTCCGCATTGTCGTATGTTCATTGCACAATATTTAGGAATAACTCTCTTAATTATTTTAAGTACTATTCACCCCCCTCTAGTACGTGTACAGTAGCTACCACAGGGCACTACAGTAATAACAAGCGGTCATAAATTACGACCGAATCAGTGTCTAGAAAGGAATGGGAAGGGGGTTGGTCAACCAAAGGACTTGTCCTGCAGTCATAGAAGTGACCTGTGCCTTCAAGCCCTGACTGACTGGCTGATTTGGAAGTTAAGTTAGACTTCTTATTATTAGGCATGCCTACACTATTAGCTAGTCAAGCGACGTTTGTTACCTCTTGTTCATTCATTACTTTGCCACTTTTACTTTCTGTTGGTTATTACTTGCCACTTAGCGCTGACATGTATTTCATTGTTTTCTTTGAAATGCATGTCAGACTACGAGCCGACGGAGTACGTGAAGTACTACACTGAGGACGATCCCGTGGACCAGGGATCAAAGGACGTTACTGAGCCAGCACCTGCTGAGAAGTAGGAGTGTCCGATTCGACCACAACATCAGCTTTTCACCGTCAGTGTGTTTTCCTTATCGCCAGTGTGCCATTTACTTCCGAGTGATATACTTTACTTTTCTGTCGAGTCGATTTAGGCCGTACTATAAGGCCCAGTCCTGTACTACTTATCACCTATTAGGATAATAAAGATGTTGTGTGTTGTTTCTCTGAGATTGCATGACAAGAACCTGTCCTTCAATGGAATTACTACAGACGCTTAATATGCATCGAACAAGGAAGAAGAAAAAAAATTCCTCCTTGTTTTATGCACATGCGGACCTTCATCGCGTCCTCGCTCCCGGGCATTTTGGGAAGCGGGGCGTGATAGGTTTCTGTGGTCGCCCACGCAGGTCATGCAAATACTCAGAGTAATATACGCATCTTTACGATCCTAAGCTTACTGAGTACATATTGACTCAGGTTTATTGTTTTGCAGCATGGCAGGAAGATCAAACACCCGCAACGGAAATGGCGCCAATGGAAACGGTGCCAATGCAAATGGTGCCACCAAGATATCTGCAGTCATTGGAGTGATAAGAGAAATGTTGGAAATACAACACCATATGCTCCAGCAAGGACCACCGGTACCACTACCCGCTGAACCTGGGGTTAAGCAATTCCAGGAGCTTCGTCCGAAAACTTTCTCTGGAAAGGAAGGGCCACTAGCAGCTGAAGAATGGGCCCAAGCTACTGAAGACAAGTTGAGCGCTGCTCGCATCTCTCAAGAAGGATGGGTTGAAGTTGCAAAACTGCAACTGACTGACAATGCTCGAAGCTGGTGGAATCGTGAAGAACGACGTCTGATTAAGCCTATCTCTTGGGGCATGTTCCGGGAAAGGTTCAACGCCCAATATTTTCCTCCCTCGGCCAGAAGAGAACTCCAAAGTCGTTTTACAAATCTGAAACAAGGCAATGGGACTGTGGATGAGTATGAGGCAGAGTTCTCAATGCTCAGTCGCTTCGCTCCACACATGGTCGAAAATCCCGAAGACTGTGCCTATCAGTTTCGTCAAGGCCTAAACCCTCATGTTCAAGTCTTGATGAGTTCAGTGAAGCTGACTACCCTTGAGGATGTTCTGGAAGCTGCACGAACTCATGAAACCGTTGCACGACTTGAATGGGGAATTCAAGTTAATACAGGCAAACGCCCGATGGAACCTATCAGGAACAACTTCGGTCCGACTCAGACCACCAATTTCAAAAGGCCAGCAGCTCCGGCCGATGCCAGGTCCACTATGGTGTGCGACTACTGCAACCGTGTTTGACACGTCAAGAGGGACTGTCGAGTGTTATTGAACTTGTGCCTAGTGTGTGGGGCATCTAGGCATCTTGCCAAGTATTGCCCTCGTCGCACTATAAACCCAACCAACCCTATGATGGCTTCAGGATCAGCCCAGCAAAAGCAACAACTGCCTCCTTAGCAGCAAGCTTTTCAGAATACCAAGCCAAATCCACCAAGGCGTTAGGCATTTACTATGACTACTGTTGAAGCAGAGACCACTGACCAAATGATATCAGGTACCCTCTAGACCATAGTTTCATGACTGATGCGCAATCGTTATCCTCATCTCTTTTCTTAAATTCCGAGGGCGGAATTTTTTATAAGGAGGGTAGGATGTAACGGCCTGTTTTCATCAACACTACGATTTGTACGTTTAACCTATTTAGCTATTTTTCGTCAGAGATTTTATGATTTCAAAAATTCCTTATAAAAATATTTTGAGTATCAAAGTAGTTATGGGATATTTTAGTAAGTTCAGGTTTCATCGAATACCTCTAAATAATCTGGTAAAAATTCATTTTCGATTATTACCATTTTGGCTTAATGAATTAATTTTCTATACAAATATCATCAAAACGATTTCAAACTTCTACGGTATCATTCTATGATCATTTAGGGCTTCCCACATTAATTTCGTAATTTTCTGACGTCAAATCAATAGAGAACCCGTTAACCCACTTCCTAAACGTTTTGGCCCACGACTCGTATTTCCGTAGCTCAAACTATGAATCGGACTTCGTATTCACGACCCTCGTGACAATACGAACCCGTAGGTATGTTTTCGTAATTTTTCGGATACGTTTACTAGTAGGGACAAAATCGTAATTTCAAATTTTACTTTTACCATCGCTAATTATCTTGCCTAATTACTAATTACATTAACCTAATTACTAATTACCCTAACCATGACTAACATGTGTGAGGGATACGTTTAACTTTTCCTAATTTAGTCAAAAAGCAAAATCTTATCCTAATCTTTCTTTAATAACACTTTTGACTAAACATTTAATAGGCTAATTTAAAATTAGTTTCTTAACCCTATTTAAACCCCCTTAATCCCTCTTCTCATGACATCTTCAACCTCCCCTCCGGCGAAGCTCCGGCCAACTTTCCGGCGAACTCCCCCACCATCCTCCTAGATTTCCCCATCTTCAACCTCTCTCAACCCCTCTCTATCTCTCTCTATCTCTTTCTAAAAACTCAAACAAAACCCATGAAACACATCAATGGCTACCTCCACCATGGCCACCTCCGGCGACGGCGAGCTCTCTGGCGACAACCCCATGATCTCCACTCCCCTCTCTCTACCTCTACAACTCTCTTTCCATTCCCCATTGATTCTACACATGAATCTAGAATCAATCAAGGAAATCAAAAAAACAAAAAAAAACAAAAAAAACTGGCTGTCCATTTCCGGCCAGCCGGCCGACGGCCGGCCAGGTGGCTGGCCACCCACCCCCTTCTTCCCTTTGGTCCATTGCTCCCTTGGCTTCTCTCCCCTCCTTGGTTCACCTACAAAGAGCTAGAAGAAGATGTGAAAGAAGAAAGGGAAGTTGAAACAAAAATTTACAGATTTTTTTGAAGGGGAGTTGACAGCATGTGAAGGGGAGGGAAAAGAAATTGTGAAGGGGAGAGGAAAGAAATTGTGAAGGGGATTTTAAAAAGGAAAATTTTTGTAGATGATTTTTTTGAAGGGATTTTGTGAAGAAAATATGATGTTTGGGAGGAAAATTTTAAGGTAACCTATTTTTTTAGAGAGATTAGCTAGGTATTATTTAATTGTTGTTGTATTTTTCCTACGTATAAACGTATATGTGTGTACGTGCACGTAGTACGACCTTTGTAATCTTTGTAATTTTGATTCTTATATTAATAAAATATGGGTGCGTGCGTGTGGTATTGTAGGTAGACGTCCCGGGAATACACCAACGCCCGGACGCGGTACGAGACCCAAGGAACCGAAGTACAACCGGTCACGACAACAGGCAAGTAAATACTGCAAGTATTTCTACAGTATATATATGCAAGTATTTACCAAGTACTACCGTATCTATATATGCAAGTAAATACCATATTTATGTGTGTTGCAAGTAACTACTGTGCTTGTGCAAGTAATTACCGGGTGTATGCAAGTAACTACCGTATATGTATATGCAAGTATCAACCACCTCCTACTGTGTTTTACTGTACGCAAGTACTCACACGTATTTGTGTTTATGGTTGTCGCACACACTATTGGGCCTTCGGGCATATACGGAGCACATTACGGCACACATTATTGGGCCCTCGGGCATTTACGGAGCACATTACGGCACACACTATTGGGCCCTCGGGCATTTACGGAGCACATTACGGCACACACTATTGGGCCTTTGGGCATTTACGGAGCACATCTACGGAGCACACTATTGGGCCCTTGCGGCATTTAAGACTGATGCGCTAGTTTGTTTGTTTACTATGCCACTATTACCACTGTTCTACTGACTAAGTCGAGACTACTCGAGCTTGGCAGGGCGGCGTAATAACAAGCGGTCTTAAATTACGACCGAATCAGTGTCTAGAAAGGAATGGGAAGGGGGTTGGTTAACCAAAGGACTTGTCCTGCGGTCATAGAAGTGACATGTGCCTTCAAGCCCTGACTGACTGGCTGATTTGGAAGTTAAGTTAGACTTCTTATTATTAGGCATGCCTACACTATTAGATAGTCAAGCGACGTTTGTTACCTCTTGTTCATTCATTACTTTGCCACTTTTACTTTCTGTTGGTTATTACTTGCCGCTTAGCGCTGACATGTATTTCATTGTTTTCTTTGAAATGCATGTCAGACTACGAGCCGACGGAGTACGTGGAGTACTACACTGAGGACGATCCCGTGGACCAGGGATCAAAGGACGTTACTGAGCCCGCACCTGCTGAGAAGTAGGAGTGTCCGATTCGACCACAACATCAGCTTTTCACCGTCAGTGTGTTTTCCTTATCGCCAGTGTGCCATTTACTTCCGAGTGATGTACTTTACTTTTCTGTCGAGTCGATGTAGGCCGTACTATAAGGCCCAGTCATGTACTACTTATCATCTATTGGGATAATAAAGATGTTGTGTGTTGTTTCTCTGAGATTGCATGACAAGAACCTGTCCTTCAATGGAATTACTACAGACTCTTAATGTGCATCGAACAAGGAAGAAGAAGAAAAAATTCCTCCTTGTTTTATGCACATGCGGACCTTCGTCGTGTCCTCGCTCCCAGGCATTTTGGAAAGCGGGGCATGACAGCAGGGCCAACCCTCGCCACCCAAACCAGAGAAGTGCACGGGCCGAGCTACACGCTCGCTCCCCCCTCCAGACCTCTGGGGCAGGGCCAACCCTCGCCACCCAAACCAGAGAAGGGCACGGGCCGAGCTATGCGCTCGCTCCCCCCTCCAGACCTCTGGGGCAGGGCCAATCCTCGCCACCCAAACCAGAGAAGGGCACGGGCCGAGCTACGAGCTCGATCACCCCTCCAGACCTCGGGGGCAGGGCCAACCCTCGCCACCCAAATCAGAGAAGGGCACGGTCAGAGCTACGCACTCGCTCTCCCCCTTCAGACCTCGGGGGCAGGGCCAACCCTCGCCACCCAAACCAGAGAAGGGCACGGGCCGAGCTATGTGCTCCCTCCCCCCTCCAGACCTCGGGGGCCGGGCCAACCCTCGTCACCTAAACCATAAAAGGGCACGGGCCGAGCTACGCACTCGCTCCCCCCTCCAGACCTCTGGGGCAGGGCCAACCCTCGCCACCCAAACCAGAGAAGGGCACGAGCCAAGCTACGTGCTCGCTCCCCCCTCCAGACCTCTGGGGCAGGGCCAACCCTCGCCACCCAAACCAGAGAAGGGCACGGGACGAGCTACGCGCTTGCTCCCCCCTCCAGACCTCTGGGGCAGGGCCAACCCTCACCACCTAAACCAGAGAAGGCACGGGCCGAGCTACGTGCTCACTCCCCCCTCCAGACCTCTGGGGCAGGGCCAACCCTCGCCACCCAAACCAGAGAAGGGCACGGGCCAAGCTACGCGCTCGCTCCCCCCTCCAAACCTCTGGGGCAGGGCCAACCCTCGCCACCCAAACCAGAGAAGGGCACGGGCCGAGCTATGCGCTCGCTCCCCCCTCCAGACCTCTGGGGCAGGGCCAACCCTCGTCACCCAAACCAGAGAAGGGAACTGGCCGAGCTACGCGCTCGCTCCCCCCTCCAGACCTCTGGGGCAGGGCCAACCCTCGCCACCCAAACCAGAGAAGTGCACGGACCGAGCTACGCGCTCGCTCCCCCCCTCCAGACCTCTGGGACAGGGCCAACCCTCGCCACCCAAACCAGAGAAGGGCACGGGCCGAGCTATGCGCTCGCTCCCCCCTACAGACCTCTGGGGTAGGGCCAACCCTCGCTCCCCCCCAAGATCTCTGGGGCAGGGCCAACCCTCGCCACCCAAACCAAAGAAGGGGCACTGGCCGAGCTACCCACTCGCCCCCCCCCCCTCCTCCCCCGCAAGACCTCTGGGGCAGGGCCAAACCCCCAAGGGTTTGACGGACTCCGACCAGCCGAGCCAAGGAGGGGCGCAGAATGAAATATCCGCCCGCTCACCACCTCACCCCCATGCGGACCCATGGTCCCCGAAATCTCGAGCCTAGGAGAGAGGACAAGGGCATGAAAACCGAGGCAGACCGGACGTAGCCCGAGGACCACCAAACAACGCCTGCTAGGTAAACGTCGGGTCCCGATAAAGTAGATCCCCGATGTGACCCATCGAAGCAGAAGGACGCTAGGGAAATGTGCCATTAATGACGAAACGCCCCCCGAGAGGCAAGGGCTGACGAATCGCACCAGGCGCCACCTGGCAAAAAGCGGCTTCCAAGGGGCATGATTCTGAGTAGCCCATTTATAGCATCAGCTCATCGCATTAACTAGGGGGAAAACCGTCAACAAAACTCCCTATAAATACCCCACCACCCTCCCAAGGAAGAGAAAAACGGAAGTAGAAATATAGGAGCATGAATCTCAATCACCTACACCAAATATGAAAAGGCCCGGGACGCTCCATCCAACCACGGAGGAGGCCGATAACCACCGACGAATCACACTTCCTCAACCGGCACTCGCTTACATACGACGATCACTGATAGGCTACTCCCCATACCCAGGGAACATCCCGACCACCAGCCTCCAGCTTCCTTTAGACAGCTTGCGGCAGGGGTGTCGGAGCACCTGTGGCGGACCCCGCCCCCCTTTTCGACATCGAGAGAAGGAGGGGGCCCGGCCGGACCTCCCCGTAAGCCACTCTGACCTCAACGCCCCTCCGCCCGGACAGACCGGCCTCAGCAGACCCACCTCCCAACGGCCCGCCACGCCGATAGGGTATTCTCCTTACAAGCGGATCGCCAATAGGGTATTCCCCTTACACGCAGGGAGCCCCGCCTGCCGGTCATCCACCTGCCCTGAACCGAATGAAGCAACCGGTTCGAAAGGCTTGCGGAGGGACACCATCCCCCAATCGGCATCCGTGCCACCCCGATCCCCACCGAGTGCGAGGGGGGAAGCCCCCGCCGGGATTCCTAACGACCCACCTGCTCGCCCTCGACCTTCCCCGAAAGGCCACCCCTTGGGAGAGCCCCCCGGGGAGGGCGACGTATCCTCCTCCACCTCATCCGCCTCCTCATCCGGGATTTTCTTTCGATGTACGGGTTCCCCAGAGAGACCTTACAACCCTTCAGCACGATGGAGGCGAGCCGGGATATGACAAAGCAATGGAGGGGACGGAGGCCCGCCCAGCGGACAGGGGATCGGTCACCCCGACACAGCCCACAGCAAGGCTGCATCCCCGATGAATCCAAACGGCGAGTCATGGTGTGTCAACTCGCCCATAGATGATCAAGACCAATATCCCACTCCCAACACTACGAGGACAGAAGGAATGCAGCGATCAGCAAAAAAGAAGGAGAGTCGCCTGCAAACAGTAGCCCTCTCATCCTGATGTAACGGGCAGCGGGTTGGGTCCCACCTGCCTGCTTATTGTAAACATTACCTAGAACTCTTATAATAGCTAATGAAAAAGACTGCCCTTTGCGGACTCCTAATCATAGACCAAGCGTGCCCTGACTAGACACTTTGTAACAAAAACCAGGGCCGACCTGAAAAACCTAGGTCCCCCTCGGCCCGACCCGGCCGACATAGGCAAATGAAGATCGGAGAGCGGCAGCGCCCCGCCGCAAACTGCCGGGTCATTTCACCTCGCCCCGAACCCACGGATCCCCACTTTGCCCCGACCTCGCCAGTGCACTACGATTCAACATCCCTCTCACCTTTACCTAGCGCTCGAGGGCAGACGTATGTTGGGGGAAATTATCCTCTCAGCAAACAGCCTACTCACATCCAGTAGGCGTCAGAAGGAGCCCGCCAGATAAACACAACCAGACATCTGGCTAGGTCCTCATCTCCCTCGCTACCTGGTGAGCTCCTACCTACCCCCTAGCCTGCCGCAGTAGCAGAACGGCACGCTCGTTGTAAGAACGCCAACTGATGATTTTTTAGTTTCGGACATGTAAGATAGCCTACCCGGCGCGTGCCCCGGTTACGAGTTGACAACGTTGTTAACTACAAATGGGGAATCGGCAGAAAGAGATAGGTCGGATACTGGAATGCAATCTGATCCACCCCCCCTTACTCTTTGGCACCTACGGTAGAGATCGGAGGTATTTGGCCCCCAAAAGGGATTGGGGTTTTAGATCCTCGGGAAATCCCTTTTCTTAATACCCTTATTCTCCCTTCATGCCTTTTCTCCGATCATAAAGCCCCCGATCCCTTTCTTTGTCTTTTATCCACCCGTCCCGTTCTTTCTAATTCAAAAAAGAAAGGGGGGCGGGTCCCAGATCACATTCTGTGAATCGAAAGGGGAAGCCCACTCATCCATCAGCTCCTCTCGTAGATGCGGTGCGGTTTTACGAAGCGTCTAAGCACAGTTCACTCGCGTTGATCAATTTAGAGCCGCCACTCATCTTAGTTTCCCGCCCATCTCGATTCGGTGAGTGATCCGGGAGTTCCTTTTTAATGCTTGCTTTTAGTCTATCATTCTTCCACCAGTTAGAGATTCGAAAAAAACCAAGGGCCAATGCGCTTTCACCCTAGTAGGGAGCTGGTCTACGTAGGTTACTTCATCCGATCATGGGTCTCCCCATTACTTCGAAAAAGTGAGCCACCGGTTCAGGTATAAGATACTATCATTACCGCCTAGACAATTAGACATCCAAACCGTAATCGCAATGACCCAATTGCATTACCTAGGGAAATAGGTAAAAGAAATTTCCATCCAAGATTTAATAGCTGGTCCATTCACCTTAGTGTCAGTCTGGTTCGAATCAAGGAACGGAATCCAGTTCTACAGGCGTTGTTAAGCCTAAAGAAACCAAAGCCTTGCCAGCTAGACGACGGCATTCCAAGAAGCAACTTCCTATGGGAGGGTCCCCTATTGATGAATCACTCGAAAGTGAAACAGAGGTTGTTTCACGATTTGTCTATCTCATATAATTGAGAAAGTTCATTCACCCTAATACAGAGATGTCGAGTTTCACGATTTGTCTATCTCATATAACTGAGAAATCTGGATTTGATTGTTGTGTTATAAGAAACAAAAAATAGGGAAAAAAGAAATCTTTTTTTTTGAAAGATGCTAATTCATTCCGGCCACCAAAGCCCCTTCTTTCCGCTGGCTGTCCGGTCAGCGAGGAAATGGGAACAACGGCTTAAACCATTAGGTGTAGGCGCTTTCCGGAGGTTCTGAAAGAGATGAGAGTTCTTCCTATTTGACCCGAAACCGATCGATGGTCGGTCTCTCTTCTTCGTATTCGTATGGGATATAACCACGAAATGTGGAGTACCGTACCACAAGGGATCCGATAGGATTCCTACTAAAAAATGCCTACCCTAACCGAAATCTTTGGAGATGATTCCAAATGGCGGCCTCGGTCAAGTCGCGCTCGGCCTCCCGCCTCCCCTCCGGCTGCTGCCTCAGAATCCCCTTCTCCCTTTCCTTTTTTACTCTACACCGACGCCCCCCTTTAGGTCGGCTATCCACCCCTTCTGCAACTCGACCACCCTCACCATGTTAGCTACCTCCCCGGCATGCCTCGATACTACATCATCCCCTTCCCGCTTTACCCCTGGAGTTGGCATTCGATCGTAGCCTTCGACAAGTCAAATTACGCGGCCCGTCCTTTCTCAACCTCGCAGACCGCTGCAACCCTTTCCACCGTCGCTCCCGTTTCCCTCAGCCTCCCCCTGACCACGAGGAGGCTGGCCCTCGCTTCATCGAGAGCCGATGGCCACCGGGGTGCGACGCCGAAGGGCTACCATAGCCATGATCTTTCGCAGAAGACCCCTGTCAGCTAGGCACGGATAAGGAAAGGGAGGGGACGAGTCAGGGAAGTCAACCTACTTGCACGACATGCCACACAGCGGAGCCACATAATCTTTCTGCCCCCACACGGATCAAGGACCCACGATCCCGATGCAGCGGACAACGCTCCGTGAGACTCGCCGCCGCCTCCGAACACGAACCGAAATCTGAACCAACGCCTCAAAGAGGGGAGGCGTTACGTCATCCGAGCCGAATCGGGCTCCCGCCTCGAGCTCGAATGCCGGGGGCAATTATTACGACCTGAAGATCGTGATAGTCCGACCTTCTGCCATGAACCATGCCCCTCCCAAATGGATGGCCCACCCAATGACAGGGCGTCGCACGCCCGAGCTTTAGAGGCTTGTAGGGTGCCAGCCGGCTCGAAAGCCCCAGACTGTAGGGGGATGGGTGCACCTCGCCTTGCCCCCCCACCCCGACAGAGGCGCTCGACCGCCCTCGCTCGATCCGCCGGGAACGGTGCGCTCGGGGCACGCCCGGACGGCGTAGCCTCGGATGTTTACTGAGGCGCACCCGTCTCCTGCCCCCCGGCGATCCAGGATCCTTGTCCGAGAGTGCGCAGCTGGGTCGCACGTCCGCCGCCCAGGTCGGCCAAGAGGATCGTCAGAGGGTCCTGCCTCTGGGAGGCGTTCCTTCGGATCCTTGGCTCATCGGACACGACAAACAACCTAGTATAAGGACGCGACTGACACTTACGCCGCCCGACCATCAGACAAAGCATCCCCCATGGCCGCTGCGTCCCCTGATACTTAATGCTTTCGGCCCTGACACCCTGACAAAAGCGCACCTGGCCGTTGCGCCGTCTGACAACAGCGTGGTTGACACTCCTATTCCCGACATCCTCGTCCGAAGCTTCCGCTGACAGCAGGACCAGCTCAGCACGTCGAGTCGGCATGCCAGGTCTGCCACACCGAACTGCCTCCCATCAGGTATAAATACCCCCTCACTTCTTACGGTGAGGGGGTTGGCAAATTTACTCTTAATCTCATTATTCACACACGAGAGCAGAGGTCTTCCATATCTTTGTTCTCCCACTCATAGCTCGTCACGTACGGTCGACTCACCCTTAGTCCGACCTGCGTGCCTAGCCTCCGCTTTAAGTCCTATTACTGACTTAGGCATCGGAGAGGCTAAGGGTTGGACCCCAACCCGGCCTTTCTGACGAGTTGCTCATTGCGCAGGATAGCTCGTCCCCTGGCTTGTGTTCGCCTTCAGCTCCAGCAGTCTGATCTTCCTCAACAGCATCCTGCGGGATTCGACTACGTGGTCTGCTCCAACAACAAGCTTAGCCTCATCACCCCTCTAATCACATGTCAAATAGCCTACCCTAATCACTTCATTAACATAACCACCATGCCCTTGGTTCCCCGTAATACAAATTCATTGTAAGTGAGTTCTACCCCGCAACATTCTTGTTTATAAGTTTGTCATTATCTTTATATATATTCTATCATTGTATAAAATTACATCTTTAACCATTTTCTCTCTCCCATGCACTACACTTCTGCCTGCAGTTCCAACTCCTCCTTCCGTCACCGCTGCTCACACCGTCCGACGCCTCTCCTCCATTTTAACCATTGGAATTTAATTGATTTTTTTTTGATCTAATTGCAAGAGAATGAGAACAGAGACCTTGGAGGGAGACGAGGAGCATGGTATGGAGCGGAGAAGGTGGACGAGGGAGAGACGGAGGTTGGGGTGGAAGAGGAGGAGGCGTTGACAGACGGAGGCGGAAGTGGATGTTGACGAAGATATGGTCAACATTAAGTTTTTTGAGAAAAAACTTAATGTTTCTAACAATATTTTAAAACTGTGTAGCGTGCTTAGCAATTTAATATATTTAGGAAAAAATAAAGAGGCCCTAGCTTGCACACAACATATTAGGACGAAAAGGATGGGGTAAAATATCTTTGCTTTTTGCCATAATTCAAAGGGAAGTTTCTTTAAGCGGCATGAAGAAATATCATAGTGCCTTCATGTGGTGAGAAGAGAGGGAAGGCAACTTGTGAAGAAGGATATCCACTCACCAAATGCATCCGTCCTCAAGAGGAGAAAGAGAAGCATGACTCTTGTTATGGGCTGTGAGGAAGACTAGTATAAGATACTCATGCTGTTAACTTGTATTAGTATAGGAGAAGTATATCTTAGAGCTTTGATGTGAGTCTCAATCTTAGTTTTAACTGCCGAAGATGGCCGTACTCAGTCGGCAACATATAGCTTTTAACACAGTGACATCGCTTCTATATTGCAGGGGCTGCTAGCTAGTATCTCTTGTCAATTTCTATTGAATTGCCCCGCGTCAAACCACCACCACCACACACACACACGCACATCATTGAAGTGAGGACTGAGGAGGGTACGCACCTCACAGACGTGCAAAAACACTGTATAAGATCCCTGCAAGCAAATCCCACGCTGATGTCCAAAATGTCACTTGTCAGTACTGTAATTCGAATTACTACGCATTAGTGTCCCCCACATTAAATACAGTTCAATCCCAAACGAAATCCATCTTTGCCCACTATATATATATCTCACCTGGCTAAGCTTGCTCTCCATCTATCCGCCAAACATAAGCAGTTCTTCTCACCGGTATCAAGCGAAAGTAAGATCTTTCTCTTCGCGTCTCTTTTTGATGTTGGTTGGTTTAATGGTGTCAATTAATACGATCCGGAACAAGTGTATAATTTCAAATATATACCATTTCATACAATTAATGGCGGCTTAATTATATGCTGCAGATGGAACCAAGCACAAGCCCGGCCTCAGCCATTCCCCGCCTCGACCTCACGAAGGACCCCGAAGCGCTCAAGCAAGGAAGCGAGCAATGGAAGCTCGCCATGGAAGAGATCAAGGAAGCGCTGGACACGCATGGGTATTTCTTGGTGAAGTACGACGCCATATCCAACGATGACAAGGAACGGCTGTACGAGGCGATGCGGGGCTTCTTCAGTCTCCCCGTCGAAACCAAGAGTAGGGGCTCCAACTATGATGAGGCGTTTCCGGCGTATTTGGGGAAAAGCTCTTTTCTCCCTCTCTATGAAACTATCCGCGTTCCGAATGCGGCGCAGAAAGAAAACTCCGAGGCCTTCACCAGGCTCATGTGGCCCAACGGGAACGATGAATTCTGGTAATTTAATTTAACAATTAATCATGGTTGCTCATGCACCCGCTTGCTTCTCATGCGGTTTACTTTTACTCGTCTCTCAGCAATGCCATGCACGCGATGGGCAGCAAGATGACAGACTTGACTCGGGTGCTCACCAACATGATCCTTGACGCATATGGACTGGGGAAATATCAAGAAACGTTCACGGATGGGAGCGATCCTGTGTTCCACATGATCAAATACTCGACTCCAGAGAAGGAAGGGGAAGCTATTGGCATTTCGCCGCACGCCGATACCGGTTACCTCACCGTGCTCGGCCAGAACGACGTGTCCGGTCTCGCGATCAAGAACAATCAAGGGGACTGGGTCGAAGTGGATCCTGGCCAAGATTACTTCGTCGTCGTCGTCGCCCAATCCCTACGCGTGGGTGACTAGCTTATATTCTCTTCCTTTATAAGTTTCTGCCTTTGAATATATGTATCATGACGTCCGCCGACTTATTCGTGCAGGCTTTGACCAACGGAAGGCTGCGCCCTACATACCATCAGGTGAACATACGTGGAGTGACGGAACGGCTCTCCTACGCGGTGTTTCTGATGCCCAAGCCCGACCAAATCCTGGATGCGCTGCCCGAGATGGTCGACGAGGAGCATCCTCGTCTGTTCAAGCCGTTTGCATTCCGTGAATTTGCTATATTAAACCGGAGGTGTGCTGGTGATCCTCTTAGCAGCTTTGCCGGTATCTGATATATATATACATATATATATATATATATATATATATATATATATATATATATATATATTACAAGTTCCTCCATGGGCTTGTATTCGTTGGTGACCATCCCTTTGTGTCTTGCACCTGATCCTTTCGATCAAGTGCCACACGTTCTACATTAATCCCACGTATATTTATATATATATATGTGCTTGTATATGTCGTACTTGTATGAGAACATAGACCATGTATGTTTCCATACTGAAATATGTCTAGTCGTTGTTACCGATTGGTGTGCTTGGTTGTTATATAAGCATGTCTCTGTATGTTGGTTATATAGTAAAAAAGGACCTGCATAAAGTGCTTGAATGAAGTCATATATTTGTGTGAGGAAAATAGATTTTGTACGTTTTTATACCCAGATATGTCTAGTTGCACGTTGTTGATAAGAGCTTCGGATGTTACTTGGTTGTTATGACTTGTGTATGCATGTCTCTGTATGTTGGGTATATGTGCCAACTTTCGTTTGATGAGAACTTTGCACAGTACGGTATCCATATTTTGGTATTTACCCCCAATTCATTGCTAATGATTTATGGAATATTATCATCGAGGTTTAATCTAAGCATTCATTCCGAACAACAAGAATAGGAATAAATAATGGAAAATAGTTATCTTTGCTGAATATCTTGTACGTCTTTTGTTACAATCTTAAGATCAGTCCAGTCGATCTAGGCCCGTATGATCAAAGCCCAAGTAAATAGCTCGCCGAATCTCCTTAATGAGAACTAGCTCCGAGAAGAAGCTCACCGACGCTTAGACAAGCACGTCGAGGTTCGGAGCAGCTCGCGCCAGCAGAGCGGCAAACTTGTCAACCGAACCAAAGAGAAGCGCCCTCCGGCTGATTGCGCATGATATACGCCAGATCGCCCCAAAGGTAGCTCACTTAACTCTCCACCCAGAAGTCCGCCCAAGGATGAGCACGAAACGTCGGCCCAGGAGGGTGTGACCTGTCATAAATATCACTGACATAAGCCTGACAAAAGCACATATGGCCATTTCGTCGACTGACAGCCTGACAAAAGCGTGCCTGACGCTTTCGGCTCTGACAGTCTGACAAAAGCGCGCCTGTCACGTTCAGCTCTGACATTCTCGGCCAAACCTTCGACTGTCTGACACCGCCAGCTCAGCTAAATCAACCGACTCCAACAACCTATAAACACACCCTCTCCTCCAACGACAAGGGGTTGGCTAATCAGGAAGAAACACTAACCCTTCTATTTACATTCAAGGCTGAATATCCTCCATATATTCAAGCCTTCCACATAAGTCCGCCACGAAGGTGTCGATCTACATCTGAGATCGTCCAGCGTGTCCGACGTTCTCCAAACAGTCATCAACTGACTTAAGCATTGGAGAGGCTTTTGGTTGACAGCCAACCGAGCCTTTCTGATGAGTTGTTCTTCTTGCAGGAAGCTCGCCTCAGCTAACAGCAGTCGAAGCGACCTGCGACGATCTTCACTAATTGACGAGCGACCTTCACCAATTGACGATGGACCTTGGGATCTCAATCCTCAAAGTGCTCTCGAATGCGTGAGTAGCCTCGTCTACACCCTAAACAATTGTAATCATTGTAACCGTGCATTTCAATACAAATTCACTGTTAGTGGATGTTACCCCGCAACATTTGGTGCCGTCTGTGGAAACAAAGGGTTACATCCATGGTAGACCCCACAAAAAGTCAATGCTGTCATCGTAGCGATAAACAACCAATGCTCGAGGAGGCCCCCTCTCCTAGGAGGTCCCCCCAGAGAGATGCACCCCTTGAGGGGCCAGACGCTACCATCGAGGCCGCAGCCCGCGGCGTCTACCAAGGATTTGAGATCTTCAACAAAGTAATGAAGGACGTGGTCGCGGCAAAATCTGCGAGACTGCCTCCAACACCAGGCCCCTCTAGCACTCTCAATGTGAAGCGGAACCACCTCCCAAAATTTGACGAAGAAGCGGCCGCACGAAGGAGGTGCTTCAATGAAGAGGTGTTAGCCGCACTGCAAAGGCGTCTCGATAATGAAGTGACGGCCGCCAGGCAAAGACGGTTCGACGAGGAGGAGGCCACAATACAAAGGCGGCTTGATGAAGAAGCAGCTGTCCGATAGCGACGTTACATCGTCGTCGCGAGGAAGAGGATTCAGCAGAGGAGCCTGGGAATCCCGTATGCATCGATCGAGATACTGCGTGAGAATATCCCGCAAGATCAAGCTGTGGAGAGCCACTCTTGCAGAAGACCGCTAAGCCCAGGGCACGAAGGGCACCCCCATTAAGGCAGAAGCCCCCCTCAGGCTGAGCACCTCTTTCCTAGGTGGAATGACAGGCGGGGGCAGAGTCACGAGCGAAGCCCGATCCCCAAGGCATATAGAATGGACTCTCCTAAGCGCCGAGGTGTCTCATCCGGCGGTTCCAACTACGGGCAAGAGCTCCGAGGCCGTCAGGACGTCGCACGAAGGTCGTCAACACCTCCCCAACATCCCGAAAAAGTCAACCTGCTGGCCCGAAGGGTGATCTCAACCCTGATACCGTATAGGTTCAAGCTACCCCAGCTTGAATTGTACGACGGTTCGGGTGTCATGGCCTGTTTAGCCCTATACAGCGACTGACACAGTAGTCCTCTACGCACGAGTAGAGGGAGTATAAGGAGTTGATAAGAGGTGATATGGCGTGTATGTGGCTGGTGGCAGTCGTGTAATTTCGTGAAGAGTGTAGGTGCATTTTTGGTCATTTGGCAATATGGGTGGAAGTGTGTGTAGAGTAAAGGTGGGTGTGTAAAGTAATGTCATACTTGTAAATTTTGAAAGAGTGTGTTAGTGCGAGAGGGACTAGTGTGAAAAGGGATGGGATTAGTGGCATGCTTGAAAATATTTAGAAGGGTGAGGGGTAAAATGGCCTTTTGGTCATAAAGAAGTGTGTGTGTAAAGTAAAGGAGTGAGTGCATAAAGTAATGGCAAACTTGTAAATACTTGAAACTTGAGGGGTTATTTTGGAAGTGTATTAAAGTCATTTTAGCATGTTCATGCTTATCCTAAAGAGGATTCTGGTGCTAGGGACATTTCCACCTCTTTCTTTAACCTTTTTTCTTCTTCTTTTCATTTTTCTATTCCCCTCTCCACTCCCAAAGCCTTGGCCGAACTCCCCTTCCCCCCTTTTCCCCTCCATCAAAACTACAAAACCCTAATTCCACTTCCAAAAATTTCAAGAAAACCCTAGCTCTTCTAGGAGAAAGAAAGTGGGAAGGATGAGCAAGGAAAGAGAGGGAGAAAGGGATTCCCTTGAGATAGGGATTCTAACTTGGTTAGGAAATTTTTATTTAGGATTATGAGGATGCTATGATGTTATTTTGATTGCTCATGGTCATGAATTCATGGATTATGTATGCACTAAATCAAAAAGATGACATTTTTCTTTGTTTTTCTTAGCTAATCACCTTCCCCTAAAATCCCGAATTTCTGTTGTGTGTTTCTTCTTCAATTCTGGTCTCTGTAGTTTGATTTACTTTTTGATAAAAATATGTGAGTATAGATCTTGATGTTCTACCCTAGATTCATATAAATTATGACATATGTTGAGTTCAATAAGCATGAGCAAAAATTCAATGTTTACAACATGTCTGAAAATCTGTCAAACTGGACACAGTTTAGAAAAATGAAGCTTATTACATGCACACTATATGGAATTTACTGTTCTTAGTCTCGTTGTAAATTTAACAAGTGTATCTACAAATTCATCTCAGTGCATATTTTTCGAAATTCTGGCTGCAACATGCCCAAAATTGGCTTCTTATACAAACCCTGAAATCTGTCAGGAAAACAGACTGTACAGGTTATACCAATTAATTCACTATAAATCACACAGTCCATATTTATGCATGAAGTTTCATGGGTGAATCCAGGATTACTATATCTTCAACTTTCATTTAGAGAGTTTTGTCAAATTCACAATAGAAATTGATTAAACACCTTGATTTTGTAACTGTTCCTATAATTTCAGCAAGATGGACTGTTTTTGGGTGAAGTTGAATTTTATGGTGATGTTAAAATTTTCCATTCTAATATGCATGAAATTTGTTGATACCTTTAAGAAATTTTAGTTATGCTCTTTGTTACAAAAATTGATGGTGTGACACTCTCCATTATATGGCAATTGCTATGTATTGTTAAAATGCCCATTTAACGTGATGTTGAAGAGAATTTGGAATGTGGCCATTATAAAGTGTGTGCCAGGTATTACATTTATGGACTTGTGTATTTCCATTGAAGATTATGACACGTGATATGTCAACTGTGACGTCTCGATCTGCCCTAAGGCGGGTGAGCATCCTAGTATGGGGATGGGGGAAGTTTGGGTATTACTTAACCATAAGGGCCTGGACTGAGAAGTTGGGAGAAAAGATATGTGATATGTGATACTTATTCCCACTTGCCTTTACTGGGAGTGGTGGGGACATACGAAGGTTGTGTTACTATGTGTATCCTCACTCCTGCCAGGGACGGTGGAGCTGAAAGACCTAGCATACAGTGCCCGTGTTCACTGCGTCGTGTGCTATATTCACCCCAAATTTGGGGTGAGGTCTAGGCCCTTATCTTTAGGTGATACCCCGGCCTCCAAAGAGTCACTAACATCTGCTAACTAATAAACCTTATATGCGTTGTTGTTGTACAATTGTGTGTTGTACTCTTTACTTTGGTTGTGTGTACTCCTATTGCCTTTACACTCATAACCTCTAAATGATTTTCATATACCCTAGTTAGTTTCCTACTGGGCACGTTTTGACATGCTCATTTTACTTTTTAGGTCTTGAGCAGGTGACACCAGAGCAGAATCTTCCTCAGGAGATTACTCAGACGTGAGTTTTTGAGTTGGGGATACCACTCTTTTTTAGCTGTGTCTTGTAGTGTGAGTTGGGTCGAGTAGAGAGCGAGTTGTTTGTAGTTGTGGTATGTGTTGGTGGCTTGTAGTAATTCTCATGTATACTTGAGTCAGTTCCACTTTGTACTTGATGTTGGTGTGTAGTTCTCTCTTGATTATGTAAATATGTGGTTATGTACTTTCTGTGATGGCTGTATGTGTTACTTTCTTTTATATATGTGTGTATGTGTGATGTATGATCCCAGCATTCGCAGTGGCCTGCTTATTGTGTGTTTTCATTTCACGCTTGGTGTAGTACCGCGGCTTGTCAGGCTCCATCCTCCCTTTTCTATGGTGTGGAATGCCATACAAGGTATTTGTGAGAATGGGGCGTGACAGGTTTAGTGGTGGCCCATGCAGGTCAACTCTCACTACGACATATGAAAGGATTATACATCAAACACTTTGATGCCATCACATATGGTACTAATTCCTCTTGTGATGTCCTCTTTCTCTGTAGAATGGATAGTGGAAACGGGATATCTTCATCAGAGATGGAGCATGAAGAACCCTCTTTGATGGAAAAGATTTTGCTAGGTTTCCAGGCGAGTCTGGATCAGCAGGCTGAGATGCTCGCCAAGATGTAGGGTCAGAAGACCCCATGCTTCAAGCAGTTTAGGGCAATGAAGCCGAGGATTTTTTTCTGGCAAGGAGACTGCATTGGAGGGCGATGAGTGGTTACGACGCACAGGGGATGACCTCACAGCTGTTGGATTTCCATTGGAGGGTTGGGTTAATGCAACAAAAAGGCAATTGACACATCAGGCCAGAGATTGGTGGGATACCCAGGAGCAGCATCTGACAGGTCCTATCTCTTGGAAGACTTTCAAGGAGCATTTTGAGTCCAAGTTCCTTCCAAAGATCGCAAAGGATGAGCTCAGGCAGCGTTTTGAGCAGTTGACTCAGGGCCGGTGGAGCGTGGATGAGTATGACACCGAGTTTTCGTTGTTGAGCAAGTTTGCCCCAGAGCTTATTGTGACTGATGCCACCCGAGCTCGATGCTTCCGTATAGGACTGGTTCCGGAGTATAGAGGGGCGATGTCCACACAGAAACTCGCCACACAGGAGGATGTGCTTGAGGCGGCAAGATTATTTGAGATCCATTTGCAGAGCATATGGAAAATGCCTACAGGTGACAGACGACCATCAGGACCACAGAAGGCATTATCTTGGCCAGTACAGACGGCCCAGTTCAAGAGACCAGGAGCCCCTGCAGTGACACAGAGACGTTTGACATGTCAATATTGTGGCAAGACTGGCCATGAGCAGAAGGAGTGTAGGGCTTGGTCAAAACAATGATTTGCTTGTGGTGGCCGAGGACACATTAGCATGTTCTGCCCGCAGCAGGGTGCCTACCGACCCCAGTAGCACATGTGGCTACTAGGCCGATGCAGCAGCGAGCTTTTCCACCTGGTTCACAGCGGCCTTCACTTTCGGCAACAGCTGGACCAGGTATACCGGCCCCAAGAGGACCTTCCTTACCTCCTCAGCGGCCGACCTTTAAGAAGACAAACTCTGCTCCAAAGTCTCAGGCTTAACGATGACAGCAGTATAGGCAGAAAACACAGGCCAGGTTATCACTAGTATGGTTCTAGCCCTCTCCTTTCTTTATGTTATATCACTTGTTGCTTAGTTATGATGGACGTTGGTTTGATTTCCTTGTTGGCTTCTAGGTATGATTAAAGTAGCATCCTTTCCTGCTTTGGCACTTTTTGATTCTGGGGCTTCACACTGTTTTATGTCCCGACAATTTGTAGACAAACATGCTCTACCAGTAGACTCCTTCTGTAATGGCCTGTATTTTAGACGTGTTTTAGATCGTACATACCAGTATTTTATTTCAGTCGTCCGAATAATTTTTCGTCCGAATATTCTTTCCTTCGAGTCGACGCGAGCGCGTCTCTGTTTTTCGTTTTTACCATATCATCATTAATTAACCATCAAGTTTAACTAATTAGTTGATTTAAATTATCTTACTAATTACAACTTGCTAATCACTTTAATTATTTTACTAATTACTTTAATTCATTTATTTTACTAATCACATTTAATTTTACTTAATTACTTAATTAACTTAATCCTTTAAATCTCCTAGCTTAATACAACTTATCTTTCACATTTTAATTTTTATAACAGGGTTAGAGGAGAGAAATATGTTTCGTATATCAGGTTCCTCCCCTTAATAGATTAGTCAAAAGTTAGCATTAATTTCCCGATTAATCAAACACACACGTTTCTTCACAATTAGTCAAAAGATTTCATTAATTTCCAATCCTAATCAAAAACCTAATCGTTTGACTAATGCTCCTTCAGGTTCCCTGCCAATCTTTTTTTAAGGATCAGCAAACGTCTTCATTCCTGTAAAACTCTTCTGCAATCCCATCCAGTCTACTGCAAATCCACCACCATCAGCTTCTCGAAATCCTCCACCAAGTTCTCAAAACCAGCAAACTCACCAACAAATCAGCCCCAAAATCAAACCAAAATCCCCCATCAAATTCTTCCCAAAATCAACTTCCCAAACATACTCAAACTAAGATCGAAATCAATGTTTTTGAGAGGGGGAATTGAGAAATCAGATTTGAAACAAACCAAACCAAACTCAGATCTGAAAACAAAACTTCAGATCTGAAATCAAATAAACCCAAACCAATTTCAGATTAAACGATCTCAAACCCATTCCTCCTTCCTCCTATTTCCCGACCAACCCCACACCGTACAACCGCGTGTGCGTATGCTGTGCCGCCAGCCACTGCCGCCGTGAACCACCGTCCGACGTGCCGCCCTGTCGCCGGAGGACAGCCCCGTGCGTGCCACTAGCTGCGCCTCCTGCAAGCATCGGAGCGCTGCCGGAGGAGACTGCCCGTAGCCACCGGAGAGCCGCCTTTGTCCGTCGCCCCTTCCTCTCTCTCGCGTGCAAAAGAGCCCCCATTTGCGTGAGGTAGCTGCTGCAAACATCTGAAAAAAAGAATAGAATATAGAAAGAAGAAGAGACAGCCAAAGAAAAAGATAAAGAAAGAGATAGAGATAGAGAAAGATG
The DNA here is from genome assembly GCA_030789695.1 of Scilla litardierei. Taxonomy (NCBI): domain Eukaryota; kingdom Viridiplantae; phylum Streptophyta; class Magnoliopsida; order Asparagales; family Asparagaceae; genus Scilla; species Scilla litardierei. Next base: position 320,814,906 of record CM061141.1, read on the forward strand.
GCAGGTTGAAAGTTAAAGAAAGGGGGAGAGAGTGTGAGGGGTAGGGTATTAAAATAATGTTAGAATAGGTGTAAGTAGGTGGGATTATTAAACATGATGTTAACCTTAACATTAGCTAGAATTAGTTTAATATTAGTTAGTAGGTTGTCAGTGTTAATTTTAAATGTTAACTTGTTAATGTTATTAATTTCAGCATGTTAATAATTGATGTTAGGGTAATAATATTAGTATGAAATAAGGCGTGTCATGTTAGTATAATACAATATAAACATCACCCTAGCCAGAGAACCCAATAAAATCAGACTAACCCAATTCAAGGATTATTTAAATATTGTGCTTATCTTGCGATAGATCTAATTCAGTGATATGTTTGACCGAAACAGAGAACCAGACGTACCATTACGTAGTACCCGTCAAGATGAACCCAACGACACAAAAATCACTGAAATCAGGCAAGTGTACAATTTATAGTGAATTTTTGAAGTTGGATACTCATTTAGTCTTTTACTTGTAAAGTTGTATAACTCAAAATCTACACGTGAAATTACTGCCATGACATTCTTAACTAAAAGTGTGATCCAACGGCGTATAACTTGATATATCTTAGTTTAGAACAATAGCAAAGAAAATTACTTTTCTTATCATGTTCGTTAAATTCTCATATTCAGCACTTTTGTTAAATTATTGTGAATGTTGCACGACACTCTTGTAATCATGAAAATTGTGTATAAAAATAAATGACGACATTATTTAATTGATGCATGTCTTGGAATAAATAACAAATGTGTGACATCGTGAAATCGTGCGCCTCGAAGGCGAAATCGTGACTTTCGTGATGTCATATGAGTTGACAAATTCGTGCTTGTAATATGGCTACTCCGTCGATCATGTGTGACTAGTCTGGATCCTATTCCAGTATGGTCACATATGACTAGTCTGGCTCGTGTTTCAGTATATGTCGGTTTAGCGTCTGGCTCGTGTCCAGCACAACATTTTTGGGTGGGTTTAGGGTTGAGCGGCTACTAGGCGCATGAAAGGGTACTCTCTTCAAGGGCACCACCCATGCGGTGGGTTAGCGACAATCACGGTAAGCACCGGTGTGAAGAACGACTCACTCATCACGACCTAAAGGTGAGAACCCTATGCATGATAGAAAGCATTACTTTGCAATTGTAATAATCGTTGTCACTTGCTCACACATTAGGATTGCCATTTTTGTCGTGCTTACTTTCAATTCGTTATAACTGCCATGTCGTAACTGCTCACTTTACTTTTGCTTAGAACTACATGATAGGATGTATTTTACTTTATTTCATTTTATAATCAGCATGTTTGAACTTGTTGTCGTTATCATGTTTACTTTATTGATGCCTCTTAAATCCAGTATAATTTGTATATCTGGCCTTGGGTTTTCTGACATCTACTTGCAGACCCTTGCTGACATACATTTATGTTTTTGGATGTATGTCAGATCCAGAGTTATAGCACCAGGAGGACTAGTTGAGATAGCTGAACCAGTGGACCAAGAGTTGTTGGCCAGTGAACCATCACTGTACTTCTTTTCATTGTTGTACAGGTCATAAGACCTACTCTTCTTTTCTCCATTTGTTGCAATTCCGTTGAGACGTTTGAGATTGTAATAATATTTTACTTATCTGTGTTGTTTTTTTAGTAATGCAAGCAAGAACCAGCGGTATTTCACACAGACGCTTATTGTGTTAAGTTAAGGAAGAAAGAAAAGCAAAAGTACATCCTCCTTACTTGCACATGCGGACCTATTCGCGACCTTGCTTCTATGCTTAATGGAAAGCGGGTTGTGACAGGTTTTAGTGGTGGCCCATGCAGGTCAATGCTCATGTAAAATACTTTAAAACAGCATAGATAATATTACAATCTTGACTCTCAAACAACACCTTCCCTAGAATCTTCTATCTCGATCAAATTCATTAGAAAATCCTAGTCCTAAGATTTCTGATCCTTAGTCAACTAAATCAGTATACCCTTGATTTTTAATCTTCCTTCATTTTACATTCCACTTTATGACCTTAGGAATCTATCGTAGCCTTTTTACAAGTCATTTCCTACCCGTTCTCACATTTGATCATCCTATTCTAATCCTTGCTCTCGACCCACGTGATCTTCCTGACAGCTATTATTATCCTTTTGAATCACCCACATTATTATACTGATTCCACGGTCGATATCACTTCGATGGAATTCCTCGCCTGGTTTAACTCCTTTAAAAATCTTTAATATATATACATAGGCCTCATATTTTTCAACTGACTTAAATTTATTCTTTGATTTTGAGTTTTTCTTCGCCGTAATTTTTAGTCACTACTTATAATGATTTCCTAGCCTATATCATCCATAGTCCTATACTCACTTTTCTTTCTATAGAAATTTCCATCTTTAAACCCTACTTCACAGACTCAATATAGCTTTTCTTTCCTACTACAATGTATTCAAAACAACCGACCATATACTAATTTTAAATACTTTTTATGCTAAATAAAACATCAACTATTTCAGTGTATTAGTTGTTAATAAAAAATAAAAAAGCCTTTTTGTTGATGGCACGCATATAAATGATAAGCTTCCTTCAATGGACCATGATCCGGTCAATGTGCTTGGCTAAGTTTGTTGGATCACCCTAGCTAGACTGGGGGTAAGTGATCCTGGCATAGTCACTTCCCTGACCGTGTCCGCTGGACCGCAAGGATGTGAATCATAATTATGTATAGCATTTTCTTTCTTACTATATTACAACGGATTTCAAGACAACCAATCATATACAAATTTAAACTACTAAATAGAACTCCAACTACCTCAGTTAATCAGTTCTGCATTCATCGTGTTCATACTTTAAAATTTTTGTTAAAAAAATCTATTCCATTTACGAAACAAACACTACATCTCTACACCCATGACTCTTTCATCTATTGCTTATCTACTATTTTAACTTATACCACCTACTCACTATCCTTATTTACGTTATTGGGATATTGTCGCATTTTTACACATACCTACCATTCTCCCATTTATTCATTCATAACCATCTCTATGCCACCTGATCAAGCTAACTCTATATCCTTGCTTCACCTAAACCCATTCGTCGCAAACTTCATTCGTTACATCATACAACTATGTATCCTACACTCTCTTGGTTACCACATTAGTGCATCTATTTACTTATTACCACTTTAGCAAGATTAGTTTTAAATTTGCGTTATAACCCCTTTAAATTGTTTTCTTCTGCCTTTATTTCTATCATCAGCAGTGTTGAATTTTGTTATGCATTATGTTGTTAGAATGTTAGATATGATTATTATTATTAGGAGATTATAAATACGGATAGGAATAGTTTGAGATGATGTAAGGTATAGTTGTATTGATTGATTACAATTATGATAGATAGAATGATGTGTTCAAGAGTTATATTTCACATTTGGATATACCCATACATAATGGCTTCAATAGGATTCCATACTATGAATGGTGTACAGGAAGACAGTACATTACGGATTTGGAATTCATATTAGTAGCAGCTGAGAGTAACTTTGTAGATATTAAATGATTTATGATGACGATGATGATTAGAAGAGTATGTAAAGTAACAAGACTTCATCGTACGGATAAGGTGATGGAGACGTCGGAAACGATATGATACGTTAATACGAATGGATAGTTGCGTAAATTGATCTAAGTTGCTTAAGATAAGATACATAAGAACTGATGAGATGTGATTTAATAATTTGTTAATTAAGGTGTTTAAACTTATGAGTTGTCACGATGAAGAATGAGTTGGGAGCATGATAAATGTTGATGTTAGATGGTGATATATACTAGGCGCATTGGAACTTATTGTCATATATCAGTAATCAGTAAAGCGTCGTTATACCAATTGCTTGAGAGAAGAATAAGGTTGGAGTTAGATGATGTCACAATTATAGTATTACAAGTTGGGTTATACAATGAGCAAGGAATGATACATTACAGATGAGACAACATATAAGAATGTACAGTTTTTGGAGAACTTGGTTATAGAGGATATCATACATTAAAGACCCCCGAGAAGATGTTACTGTCTTAATAGAAATGAAGAGCGAAGAAGTGAGAAAATTTGTAAGAAGTATTGGTTGAGGATAGTTGGTATTTTCCCTTCTGAGGTTGCCTTGTTTAAAGTATTAATTGTTTAAGGCAAGAATTATGAAATAGAAATCAAAAAAAAGAAAAGGGAAGTATTAGACCTGTATTTAAGTTCAGGATAAGCTTATAGTTGTAACATTATTCAGTGACGAGACGAGAAGTGATGATTTATTTTAGGAACACTTGTTTGCGGTTATGGGTTTAACAACCAGTGTGTTAGAATATTGGGCTTGCAATTGAGAGTAAATATATACTTGTATTTTATTATTTTCTCCCCCTTGTCCATGCACATCGCTGGTAGCCGTCGCTAGCTATTTTGCTTACCTATTGACAACTAAGGTTATTGTCGTTCATAGCCACCCGACCCCCAAATTCCTCCTCTATCAATGTCTTCTTTTCAAAAACTTCTCTTAATAAAATTAGCCTTAATTTTCCCTAATCAAATTCATTAAGAACCAATGTTTCCTTTTTAACAAACCCTAAACCAAACATGACCAGCAGCCGGGGCATATTCTTGACAGGCGTCAGAAGACACTCTGGAACAAGACTGTCGATCTTGTTAGAGTGGCGACACGGCTCACCAGGAGAGTCCACCTGAGAGAGAGAGAAGATGAGATACGAGAGCGTTATCCATACTTGTTTCCTGCTCATTGGTTGATAAGAATTCCGAGACGGAATTTTTCGTAAGGTGGGTAGAATGTAACGACCTGTATTTTTAGACGTGTTTTAGATCGTGCGTACCAGTATTTTATTTCAGTCGTCCGGATAATTTTTCGACTGTATGTTCTTTGCTTCGAGACGACACGAGCTCGTCTCTGTTTTTCGTTTTTACCATATCATCATGAATTAACCATCAAGTTTAACTAATTACTTGATTTAAATTTCTTACTAATTAAAACTTGCTAATCACTTTAATTATTTTACTAATTACTTTAATTCATTTATTTTACTAATCACATTTAATTTTATTTAATTACTTAATTAACTTAATCCTTTAAATCTCCTAGCTTAATACAACTTATCTTTCACATTTTAATTTTTATAATAGGGTTAGAGGATTGAAACACATTTCGTATATCAGGTTCCTCCCCCTAATAGATTAGTCAAAAGTTAGCATTAATTTCCCGATTAATCACACACACACGTTTCTTCACAATTAGTCAAAAGATTTCATTAATTTCCAATCCTAATCAAAAACCTAATCTTTTGACTAATGCTCCTTCATGTTCCCTGCCAATCTTTTTTTAAGGATCAGCAAACGTCTTCATTTCTACAAAACTTTTCTGCAAACCCATCCTGTCTACTGCAAATCCACCACCATCGGCTTTCCGAAATCCTCCACCAAGCTCTCAAAACCAGTAAACAATTTCACCAACAAATCAGCCCCAAAATCAAACCAAAATCCCCCATAAATTCTTCCCAAAATAAACTTTGCAAACATACTCAAACTGAGATTGAAATCAATGTTTTGAGAGGGAGAATTGAGAAATCAGATTTGAAACAAAACAAACCAAACTCAGATCTAAAAACACAACTTCATATTTGAAATCAAATAAACCCAAACCAATTTCAGATCAAACGATCTCAAACCCATTCCTCCTTCCTCCTCTTTACCGACCAGCCCCCTCGTCGTACAACCACGCACACGTACACTGTGTCGCCAGCCACCGTCGCCGTGAACCCCGTCCGACATGCCTCCATGTCGCCGAAGGACAGCCCCGCACATGCCACTAACTGCGCCGCCGCCAGGCGCTGCTGCGCCGCCTGCAAGCACCAGAGCGCTGCCAGCGGAGACCGTCGGAAGCCACCGGAGAGCCGCCGTCATCCGTTGCCCCTTCCTCTCTCACACCTGCGTAAGAGCCCCCATTTGCATGAGGTAGCTGCTGCAAACATTTAAATAAAAAAAGAATAGAATATAGAAAGAAGACGAGATAGCCAAAGAAAAAGATAAAGAAAGAGATAGGGATAGAGAAAGATGGCAGGTTGAAAGTTAAAGAAAGGGGGGAGAGAGTGAGGGGTAGGGTATTAAAATAATGTTAGTGTAACACCCCGCTTCCCAAAAACGTCGGAAGCGAGAGTGTTACCGAGGTCCGCATGAACTGGAGCGGTGAAGCTCAAGTTCAATAAGCGCCTGTGGTAAAAACGCAGGGGAGGTCCTTGCATGCTTTTCAGAAACAATAAAAATATTACAAGCCATATCCAGAAAAATAAACGTCCGTACAAGAAATAAAACGACAAGCCTCAGCTAGGCCAAAATACAACAATGATAACGTACACTCAACAATAACAGAAAGTAAACTACGGCAAGCAGCAACGGAAATAGCCCACTTGTCCTCCGCAGGGAGAGACTCGGCGTCTACAGCAAACTTATGACTCTCCAAATCTGGTGTCTCGTAAGGAACCTCCTGATACTCAAGCTCGGAATCTGACATACATCCAAAAACATGAATGTATGTCAGCAAGGGTCTGCAAGAAGATGTTAGAAACCCAAGGCAAGATATATACATGTTTACACTGAATTTAAGAGATAATTATAACTTAAACGAGATAACAATAAAAGTTTAAGCATGCTGATTTTAAAGTAAATAAATCCTATCATATAGTTCTAAGCAATTTGATAAGTAAAGTAAAGCATGTCAATTTCACTGAGATAACAATTTCACTTTGCAAGTTTCATGTTAGTGTCACACGTCTATCATAGGGTTCTCGCCTTTAGGTCGTGATGAGTGAGTCGTTCTTCTCACGGGGCCTTACCGTGATTGGCGCTAACCCACCGCATACGGGTGGTGCCCTTGGAGAGAGTACCCCGTCATACTCCTAGTGGACGCTCAACCCTAACCCCAGCCCAAGATTTGTGCTGGAATACGAGCCAGCCTAGTCAACTCACATGACATCACGAAAGTCACGATTTCGCCTTCGAGGTGCACGATTTCACGATGTCACACTCTTGTTAGTTATTTTGAGACATGCAGCAATTGAATACATGATCATTTATCTTTATACAACAATTTCCATGGTTACGAGAGTGTCAAGCAATATTTACAACAATTTAACAAAAATACTGAGTATGTGAATTTAACGAATACGACATGAAAAACTGATTTTCTTCGCTAATGTTCTAAAATAAGATACGTCAAATTATATGCATTTGGATCACATTTTTAGCCACGGATGTCGTGGAAGTGATTTCGTGCGTCATTTCATGTGCAGGTTTTGAGTTATGCAACTTTACAGGTAAAAGGCTAAATAAGCATCTATTTCAGAAATTCACTATAAATTGCAGACTTGCCTGATTTCGACGATTTTGGTGCCGTTGGGTTCGCCTTGACGGGTACTTCATTACGGTGATAGTGGTTCTCTGTTTTAGTTAAACAAATCAATGAATTAGATATTTCGTGAAGCCAACACATTATTAAATTAATCTCTAAAGTGTGTTCGTCTAATTTTATCGGGTTCTCCGGCTAGTGTAACGTTTATATTGTGTTACGCTAACAGGGTACACCTTATTATATTCTAGTTTAATCAACCTAACGTTATTTACAATACTAACATGCTGAAATTTAAATAACATCTTAACAAATCGTTATTTAATTTAAACTAACACTAACAACCTACTAATTAACCCCATTAAGCTAATCATGTCATTTAATGGGTCTACCTACTCCACCTACTAACTTTTGACTATGGGGTAATAGGTTAACATGTTATAACTTATATCATTTCTTAACACTATTTAAAATAACCATATCCCTAACTCTCTCTCTCTCTCTTTCACTCTTTAAGGCTAAGACTCCCCTTTTGACTCCCTGCCATCTCATTTACTCTCCCTCTCAGCCTTTCTTTCTCTTTCTCTTGCTGTTCTGCCATCTCTTTTCTTTTTTTTCAAATGTTTGCGGGCCAAGGGGAGAACTCATGCCAAAACGAAGGGAGAGGGGTTCTCACGCACAGAGGGGGTGGCGGACGACAGCTACTGGGCGACTGGGGCGGTGGACGGCCGACGACCAGAGGTTTGGGCGGCCTGCAGGAGGACGGCGACGGGCTGACGGCGGGAACGGCGGTCTGCCGGCGACGGGTTGAGGTGGAGGCCGGCCTAGGAGAGGGGAGGAGAAGATGAAGGGAAGAGGAGATTTGGGGTTTTGCAAGAACTGAAATTGTAAGAATCTGAACTCTATTTCAGATTCGATTTGTATCCTCTTCTTGATTCTACCTGATTTCAAAAATCAGTTGGGGTTTTGTATTTGGAAATGGATTTGGGGGATTGATGGGTTGGGAACTGATTTTGGGGCTGATTGTAGGATTTGGGAATGGTGTTTTGATTTCTGAAGTTGGATTTGGTAGGGAGAATTTGGATTTCTGATTTGTGTTTTGGCTTGGAGAACCTTGCAGGGGAAGAGGAAGTTGCAGGTTGGTTTTGCCCTGTCGCCGCTGTTGTAACTGTTATAGGAATAGTGAGGGGAGCGTATTGAAGGAGAGATAGCTGGAGGTGGGGGTGGATTGATGAGGGATGTTGGATCTCACCAACAGGTAGAGGTGGGATTCAATGTGGGGTTTAATTAGTATAATTTAATTAGGGTTAAAGCTAATCAATATTTGATTAGGGATATTTTAATTAGTGTAATTAATTACGCATGCCATGATAAGAAAACATCCGAGACGTGCTCACGTCGACGCATAAAAGAACTCGCGCACAAAAATATCCGAACGATCAAAACAAAAATACGGGCACACATAATAATCATACGCCTAGAAATACCGGCCGTTACATTCTAACCACCTTAAGAAAAATTCCTCCCTCGGAATTCTTACCCACTAAAGAGCAGGGAACAAATATGGATAACGCTCTCGTATCTCATCTTCTCGCTCCCAGGTAGACTCTCCTGGCGAGTCGCGATGCCACATCACTCTGACTAGATCAATAGTCTTGTTCCTGAAGAATTTCTGATGTCGATCTAGGATCTCCACTGGTTGTTGTTCGTACGTCAGGTCTGGTCGAACTGTAATCTCAGAGTAGTCCACAGCATGAGAAGGGTTGCTGATAAAACGACGGAGCTGGGACACATGGAAGACGTCGTGAACTCCCTCTAAGGACGGTGGAAAAACTAAGCGATATGCTACTTCTCCAACTCGCTCCAGCACATCGAAAGGTCCAATAAATCGCGGACTAAGCTTGCCTCTCTTCCCAAATCGGATCACTTCTCGATTCCAGGAGATCTTCAGGAACACTTGATCTCCCGGCTGAAACTCCAAAGGACGCCGTTTAGCATCTGTCCAATGCTTATAACGGTCCTGGGCGATTCGAAGCTTGTCCCTGATATCTCACACAACATCAACCGCTTCGACTATCATCTCTGGCCCCAAAAGTTCTCTATCACCGATGTCATCCCAACTCAGTGGCGATCGACATTTCCTTCCGTAGAGAGCAGCAAATGGTGCTATGCCAATGCTCGCCTGATAGCTATTGTTGTAAGAGAACTCCACCAGGTGCAGATGATCCTCCCATGAGCCCTTGAGATCCAACATGCAGGCTCTCAACATGTCCTCCAATATCTGGATAGTGCGCTCCGACTGTCCATCCGTCTATGGGTGATATGCAGTACTGAATTTCAGACTGGTACCCAGATTGGTCTGCAGACTCTTCCAGAACAGAGATGTGAATCTCGTATCACGATCTGATACAATGCTCACAGGGACTCCATGCAAGCGCACGATCTCCTACACGACATAATTCACATCACGACTAGTACTAGAAGGAAATTATTAAGGTATGAGTTAGGTCATTGCCTCCATATACTTCCTTGCTAATATCTCCGTGGATTGTCCAACTTGGAAAGGTATAAAATGCGCAGACTTGGTCAATCGTTTGACGATGACCCAGATCGCGTCGTTCTGCCTGGTGCTCCGAGGTAAGTCAGTCATGAAGTCCATCGTGATGTGCTGCCACTTTCACTCTGAAATCAACAGGGGTTGAAGTAATCCGGCAATGCGATGGTGTTCAGCCTTCACTTGCTGACACACGAGGCACTTGGCAATGCTACATGCCACACTTCTCTTCATCCCATGCCACCAGAAATTCTGTCGAAGGTCCTTGTACATCTTCGTACCTCCAGGATGAATAGAATAAGGTGAACTGTGCGCCTCATTCATCAACTCATATCTGATATCCCCTGCAGGTACACAGATCCTGCTACCATATCTCAAAGATCTATCCTTATGGATGAGAAAATCTGTCCGAAGCCCTGCTTCAACCTTCTCTCTGATCTTCTTCAACTTAGCATCTCTAGCTTGAGCAGTCTTGATCCGATCCACAATCGTCGATTGAATCTGCATGTTCATCAACGACGATGTGACTCCTGGTAGGACAGCCTCAACATCTATTTCTCACAGATCCTGCTGCAATCTCCACTGAGCTGTGAGAATCATCACTCTGGGCAGTCGACTCAAGGCATCCGGTACGACATTCACCTTTCCTGGATGATACTGAAGGTCGATGTCGTAGTCTGCCATCAATTCCAACCATCTGCACTGCCTCATATTCAGCTCCTTCTGAGTGAATATATATTTCAAACTTTTGTGATCAGTGAAAATTTTCACTTTCTCACTCAGTAAGAAATGCCTCCAAATCTTCAAAGAAAAGATGACTGCAACTAACTCCAAGTCGTGACTCGGATAATTCTTCTCGTGGATCTTCAACTGCCGAGAGGCATAAGCGACTACATGATCATGCTGATGCAGAACACATCCAAGTCCCTTGCCTGATACGTCGCAGAAGATCTCGAAGCCTCCGCTTTTGTCCGAAATAGCTAAAACTAGTGCAGTAGTCAGTCTCTCCTTCAAAGTAGAAAGAGCTTGCTCACAAGAGTCTGACCAATTGAACTTAACATCGTTCATTGTCAATCTCGTCATCGGCTCAGCTATACTCGAGAAATCCTTGATAAATCTGCGGTAGTATCCAGCCAATCCGAGGAAACTCCTGATGTCCGATGCCGATCGAGGTGCAAGCCATTCGCTGATTGCTCTGACCTTTTCTGGATCCACTGAGATGCCAGCTCCTGATACTACATGCCCAAGAAATGCAACTCTGTCCAGCCAGAATTCGTATTTGCTGTACTTGGCATATAGTCTATGGTGACGGAGCGTCTCCAATACCATCTTCAAGTGCTCTGCATGCGCCTCCTTGCTCCTCAAGTACACCAGGATATCATCTATGAAGATCACCACGAACTTGTCGAGGAAGTCATAAAAGATAAGGTTCATGAGATTCATGAACACAGCAGGCACATTGGTCACACCGAACGGCATAACAACGAACTCATAATGCCCGTACTTAGTCCGAAAAGCTGTCTTGGGCACATCTTCCTTCTTGACTCTGACTTGATGATATCCGCTCCGGAGGTCCAACTTTGAAAATACTCTCGATCCACCAAGCTGATTGAAGATATCATCAATACGGGACAGCGGGTACTTGTTCTTCACTGTGATCTGATTCAACTCTCGATAATTAATGCACATCATCCTCGATCCATCCTTCTTCTTCACCAGCAAGACGGGTGCACCCCAGTGAGATACGCTGGGATGAATGAAACCCTTCTGCATTAGCTCATCCAACTGCTTCCTCAGCTCTTCTAACTCTGTCGGGGCCATACGGTACGACGCCTTCGAAATTGGTTCAACGCCTGGCATAAGATTAATGCTGAAATCCAATGCTTGGTCAGGCGACAATCCAGAAATGTCTTCAGGGAAGACGTCTTCAAAATCTCTCACTACTGCAAGCTTCGCTGGTTCAGCTACCATGGATGCAATAGTCAATCTGTACGGCTGGGCTCAAAACTTGACAGTTCCAAGCGAACGTCCTCCACTGACAAACTCGAATACTGGGTGGTCAGGAATCTCGAATACCACTTTCTTCCTGCGACAGTCGATTGTGGCATAAAAGCTCCTAACCAGTCAATGTCGAGAATAGCATCGAAGTTGGGTAGATCGTGGACAGTGAAGTCAGCATATAATTCGTGTCCACTAACCACCAACAGGCATGGTCTACATTCCAATGCAACCTTCACTACACCATTCCCAGTTGTAATATTCCAACACTTAGGAAGTGTATAGGTGGGTATCGAGTGTTCGACTACGAACTTCCGAGATAGGATGCACACGGAAGCTCCAGAATCGAATAGGATCAAGGCCGGGTGAGATGAAACTAAGATGACACCTAAGGGTAACATGCAACTAGATTAACATGGGTCTAACTAGTCAAACATAAATGCATAAATAAGGAAGACTATTCTAGAGATTACCTGTAATCACGTCGTCCTCAGCTTCAGCCTCAACGGCTGTCATAGTGAAAGCTCGATGCTTCGGCGGATTGGCCTGCTGAAAGGCTCGATCCTGTGGAACTAGAGGTGGTCCACGCTGTCCAGGTGCCGGACAGTTACTGAGCGGGTCCAGGTGCTCCAGCAGGCACGGGTCGGGAACCGCGGGTGCAATCCTTTGCAACATGAGTAGGCAACCCACAGATCAAACACTGATTCAGCATCCTCCTACAGTCTTTCTTCATATGTCCCAGCTTGCCGCAGTAGTTGCAAGTCACATGAGCTCGGCTGGGCCCAGGTGCAGCTGGCCTCTTGAACTGTGTGGTCTGAACGAGACGAAAACCGGGCCTAGGTGCATTCCTCAGCAGCTCCATCGGGCGCTTGCCTGCTCCAACTGAAGGTCCCTCGGGGAGTCTCGCCACAACCTCATGCTCACGAGCACAATCCAGAACGTCCTGAAGTGTCGTCAGTCTCGCCGAGGTCATCGAGGCTTGGACCTTGGGATTCAGGCCATTGCGAAACTGAAACGAACAGTCTTCAGGGTCTTTAACCATGTGAGGTGCAAAACGGCTAAGCATAGCAAACTCTGTCTCATACTCGTCTACGGTCCTATCTCCTTGGACCAGGTTAGCGAAATGCTGCTGAAGCTCTCTTTTGGCTGCTTTAGGAAAATATTTAGCATCGAACCTTTCCCTAAACATGCCCCAAGAGATCGGTCTGACCAGACGTTTCTCCTCCAACTGCCACCAGCTCCTGGCATTGTCGGTCAGCTGTAGTTTTGCTACATCAACCCATCCAGCCTGAGGGATATATGCAGCATTCAGCTATCTTCAGTCCCTTGAACCCATTCATCAGCTCCTAGAGGCCCTTCTTTTCCAGAGAAGCTCTTGGGCTGCAACTCATGGAACTGTCTAGCTCCTGGTTCTGCCTTTGGGGGCGGTGGTGGTGCAATCTGAGCAGGTTGCTATCCCTGCTGAATCAGCTAATGCTGGACCTCTAACATCCCCCTTATGACTCCGAGGAGTACATTGATATCAGCACATCTGTTAGCTGCATTATCGTTCCCATTTCCATTCCTGGTGTTGTATCCTCATGCCATGCTGGGACAAGAAAACCTCAAATCAAACTCATATACATAGTTGCTCTAGATGTTTGGCTAATAATAACATTCATATTGTTCCGAATTTTCGAAGACGCATGACCTGCATGGGCCACCACTGAAACCTGTAATGCCCCGCTGCCCAAAAACGTCGGAAGCGAGAGTGTTACCGAGGTCTGCATGAACTGGAGCTGTGAAGCTCAAGTTCAATAAGCGTCTGTGGTAAAAACACAGGGGAGGTCCTTGCATGCTTTTCAGAAACAATAAAAATATTACAAGCCATATCCAAAAAAACGTCCGTACACGAAATAAAATGACAAGCCTCAGCTGGGCCAAAATACAACAATGATAACGTACACTCAACAATAACAGAAAGTAAACTACGGCAAGCAGCAATAGAAATAGCCACTAGTTCTCCGCAGGGAGAGACTCGGCGTCTACAGCAAACTCCTAACTCTCCAAATCAGGTGTCTCGTAAGGAACCTCCTGAGTATGTGAATTTAACGAATACGACATGAAAAACTGATTTTCTTCGCTAATGTTCTAAAATAAGATATGTCAAATTATATGCCGTTGGATCACATTTTTAGCCACGGATGTCGTGGAAGTGATTTCGTGCGTCATTTCATGTGCAGGTTTTGAGTTATGCAACTTTACACGCAAAAGGCTAAATAAGCATCAACCTTCAGAAATTCACTATAAATTGTATACTTGCCTGATTTCGGCGATTTTGGTGCCGTGGGTTCGTCTTGACGGGTACTTCATTACAGTGATAGTGGTTCTCTGTTTTAGTCAAACAAATCAATGAATTATATATTTCGTGAAGCCAACACATTATTAAATTAATCTCTAAAGTGTGTTCGTCTAATTTTATCAGGTTCTCCGGCTAGTGTAACGTCTATATTGTGTTACGCTAACAGGGTACGCCTTATTATATTCTAGTTTAATCAACCTAACGTTATTTACAATACTAACATGCTGAAATTTAAATAATATCTTAACAAATCGTTATTTAATTTAAACTAACACTAACAACCTACTAATTAACCCATTAAACTAATCATGTCATTCAATGGGTCTACCTACTCCACCTACTAACTTTTGACTATGGGGTAATAGGTTAACATGTTATAACCTATATCATTTCTTAACACTATTTAAAATAACCATATCCCTAACACACTCTCTCTCTCTTTCACTCTTTAAGGCTAAGACCCCCGTTTTGACTCCCTGCCATCTCATTTACTCTCCCTCTCAGCCTTTCTTTCTCTTTCTCTTGCTGTTCTGCCATCTCTTTTCTTTTTTATTTTTTTTTCAAATGTTTGCAGGCCAAGGGGAGAACTCACGCCAAAACGAAGGGAGGTGGGTTCTCACACAGAGGGGGCAGGGGACGACAGCTCCTGGGCGACGGGGGCGGTGGACGGCCGGCGACCGGCAGTTTGGGCGGCTTGCTGGCTGACGGCGGCGGGCTGACGGCGGGAACGGTGGTCTGCCGACGGCGGGTTGAGGTGGAGGCCAGCGTAGGAGAGGGGAGGAGAAGATGAAGGGGAGAGGAGGTTTGGGGTTTTGCAAGAACTGAAATTGTAATAATCTGAATTCTATTTCAGATTCGATTTGTATCCTCTTCTTGATTCTTCCTGATTTCAAAAATCAGTTGGGGTTTTGTATTTGGAAATGGATTTGGGGGATTGATGGGTTGGGAACTGATTTTTGGGGCTGATTGTAGGATTTGGGAATGGTGTTTTGATTTCTGAAGTTGGATTTGGTGGGGAGAATTTGGATATCTGATTTGTGTTTTGGCTTGGAGAACCTTGCACTGGAAGAGGACATTGCAGGTTGGTTTTGCCCTGTCGTCGTTGTTGTAATTGTTATAGGAATAGTTAGGGGAGCGTATTGAAGGAGAGATAGCTAAAGGTGGGGGTGGATTGATGAGGGATGTTGGATCTCACCAACAAGTAGAGGTGGGATTCAATGGGGGTTTTAATTAGTATAATTTAATTAGGGTTAAAGCTAATCAATATTTGATTAGGGATATTTTAATTTGGGTAATTAATTACTCACGCCATGATAAGAAAACATCCGAGACGCGCTCGAATCGACACACAAAAGAACTCGCGCACAAAAATATCCGAACGATCAAAACAAAAATACGGGCACACATGATAATCATACGCCTAGAAATACCGGCCGTTACAGTTAGAATAGGTGTAAGTAGGTGGGATTATTAAACATGATGTTAACCTTACCATTAGCTAGAATTAGGTTAATATTAGTTAGTAGGTTGTTAATGCTAATTTTAAATGTTAACTTGTTAATGTTATTAATTTCAGCATGTTAAGCATTGATGTTAGGGTAATAATATTAGTATGAAATAAGGTGTATCATATTAGTATAATACAATATAAACATCACCCTAGCCAGATAACCCAATAAAATCAGACGAACCCAATTCAAGGATTATTTAAACATTGTGCTTATCTTGCAATAGATCTAATTCAGTGATATGTTTGACTGAAACAGAGAACCAGACATACCATTACGTCGTACCCATCAAGACGAACCCAACGACACCAAAATCGCAGAAATCTGGCAAGGGTTCAATTTATAGTGAATTTTTGAAGTTAGATACTCATGTAGTCTTTTGCTTGTAAAGTTGTATAACTCAAAATCTACACGTGAAATGACGCGTTAAATTACTACCATGACATTCTTGACTAAAAATGTGATCCAACGGCATATAACTTGGTATACCGTAGTTTAGAACAATAGCAAAGAAAATTAGTTTCCGTGTCATGTTCGTTAAATTCTCATATTCAGCACTTTTGTTAAATTATTGTGAATGTTGCTCGACACTCTTGTAATCATGAAAATTGTGTATAAAAATAAATAACGACATTATTTAATTGATGCATGTCTTGGAATAAATAACAAATGTGTGACTTCGTGAAATCGTGCGCCTCGAAGGAAAAATCGTGACTTTCGTGATGTCATGTGAGTTGACAAATTCGTGCTTGTAATATGGCTACTCCGTCGGTCATGTGTGACTAGTCTGGCTCGTGTTCCAGTAGGGTCACATATGACTAGTCTGGCTCGTGTTCCAGTATATGTCGGTTTAGCACCTTGCTCGTGTCCAGCACAACATTTTTGGGTGGGATTAGGGTTGAGCGGCTACTAGGCGTATGAAAGGGTACTCTCTTCAAGGGCACCACCCATGCGGTGGGTTAGCGTCAATCACGGTAAACCCCCATGTGAAGAACGACTCACTCATCACGACCTAAAGGCGAGAACCTTATGCATGATAAAAAGCATTGCATTGTAATTGTAATAATCGTTGTCACTTGCTCGCACATTAGGATTGCCATGTTTATCGTGCTTACTTTCAATTTGTTATAACTGCCATGTCATAACTGCTCACTTTACTTTTGCTTAGAACTACATGATAGGATGTATTTTACTTTATTTCATTTTATAATCAGCTTGTTTAAACTTATTGTCGTTATCATGTTTAATTTATTGATGCCTCTTAAATCCAGTATAATTTGTATATCTTGCCTTGGGTTTTCTGACATCTACTTGTAGACCCATGCTGACATACATTCATGTTTTTGGATGTATGTCAGATCCTGAGCTATAGCACCAGGAGGACTAGTTGAGATAGCTGAACCAGTGGACCAAGAGTTGTTGACTAGTGAACCACCATTGTACTTTTTTTCATTATTGTACGGGTCATAAGACCTACTCTTCTTTTCTACATTTGTTGCAATTCCGTTGAGATGTTTGATATCGTAATAATATTTTATTTATATGTATTGTTTTTTATTAATGCAAGCAAGAACCTGCGGTATTTCACACAGACGCTTCATGTGTTAAGTTAAGAAGGAAAGAAAAGCAAAATGTAACAGCCTGTTTTCCTAGACGTATTGTGATTATGGTGTGCCTGCGTTCTTTTACTTCGTTGATCCGATTATTTTTGTCTGATTGATCTTCGTCTGCACGTCGACGCGAGCGCGTCGTCATTTTCGGTTTTACCGTTGCGAAATTTTTTAATCTATTAAATCGTAATTATTTTTAATTAAAAAGTTAATTACTAATTAACAAATTGCTACTAAATAATTTTAACCACTACTTACTTTTAACTAAAAAGTTATTACTAATTAAATTATTACTTTTAACTAATCACTCTTCCTAAACTACCCTTACCAAGTTACTTTACCCTCACCTATTCAATCCCCACCAAAATGTTGGTGAGATCCAACATCCAACACCAAATTCTTAATCCGCCTCCTACCTCACAACCAATCCCCTTCAATCTGTCTCCTCTCCACCTTATCCTTAAAATCAAACTACAGCAAGAAAACACAGCGGCAGCATCAGCACAACCACCTGCACCATCAGCATTAGCCATTCCCCTACTTCCACCAAGCAACTACAATCAAACCAATGTCACCATTACTCTCCCCCATTCAAACCAACCTCCTCCATCTCCTTACAACACAAAAACAAAACCAGAAATCAAAACTCCAGAAATCAAAACCTAAATCGAGATTAAATTGAACCCTATTTCTGGAATCAAGCCATCGATCGCCGCTTGGACCTCGTTGCGCGTCACCGTCGCTCGGATCTGCCACCATCGCCCGAATCTCGCCTGCCGCGCCTCGGATTGTAGGGCGCCACCTTCGAGAAGCCGCCCGTCACCGATCACTCCGATCTGCAGTGGAACCGTAGCCCAAGCCGCTGCCGTGATCCGCGCCACCGGATGTCGGAATGCCGCCCGCATCGATCGCTGCCCCGAGCCCTCGATCCGTCGCATCTCAGCCGCGCCCGACTGCCCCGTACGCCGATCACTGCCACCACCGTGACCGGACCGTCGTCGCCGCCGCCTTTCCCCAAATCCGCGTCATCCGCCCCTTGCCCAATCGCTTCTGCAGCATCAAAAAAAAAGAAGAAAAGAAAAGAACAGATAGAGACAGAGGGAGAGTAACAGAGAGGGGGGAATTAATAAAGGTGAGATATTATAAGTTTTACTATTATTATTATTATAAAGTTTACAAGTTAAATTATTATTTATTAGTTATTAAGTTTTAGTTTCTTTATAAAGTTTTATTATGAAGTTTTGTAAAGTTAATTATTATAATGGTGTATTAGAGTTATAAATAAAGGTAAGTTTTTTATTTAAGTTGTTATAAATATAAGTAATTAGTTAGTATAATTAAATTATTAAGTTTTTAGTTAAGTTTAATAGGTTAAGATTATTATTAAGTAAATGTTATAATAGGTTAGTTTAATGTCTTATAACTGGTTAATAACTATGAGACTGATATCACAAATCTATTTACGCAGATAAAATGTGCCTCACGTTACCACCACCTTGACACACACACCCACGTCAAGGCAAGTATTTTTAGTAAATGAATTGCAAATCTGGCCATTCAAACTTAGTGCTAAATCTGATGTGCTTGTCAACTTCTGGTAGCCAATTAATGTGTTCTCATTTTTTGATGCCTTCTAATATAAATGGACTAGTCATATTAATGTCGATCGTTTGGACCAATTTGTCACATGCTTGTAATTTAATTAGACTACTTTTACTACCTACATGCTAACAAGATAAATTAATTTGGACAAAAGAGTATGTTACAAACTCGTAACACATATTTGATATCCATCGAATACAGATGGGGCGAAACCATCGAATACAGATGGGGTGAAACTTGGTCGAAGACTAGACAGAACAGTTGGGTGGGGTTGGTTCATGTAGTAGACTCCGTAATTGTTGCTCGAACGCCTTACGGCTACCTCCAAAACCACACTAACGGATGCAAGCAACTTGGCCATATTCCATGTTGGAATGGCAAGAAGCTACATGGTAAACCCCCTATGATAGGGTGTATCAAGAACATTACCTACTCAGACATGGACTTATCACGAGCACAAATAATCAAACACTTAATTTACAACTGTCTTACTTTTAAACTGCAAATCCATGCATGCGCGTACTTTACTTTTCTACACTTATTATTCATAACTGTGTATTAATGCTCTTTTGTCCCTTATAGTTGTTCTTCGTTCATTGCTTTAAATATCTTGTCGAGCTTATAGATGACATATATTTCAATGTGTTGATGAAATATATGTTAGGCCTAGAGACAGAGTATCTCGAGGACCCTACCTTTGAGGATCCCACTTTAGAGGTGGACCCCGTCGATCAGAGCTACGAGGACGTTGAGATCCTCCCCGCGGAAGGCTAGAGCAGGACATTTCTATTTCAGTTTATTATTTGTATTGTTGTTTCAAGTGTGTTTGCTTTCAGCAGATTGTATGGCCATGCTAGGCCTTAATTGCCTGTGTGTTTGCTTTGGATGCTGGTATTGTAATGTAATGAATATTTATGATGCTTCTGAGATATTCACGTGCAGGGACCTGCTTTTGCTAATTTATGCTTATTGTGCTTAAGTCAAAGAAGAAGAAGAAAAAAATAAGTACCTCTTCTTTGCTTTAAGCACATGCAGACCCGCTCACATCCTCGCCCCCAAGTATAATTGGAAGCGGGGCGTAACAGGTTTTAGTGGTGGCCCATGTAGGTCCTGCTCCTCTCTGTGAAATACTTTAGAAGCAGTGTGAACATCATTACTAACCAAATGGTTTGAATAACTTTGTACACAAATGTTTAACGTGGTTATTTTGCAGCATGGGAGGAAGACCGCATACTCGCAACGGACATGGAACGAGCGGGAATGATACTCCTGACCTCCATGAACTTATGAGTATTATGAGAGGGATGTTGGAGACCCAACATCAGCTGATCCAGCAGAGTCAGCAACCTACACCACCTGCACCACCCCCACCTCGAGCTGAGCTCGGAGCGAAGCAATTTCGAGAGCTGAACCCAAAGAGCTTCTCTGGGAGAGAAGGCCTGTTAGCAGCATAAGAATGGGCCCGAACCACAGAGAAGGACCTGAGTCTTGCCCGCATTGACCAGGCAGGCTGGGTAGAAGTTACCAAGAAATAGCTGACTAGAAATGCTCGGAACTGGTGGGACACTGAAGAAGCTTGTCTCATCCAGCCCATCAACTGGACCATGTTCCAAGAGTGTTTTGACGCTCAATATTTTCCTGATCAGCCAAGAGGGAACTGCAACAACGTTTCGTCAACCTGGAGCAAGGCAATCGGACGATTGACGAATACGAGGCAGAATTTTCGATGCTTAGTCGATTTTCCCCACATCTGGTGGAAGATCCCAAAGACTGTGCTTATCAGTTTTTCCAGGGGCTTGACCTGGACATTCTGTCTTCAATGTCTTCGACGAATTCGACTACATTTCAGGAAGTGTTGGATGCTGCTAAGAATCATGAACTTATTGCGAAGCATAAGAAGGCGCTTCAGATTGGAGGGAGTAGGCGTCTACCGGAGCCACCCAGGGGAAACTTCCGTCCTACCCAAACTGCACAGTTCAAGAGGCATGCTGCCCCGGCCAACAATCGACCCCAGTTGGTGAGCTTCCACTGCAGGCACAGGGGGTCATGTCATGAAGGACTGCTGAGAGCTGCTGAATCAATGCCTGATATGTGGCGCATCTGCACATGCTACCAGAGACTGTTCTCGCCGCACCAACAAGCCGATGACTACTGGACCTTCTAGGACTGTTCAGCATGGAGCTCCTGGACCTACTCAGCATGGACCACCTCTGGCTTCACGACAGAAGGCTTTTGCATTGGCGAGACAGAACCAGTCGAGACGTCAGATTTTCACCATGACAGCCGCGGTGGCTGAGTCGGATGAACAAATGATTCCAGGTGTTACTTAAACCCTTCTTTTATGATGCTTATATTATTTGCATGTGTTACTTGTTTATCTTTTGCTAAGATATTTCCTATGTAATAGGTGTTGTATTGATAGTCTCTCATCCAGCCCTATCCATTTTTGATTCAGGAGCCACTCACTGCTTCATATCCTGAGGATTTATAGAGAGACATTCTATTCATGTTGACCCTCTACTAAATCGCTTGAGCATATCATTACTGCGAGTGGAGTAGTAAGGACTTCTACTGGCTGTCGATCTTGCCCCATAGTGATTTGTGGACACGAGTTGTTCGCAGATGTTATGATAGTCGACATGTCAAACTTCGATGCGGTATTCGGCAAGGATTGGTTAGGAAATTTCTATGCTACTATCGATTGTCACAACAAGAAAGTAGTGTTTGAAATCCCTAATCATACTGTGTTTGAATTCATAAGTGGAGACCGTTCACTTGGGCCTATCAAGTTTCGGGCCAAGCCGAACGAACTAAGCATTGCATCGATGCAAGTTGAGCCCGAGAAACCTAGAGTGGTTCGAGACTTTGCAGACGTATTTCCTGAAGATATTTCAGGTTTACCGCCTGATCGAGCTCTGGAATTCACTTTCGACCTTATGCCGAACACTCAACATATTTCGATGGCTCCTTATCGCATGGCTCCTGCTGAACTGGAAGAACTTTGTAAACAACTCGACGACCTATTGCAGAAGGGATTAATCCATCCCAGCGTATCTCCTTGGGGTGCGTCAGTTCTTTTGGTCAAGAAGAAGGATGGGTCGAGAAGGATGTGTGTGGACTACAGAGAACTGAATAAGGTAACCATAAAGAACAAGTATCCACTGCCGCATATTGATGACATCTTCGATCAACTTGGCGGATCGCAAGTATTCTCGAAGCTGGATCTCCAAAGTGGTTATCATCAAGTGAAGGTCAGAAGTGAAGACATCCCGAAGACAGCATTCAGGACCAAGTATGGGCACTATGAGTTTGTAGTCATGCCATTCGGTGTGACTAACGCCCCAGCAGTATTCATAAACCTCATGAACTTGATCTTCTATGAGTTCTTAGATAAGTTCATGGTGATTTTCATCGACGACATTTTGTTCTACTCGAAGGATGAAGAAGAGCATGTCGAGCATTTGCGGATTGTACTGGAGACTTTGCAACATCATCGGTTATACGCCAAGTACTGCAAGTATGATTTCTGTCTAGACCGAGTTGTCTTTCTTGGGCATGTGGTATCAGGAGACGGTATCTCAGTCGATCCGGAGAATGTCATTTCAGTCAGGAACTGGCCGACTCCTCGATCAGCTACCGATATCAGGAGTTTCCTAGGATTGTCGGGTTATTACCGTCGATTCATCAAGGACTTCTCAAAGATTGCCGAGCCTATGACCCGCCTGACGAGGAAGGATGTCAAGTATGTATGGTCAGACTCTTGTGAGCAGGTGTTTGGGATATTGAAGGCCAAGCTGACGACTGTACCAGTGTTAGCTATACCAGACAGGACTGGAGGATTTGAAGCCTTCTGTTAGGCATCTGGCAAGGGCCTTGGATATGTCCTATATCAGCACAGTCATGTGGTCGCATATGCTTCTCGAAAGTTGAAGATTCACGAAAAGAATTATCCGACTCACGACCTAGAGTTGGCTGCTGTCATCTTTGCTCTGAAGATTTGGAGGTATTTTCTTTTGAGTGATCAAGTCAAGATCTACACCGACCACAAGAGCCTGAAGTATATTTTCTCTCAGAAGGAGCTTAATATGAGGCAACGCAGATGGTTGGGGCTTATGGCTGATTATGACATCGACCTCCAATATCATCCAGGGAAGGTGAATGTCGTACCAGATGCATTGAGCAGATTACTAGCGATCATGGCTCTCTCAGCTCAATGGAGACTTCAGCAGGCTATACATGAGATGGAGGTTGAAGTTATTTTACCCGGAACTTCTGCATCATTGATGAATATGCAAGTGCAGTCTACTATCGTAGATCGAATCAAAGCTGCTCAGACTGGAGATGCGAAGTTACGGAAAATCCGGGAGAAAGTTGAAGCTGGACTACGGACGGATTTTCTTATTCATGAGAATGGTTCCCTAAGATACTGTAGTAGGATCTGCGTACCTTCAGGTGACATCAGAGAGGAGTTGATGAATGAGGCTCATAGCTCTTCTTACTCCATTCATCCTGGCAGCACCAAGATGTACAAAGATCTTCGTCTAAACTTTTGGTGGCATGGAATGAAGAGAGGCGTGGCTCGAAGTGTTGCTAAGTGCCTTGTGTGTCAGCAAGTGAAGGCTGAACATCATCGCATTGCTGGACTACTTCAAACCCTGCCGATTCCAGAGTGGACATGGCAGCACATCACTATAGATTTCGTGGCTGGACTACCTCGGAGTACTAAGCAAAATGATGCGATTTGGGTGATTGTTGACCGATTAACCAAATCAGCGCATTTCATACCCTTCCGAGTGGGACAATCTACGGAAATACTTGCTAAGAAGTATATGGAGGTAATGATCTATCCTTTACCTTTAATACTTCCTTCTAGTACATGTTGTGATGTAATCGATAATTGTGCAGAAGATTGTTCGATTGCATGGAGTTTCGATGAGCATCATCTCTGACCGGGACACTAGATTCACTTCTCAATTTTGGAAGAATCTGCAATCCAATTTGGGTACCAGTCTGAGTTTCAGCACTGCGTATCACCCGCAGACGGATGGCCAATCAGAGCGTACCATCCAGATATTGGAGGACATATTGCGAGCTTATATGCTGGATTTCAAAGGCTCATGGGAAGATCATCTACACCTAGTAGAGTTTTCCTACAACAAAGCTACCAAGCCAGCATCGGCATGGCATTATTGTAATGCCCTACAAGCTACTGCACAAGTACTAGAGGGGGGGTGAAGAGTACTTTAAAATAACAAGGAGTATAATTCCAAATTAAAATGCAAACAACTACCAAATCAATTTGCGGAAGCTTAAATTGAATGACAACACAAAATTAACAATGCTAACAAACGATGTTAATGGGTTCGGATCCACCCGAGTCTCCCCGACTTGTTCCCGGTGATCCTACGTCCCAACCACCCGGATCCCCTCCGGATACTTGAGTTAGAAACCCTAACTCAAGATTTCCACTATGAATATCTTGTGAAAAACCTTCACAAGATCAAATCATACATGCAATGATAAACATGAATCCCACAACCCGGGATCACAACCTTCTCTCACAACCGAGAGAATCACAAAGCAATATTAAAGAGTTTAATATGAAATAAACAATCTTACCACAAAATCCTATACCTTGAGTTTTTCTTACCCAAATGGTGAAATGAAGGATTTGAGGAAGATGAAGTCACCAAGACCTAGCACCAAAGAAATGACCAGCAATGGGTGCCTAGGGATGATTTGGAGACTTGAATCAAGCAATAGTTTGAAGAGCTCACCAAGAACAAGCTTCTCTCAAGATGGATTCTAGATCTAGAATGTGAGAGAATGGGTTTCTTGTGAGGAAGAGAGCTTTTGATTTGAGTGAGAATGGCTATCTCTTTTGATCTCAATGTATCTCTTAATGGCAGCTCTAACCTAGATAGAAATGACCTAGGTTCGTATTTATAGGGTCCCATAAAAACAAGTTAGGTCATTCACCAACGGATAGAAATCTGGGAGAATTAGTCGGTCAAAGAACAACCACTGACCGACTAGTTCATCAACTAGTCGGTCAGTCAAACAACGTGGACCGACTAAGTGAAGAACTGAGAAGAGATAGAATTTCAGACCTAGAAATCTAGTCGGTCCAAGAAGACTTTCTGACCGACTAGTTTCACAACTAGTCGGTCAGTCAGTGAACGTAGACCGACTAAGAGGCAAAATGAAATAGTCTGAATGCAAGTTGACTTAGTCGGTTCAAGAACAAAAGTTGACCGACTAGATTGTCAACTAGTCGGTCACCAAACGTTCTTAGACCGACTAACGATAAACAGTAGCTTAGGAGAAATTTAGTATGAACAGTAAGTCACAACTAGTCGGTCAAAGAAGCATCACTGACCGACTAGTTCACAAACTAGTCGGTCGGTAAGTTAACATAGACCGACTAACTGTAAACAGTAAAGTCCAAGAAATTAAGGAATCAAACTAGTCGGTCCAAGAAGAGTTGCCGACCGACTAGATCACCATCTAGTCGGTCAGTACTTGTTCTTGTACCAACTAACATGCACAATAAAGTCCGAAACGAAGCGCGATGCTTCGAGGAGTTAGAATGAACTTGTGGAAGGATCCTAGAGCTACGAAATGAGCGTAAAGAAGATAGAAATGTAAGATATACTCAAGGCTTAACATTCTATATATCGAAGCTAAAAGACAATAAATAAAACCTTAAAGAGTGGTCTTTGAGAGCTTCGATTAATTCTTCATAACTTCCAAAAAGGCGCAAGAGCTTCAACGAAGCTTTAGGCATGAATACGAGCTTTAGGAAGTGTTGAGATGTCGCTTTGATTGTTTACGTGAATTTTGCGACGATCTCCAATACTGCGCTCACAAATTGTTAGTTCATGAATTATTTATGTTTGCTCATCATCCAAAACCAAATCCGGGGAGTCCAATATTCAACATTCTCCCCCTTTTTGGTGATGACAAACCAACATAAATAATAATCAAAAATAATAATTCAAAAGTAAAATACTTACTCCCCCTGCATTGATGACACGTTAATTCCAAAATGAATATATATGAATTGCATCAAGCAGACGAGTAAGATAAATAAAGAGAATCGATTTTTGAAATATCGGATTTTGAAAATCCTTATATATATCTTAACTCCCCCTGAATCTAACATATCAAACTAGATTCTTGGAAATTGAGTTAAATTTTCATTTGCGCTATTTATTATCATTATCTCTCCCCCTTTGGCATTATCCCAAAAAAAATGGGGGGCATACAACGACAACAATTAGGAAATTGAAAATCCAATATCGGGAGTCGTAGACAATGACGATGGACCAAATTGACACCAAGGGAAAAATGTGGAAACCAAAACAAGGTGTGCCAAATTGTCCATTATCAATTAAAAGAACGATAATCAAAATCATCAAAAATACCAAATGTTTATTCATTTCTTGAATAAAGAAACATACTCTCCAATATTCAATATTCTTGGTTAAATTTGTGCATGGAAAACAATTCTATACAATTATAGAAATATAATCTATTTAACCAAGTTTTTAATCGTCGAGCGACGAAATCACATTTCAAATGCATTCAACGAATATTAAAATGTGCACGATGAATAAAAGATAAAGAGAACGACGATGTATATATATATAGAAGCAGCATGAGTACATCCAAAAAGATATCCAATATAAGAAGTACATCACATCAAGTGCTACACATCATCAAAAAAAATACATCATACATCATCGATACAACATCATCATATCAAAATATCCAACTCCGACATCCAGAAAACTCAAAAGTATATCAAAACAACTCACAAACTCCATCCTATCCTAACCCAAAAACACTCTCAAAAAGGTAAATCATCCAATGAGCAGTGGAGAGTCCTCGGAACAGACAATCACGAGTAAGTGGCTGGATCTGCAGTCTCCGTGGGTCCAGTCGACGGAGTGGACTCAGGATCTGCAGGGAGGAGAGGAGTGTCAACAGACGGGATCGTCGGGGCAGGTGTGGAGATATCAGCAACAGGCTCTACAGCAGGGATCTCAACATCAGCATGGGTCTCGACAGAAGCAGCAGCAGTGGTGTCAACAGCAGCAGGCTCAGAAGTCTGAACAACTGGTGCAGAAGTCTCTGGTGCACCGGAGGAGGTGCCAACACCAGGAGCAGAAGAGGTAGCAGCAGCAGCAGCAGCACCACGAGCCAAGGAAGTGACAAGCTCGTCAATCTCCTCATCGTACATCTCCTCGGCCTCAGAAACCGAAGGAGGAAGCTCAATCCCCATCGTACTTGCCATACGGCAAACTACCTCCTCGGTACGAGCCAAGCGAGACTCGTGCCGACGAAGTATCCGTACGACATCATCCAAAGTAGCAGGAGGAGTGGAGGCTGCAGCAGCTGAGGGAGAAGCCTGGGAAGCAGATGCGATAGACATCTGCACGTGACGAAGCGCCGCTAGAGATTTCTTCACGGCCGTCGCGTTCAGAGGAGTACCCAAGGGACGCTCATCGTCAGGAGGGAGAGGGACTCGGAAATGACGAAACACAAGAGTCAACAGGCAAGGGTATGGAATATGCGCAGATTTATTGGTCTTGTGTATACACTCGAAAGAGTCCATCTTATCGAGTATCACGCGAGCCCAATTAATCTCGCACCCCAAGAAAAGAGCGTAGATAAGCTTCAAAAATGGCTAGGAGGGAAGTGAAGAGGAGCCGTACTTGGGAAGCAAGCACGACTTCAGAATGAGATTCAGAACCCAGGCATTAGGCTTGAATGACTTCGAATGCACTCCAATGAAGGCAGGAGGGATCACATGGAAGATGTCAGACAGAACGGACTGATCCAAGGAAGATATATCGTCGACGGAAATGTCCGAAGGAAGGAGACCACACGACGAACAGCCAAGAATCTCCCCCAAGATTTCTGCCGTGAGAACTATAGGAGTTCCCAAGACAGTAGTCTCAATGGAGTGACTGGCATCGTACTGGCCTCGAACGCGATTGGCATAGAACAATTTCACTAGGCGAGGGTATGGTTTGGGGTTGGCCTTAAGATCAAAGCGGAGATAATCAAGGAGACCACTATAGGAGAGGAGATCAGCTAAGCCAAGGAAATCAGAAAACTGGACGTAGTGCTCCAATAGCATCGGGCAGTGTTCAATACGGTTGTAGGCCGCTAGACACATAGGGTCATCGCGACACAACGATATGTCAACACCCCCCGCTGGCATTGGGCCCTTTCCCTTTGGCTGGCGAGTCCTAGAATGGAGTGGAGGTGTAGGTTCCTTATGGCTAGGCTCATCCTCAGGGATAAACTCAGAATCTGAATCAGGAGGAGTCGATGGTGTGTGTGGAATGGGCTTTTTGGTCTTAGATTTGACGGTCGCCGTCCTCTGTTTCTTCAGAGGAGGCGAAGACGGGGAAGCTTGAGTAGACTTGGCACGACGCTTCAGCTTAGGTGGATTCCTAGGGTTGGAAGGCCCTACGGTCATAGGAGAAGCCCCAGAAGAGGCGATGGGAATCCTTGTCTTTGCCATGGTCGTGGCACGACGAGTACAAGCAAGCGATCACGGAGGATCAAATACCCTAAGCACACAGCCCTAGAAACGAAAATCCGAAAATCTAAAGCCCTAGAAGAGATTCGAAACCCTAGCAACTAGAAGAGATGAAAATCAAACCCTAGAGTATGAATCGAGACCTAGGAGAGGAGGGAGATACCTAGGAGGAGGGGGCGACGGCGGCGGACGGCGGGGATGGCCGGAGATCTGGCCGGAGTCGACGGGAATATGAAGGGGCTCGAGAGGGGTTTGGAATATTCGGGCTGGAGCTGAGTTGAAGACCGACTAAAAGAGATTTTAGTCGAATGAAATAGATATAAGTCGGTCGAGATCTGGAAAAGACACAATTGCCCTAACATACTTAGTCGGTCACAGTTCAAGCACTGACCGACTAGATTAAGATCTAGTCGGTCGGTCAATGAGCTTGAACCGACTAAGTCGAAACAGAGGCAAACAGGGATTTTTAGGGCTAGAATTAGTCGGTCGCAGTATATTCACTGACCGACTAGTTTTCAATCTAGTCGGTCGGTAAGTGTACTGTGACCGACTAAAGAAAGAAAAAGATAAGAGTAAGATAAAAGCTTGATCTAGTCGGTCTGAGTTCACTTGCTGACCGACTAGATGAGCATCTAGTCGGTTGACAAATGAACTGAGACCGACTAGAAGAGTCCAAAAATTGATAATTGATTTCTCTTCACAAACCACTTGGATGAAACATCTTAACACTCTCATTAGTCATCTAAATTACCCCATAAACGTCGAAATCTAAAATACGATTTTCAAATACGAATTCGATCAAAAATTCAAACACATCACATAAAATTCCCAAAAATTCAATAAATCTAGCATGAACGAAATATCGCAAAATATAATAGCATGCAAGACAATTGAATGAAATATGAATCCTATATCTCGGATTCACCCATAATCCCCAATTCTCGACGCAACCGCACAAAGGAGTCCTCCTTTAGGGGTTTCGTGAAAATATCGGCGATTTGCTTTTGGGTTTCAACGTACACTAATATGATGTCCTTTTTAGCAACATGATCATCTAAGAAATGGTGTCGGACATCTATGTGTTTGGATTGGGAATGGTGCACCGGATTCTTTGAAAGACAAATAGCACTTTGGTTATCCATCATGATAGGGCTAGTATCACAATGAATACCAAAATCCTTCAATGTGTGTCTCATCCAAAGAACCTGGGCACAAGCGGCACCGGCGGCAATGTATTCCGCCTCGGGGGTTGAAAGTGATACCGAATTTTGCTTCTTGGAAAACCAAGAGACAAGAGAATTTCCTAGAAAATGGCAAGTGCCACTAGTACTTTTCCTGTCGGATTTGCATCCCGCATAATCAGCGTCACTATATGAGACTAACTCATATGTGCTAGATTTCGGATAAAGTAATCCAAAATCTAAAGTGTAACTTAGATAGCGAAAAATACGTTTAACCGCTACTAAATGAGAATCCTTAGGTTGAGACTGATAACGAGCACATATACATACGGCAAACATAATATCGGGCCTACTCGCGGTAAGATAAAGTAAACTACCTATCATACCTCGATATAGACGAATGTCTACATCTTTTCCGCCTGTAT
Organism: Scilla litardierei; assembly: GCA_030789695.1. Lineage (NCBI taxonomy): Eukaryota > Viridiplantae > Streptophyta > Magnoliopsida > Asparagales > Asparagaceae > Scilla > Scilla litardierei. Next base: position 320,845,096 of record CM061141.1, read on the forward strand.
CTTTATCAAGATGCATTGTAGTGCTCATAGGAGTCTTTTTCCCGGAGGCATTCTCCATTCCAAATCGCTTTAGCAACTCCACCGTGTACTTCGTTTGGTGGATGAAGATTGCATCGTTCAATTGGCGAATTTGGAGACCTAAGAAATATTTGAGTTCGCCCATGTGGCTCATCTCAAATTGTTCCTTCATAACATTAGAAAACTCTTCGCAAAGAGCAAAGTTAGTAGCACCGAAAATGATATCATCAACATAAATTTCAAATAATAAAATATCATTATTCGCATGCTTAATAAAAAGTGTAGAATCGGCTTCGCCCATTTTAAAATTCAAATCCAAAAGAAAATTCTTTAGGCGATCATACCAAGCTCGAGGAGCTTGTCTCTCAAACCATAAAGAGCTTTCTTTAGTTTAAAAACGTGATTAGGAAATTTTTCATTTATGAAGCCCGGAGGTTGAGAAACGTAAACTTCCTCAACGACATCTCCGTTTAAAAATGCACTTTTAACATCCATTTGAAATAATTTAAAATTCTTATGGCATGCAAAAGACAATAGTAATCTAATTGATTCTAATCTAGCTACCGGAGCGAAGGATTCTTCGAAATCGATACCTTCCTCTTGTCGATAGCCTTGAGCTACTAACCGAGCTTTGTTCCGGACGACGACTTGGTTTTCGTCGGTTTTGTTCTTGAAGATCCACTTTGTCCCTATGACGGTGTGGTTCTTCGATGGCAAAGGAACAAGCTCCCAAACTTCATTTCTCTCGAATTGAATGAGCTCCTCCTCCATGGCTAAGATCCAAGCGCTATCTTCACATGCTTCATTAATATTCTTTGGCTCTATCGAGGAGGCAAAAGCACAATGAGCGAAGTAGTTCACTTGCGATCTCGTCTTGACACTATCATAGATATTGCCAATGACTTGCTCATGGGGATGGTCACGAACGGTATGAAGCCGTTTGGGAATACCTTGATCACTAGGAACATTCTCAACAACTTCATTAGTTGGGTTAGTCTCAATAGAATCAATAGAATCATTAGACTTAGAATTATCAAACGAATCACATAAAACATCCATAGAATCATTATCATTTGAAATTCTAGTTGGAACAAATCCTTCATTAAATGAGACATGAAGCGACTCCTCGATCGTTGAGGTTCGTTTGTTGAATATCCGGTAGGCTTTGCTACGCGAAGAATATCCAACAAAAATCCCCTCATCGGATCTTGGATCGAATTTGTCCAAACTACCATACGTGTTCTTAATAAAACATTTCGAACCAAAAACACGAAAATGTTTAACTTGAGGCAACCTACCAAACAACAATTCATAACAAGTTTGTTTAGTGCCGGGCCTCAAAAGTATTCTATTAAACACATAGCAAGCGGTGTGTACCGCTTCCGCCCAAAATTGATGGCCAAGTTGGCTATCATCAAGCATAGTGCGAGCACACTCCACTAGCGTCCTATTCTTTCTCTCAACTACACCATTTTGAGGAGGTACACGCGGGAAAGAGAAGGTGTGAGTAATACCAACTTCATCACAAAATGTCTCAAAAGACTCATTCTCAAATTCACCTCCATGATCACTACGAATAGTGACAATGGTGGTTCCTAAGAGATTTTGTACTTTCTTAACAAAAATTGTGAAGTTTTCAAAAGCTTCATTTTTATTACACAATGAAAATACCCAAGTAAATCTTGAATAGTCATCTACGATGACAAGTCCATACCTTGCATTTCCTAAGGAAGCAACTCTAGTTGGCCCAAATAAGTCTAGATGTAATAGCTCTAGTGGTCGTTTCGTAGAAATGCTTTTCTTAGGTTTAAATGAAGATTTAGGAAGCTTGCCACGTTGACAACAATCACAAAAACTTTTATTTTCAAAAACAAGCTTCGGAAAACCTTTAATAGAATTTAATTTTGAAAGCTTATATAGTGTTCCAAAGTTCACATGTCCAAAGCGTCGATGCCATAAGTGTTGTTCACTTGTGTTGGCAACGAGACATTGTTCATATGACTTAGGAAGATCCAAAATATAAATGTCTTTATGACGAGTTCCGGAAAATAATAATTTATCATTATCTTTTCTTAAAATATGACACAATCCTTTCGCGAAGCTAACTTTGTAACCTTTGTCACAAAGTTGGCTTATTGAAATAAGATTGTGATTTAAGCCATTAACAAGATAAACATCACTAATTAAGGGTTTAGATGGGTTACCCACTTTACCAACACCTATGATGGTTCCGCTCTCATTGCCTCCAAATACGACGCGGTTTCCATTTGCTATGGGAACCACTCCGGAGAGCAAACTAGCGTCACCCGTCATGTGTTTTGAACACCCGCTATCGAGTATCCAATTTCCCTTGGAGCTAAATTTAAATTTGTTGCTCCTTTTCTTTTTCTTTTCCTTGAGTACCTAAAGATAGAGAATTTCATATCATGGTACCCAAGGTCATTGGGTCCAAAAGATTAGACCTTTGGAAGCCAAGTCCAAGTGGACTTAGACTTCCCCACATAATTTATACTATGCACAACATCCGAAAAATAAGCATTCATATACATTTGTTTTTCGTCCATGCTTGTGTCCTTTGGGCTCCAAATAGTGAAAATCTTGGGCGCCCTCATCCTATTGGGTGCATGCATGCTACGTTGATTTCTACGTGATGCATGTTGTGGATAGGCATACGGAACATGATGGAATGGTGTACGACGAGAATTAATCATATGATGAGGTGGGTGAACATATGCATGTGTGGGAACACGTGCGTGAGGGTGTCTCACATGGTGTGCACGTGCCCGAGAATGTGTTGCATAAAAATCATCATACGTGTGAGACGGTGGAGTAGGACGTGTGTTCCTACGTGGCATGGTATTGGTGTACATGTAGGCATGCCCCTTCTTTGGAGGTCCACCCAAAGTGGGTTTCTTTCTGAAAGAGGGTGTGGACGAGGTGGAAGCACCATTGGTAGATGAACTACCAATAGAGTGTTTGCTCCCACTCGTTGAGGCTTCGGAAGTTGGCCTAACAAAAGTAGTGATCGACTTGGATGAATTTCCCATCATATACCCCAAGCCAATGTGGTGTTTGGCCGGAAGTAAGTCTTTTAGGATATTATCCAAATGGCCCTTACCCTTGTTGAATTCGTTGATTCGGCCCAATGTGTTCTCATATTTCTCTTTGAGAGAACGCAAAGAAGTATCCAAAGTGGATATTTGCGATGTGAGCACATAAACACGAGATTTAAGATTCTCGTTCTCAAAACTCAAAGTCGAGTTTTGAGAAGTTAAATCCGCTATCTTATGTTCTTCCGTATCCTCAATGCTAACATGTTCGAGTTTAGATTTGAGATTAACAATCTCATTTCTTAACTCTTCAACAACGGTGTCGTTGTTGGTGATGATAGTCTTAGGCGAGGTTTGAATGCTAGCTAGGTCATCTTTTACCTTAGTATATCTATTTACTAGTTTAGTGTATTTTGACCATAATTGAGAGTTAGCATTCCTAAGATCATCCATAGTTACCTCATCGTTGCCTTCGTCATCACTATCATCGGAAGAGGAGGATCCTTGATCGTGCTCCTCTCTTGCCATGAAACACATGTGCGCTTGCTCCACGTGCTCATCGTCCGACTCACCGCTTGAAGAATCATCGGAGTCGGTGAAGGTAGCTCCGACAAGTCCCTTCTTGTTTCCTTTCGTGTACTTCTTGGACTTGTCATACTTTGGCGCCTTCCACTTCTCCTTTTACTTATTGAGGGGACACTCCGCTTTCATGTGTCCTGGCTTGTTGCACTTGAAACACAAAGGAGAGGAAGAAGCGTTAGAAGAACCAAATTTAGCTTTGGTCTTGAAGTTACCTTTTCGGAAGAAACGGTTGAACTTCTTGGCCATGAGTGCCATGGATTCCAAGTCCAACTCGTTTTCCGATTCTTCATCATCGGTTGATGTGGATGTAGATGGAGCGGCTTTGAAAGCAATAGCCTTCTTCTTTGGCTCGTCTTGCTTTAGGTAGGACTTCATCTTTTCTTGTAATTTGAGCTTGTTATCCTTGCATACCTCGTACGACATTAAAGTACCCATTAGTTGAACTACGGTGTACTTATTCATGTCATTACCTTCCTCGATGGCGAAGGTACGTTTCTCCCAAGAAGAAGGAAGTCCTTCGATAAGCTTTGAGCACTTCTCCTTTTAAGTGTAGGACTTGCCGAGGGCCTCTAACTCGTTTATTATGTCAACGAAGCGAGCGTAATATTCCTTCATCTTCTCGCCCTGTTGCATATGAAACATTTCGTAATCTTTGTTTACGACTACGAGTTTAGAGTCTCTTACCCTACTCGTCCCTTCATGTAGAATGAGGAGGGAGTTCCAAATTTGATATGCACTCTTACATGTGCATATCTTATTGAAGTCCTCGGGCTCCAATGCGCATTGCAAGGCGTTCATTGCCTTGGCATTGCTTACCTCCGCGGCGATCTCCGCGGTAGTCCATTTCTCAAAGTCTTCTTCTTCGGGCTCGATGTATTCCTTCATTGTGGTCCTCCATAGAGACGCACTCCGGAGGAAGGTTTCCATCCGGCATTTTCAGTACCCGTAGTTGGTACCGTTGAAGAATGGAGGCCTCGTAGAGGAATGTCCTTCCATCACCGAAGATGCTCCTTCACGGTTCCTGAAGGTGTCATAGTTGGAAGGTGGACGCACGGTCTTGTTGTCGTTGGCATACATAGCTAAGTATCTGGCTCTGATACCAAATGTAATGCCCTACAAGCTACTGCACAAGTACTAGAGGGGGGGTGAATAGTACTTTAAAATAACAAGGAGTATAATTCCAAATTAAAATGCAAACTACCAAATCAATTTGCGGAAGCTTAAATTGAATGACAACACAAAATTAACAATGCTAACAAACGATGTTAATGGGTTCGGATCCACCCAAGTCTCCCCGACTTGTTCCCGGTGATCCTACGTCCCAACCACCCGGATCCCCTCCGGATACTTGAGTTAGAAACCCTAACTCAAGATTTCCACTATGAATATCTTGTGAAAAACCTTCACAAGATCAAATCATACATGCAATGATAAACGTGAATCCCACAACCCGGGATCACAACCTTCTCTCACAACCGAGAGAATCACAAAGCAATATTAAAGAGTTTAATATGAAATAAACAATCTTACCACAAAATCCTATACCTTGAGTTTTTCTTACCCAAATGGTGAAATGAAGGATTTGAGGAAGATGAAGTCACCAAGACCTAGCACCAAAGAACTGACCAGCAATGGGTGCCTAGGGATGATTTGGAGACTTGAATCAAGCAATAGCTTGAAGAGCTCACCAAGAACAAGCTTCTCTCAAGATGGATTCTAGATCTAGAATGTGAGAGAATGGGTTTCTTGTGAGGAAGAGAGCTTTTGATTTGAGTGAGAATGGCTATCTCTTTTGATCTCAATGTATCTCTTAATGGCAGCTCTAACCTAGATAGAAATGACCTAGGTTCGTATTTACAGGGTCCCATAAAAACAAGTTAGGTCATTCACCAACGGATAGAAATCTGGGAGAATTAGTCGGTCAAAGAACAACCACTGACCAACTAGTTCATCAACTAGTCGGTCAGTCAAACAACGTGGACTGACTAAGTGAAGAACTGAGAAGAGATAGAATTTCAGACCTAGAAATCTAGTCGGTCCAAGAAGACTTTCTGACCGACTAGTTTCACAACTAGTCGGTCAGTCAGTGAACGTAGACCGACTAAGAGGCAAAATGAAATAGTCTGAATGCAAGTTGACTTAGTCGGTTCAAGAACAAAAGTTGACCGACTAGATTGTCAACTAGTCGGTCACCAAACGTTCTTAGACCGACTAACGATAAACAGTAGCTTAGGAGAAATTTAGTATGAACAGTAAGTCACAACTAGTCGGTCAAAGAAGCATCACTGACCGACTAGTTCACAAACTAGTCGGTCGGTAAGTTAACATAAACCGACTAACTGTAAACAGTAAAGTCCAAGAAATTAAGGAATCAAACTAGTCGGTCCAAGAAGAGTTGCCGACCGACTAGATCACCATCTAGTCGGTCAGTACTTGTTCTTGTACCAACTAACATGCACAATAAAGTCCGAAACGAAGCGCGATGCTTCGAGGAGTTAGAATGAACTTGTGGAAGGATCCTAGAGCTACGAAATGAGCGTAAAGAAGATAGAAATGTAAGATATACTCAAGGCTTAACATTCTATATATCGAAGCTAAAAGACAATAAATAAAACCTTAAAGAGTGGTCTTTGAGAGCTTCGATTAATTCTTCATAACTTCCAAAAAGGCGCAAGAGCTTCAACGAAGCTTTAGGCATGAATACGAGCTTTAGGAAGTGTTGAGATGTCGCTTTGATTGTTTACGTGAATTTTGCGACGATCTCCAATACTGCGCTCACAAATTGTTAGTTCATGAATTATTTATGTTTGCTCATCATCCAAAACCAAATCCGAGGAGTCCAATATTCAACAATCATTCCCAGCACTCTATGGAAGAAAGTGTCGATCCCCGCTGAGTTGGGATGACATTGGTGATCGGGAATTATTAGGCCCGGAGATGATTGTTGAAACTGTGGGTGTAGTGCGTAACATCAGAGACAAGTTACGCATTGCACAAGACCGATACAAGCATTGGGCTGATGCCAAGCATCGTCACTTGGAGTTTCAACCAGGATATCATGTTTTCCTGAATATATCCCCAAGCCGATGAGTGATACGTTTTGGGAGGTGAGGCAAGTCAGTCCAAGGTTCGTTGGACCTTTTGATGTGTTAGAGCAAGTTGGAGAGATAGCTTATTGTCTAGCTCTACTGCCATCATTGGAGGGAGTACATAATGTTTTCAATGTCTCCCAGCTGCGTCATTATATCAGTGATCCTACGCATGTGATTGATCATTCAGAGATCACGGTGCGACCAGACCTTACCTATGAGCAGCAGCATGTTCAGATTCTTGATCGACGTCAAAAGGCCCTCAAGAACAAGGTCGGTGAACTTGTGAGAATGATGTGGCACCATGACTCGCCAGGAGAATCCACCTGGGAGAGAGAGGACGAGATGCGAGAACGTTACCCATACCTTTTCCCTGCACTGTAGAGAATTCCGGGGACGGAATTATTCTAAGGAGGGTAGGATGTAACGGCCCGTTTTCCTAGTCGTATTGTGATTGTGGTGTGCATGCGTTCTTTTACTTCATTGATCCGGTTGTTTTTTTCCGAGTGATCTTCGTCCGCACGTCGACGCGAGCGCGTCGTTATTTTCGGTTTTACCGTAGCGAAATTTTTTAATCTGTTAAATCGTAATTATTTTTAATTAAAAAGTAAATTACTAATTAAAAAATTGCTACTAAAAAATTTTAACCACTACTTACTTTTAACTAAAAAGTTATAAATTATTACTTTTAACTAATCACTTTTCCTAAACTACCTTTACCAAGTTACTTTACCCTAACCTATTCAATCCCCACCGAAATGTTGGTAAGATCCAACATCCAACACCAAATTCTTAATCAGCCTCCTACCTCAAAACCAACCCCCTTCAATCTGTCTCCCCTTCACCTTATCCTTAAAATCAAACTACAGGAAGAAAACACAGCAGCATCATCAGCACAACCACCTGCACCATCAGCATCAGTCATTCCCCTACTTCCACCAAGCAGCTACAATCAAACCAAATTCACCATTACTCTCCCCCATTCAAACCAACCTCCACCATCTCCTTACAACCAAAAAACAAAACCAGAAATCAAAATTACAGAAATCAAAACCAAAATCGAGATCAAATTGAACCCTATTTCTGGAATCAAGCCATCGATCGCCGCCTGGACCTCGTTGCGCGTCGCCGTCGCTCGGATCCGCCATCGTCGCCCGAATCTCACCTGCCGCGCCTCGGATTGTCGCGCATCGCCTTCGAGAAGCCGCCTGCCGTCGATCACTACGATCCGCCGTGGAACCTCCGCCCAGGCCTCTACTGTGATCCGTGCCACCGGAGGTCGGAATGCCCGCCGCATCGATCGCTGCCCCGAGCCCTCGATCCGCTGGATCTCAGCCGCACCCGACCGCCCCATACGCCGATCGATGCTACCGTCGTGACCGGACCGCCGTCGCCGCTGCCTTTCCTCCGATCCGCGCCGTTCGCCCCTTGCCCGATCGCTCCTGCAGCATCGAAAAAAAGAAGAAGAAAAGAAAAGAACAGAGAGAGAGGGAGAGTAACAGAGAGAGGGGGAATTAATAAAGGTGAGATATTATAAGTTTTATTATTATTATTATTATAAAGTTTATAAGTTAAATTATTATTTATTAGTTATTAAGTTTTAGTTTCTTTATAAAGTTTTATTATGAAGTTTTGTAAAGTTAATTATTATAATGGTGTATTAGAGTTATAAATAAAGGTAAGTTTTTTATTTAAGTTGCTATAAATATAAGTAATTAGTTAGTATAATTAAATTATTAAGTTTTTAGTTAAGTTTAAAAAGTTAAGATTATTACTAAGTAAATGTTATAATAGGTTAGTTTAATGTCTTATAACTGGTTAATAACTATGAGACTGATATCACAAATCTATTTACGCAGATAAAACGTGCCTCATGTGAACACCACCTGGACACCCCATACACGCGTCAAGGCAAGTATTTTTAGTAAATGAATTGCAAATATGGCCGTTCAAACTTAGTGCTAAATCTGATGTGCTTGTCTACTTCTGGTAGCCAATTAATGTGTTTTCATTTTTTGTTGCCTTCTAATTTAAATGGACTAGTCATATTAATGTCGATCGTTTGGGACAATTTGTCACATGCTTGTAATTTAATTGGACTACTTTTACTACCTGCATGCTAACAAGATAAATTACTTTGGAAAAAAGAGTATGTTGCAAACTCGTAACACATATGTGAACCCATCGAATACAGATAGGGTGAAACTTGGTCGAAGACTAGACAGTAGTACACTTAGGTGGGGTTGGTTCATGTAGTAGAGTCCGTAATTGTTGCTCGAACACCTTACGGCTACCTCCAAAACCACACTAACGGATGGAAGTAATTTGGCCATATTCCAGGTTAGAATGACAAGAAGCGTCACGGTAAACCCCCGATGATAGGGTTTATCGAGAACATTACCTACTCAGACATCGACTTATCACGAGCACAAATAATCAAACACTTAATTTACAACTGTCTTACTTTTAAACTGCAAATCCATGCATGATCTATTTTACTTTTCTGCACTTATTATTCATAACTGTGTACTAACGCTCTTTTGTCCCTTATAGTTGTTCTTCGTTCATTACTTTAAATATCTTGCCGAGCTTATCGCTGACATATATTTCAAAGGGTTGATGAAATATATGTTAGGCCCAGAGATAGAGTACCTCGTGAACCCTACCTTTGATGATCCCACTTTAGAGGTGGACCCGCTGATCAAAGCTACGAGGACATTGAGATCCTCCCTACGGAAGGCTAGAGCGGGACATTTCTATTTTAGTTTATTATGTGTATTGTTGTTTCAGGTGTGTTTGATTTCAGCAGATTGTACGGCCATGCTAGGCCTTAATTGCTTGTGTGTTTGCTTTGGACGCTGGTATTGTAATGTAATGAATATTTATGCTGCTTCTGAGATATTCGCATGCAGGGACCTGCTTTTGCTAATTTACGCTTATTGTGCTTAAGTCAAAGAAGAAGAAGAAGAAAAATAAGTACCTCTTCTTTGCTTTAAGCACATGCGGACCCGCTCACATCATCGCTCCCAAGTATAATGGGAAGCGGGGCGTGACACAAAAATACTCCTTCGTACTTGTACATGCGGACCCGTTTGCGTCATTGCTCCTAAGCTTAATGGGAAGCGAGGCGTGACACCTTCACTGTTAGTTGGAATATTCACATAGGGAGTGGTGTGATTAGGAGTACTTCAGGGCTCTGTTGTTGTTTAGTGGAAATTTGCGGTCGGGAGTTATATGCTGACTTCCTTGTGATTGAGATGCCCACCTTTGAAGCTGTGTTTGGGATGGACTGGTTAGCGATGTTTTGTGCCACTATTGATTGCCAATTAAGGAGGGTAGTCTTTCAGATTTCCGATCATCCAGAGTTTGAGTTCAGAAGTTGTAGTTGCACATTAGAACCTGTAAGATTCAGAGCGACACCAGTGGAAGCAGAAGTGTGAGCAATGGCCATGGAGGCAAAGCCAGTCTTATCCAGGGTTGTGTGAGACTTTTCCGATGTCTTTCCTGATGACATTTATGGACTTTCTCCTGATCGATCATTGGAGTTCACCATTGATTTGATACAAGGCACGCAACACATTTTGAAGGCTCCTTATCGGATGGCACCACTTGAGTTGGCTGAGCTTCGTAATCAGTTAAAGGACCTATCAGAGCAAGGGTTGATGCAGCCAAGCGTGTCACCTTAGGGAGCACCAATACTTTTGATAAATAAGAAAGATGGATCCTGGAGGATGTATTGACTATAGGAAATTGAACAAGGTGACAGTAATGGACAAGTACCCACTTCCTCGCATCGATGACCTCTTTGATCAGCTTGGTGGATCCCGAGTCTACTCAAAAATTGGACTTGCGGAGCGGTTATCACCAGATAAAGGTTCAAAGGTCTGATGTTCCGAAGACAACTTTCTGAACTCATTATGGATATTATGAGTTCCTGGTGATGCTCTTCGGTGTGACTAATGCTCCAGCTACCTTCATGAGATTAATGAATCAGGTATTCTTTGACTATTTGGACAAGTTCGTGGTAGTCTTTATTGATGATATCCTGGTATATTCCAAGAATGAGGAAGAGCATGCAGAGCATCTGAGGATTGTTCTAGAGACTTTGAGGCAGCATCAGTTATATGCCAAATATAGTAAGTGCCAGTTTTGGCTGTCTAAAGTGGCTTTTCTGGGGCACATAGTTTCAGAAGAAGGTATATCAGTTGATTCAGAAAAGGTGGCTGCAGTGGAGAAATGCCTATTCCCTGATCGATTTCAGAGATTCAGAGTTTCTTGGGATTGGCTGGCTATTACAGGAAGTTCATCAAGGATTTCCCCAAGATTGCGGCACCACTTACTCACCTGACTAAAAAGCATGTTGCTTATGTCTGGTCTGAGAAATGTCAGCATGCATTTGAGGAGTTGTAGGGAAGGTTGACTACTGTGCCAGTTCTGACGATTCCAGATCGTTCTAGAGGATTTGAGATTTTATGTGATGCTTCTGGCAAAGGGCTTTAATGTGTCCTACATCAGCATGGACGTGTTGTAGCTTATGCCTCTAGACTTCTGAAGGTGCATGAGCTAAACTATCCTACGCATGACTTAGAGCTGGCAGGCGTGATTTTTGCCCTAAAGATGTGGAGACACTTTCTGCTAGGGGAACATATCAAGCTGTACACCGACCACAAGAGTTTGAAGTATGTGTTCACCCAGAAGGAGCTCAATATGAGACAACGTCGGTGGCTTGAGCTGATGGCAGAATATAACATCGATCTCCAGTATCACCCTGGGAAGGTGAACGTGGTCCCTGATGCACTAAGTAGATATGTTGCTATGATGATGTTGACCTCTTAACCTCAGCTCTAGTGGGCACTACGACAAATGGAGATAGAGGTTGTTCTTCCGAGTGTTAAGGTAACCATGTTGGGTTTGCAGGTCCAGTCCGATCTGGTGGACCGGATCAAAGCTGCGCAGTTAGGGGATGAAAAGTTAAGAAGAATCCGACAACAGATAAAGGCCGGACTTCGAACCGACTTTCACATTCTTGAAGATGGCTCTTTTAGATTCGGATCTCGGCTATGTGTACCGGCTGGTACTATTCGGGAGGAATTGCTTAAGGAGACACATAGCTCCCCCTATTCAATTCATCTAGGAGGGACAAAGATGTACTGCGACCTGCGACAACATTACTGGTGGCATGGGATGAAGCGTAGTATAGCCAGGAGTGTGGCCTCGTGCTTGGTCTGTCAGCAGGTGAAGACCGAACACCAAAGAGTTGCAGGTCTGTTACAGCCTCTCCCCATACCTGAGTGGAAATAGCAATACGTGACGATGGATTTTGTGACTGGGCTACCCCGCACACCGAAGGAAAATGATGCAATTTTGGTAGTCATTGATCGCTTGACCAAATCTGTATATTTCATTCCCTTTCGAGTTGGGCAGTCTACCGAGCATTTGGCTCGAAGATATATGAAGGTAGAACTCCTTTGTGACCTTTGCATCTTCTATATTTGGTAATGTGAGGTGTTTAAGATACCCTTTCCTTGCAGGAGATCGTGAGGCTTCACGGAGTTTCTGTTTTTATAATCTCTGATCGGGACACCAAATTCACCTCACATTTTTGGAGAAGTTTGCAGTCTAGTTTGGGGACTCATCTCAAGTTTAGTATCGTATATCATCCCCAGACAGATGTGCAATCGAGCGAGTTATTCAGATCCTCGAGGACATGTTGAGGACGTGTATGCTGGACTTTAAAGGAACCTGGCAAGATCATTGCACCTGGTGGAGTTTGCTTACAATAATAGCTATCAAACAAGCATTGGAATGGCACCGTTTGCTACTCTGTATGGAAGGAAGTGCAAATCAGCTCTAATCTGGGACGATGTTGGGACCGTGAACTCTTAGGACCTGATTTGGTGATGGAAGCGATCGATGTGGTTCGTACAGTCAAGGAGAATCTTTGTATCGCTCAGGATCGCTATAAGCATTGGGCAGGTACAAAGAGGCGTCCATTGGAGTTTCAGCCAGGTGATTACGTGTTCTTAAAAATATCACCGACACGTGGCATGATTCGATATGGTAGACGAGGGAAGTTGAGCCTGAGGTTCATTGGTCCATTCGAGATCTTGGCTCGTGTTGGTGAGGTTGCCTATTGCCTTGCCTTGCCACCCTCACTTGAAGGCATCCATGATGTGTTCCATGTATCTCAGCTTCGAAAATATGTTGGAGACCCTAGTCACCTCGTGGACTTCTCAGAGATTGAAGTACGTCCCGACCTGACTTATGAACAGCATCCAGTGGCCATCCTAGATCGGAGACAGAAGATACTGAAGAAGAGGACCATTAATCTAGTTTGGGTTATGTGGCAGCAAGAATCCCCTGGTGACCCACCTGGGAGCACGAGGACCAGATGAGAGATAGATACCCTCACCTGTATATTTAAGTATCTTATGCCTGTATCAATGTCTCTTTTGATAATCTTGAATGCAAAATTTCGTGGGGACAGTGGTGTAGGGTAATATATATAGAGGCCCCTGGGAATTAGAAGTATCTTTTTCTTAGACTAGAACCTTTGGACTTCGGAAGTTCGAGGACGAACTTTATTTTAAGGAGGGTAGGATGTCATGGCCTGTTTAGCCCCATACAGCGACTGACACGGTAGTCCTCTATGCACGAGTAGAGGGAGTATAAGGAGTTGATAAGAGGTGATATGGCATATATGTGGCTGGTGGCAGTCGTGTACTTTCGTGAAGAGTTAGGGGCATTTTTGGTCATTTGGCAATATGGGTGGAAGTGTGTGTAGAGTAAAGGTGAGTGTGTAAAGTAATGGCATACTTGTAAATTTTGAAAGAGTGGGTTAGTGTGCGAGGGGATAGTGTGAAAAAGGATGGGATTAGTGGCATGCTTGAAAATATTTAGAAGGGTGAGGGGCAAAATAGTCTTTTGGTCATAAAGAAGGGTGTGTGTAAAGTAAAGGAGTGTTTGCATAAAGTAATGGCAAACTTGTAAATGCATGAAACTTGGGGGTAATTTTGGAAGGGTATTAAAGTCATTTTAGCATGTTCATGCTTATCCTAAAGAGGATTCTTGTGCTATGGACATTTCCACCTCTTTCTTTAACCTTCTTTCTTCTTCATTTCATTTTTCTATTCCCATCTCCACTCCCAAAGTCTTGGACGAACTCCCCTTACCCCCTTTTACCCTCCATCAAAACTCCAAAAACCCTAATTCCACATCCAAAAATTTCAAGAAAACCATAGCTCTTCTAGGAGAAAGAAAGGGGGAATGAAGAGAAAGGAAAGAGAGGGAGAAAGGGATTCCCTTGAGTTCGGGATTCTAACTTGGTTAGGGAATTTTTATTTAGGATTATGAGGATGTTATAATGTAATTTTGATTGCTCATGGTCATGAATTCATGGATTATGTATGCAATAGATCAAAAATAGGATATTTTTCTTTATTTTTCTTAGCTAATCACCTTCACCTAAAATCCAGAATTTCTGTTGTGTGTTTCTTCTTCAATTCTGGTCTCTGTGTTTGATTTACTTTCTAGGAAAAATATGTAAGTATAGATCTTAAAGCTCTACCCCAGATTCATATAAATTATGACATATGTTGAGTTCAATAAGCATGAGCAAAAATTCAATGTTTACAACATGTCTGAAAATCTGTCAAACTGGACACAGTTTAGAAAAATGAATCTTATTACCTGCACGCTCTATGGAATTTGCTGTTCTTAGTCTCGTTGTAAATTTAACAAGTGTATCTACAAATTCATCTCAGTGCATATTTTTTTAAATTCTGGCTGCAACATGTCCAAAATTGGCTTCTTATACAGACCCTGAAATCTGTCAGGAAAACAGACTATACAAGTTATACCAATTAATTCACTATAAATCACCCAGTCCATATTTATGCATGAAATTTCATGGGTGAATCTAGGATTACTATATCTTCAACTTTCATTTAGAGAGTTTTGTCAAATTCAAAATAGAAATTGATTAAACACCTTGATTTTGAAACTGTTCCTGTAATTTCAGCAAGCTGGACTGTTTATGGGTGAAGTTGAATTTTATGGTGATGTTAAAATTTTCCATTCTAATATGCATGAAAGTTGTTGATACCTTTAAGAAAGTTTAGTTATGCTGTTTGTTACAAAAATTGATGGTGTGACACTCTCCATTATATGGCAATTGCTATGTATTGTTAAAATGCACATTTAACGTAATGTTGAAGAGAATTTGGAATGTGGCCATTATAAAGTGTGTGCCATGTATTACATTTATAGAATTGTGTATTTCCATTGAAGAATATGACACATGATATGTCAACTGTGACGTCTCGATCTGTCCTAAGGCGGGTGAGCATCCTAGTATAGGGATGGGAGAAGTTTAGATATTACTTAACAATAAGGGACTGGATTGAAAAGTTGGGGGAAAAGATATGTGATATATGATACGTATTCCCACTCGACTTTACTGTGAGTGGAGGGGACATACGGGGGTTGTGTTACTATGGGTAGCATCACTCCTGCCAGGGACGGTGGAGCTGAGTGGACCGGTGTACAGTGTCCGTGTCTACTGCGTCGTGTGATATATTCACCCCAAATTTGGGGTGAGGTCCAGACCCTTATCTTTAGGTGATACACAGGCCTCCAAAGAGTCACTAACATCTGATAACTAAAAAACCTTATATGTGTTGTTGTTGTACAATTGTGTGTTGTACTCTTTACTTTGTTTGCTTGTACTCCTATTGCCTTTACACTCATAACCCCTAAATGATTTTCCTCTACCCTAGTTAGTATTTCCTACTTGGCACGTTTTGACGTGCTCATTTTACATTTCAAGTCTTGAGCAGGTGACACCAGAGCAGAATCTCCCCCAGGAGATTACTCAGACGTGAGTTTTTGACTTGGGGACACCACTCTTTTTGGGCTGTGTCTTGTAGTGTGAGTTAGGTCAACTGATGAGCGAGTTGTCTTATAGTTGTGGTATGTGTTGGTGGCTTGTAGTAATTCTCATGTATACTTGAGTCAGTTCTACTTTGTACTTGATGCTGGTGTGTAGTTCTCTCTTGGTTATGTAAATCTGTGGTTATGTACTTTCTATGATGGCCGTATGTGTTGCTTTCTTTTATATATATGTGTGTGTGATGTATGATCCCAGCATTCGCAGTAGCCTGCTTATTGTATGTTTTCATTTCACACTTGGTGTAATACCGCAGCTTGTAAGGCTATCCTTCCTTTTCCATGGTGTGGAATGCCATACAAGGTATTTGTGAGAATGGGACGTGACAGGTTTAGTGGTGGCTGATCGCGCCCGGATATACACCCGGAAAACAACTGTAGTTTTACCGCAAGCGCACGGCGTAGTAGCGAGCGGGTATCGAACACAGGGAGGACAAATGACAGTATCCTACTTTGATTACCTAGCTATCAAGAGAATAAGAATAGTTTTAATGTTGTTGTCACAATCGTTCAAATATTAAATAGATATCAATATAATAAAAGCGTCTAGGGATAGGAAATCCCCACTACGGACCGTCTCTTATCCTTGTTAATATAAATTTCAATGTTGCAAGGCTTGAATGTAGGTGAACTAGTCGCAACTTAATGTAGAACCAAGCTCACGCTCTCGCTCTATTGCAAGTCTATAGCAAACCTAGAGTAGAGCCCACTCTCGTGCAAACTCTACCCTAAGCCGCTAGCGTGAAGATCGACATCATTGCTCAATCGCATCTCGAGTCCACTCTCGTGCAAACTCGAGCTACGATCTAGGTTATGATAGTTCGTATTCGTCCAATCTCTTGCAAACGAATATTAATATAGATTCATAATAAAAATCCTAGCTTTGGTCCAATCTCTTGCAAACCAAATCTAGCGGATCTCAATTATAAGCCTAAATCGAATATCTAGGCCTTCCTATCAATTGAGATCCAATCACTTGCAAATCCCAATCGATAGAAATTCCTAGCTACTCGTTGTAAATCTATCACAACCTAACCGTTATCAATCCTAGCAACAATCTATACATTCATCACAATTCAAAGATCGGGTGCATAGGGTTCATCCCCATGCCCTAGAACGACGGAACTACTCACTAATCATCATGAAAATCTCAGAAATAATAGATGGAATCATAGCACAATTCATTGCAAAGAAGAGACAATTTATAAAAATAAGATTTAGATTAAGAAAGAACAAACCAAAATTGTCGCCTATGATCTCCAGCTGAGATTTTTACAAAAGAATAGCCGTCAAAAAATAATAGAAGTCTCCTCTAAAACTATAGATAAAACTATGTTTAAATACAAGCCAAAATCGTCCAAAAATCGTGACAAAACTACCCCTGCGCAGCCCAGAATTCGCAATTCGAGTAGCAGTCGGAATGGGTCACTCGACCGAGTGACCATTGTCACTCGGCCGAGTGACAGACCCAATAAAAAAACAGAGACTTTGGGATTCTCAGGGGTCTGTAGCTCGGGCTGACTCGGCCGAGTGGGCATCTTCACTCGGCCGAGTGAACTTCCTTACTCGGTCGAGTAGAGTCTTCACTCGACCGAGTGAACTTCCTTACTCGGCCGAGTAGGCTTCCTCAGATATTCCAGTAAGTAGGCAGCTTCTCGGGACGAAATCCCTGACGTACTCGGGCGAGTGATCATCCTCACTCGGTCGAGTGGACTTCCTTACTCGGCCGAGTGAACGTCTGAAATTTGCTGTGCGTATCCATTTCACTCGGCCGAGTAAAGCTTCTGACTCGGCCGAGTGAGCAGTCTACTCGGCCGAGTGAGCTGTATCTTGGCTCTTTTCTTCTCCTCCTCGCCTCCTCGTCGATTCTATGGAATTCCTTCCTCTTCCACTCATCCTCAAGCGTTGATAACTCGTCAAATAAGCCGTACGCGACACTCCGAAGTGCGTGAAAATCCTTTGATCTCAATTTCGCTCCAAATCGCTCCATATCTCCTGAAATACGACAAAAACAAAAATAGTGAAAAGTAACACGATATCGTCGAATATTCGTGAAAACGTAATATGAACGATCAAAACGACTTGAAAACATGCAGAAAAAAGGTGTAAAATAAGGAGTGATCAAAATCCCCCAAGCTTACTTCTTTCTCATCCTCGAGGAAGATGAGTAAAAGGCGAACCCGATGGGTAAAATAACGAGAAAGGAAAAAATAGAAAAGAAAACAAAGAGGGAGGTGCTAGATCATTTTCTCAGGACGTGGACTCACTTACTCAAATAGCATACAGTGAATAAAAACATGCCAAAGATTTTTATCTCGACTTCATGATCATATAGGGATGCATTCAATATAGAAACCCAAGAATATCAAAATAGTATGAAACATGGAATCATTCTAGAATTAGCATTGTCTGAAGCATCTAAAGCAATATACATAATCATAGACCACACACTTTTCAATTGATCGCTTTCTATTTGGAGTATAAGAAGTATCATACAATATGAAGGAATAAGAATAGAAAGGAGTGGTTTTCATGAGATGCATGCTAAGTTTCAATTCCTGGACTTCGTAAAACTTTTAGTGATCTTGCTGAGTATAGAAAATTACCTAGCTTAGGTTGTCATGCACAGTCAAGTAGTCACTCTCTCTCACATCATTGGATCCTCTTCCCCAAGCTTATCTATAAGCGTGGTGGCATAAAATTCATCAATAAGTTTATTCCCCATTTTTGAAGCTCCAAGAAATAAAAACAAAAGAGAGGAGAAAGAAAGAAAGAATATGAAGTGGGATCATGTATGGATTTCTTTTCTCTTTTCTTTTTTTTTCTCTTTTTTTCTTTTTTTATCCAATATATACTACTGTGATCCCAAATCAAAAGATAGAGAGATATACAAGAATATTTTTTTTCTTTTGATTTTGGGGTGTTGGAGCATGGATATTGATAGCGGGGGAATATGCCAATGTAAGATTCGCTAAAGGGAGATTCACCAATGATTCTAAGTATAGAAATGATGCTCAAGATATGTGGAGAAAGAAAAATCTGTAACATTCGGTTCACTCTATAGAATGTGCACGACAACTTTCAGCAGAGTAATGTAATCTACTCAGTTTGATCTCAGAAAGCAAACTAATCCAGTTATATCAACATAGCATTCATTCAACCAACCTGAAAGTGAAGCGTACAATTTTCATGCAATAAGAAGTGATATGAGATAGCAAAGCAGTACTTCAAATTTAAGCAATCTATGCGTGAAGCTTGGTGTGTCTTCTATGAAGAGTATACAATATAAATCATCGGATTCAGCTAATAAAAGAATTTCATCAACATTCATACATGAAAGTGCGGGTTACTATCTCGAATGCATAGCAAGCATGGCATATGATATCTGAAATAAAAACGATGGCGTGACAAGATAGTATGCATATAGAGATAAGCTAATACCACGTCATAATCATCATAGAAAAGTCATCTCTAGCAAAAAGGATAAAAGAAATAAGGATAAAATAAAAATAAAAACTACTGTACATATGCAGCACACTCAAAAAGTAAGAAAACGTGATGCATGAAAGAAAAATAAAGAAAAATGAAAAAGTGGGTGAAAATAAGTGTAAAAACAAAGAAACGTGAGAAAATAAAAAACAAAAGGCGACAAAAATAAAAAGTGCATGAGAACTCGCTCCCCCAAGCTAAACCTCAGAGTGTCCTCAATGTGCAAAGTGTGGCACACAGAGAGACATGATATGGGTGGGGTGGGTGAGGATGCATGCATGAAGAAAAATAAAAAAATGAGATGGGTATGCGAGTGGTGCATGCAGAGATCAAAATAGTGCCAGATAGGTGTCCCAAAAAAACTCCCTCTCTCCCAAAATGATATAGACAGATAGAGCAAAAAGTGACCAAAACGTGTATGGAAGAGGGGTGCAAAATCAGCGGGTTGAATGTAACCAGTGTAGCAACAACAAAATAATGGGAGGCATCCAGTGTGTGCCTAGGTGGGTGGTGGTGCATCAGCACCGCCCTATAGTGGAGGTGGTGGTGGATGTGGCGGTCGTGGTGGTGGTGGTTGTGAGAGACGGTCAAGGATCTGGTTCAGACTAGCCTAAATACCAGGAAGTAAAGCGGTCTGTCTCTGCACAGTGGTGACGGTGGCGGAGAGGGCCTGGAAGTCTCCTTTGAGCCTACTAACTGTCCCCTCTAGAGCACGGAGGTGTTGAACTAGAGTGTCGGGGGGCGGTGGGGCAGAGGGTCGAGCAGGTGAGGTTCGGGGCTGCCTCTGGCGGACACCGTAAACTACAGGTGCGACCGCAGGGTGGGGCTGTAGTGTTGTGCCAACTAAGTGACGTTTAGCCTCTGTGGGAGGCTGAGGCGTAGGAATAAAAGAAGAGGATGGAGCAGCAGCAGAGGCTGAAGTGGTGACAGACGACGAGGCGGGTAGAGAGGTCAGTGATGCAGACGTGAGGACAGATGTCACGACACTCTCTGTGAGGACAGCGGCTGTGGAGACCGAAGAGTCGACGGCTGGGGAGGCCGTGAAGTGTGCAGAAAATGACTCCCCAGGCGTCGAAAACAATAGTGTGGCCAGGGTCTCCACTGCAAAAGTAAAAGAGGGCTCGTCGCTCTCTAGTATAGTGGTAGGGCGCTCGGGACTCACCGTAGAAATGGGATCTATGGTCATGGGCACAGCGGTGGTGGTGGTGGTATGGGTGGACTCGGCTAAAGTGCTCCCGACACTGACAGACATGTGGACAGAGGTGTCGGGAGATACAGACTGATCTGGTGCAGGCTGAGGTATCACGGGGTCCAAGGGTGGAAGGAGGGGCTCCTGCTGAGCATCCTCTGGCTCAAGCACGTACGCAGCGGGGATGAGGACGTCCATCGCTGGAATCCACTCCCCATCTGCGGGTCCAATCTGTGTCCGAGCGAGACTCGACAGCACCATGTAGTTAGCTCTGAATGGACCGTGCAGTAAAATCCAGTGGTGCTGACCATGAGGACGCAGCATCCTCATCCTGACCATAACATCTATGGAGAGTGAAGTGGGGCCCAGTGGTCTGAGCAAGCTGGCTGGGAGGTCTACTTCGCACAAGAGAGCTAGTAGGGTAATCAGACCGCGGCAACAAATAGGCGACATAGCACCGACAATAATAATAATGTGGTCCAAAAACCAACTAGCAATATCTATCTGGGTGGCAGAGAGTAGAATGTCTCCTCCTGCATCTAGGGCTCGGGCTCGAGTCATCCGTAGAGCATGTAGAGCTCAGGGGTCGACATCGTGCCCGGCTCATACCTCGCCAAAAAAGTAGTCGCCATAAGGCACTGTGCTATGCGAAGGCACGGGTGCAGGATAGCGGAGGCCTTGGCCCTGCCAGGGTCAAAGGCAAGTGGTGAACCCGTGATCTGTGTCAAAAAAGCGTGGGTGTCGAATGACGCTGGTGGGAAGTGCGTGGGGCCATAGGCACGGTCTGGGTCCGAGACAGGGGGCCACTGGAAGAATGCTCTAAGCATGTCGAGAGTGATCTCGCACTCTCGATCCATCAATCTGAAGGAGCATCCCCCAGGGGTCCTACTAGTAGAGCTAAGGACCTCTAGTGTCGGGCGGATATAAGTGTCCGTCGACACCGACAAGAAATCACGCCACCCCACGTTGTCATACAACTGGAGTAGCCCCTCTAGTACCCCTAGGCGCTCTAAATCAGCTAGGTGTGCAAACCTAGAGGGTACGATCGTACGATGTGAGATACGCTCAAATCTGGCTCGGTGTGCGTCATCTCTGAACTTGATACCCATCGTGTGGAACGTGGGGGGCTGGCTGTGCCTGTGGTGGAATGGGTGCGGTAGGAGGCTGCTATGTGGGTGGTGGCAGGCTAGGTGGAGGGGAGTCTGCCCTAGCGAAAGAGGAGCCAGGATCGCTGGACATCTTCCGCTTGGAAGCGGGCGCCCGTGAGCGTGACCTAGTGCGGGACGGCATGAGAGCCGCGGATAGTGCATATCCAAAAAGTGCGAAGTGCTAAAAAATGGAACGAGTATACCTGAGCACGACGAGAGAGCAAATAGTCAATGCGTGCGACGAGTCGCCTCCTCCGAGGATCTCCTAGGCGTCCCGAATCTCCCGAATCTCCCCCAAGCTAGCCTGAAACACAAATAGACAAATCAGCAGTAATATCAATATATATTGGAGAAGATTGGGAATAATAGATATATATGTAAATTAATTTCGACGGGGTTTAATGGGCTTACGGATTGGAGAAAATTGCAGAAAATAGGATTTGGGGAAGAAATAGGGGTGTGTGGCAAGGGGGCGATGGCGACGGCGACGGCGTCGGGCGTCGGCGTCGGGTCGTCGGTGACCAGCGTGGGTGGTCGGCGACCGGCGAGGGGGCAGCTCGGGCGAGTAGAAATGGCAATATTACGGGGCGGGGCGGGTATTTAACTACCCAAGCTTGCCCCGCCCCGTCTACAGGCCGGGCCGGGGCGGGTCTCGGGCCGAGACAGGTCGGGTAATTTCTTACCAAAACCGGGTCGGGCCGGGTCGGGTCGGTCAGGTCAGGTCATTACTGCCATTCATATAAATCCCAAATAAAATTTTTAGTTGGGATTTGGGAGAATTGTGATTTATTGGTAATTTAGAATTGGGAATTGGCCTAATTGGGAGAACATTGGAACATAGTATGAGTTTTGTGATATGGACGGACCGCATGGTTCGCATCAAAATAGTAAGGTTTTTTTAGAACCTATATAGTTTATCGGGGCGGGGCGGGGAGGGCCGGGGCGGGGCGAGTTGCATACAAAGCCCAAGCTTGCCCCGACCCGTCTGCGGGCAAGGGCGGGTCGGGTCAAAACCATGGCGGGTCAGGTCGGGTGGGTCGGGTCGGGTCATTACTGCCATCCATACGGGCGAGGATGGGGGCTGTGTCGCTCAGGTGATGAGAGGGAGATGAAGGGGCTCAGGGATTTTGGGATTTTTGCGTGTGGGGAAGCGAGCCGCGGCCGTTGGGTCTTATAAAGATGGGTCATTCGGCCGAGTGACACGTTCACTCGGCCGAGTGGCACTATAAAAAAATCTACAGCAGAAGTCACGACTCGGCCGAGTGAGCAACGGCTACTCGGTCGAGTGAGAGATGGCTACTCGGTCGAGTGACATGGCCACTCGGTGCTTTTCAAGTATGGAGAGTGTCAGATTCACTCGGCCGAGTGACATAGTCACTCGGTCGAGTGGCATATAAATTACAGAGAGTAGTTTTCAGGATCTTCCCTGATCAGTACCCTACTCGACTGAATAGAGTCTTCACTCGGCCAAGTGACATGTTCACTCGGCCGAGTGGCTTGCTGTTTTCAGCCTCGACTCTCTGTTTTTGCGCCACTCTCTGTTTTTCTTCTTCCCGTCAGTCTCTTCCTTCTTCTGAGGCCTGAGCGCATTCCTGGAGCGCTCTCCCTTGCCATGGTCATCCTCCATTTAAATGATTTCTCGTTCTCCATCTCCTATTATGAAAAATAAAGCCAGTTGTCACGATTTTTATTGACTCTTGACTCTAAACACTAAGAAAGATCTAAAACAAAAATAGAATTCAACTAAAAGTAATATAAAACCGTCGGGTTGCCTTCCGACAAGCGCTCGTTTAAGGTCTTGAGCTCGACCCCTTAAGATATTCGTTTAGTGCTCGATATTCGGCGCATGAGAGATGCGCGCGTCAAACTTGCCGGGAAGGCCACTTAGATTTAATTGTTGATGTTCGTAGGCGTTCCTCGGCTCCCCCTCATCATGGGTAGTAATGGGGGATGAGTCCCCCCTTTTTCTTCGCCGGTGATGCCGATTTTTTATCCGGCGGAGCTTTCTTCAAGTTGTTTACCGTGGAGAGCTTGCAGAGCTCTTTAATTCTCGCGACATCAGCGTCATCTTTGTCATCAACCATAGAATGATCTGACGGGTCTTCCAACTTTTCTCCATCTCTAGAAGATTGGCCTTCTTCAAAGACTTCATCGTGTAAGGCGCCGATAGAATGTGGTATAGCATCATCAATGACCTCATCGAGGAGGTCCACATAATCGACGTCCTCCGTCCAAGGCATGTGCTTCATTTCCTTAGGAATGTGGAGCTCGACCTCTATGTTTCCGACATTTAAAGACAAGATGCCCTCTCTCACGTCAACTATCATGCCGGCGGTGGCTAAGAAGGGGCGTCCAAGAATTAGTGATGTATCGCCCTCCTCATTGATATCAATAACCACGAAGTCACACTGCAAGCAAATTCCTCCTGGTACTTGGAGCGGTATGTTCTCTGCAATTTCCACCCGCCTAGTGACCCGACCGTCCGCGAGTTGTATTCTCATATCCGTCGGCTTTAGATCGGTCCACGTATTCAATTTCTTAAACATAGTAAAGGGCATTAGGCTCACGCTTGCTCCCAAATCTACCAAATCTTTTTGTAGCGGGACTCCTCCAAGCGTGCAAGGAATGCGGAAGCTTCTGGGATCTTTGAATTTTGTAGGCTCCTTCTCCTTCCGGGTGAACCATGTACCTTGCTCGGCGAGCATTATCTTCTCCTTTCGCTTTTTCCCCGAAATCAAGTCTTTTAGAAACTTGGCATATGACGGGATCTTTACAATAGCATCCAAGAAATGGATATTGAGGCGCACTCCTCGCAAATACTCAAGAAATTTGGCGAGCCGCTTCTTAATCTTTGCTCTTGCCAACCGTTGTGGGAAGGGTACCGGTGGCATATAATTGCGCTCCTCGGGAGGCTTCATAATTTCAGAATTTTCGTCGTCTTGTGGCTCTTTTGGGCACTCCTCCTCAATAACCGGCTCCTTGTCATCCAAAGTTTCTTCCCCTGCTCCTTGGTTTGAATCATGGCAGGAGTAGTGTCTTTCCCGCCTCTAGTAGTTACCGCCACCACCGCATTGATGTGGATGGTATTGCTCCGTGGGTTTTGGCTCCAGTTGGGCCGGTAATTGTTGAGTATTTTTGTTGAGCAATGCTAGTTGCTCCGCTAATTGTGCCACGACAGTATTGAGAGAGTCTTGTTGAGCCGTCAATCTAGCATTTATCTTCTTTTGCTCCGCCATAAATTCTTCCACCCTCGCTTCATGATCCGACCTCGGTGGCGCTTGTGGTGGGTTGGGAGCTCTCCACCCTTGATTGTAGCCCGGTGGCCTATATGGCCCCGCTTGTTGCCTAGGCGGGAAGGTTTGTTGTGGTGGCCCTCTTGGTTGATATTGAGGTTGTTGGAGAAGACGAGCTTGTGGTTGCCACGGTGGTGGATTCAAGGCTCCATCATTATTAGCATATGAGAATCTCGGGTGATTTCTCGCGGCCGGGTTTGTCCAATAACCGGTGTTTCCTGCAACATATTGGACTTGCTCTATAGCTCCTTCTCCTTGCTCTCCTCCAACGAACATGACTTGAGCTTGGTCTTGCTAATTTCTCATATTTCCTCCCGGTGTAGATATGGTGGGGGCCGCATGCGGCTCAGTAATCAACTTCTCCAATCTCTTCACGACCTTGTGAGAGAGTCAAACTTTGTAGAAAGCTCCGCGACGACCTTCGCCTCATAAATGCTTGTTGGCTTCAAGGAGGACGAAGAATGTCCCCTCTCGTCTCCCCATTGTTGGTTATTAAAGGTCATCTTCTCGAGTAGGGCCGTAGCCTTATCCGGCGTCTTGGATAATATGGCTCCATTAGTGGTTGCATGATGATTTGCTTGGTGCCCGGTTGTAGTCCATTGTAAAAGCTATGCACGAGCTCCCAAGCTTCAATACTATGATGGGGATATTGGTGTTGGAGATCTTTAAAGCGCTCCCATGCCTCAAATAGAGTTTCATGTGGTCCTTGCTTGAAGGACATGAGCGCGCTCCTTATCTTGACTGTCTTGGATGGTGGGTAGAATTTGTTCACAAATGCGCTCGCCAACTCATCCCATGTGGTAAAGACCCCCTCCGCTTGCGTCCTCAACCAATACAATACTTTGTCTCGGAGAGTGAATGGGAAGAGACACAGTCGGATAGCGTCGACTGGTACACCGGGCATCTGAAAGGTGGCGCACTTGGACAAGAACAACTGTAGATGGTTGTGTGGGTTCTCTTGGGAGTTTCCAGGGAATCGTTCTTGTTGCATCAACACCACAAGTCCCGTTTTGAGCTCGAAGATCTTGTGTGCCGCCAACTCCGGCAACGCAATAGATGAGGTAGTAGAAGTAGTCTTAGGCCGTAGCCTATCTCTGATAGAAATTAGCCTAGCCATGCATGCTGCTAACTCCTCTGGTGTCTCCCGTCAGTTCATACGATCGTCCTCTGTAGCAAGTCTCCTCTTGGCTCTAAGCCTCCTTTCAGTACGCTCGATCTCAGGATCAAATAATAGATCTTCTTGATGCTCCGTCGATCTCGTGTACATGCACAGAAAAAGAGAGCCTCGATTGAATTGTTAGCACGATAGAGGAATAAAAATAAAAAAATAAAAAAATAAAAAGAAATAACTAAGTAAAGAAAATAAAATATCGTCGCCTCCCCAGCAACGGCGCCAAAAACTTGATCGCGCCTGGATATACACCCAGAAAACGACAGTAGTTTTACCGCAGGCGCACGGCGTAGTGGCGAGCGGATATCGAATACGGGGAGGAAAAATGACAGCATCCTACTTTGATTACCTATCTATCAAGAGAATAAGAATAGTTTTGATGTTGTTGTCACAATCGTTCAAATAGCAAATAGATATCAATATAATAAAAGTGTCTAGGGATAGAAAATCCCCACTACGGACTGTCTCTTATCGTTGTGAATCATAAATTTCAATGTTGCAAGGCTTGAATGTAGGTGAACTAGTCGCAACTTAATATATAACCAAGCTCACGCTCTCGGGCTATGTCGGTCTATAGAAAACCTAGAATAAAGCCCACTCTCGTGCAAACTCTACCCTAAGCTGCTAGCGTGAAGATCGATATCATCGTTCAATCGCATCTCGAGTCCACTCTCGTACAAACTCGAGCTACGATCTAGGTTATGATAGTTCGTATTCGTCCAATCTCTTGCAAACGAATATTAATATAGATTCATAATAAAAATCCTAGCTTTGGTCCAATCTCTTGCAAACTAAATCTAACGGATCTCAATTATAAGCCTAAATCGAATATCTAGGCCTTACTATCAATTGGGATCCAATCTCTTGCAAATCCCAATCGATAGAAATTCCTAGCTACTCGTAGTAAATCGATCACAACCTAACCGTTATCAATCCTAGCAACAATTCTATACGTTCATCACAATTCAAAGATCGGGTCCATAGGGTTCATCCACATGCCCTAGAACGACGGAACTACTCACTAATCATCATGAAAATCTCAGAAATAATAGATGGAATCATAGCACAATTCATTGCAAAGAAGACACGATTCATAAAAATAAGATTTAGATTAAGAAAGAACAAACCAAAATTGTCGCATATGATCTCCAGCTGAGATTTTTACAAAAGAATAGCCATCAAAAAATAATAGAAGTCTCCTCTAAAACTAGGGATAAAACTAGGTTTAAATACAAGCCAAAATCGTCCAAAAAATCGTGACAAAACTGCCCATGCGCAGCCCAGAATTCGCAATTCGAGTAGCAGTCGGAATGGGTCACTCGGCCGAGTGACCATTGTCACTCGGCCGAGTGACAGACCCAACAAAAAAAACAGAGACTTTGGGATCTCAGGGGTCTGTAGCTCGGGCTGACTCGGCCGAGTGGGCATCTTCACTCGGCCGAGTGAACTTCCTTACTCGACCGTGTAAAGTCTTCACTCGGCCGAGTGAACTTCCTTACTCGGCCGAGTAGGCTTCCTCAGATATTCCAGTAAGTAGGCAGCTTCTCGGGACAAAATCCCTGACATACTCGGACGAGTAATCATCCTCACTCGGCCGAGTGGACTTCCTTACTCGGCCAAGTGAACGTCTGAAATTTGCTGTGCGTATCCATTTCACTCGACCGAGTACAGCTTCTGACTCGACCGAGTGAGCAGTCTACTCGACTGAGTGGGCTGTATCTTGGCTCTTTTCTTCTCCTCCTCGCCTTCTCGTCAATTCTATGGAATTTCTTCCTCTTCCACTTATCCTCAAGCGCTGATAACTCCTCAAATAAGTCATGGGCGACACTCCGAAGTGCGTGAAAATCCTTTGATCTCAATTTCACTCCAAATCGCTCCATATCTCCTGAAATACGACAAAAACAAGAAATATTGAAAAGCAACGCGATATCGTCGAATATTCGTGAAAAACGCAATATGTGCGATCAAAACGACATGAAAACATGCAGAAAAAGTTGTAAAATAAGGAGTGGTCAGTGGCCCATGCAGGTCAACTCTCACTGCGACATGTGAAAGGATGATACATTAAACACTTTGATGCCATCACATATGGTACTAATTCCTCTTGTGTTGTCCTCTTTCTCTGCAGAATGGATAGTGGAAACGGGATATATTCGTCAGAGATGGAGCATGATGAGCCCTCTTTGATGGAGAAGATTTTTCTGGGTTTCCAGGCGAGTCTGGGTCAGCAGGCTGAGATGCACGCCAAGATGCAGGGTCAGAAGACCCCAGACTTCAAGCAGTTTATGGCAATAAAGCCGATGACTTTTCTGGCAAGGAGACTGCATTGGAGGTCGATGAGTGGTTACGACGCACATAGGATGACCCCGCAGCTATTGGATTTCCATTGGAGTGTTGGGTTGATGCTGCAAAAAGGCAATTGATACATCAGGCCAGAGATTGGTGCGATGCCCAGGAGCGGCATCTGACAGGTCCTATCTCTTGGAAAACTTTTAAGGAGCGTTTTGAGTCCAAGTTCCTTCCAGAGACCGAAAAGAATGAGCTCAGGCAGCGTTTTGAGCAGCTGACTCAGGGCCGACAGAGCGTGGATGAGTATGACGCCGAGTTTTCGTTGCTGAGCAAGTTTACCCCAGAGCTTGTTGCGAGTGATGCCACCCAAGATCGACGCTTCCGTATGGGACTGGATCCGGAGTATAGAGGGGCGATGTCTACACAGAAACTTGCCACACAGGAGGATGTGCTCGAGGCGGCAAGATTATATGAGATCCATTAGCAGAGCATAAGGAAAATGCCTACATGTGACAGACGACCATCAGGACCACAGAGGGAATTATCTCGGCCAATACAGACGGCTCAGTTCAAGAGACCAGGAGCCCCTGCAGTGACACAGAGACGTCTGACATGCCAATACTATGGCAAGACTGGCCATGAGCAGAAGAAGTGTAGGGCTTGGGCTAGATAATGCTTTGCTTGTGGTGGCCGTGGATACATTAGCAGGTTTTGCCCGTAGCAGGGTGCCTACCCGGCCCCAATAGTACATGTGGCTGCTAGGTCGATGCAACAGCGAGCTCTTCCATTTGGTTCACAGCGACCTTCACTTTCGGCACCAGCTAGACCAGGTATACCGGTCCCTAGAGGACCTTCCTTGCCTCCTCAGCGGCAGACTTTTAAGAAGACAAACTCTGCTCCAAAGTCTCAGGCTTTAACAATGATAGCAGTAGAGGCTGAAAACTCAGGCCAGGTTATCGCTGGTATGGTTCTAGCCCTCTCCTTTCTTTACGTTATATCACTTGTTGCTTAGTTATGATGGACGTTGGTTTGATTTCCTTGTTGACTTCTAGGTATGGTTAAAGTAGCATCCTTTCCTGCTTTGGCACTTTTTGATTCTGGAGCTTCACGTTGTTTTATGTCCCGACAATTTGTGGACAAACATGATATACCAGTATACTCCTTCTGTAACTGCCTGTATTTTTAGACGTGTTTTAGATCATGCGTATCAGTATTTTATTTCAGCCGCCCGGACATTTTTTCGTCTGTATGTTCTTTGCTTCGAGTCGATGCGAGCGCGTCTCTGTTTTTCGTTTTTACCATATCATCATTAATTAACCATCAAGTTTAACTAATTACATGATTTAAATTATCTTACTAATTACAACTTGCTGATCACTTTAATTATTTTACTAATTACTTTAATTCATTTATTTTACTAATCACATTTAATTTTACTTAATTACTTAATTACCTTAATCCTTTAAATCTCATAGCCTAATACAACTTATCTTTCACATTTTGATTTTTATAAATAGGTTAGAGGAGAGAAACAAGTTTCGTATATCAAGTTCCTCCCCCCAATAGATTAGTCAAAAGTTAGCATTAATATCC
Organism: Scilla litardierei; assembly: GCA_030789695.1. Lineage (NCBI taxonomy): Eukaryota > Viridiplantae > Streptophyta > Magnoliopsida > Asparagales > Asparagaceae > Scilla > Scilla litardierei. The sequence continues at coordinate 320,874,953 of CM061141.1, forward strand.
CGATTAATCAAACACATATGTTTCTTCACAATTAGTCAAAAGATTTCATTAATTTCCAATCCTAATCAAAACCTAATCTTTTGACTAATGCTCCTTCAGGTTCCCTGCCAATCATTTTTTAAGGATCAGCAAACGTCTTCATTCATTCAAAATCTTCTGCAAACCCATCCCGTCTACTGCAAATCCACCACCATCAGCTTCCCGAAATCCTCCACCAAGTTCTCAAAACCAGCAAACAATTTCACTAACAAATCAGCCCCAAAATCAAACCAAAATCCCCCATCAAATTCTTCCCAAAATCAACTTCCCAAACATACTCAAACTGAGATTGAAATCAATGTTTTTGAGAGGGGGAATTGAGAAATCAGATTTGAAACAAACCAAACCAAAATAAGATCTGAAAACACAACTTCAGATCTGAAACCAAATAAACCCAAACCAATTTCAGATCAAACTATCTCAAACCCATTCCTCCTTCCTCCTCTTTCCCAACCAGCCCCCTCGTCGTACAATCGCGTGTGCGTACGCTATGCCGCCAGCCACCGCCGCCGTGAACCCATGTCTGACGTACCGCCCTGTCGCCGGAGGACTGCCCCGCGTGCGCCACTAGCTGCGCCGCCTGCAATCATCGAAGCGCTGCTATAGGAGACCGCCGGAAGCCACCAGAGAGCCACCGTCGTCTGTCGCCCCTTCCTCTCTCTCGCGTGCATAAGAGCCCCCATTTGCGTGAGGTAGCTGCTGCAAACATCTAAAAAAAGAATAGAATAAAGAAAGAAGAAGAGACAGCCAAATAAAAAGATAAAGAAAGAGATAGGGATAGAGAAAGATGGCAGGTTGAAAGTTAAAGAAAGGGGGAGAGAGAGTGAGGGGTAGGGTATTAAAATAATGTTAGAATAGGTGTAAGTAGGTGGGATTATTAAACATGATGTTAACCTTAACATTAGCTAGAATTAGGTTAATATTAGTTAGTAGGTTGTTAGTGTTAATTTTAAATGTTAACTTGTTAATGTTATTAATTTCATCATGTTAAGAATTGATGTTAGGGTAATAATATTAGTATGAAATAAGGCGTATCATGTTAGTATAATACAATATAAACATCACCCTAGCCAGAGAACCCAATAAAATCAGACGAACCCAATTCAAGGATTATTTAAATAATGTGCTTATCTTGCGATAGATCTAATTCAGTGATATGTTTGATCAAAACAAAAAACCAAACATACCATTACGTAGTACCCGTCAAGACGGACCCAACGACACCAAAATCGCTGAAATCGGGCAAGTGTACAATTTATAGTGAATTTTTGAAGTTGGATACTCATTTAGTCTTTTGCTTGTAAAGTTGTATAACTCAAAATCTACACGTGAAATGACGCATGAAATTACTAACATGACATTCTTGACTAAAAATGTGATCCAACAGCATATAACTTGATATACCTTAGTTTAGAACAATAGCAAAGAAAATTAGTTTCCGCGTCATGTTCGTTAAATTCTCATATTCAGTGTTTTTGTTAAATTATTGTGACTGTTTCTCGACACTCTAGTAATCATGAAAATTGTGTATAAAAATATATGACGACACTATTTAATTGCTGCATGTCTTGGAATAATTAACAAATGTGTGACATCGTGACATCGTGTGCCTCGAAGGCAAAATCGTGACTATCGTGATGTCATGTGAGTTGACAAATTCGTGCTTGTAATATGGCTACTCCGTCGGTCATGTGTGACTAGTCTGGATCGTGTTCTAGTAGGGTCACATATGACTAGTCTGGCTCGTATTCGAGTATATGTCGGTTTAGCGCATGGCTCGTGTCCAGCACAACAATTTTGGGTGGGGTTAGGGTTGAGCAGCTACTAGGCGTAGAAAGGATACTCTCTTCAAGGGCACCACCCATGCAGTGGGTTAGCACCAATCACGGTAAGCCCATGTGTGAAGAACGACTCAATCATCACGACCTAAAGGCGAGAACCATATGCATCATAGAAAGCATTGCATTGTAATTGTAATAATCGTTGTCACTTGCTCGCACATTAGGATGGTTATGTTTATAGTGATTACTTTCAATTCGTTATAACTGCCATGTCGTAACTACTCACTTTACTTTTGCTTAGAACTGCATGATCAGATGTATTTTACTTTATTTCATTTTCAGCATGTTTAAACTTGTTGTCGTTATCACGTTTAATTTATTGATGCATCTTAAATCCAGTATAATTTGTATATTTTGCCTTGGGTTTTCTGACATCTACTTGTAGACCCTTGCTGACATACATTCAGGTTTTTGGATGTATGTCAGACCCCGAGCTATAGCACCAGGAGGACTAGTTGAGATAGCTGAACCAGTGGACCAAGAGTTGTTGACTAGTGAACCACCATTGTACTTCTTTTCATTGTTGTACGGGTCATAAGACCTACTCTTTTATTCTCCATTTGTTGCAATTCCTTGAGACGTTTGAGATTGTAATAATATTTTACTTATCTTTGTTGTTTTTTAGTAATGCAAGCAAGAACCTGCGGTATTTCACACAAACGCTTATTGTGTTAAGTTAAGGAGGAAAGAAAAGCAAAAGTACATCCTCCTTACTTGCACATGCGGACCCGTTCGCGTCCTCGCTCCTAAGCTTAATGGGAAGCAGGGTGTGACACCTCCACTGTTAATTGGAATATTCACACAAGGAGTGGAGTGATTTGGAGTACTTCAGGGCTCCGTTGTTGTCCAGTGGAAATTTGCGGTCGGGAGTTATATGCTGACTTCCTTGTGATTGAGATGCCCACCTTTGAAGCTGTGTTTGGGATGGACTGGTTAGCGATGTTTTGTGCCACTATTGATTACAAATTAAGGAGGGTAGTCTTTCAGATTCCCGATCATCCAGAGTTTAAGTTCAGAAGTGGTAGTTGCACATTAGAACCTGTAAGATTCAGAGCGATGCCAGTGGAAGCAGAATTGTGGGCAATGGCCATGGAGGCAGAGCCAGTCTTACCCAGGGTTGTGCGAGACTTTCCTGATGTTTTTCCTGATGACATTTATGGACTTCCTCCTGATCAATCATTGGAGTTCACCATTGATTTGGTACAAGGCACGCAACACATTGCGGAGGCTCCTAATCGGATGGCACCACCGGAGTTGGCTAAGCTTCGTAATCAGTTAAAGGACCTATCAGAGCGAGGGTTGATACCGCCAAGCGTGTCACCTTAGGGAGCACCAATGCTTTTGGTAAATAAGAAAGATGGACCGGAGGATGTGTATTGACTATACGGAATTGAACAATGTGACAATATAGGACAACTACCCACTTCCTCACATCGATGACCTCTTTGATCAGCTTGGTGGACCCCGAGTCTACTCAAAATTGGACTTGCGGAGCGGTTATCACCAGATAAAGGTTTAGGGGTCTGATGTTTCGAAGACATCTTTTCGAACTCGTTATGGACATTATGAGTTCCTGGTGATGCCCTTCGGTGTGATTAATGCTTCAGCTACCTTCATGAGATTAATGAATCAGGTATTCTTTGACTATTTGGACAAGTTCGTGGTAGTCTTTATTGATGATATCCTGATATATTCCAAGGATGAGGAAGAGCATGCAGAGCATCTGAGGATTGTTCTAGAGACTTTGAGGCAGCATCAGTTATATACCAAATATAGTAAGTGCCAGTTTTGGCTGTCTAAAGTGGCTTTTCTTGGGCACATGTTTCAGGACAAGGTATATCAGTTGATCCAGAAAAGATGGCTGCAGTGGAGAACTGGCCTGTTCCCAGATCAGTTTCAGAGATTCAAAGTTTCTTGGGATTGGCTGGCTATTACAGGAAGTTCATCAAGGATTTCTCCAAGATTACGGAACCACTTACTCACCTGACTAAAAAGGATGTTGCGTATGTCTAGTCTGAGGAATGTCAGCATGCATTTAAGGAGTTGAAGAGAAGGTTCACTACTGCGCCAGTTCTGACGATTCCAGATCATCCTAGAGGATTTGAGATTTTATGTGATGCTTCTGGCAAAGGGCTTGGATGTGTCCTACATCAGCATGGACGTGTTGTAGCTTATGCCTCTAGACTTCTGAAGGTGCATGAGCTAAACTATCCTATACATGACTTAGAGCTGGCAGCCGTGATTTTGCCCTAAAGCTGTGGAGACACTTTCTGCTAGGAGAACATATCAAGTTATACACCGACCACAAGAGTTTGAAGTATATGTTCATCCAGAAGGAGCTCAATATGAGACAACGTCGGTGGCTTGAGCTGATGGCAGAATATGATATCGATCTTCAGTATCACCCTGGGTAGGTGAACGTGGTCCCTGATGCACTCAGTAGATATCCTGTTGTGATGATGTTGACTTCTTAACCTCAGCTCCAGTGGGCACTGCGACAAATGGAGATAGAGGTTGTTCTTCTGGGTGTTAAGGTAACCATGTTCGGTTAGCAGGTCCAGTCCAATCTCATGGACCGGATCAAAGCTGCATAATTAGGGGATGAAAATTTAAGAAGAATCCGAAAACAGGTAGAGGCCGGACTTCGAACCGACTTCCACATTCATGAAGATGGCTCTCTTAGATTCGGATCTCGGCTATGTGTGCCGGTTGGTGCTATTCGAGAGAGATTACTTAAATAGGCCCATAACTCCCCTTATTCAATTCATCTAGGAGGGACAAAGATATACTGCGACCTGCGATAACATTACTGGTGGCATGGGATGAAGCGTAGCATAGCCAGTAGTGTGGCCTCGTGCTTGGTCTGTCATCATGTGAAGACCGAACACCAAAGAGTTGCAGGTCTGTTGCAACCTCTCCCCATACCTGAATGAAAATGGTAACACGTGACGATGGATTTTGTGACTGGGCTACCCCGCACACCCAAGGGAAATGATGCAATTTGAGTAGTCGTTGATCGCTTGACCAAATCTGCATATTTCATTCCCTTTCGAGTTGGGCAGTCTACCGAGCATTTGGCTCGAAGATACATGAAGGTAGAACTCATTTGTCACCCTTGCATGTTCTATATTTGGTAATGTGAGGTGTTTGACATACCCTTTTTCTTGCAGGAGATCGTGAGCTTCACGGAGTTCCTATTTGTATAATCTCTGATCGGGACACCAGATTCACCTCACATTTTTGGAGAAATTTGCAGTCTAATTTGGGGACTCATCTCAAGTTTAGTATCGTATATCATCCCAGACAAATGGGTAATCTGAGCGAGTTATTCAGATCCTCAGGAACATGTTGAGGGCATGTATGCTGGAATTTAAAGGATCCTGGGAAGATCATTTGCACCTGGTGGAGTTTGATTACAACAATAACTATCAAGCAAGCATTGGAATGGCACCATTTGCTGCTCTGTATGGAAGGAAGTGCAGATCACCTCTAAGCTGGGACGTTGTTGGGGACCGTAAACTCTTAGGACCTGATTTGGTGATGAAAGCGATCGATGTGGTTTGTGCAGTCAAGGAGAATCTTCATATCGCTCAGGATCGCTATAAGCATTGGTCGGATACAAAGAGACGTCCATTGGAGTTTCAGCCTGGTGATTACGTGTTCTTAAATATCTCCCGGACACGCGGCACGATTCGATTTGGTAGACGAGGGAAGTTGAGCCCTAGGTTCATTGGTCCATTCGAGATCTTGGTTCGTGTTGGTGAGGTTGCCTATCGCATTACCTTGCCACCCTCACTTGAAGGCATCCATGATGTGTTCCACGTATCTCAGCTTCGGAAATATGTGGGAAACCCTAGTCACCTCATGGCCTTCTCATAGATTGAAGTGCGCCCCGACCTGACTTATGAATAGCAACCAGTTGCCATCCTGGATCGGAGACATAAGATACTGAAGACAGCAAGAATCCCCTGGTGAGTCCACCTGGGAGCACGAGGACGAGATGAGAGACAGATACCCTCACCTGTTTATGTAAGTATCTTATCCCTGTATCAATGTCTCTTTTGATAACCTTGAATGCAAAATTTCGTGGGGACAATGGTATAGGATAATATATATAGAGGCCCCTGGGAATTAGAAGTATTTTTCTTCTTAGACTAGAACCCTTGGACTTCGGAAGTTCGAGAACGAACTTTATTTTAAGAAGGGTAGGATGTCATGGCCTGTTTAGCCCTATACAGCGACTGACACGGTAGTCCTCTACGCACGAGTAGAGTGAGTATAAGGAGTTGATAAGAGGTGATATGGCGTGTATGTGGCTGGTGGTAGTCGTGTAATTTCGTGAAGAGTGTAGGGGCATTTTTGGTCATTTGGCAATATGGGTGGAACTGTGTGTAGAGTAAAGGTGGGTGTGTAAAGTAATGTCATACTTGTAAATTTTGAAAGAGTGGGTTAGTGTGAGAGGGGCTAGTGTGAAAAGGGATGGGATTAGTGGCATGCTTGAAAATATTTAGAAGGGTGAGAGGCAAAATGGTCTTTTGGTCATAAAGAAGGGTGTGTGTAAAGTAAAGGAGTGTGTGCATAAAGTAATGGCAAACTTGTAAATACTTGAAACTTGATGGGTAATTTTGGAAGGTATTAAAGTCATTTTAGCATGTTTATACTTATCCTAAAGAGGATTCTAGTGCTAGGGACATTTCCACCTCTTTCTTTAACCTTCTTTCTTCTTCTTTTCATTTTTCTATTCCACTCCCAAAGCCTTGGCCGAACTCCCCTTCCCCCCTTTTCGCTTCCATCAAAACTCCAAAATCCTAATTCTACTTCCAAAAATTTCAAGAAAACCCTAGCTCTTCTAGGAGATTGAAAGGGGAAAGGAAGAGAAAGGAAAGAGAGCGAGAAAGGGATTCCCTTGAGGTAGGGATTCTAACTTGGTTAGAGAATTTTTATTTAGGATTATGAGGATGCTATGATGTTATTTTGATTTTTAATGGTCATGAATTCATGGATTATGTGTGCAATAGATCAAAAAGAGGACATATTTCTTTGTTTTTCTTAGCTAATCACCTTCCCCTAAAATCCAGAATTTCTGTTGTGTGTTTCATCTTCAATTCTGGTCTCTGTAGTTTGATTCACTTTCTGGGAAAAATATGTAAGTATAGATATTAAAGTTCTACCCCAGATTCATATAAATTATGACATATGTTGAGTTCAATAATCATGAGCAAAAATTCAATGTTTACAACATGTCTGAAAATCTGTCAAACTGGACACAGTTTAGAAAATTGAAGCTTATTACTTGTACGCTCTATGGAATTTGCTGTTCTTAGTCTCGTTGTAAATTTAACAAGTTCATATACAAATTCATCTCAGTGCATATTTTTCGAAATTCTGGCTGCAACATGCCCAAAATTGGCTTCTTATACAAACCCTGAAATCTGTCAGGAAAACAGATTGTACAGGTTATACCAATTAATTCACTATAAATCACTCAATCCATATTTATGCATGAAATTTCATGGGTAAATCCAAGATTACTATATCTTCAACTTTCATGTAGTGTGTTTTGTCAAATTCAAAATAGAAATTGATTAAACACCTTGATTTTGTAACTATTCATGTAATTTCAGCAAGCTGGAATGTTTTTGGGTGTAGTTGAATTTTAGGGTGATGTTAAAATTTTCCATTCGAATATGCATGAAAGTTGTTGCTACCTTTAAGAAAGTTCAGTTATGCTATTTGTTACAAAAATTGATGGTGTGACACTCTCCATTATATGGCAATTGCTATGTATTGATAAAATGCCCATTTAACGTGATGTTGAAGAGAATTTAGAATGTGGCCATTATAAAGTGTGTGCCATGTATTACATTTATTGACTTGTGTATTTCCATTGAAGATTATGACACATGATATGTCAACTGTGGCATCTCGATCTGCCATAAGGCGGGTGAGCATCCTAGTATGGGGATGGGGGAAGTTTGGGTATTACTTAACCATAAGGGACTAGACTAAGAAGTTGGGGGAAAAATATGTGATATGTGATACTTATTCCCACTCGAATTTATTGGGAGTGGAGGGGACATACAGAGGTTGTGTTACTATGGGTAGGCTCACTCCTGCCAGGGACTGGGGAGCTAAGAGGCCCGGTGTATAGTGCCCGTGTCCACTGCATCGTGTGCTATATTCAACCCAAATTTGGCTTGAGGTCCAGGCCCTTATCTTTAGGTGATACCCGGGCCTCCGAAGAGTCACTAACATCTGCTAACTGATAAATCTTATATGTGTTGTTGTTGTACAATTGTGTGTTGTACTCTTTACTTTGGTTGCTTGTACTCATATTGCCTTTACACTCATAACCCCTAAATGATTTTCCCCTACCCTAGTTAGTTTCCTACTGGGCACATTTTGACGTGCTCATTTTACTTTTCAGGTCTTAAGCAGGTGACACCAGAGCAGAATCTCCCTCAGGAGATTACTCAGACGTGAGTTTTTGACTTGGGGACACCACTCTTTTTGGGCTGTGTCTTGTAGTGTGAGTTGGTTCGAGTGGTGAGCGAGTTGTCTTGTAGTTGTCTTATGTGTTGGTGGCTTGTAGTAATTCTCATGTATACTTGAGTCAGTTCCACTTTGTACTTGATGCTGGTGTGTAGTTCTCTCTTGGTTATGTAAATATGTGGTTATGTACTTTCTGTGATGGCTGTATGTGTTGCTTTCTTTTATATATGTGTGTGTGATGTATGATCCCAGCATTCGCAGTGGCCTGCTTATTGTGTGTTTTCATTTCATACTTGGTGTAATACCGCGGCTTGTCAAGCTCCATCCTCCCTTTTCCATAGTGTGGAATGCCATACAAGGTATTTGTGAGAATGGGGCATGACATCGGGCGATCCACTCAAACATGTGCAGTGCTACAGGGGGATGATGGAGATCCAGGAAGCAGACGATGAGCTCCTCTGCCGCGCCTTCCAGACGACTATGAAGAAGTTCGTCGTGGAATGGTACAACGACTTGCCTGACAGATCGGTTGACTCCTTTAGCGCTCTGTCCCACAAGTTTCGTCTACAATTTCGAGCGGCACGAAGAAGGAAGAATGCCCCTGACTATCTGTTCATAGTAGTCCTGGAGGAAGGGGAGACCCTCCAGTGGTTCCAGCGGTGCTTGAATGAAGAGCGTCTTAACGTGTCGAACTACGGAGATGAGAACGCCATGGCATCCTTCAAGAAGGGACTCACTAATCGCGATCTACACAAATCCTTTCTCCATGACCCACTAATGGACCTCGACGCTCTCTTCTCCAGAGCTAACAAGTTCATGCTCTGTGAGGAGTCATTGGGGATGAAAAAGGTAGTCTCCCCAACCGGGCATCTTAGAGTTGAACCTTGCCCTCTACCTAGGCCAAGGCAGGATGACTGCTCCCAAGGGCGTGATCAAGATCGCCCCTGAGGGCACGACCAGGGAGGCCCCAGAGGGCAAGATTGCCCCAGAACTCTGAGTGGGTTCCTCGCTCCAAGGAACCCCGCTCCGAGGAATTGTCTTGAAAGAGCACTGGAGGAGGTGCATTATACAAGGCTCAATGCCCCCCAGCCGAAGTGATGGCAACGGCCAAGACGGACAGGCTTCTCAGAGATCCGCCACCGGAGATGAGGGCAAAGCCGAACTCCCGCAATACACAAAAGTACTGTCAGTACCACCGTAACCACAGCCACGACCCCGACGAGTGCTTTGTTCTGAGGAAGGACATAGAACAGCTAATCCAGGGCGGCCATCTTCATAGGTTCGTTGATCAAGGCGGCCAAAGGCAAGAAGGGCGAGCTCATGCAGAATCTCTCCGGCCGACCCAAGCCCAGAACGCCGAACAAGCCACCCATCCTATTATCGATCCGGTGATTGAACCGGAGGATGCGCAAGGAGCACGCCTTCCACTCCCAAGCGTAGGAGCGTCAATGTAATAAATTTATAAATAACCGGTGAGTACCTGGTCGGATCACAGGAACAAGTCGTTCTATATTCACAAATTTGATCGACAAAGAAAAATATAGCGTGCTACAACCACCTCGCTAATGGTGGAAAAGTATGTGAAAATGTGAGGAATCTACAATCCTATCCTAAGTGGGTAGGGTTAGAGAGCCAAATGTGGAGTAGGATAGCTAGGAGAGAAAGCATAGGTGGTGGGTTCACTAAGATTGGTGTTAATCAAGCTCTAATTACCCGCATATAACTCAATTGATTATACGGCTAACGACACTCAATCAGAATATTTAGCATTCATGAACACAAAAATTTGCAATAAGCATGGATGCATCATCATAGCCCTAATCAAATTAGGAACATAGATTCATCTCGAATTGTGCCCTTTCGGGTCTTTACCAATGAAATTGTGCCCTAACAATTCATCCAAGATTAGCAAAATAATAGGCAAGAGGAAATTAGGGCTAAAATTAGCAACCAAACACAATGAATCACAACCCAAGCAAATTAACACTACCCCAATCATCATGAATCAAAAGATGGAATTTTCATTCAAAGTTAACCCAAATTCATTACAACAGAGAGATATCAAAATACAAATAGGAAGAGGAAAAATTCACCCAAGCTTTCACCCTAAATGAAGCCTTCCCTCAACCAATTTGCTCCTCCTCCAAGCTTTCCAAGCTCCCATAGACTCCAAGTCCTAACCCTAGCTTTTGGGGAAGAAGAGGGGCTTCAAAACCCCTAAAATCTATCAAAAAACCAAGCTCAGCCAAACTCCCCTAAAAACGCAACAGGCCTCTTAATGCATTGCGTGTCGGAGCCATGCACATTTGCGCCCGCAAAAATCAACCCGCACAAAAGGCCGCGCGCTCCTGGGCGAATTTGCGAAGCGGGTTGGCCTGCTAAACATTTTTTTAACTTTTTTATTAAAAACCCGCTCAAGCGGCGGCGGCCCGCTTGCGAAAACGCGGGCCGGCCAGCGGGCCGGCCCAAGCGGCCGTTTTTTATTTGTTTTTTTAAAAAAATGGGCGGCAGCCCGAGGGATTTGAAGAGCAGCTCGGTACCACATGGCGTCACCAGATCGCGCCACGTGGCGCCCCCAAGTACATCTATTTTCCTGCTTTTTAACACATTTCTCATCCATTAAATCCACGAAAAATACCTAGAAGCCCCAGAAAATTCCCAGAAAATTCTAGAAAATCCCCAAGACTCCTAGGGTTACATGAAAAATATAAGAAGAAGAAATTAGTCCATATCAATATAAAATAAATATAATGACTATTATAAAACACTATTGACCTCTAATAATCCATATAAATTATTCACATGCTCAAATAATTCCCAAAAAATGGCGATATGATCACAATAATAGCAGGAGCATATGAAAAATAGTAGGAAACCAATAAGGACAATAAAAACCGTATTTTGTGCAAATAATGAGGATAAGCTCTAAAAATGACATGAAGCGAAAATATACCCAAAAAGAGCAAGATTAAGTATTATTCTTAGCACAAAATAGGGGTTTCACACCCCCAACTAGCTTTTTGCTAGTCCCTAGCAAAATATGCGAAAAATTCGGATTAAAGTGAAAAACATGCACCAAACTCAAGATATCCTCATGGCATACACAAAATGGTATTTCCAATTGATTTCAAAGCCAGTATACCCAATGTATGAAAGTAAACAACAAATGACAAACTCTTCAATCCAATTCAAAGAAAAGTGTAGTAATAAGCATCGTATCACAATCGTTGGGATATATCACAAATGTCAAAGTTTCTAATTTTCATAGAAATGGCCAAAACAAAAGAAATTCCTCTAAGTGGTGGGAGATGAGATTGCATCACTCATGTTACTTATTCTTTTATTTATTCATTCATTTTTCTTTTCTTTTCTTTTTCCTTCTTGTTTTTTCCTTGGATGTTTATGTTTTGCATTCACGCAATAATGCAATGAAATGCAAACACCGTCCCCTTTTGCATACACGCGATAACGCTATATAGGCAAAGGGATGGAATGATCCCCTAAATCTCATCTTTGGCGTCCTCCCCAATGTTTTGTGGGGCACCGACTACTCGATTTGATTAGGAAAACGATTCGCTTATATTAACTCTCTTTCTCATTCCAAACAGGAATAATCAACTCATACACCCACTACTTAAGAGGAAAACAAAAGATACACCATCGGTCACACCCAATCCAATTAAAAACTACAACATTCATCCCAACATGAAATTACTTACACCAAACATTTCCCAAATTATCGCAAAGAGAGTATCACGACATATAATGTGTCATGCCCTATCTTGCACTATACGTGTATTCTACTGAACACATGTTATACTTCTACCTACGATGCATATGTAGGCATGAAATTAGCGTAGATATCGATGTATATGACGTAACACAAGGGGGATTGGGCCGTAATACTTGGCTTCAGGAAGAGAATACGAACTGTGAATGCGGGGGAAGTGCAAATGACGTAATGAGTATAAAACAGCGAGAATGTGTTAGACGTGTGTGTGTGATGCATGTATGCATGCATGGATGTGCGTGGATGTATGTAGGGTGAGCCATGCTAGTGTGAAAGGGGTTAGGGGTCAATGGCAATACCCGTAAATTTTTAAAAAGGTGAGGGGCAAATCGGTCATTTGGACTAAAGCTGATGTGAGTACATACTTAAGTGGTCGGTGCATAAAGTAATGGCAAGCTTGTAAATACCTAGATGATGGAGGGGTATTTTGGTCCTTTCCTCATGGAATATTCCCTTGAAATATTCCTTTCTTGGAAGAGAAGAAATGAATAAGAAAAGGGAAGAAAAGAGGAGAGAAAGTTATAACACTCTCTTTCTTTCTCTCATTTTCCACCATTTCCTCTCTCCCCTCTCCCTCCTACAATGGCCGACCACCCTACCTCTCATTTCCCCCTCCTCCATAAAATGAAAACCCTAATTTATATGCCCTAATGGAAGGAATTCAAGCTTGCTTCAAGGAGAAAGGAGATGGAATGAAGAGAAAGAGAAGGAGAGAATGAAAGATTAAATTTTGAGGTAGAATCCAACTTGGTTTTGGAAATTCAATTAGGGTTTATTTCTATTATGTTTTGACATCATGTTTACTCAATTTGGATTAGGAGTAATCAAATTCATGTGCCAAAATTCAATTTCAAACGAAACCCCTTGAAAATTCCAAGCAAAACTATCTCTTTGAAATCCTGAAATTTTTATGTATGTTGTTTCTTTAATTCTGATTACTGTAGCTCGAATTAGGGTTCGAAAAAATTATGAGCATGTATATCTTTAAGTTCTACCCCAAAATAATCTAAATTTTGATATGTGTTCAATTCAGAAATTAGGAGCAAAAATTCCATTTTTACAACATATCTGTTTGATTTTCAGTGTTGACACAGTTTAGAAAAATTGACCTAAACACCAGCACACACAATGGAATTTGATGATCTTGGTCTCGTTGGAAACTTAACAAGTTTATCTATAATTTCATCAGATTGTTTAGATTTCGAATTTCTAGCTAAAACATGCTCAAAACAGCAATATTTACATGCTCTGAAATCTGTCTGAAAAACAGATTTGACACACTTCACCAAATAATTGACCATAAATCACCTACTTAATATTTTTGCATGAAATGTTTTCTGTGAATCCAGGACTAATATATCTATAACTTTCATTTGGAACAATTTGTCAAATTCTCAATAAAAACTGATGTTATATGCCATGTATTTTCAACTTCTGCAAATTTCCAGTAATCTGAAGTAATAAAGTGGTGTTATAAATTGTGCACCATTGCTATTTCACCCTCTATAGTGCATGATTATTATTGTTGCATGGAAGATAGATTCATGATATGTTTTTTCAATAGATTTTCTAATGTTCTTACGGACATATACGTCACGTTCACCACGTGTTCGTGAAAATGCCACAATGAAGTGAAAGTTGAATAATATGAGAAATGAGCTTGTAAACATTTGTGCTACGAAATGTGTTGTGAAATAGTAATGACTGTGTCATGGAGAGCATGGTTTCATATGTAAAGAATAACAAACTGATATGGCTATGATGAAGGGCATGCCATTTGGGTGCATGTCCCATGTTGATATGTGATGTGACTACGATGGAGGTCATGACACTTCGGTGCATGACCCATGTTGGTATGAGTGTGGAATGTGATGCCATGCAACATGATTCCTTCATTACTAAATGATGAAATGAAATTCTCGAATGTCTCAGTCCTCTCTAATGAGGGTGAGTTAGCAAAACCCGGGTTTTAGGTGGGATTTGAGTAAATTGTGGATATTAGGCCTGGACTGAGAAGTTGGGGGAAATGATTATGTGATATGTGTTATTTATACCCACTCGCCTTTACCGGGAGTGGAGGGGATACGGAGGTTGTGTAACTGTGGGAGAGCCTCACTCCTGCCAGGGACGGGGGAGTTGAGAGGCCCGGTGTTGTACAGTGCCCGTGTCCACTGCGTCGTGTGTTATATTCACTCCAAATTTTGGGTGATGTCCAGGTCCTGGTATCATACAGTTTACCCAAGTTCCAATCAATGCAATTATAAATTAACAAAATAAGAATTTGCGTGTTACTCCTTCTGCTGGCAGCACTTTCCCTTCCCTTTGCCTGTTCTTGTGACTCTGTGCCATGCATCAGGCAATTGCACTTATCTTATTAGATAATGGTTGCTTAACACTTGTGTTATTATTATTATTCGTGCTAACCCTTTTCTTGCAGTAACTCGACATTGGACCGCAGGTATGATCCCCTTACTTGTCTATTCACTCTTCAATATATATTTAGTTTATGTGTCTTATTCCCTTGCCTTGCCTTGTAGATTGATAACCCTAAAGCGATGCCCAGATCCAAGTTGGTTCCTATTGGGGCACGCATTGACGTGCTCCTCCTTATTTTTCAGGTAGCAGTGGCAGCATGGTTATTGGTGACCGGGAGTTGGGTTTCAGGTATATCACTTGGTGTGAGCGTTAGGTTGTGGTATGACATGGTTGTCTTGGGACGTGGAGAGTGATGGTGTATATGTAGTGGTGTACTTGGAGTTTGTATATTAAAGGAAGTTGTTATATGTATGATATGTTGTTGTTGATCTATGTATTCAAGAGGTTGTTTTAATGTTATTGTGAAGCTTTACTTGTACTATCCCAGCATGTGCGCAGTGGCCTGCTTGCTCAGTTTCTCCTTTCCCTTTCCTTCCCTCTCTCATCACCCTCACTCTTCAAAATACTTGAAGAAAAAAATTTAGATGCCGGGTATTCTGGGGAACGGGGCATGACAGTTTTTGGCGGCCCATGCAGGTCACCGCACTGCGATGTGCGTAAGGATAGTACATGTAATGCTTCAGTAGGTGATTGGGATAAATTAGCCCTAAGGTGGGTAGTGACCTTAAAGCCATAAGTGATCCACCCTTGAACCCCTAGCTTAGGAAGTCAAAGGATGAACTTCCTACAGTGTAGTATACTATAGATGTATATTTGTTGGTATCAGTGTATACCTATATAATAATGAGAATTCGTGTATGTAAATGCAGTTGTTGTACTTGGATATTTGAATTTTATACGTCGCATGTATACTTGTATTTCGTGTGTGTGTGTGTGTGTGTGTGTGTGTGTGTGTGTGTGTGTGTGTGTGTGTGTGTGTATTTGTATTGGAATAGCATAAAAGTTACATGTATGGATAGATGTGGGTGTATATACTAGGTGCATGAATACTTCAGCGTATATACATATTGACTCTATGTAGATATATGATACAGATATGAGAATAGGTATGTGTTATACTTGTGTGATTCTAAGATATAGGTGATGTGTGCATGTTTATTCATGGATGTATACAGGTAGGTGCGTATAAGCTATTGGGGATATACACCTTGTAGAGGTGTGAGTGGGGATATGTACGTATGTGATATGAGTGCATATATGCGTTTTCCTATCTATTGTGCTATAGTTGTGTTCCCATGTAGGAAAAGTACCAATGTGTGTATGTCCATCTTTGTATGGATAGAGTAGTGGGATGTCCACATTGTCTTTGGACATATGGGGGAAAGTGTATGTGAGTGAATATATGTGTATTTGTATAGGCAGGTGGTGTATGTATAGGTATGGAATACTGGAACATATATATTGCTAGTATTGCATTGCAATGGTATGAATTGTAAGGAACCCTGCGGGGCTACACACACTTTAGAGGGGGGTGAATAGTGTAATGGCAAGCAAAGTGCTTAATTAAAAGTTACTAAAAGTAAAGCACAATAAGCAGCGGAAATTAAACAGAGTGCTCAACAACAAAAATCGCAAACACTAAGATTTTACCCTGGTTCCCCAAAACTTGGATACGTCCAGCCACACCAATATTCACTATAATCCCACAAAGAGAAGTGAATACAAATCTCACAAGGAGATACCCCACCAAGAGGATTTTACCCTACACAAGGACCCAACCAACCATACACGAGGGTCAAGACTCCCACCAAGAGAATCACTAACTCCCACTCAGAGATTTAGGGTTAGCCCTACACTAGGACACTAAACTCCCACAAAGAGAGTTATTCCAACAAAGAGAATATCCTAATCCCACAAAGAGATAAACTCCCACAAAGAGATAATCCTAATCCCACAAAGAGAAATAGGGTTTCGAACATAAACCAAAACGAAACAACACTTACCTATACCTTGATATGATCTTACCAATGCGATGAAGAAGGCATGTAATTGAAACTCAAGTGCTTGAGATGAGGCTTTGATTGCACTTGATGATCTTTCTCTCTTCTAGGAATGAATCCTAACACTTCTTACTTGAGTGTATGAAATGAAGAGAAGAAAGATGTTCTCCAAGAAAGGAATGAGATTGAAATCCCTTGGATAAATTCCCTAGAGCTTAGATGCTATAGCATAAGATTGAAGCTCTAATTAGGAAATGTGGGAGGAGTGGCTTAGAAAAAAGATTTAAATGATCTTCTATGATTTCCTAAACCTTTCAAGAGTTCTAAAGGAACTAAGCCCACTCCTATATATAGGAAGCCCAAAGGAACCCATAAAACCAGCTAAAAACCCAAAGGGAAGAAATCTGCAACGGCTAGATTTTGGCAGTTTACGGCATGAATAGTCGACTGATGATCATTAGAAGTCGACTGATCAACGGCTAGAAAATATCCCAACGGCTATAATCTGAGCCAGGACAGTCGACTGTAGAAGACTACACAGGCGACTGTAAAACAGACAGTCGACTGTATAACCTTCATCAAGCGACTACTGCAGGGATGGAAGAAAAACAGAGAGGGATACATATTTCGCACTTACGCCTTTCAGACGACTGATAGCCATTTCACAGGTGACTGTAAATAGACAGGCGACTGTAAAAACTTCATCAGGACACTGTCTTGCACATTGGGATGAAGCTCAGAAAATGCAAGAAGCGCACAGTCGACTGTCGACCAATTCATAGACGACTGTAAGAATACTGGCGACTATAAATTGAACATCAGTCGACTGATGCGAAAAGCTCAAGATGAGTCAATAGAAAAGTTGACTTGAGCTATGCATCACAGTCGGTTGTGGAAGGCTCGACAGACGACTAGAATCACCCAGTCGACTGTAAGACCTTCAGCAGGCGACTGTAGGAGAGCCAGAGACTCCAAATGAGTCTTTGGGCTAGTTGAACCTATTGGGTTGGATTCTATGATAATCCTAAGGCTCACTAAGATGGTGAAATGCATATGCATGAGAGTATGACCATCTATCAAGGCATTACAATAATCCTAGACTCAAAAAGAGAAATGCAAGTAAATGAAATTACATGGATTACAAATTGCATCTCCTAGAGTCTAAGTCTTCAAGCTCACTATACCTTGATGCTCCACATCATCTCCAAGCTTTGGCACTCCTTGATGAGCTTCCCTTCATCAAGCTCCAAGATTTGTCATTGCTCCTCTAGATGTCCATCCATCATCATGCTCCAAGCATTGGCTTCATTAGATGATCTTCATGACTTCATCCAAGCTTGAGCACACCATCACTCTTGGAGGTCTTTAAGATATCCCTTGTAATATCCTCCCAGCATTATGCTTTGTCTCATCAACATATAATCATTAAGATAAACTGAGACTAAAATATAAGATTGATTAGCACACTAACATAATGTATTGATCATCATCAAAACAACGTTAGTCTTGAAACCAAGAACTAACAATCTCCCCTTTTTGATGATGACAATACATTATATCAAAATATAATAAACATTGAAATAAACAAAGTGTGCTAACAAACTCCCTCAATCAATAGCTCGACAGGCGACTGGAATCACCCAGTCGACTGTAAAACCTTCAGCAGGCGACTGTAGGAGAGCCAGAGACTCCAAATGAGTCTTTGGGCTAGATGAACCTATTGGGTTGGATTCTATGATAATCCTAAGGCTCACTAAGATGGTGAAATGCATATGCATGAGAGCATGACCATCTATCAAGGCATTACAATAATCCTAGACTCAAAAAGAGAAATGCAAGTAAATGAAATTACATGGATTACAAATTGCATCTCCTAGAGTCTAAGTCTTCAAGCTCACTATACCTTGATGCTCCCCATCATCTCCACGCTTTGGCACTCCTTGATGAGCTTCCATTCATCAAGCTCCAAGATTTGTCATTGCTCCTCTAGATGTCCATCCATCATCATGCTCCAAGCATTGGCATCATTAGATGATCTTCATGACTTCATCCAAGCTTGAGCACACCATCACTCTTGGAGGTCTTTAAGATATCCCTTGTAATATCCTCCAAACATTATGCTTTGTCTCATCAACATATAATCATTAAGATAAACTGAGACTAAAATATAAGATTGATTAGCACACTAACATAATGTATTGATCATCATCAAAACAACGTTAGTCTTGAAACCAAGAACTAACAATCTCCCCCTTTTTGATGATGAAAATCCATTATGTCAAAATATAATAAACATTGAAATAAACAAAATGTGCTAACAAACTCCCCCAATCAATATGCAAATGTGCACAAAATATAAACATGTAAAGCACAAATCATATTGATGGTTGTTATGCAAAAACATACCAATTGATAATACTGCATAAACAAGCATAAGGTATATTTTTACATAACATATTTCTCTCCCCCATTGGCATATCAAAAAATGGGAAAAAGCCCAATAGGAAAACCAAGGGCAAGAGAAATAACCATCCCATATGCACAAACAAAAAGTGAATGAAATTCAATGTGACATATGAATGGAAAAATAATGTTAGCAAGCAAAAATTCCATACTCCCCCATAATCATACAAAACATGCAAACATGGGAGTAATGGACACACTCACAAAAATGTGGGTACAAAATGTAAACATACAAGTATGGTACCCAAGCAATGAATAACAATGTGAGTGAGCTAGCAAGTTGGAAACCAAACAAAAGTGTAGTTTGGTTTCCGTATATAGTCATATGAAAATATAACATTACGCACATATGAATCTATATACGCATTCCTATCAAGCCTAGAAACATTCTTAGGAATCCACAAAGAAAGTGATTCGGGATTCTTAAGAAGAGGTTTGGTTAAGGCATGAGTAGGAGGTGAGGGTGCACGCTTATGAGGTGGAACATAAACATTGGCATGTCCCGTGTGTGAAACATGCAATTTAACATTAGGAACATTCACGCAAGCAATTCTACCATGCATAGGAACATGTGAAGCATGCAAATATTTGTCATCAATTTTAGCATGCAAATAAAGCGAGTTATTCCTATGGGTAGATTTATCATGCATATTAACATATGAAGAAGCATTCACACCAATAGATTTTTGAATAGACTTCTTATGCAATGAGGTGTACATATATGCATGATTCTTCTTTGGTTTAATATTCAAAGTTGATTTTTGGCCAAACGAAGACTTAGATGTGACTAACCCCTTAGAAGGCTCTCCCACAAAATTTATTTGGGTACTTCTAGGGAAAGAGCTTGGTTTGTTCACCTTCAAAGTAGAGGATCCCAAAACCTTGTTCTTACTCAATTTGAAGTTTTCAATTTGAGTAGACAATAGCTCACATTTCTTCAAAAGTGAAGAAACGTTGTCATCCCTCTTGGATAGACATGGGCTAAGCTCACAACATTTTGACTTGAGAGCCAATGCATCATCTCTCAAAATGTTGTAATCAGTCTCTGAGTGCATCTTCTCCATTTGGAGTTTGAGAGAAGCATTCTCATCTCTCAAGGCACTCAATTGAGAAAGAAGAGTATCTTTCTCGGTATGCAAAGAATTAAGTTCAACATTATACGATGCATACAGACTCTCTTTCACAGATTTGTGAAAATCACGATCATACTCAATACGAGCTTTAAGAGAGTCATTCTCTTCGCTCAACATGCACACATGAGAATCAAGAGCAATCTTTTCTTGATTCAATGCAATAGTTTGTGTCGCATCACGAAGTTTGGATGATAAAGAAGTGTGTGTGTGTGAGCATCTCTCTCAAGCTTGTTATTATTCGCATTGAGAGAGTTCATAAACAACGCATTATCATTTTCAATAAAATTAGCACGTTGAACGAAAGAGTTACGAGATACCTCATTACCAACGATGCTCTCATCATCGCAAGATTCCTCTCTTCCATACTTTTCATCAAGATAATCCCATATCTCCCCGGCCGTCTCTAAATCACATACTTTCTTTGTAATTTTCGTAGAGAAGGCACTCTGCAACGCATTCCACACTTGAGCATCCGAAGTGATAGACATTGACTCCTCGTGATCATCAAGCCATTGGAACATTTTCTTCCTCTATTTTGAGAAGTGTTTGCCTTTGAAGACGGGAGGATGGGAGAGGGGTTTTTGAGACTTAGAAGTCATGCTTGCAAAAGCCACCAAACCAAGGCTCTGATACCAACTGTAAGGGACCCTGCGGGGCTACACACACTCTAGAGGGGGGTGAATAGTGCAATGGCAAGCAAAGTGCTTAATTAAAAGTTACTAAAATTAAAGCACAATAAACAGCAGAAATTAAACAGAGTGCTCAACAACAACAATCGCAAACACAAAGATTTTACCCTGGTTCCCCAAAACTTGGGTACGTCCAGCCACACCAATATTCACTATAATCCCACAAAGAGAAGTGAATACAAATCTCACAAGGAGATACCCCACCAAGAGGATTTTGCCCTACACAAGGACCCAACCAATCCTACACGAGGGTCAAGACTCCCACCAAGAGAATCACTAACTCCCACTCAGAGAATTATGGTTAGCCCTACACTAGGACACTAAACTCCCACAAAGAGAGTTACTCCCACAAAGAGAGTTATTCCCACAAAAAGAATATCCTAATCCCACAAAGAGATAAACTCCCACAAAGAGAGAATCCTAATCCCACAAAGAGAAATAGGGTTTCGAACATAAACCAAAACGAAACAACACTTACCTATGCCTTGATATGATCTTACCAATGCGATGAAGAAGGCATGCAAGTGAAACTCAAGTGCTTGAGATGAGGCTTTGATTGCACTTGATGATCTTTCTCTCTTCTAGGAATGAATCCTAACACTTCTCACTTGAGTGTATGAAATGAAGAGAAGAAAGATGTTCTCCAAGAAAGGAATGAGATTGAAATCCCTTGGAGAAATTCCCTAGAGCTTAGATGCTATAGCATAAGATTGAAGCTCTAATTAGGGAATGTGGGAGGCGTGGCTTAGAGAAGAGATTTAAATGATCTTCTATGATTTCCTAAACCTTTCAAGAGTTCTAAAAGAACTAAGCCCACTCCTATATATAGGAAGCCCAAAGGAACCCATAAAACCAGCCAAAACCCCAAAGGGAAGAAATCTGCAACGGTTAGATTTTAGCAGTTTACGGCATGAACAGTCGACTGATGATCATTAAACAGTCGACTGATCAACGGCTAGAAAATATCCCAACGGCTATAATCTGAGCCAGGACAGTCGACTGTAGAAGACTACACATGCGACTGTAAAACAGATAGTCGACTGTATAACCTTCATCAGGCGACTACTGCAGGGATGGAAGAAAAACAGAGAGAGATACAAATTTCGCACTTACGCCTTTCAGACGACTGATAGCCATTTCACAGGCGACTGTAAATATACAGAAGACTGTAAAAACTTCATCAGGAGACTGTCTTGCACATTGGGATGAAGCCCAGAAAATGCAAGAAGCGCACAGTCGACTGTCGACCAATTCACAGACGACTGTAAGAATACAGGCGACTGTAAATTGAACATCAGTCGACTGATGCGAAAAGCTCAAGATGAGTCAATAGAAAAGTTGACCTGAGCTATGCATCACAGTCGACTGTGGAAGGCTCGACAGGCGACTGGAATCACACAGTCGACTGTAAAACCTTCAGCAGACGACTGTAGGAGAGCCAGAGACTCCAAATGAGTCTTTGGGCTAGATGAACCTATTGGGTTGGATTCTATGATAATCCTAAGGCTCAGTAAGATGGTGAAATGCATATGCATGAGAGTATGACAATCTATCAAGGCATTACAATAATCCTAGACTCAAAAAGAGAAATGCAAGTAAATGAAATTACATGGATTACAAATTGCATCTCCTAGAGTCTAAGTCTTCAAGCTCACTATACCTTGATGCTCCCCATCATCTCCAAGCTTTGGTACTCCTTGATGAGCTTCCCTTCATCAAGCTCCAAGATTTGTCATTGATCCTCTAGATGTCCATCCATCATCATGCTCCAAGCATTGGCTTCATTAGATGATCTTCATGACTTCATCCAAGCTTGAGCACACCATCACTCTTGGAGGTCTTTAAGATATCCCTTGTAATATCCTCCCAGCATTATGCTTTGTCTCATCAACATATAATCATTAAGATAAACTGAGACTAAAACATAAGATTGATTAGCACACTAACATAATGTATTGATCCTCATCAAAACAACGTTAGTCTTGAAACCAAGAACTAACATGAATTTCTAGTTTGTTAAAGGTTTAAATAACTGTGAGTATGTGTATGTGTTGCCTATGTGCTTATATGAACTGGTATATTGTCTTAATTTGGTTTATGGTTGTGGGTTGTATTATTGAGTGCAGATAGGTGTTGTGTTATGGCTATACATAGCGTGTATGTAGCAATGTAGATAAGTGATGGATGCACGGGTAGTATGAGCAATGCTCCAGGGTGTTTGGAGTAGATGTATCCTAAGGTGGGTATGGGCGCTTTAGACCCGTCCACCCTAAGTTTAGGCCCTTAGCCATATACCGTGTCTATTATAGAATAGGGATATATGTATACGTGTATCGTATGCAGAATGTGTTGAATGTAAGGATTTGAGATTACACAGTGCATGTATAAGTGGGATGGCTATGGGTTTGCACGGTTAAATGGAGTTATGGTATATGTATATATGTGTGTATACGCTTACTCGTAGAATGGTGTCTATAGGACCATTTGGATGTATATGTAGTGCATTGGCATGAGGGGATTGTGTATTGGTATATGAGATATTTATATGTACTTAGGTGTGTTGTAGCAAGTGTGGTGTGATTGTGTGCATGTGTTGTTATTATTGAATGTGTATTAGTATATGTTTTATGAGTGGTTATATGTATATGTATGTGAATGATCCCAATTCTGATATACATGTATTAGTATATGAATGTGTATGTAAACTGGATGTGGATATCTATCGAATGTGTATGAATATTAAAAGGAACTTATTTATGTATATACTAACATGCTAGTAAAAGTGTGAATATATTGGATACTATGTATATAATGGTATAGGTAGCTACCGACTACATGTTGGTACAGTTGGGTAGCTTGCCCGTATGGGTATATGATAGCAGGATATGTATAACATATGTGTATGGGTGGGTGTGCCCGTACATGGGAATATATGCGCATGGTTGCATGGATCCTAATAGGTGTATATACATGTCTGTGTGCATACCTATTATTAGAATAATAATCTGCTCTGTATGAGCGAACGTGTATTTGGCTATGTGTAGGCCTAGAGATCTATATAGGGTACTGAAATGTATACGTCTGTGGATGTATAATGAGTATGTGCATATAATTGGGTTATATAGAGTATCCATGTCGTGTATTGATTGATGTGTATATGTATGATTATGGTTGTATAGATTGCTATTATGTGTGTCATAACAGAGTGTGGGGACATGAAAATGCATGTGTAGTGTGCAGTAGAAGCATATGTGGTTGTGTGTATATTGGTTGGATAGATACATACTTATATATATATATATATATATATATATATATATATATATATATATATATAGGGATCTTCAAATGCGAAAAAAGGGCTTTTCGCACCGTGCGAAAACAATTTTTTAATTTTTTTGAAATTTTTTTTTTCAAAAATTCTTTTTTTGATGTTTAATCCATACAATTATATACCCCAGGGAAAATAATGGGTGAACCCGTTGGGCATTAGAGCACCCATCCACCCGTTACAAATTTAACGGTCTCAAAACGTGCGAATTTGATGAAATGCCTTGATCGAAGGCCAAATGGCATTATTTCTCAACCATTATTTTTTGAGGGGGGTATAACAACATATAATGAGGGTGGAAAAAAGAATTTTTGAAAAAAAAAATTTCAAAAAAAAACTAAAAACATTTTCGCACGGTGCGAAATGTTTGCATTTGAAAATTTTCCTATATATATATATATATATATATATATATATATATATATATATATATCCTCGTTAATTATCTGTGAATTTTTCCGACAAGGTTGCCTATCTAAGTGTAACTTGGAGAAGCGTATTCCAGTTTGTATGTGTGAATATATAGGTATGTAACAGAGTATGTGTGTATGTATATACGTATGCAATATGGATGTAAATGTAATAAATATGGAATATATGTGAATATATCTTTGATAAATGTAAGTGAATGAAACTGTTTGGTATGTAGGTATTAAGATGTGTGTGTTTGTTTGCATATGTATACGCGTGTGGGTATATGGATATTTATAACTATTTGACTATTATGACAGTATGTGCGTAGGATGTACAAAGGTAGTTATATATATGCATATGGCAGGGGATGTGTTATGTTTGTGCACCCTTGTGTGTATTGTGTGTGGTATATGTACCTATCTGTGTGAGGCAGTAGGTGCACTGCTATGGATGTGAGGTTATGTGTAAATTTATTTATAGTATGATTGTGAACCTTATATGACTTGATCATGCATGTGTTAGTACGTGCACGCGAATGTATGTATGGATGTACTAAATAATGTGTGTATATAGATATTTATGTGCCTATACATACGAGTGAGCCCATATGACTAAGTATTAGGTGTAATGGGATCAGGTGTACATACGGTGTGACACCGTGATAGTGACCCTATCTATCAAGAAATGGTGTGTAAATTAATGTGTATTGTTGTGTGTATGTGCATGGATATAGACGTATATGTATATATATAATCGGTAGAATATAAGTCGTTATACTTGAAGGTATCGTGATATGGATACGATATGATGTCGTATGCACATGGATATGAGTAGTAATCTAAATACGTACAATAATACGTACAGAGACTTATTTATGGCGTGTGATGTGTATGTTAGTGTGTGAATACATGTGCGAAGACATTTATGTGAAGAACATATATGTATGTGTATGTAGTGAGTGCAGATAGTGATGTCGATGTACTACTAGATTAATAAAAGGATGTATCCGTGATATGTATGTGATGCAGATGTGTGTGGATGACCATGAAGTATATAGTGTTTATAGGTGTGGGGCAAGCATGTATTCTTGTTTATGCTTCATGGGTAATAAGACCATCATATCTAGTTGAACTTTGTCAGGGTTCACCCCCTCAGTCCGAGGATGGACTATATTTTAAGGTGGGTATGATGTCATGCCATATCTTGCACTGTACATGTATTCTACTGAACACACGTGATATTTCTACCTACGATGCATATGTAGGCATGAAATTAGCGTAGATATCGATGTATGTGACGTAGCACAAGGGGGATTGGGCCGTAATACATGGCTTCAGGAAGAGAATGCGAACTGTGAATGCGGGGGAAGTGCAAATGACGTCATGAGTATAAAATAGCGAGAATGTGTTAGGCGTGTGTGTGTGATGCATGTATGCATGCATGGATGTGCGTGGATGTATGTAGGGTGAGCCATGCTAGTGTGAAAGGGGTTAGGGGTCAGTGGCAATACCCATAAATTTTTACAAAGGTGAGGGGCAAAACGGTCATTTGGACTAAAACTGTTGTGCGTACATACTTAAGTGGTCGGTGCATAAAATAAGGGCAAACTAGTAACTACCTAAATGATGGAAGGGTATTTTGGTCCTTTATTCATGGAATATTCCTTTCTTGGAAGAGAAGAAAGGAATAAGAAAAGGGAAGAAAAGAGGAGAGAAAGCTATAACACTCTCTTTCTTTCTCTCATTTTCCACCATTTCCTCTCTCCCCTCTCCCTCCTACAATGGCCGACCGCCCTACCTCTCATTTCCCCCTCCTCGATCAAATGAAAACCCTAATTTCCATGCCCTAATGGAAGGAATTCAAGCTTGCTTCAAGGAGAAAGGAGATGGAATGAAGAGAAAGAGAAGGAGAGAAGGAAAGATTAAATTTTGAGGTAGGATCCAACTTGGTTTTGGAAATTCAATTAGGGTTTATTTCTATTATGTTTTCACATCATGTTTACTCAATTTGGATTAGGAGTAATCAAATTCATGTGCCAAAATTCAATTTCATGCAAAACCCCTTGAAAATTCCAAGCAAAACTATCTCTTTGACATCCTGAAATTTTGATGTATGTTGTTTCTTTAATTCTGATTATTGTAGCTCGAATTAGGGTTTGAAACTAATATGAGCTTGTAGATCTTTAAGTTCTACTCTAAAATCATATAAATTTTGATATATGTTCAATTTCAGAAATTAGGAGCAAAAACTCCATCTTTACAACATATCTGTTTGATTTTCAGTGTTGACACAGTTTAGAAAAATAGACCTAAACACCTGCACACACAATGGAATTTGATGATCTTGGTCTCGTTGGAAACTTAACAAGTTTATCTATAATTTCATCATAGTGCTTAGATTTCAAATTTAGGTAAAACATGCTCAAAAACAGCAATATTTACATGCTCTGAAATCTGTCTGAAAAACAGATTTGACACACTTCACCAAATAATTCACCATAAATCACCTACTTAATATTTTTGCATGAAATTTTATCTGTGAATCCAAGACTAATATATCGATAATTTCATTTGGAACAACTTATCAAATTCTCAATAAAAACTGATGTTATATGCCATGTATTTTCAACTTCTGCAAATTTCCAGTAATCTGAAGTACTAATGTGGTGTTATACATTGTGCACCATTGCTATTTCACCCTCTATAGTGCATGATTATTGTTGTTGCATGGAAGATAGATTCATGATATGTTTTTCCAATAGATTTTCTAATGTTCTTACGGACATATACGTCACGTTCACCACGTGTTTGTGAAAATGCCACAATGAAGTGAAAGTTGAATAATATGATAAATGAGCTTGTAAACATTTGTACTACGAAATGTGTTGTGAAATAGTAATGACGGGGTCATGGAGAGCATGGTTTCATATGTAACAAATAACGAACTGATATGGATATGATGAAGGGCATGCCATTTGGGTGCATGTCCCATGTTGATATGTGATGTGACTACGATGGAGGTTATGACACTTTGGCGCATGACCCATGTTGGTATGAGTGTGGAATGTGATGCCATGCAACATGATTCCTTCATTGCTAAATGATGAAATGAAATTCTCGAATGTCTCAGTCCTCTCTAATGAGGGTGAGTTAGCAAAACCTGGGTTTTAGGTGGGATTTGAGTAAATTGTGGATATTAGGCCTGGACTGAGAAGTTGGGGAAATGATTATGTGATATGTGTTATTTATACCCACTCGCCTTTACCGGGAGTGGAGGGGACATACGGAGGTTGTGTTGCTATGGGAGAGCCCCACTCCTGCCAGGGACGGGGGAGCTGAGAGGCCCTGTGTTGTACAGTGCCCGTGTCCACTGCGCCGTGTGCTATATTCACTCCAAATTTAGGGTGATGTCCATGTCCTGGTATCATACAGTTTACCCAAGTTCCAATAAATGCAATTATAAATTTACAAAATAAGAATTTGTGTGTTACTCCTTCTGCTGGCAGCACTTTCCCTTCCCTTTGTCTGTTCTTGTAACTCTGTGCTATGCCTCAGGCAATTGCACTTATCTTATTAGATAATGGTTGCTTAACACTTGTGTTGTTGTTATTATTATTCGGGCTAACCCTTTTCTTGCAGTAACTCGACATTGGACCGTAGGTATGATCCTCTTACTTGGCTATTCACTCTTCAATATACATTAATTTATGTGTCTTATTCCCTTGCCTTGTCTTCTGGATTGATAACCCTAAAGAGATGCCTAGATCCAAGTTGGTTCCTACTGGGGCACGCATTGACGTGCTCCTCCTTATTTTTCAGGTAGCAGTGGCAGCATGGTTATTGGTGACTAGGAGTTGGGTTTCAGGTATAGCACTTGGTGTGAACGGTAGGTTGTGGTATGACATAGTTGTCTTGGGAGGTGGAGAGTGACGGTGTATATGTAGTGGTGTACTTGGAGTTTGTATATTAAAGGAAGTTGTTAGATGTATGATATGTTGTTGTTGATCTATGTATTCAAGAGGTCGTTTTAATGTTATTGTGAAGCTTTACTTGTACTATCCCAGCATGTACGCAGTGGCTTGCTTGTTCAGTTTCTCCTTTCACTTTCCTTCCCTCTCTCATCACCCTCACTCTTCAAAATACTTGAAAAAAAATTTAGATGACGGGTATTCTGGGGAACGGGGCGTGACATATTGTAGTTCCATACATGGCATATTTGCATATGAATCCAAATTGGAAAAGAATTAAACCATGCCAATCAAACATTTATGAATTTGATACCAAAATGATAATTCGAAAAATTGCATGGCATTAAAGCATGAAGAGACTACGCATGAAGCTAGCGGCTATGGACAAGGAGTACAAATATGATATGCAATAAAGAGCAATGAGTGATGGCAAGATGGAGGTATCTCAAAAAAATTAAGCTAACATCAAAATCCTAACAAACCTAAAGATTTTAATACTCTACCCCCAACTTAAAATAAACATAGTCCTCAATGTTGGAAGAGTATTATATCTCGGCAAAAGATCCTTAAAAAAAGAAAAGAAAAGCATCGGAAAGCACTAAAATAAAACATTTATTTATTTACACTATTAGAAAGAACACATCGTGACAAAAGACGGATCTCGAATGTATAACGGTGGAGGAAGTTGATCTATCAGCTCCTTTTGCTCCTCCGCCAGCTGCTTTGGAGCTAGGCCTCCACCGGCCTCCTTGGATTCTAGCAATGCAACTCCCAGTGTCCCCTTGGGATAATATATGTCATGTGGGAGAAGAACTGCATCAATCCAAGTCATGTCCTCATTCCCTACAAAAGCATTCCAAAACGGGTCGTCAAAACAAATAAAACAATTTAAATTCAAACGATGACAATCTGAATCAAAAATGTGTAGAAGTGCAAATTGGGATTCAGAAATGCAAGGCATGAGATGGTGAGAACTTCCCGGAAAAATGGCGCTAGGTGTGGCATGATACTCTGCCTCAGGAGGAGGGGGAAGCGGCTGCAGAAGAGAATCTGAAGGAGACGACGGCTCAGGCTTAACGTAAACCGTCTCGCAATCATCCTCGCTATCAATAAATGTAGGATCCGCATACCTCCCCAGATTATGAAGTGTATCCTAAAAATCTCCATGAATGATGATCTGTATCCTGAGGTGAAGGGTATATGAGCTGCTGCACTGAAGTAAAGGGAAGGTCTGGCTCGGGCTCCGTCATGGTCTGTAAACTCACTCCCTCGCCAAAATCATCATCATCATCGTCAACAAAAAATCTCCCAACAGTCAGTCACATGCACTCATACACCTTAAAATGGGCGGATGTAGTAGACGGGAAACATAACTCAGGCTCTCCAACATCATCCAGATCGCTCTTGCCTTCACATGCATCCACCACAACATCACCACCAACATAAAAATGCATCGTGTCATCAACATGGTCGACACGCACTCCATCATCCATCTCCCCCGGCTCATCCAAATGTATATGCTCAAACTCCTCTACTTGGCCCCAATGCACCCTCTTCACAGGTTTCTCTTGGTATTCCATAGGGTCGCATTGGAATGAGCCCTCAACTGGCTCCTCGGGCTGGTCCTGAACCTGCTGGACTGTCTCTTCATACTCTGCAAGGTCCCTCAGGTAACACCATGAATCCTCGGTCGAAAAATCAAAGAACTCCCCACCGCAGCTCATCTGCACGAAATCTCGCCCAGACGGCGATAATCCTGTATAGAATATCTGCAGGAGATGATCCTCGCGGAAACTCTGGTGTAGGCACGCAAGCACCAAATCAGTGAACATCTGCCAAGCCTGATGGTAGGCCTCTCCATCAGCTTGGGTAAAGCTCGCTATGTATTGCTCCATGGCATGCCGCCCCTGTACCTGCTCCAAAAAAGTAGGCAAAAATACTCAAAGAAATTCAGCCTGAAATGACAACCAAGGAAAATGTGAGTCGAGAGAAAATGAATCAAACCACAATCTAGCATCATCTTGTAAAGAAGAGGGAAAAAATATAAAATATATGCAATCATCGTAAATGTTCCCACCAAGACAAGAATACATCCACTCTTCAAAAAATTTAATATGTAAATGAGGGTTTTCCCACTCCGTGCCATAAAAGTATGGCGGAAGTGGGATATCCTCCAAATCAATGTCCGAAAAATCTGAAGATGATGCCATGTTTTTTTAAAAAAAATTTCCAAGAAAATGAAAGTAAACAACGAAAAGACTCAATAAGTGGAAAATAAATAAACAAAAAGACACAACACTAAGAGATAGAAGTATCACACTAAAACTTTCAAAATCAATCAAAAAATGCTAATAATAGAAACAGTTGTCCCCGACAACGAAGCCAATTGATTGAACCGAAGGACGCACAAGGAGCACGCCTTCCACTCCCAAGCGTAAGAGCGTCAATGCAATAAATTTATAAATAACCGGTGAGTTCCAGGTCGGATCACATGGACAAGTCATTCTATATTCACAAAATTGATCGATAAAGAAAAATAAAGCGTGCTAGAACCACCTTGCTAACAGTGGAAAAGTGTGTGAAAAAGTGAGGAATCTACAATACTATCCTAAGTGGGTATGGTTAGAGAGCCAAATGTGGAGTAGGATAGCTAGGAGAGAAAGCATGGGTTGTGGGTTCACTAAGATTGGTGTTAATCAAGCTGTAATTACCCGCATATAACTCAATTGATTATCCGGGTAAAGACACTCAATCGGGATATTTAGCATTCATGAACACAAAAATTTACAATAAGCATGGATGCATCATCATAGCACTAATCAAATTAGGAACATGGATTCATCTCGAATTGAGCCCTTTCGGGTCTTTACCAATGAAAATGTGCCCTAACAATTCATCCAAGATTAGCAAGATAATAGGCAAGAGGAAATTAGGGCTAAAATTAGCAACCAAACACAATGAATCACAACCCAAGCAAATTAACACTACCCAATCATCATGAATCAAAAGATGGAATTTTCATTCAAAGTTAACCCAAATTCATTACATTAGAGAGATATCAAAATACAAATAGGAAGAGGAAAAATTTCACACAAGCTTTCACCCTAAATGAAGCCTTCCCTCTACCAATTTGCTCCGCATCCAAGCTTTCCAAGCTCACATGGCCTCCAAGCCCTAACCCTAGCTTTTGGAAAAGAAGAGGGGGCTTCAAACCCCCTAAAATCTGTCAAAAAAACCAAGCTAAGCCGAACTCCGCTCAAAAAAACGCAACAGGCCTCTTAATGCATTGCGGGTCGGAGCCATGCACATTTGCGCCCGCCGCCCGCAAAAATCAGCCTACACACAAGGCCGTGCGCGCTCCTGGGTAATTTCGCGGAGCAGGCTGGCCCGCTGGCCGGCCCGCAAAACATTTTTTTAACTTTTTTTATTAAAAACCCGCTCAAGCGGCGACGGCCCGCTTGCAAAAACGCGTGCTGGCCCAAGCGGTCGTTTTATTATTTTTTTTTAATGGGCGGCGGCCCGTAGGATTTGAAGAGCAGCTCGGCGCCACGTGGCGCCACCAGATCGTGACACGTGGTGCCACCAGATCGCGCCACGTGGTGCCCCCAAGTACATCTATTTTCTGGCTTTTTAACCTCATTTCTCCTCCATTAAATCCATGAAAAATACCTAGAAGCCCCAGAAAAATCCCAAAAATTCTGGAAAATCTACAAGACTCCTAGGGGTACCTGAAAAATATAAGGAGAAGAAATTAGTCCATATGAATATAAAATAAATATATTGACTATTATAAAACACTATTGATCTCCAATAATCCATATAAATTATTTACATGCTCAAATAATTCCTAAAAATGGCGATATGATCACAATAATAGCAGGAGCATATGAAAAATAGTAGGAAGCCAATAAGGACGATAAAAACCGTATTTTGTGCAAAGAATGAGGATAAGCTCTAAAAATGACATGTAGCGAAAATATACATAAAAAGAGCAAGATTAAGTATAATTCTTAGCACAAAATAGGGATAGTTAGGGGGTATACATATACACTTTTCACTCTGAATCATCTGGTCATGTACAAAGATGTGATATGCGGTGGGCCGGCCTCGGGCGGAACCTCTGCGTCGCAAAGAAAGAGTTATATGTGGAAGGTTATAATGGCGGGTGTCGTCGCAGGGGCAAACCAAAGAAGGGTAGCTCCACCCCCATCTCCTTCTCTGACGATGACCAGGAGGGGATCGAGCTGCCACATGATGACGCCATCATCATCGAAGCACTCAGTGGGCCAGAAATTGTGAGCAGACTCTTGGTCGACACCAGCAGCTCGTGCGACATACTGTTTTTGTCAACGATCCAGAAAATGGGATTGGGTGAGGGGGACCTGAAACCATGCTTGGGCCTGATTGTCGGCTTCATTGGCCATTCGGTGCCCATTGTCGAAACGGTCGATCTGCCCGTCACCCTGGGGAGAGGCCGAGGATTGTCACGCGAATGACACAGTTCATCGTCGTTAGCGTCCCCTCAGCGTATAACGGCATCATTGGGCGGCCTTACATAACCGTCGTCAAAACTCTCCCCTCGCTGCTGCACCAAATAATAAAGTTCCAGACTCCATATGGGGTTGGTCAAGTGCGAGGAAGCCAGAGGGTTTTACGAAGCTGCTACGTCGGCTCCACCAAGTATAAGCAGTCCAAGCAAGAACTGTCGATCGAACTCCTTGATGGTCGGAATGACTTCGCTCATCAACGACCAACTCCGGTAGAGGGCGTAGAGGAGGTGCTACTGACGAAGGAAGCAGACAGGATTGTGCCGATTGGCACGAAATTGACCGCAGAGCTGAAGGTGGGGCTAATCGACCTCCTCAAAGAGAACTCTTATATCTTCACATGGTCCCCTGTAGACATGCCTGGAGTCGACCAAGCAGTGATCGTCCATGAGCTGCACGTCGACCCTGAAGCTCGCCCTGTGCGGCAGAAGAAGCAGAGCACTGGGGGAGAGAAAGTGCGGGCAGTGGGCGAAGACGTAGAGCGACTTTTTGAAGCTGGATTCATTAGAGAGGTGAGCTATCCTGACTGGCTTGCCAATATGGTGATAGTGAAGAAGCCCAGCGGTAAATGGCGAATGTGTGTGGACTTCACCGACCTCAATAAAGTCTGCCCAAAGGATAGCTTTCCACTACCGAGGATCAACCACCTGTTGGACAATGCCTTAGGATATGAACTTCTAACTTTCATGGATGCCTTTTCAGGCTACAACCAAATACAGATGGCGACCCATGATGAGGAGAAGATGGCGTTCATCACAGACCAGAGGACATTCTGCTACACCAAAAAGCCGTTCGGACTCAAGAACGTCGGATCGGCCAACCAATGGATAGTCGAAAAAATCTTCCATCCCCATGTCGACAGGAATCTAGAGGTCTACATCGACGACATGTTGGTGAAATCAAATAAGGCAGAAAATCATCTCGTCGACCTGGAGGAGACATTCTAAAAGGTGAGACGCTACAACCTGCGGCTCAACCCAGCCAAGTGCATATTCGACTTACGGCTGACGACATGTTAGGGTCGCTCGGTAGCGAAGGGGTGGCACTTCAACTTACGGTTGACGACACAGTAAGGTCGTTGAGTGGCAAAGGGGTGACCCTTCGACTTATGGGCTGACGACATGTTAGGGTATACATGGGTTTCATCAATTTGAGTTTGGTTCATCTAGTGTTAAGGCCAAAAATGATCGAAACAATTGTGCTGCTAACGTGGACCCTTTGTACTGATTCGGATCCCCGTCAGCAGGTTGAGTGGGACCCTAGTTGGAAGAGCCAGGGTCAGTTGGTGGATGATGGATGACTTGTGATGCTCGATCAACCTTCGAGCGGCCTGAATGTCGATGGATCGAGGCTGGGAGGCTCTGGAACGACCCTCACAGAAGATCGAGACTCGGTGATCTGCACCACAAGGAAGTGTCAGGGGGTTGGATCTGGGTTCCTACCCAAATCCCCTCCGATGCTTAAGTTAGAATGGAAACTTAAAGAAGAGAGAGAGCTTGGAGCAGCTGAGCATGACCTACGGAAGTTCGTCTCAGATCTGACGCCGCAAGCTATTTAGTGGAAGAAATATATACTGAAAGAGTAGAGTCTGTGTATTAGATCTCATACCTTGTGAATTGGAACCCCCTTACCATTGTCTTTTCAGGTATTTACAGGCAGTTTTCTGATGATTGCAAGTTACAGTCCCTCATTGATTCGAGCGCGATCTTCTCCGAGATTCGTGATAACGACTGCCCATTTACTAGGCCCCATTAACTTCTCCCTGAGTATCAGTGAGAGCTCAACGGTCGAGTGAGCCATTCGCTTGACTTGGTATTGCTCTGCTTTAGTGGCGGGTTTCGGGTCGTTGGCACTAAATGGGTCGGGTATTCTAATACTCCTGGTTTCGGGTCGTTGGAACTAAATGGGTCGGGTATTCTGATACTCCTTCATGATCCGTACACGTGCACTAACATCTAGTTTTTCCCAATGATTTGATCCTTTTTATGGAGAGACTAATGGGACTCTTTTCATAAAATTAATAAATGCTCTATTGAAGAAAATTGTTTCGAAAAGGAAGCAGAATTTATTTGATGAAAAACATGCTTTATTGAAGAAAGTAAAAAGCATACAGGAATTTCCGAATTTCGTCGGGGTTGTTTTCGTGCCACGCCTTTTATTCGACCTTGAGCTTAGAAGCTTTATTAGTCGACCACCTTAGGGAGGGGCGACCTCGTCATCTTGCCCTTTTGTTTCGAGGGCCCCTCCTTGCTGGGTTGATCGTTAACCAGGTTTTTGGGATGCCCGCACTTGACCAGTGCATCGATCTTCTTTTTGAGCGTCCAGCAATCGTTGGTATCATGCATATAGTCGTTGTGGTGCTTGCAGAACTT
Source organism: Scilla litardierei (assembly GCA_030789695.1). Taxonomy (NCBI): domain Eukaryota; kingdom Viridiplantae; phylum Streptophyta; class Magnoliopsida; order Asparagales; family Asparagaceae; genus Scilla; species Scilla litardierei. Next base: position 320,910,407 of record CM061141.1, read on the forward strand.
GAGGTTGTCACTTTTCTTATATTTGCCTTTCTTGGTAGATTCATGGACCAGTTCTTCCCGTGGGGCATAAGTAAGGACCTCCATCTTGGGTGCGCTTGGCCTCGCATAAGTTGGGCATTCCTTGCTCCGATGGCTTCTCTCTCTCGGTCTCTTGTCCCAAGATTCCTGGCAAGGGGTTCCCTCAGTTGGTCTTTCTCGCTTAGTTACTTTCGATGTGTCTTTTCCAGTAGCTTCAGCCGGTTCCTCCGCTTCTTCGGAGATGATGACTCAATCTGATATATTGAACATCTCCGTGAGGTTGTTAGGCCGAAACTGGTGGAGCACCCTTCACAAGTGTTTGTCTCATACCGCTTGAGTAAAAGCCGTGATAACAGTTTCAGCCAGCGTCTCCTCTACTTCGATCCGTTCGTCGTTGAATCGCTGGACGAAGTCTCGAATGGATTCATTATCCTTCTGCTTGAACGTACAGGGGTGGGAGGACTTCTCTCTTGGGGCATCGACCTGCAACAAATTGCTTGCAGAATAAATCGTCCAGTTCGTCAAACACCCGATACAGCCGTCGGGTAGTCCGTCGTACCAGCCTTCCTCCCTATTAAAAATGGTAGCATGAAAAGCTCGGCAGAGGTATGGCTCATCATCCCCATGAAGCAGCATCACATTTAGATACTTGTGGATGTGCGACCATGGGTCGCCTCTGCCGTCATATGCTGGCAAGGGCAGGAGTTTGAACTTCGGAAGAGAAGGAGCAGATGTGATGTTCTCCTTCAATAGGGTTTGTCGAAGTGCAGACTGGATGAGTATGGATCGCCATTCCTCACCTTGCACGTATGTAGCTCCTAAGGATCGGTTTGGGATTTCTTCCCTCCTCACATATCCACTTGCAAGATTGAGAGAGTTGTAACCCGGGGGATCCCGTATATTACTTGATCCAAGATGTTGTGGGTCGTCTCCTTGTAGTTGGAGGGAGTGGATCCTCCCAGGAAACCGAAGGAACGATGGTCATTCCCCCCTCGCCATATTGGTAAGATGTGGGGGGTTGTATTGTGTGGGGTGTTCTCTTGTCGATCCGTTCTTGGATCTCTCGAATCCCTAACCACAGCTGCGCCTCTCGTTGGTGGCAGGGTCGGATTTGGAGGCGATGGTGGCTCATTTGTAAGTGGTGGTTCGCACAAGTGTCACGAACACGCTGAGACTATTGTCGACTCGATCTGCAAATTGATCGACCTACTTCTGGGTCACCTTAGGTTCTTTGGTGGCCTTCCCATGTTGCTTTGATGGGGATGCAGAGCCCGAGGCATCCTCCACTAGGACATTGTTCGCTTTTTGTTTCTCCTTTGGACCTTGGCTCAGTCCGATATTACTGGGTCCAGCCGACATAGCTTTTTGATTGCTTTGAGATGTCAAACTGGTTAGCTGTTTTCCACAGTCGACGCCAAACTGTTAATGCCAAAAATGACCGAAACAATTGTGTTGCTAACGTGGACCCTTCGTACTGAGTCGGAACCTCGTTAGCATGTTGAGTGGGACCCAAGGTTGGAAGAACTAGGTTGTTTGATGGATGATGGTTGGCTTGCGATGCTCGATCGACCATCAAGCAGTCTGTATGTCGATAGATCGAGGTTAGAAGGCTCTGGAGCGATCCTCACAGAAGATTGAGACTCGGCGGTCTGCACCACAAGGAAGAGTTAGGGAGGTCGGATCTGCGTCCCGACCCAAATCCCCTCCGATGTTTAAATTAGAATGGGAACTTAAGGAAGAGAGGGAGCTTGGAGCAGCTAAGATCGATCCACGAAGGTTCGTCTCAGATCTGGCGTCACAAGCTCTTTTGTGGAAGAAATATAAGAAGTGTGTAGAGTCTGTATTAGATCTCGTCCCTTGAAAGTTGGAACCTTTTGGTATTTATAAGCCTCCTGGGTCCTTTCAGTGACGTTGGGGGGATAACGGTCACCAATTATGGTACAATGATCTCCTCCTTTAATAGGAGTAACCGTGGCCCACGTTCCTGCTATTTAATCTCACGTTCGATTGGTGGGAGTGAAACGAGTGACTGGCTGGTGAGGTTTGACTGAGTTGATATCGGGCTTCATTTGTGGGCTCTGTCGGCTTTAGTCACTAGTTGGTCAAGTTATCTTGAGTGCCGGCCCAATGATTCAACAATATAAGTATATATGGGGTTGGCCCAAGGTGGCAATCACGGCTCAGTGTACTAAGGGCTGGCACAAAGATGTAACAGTTTTGAATACAAATTCTATCATCTTCATAGCCACACCACACTCACGTACTTTTCAACCCAAGGCTATAGGATCGATCTTGTGATTCAACGAAAAGGTTAAGTATTTCTCTCAATGCTTGCTTGAGAGAAAGGTATGGTTACGCTGGATTGTTGTGGTAGTTAAGGTTACTCTCGAGGGAGTTAAAGAGGGTTGGTTCTTAGCACCTGGTTGTTGTCGTGTTGAGGGGTTTATACTATACTTACGGATTTGCAAGTGAATAGTGGAACTCTCAATCGTAATTTTCTTGGGGACTGGACGTACATCGAGAAGATCGAACCACTATAAAATTTTTATACTAATGTTTTTATTGTGCCTTGTGGTTGATCTCTATGAACTTATAATGTGTGTTTGGTTCCGCTGCATATATTCTTTGTCGATTAAGGATCTCTGTATTTTGGGCAGCCACACTGTGGAAAAGTTTGTCTACGGTAGAGATCCTTTCATATCCCATTTTATTTATAACATTTATTTCGCATTTAATTGCCTCCGATCTCATGTTTTCAGCCAACACAAAACAGCACCGTGTGGACCATTCATTCAATACTTGATTAGGTGTAGGCAGAGGCCCTTTTTTTTGGATTAATGGCAAGAACAACAATACACTCTCATTTTTTTGGATCATGGGAAACTCGTTCAGCCTTGCTCTCCCAAGCAAAGGCATTCGCTACTACTACTAATTTTATTTTTATTTTTTACTAATATTACTGATGGCAGGATACAGGAAGGAGCTTAGTCGAGACGTGACGCCGCATGTTCAGATCCCGTAGTGTTTCTGAAGAATATTCTCGCCGTCGCCGTACGACGTTTTCCTGTGCTGGTGGAAAACGTCGTAGACGAAGGGCCTGTAGCGGAGCGGGTGGCCGTCGTCGACGAACGCAGGGGCCGGCTCCACGACCTGATCGTCCTTGGGCTTGAGGAACAGGCCGCAGCACAGGCGGTCCTTGCGCCCGCTGAAGAAGACCTGGTGGTATGCTGGCTGCAGCCTGCCGTTGCTCCAGGCCTGCGGCATCGCAAATCGACGTGTCTTCAGTAAATTTAAGTTTCTGCAAGCAGGTCTACGGAGAACGTCAAATTACGTACCCGGAGGGCTTCGCCGGCGAAGACGACGAAGTTGCCGGAGCCGAGCTCGACGGGGACCCAGCCGCCTGCCTTGCTCTTGACCATGAGCCCCTCGACTTCGTTCTGGCACAGGATCGTGAGGTAGTTGAAGTCGGTGTGGCCCGGCAAGCCGAGGGCGGCCTCCTCCTCCTTTTCCTGGGCCGAGTACTTGATCATGTGGAGGAGCGCCTCGGTGCGCCCGACGCGCGTGTCCTCCCTGCTCACCCCGTAGCGGTCGCAGGCCATGTCCAGGATCGTCTGCATGATGCCCAGCATCTTGTTGCTCATCGTGTTTATGGTTTGGCTAGAGGGAACCCGCGACCGAAGCTGGTTAGTTAGTTAAACCCCCCATGTCGAAAGTTGAGGACACGATAGCTTACCAAAACTTGTCGTTGCCCTGGGGCCACATGAGGCGGGTGAAGGCATCGGCCGCCTCGATGTCGACGGCGTTCATCACCCCCTGGACTTCGTACAGCGGGACCTGCGGTATGCTCTTCGGCAGCGTCGCGTGCCGGGCGTTGTTCGCCTTGGCTTCGACCGGGAGGTCGAACAGGCTGCGCAGGGCGGCCAGGAGATCCTCCCGATCGCTGCCGGTGATCCTGTCGTAGCTCACCAGGACGCAGCCGTCGGTTTCGAACGCGTCGCAGACCCTCCGGGATGCGAGCCTCCACTCCTCGGTGCCTGCTTCCAACGTTTTGGGATCGCTGGTGAGATCAATGGAAGGGATTGGGTTGGTGATCGATCCCATTTGGCCGAAGATGGTTGGGTTCTTGATCTGTCGGGTTTGTGAAGCCTCTAGTGATTTATAGACAGACGGTCTACCGGATAAAACAGCAAAGGCGTGATAAACGTGGGTTTAAGCCAGATCCTCTTTCTCTACGGAGGGCGACAGCTTCGCGTGCATGCCTAATATTCAATGGTTTTTGAAAAGGAAATTAATGCCACCGAAAAAAAAAACCCAAGCCCATAAGAGATTAATGATTAATGATTGAATTATCTAGCAAATCGAAGCCCATAAGAGCAACTCCACCCCAAATCTCTAAAAACCCCACTTCAAAATGGAATATCTCTAAAAGATGTTATTTTGGAGGATGGTCAACTCCAACCCACCATCTTCAAATCATATTCTTGTTATGAATGAGGGAGGCCTTTGGCCTCCACTCATCTTTATCCCCCCATTACTCCCCATCAAGCTTACTAATATGAACCTTTGGTATCTCATGTCCCTTAGCATTCTACTATGATGAATAAATAGAGAACCATGGCTTTGTGTCATGGTTACTCATTCTCTTGATTTCCAACACGTTATCAGCACTTTAGCTCTCGTTCTTGAGCTTCACCCTTTATCCCCTCAAATCATCCTCGCCGTGTTTAGGAATCTTATCTGCTGCGATCCGTTGCGGCGATTTCTGCGCGTTGAAGCTCGATCCATTGGAATCTTTGGTTGCTGCGATCCGTTGCGGCAATTTCCACTGTACATCTGCATCGTGGATTCATTCTACGGATCTTTATTTTTATCGATATTCCCTAGATCTTTGATCTAGATGTAAATAATTTGACATCCCTAGATCGAAATTTTTGCTTACGCATGATAAATCTGTGTTTATGTTTTTCTATGCTATCTATAACTAAAATTTTAGCAATATCCACAAGAAAAACAATTTTTACAAACAAACAGATTTACTGCTTAGACAAATTTCAAACACTCATATCCCTTTCAATTGCCCATCTGTGTACTGCCCCACCTGACGTGGGAGCTGCCTTACCCGTCGGAGCGCCTCCCAAGTCGTCGACCATCCCTCCGCCGGGGGGGGCCTTCAGATCGTGGCCACCCACCCACCCCGTCGGGGGGAGGGGGCTTTGTGTAGTAGGCCACACACACACACACAGACACACACACACACACCCCCCCCCCCCCCCCCCCGCGTCGGGGGAGCTTTTCACATCAGGAAAGGAGAAGGGGGGTTGTCCCCCCCCCCCCCCCCCCGGGGCTGTGATCAGGAAAGGAGAGGGGGGCACTGCCCCCCCCCCCCCCCCCCCCCCCCAACCCCCGGGCCATGATCAGAAACGCGGAAAGGGGGCGCTGCTCCGGCCACCCCGACCCGGCCACGATCGGAAATAGTGGAACACCCCCCCGGGGGGGCCACGATCGGAAACGGGGGAAGGGGGAGCTGCTCCCTCCCCCCCCCCCCCCCCCCCCCCCCCGGCCCGGTCACGATCGTGATTGGAAAGGGAGGGAGCACTATTCCGACCCCCCCCCCCCCCCTACTGTCACGTTACAAAAAAACAAAACAAAAGTGGCAGTGGGGACTTTTCGTTTCCTGGTTTATTCAACATGTCGAATAAACAGAAAATGTGTGGATACATGACTGAGGAATACCAAAGTGACATTTTGATACAAAAATGGCAGTAGAAATCTGTTTTATTTAACCCTATTCTCCCCAATTAAAGGCCTAATTATGGTAAGGGGGAGAAGAGGCATGTGCCTCCCCAGATGGACTAGAAGCCCAGTAATTAACAGAATTAATATATAAAACTGGGTATTTTTCTTGCTAACGGGCCTGCAGCCCGCAGCCAGCCCGCGGGCCACTGGCCTGCAGTCCAAAATAATTTTAATTCAGAAATTAATATATTTTCTGAAAATACTCTATTTAACCCCTGAAAAATTCCATAAAATTCTGAAAATATCGGAATAAAACCAGAAAATTCAGGAAAAATCAGGGTGAGGAAATTGGGTTTGATTAACTCCTCTCGGGGTATTTTGTCGCAATTTAAAATTTTGTTACTGAATTTTATATGTAATTCTTTATTTATCGCCTTATTTTTAATTGGATAAAAATTAAATTTACGCTTTAATAAATTACAAGGATCCTGAGACCGCTCTGTCGTTAGGTTAGTTAACTAACCTAACGGGTAATGACGTTTCTACGTGGTCCAAGTAACTTTTTAACATAAATTTAATATATTTATCCAATAAAATTGCCTGCAATGTTGAATAATTGTATTGATTATGCATGTGTGTTTGCATGGTTGATTTTTATATTGCCTGTAGCATATATAAACTGCGTGGATGTTGTAAATAATTTTGTCTTGTGGTTTGGGATCGGCCATTTTGATATACACATTTTTATATTCCTCGCTTTCCTTTTCTGTTTTGAGAGATTTTATAGTGAGGTTATAATGTAAAATGCCAATGACCGGAGCTCAGCCAAATTGAAGACAGGGATGAAATCTGCTTTATGCTAGGACCCAAACTGGGTATCCAAGTTGTATTTTTCATTTCTTTTTGTATTTCATTTTTGGACTGTATTTGGACATTTTTGGACATTTTGTTTTCTAAGGGTATCTGGCCAATCCCCACATGACTGTTTATTTACTTTGCGTGAGTTTATTTTTCGCAAATATTAATTCATTTATATTCAATTGCATATATAAATGGCAAAATTGGCTAGCGTCGATTTCGAGGTCCTTGACATAGCAGGAAAAAACTACCTGAGCTGGCGAGTGGACCTGAAGTTCCACTTGCATTCAATAGCACTCCTTCACTCAATTTTGGCCCCCGTAGCGGCCGAGACAACTGCTAGCAAGTCCCCTGCAACGGCCCAGCCAGCTGACAGTTCTACTACCATTGTCTCCGACATGGATAAGGCAAAGGCCATTATCTATATCAGAAGACACATAGATCGGACCTTAAAGGCCGAATACTTAACGGTAGAAGACCCTCTTGAGTTGTGGACAGCACTTGAGGCACGCACTACTACAAAATGGATCTTTAACAGCGCTTAAATAAGGTCTTTAATAGCGCTTTACAAGCGCTGTCTATCTCGCCGCTGCTAAAGGGTGGCTGGTTATAATAGCGCTTTACAAGCGCTGTTAAAGGGGGCCTCTAACAGCGCTTGTTTGTGCAAGCGCTGTTAAAGGCCCCCCTGTAACAGCACTTGTTAGTGCAAGCGCTGTTAAAGGCCCCCCTTTAACAGCGCTTGTTAGTGCAAGCGCTGTTAAAGAGAGACCTTTAACAGCGCTTGTACTAAAGAAGCGCTGTTAAAGGTGGACCTTTCACAGCGCTTGTACTAAACAAGCGCTGTCTAATGGGACCTTAGACAGCGCTTTTTTAGTACAAGCGCTGTTAAAGGTCCACCATAGACAGCGCTTGTACTAAACAAGCGCTGTTAAAAGTCCCAGATAGACAGCGCTTGTTTCAATTCATTTTATTGTTTCTCCCTACATTTTATATTTAAATAGATCCATTTAATGTTCAAAATGCTTAAATAAACCACCAATAACATTAAATTACAAGAACCAATCATTACAAGAACCAATCAAATTAAATTGCTTTTATTCAACAATCACATAAATTAGACAATATGCATTGATATTGGAAGATAATCCGTAATACAAATAAGAAACATTATCACATATAAAAATTATCAGTCATTATCCATTAAATCACTCCTTGAACAATACATTTTCCGACAGCATTATATACATTCCAGAGCGGGTTACATCTCAAAAATCTTTTCTGCTGCCTCTTCTTCTAATTTGCTGTTTTTGTGTATTCTGCTCGCACCTAATAAAGCACCCCACATGCTGGCATCTGCTTCCATCGACATCTCCCTCATAAGAGCTCGTGCATCCGCCAATCGTCTTGCTCTCCCCAGAAGATCAATCATGCAAGTATAATGCTCTGCCTTTGCAGACACGCCAACAATTTTTCAGGTTAGCCACGATTCGTATAGTAATGGAGCCTGCATAGATCTGTATAGATGAAAACCAAGTAAATAATAATAATAAATAGACAGAGAATTAGAATATTGATGGGATAATTGAGAAACTAGAATAAAACTTGGTTGCTGTTAATCTGCTTCAACAGAGAATTAAAATATTGCTGTTAACTGCAACTCTATTGCTTTCTCTATCGTGTCTAGTGTATTAACAAATTTAAACCCAAGATATCACATGACATGTATGCAATATTAGACAGACAAAAGAAAATAGCAATAGGACACGAAACCACGCTACAGGAATTATCCATGTTATATATGTCAATGTAATCCAAACCCTTGTTCTAACTGTAATTACCAGCAATTGCCAAAATGCATATCTAAATTCAAAAGAAGTTTAAGTATTATCTGATAGAGAAAGTAGAGATTAAAATGGTGAAGATTCATTCGATTCCAATAGTCCGTCTCTCAGTTCCGAAGATCTGATAACAGTGCTTAACTATCCAAAAGCTACAGGTTTCAAATGTAAACATCTGACACGTGCAGTTGTGATGTTGGTTCATATGCCAGAAATTTGAAAATAGAAGACATCGTTCATATGCAATTATCTTTCTTATATTCGAAAGTATATAATTAGAAAGCAAATAGTTAGTTATTTAAAAAGAAATCATCAGTGATGGAATGCTCGGCTAACATGCAAAAAATTATAATTATAACATCAAAATAAGGGTAATACTAATATTTTTCAAGACCATAAAGATTGCCCTTGTGGTAGAAATCAAGTGTCCTCTGCTCCAAATCTTCATACAGATCTTGTCTGAATTGTTTCTCCAAGCCATAACTGAAAAAGATAATAGAAAATAAAAACAAAAAATTATGACCCATACATAGGAGTGCAAAAATAAGTCTGCAGGTCCTTATAGTTCCATCATCTTTTCCAAGAGAATCAAAATTGGAAGTTGGTATCAATACCTGTAGAATCTGAAAAGACACTCAAGACCATAGTTATACTTAACAGCTACATCTTCCAGTGCTAGCTTTTGGAACTCTTTATACATTCATTGATTAAATCTGTTTCTGAGAAAATATGACCAAAACCTATAAAGCGTGTTCATTTCCTGCATATAACCAATTATAACTGTTCAATTAGAAACCAACAAGAGAAGAAGAGGCTGTGTGATTTTTTAATGTGATTATTTTTGACAGAATCCAAACACACAGCCATATATTAAATGAGATAAATTATTGACGACTGCCAGTTGACCTAGAGTGGTATGAATACGCAAAATGATAAACCTACTTGAATTATCATGGGGATGACTTCCAAAAAGAATGAACTGAGCAATCAAGACATGTACTAGGGGAATGAGCATTTTGGCATCGATGTTAACAGGTGGTCATAATTTGTCTGCTGGTGATCAACAGAGTTGGTTTGAAATCAAGAGCTCGAACATTCAATATGCAGCAACTGTAATCAAGGAAGATTATTTCTACTTGTCCTTACAATCATGGCATACCTCGCTGCAACCAATTCCAAATTTCTTCCTGTCATTAAGACACCGCTTGTGGAACTTATGATACCTAGTCCATGTAACAACATAATAAGGGTAAATAATCACACAATACTAACAGGTGAATGGAAGAGGAATTATGATGATTAAAAGTATGTTCCCGTCTGTGTGAGCGTGCAGGCATGTGATTAAAAGTATGTTTCCGTCAAAAGTGAAGCATCTCCAGTTGGGCTTTTTGTTCTCTGAAACAACAACACTAGTAATAGCAGCAGCGGCAGCACTCTTGGTGTTCGCCATTTGAAGGCGCTGTTGGTTTGGGTCTCCAATGGGCAAGGGAGACGGAGACGGAGGGAGATGAATAAATTTAAGACACCATTCCAAGATGGTTGCTCTTGTACTGCTGAATACACATACCAATTATTTAACGGCCTTTTGGAAAATCCAGGTATGTCAATTGAGCAATGTCAACGTAGGTATGTGAAGTAAAAAGGTATGTTCGCATATCAATTTCCTTTTTGGTACCATGCAATTATTGAAATAATAAATTTTTTCTATGTGTACTCCCAAGAGCAAGCTATCAGGAGTGAGTTCCTAATCAACATTCTCTATGTTGAAGTATTGCTGACTTTAGAATGTAGATACAAAAGCATGGGTGATTTGGATTGACCATGCAAAATCGCATGAATACATGACACATTGTTGTTCTATAGTTATGTAAAAAATTTAATTATTTTACAATGATAGGAATTAACGAGCATTTTGATTAATCACTCTTAAGAGCAAGGGGAGGATGTTTAATAGTTTGCATCCCTTTGTTTGACCTGTATGGTATTTTACACAATGTACCTTACACCTTTCCTCAAGAGTCGAATTCTGCATCGATATTTCAATTCTAGGATGAATATATTGTGCTTCATGTGATAAAGTGATTTTCTTTCAAATTCCAAAGGACTTTCTTCCAGCATTACTATTTTTGCTTTCCAGTCTGAATTTCTTAAGCAGAATTTCCAAGTACACGAAATGGAATTTTAGATGGCATTCCTCATAAAGTGGGCTGTTTGAATGGCAAGTGAATTGAGATGTCTACTCTCCAATATTTTACTAGTCCTCGAAAATCAGTGATTAGCCTAAGGTTAGTGCAATTTCCAAATAGCAGGATATGATATATAAGTAGCATAATTCATTGGTGGAAGTGGAGTACATCATGGGTTAGTTCAAAGGGATAAAGCTGTGACAATTCCCAATTCCCTACATTTGCTATAGCAGCATGACATTATTATCCCTAAGTCTACACTGGGTTTTATCATTTAAACCTTCTGTCTCAACTCAAGGCATTGTTCCACTTTAAAGCATTCAAAATGGGCATCTACATGTAGCTAATATATTTCCAAGTTGGATATAGATTAATGTATCATTTCCTTTTTCTTCTTTATCTGGGTGTCCCTCCAATTTTAGTGAGTTTTATGTAACTTGTATCTAATAAGATTGTATTAGTGTGCACTTCAGAAAGGGCATGGATGAAATCTAATTTTTATCAGTTTTCCCCTATGTAGATTACCTTGTTCAGTAACCACAGACAACAGCGCTATATGAGCCATACCATGCGTGCATGTTGGCATTTAACATGACTAAAATTTCCATTCCTGTGAGATGACTCAAGTTGAACTATGATATCATGGCATGCTGGTTTTGGATTGGTCACCGTGGGGTACATGTGCTTAATGTTCTCTGTGACTACGCCGCTGGGGATATTATTGGGGATGAGTATATTCCATGTCACTGGCTACGACGACAGCAGCCCTAACGCACTTGTACTCAAAGGATTATTGGGTTCCCTGTCCTCAGGAATCCTGGTGTATATGGCACTTGTGGATCTCATAGCTGTAGATTTCTTCCAACATGAGATGATCACATGCTCAAACTAAAAAAAGTGGATGCCACCACTATAGTTAATTGCAATGGTTTTATAATTTTTACCAAACGAACAAGCATGAAGACAAAGGTAGGATTAAGCCACATCTCAGTTCCGAATACCTGTTTCAAACCCAACCAAATATGGTACCCAGGAATATTTACACACATACAGCTAAAGTGAATCGAAATTCAAACAGAATCCCCTTTAATAAATACTAACAAACAACTATAATACAAGTGAAAATGTCTGCCCAATTAGTCACAAGGAGAAGTCAGCATCCTACAAATCTAAAATGTCCTAAATCCTAAGATATCTAATCATGGAAAAACAAGATTTAAATTGCAGGCAATAGAACATAGTGCTTAGAAACAAAAGAACTATTTGAAGGGGATAGATACCTGCATCTTTCCTGTTAGTACAACAGGCTTCAACGAATCATACATTCCAAAGTAGAGGCCACGGTACACGATGATTCCAACACAAGAGATGTTAAACCCACGATAAAGTCCAGCAATGCCATCAGACTTCAGTGTCTTACTGTAAACGTCAACAAGACCATTGAACTGCCTCTCTCCTCCTTTCTTAGCAGCCTTGGCATCGTTAGCCAATCGGGTCCTAGCATAGTCCAGGGAGTAAACGAAGAGGAGGGAAGAAGCACCAGCAGCTCCACCAGAACCCAGATTTCCTGCAAACCATTTCAAGTAACCATCCCTGTCCTTCTTGAAGTTGAACAACCTCTTAAAGTAATCCTTGAATGCAAAGTTCAAAGCCTAATAGAAAACCCAGCTAATTGTAGTTAGCATGAGAGAAGCAGTGTAACAAATTTTACTGCAAAACAACCAAATAATGAAGGAAATTTTTTTAAAGTAACAGTCAGCAGATAGTTCATTTCTGTTACAGCAAAAACAACAAAACATAATTTTTAATATATATAATTTTGGGACTCAGCTAGAATCCCCAAAAAATAGAGATTGCATCGTATCTACAACAAATAAAAAACACCTACATAAGATTCAGTTAGGGCAGAAGAACACAAAAAATACAGACAAAAGTAAAAAAGTTGAAATAAAAATAGAGATGAATGGACCAATTGAAAAATTGTAGAAGCCAAGCTTAGGGGGGCAAAGTTATGGAGAAACAGTATGCAGCTATAAACAAATCTTGGTAAGCAAAAGTAATACAATAAGATGAATAAATAAATTTACATGGGTTGGGAAATAACGGATGACATTTGCGGTGTTTCCTCTCCACAAAGAGCCAAATCCTTCTTCCTTGATAGTTTTCTTGAAACAGTCACCAATTCCCTTGTATGGTTCTGATAGACAACCCGCCTTGATCATCTCATCTTGGCTCCGGATAAGAAGCTTCACACGCTCAATAGGAGCAGCAGCAGTTTTGGATACTGCAGCAGGGACTCCACCCATAAGGAAATCAATCACGAACCTCTTTTCTGCTGGTGCATGAGCATAAACTGGCGATACTGAGGACACCATGGGCAAGTCCGAGCCTCGGGTCAAAGGTATCTGCAGACCACCATTAATATAGCTGCTAGCTGAGAAGCGCCTCTCGTACAAAGAAGAGCTGTAGATGTTCTGGCGGCTAAGGTCTTGAGGAACAGCTGAATGGAACCGACCAGACATTTTCTTAAACACGGTTGGATGGTTAACTTGATCCGCCATCAGTCGGCCTACAGAAAATACCTGAAACCATTGGAAATAATTGAGCCCGGAAGATTACACTATCAAATATCATGTCAAATCAGTATAATATAGTAATAAAGCACATTGCAGTCCGCACCAATCCAATGATGTATTATACAAAAGAGAGACGATGATGTGATGTTACTCTTACTAGGACAAAAGAGTGGATAGAGTGGTGCCCATGGTTTGGCCACCTCATCATGGTGGGCACCACTTTGGGTCTAAATGTTGTGTAACCAATATCAACCTTATCTTATATAAATTGATTTTTACTTTTGTGATCTATAGAAGAAATAAAAAGAATTGGTTTTATTGCTTGTAGTTCTAGATCGAAACTTGTTTCTTTACGGGCATACCGAAGATATCATTCTTGAGATCATCTCCAAGACTGACCATGGTCATCTAGAAAGCCAGTCATTGTTCAGATGTATTGTATCTCAGAAATTAATTTTGTGTGCCTTTGCAGATAGGTACTGAAATAATTCTTAGGATGGATGATTTAATCTCGTTGTACTCCCTCGTCCATAACGGCAATCTCTAAGCTATCTTTCTTAATCTTCACTTTCATGTAAATATTTATTTTATTTATGCGTTATAATTTTATTTGATTTGGGAAAAAAACACTAAGAGTGAGATGGATGATTAAATCTCGATCCATAACGGCAATCTCTAAACTGTCTTTCTTTATCTTCACTTCCATGTAAATATTTATTTTAGTTGTGCATTGTAATTTTATTTGATTTGGGGCAAAACCACTAAGAGTCCAGGTGCTGAATGTATCTTGCAGTATGTTCAAATACATTTTCAATATCAAATATTCAGAATATAAACAGATAAAAGTTGAACACATTCGCTCATGAAATTGGTAACTTGATTGAAGTCACAACTAGCACACCAGCACAAACCATTCAAAAAAAACTTAAGACTTGCTTAAAAAACAAAAAATAAAAAGCAAAAAACATATAATGTAAGATATTGTGGAATATGTTGAAACCTAATATTCATGTCTGTTAAAAGCAGGGAAATCAGATTCCCTTACAATCAAGGCTGGTAGTATAATAGTTTATTGACATGCTAAACCGACACTCTTCAATTTCAGACAAATGTGGAATAAATTTAAGATGTAAATCTAAAAGCAAATGAGTTTTTTCAGAACAAATGAAAAATGAATGTACTATTGAGCACAAAGTTGAATCTATATGCAAGCCTGTCAAATTAAGTGGCTAATTAATCGAAACTAATGATATGAAATTGCAAGTACACAGGCAAACTGACGTATAGATCCAAATTAAGATTCCCTATGCAACAAATAAATGAATAAGATGCGAGGATCAAAATCCACCGTAGAAATGAAAACTGAAAATAGCTTTTGTTTGGTCATGAACATCCACCGTAGAAATGGAAATAGTCACAATTTGCTGAACAAATTGCACAAACAAAGAAGAGAGCATGAAGTGCAAGCCAAAACTCCCAATTTCAATGGAAAATTCTATCAATGACGATAAAATTAGTACTGGCAATTGTCGATGTACTCACAAACACAATGCGAGCAAGAGCATATGAAATGCTGATCAAAACTACCAATTTAACCAACAAATTTCAACTCTATCATCAAGTTGGGGAAAAATAATTTCTGAATCAGTGCAAAGTGGGGAAATCATCAGAAAGATCAATTATTTATAAGTGAACTAGAGCAAAGAAAAAAGTAATCCCCAATGTGGCCAACAAATCCCTTTACAAAACCCTAGAAAACCTAGGTGCAGAGAAGAAGATGAGAGAATCGCTAACCTTGATTCTGTTGTTCATCTCCTCTCTTTAATCATCCTATCACCCAACGTTCACCCTGGCGGGCCCCACAGCAGCCTTCCCCTTCCCCTTCGCCGGCCCCGTCGCCGCCGGTGCCCCACCGGGTATCTCTACGTACTGCGCTGACCCCATCTCCATCTGGGAGATCCTGACGGCACCAATGAGCCTCTCCGACAGCTCGTCCTCCTTGTCCTCCTCGTCTTCATCATCAACTTCCAATTCATCCTCATACACATAACTGCCAGATTCGGAGCTCACATATCCACCATCACCATCCATTCTCAGCATCATGTAAGCCCTCTCCTGCAACCAATTCAACCCAGATCAACAACATCAAAAAAAGTACCAAACTTTAAGAAGGATCCCAACGAGTCCAACCACTAACCCTAATTTTACCTGCTCCTACAGAGCACGAGCGAGGGTGAGGTCGGCGTTGACCTGGCCAAGGCTCGTGAACGGCGTTCTCAACGACGGATTCGCGCTGGTGCCCAGGTTCGCGACCCCCGGTACGGATTCGGGTTCTGAGGTAACGTTAGGGTTAGGATTAGTGCTAGAATAAGGGTTTTCGCTGGCAGTCTTACCGACGGCGGCGTTCTCTTTGGCGTTCTCCGTTGAAATAGAAGATAAATGAATCGAAAAGAGAGAACATAATTTTTTTGAAAGAATGATTGAGGGTGATGGAGTAGAATTGAATTATGGGGGATTTTGGCGAACGAAAACGACGGGGGAAACATTTGGAAACCCGTATTTGCGAAATTTTTTGAGCTCTTTGGTCTATAATAGCGCTTGCATAAAGAGAAACGCTGTCTATTGTCAAACTTATAACAGCGCTTACAGAAAAAAGCGTTGTCTATTATCTGGCCTTTAACAGCGCTTGCAAAAAGAAGCGTTGCCTATTATGTGTGCCTCGAATAAACAGCGCTTGCAGAAAGAAGCGATGTCTATTATCTGACCTTTAACAGCGCTTGCAGAAATAAGCGATGTCTATTCTCCGACCTTTAACAGCGCTTGCAAAAAGAAGCGCTGTCTATTATATGTGCCTCTAATTAACAGCGCTTATAATTGGCAAGCGCTATTAAAGGTGTGCTATTATATGTCATTTTTGTAGTAGTGACGTTATAGTCATCAAATTGATGTCATACTACCACGTGCTAGTTATGAGTGGGAAAATCTCCGTCTTCAGGACTATAAGTCCGTTGTTGAGTACAAATCAGTACTTCATAATATCACCTCATGCCTAAAGTTGTGTGGTGAAGAAGTCTTGGAGCATCGCATTTGGAAAAGACATTTACCTCTTTCCACGAGAAAGATGCAATCCTCATGCAACAGTACCGTGAACGCAACTTCACGAAGTTCTCTGATTTGCTCTCTTGCCTTTTTAGGACAAAGCAGAATAGAGACTTACTACTTCCCACTCATACTCTGCGCCCTACTGGTGCTGCCCATCTCCCTAAAGCCCACCATGTTTCTCCCCAGAAGTGGAAAAACATGAAGAAGGCTAGAAAGAACAAAGGAAAAGCTGCAATGAAGCTAGCAAGAGTACCACCCCAGAACACCAACCAGAGGAAGAAAAACTTCACATGGAAGCGTAAGAACACTGGTCCAGTGTCAATTACTAAGAAGAACTAGGAGGATAAATGCCATAGATGTGGCATGACTGGACATTGGTCCAGAAACTGTCGCATTCCTCGCCACCTCCAGGACATGTATAAGGCGAGCCTGAAGCCTCCCACTGAAACAAACCTGGCGGATATTCAAGCTCTGACCAAGTTCGCTGCACAAGACTTCGATAATGATGATCTGCTCAATTAAGCCTTATCTTAGTTTGCTTTTTTATCTTTGCATTTTAAATACTAGTTTCCTTCATCTGTATTTCCTTTTTGGAACTTTATGAATGCATATTTAGCTTTTCTATTCATTGTGATATATAGACTAAATGTGATATATTATGGACAGTGCTTAGATGCACTAGTGAAGCATTAAAATTGCTCCCACATACAACGAGACTATAAGATACAAATTTCTCTCCTTAGTCATATAGGAATCTACCAAGTTTCAAGGATATTTCGTTTAAAACGAACATACCTTGAAAACTATGGAAAATAATAATGAATATCCTTATATAACTCGTCAAAACGGATGGCCAGAAGACCATCTACAAACGATTTGTTGGACCCCCGTCAGGTCCCCATCATTACAGATATTCATCCTATAAAAAGCCAACTTGACTTAGCACCAGAAGTGCCTTTCATTGCCAGAGTTTTCAACTCTGGCACAATAGACTTGGTCATCCTGGATCAGCGATGATGGATGCATCATCAAATGAATCTCTTGGAGAACATGAAGATTCTTCAAAAGGTTGAGTTTCCTTGTCCCCCTTTGTCATAAGGGAAAACTTATAGAGAGACTTTCCCGCCTGAAAGTGGGATTAGAGTCTCCTGGCTTTATTGAGAGAATACATGGTGACCTTTGCGGGCCTATTCACCCCGCAAGTGGCTCATTTCGGTACTTCATTGTATTGATAGATGCATCTACTAGATGGTCTTATGTGTGCCTTTTGGTTCACCCGCAACCTAGCTTTCTCAAAAGCTGATAATGTGGATGAATTCACTACACATGTCTTTCAAGACTACTGCCAAGCAACTGGCATTGAAATTGAACATCATATAGCATGTTCATACTCAGAATGGGTTATCAGAGTCTCTGATAAAGAGACTCCAATGGATTTCACGTCCATTGTTGAATCCCTGTGGCCTGGGGATTTTTAGGAATACGTCGTACTGCATTCCACATTGCTTATCACGATACGGTCCTCTTATGGCCTATCTTATTACTGATACCCCTTGCTTATGGTTCACCACCAAACATATCTCATTTGCGAGTGTTTGGATGTGCTAATATATGTCCCCATAGCACCACGTCTTGATAACTGTGAATTTGATGAGCAAAGTCTCATTATAATAGGCACGCAGTCTTAAGAAGCCTGAAGCTTCTGAGACCATATCATAGGACACAAAATTCCTAATCTCGTTATGATCCGCATACTATTTCTGTGTGAAGATGAGATCCAGAAGATCCTTCACATTCAGACTAATGTACATCAATTGGAGGATAAATTCACGGATAACCATAAGCTTGTTCGTTTACACGTCCCTGCTGCCAACATGCCAGCTAGAATTGACATCCCCAAAGGTGGATGCAATCCATCGGCAGCAGAATTAGTTGTACCTCAATTGAAAAGAGGACGCCCGCCAGGTTCAAAAGATAAAGTTCCTCGAAGGAGGAAGATTCCCGGAGATATTAAAATAATCCCTCCACGTGATGCTGAGCTCAGACCAGCGACCTCTCCCCTCCTGATTTCCCCTACAGAGGAAACAATAGGAGAAACATCATTGTATAATGTACGTACTGTATGTTGGAAGCAACGATCTAGGAACTTGGTTTGATGATGACAAACGTGTCGGTATATCTAATGTGTGTGCTCAGTGTGTTTCAGGCTTGGCGAAACAATGTATTCAAGGTATTTGGCGAAATTGCTATTCGTATAGCACACTGGGAGAGATGAAGTGCGTGTGTGCACAACTTGAGGAATTGCTATTTATATAGCTATTTGGGTGTGAGGGAGAGCTTTGGCCTAAGCAAAGTGGACCTAGTCCAACTTAAGTTGTGATGAGATTTCTTGACTGGGTCAAGATGAAAAGATGAGAAGAGTCCAATTCAAATCAAGCATGGGATTAGATCAAACCAACTTTGGATGTGATCATATCAAATATCAAAGCTTAGGGTCTACCCAATTCCTATTCAAATACATTATCTCAATAAGATTTCTATTGAAGATGGCATCAAATCCAAAATTCAAATTGCAAATCTTATTGGTCAAAACCCTAGCACATAACCTATTTAAGGGCTTCATCCCTAGGGTTAAAAAAAGAGAGAGGAGAGCTACAAAAATTAGAAGCTGCGGCAATACAATAAAATCAAGGGTGCTACACTATTTCCTTGGAGCAGCAAACAAAATATTGAGAGGTGGTCATACAATTCCAAAGTGTGCTTACGGCAAAATACTTGGCCCTTTTTAATCATCAAATTTCCAAGCCCACATCTTTAAAACCGCAATCTCCAAGTTGCCGTACATCTGTGCTGCTCGTGCTAAGCCTTCATCATCGCCATCAAGTCCGAAGACGACGTCGCCGTACACAGCATCACCGATCATCCTCGACGTCGCCGAAGACAGCAGCTTGCAGTCGAAGTCGGAGAGATCTTCGAAGCCGCCAAGATCACCGGAGTTATCCTCAGTTGCCGTGGACTCTTGCTGCTGATGAAGTTCCACCGTTGTGAAGGCCACCAAGTCGGAGAGAAGCCCATCCCCGTGCTGCCATGAAGACGAAACACCGGAGCTGAAGAGAAACACGTCGCGCTACCGGAGATCCATCACCGTCATCGCCAAGGAGAAGCCACCGCCAAGAGCTGACGAAGCCCACAACGCCGCTCGCTTGAAGACCGCCATCGGAGAGGCATCGTCGCCGTCCAAATCTCGCCACCGAAGCAGCAGAGGATCTTCGGTCAGGCACTTGATCAAACACCTTGAGGGCGTGTCGAAAACGCTGCTCCCCTCGAAGACGCTCGTCGGAGAAGAAGCCCGACGAAGTCGCCGTTGCTGCTTCTTTGTCGAGGAAGTCAGAGAAGCGAGCTCCGCCGTCATCGAGATATCGGAGAAGCCGCCGTCTGCCTTGTTTTCGTTGAAGAGCTCCACGTTGCCGCGACCTGAAGAACTCGCCGTCGTGGGTCACCTCGAAGTCGAAGCTCCATCTTGCCGTAGCAGCGCCACACGCCGGAGGAAGTATCGCCCGGAGCAGTCGAGGCAAAGCTTCCGCCGTCTTCGAGGTATCGGAGAAGCGAACGAGATCGAAACGAATTATTTCGTTTCCCTTGCTGACGTGGCTGAGAAATTAATTAAAGGGAGCTACTTTGCGCACCGACCGAGTTCAATTTCGTTTGAACTGATTGTCCTTGCACACCGACCGCTTTATTTTAAAGGACTTGCTGAGCGTACAGACAGCTGCCTTATAAGGATTTGAACTGCGATTGCTTTACACACAGACCTGTGTGTATCTTGACATCCAGGAGTCGGATTGAGACACCGTTTGCGTCAGATTGGAGCTGACGACGTGCTGATTGACAGAGACGCCTACACAGACACAAACTGAGCATTTCTAAACTCTAAACTCCTTTATTTGTGTATCAGTGTAACGTTCTCTGTAGGGGAAACTATTACCTATTTTTGTGGACTATTTTGGGACTTGTCTAGTTGGGACTAGACAAGTGTGACCCAGCTAGTTTGGGACTAGCTGGTAGAAAGCTTTGCTAGGATTGATAGTGAGAGGAAACACTGTGTGTGGGGTACTGAGAGTCTGGCGAGTGTAGGGACGTAGAGGGTGCTCTGAGCGTGCTCTAACTTGTGACTTTGTACCTATTGCACTATTCAATCTAGTATTAGCTTTGGGGGCTGGAGTAGGTCGTTGGGACGACCGAACCAGGGTAAATCTGTGCGTTATCTGTGATTGTCTATCTTTTACTCTGGTTGTGCTTTTAACTGCGTATGATTTCTCGTGGGTTGCACGAGAATTTTTTATTAGCCTATTCACCCCCCCCCCCCCCTCTAGGCTAGGATCCAGATCCAACAAGTGGTATCAGAGCCAGTTTAGTAGATCTAGCCTAGTTTGACCATGGACCACATTGATAGTGCTTTTGCTGAGGGTCAGTCTATTTCACGTCCACCTAGATTTAATGGAGTAGACTATGCTTATTGGAAAAATTGTATGAGAATCTACTTGATTTCTATTGATTATAAAGCTTGGCAAATTGTTGAAAAAGGCTATAAATCACCTGTTATTAAAATTGAAAATACTGAAATGCCTAAACCCGATGATAAGTGGGATGATAGTGATTGGAAGCTTTATTCTCTTAATGCTAAAGCTATGAATGCTCTTATTTGTGCATTAGATAAATCTGAATTCAATCGTATCTCACATTGTCTAACTGCGCAGGAAATATGGCATACTTTGGAAGTGACGCACGAGGGAACGTCACAGGTGAAGGAGTCTAGACTTGCACTTCTGAGCACGGAATACGAGGGATTTCGCATGCTACCATCAGAGACGATATCAGAAATGTTTGCGAGGTTCACCAACATTGTCTACAAGTCTAGTTCGCTCGGTAAGCCATATTCTAGCCTTGAGCAGGTGAGGAAGATATTAAGAGCACTGCCAAGCTCTTTCAGGCCTAAAGTCACTGCCATCCAAGAAGCGAAAGATTTGTCACAGATGAGGGTGGAGGACTTAATAGGTAATTTAATGTCCCACGAGCTTGAATTGCAAAATATTGATGAAAGGGAGAAACCTGAGGAAAAGGAGAAAGCTACCAAGCCACTTGCTCTGAAAGCTGACGAAAGTGAAGATGATGATGATGATATAGCGCTAATGGTCAGAAATTTCAGAAAGTTTGTCCAGACCAAGAAAGGAAGAGCAGAAATGGCACCCAGGTTTAATCGCTCTAACTTCTTTCAGTCTTCTAAGCAAAATTATGATCAGAATACTACTAATAGAATGACTTGTTTTAAATGCAAGAAAAGAGGACATCGAATGAGGGATTGCCCACATGAGACAGCTCAGGTAGCTAAAGAAAAGGGAAAATCCAAGGTGCTTACTTGGGACATGGATAGCGAAGCTGAGAGCGAGGAGGAGGAACACGAAGCCCATTCATGCATGGCATTGATGGGAATACACAATGAGGTAACTTCTGGTAGTAAAACTGAACTCCTTACTCTTTGTAAAGAAATGCAAGATAAAATAGTAGAGCTTGAATCCACTATAGATGATTATCAAAATGAGAACTTTGAAATGCAACAATCTGAATATGAAATGTCTAAAGAGATTGAAAAACTCAAAATTGATATTGTTGCACGTGACTCTACTATTGATATTTTGAAAAAGGAAAAATCCAGTTTTAATGATGAAGCACCTTGTCTCTCTTGCCCTTCCTTGATGAATGATATTAGCATGCTTAAACTTGATTTGATTAAGCTCGAAACTGAAAAAGACTATGTTATTAGAGAGCTTAATGATAAATTCTGCATGTTGGATAATGATTTTAAAAGAAAAATGGTTGAATTTGAAAAGAAGGAAGAGGAAAACAAGAGAGCTTTTATAAGTAAATGCACATTGCTTGTGGAAGAAAATAAATTGTTGAAAACCAAAGTCTCTAATCTTGAACTTGCCATTAAGAAATTCTCTACGGGAAAACAATCGTTGGACACTATTTTAGAGAATCAATTATATGGCAATAATAGAAGAGGACTTGGTTTTGGTCTGAAAAACGTTGAAAAGCAAAAATTCAAGAAATTCCACAATGCACCATCTATTGCAAAGAACTTATATGCAAAGTGCTTTACTTGTGATAGTGTAGGCCATACTTCATACTATTGTAAATTTAGGAACACTAAAATCAAGTTTAAACAAGTGTGGGTTCCTAAAACTATATTGGCTAACACTAGTGGACCTTGTTGGATTCCAAGGTCACACTTAACACCTTTCATGTAGGTGTGATGGAGGTTTGGCGAGGAGCGTTAAATTCAATGTTTCATTCTTTTAGCTCCTTCGTCAAATAGCGACGAGAAGGTATAATTTCTATCCCTCTTTGCATTGCATTGCATACCTTCATAGATTCTTGTGTGTACTTGATTTATTTTGCTTTGTGTGCTTGCATGGATGTTTTTTTTAATGTTTTTATTTCTGAAAAAAAAAATTTGAAAAATCAAAAAAAAAAATCAAAAAAAATTGTGCTTATTGAATCTTCTTATGAATCTCTTAAGTGGTATTGTATGAATGATCATTCTATCCCTTGTAGAAGTCAATTCATTATTGTTGTAGCTACATGAACATGATGTTATTCTTTTTAGTAGCCATGACATGTCTCATAAGTTTCAAACTTGACTTCTACACCTACATTTGCACTTTCACGATATTTGACTTTTTAGTGCTTTTGGAGATTCTTTTGAAGATTAATGGAAGGTGAATGTAGGAATGTTTAACTTCTGAAATTTCTAAGGGATATGATGTGTTTAGCCATGAATTAAAATTGAGCACAAAAGAATGAAAAAAAACGATATTTGCTCCGTATGAAAAATGGTTACACTTCATGGCTAAAACACAACCCACGAGTATCCAACTTGTGCTAAATGGGTAATCATTAGCGTTGGTGTATAGAACTCGTCAAGCAATGCCACCCCGCATTTAAAAGTCCTTTTAGGCCATGTTTCGGGGTTCGGTAACTTGAACTCATCTTTGATGAGGTGGGAAAAGTCGATCCTAGTGATATTCCTGGAAAATGGAAAATGTGGATTGTTTTGGTTGATTTTTCTGACATTGAATCTCCTCTTGCACTTTATTGTCCATATCTTCTCACTTACACAAAGGTGGAGAAGTCTTGGTATGAAATTCTATGAACTTGACTTGTCCATTATTTGGAATACTCATGCAAATTGCACGCTACCTCTAATAATGATTTATTTTTGCATGGGACATTTCTGTGACTTCATTAATCCACTTTTGGTGATTACAAAGGGGGAGAAGAAAAGATTTTGACATGGTTCGATGTCGGTATTGTTTGTTGAAGGGGGAGCTTGAGTGAAGGGGGAGCATGCTATTGTTTTTGTTATTAGTTTGTGCATGCCATGTTGTAGTGCTTGAATATTCATCTCATGATTGCTATTGTTTTTGTTATTAGTTTGTGCATGCCATGTTGTAGTGCTTGAATATTCATCTCATGATTCATATTGCATTACACCCTTCAACACACTTCACACACTCATTTCTTATTGCTCAAATCTTTTATGGGTTTGTCATCACCAAAAGGGGGAGATTGTTGGAAGCAACGATCTAGGAACTTGGTTTGATGATGACAAACGTGTCGGTATATCTAATGTGTGTGCTCAGTGTGTTTCAGGCTTGGCGAAACAATGTATTCAAGGTATTTGGCGAAATTGCTATTCGTATAGCACATTGGGAGAGATGGAGTGCGTGTGTGCACAACTTGAGGAATTGCTATTTATATAGCTATTTGGGTGTGAGGGAGAGCTTTGGCCTAAGCAAAGTGGACCTAGTCCAACTTAAGTTGTGATGAGATTTCTTGACTGGGTCAAGATGAAAAGATGAGAAGAGTCCAATTCAAATCAAGCATGGGATTAGATCAAACCAACTTTGGATGTGATCATATCAAATATCAAAGCTTAGGGTCTACCCAATTCCTATTCAAATACATTATCTCAATAAGATTTCTATTGAAGATGGCATCAAATCCAAAATTCAAATTGCAAATCTTATTGGTCAAAACTCTAGCACATAACCTATTTAAGGGCTTCATCCCTAGGGTTAAAAAAAGAGAGAGGAGAGCTACAAAAATTAGAAGCTGCGGTAATACAATAAAATCAAGGGTGCTACACTTTTTCCTTGGAGCAGCAAACAAAATATTGAGAGGTGGTCATACAATTCCAAAGTGTGCTTACGGCAAAATACTTGGCCCTTTTTAATCATCAAATTTCCAAGCCCACATCTTTAAAACCGCAATCTCCAAGTTGCCGTACATCTGTGCTGCTCGTGCTCAAGCCTTCATCATCGCCATCAAGTCCGAAGACGACGTCGCCGTACACAGCGTCACCGATCATCCTCGACGTCGCCGAAGACAGCAGCTTGCAGTCGAAGTCGGAGAGATCTTCGAAGCCGCCAAGATCACCGGAGTTATCCTCAGTTGCCGTGGACTCTTGCTGCTGACGAAGTTCCACCGTTGTGAAGGCCACCAAGTCGGAGAGAAGCCCATCCCCGTGCTGCCATGAAGACGAAACACCGGAGCTGAAGAGAAACACGTCGCGCTACCGGAGATCCATCACCGTCATCGCCAAGGAGAAGCCACCGCCGAGAGCTGACGAAGCCCACAACGCCGCTCGCTTGAAGACCGCCATCGGAGAGGCATCGTCGCCGTCCAAATCTCGCCACCGAAGCAGCAGAGGATCTTCGGTCAGGCACTTGATCAAACACCTTGAGGGCGTGTCGAAAACGCTGCTCCCCTCGAAGACGCTCGTCGGAGAAGAAGCCCGACGAAGTCGCCGTTGCTGCTTCTTTGTCGAGGAAGTCGGAGAAGCGAGCTCCGCCGTCATCGAGATATCGGAGAAGCCGCCGTCTGCCTTGTTTTCGTTGAAGAGCTCCACGTTGCCGCGACCTGAAGAACTCGCCGTCGTGGGTCACCTCGAAGTCGAAGCTCCATCTTGCCGTAGCAGCGCCACACGCCGGAGGAAGTATCGCCCGGAGCAGTCGAGGCAAAGCTTCCGCCGTCTTCGAGGTATCGGAGAAGCGAACGAGATCGAAACGAATTATTTCGTTTCCCTTGCTGACGTGGCTGAGAAATTAATTAAAGGGAGCTACTTTGCGCACCGACCGAGTTCAATTTCGTTTGAACTGATTGTCCTTGCACACCGACCGCTTTATTTTAAAGGACTTGCTGAGCGTACAGACAGCTGCCTTATAAGGATTTGAACTGCGATTGCTTTACACACAGACCTGTGTGTATCTTGACATCCAGGAGTCGGATTGAGACACCGTTTGCGTCAGATTGGAGCTGACGACGTGCTGATTGACAGAGACGCCTACACAGACACAAACTGAGCATTTCTAAACTCTAAACTCCTTTATTTGTGTATCAGTGTAACGTTCTCTGTAGGGGAAACTATTACCTATTTTTGTGGACTATTTTGGGACTTGTCTAGTTGGGACTAGACAAGTGGGACCCAGCTAGTTTAGGACTAGCTGGTAGAAAGCTTTGCTAGGATTGATAGTGAGAGGAAACACTGTGTGTGGGGTACTGAGAGTCTGGCGAGTGTAGGGACGTAGAGGGTGTTCTGAGCGTGCTCTAACTTGTGACTTTGTACCTATTGCACTATTCAATCTAGTATTAGCTTTGGGGGCTGGAGTAGGTCGTTGGGACGACCGAACCAGGGTAAATCTGTGCGTTATCTGTGATTGTCTATCTTTTACTCTGGTTGTGCTTTTAACTGCGTGTGATTTCTCGTGGGTTGCACGAGAATTTTTTATTAGCCTATTCACCCCCCCCCCCCCCCCCTCTAGGCTAGGATCCAGATCCAACACTGTAGAGGTACTGGACAAATATAGCACAGTCGTCGACGACGATTTTGCTTTCGCTATTTTCGTTCACGTCGCTGAATACGACGATGACGTTCAACCCACTTTTCTATAGCGCAAACGCATAGATAGGCCAAAGTGGGACGAGGCAATAAGAGCAGAGCTGGACTCACTCTTGAAAAGCAAAGTCTTTGGACAATAGTCCTAACACCTGAATGTGTAAAACCTGTGGAATATAAGTTGGGTTTTCATAATAATAAGAAATGAAGGAAATGTGATCATTTTCCGATTTCATATTAAGCCTAAACGTCTCTGAAAAAGCCAAGAAATGCAGCTCATGGACGTTGTGACTGCATATCTATACGGCTATATAGATATAGAGATCTATATGAAACTTCCAAAAGGGTATACTCTACTCCCAGAGATGAAAGAGAGACGTATGTACGTCTCCTCTATAAAGGCTTCAAAGATCATTATATGATCTTACGCAATCACGAAAAATGTTGTATAAACCCATAGTGCCATATACACTAGGGCCTATAAATTTGCATGATACATAGTATATTTTTGTTTACTCTATAAGGTATGTATAATTGGATATGTCTGTGGTGTGTATAGAAGTCTTGTAGTGTGTATAGTAACTACTACATTGGTTGCCTATGGATGACTATTGGGGTGTATGTCTAGATATATGGATGTGTTATGGTATGTCTCTGGTTGCATCTCGAATGGTGTAATGATATGTGTAGGAATTTGATGATATTGGTCCTTTTTGAAGTGTAGTGCATAAAGTAATATAGTAGATATAGTAGTGCCTAGTTATATAGTAATGTAGTATGGTAATGGTATTATTAGTATTATTATTATGCATTATGATCATTATCATTTCTTAAGTATTATTACCTTCTATGTGTAATAGGAAATGGGTTATGTAAAGAGGCTAGTGTGAAGAGGGCTGTGGTTAGGAGTATTTTTTTAAATTAGTGAGGTGTGTGCATAGTAGAAAGGCAAACTTGTAATTAAGTTTATGTGTGTGTGGTAGGATGGTATGGGATGGCAAACTTGTAATTAAAGGTGGGCCTTTATAAAAATATTTATCTTTAATTAATTCCCTTCATTCTCTATTCTTCTACATTCTTCCTTTCATTTCTTTTTCTTTTTCACTCCATTATTTTTCCCCCTCTCTCTTTCTCGTTTCCCCTAGGGAGGCTGAATTCAGCCATGCCACACACAAAAAAGAAGAAAGAGAGAGAGAAAGAAAGGAAGAAAGAAAGAGAAATAGAAAGAGGAAAAGAAAGGAGGAGAGAAGGCGAAACCAAGAAGAAGATTTGGGTTTTTTGTTGGAGCTTGAGGATGAGATCCATGGGGAATTTCATGAATTGATGGGGGTTTATGCTTCTTCATGAGGTAGGAATCCAATTTTCACTAGCATGCTATTTGATTGTTATTTGTAGAAGTAAAAATCTCATCTTGGTTGAATAATTGCATCTCTTGATTAAAGCTGGAAATTTGACTAAGTTCTGGACTTAATTGGCTATTATGAATCCCTTGGAAATTTTATATGTTGCGTAATTCATAGTTATGAACAACTTTCATGTTCACAACTTTTCCCAATTCGAAATGTAAGTTATGTTAAAAATTCATTCTTTACAACATGTCTGCAATTCTATCAACCTGTATCACAGTTTATCAAAACGAAGCTTATTACCTGGACACACACTTGAATTGCATGATTTTAGTCTCGTTGGAAAGCTAACAAGTTTTCCTCCAACTTCATCAGAGTGCCTATATATCTTAATTCTGACTGTAATAGGCCCAAAATCAGCCATCAAGACAGACTCTGAAATCTGTCTGGAAAACAGATTTGGCAGACTTCACCAACTAATTCACTATAAATCATTTACTTAATATATCTGCCTGAAATTTTAGATGTGAACCCAAAACTATCATACCTACAACTTTCATTCACATTGTATTGTTATATTCCATACAAAAATATGGAGTAAACTGTCATTCAAGCTGACTGTTGTGCAATGTTCAGCAAGCTGAAGTGTTTTCTAGTGCTTCAAGCGATGTGTTATGGTTAGTTCTGTTACTATCATCAATGAATATTGCCATTAACTAAAAGGAAGCTTCATGATGATATTTGGTAATGATATTATAGTGTGCCAATAACCATGTTAATAATACCCCTTAGGTGTTTGTGGAAATGTTGAGTTAGTCTCATGTTGCTATTCGTTCATGTTGCTATTAGTCTCATGTTGCTATTTGTTTCATGCTATTGGTTCCATGCTATTGGTTCATGTTGCTAGAACAGGATGTCATCTTGCTTTTGTTTAACTAATTTTCTGTTGGATTAAGGGATGTTGGCATATGTTTGTTGGCTCATGCTTAATTAATTTCATGTTGCAATCAATGGTGAAGTTGTCCAATTACGTGTGTTGGAATTATATGTGTTGGCAATGAGAACTATGTGTCGAAAGTTGTCGTTGGAAAGGTTTTATGTGTTGGAATGAGAGGAGGTGAAAATGGTGGTTGCTATGTGATTCCTTTTGTTACATGTTAATTCTTAATTAAAATGCTGATAAATGAATAAGTCCTCTTAAATGAGGGTGACACGGGGATTGGGGGACACTAAGTTGTGGGAAAAACATGAGGGGCTGGACTGGTGGTTGGTGACCCTCCTGTTCTTGCCCGTGTGACGGGGAGTGATAGAAATGAGGAAATGGGAGAAAATGTGAAGAGGAAATAAGGGGAAAACAGGGCTCCTTTAGTAAGAGCATGTCTCGGGGAGTTTGCCTGTTCCACCCCAACTGGGGGTGAGGTCCAGTACCAAGAAGGTCTACCCACTACTTAGGGTCCAAATCACTAATTGATACTTTCATTACTATTGTAGCCTTGGTAAATGTTGCCTACTTGTGGTTTCTTTACTTGTAGCTCTTATAGCGTGCCGTATGTTTCATTATGTTGCTCGTTGTTTATTGTAGTTACCTTTTCTTATGTTGTGCATTGCAATTCTTTAAGCCATGCTCATGCTTCTTTTAGCTTGCTTTCTTTAGCTCATACAATGTTCCATTTGTACATTATCATGGTTGCAAGTAACGTAGTTGCATTTTCATAATAGCATACTAGAGGGAGTTGGCATTCCTACTGGGTCACGCGTTGACGTGCCCCCGTTGAATTTTTCAGGTGTGGTTCTTGGGGATGGCAGATGGACTGGAGGTTGAGGTTGGAGGGCTGTTGTTAGGAGTTGGAGCATAGATTAGGTGATGATGGGTGAGGAGAGAGCTATGTGTACTTTGGGTTTTCTTTTGGGGTGAGAGATGCTTGTACTATATGAATTGATATAATGGGATGTTTGAGATGTACATGAAATTGTCAGTGTTTGGTTTTCAGTACTTCTCTGTGACTTTGTGACGTTCTGTGTTGTTGGTTGGCTGTTTGTTGAATACTATATGTACTATTCCCAGCAATGCGCAGTGGACCCGTAGATACGTTTTTAGTTCTCGTCGCGTACCCTGCCTCCCTGCGTATCCCATGGAGGGGCTCGTGACAAATGTGGTATAACAGATTTAGTGAATACCTTGCTGAACAAGGATTCCCTAATAATGAAATCCGCCCATGTATTTTGATTAAAAGAACATGGATAGGATTTGTATTAGTCGCCGTATATGTGGACGACTTAAATCTAATAGGATCTCCTGTAGAGACAATTGATATATCTGATAGCCTTAAGCATACCTTCAAAATGAAATATCTAGGCAAAACAAGGTATTGTTTCGGCTTACAGATTAAACACCTTCGTAGTGGAATCCTTTTATACGTATCATATTCTTCATACTCCAGGAGTTTATGAAGAAAGATGTCCATTTGCAATCTATTAAAAATGGATGCTTATTTATGACGCCTTCCAGTCGCTGGAAGAGGGGGAGGACATCCTAGGTCCTGAAGAGCCAAGCTATGGTGTACTAGTTACACTCCTTTATCTGACCAACTGCACGTGTCTCTAATAGAACGTCTGTAGTAAAGTTGTTAGCCAGATACAGCGCTGCCCTGGAGAGAACCACTGGACCCAGGATAAGCTGCTTTTGCGCAACTTTCAAGGGTCAAGGATCAACATCCAAGAAATAAATATCGCATATGCAGTTTTACAGACCATCGCGATGACTAAGCACAAATGGCCGGCCACCTCCTAAAGATCTACGCATCATCCTCCAAAAGTCTACATCTTCTGAGAAGCTCATCATCCAAAAAGCATATCTAGAATACGCTCATCCAGGTCCATCAGTACCTTGCAGACACGGTGTAGACTGAGTAAAAGAATACATACGTGGAGTCATCTACCAAACTTCGAAGAGCGTATCACTCCTGAGGGCCACTGTTTTCCAGTAGCTGCTAGATATGAGTGAAACTTGTATAGATGAGTGATGATTGTATTTGCTTTCAAAATATGATGGATGTATAGACGAATAGGAAATTATTGTATAGATACATAGGAGATCTGCAAGTCTGAAGCTCGTACAGATCGGGGGGAGTTGATAGTAGAGTTGTACTCTTTTTCCCTTAGCTATGGGTTTTCTCATTGGGTTTTCCATAGCCAAATGTTTTAATGAGGCAACCTCATTTAACTCTGGACCCTGAAGTGTCCACCTCCAATGAAAGCTTAAAGACCTACAAGTATAAGGCTTGTACGGATTAGGGGGAGTAACGTGTGGGTTGCACTCTTTTTCATTAAGCTGTTGGTTTTTTCCACTACGTTTTCCACGGCTAAGGTTTTAACGAGGCAAACATGATTACTTTGGTCCAGAAGTATCCACCCCCTTAGCATTATACGCTAAGACCAAAGTAATGGATGGATAAGGGGGAGTGTTATGAATGAGGGAGGCCAGGCCTCCCCTCATCTTTATCCCTCCATTACTCCCCATCAAGCTTACTAATGTGGACCTTTGATATCTCATGTCCCTTGGCATTCTACTATGATGAATAAATAGATAACTATGGCTTTGTGCCATGGTTACTCATTCTCTTGATTTCCAACAGTTCTCTCTTTGTTTAAGCATTACTAATGAAAAATATTTATCATTAAAATGGGTTAATCTAATATTGCTCATATTGAAATTAGGAATGCACTGATCGAGCATTTATGGGCAAAACATGGAGATGAAAATGATAATTAGTAAATTATCAATGTAAAGATTTTTATATTTTTATTATGTAGTATTTGCAATCAATGAAATGTATTCAGTATCTAGCAATATTATTCTTCAATGTTCATTTTTTTAATTTTTAAGTATTTAGTATTTCGTGTTATATTGTAAATATTTTAAATTTGTATGAAAAATATCCAATATTGGTCTCATTTTGTAGATATAATTAAGATATTTCCAACGGTACTAAAATTATTAAATTTGATCATGTGATTTGTAAAATACATTAGTTATAAATAATCATAAGTATTTTAATTAATGGCTAAGTTGTCATTAATGAGAATTTTGGAGATTTAGAGGGGTGAACAGTACCACTACAAATATGGGGAGGCACGATTGCAAATCTCTATTCCGGTCTCCATTTTGGAGACGGGTTGAAATAACTTCAATCTCCATTTTGGAGCTAGCTATAGATAAGTGTTGGAGATGCTCTAAGAGCCCTTACCTTGCCAAGCCCAAGGGCAATCCAATGTACGGTTTCAAGCTTGTCCATTATTTATAGCAAGGTAACTTTTTTCATTTATGCTCAACTCGGGTCATGAGAACGATGAGAACGGAAAGATCGAGAGAAAAAGGAGCAATCCCAACTCCGACTAGCATTTTCAGATAGCATATAAACCACTGGCCAAAGCAGGAAGGCAACTTAAAAAAGATTGCTATAGAAAGAGTACATATACTAAGACTTGTATAGTATTTACAAAAACTATTGAAAGTAACAACTTTGCTGCAATCTACCAACACATGCAAGAAACAATACGGTTTTCTTGTACCAAAGACAATAGCAGCAGCAGCATCAAGAAGAAAGGACCGACGGCAACAATCATGTTAGAACCTAGACGCATGGTGCAACAGACTTTCGGTGTTAGGAAGGTGCATGCAGTAGAAAAAAATGTCTGGCAACAAAAGAGAGTGAACTTGATCCGATGCCGAAAGCCAGACCAAAAGCCCAAAAAGAAACCATGGGATGTTAGTTATGCGAGAGTCTTTGATTCACTTCCAGAGCTTGACGCATTTGTCATGGCTTGCGGAAGCAACCAATCCGTTCACATTCGACACCGCAAGCGCTGCAATCAGTCCGTCATGCGCTGGAAGAGTCATGGTCTTGTTCTCCATCATGTCCCATAGCTCGAGGGACTGCATCAAAAATCAGTAGAACAAATTTTAGAGAATAACCAGGTTGAAGTCAAGCTACGACTTGATAAATACAAGCACATCAAATTGTAGGGAGAATGGTTGTTGCCTTGAAATGGATATGCTTGGTAGTACCAGCTAAAACAGACTGGCCTACCGTAATTTGACCCCATTAACATGAAAAGGCCATGTTTCTCAAGAAATTTAAATAATGGCGACATCATCAATTTGCTATGGACAATCCAAAGCAAGGGATGCATGATTTTATACAATTTGACTTCCCATGTGGTTAACTCTGTTTTTGGAATTTGGCTATAGATACAAGATTTATGTAGCAAAAGCTCCAAGTAACAATAAGAGTTCCAAAGTTATTCAGCTTGTTCTAGTTTGGGTGTCAATGACAACTAATTTGCTCCAGCTCCCTTTCTTTTTATTTATAACCACATTTTTACAAAATAAAACTCCAAATATATGTTAGCATTAGCATCCCATTAAATAAAACAAGTCTGGCGATCGTAAGACAACTTCTAACAAGAATAAAGCAAATGGTCGCTTTCTCGCCGCACTGTTTAAAAAGCACACAAACGCAACAAAATATATTGAGCTATAACCACCTTATTCGCAACTACTCTCTGCTAAGAAGTTCGTCCATCTAGACTAACTTTTCAATGCTGCATTCAAGAAAGAAAGAAAGAAATGTACGGAGTAAAATGTTGAAGCATGAAACTTACCTGATAACAACCAATGACCAGCAAAGATGGGTGGGTGGGATGGAAAACACATGAATGGAACTTGTTCCCATTACAGCTCAAATCATGCACACACTCCCCCTCGCTTCCTGAACGAAATGACCATACCCTGACAGAATCCTCACTAACAGAAGCTAACAACTCCCCAGAAGGATCCCAACACACGGAATCAACATGCTTGGTGTGTCCCTGCAGTTCAAGTGAAGAGAAACCATTTAAAGAACCAGTAAAATGCAAGTCAAAATATGCCAGATATATAATGCACGCCACAAAGAAAACCATACTCCTTAATATAGCATGAGATGCATGTTAAGGGTTTGAGAAATCAGAAGCAAAATGATGCATGTCTAAGACAACAGGGAAAAAAATTAGAGAGGACCACTAAACATAAGAACACATCACATCCAACTGCAAAGTTTGGAATGAACGCAATCACAAATAAAAAGACTTATCATGTAAGTTCTTATCAATGATACAACTTAACGGACTTGGAAAAGAAATAAGACTAGTTATATAGCACGCAACTAATGACCTGGATATCTCATGCCACCGCATGATGGCTACCAGAGCTTAATTAGAACAGCCTTAATTATATATTACCAGCTTCACGGCATGTGATACACTTCGCGACATTATAAAAACCAATAGTACAATAATAATTATATCATGATAAATATAGCAACAATAATAATATATTTTGAACATACTTGAATATTTTTTCAATAAGACCAGGCACTAACAATAATAATGAAAATAAATTAATTTAATTAAAATGGTCAATTTTAATTAAGTATTCTGAATTAAATAAGAATTCTGTATGAAAACTACAAAATCTAATAAAATTAATTAGATTGACTTCCCAATAAATAAATGATTCTTAATTCATTTATTTTCAGAACACATACATCAGAAGGATCCTTGTGTTTTTCCTTGACTTCTTCATGGATGTCTTAAAGTTAAAATTCAAAGTAACTTGATCCCAATTGAGATTGTTGTTTACAAATTAAATTCTTGTTTACAATTAGATTCTTCTTTGATCTGATTTTGAATTCATTAATCAATTACGAATAAATATAATATTTTACAAATCAAATCAAACAAGACTTCTAATTTGACAAGTTCTTTTGATGTAGGACACATTGAAATTAAGGATTTTTGAGGAGGATTTGGGGAAGAAATTGGATGACTAGGGTTTCTTCTGTTCTCACCAAGATTTTCCAATGCTTCTCACCAAGGAGGGGGGAACCTTTCACAGATTTTGAGACAATTTCTCATTTGGTTTCTTTCATTGATTCATTTGATTGCTTCAAAATAAAACAAGCTAAAGCATTTATATAGACTTACAAACTTTGACTCTTAGCAATCAGATGTGGTACTAAAATTCTAAAAAGACAAACACTCAAAAGACTTTAAAAATAACCAAAATTAAAATTAAAATTATTGATCCCTTCCCTTTCATTCTCTCTGGCTTGAGAACTTCGCCTCCTGGTGAAGGACAGCAAAAATAGCATAACTGGGCAGAAATCAATAGTCATGTGAAGTTAGAAAAGATGCGTCCACAAACCTTGAAGTGTTAATTAAATGGCAAACAAACATCCTCCATTTATTTCTCCCAATTCAAAAAAGATAGAAAAACATTCAACACTTATTTGTTGGTTATGAAAGAAGAATCTGGGATAACAAACTCAAAACGGCTTACTGTTGAGCCAGCTTACCGGATCAACCGGCTCAACAGAGCCGGCTTTAACCGGTGCTCAAGGTCGGCTCGGTCGAGCCAACACTGTAGCAGCATCGGCTCAGTCGACACCAATGATTTTTCCAATAAAATTTCGCAACGGTCCACTGCGAGCTTTGTTGATGTGGCTTCACCTGGAGTTGCACAACTGGTGGGGTCAGTACCCCATATCGGCACCAACGATCTCGTCGACGAGCGTCGAAAGTATGACGTAGCAATCTGACGAGCTCTCAAAACACGGCGATGTTGATTCTTGTCGGTGGATGACAGTTATGGGGCTTTTTTCAAAGGATCGACGACTCGGGACGTTGGTCGACGAAGATGGATGCGGTCATCGACGGGTAATTGAGGAGTTTGGAGTAGATCGTCGATGATGACAACGCTGCGCGTGGGTTCGACGGCCTCATATGCTACAGGGGTGTTACCGACAACCGTTGGAATTTGTGGCGGTGAGGAATTGAGAGCTAGGGTTTGCTTCGGCTATTGATGGTGATGGTGTAGGAATTGATGAAAAGAGGCATCGAAAATTAGGGTTTTGGAGGGGCAGTGGATGATCTAGGAATTCAGGTTTTTTTTATTTTGATTTTTTTGGAGTTGAAACTCGAAAAGAGCGAAGATGGGATCTTGGGCTCTGATACCAAATTGATGTAGGTCGTGATGGAATTTAGGATTTTTGGAAAGGATTTGGGAAAGAAATTAACTAGAGTTTCTTGACTTCTCACAAAGATTTTCCCAGGCTTCCCGCCAAAGATGACGGAACCTTTCACAAGTTTTGAGAAAGTTTCTCATTTGATTTCTTTCATTGATTGCTTCAAAATAAAACAAGTTAGGGCCTTTATATAGGCTTACAAACTCTACGACTCCATCACACATCCAATGTGGTACTAAAAATCTAAAAGAATAAAACACTCAAAAGATTCCAAAAATAACTAAAGACTAAAACTAAAATAAAATTAAAAATTAAAATTATTAATCTGTTCCCTATCATCTTTCCTATTAAGGATAAAAATATACATTTTTTAAAGCATTATGAGTCCATATCATTTGTTACTCATGCTTGAAAATTCATTTTATGAAGCTAGAAATTTTCATCTTATTTCAGTGATCTTATTTAAATACTTGTTCTTAGGGAAATATTCAATGGTTAGCATTGGGTTTTTATTTGATAGGTAACTGGACCAATTAGAAATTCATAATTCATCAATCTACTCTTTAAAAAAGATAACTTTGAGCAATCTGAATCAAATTTCATTTTACGTGTATTTCAATTTGGAAATTCTTTCGATAAAATAATTCAGTTGGTAACTACATCCTAATCAATTAAGAAATTAAATTTTAGAGGTAAACTTTAATTCTAATTTAATAAAATCAAATAAATATTTTTGAAACACTATAAATTCATACCAACTAAAGTCATGTTGCTAGACTTTACAAAGATGAAGATTTGTCCTATTTTGACCATCCAACATTGTCTAGTAACATCTATCAATCTGTATATCATTGGCTTCTTTTATTTTCCAAGCTTTTTGTTCCGTCTTGTTCAGAGTTTTGTAGTGAAAGATACAACCAAAATATCACAACAGCTTGAGTAAAAAATTTCAAATTGCAACCTTCTTCTACAGTTTTTATCAAAGGAATTGACAATTCGGACATCTAGAGAGACTCAACAAAAATTGACGGACACATAAGGACAAGCTTTTTTATAATAAGTATCGATTAGTAGTAGTATGTACATGGCTGTAATAGGCTCACGCAGCTCAAAACTGCGGCTCGAGATCAACTCGGTAAAAGCTCAATCAAACTCTTTCATAATTTAATTGGACAAAGATTGAACAAAAAATGAGACGCTAAAATCATTAAACAAGCTTGAGAATCAGAAGGCTCAGTTCGGCTCTGCACTTAACCACATTCTCAATTTGGTAAGGGCTGATATAGACTCAGATTGGCTCAGATTCGAGGTTACCTCATTAAGAGCATCATAAGCCAGAATTGGGATTCTACTGGACTCTTAATTTTGAATAAACTGGTTCAGTTATTAATCTCTCTAATATATCAACTCGAAAAAAATTATATACAATAATAACTCAGGACTCTTTGCTTAGATTGGAAGAAAACACTTCTTTTTATCTTTTAAAAATTAGAATAAATTATAGGTTGTTACTTTCTTTCTTGCTTCATAGCATGCCAATAGTATAAATTATAGGCAGTTTGTTTGGATATCTAAGGAAAAAACATTAGATGATTTCATGACAACAGAAAATTTCATCAATGTAAGTTTATTGTAGTAAAATAAGAACTTCTTGTGATTGGCGTAAAATACTGATTTTTATTGCCTAGGTTACAAGAAAAATTAGTATTAGCGTACATAGTTTTATTGATCAATGCTATGATTAGTCACTTAAATTTTTATAGTCTAGTTCCTTAAAATAAGCTTAATTTTAAATATTCAGATAAGTAATCTTGAAATTAGTTTATTCACTAGTATATGGCTGATATTGTTAATAGGCTTGAGGAGCTCAAGGGATTGGTTTGAGCTCTCGGAGAGCTCGGTTGGGTTCGTTTGAAAATCAAGCAAACCAACCAATTCTAAGCTTGCTTGAATAATTGAACCACCATGAAAGTCCTAAAGCTCAGTTGTTCAGCTCGATTAGCACCCCTAGGCATGGCCAAAGCCGAGAAAGATATTAAGAGAAGCATCCCAACATTCAAGCTAGACCAGGCCTACAAAGCCCAGCTACACCAGTATAAACAAAGGCCCAAGCATTACCATAAAGCCCTGTCCTTTTGGGGCATCTATAGGAGCTACACATGCAGTTTCAGTGTCAACCAAATAATATGACAGAGATCTAATAGTTCTACAGATCTCAAATTAGAGTTGTCACCTGTAACATGTGATGGAGAATGCATAGATCATGGTCTAATCATGTCATGCAATGGAGAAGGCATAGATCAGGGCCTAATCATGATTGGTACATGAGCAAACATGTGCCCAACATTCAGCATTTCTGCCATTTTAAACTTCAAATGGTTTCTTCGTGTATTAACTGAACAACATTTACAGCATCAAACAATAAAGCCTCCTGCCCAATCTGCTAATTTAAACTTCAACTAGTTTCTTCGTTTATTAACTGAACAACATCAGTCTAGATTTTACAGCATCAAACAATAAAGCCTCCTGCCCAAACAGAAATTTCATTTTTAGCCAAAAACATGTAGATGGTTGAACTTTTGTTTGAGGCTGTGCGCATGTGACAATTTCTAAAGTTAGGATTTGATGTTTAAACCCCAAAGTTAAATAACCTTTTTGTTAGGGAGATGTTACGTCACCAAACATCGAAGGTGCACGCATTAAAAAAGAAAAAGAGAACCATACAAACAAGAATACTGCAAAATAAATGAAAATGCATCGATCAAGGTAGAAGTGTGAACCAAGCTACAGACTGAAAAAGATCTGATGAAAACATTATAAAAAGATATAGCTTAAATTGTTGCGATTGACAAACATATGATACGATTAACAGACATAACCCGGTCAATAAATTAATACCTAGACTAAGAACTGGCCTGAACCATGATGAACCAAAGCCACAAACAAGATGTTAGTGGATACTCAAAACTGACCTGTAGTGAATGTCGACACGCCTGTGTCTCTGCATCCAGTATAGTCACAATATTTTCTGCCGCTGCAGCAAGAAATCTACCAAGACGTGGTTGAAATCTCATTTGGGCAGTCCCCCCCTACAGACAAAAGTACAAAAGAAAATGAATAAAATAAAATCTATAGGAATTTGCATAAAAAGATAATCCACTGAGTACAACAAAAAAGAAGAGAACATGCAAACTACAGAAAGAAAGCTGCTCCAGCATGATGCTATATAATTACTTTTCATACCTTGAAAACTCTAGCACAGCTGCCATTATTGATGCTCCAGTAACGTATTTCACCATCTCCATCACACGAGCATATCAGATCCTCCTTGTTAGGATGGAAATCCAACGACATAACAGAAGCAGAATGCCCAGTGAAAGTCCGAAGGGAATACCCTGGCTGCAACATGGACAGAACACATCTAAATAGAATGCTATACAACGTTCACATACATGCAAAGAATAAACTTCAACACTATAACTAAAGAGTCACATAGATGTAACTCAGGAATGATCAGAGATAGATAAAGCTCAAAATTAAAAAGGATAAAACAGGTTATATCCATATACAACAGCACATCAATAAGAAATGATGCAAGTAAAAGATAGCTTCATCATGATACCCACATACACAGAACTGAAACATAACACCAATTTACTGGAAACAAGTCAATTTCATACATACACAGAACTGAAACATAACACCAATTTCCTGGAAACAAGTCAATTTTACCTTCTTCCCACAAAATTAATATCTTGATGTCAGGAAAGTATATCCAGTGACAATGTAGGAAACCTAACAAGTTTAAATGCAGAAATGCCATGTTTGCTAATGAGAATAAATGAGAAATGGAAAAAAAGTTTTATTAAGACAATATGCTCCTGCCAAGAAGAGGAAAATAAGATGAGAGAATGTTTGCATAGTCCCAATATCCCATTTCATAATATTCCAAAGAGAAAGCAAAAGGGGGACTAAAAGTGAAGTATTTTAAAACATCAACTACACAACCTCGAGTACAATAATATTGAGACGGATAACAAACTCACTAGTGCCTTGCGTAACACAGCTTATAATACGTCCACATTGTTTTTAACTTCTTATGACAATATGCAGGAATGAATTGAATGATTGAGTGCATGTGTTCATCCCACTCTAAAGAATTAATCCCCGGCACTGCATGTTTCTGCCACCAAATGTCTGAATGAGTCAAATGAACGATGGTTCAAATGATAGCTGAAGAGAGACGCATGCTATTGAACTTGTGAACATCATGTAAAAGGCTCATGTTACAAAGTGAAATGCGAGTAAGATATGAGCAAGCACTTATAACAATAAATACCAAATATAATGCTATGTGATACGATGAATACGAAGACAGGAACAACAACATTCACAAAAATAATCAGCCTGCTAGCAGCTATTGTCCTCCAATCATAAGCCCAGATAGTAAGTAAAATTATAAAGTTGATGAAAAATATAACCAGCACAAATAAAATTACATATGCTAAACAAAAACTCTCAACATGAGACCACTTGAAAGAAGATGCAGATAAGAATGGAAGAATAATTGTCACTTACATTATCAGCATCCCAAACTCTAACAGTTTTGTCAAAAGAAGAAGTAGCCAGGCGTGGCATGCTTGGGCTAAAGCGAACATCAGTTATCAGCAAAGAATGTTCCTCCAATGTATACTTTGGCTTTAAAGTGTCTGTGTACCACAAAACAGCCTACACGTTGCAAGGCAGTCAGATGCAAGCATACCATATACAAAACGAAAGTTTAATAAGGCGTACCGTATCTGCTCACCTTTTTATCATGCCCCCCTGTAGCAAGCAGTTTTCCATCTGACGAAAAGTGGCAGCATACAACTTTACTAGTACTTGCTCGGGTGATTCCAATCTCATTAAAGGAAAACCCTGGAAGCACAGCAGAACAGCACCAGAAGCAGTGTCAATTACTAAGAGATGAAGAATATAAATTATTTGTTTTTATATTAATAACAAGCACATATTTTTCCTTATAAGATATGAAAGCATACAATACAAACATACCTTTAGCGACATCCAAACCACGACCAGTATCTCTGGGATCCGAGTCATCATGAGACAAAAAGGACTCCACATTATCATCCAAGGAACCATCATCCACAAAACGATCCATGTCAGCCTGCAATCCAATATCTTTATCATCCCACTGCCATGATGAAGTGGCTAAGGACAGATGTGGCAAGACTATGCTGCAGCTGTCAGTTAGCCATAGAAATATTAGACCCAGTAAGTTGCATACTAACCAGCTGATTAGATGGGGACGTTAGAGCTCCAGTTCCATCGGAACTAAACATCATTAAAGGCTTCGATGAGCTAGCACTATGTTGCAACGTTGGCATCGAGATTGCATCTCCAGGGGTATGTGTAGACGGTGTTGAAGGTGCTGAACTTGGAGAAGGACCAGCAGTATTTGCTGTTCCAGAACTATTTGCTGGACCAGAGGAAGATACAGGTTGCTTTCGCTTGCGCCCAGTTTGGTTCTTTGAGTTCTGGGCATTCAAAGTTGGTGACTTCAAAATCAGTTTAAGCATGAAAACTTAAAAAAAAGACATAATAATGCTCAAACTTTAGGCAGTACTAAACTATAGAAACTCATATCAATACGGCAATTTTTAAGTGCTTAAATTAATTTTAGTGAAAGGTTAAAACCCTAATTTCGTTTAAATGACTGATGACATTAAACAACACAGTTTCATTGTTAAGTGCATGTGGTTTGGCGATAACTAAAATAGCTGCCACAGATATTAATAGAAAAAACTGAAAAAAAAAAACAATAAAGCATCACGGCATGGAGGGTTCCCACTCATATTAGAGGTCTAATTGCTTGTACAAAGTGCATTTTAAGTGGATTCCACAGTTCCACCAGTCACTAGCAAAGAACAGACATATTTATTATCACAAACTAAATGTAAAGGGTGGATGACTTGACCATTAGCAGCATTTCCTACAAATGGACTCCTCGAGAATATTTGCAACCTGTAATTCAGTACGTATGCACAACCAAATAAACACAATGATATAACATAGACACCAAAGTGACACAAGAAACTTGGTAACGCAGTTCGGTGCGCACACCTACATCTGCGGGGCCACGCCCGGAAAATTAAATTACTACACTAAATATCAATGATTACAATCACTAATACCATGTTTCTACTAGGAGGATCAACCTACCCCACAATACAAACCGTGTTGGGCAGTCTCTACCAAACCCATGGAGTAATTTGCGCAAGCTCCCCTTGTGTGCAAGCTCCCCTTGCTGAACTGACAAAGATCAACTCCCTTGATCGCCTACGTGCATAGCCGTCAACCTCCTTCCGAAGTTCTTTGATCAACTTTCGCAAAAGTCGTGCCCTAGCCGTTAAAGCCGCATGCCCTGATATACCCCGCTCCCCCTCAATCCACGGGCCAATATGGTCGTTCAATCATACCAGATGCGGATCGACAGCCCACAATTTCCGGAACTACTTCGGACAAGTGGTTCCACGTATCTCTAAGGATCCGATGAATAAAATATTGCGGGCAAAAATCTATCTAACCGATTCAACAATAAAACCGAGAGATTGCAACTTCCAAATGTATTTCAACAGAATAAACTAGAATGCCTAAAAGAGATTATAGAAAGATGTGGAGAATCCACCTTTGATAATCGCTGAAGTCTGTCATTCGATTCCAGCCTTTTGACATAGCATGTTGGACATCATGTTGTACCATAACATTCAACATAACATACAACATGGTCAATAAATAAGATCTTTCATACCATATTTGCGGATTGATACCTTCAATCACATCGTCCGCAAATCTTATGCATATCAGCATATAACCGAATATCTGGAGAAGATCCAAACAATAATGCAAGATCTGAAACCATTCCGATATAAAATCTTCAACCTCACATATCTTCAACCACACATACCATTCAGATTTTGTAACCACTATTCCCAGGTAAATAACTTCAGAATGCAGATATATTGCCAATATTTCTAGGATCACTTTGGGAAAGAAATCCATAGATCAAGGAATCATTTAACCATTTCGGTTAAAATGATTTAAACAAATCTTATGTGGATATTTGACCCATAGATTAAGGATTTATTTCTGATAAATAGAATCAATAAATCTCAGCAAATATTTCCTCCCATCAATTAAGAAACTAACCAGATTTCCAAATATTCTCAGCAATCATCCCATCAATTAAGGAACTAATTCGGGTAAGAAGGAATAAAAATCTCACCAAGATATTTCATCAATCTATACTGAAACCCCCGAGATTCTAGGCTACAAATCAGATCTGAAACAACAAGACAGATCTGCAAACCAAAATAGCATATCTTCATACGAACCATGCTCCAGATCCTGCATGTTGTACATAATGTTCCAACATTATGTACAACATAACTGCTCAAAAACAATTCTGATTCTACAAACTGAGCTCTCCAGATTTACTGCCACTAATGCCAAATTACATCAACAGAAAAACAACCTAACAATCTCCCCCTTTGGCATTATGTGGCACAACCCAAAGCACGTGCACCAACCAAGCACCAACCTAGCACATTCTCCCCCTTTGAGCCACAATAAGCCAAAGCACACTCTCCCCCTTGCTAGCAAAAATCCGAGCAGTGATCACCTCAGACGAGACATCCACTTCATACAGGTTTCTGAGACAAAGTTGTTGAGAGATAAGAAATGGAAGGGTTGGAATGCACACCTAGATTGCGGGTCTCCAACGGATCTGGATAAAATGCACTAAAATTCTGGTAAGCCAATCGAATATCATCTTGTTCAAAGGATCAGAAGCAGTAAGTAAAGTCGGGGACGGAGTTGATGCTTCAGAAACGACTCTGGCCTGCTTAGATGTCGACATTGAAAAGGAGGGTGTTGGAGAACTACACGGAGCACCATGTCGCTTGGCAAAACTATGATGACGGCGACAAGAATGAGGAACTTACAGAACTGTCATGGTCAAATCAGGAGCATGTGAAACTGTATAGTCATCAGGTGGTGCAGAAGATGTGCATGTTGTGTCCTGTGCTACAGCATGATCCATGACATCAGGTTCAACATGTGCCAATGTTGCAACATCGTGTGCAACATCAGATGCAACATGAGCATTTGTCGCAACTTGGGAGCAACACCAGACAAACATTCCCAATACTTTTCAGTGGTCGTCAGAAAAAGTGTGACCTCATCGATAACTATCATACTATACAGCTAGCCTCCAATAATACACGTCCATATCTCCAATAGTTAATCCAAAGGCAACAATAACTGAGAGACTTCAAAAGGCTCCCATGTCTCTCTCAATAGCAAATAAATCCTCAGGCACAGCAGAGGAAGAAAAATATACCTCACATCTGATAGTAGACTGCAAGAAAGATGGAACAAAATCCAGAGTAGAAGTCAAGCTCTAACAGGCCGAAAATTAGCTGGAGAGTTGAAAACATCGACAGTGTTGACAGAGAAGCTTCGGTGATCTGCATGTCAAAATTTGGAGAAGTGGATGCGGTGGAACCCGCGAAGAGGTGAACAAAATTTGGAAACATCAGCCGAAATGGGTGAGAATAAGCCGTGATAGATGGATCGGTGGCAGATTTCCGTGCTGCAGAGGGTACATACGAAGATCCAATGCCGCTGGT
This sequence comes from Scilla litardierei, assembly GCA_030789695.1. Classification (NCBI taxonomy): domain Eukaryota; kingdom Viridiplantae; phylum Streptophyta; class Magnoliopsida; order Asparagales; family Asparagaceae; genus Scilla; species Scilla litardierei. Next base: position 320,954,781 of record CM061141.1, read on the forward strand.
GGAGGATGAGCGGCGAGAAGAGCGACGAGGTAATTCTCTGATAATTCTGGAGAAAGATTCATAAGAATTTGGCACATATGCTTACATTGATTGTCGAGAAATGTTGAGTCTGGTGTCAAAACATCTGCAGCAACATCGTTTTGTGTTGTATCTAATGTTACAACATTGGTCACAACATGAAGTGTTTTCTCTGAAGCTGTAGTGTTCTTGCTGTATAATTCAGACTTCCTGACCCATTGCTTCTTTATCTTCGTATCAGGGTGTCTAACATTTCTTCCTTCTGACCAATGTCGCATGCGACTAAAGCAGTTTCTCTCGGTATGGTCTATGAACTTGCAGTAACTGTACACAGAACGACCACCATTTATACCTCTAATCTGCCTCTTCTTCTGATCATGGCCCTTGTGCTGACTCATTCTTTCAAGTTCTTTGGTAACTTGACTTCTTATTTCAGCAGACACATTATCGAAAGCTCCTATATTGTATCACAGTCCAGTGCGATCTCCTGAAGTCTTACGCATGTTCAAGATATCATCCATCTTCACTTTTCCAGAATTCCACTTATCCAATGTGCATTCAGCTTTCTCTGCCCTGAGAAGAACATTTCTGAAGTTGCTTTCTAATTCTCTACAGTTTTCCTCAACTTTCAGACCTTCGATTTTGACCTCCTCCTTCTCTTTCTTCAGTCTTTCATTCTCCTCCTTCAAGACTTTGTTGATATTGCAGATTTGCATCCACTTCTCAAACATCATCTGGTATGCTTTTCGGATATCATCGTCACTAACTTCCTCATCGCTATCAACTTCAGACTCAGATTCAGTGAAGGATGTTGTACTTAATGTTATAACATTCTTTCCGACATTCCCAAGTTTATTCTCAAATGTTGTACATGTTGTGACAACATTAGGTCCAACATAACTAGGGGCGTCACAATCGGATTGATCATCCAGAATAGCTGTAAAGGCAACATAATTGCTGATGATGTCCTCATCTCCAGCACTTCCTTCGGAATCCTCATCACTCCAGGTACTGTCTAATGAATTTCCTTTCTGTTTCTTGAGGGTATTTGCACATTCGACTTGTATATGACCAAACCCCTCACACTCCATGCACTGTATTCCTTTGCCTTTGCTCTTTGGTTCATACTTCTGTACGGGACGACTGATAATCTTTCCTATAGTGTGGAGATTCGGTCGTGTTTCCTTGTTGATCTGAAATTTTGGCCCCTGTTGCTGATCTTCCTCATCATCCTTGCTAAAGTTCTTAGTTAACAGTGTGATGTCATCTTCAAGTTCCAATTCATTCTCTGATTTTGGTGCTTCACTAGCTTCCGCCTTTAGAGCCACACCTTTGTCGCTTTTGTTTTGCTTCCGATTCATTTCGTAGGTCTGAAGAGACCCCATTAGTTCATCCAATCTCATAGTAGATGTGTTCCTCACTTCTTCAATGGCCGCAATCTTTGCAGATAAGAGATCTCTGAGTTTTCTCAACCAACTTCTTTTGAGAGTTCTTCCCCAATTGGAAAGCCTGATTTGTTATATCACGCAGTCTTCCATTGAACTCAGCTACAGTTTCATCATCATTCATTCTGAGATTTTCAAATTGGGAAGCAAGCATTTGGAGTTTAGAGGCTCTAACTGTACTGGTCCCTTCATGAATATTCTGAAGAATATCCCACGCTTCCTTTGCATACTCACATGTGAAGGCCAGCTTGAACTGCTCTTCATCTACAGCCGAAAAAATAGCATTAATAGCTTTAGAATTGCACAAGGCCGCATGTTCTTCAATCCGAGTCCAATCTCTTGCCGGCTTGAGATGTTCTTTGCCATCTTCGTCAATTTCGATCCGCGGTGTCCATCCTTCAATGACAGCAATCCAAGCATTCTCATCAAGGGACTTAAAGAATGCACGCATCCGAGACTTCCAGTAAGTGTAGTTTGTACCAATAAGCAATGGAGGACGAAGGGAGGCACCTTCTCGTGTAGAAATGATTCCAGTACTGAAATCCAAGATCACACCCTCTTTGATAACAAAGTAACACGGGTGACCTGTTCTGATACCAATTGTAATTCAGTACGTATGCACAACCAAATAAACACAATGATATAACATAGACACCAAAGTGACACAAGGAACTTGGTAACGCAGTTCGGTGAGCACACCTACATCTGCGAGGCCACGCCGAGAAATTAAATTACTCCACTAAATATCAATGATTACAATAACTAATACCACGTTTCTACTAGGAGAAACAACCTCACCCTCAATACAAACTGTATTGGGTGGTCTCTACCAAACCCATGAAGTAATTTGCGCAAGCTCCCCTTGTGTGCAAGATCCCCTTGCAGAACTGACAAAGATCAACTTCCTTGATCCCCACGTGCGTAGCAGTCAGCCTCCTCCCAAAGTTCTTGATCAACTTTCGCAAAAGCCGTGCCCTAGCCGTCAAAGCTGCATGCCCTGATATACACTGCTCCCCCTCAATCCACGGGCCAATAGGGAAGGTCGTTCAATCATATCAGATGGGAATCGGTAGCCCACAATTTCCGGAACTACTTCGGGCAAGTGGTTCCGCGTATCTCTAAGGATCTGATGAATAAAATATTGCGGGCAAAAATCTATCTATCCGATTCAACAATAAAACCGAGAGATTGCAACTTCCAAATGTATTTCAACAGAATAAACCAGAATGCCTAAAAGAGATTATAGAAAGATGTGGAGAATCCACCTTTGATAATCGCTGAAGTCCGTCATTCGATTCCGGCCTTTTGACATAGCATGTTGGACATCATGTTGTACCATAACATTCAACATAACATACAACATGGTCAATAAATAAGATCTTTCATACCATATTTACGGATTGATACCTTCAATCACATCGTCCGCAAATCTTATGCATATCAGCATAGAACCGAATATCTGGAGAAGATCAAACAATAATGCAAGATCTAAAACCATTCAGATATAAAATCCTCAACCTCACATATCTTCAACTGCACATACCATTCAGATATGAAACCATTCAGATTTTGTAACCACTATTTCCAGGTAAATAACTTCCTCTTTAATGCAGATATATCGCCAATATTTCTAGGATAACTTCGGGTAAGAAATCACATAGATCAAGGAAACATTTAACCATTTCGGTTAAAATGATTTAAACAAATCTCATGTGGATATTTTGCCCATAGATTAAGGATCTATTTCTGGTAAATAGAATCAATAAATCTCAGCAAATATTTCCTCACATCAATTAAGGAACTAACCAGATTCCCAAATATTCTCAGCAATCCTCCCATCAATTAAGGAACTAATTCGGATAAGAAGGAATAAAAATCTCATCAAGATATTTCATCAATCTATACTGGAACCCCCAAGATTCTAGGCTACAAATCAGATCTGAAACAAGACAGATCTGCAAACCAAAACAGCATATCTTCATATGAACCATGCTCCAGATCCCCCATGTTGTACATAATGTTGCAACATTATGTACAACATAACTGCTCAACTGCTCAAAAACAATTCTGATTGCACAAACTAAGCTCTCCAGATTTAGTGCCACTAATGCCAACTTATATCAACAGAAAAACAACCTAACACAACCCGCACTGGGAACTTCAGCATTTGCAAACTACATAAACAGACCATTAAATGACATTACAATTGACTGTTATACCATCCCAATATGGGTACTAAACACTCCTTAAGTGTGAGTCTCACATCATAACTGCACATTCAGTAGTTGATCGGACATCTTTTTGGACATCTTTTTAGACAAGCCCGTATTTGTACAAAAGACAAACCTGGTCATTTCCTCGAAAGGAGTTCGAAAGGCTGCCATCCATTGTTACACTACCAGCCCCAATCTTTTCTTGTTGAGAAAGATGGTGATTAGCATTTTGTGACAACTGACTTGATATACCCTGCTGCTGAAGCTGCTGCTGAGGATTGTTGCTTTGTTGTTGCTGCTGCTGCAATTGGGCTATCTTCTACTAAACAGAAAACAAGAATATAAGAAAAATAAATAAATAAGGAAGCAGATACTAAATTAGTTAAAATTAAAATTTATAATTGCACAGTTCCAAACAATCAGATCGAAAAAGCAGATGAGTGCAAGAATGGAATTATTTGTTAAGACACACAAGGGCAACATTAGGTTAATGCTAAAAAACCCCTCCAAAACTGTCACAAATAAAATCACCACAAAGAAAGGCCAACTCGTTGAAACATCCAAAACAACACAGAACTGCATGATGACACCTCTCTCTGAGAACAGACAGCTACATATCTGACTGATAATAACATATACTAGGTACAATGGTAAAGTGAAGTCATGAGACAGCGTCATGTGACAAATGCAAATCTTCAAAGTTGGACATACAACTTCATTTACAAATTTCTGACACTGCAGAGGCTACCACAGCACGTACAATATCAACAGCCAGAGTAGAACGATAAGAGTAATATTCTGTGATGAATGCAAATGATACGATCCGGTGGATCGATCAATAAAGTTCAGATTTAAAAGAGGAAAAATATAAAAAGAGGAATTTTTATAAGATTTGAGATGAAGAACAATAGATAAATTGGGCCTCTTTCGAGACGAAGCCATATCTCCTAGCTTTGAATGAACGGATCAAAGCCTAAAAACCCTCACAATTGATAACTCAAAGTGTTTTCACAAATCAAGCATAAAAGAAATAAAAGACGGCTAGCCCTAATAAATAGAAAAAGCGGGGAATTACTAATCTAGTCCACAAAGACTAGAATACCCCTAGACTAACCCTCCTACGCCGCACGTAGGTCACTAAAGGTGGGTTGGTCCCACCCATATAGCCGCCGGCCCTTGGGGTTTGCGGATGCGGTTCCGCATCAATACCGCCCCCTAAAAGGTGGTTCATATAGCCGCCGGCCCTTGGGGTTTGCGGATGCGGTCCCACCCATATAGCCACCTTGTCCTCAAGGTGGAGATCTGGCTTTGAAGGCCCCCGAGGGAAAACAGAGCCTAGGGTCACCTGTCAGAACCACCGTGCGACCCCCCTCCTGGAATTCCATCCTAAGCTGCTTCCAATTCATCTTCACCTCGCCCAACCCCTCAGCCACTGCACGCCCAAAATCACATCGATATTGTCCAACTCTAGGGGCAAGAAGTCCTCCACGATCTGCACCCCTTGTAAGGTCAGACTCAACCCCTTGCACATCCCACTGCTCTCTTCCCTCCTCCATGTCCCTGAGAGGACCGTAAACGTCTCCAAAGTGCTCACCTGCAACATATGACGATCCACCAAATGTCGAGCGATGAAGTTGTGGGTAGCCCCACTGTCTATGAGTACCGTCACCGGCGCGTCGTCCAATCGTCCTGACAACTTCATGGTATGGTTCGTGGTTACCCCTACCAAGGAGTTCAGGGACACCTCAGCTACATCCAGATGTGCGTGCTCAACCTCGCTCTCTTCCGTCATCACTGGCTCCCCACCATCTGCATACTCCCCCTCGTCCGGTTCTAGCACAATCTGCATCAGCCTGCTCGCACATCGATGACTGGGACTGAACTTCTCATCGCATCTGAAACAGAGGCCTGTCGCACGCCTCGCCCTCATATCAGCCTCAGTCATCCGTTTACCAGGGATCACTAGTCGGGTTTCCTCTCTCTTCATTTCCGTGTCCACTGGTGCTACTGTAACCCCCAGGAGTGGGGCCGGTGCTGTCTGACTACGCTGCCCCTGGGCTCCCCAAGTCCCCCGAATGCGTCTCTCCTCTGCATGCTTCTCCTCCACCTTGTGGGCCAGGCGAAGGACATCCTCCAGTGTCCCCGGGCTCTGCATCCTCAGCTCTGCTCGTATGGAGGGCTTCAGCCCCCTCATGAAATTTCCGATCATCACCTCGTCGGTCACCCCCTTCACCCTACTATTCAGCATCTCAAACTTCTCCACATAATCCCTGACCGTCCCCTCCTGCCTCAGAGCAGATAACTGCTCGTAGAAATCTCCCCCTGCCGTCTCCTAGAATCGATCCACGATCATCGCTGACAACTCCTCCCAGGTCCGAAAGGGGGACCGGGCTATCTTCCACCGGTACCAAGCCAGAGCCTTCCCCTCAAAGTAAATCCCGATGGCCTTTAGGACCTCCTGCTCCGTCAGCCCCATCACCTGGAAATACCTCTCTGCTCGGTAGATCCACCCATCAGGGTCGGTGCCGTCAAAGGTCGTCATCTTCATCTTCATCAACCGCCGATCTGCGTTGATGTCACCTAGCTGCCCCATATCTCCGACTCGGTCACCACCCCGGACCACCTCGCCACCCCGAGCCTCCCTCGGGCCTCCCCCGTCAACCCCGTACAGCTCCTCTGGCCATGCAGGTCTCTCCCACGCCTCGGGCTGGTAGTAGTGCCCCGGAAACTCTGGTGGCCGTGCAAAATTGGGCCTCGGCCCAGGCGGAATGGTCTCTGCTCTCCAAAACTGGCCCGCCGGGGTCCCAATAGCTGCTCCCGAAGCCCATCCGCCTCTCAAAGTCCTCCCAGAATGGGGAACGAACCCCGCCACACCCCCGAAAGGGCGGAATGAAGTTGCCGGGCCCCAGGTGGGCCGGCCCAGCCCGTCATGGCCTCGAAAGGCCCGGCCCAACTCGCCGTGCCCTGAAATGGGCCGCAGCCCTCTCCCGCACCCCCGGATGGGGGTGCCGCACCTCCCGCGGCCCCGGCGGGGGGTGCCGCCTGCACCCCGGGCCCGCCGGCGGCTCCACCCAGGCCAGGGAGGGCCTGGGGAAGCTCGTCGGGGCGCCGAGGCCCCCGGTTGGCCGAGCGGTCTCACCCAGGCATGGGGGAGCCTGGGCGGGGCCGTCGGCCCTAGGGCAGGCCCGATTGGGCCTGCCGCAACTTGTACGGACCCGCGCGGGTCCGTTGGTCCTTCCGCGCCGTCGATTTGATGGGGGGTTGCCGCCGTTGTTCCCGTTTGCCCTAGAGAGGCTGATTCTAGGGTAGATCCGCCCCCCTCTAAGGTTCCCTTGCCTCGATCTCCTCCTTTCGCCATGGCGAGGGCTTGGATCATCTCCTTCAATTCTCGGAGATCTCGTCCTTATTGCGCGGCATCCGTCCTCATCCCCCTAAGCTCGATCTGGATGTCTTCTTGTGAATGGGCATAATCCTTGAGCGATTCCCCCATTGTTTTCTTCAATCCTTCGAAGCGTTCTTCGATCTCCCGGTTGAGATCCTCCCGTAGCCCTTGAATCTTCTCTTCGACCGCATCCGCCTTCGATCTAGTGCTCGTCGTCATTTGGATCTAGGGCTTTGATACCAATTTGATACGATCAGGTGGATCGATCAATAAAGGTCAGATTTAAAAGAGGAAAAATATAAAAAAAGGAATTTTTATAAGATTTGAGACGAAGAACAATAGATAAATTGGGCCTCTTTCGAGACGAAGCCCTATCTCCTAGCTTTGAATGAACGGATCAAAGCCTAAAAACCCTCACAATTGATAACTCAAAGTGTTTTCACAAATCAAGCATAAAAGAAATAAAAGACGGCTAGCCCTAATAAATAGAAAAAGCGGGGAATTACTAATCTAGTCCATAAAGACTAGAATACCCCTAGACTAACCCTCCTACGCCGCACGTAGGTCACTAAAGGTGGGTGGGTCCCACCCATATAGCCGCCGGCCCTTGGGGTTTGCGGATGCGGTTCCGCATCAGCAAAGCTTTAAAGTTGGGCATACGACTTCACGTACACATTTATGATGCTGCAGAGGCTCCCAGTAATAGCACAAACTGGGTGATAACATTCAAGTCACAGTCGTGGGTCAACAAATAGTAGTGGAAGCCAAATAAATTATTAGCTTTTGAGGAATATTGAAGTACTGGTATAATAGTAGTGGATGGCTAAATCTAAGTTGACCGGAGGAAAATACTCAAGCGATGCCACACCACATATAGGTACAGCTTTCCCAGACAAGCATAAACATTAAACACGTGACAAAATTAATCCAGTCAGCAACAATATTAAGTATGTCATACTTCAGCAACCTGTATTTTTTTAAATGCAAACATGAATAATTAAATTCTATTTTGTTGGGATGTGGAATCGAAGGGGGGGAGAGAGAATATATATGAAAAAAGGGATGGAATGCATTATAAGGAAGTTGGACCACAAGATGCAACTATTATAGGAGGCTTCTATAACAAAGTAACTTTCCTGATGATGCTAGTTTCTTGATTATATTTCAGGAGGAAAAATTGCAGGTAACTTGACTTGCAACGATCATCTAGAAAGAAATGGTTCAAGAAAGTAGATTTGATTCTAAAGCTGAATGGCTTCATAGGTTTTGTTAACAAGATATCCCTACTATTGTTTTTACAATTTAAAGGGAGAATGGTCTTGTAGCCCAACACCTAAAGTGTAGCCGGACCTTTCAACATAAACCAAAAGTCGCTTATATTACAACTGTATCCCTATTAAAAAAAGTTACTTGAAATTACAAGTTTGCCATTGTATTATTTGGAATCTTGAGATTTCAAATTTTGATTTCGATTAGAAATGTGAAGTTGACATTGTCTTTAAGCACAGAAAATTAATATTATCTAATAAGCCAAGTTAGTTTTTCTTGGCATAATATTCTTATATTGATATATTTACTATAATTTTTTGTAAGAATTGAGCAAAGTCAACCAACAATTTCATATATATGCTCTTTTCAATATTAATAACAAAAAATATTGTAAAAGTTTTTTTTCCTATTGATATTCATTTTTGTATATGTCCATTGATATTCATGAGCATACACATTAAAATAATTTAGGAATGTCCACTAAAATGTCTTTTTTTAATGATTTAAAATTTTAACAATTCAGTTTTAGACTTCCAATGAGGTTATCTTCATTAAATAAATAGATAACCCTCAATTTCCTCAATTTCTGAAGATGTTTCTTAATTGAAAAGGTAATACATGACGAATAGTGATACATGATGAATACCATCCATTCTATCCATTGTAAATAATTTGATAAAAAATGAATTTTGTACAAGTTAACAACTCATCAGACGTGCATTTGTACGTGGCCAAAAATCTAGTACATAGAAAAAAGAAGGGTGTGAAGCTTGCCATGCAAAGCAATTTGATCAATCATACATCATGAATATCAAGAAAAACTAGCATTAAAAGCTCCAATTAACAGTAAATTGCCCAGTTCCCTACTTATTTTTTCCTCCCCTTGTCTAAAAAATAAAAAATAAAAAATAAAAAATAAAAAAATAAACCTAAATAATGTTACCACGTGTTGAACGAAAGTTGTTCCTTTTGGCCGTTAGACCTCTAAGAGCCTCTGTAATGAGCATCATCCGATGTGCCAATTTTTATCATCTTATCATCTAGGCATTAAAGCACATGGATATTCACAATGCTCCCCTTGATTGAATAACTTAGTGCATGTAAAAATAATAGGGCCACCTGCACCTATCAGCTGTCTCCCTCCCACACCGAATTTTTCTAACATTTTAATGGGCAAAACTCTGAAGTTCAGAATTAAACCAATATATGGCGACCTATACTCTTCGGCAAAAAGATACTGCTGCTCTTATAGGCAAATGATAAATTCAAAACATCTTTTTTAATTAAATGCATGCTCCTAAATATAACCCCTTCAAGACCACATGAAATTACTGTGAATAGAAAACGTTACATGAAAAAAAATGTTCCAATATAGTTTATTAAACCAATCAATTTCAATATTCCCCGTTTAGCACCAACAAGCCATTCTTCAGTCATACTCTGTTGTCCCACATTCATTGGAGAATAGAAGGACCAAAAAGCAAGAAATAGAGAGGAGGCAAAGGCATGATTTAGAACAAAAGTAACAAAAGGGGCAAAGAAATTCTTTATAATCAACATCCACTAAAATGAGAAAGGAAAAATAAGTTATTGCAACAGGACAAGAGCGCACATATGGAGAGCCTCACCTTAATCAACATTTCAGTATCAGCACGTGGCAAAACGGTGCATGCACTTTGCACAGGAGATCCGACATTTGGAATAACATCACCAACTGAATTCGTCTGGCCATCCTTCCCCAGAACAATGTTTCTATTGTTAAGTAGCATTCTTAGCCGTCGGCTGTCAATGTCCCCAGCTGAAGGGGAAGTCAAGTTTTGCTGGGCTTGAAGTAGTAGCTGCTGTTGCTGCGGAGACAGAAATTGGAGTTGATGAAATGGTTGGGGAGATTGCATAAATGACTTCTGCTGTTGAAGAATTCCTGAACGGAGCTGATCAAGGCCCTAAAACGATAAAAGATGAAAAATAAAAATAAAAAATATAAGCTGAAATCTCAACTATAAAGAGAGGCTGCATTGATTATAAGCTGAAATCTCAACTATAAAGAGAGACTGCACAGAACTTGAGCTTACAGAGAAGAAAATGACATTAACATCAGGTAGAAAAGATGTACTGCCCCGTAATTTTGATATAATTATTTTGGAATTTCTACAATTTTTCCAAATCCAACCCAAATCCAATTTCCATTTTTTTTCTCCTTCCTCCTCCTCTTTTATTTCCCCTTATTTTTACTCAAGCCCACAGCCCATAATCCTTAATTAAATCTCCAAGCCCAAGAACTGCCGGTCAGTTTCACTCTCCCCATTCTCTTTCTTTCTCTAGTCCTTTACTATTTTCCCCATCCCACAATCAAAGGCCCACCAACCACATTTCCATGTTCTTTTAAAACCAAAGCAAGTAGCCCAAGACCAGCCCAAGCTTCACTCTCTTTCCTTCCCTTTTTCATTCTTTTCCCTTCATCCTCCGAGAAAACCCAGCCCACCAACCCCTCAACTTCCCGGCCCAGTTCTCTTGCACTTTTTTTGAGTTTATCTCATCCCTTACATTAATAGGCCCAACCCTTTGATTTATGTTAGGCCGATCCTTTCTCAATCAAAGAAAAGGGAAGCAGCAGCACCGCCTCCGTTTCTCTTATGAATAAAACTCTCAGGTTCTTTCCCCGAGCGAACCTCAGCAACCGCCGACTTCAATCCAAGACCAAACCCTAGCCGACTTTGACCCCGTCTCTCCTCGACGAAGAATCCCTCTTCGAGTCAAATTCCCCTCCGATCCTCCAAGTGTTTTCCTTCCTATACATATATACATATATGGGTAAAGGGGATCTAGGGTGCCTCCTTAGCTATGCTATCGAGGCGTCGACTAGTCGCCGACTAGTCGGTGGATGACCGACTTGAAATTTTTCAAAAGTCGGGAGGTGAGTCGGACACCGACTAGGCGTCGACTTGGTCCGACTTTTTGACCGATTTGGTCCGACTTTTGGTCCGACTTGGTCCGACTTAGGCCGACTTTTTCAGCATACTTCTACAATCAAAATACAAGAGGAAAAATTGTTTGTCTCCCGTTCTAACTTCGTGGTAACCAAAACATTCACAGTGGATCGAGTTGAATTCCAAGAGTAAGCCAAGAAGGCCTTGAAACTCTCCACACCAAGAGATTTTCAGCTGATGACCATCAGTAATGAACTCTAGAAAATGTTCACTCTAAAACTACGACTGGCCACATCTGTTTCCATGTAGAGATCTCATTCTTGGTGTATAGTTTCCTGATTCTGCCATGAATTCAACTGTCTCATTACATGCTTCCATATGATCCTTTCGACTGATGGTTCACCTCCATCGCGAACCATGTGTATACTGATTGAACTCTAATATGACAGTATCTGCAATAATATGCAGGGAAAAGATTAAAAAAATTGTGAATTTTCAAAGAATTTATCTAAGCTGAAAAATTATATGCCCAGTACAAACCTAAAAAATATGCCCAGTACAAACCTAAAAAAAAGAAGCAACATCTGTTACATGAAATAAAATATGTTAACATCTGGGTGCGACTAGTCGTCGTCGACGACTAGTCGCCGACTCGTTTGACTAGTCATGAGTCGGTAATTGGCCGACTCGTTGCCGACTCACCGACTTAACTGCATAGCTCCTTAGATCAGTGTTCTAAATATCGGTCCGATATCCGATATATCGGCCGCAATATCGGTTTTATCACTAGACCGATACGATATGTGCTTATATATTGCTGTTTCTGATATTTTGGGAAATAACGCCGTAATATCGGGTTGAGACGATATTACGGCCGATATCGCCGCCGACATATCCCTTTGAAATATCGACCGCAATGCATAGTTTTTTTAAAAAATAAAGTTAGCGGGTCGGTCCACTTAAAAGTGGATCCGACCCGAGTCGCCTAACCCAATCATTTACTTAAAATGACAAGAGGCATCAAAAATTTTAAGAGATAATCGCTGATTTTCCCTAATTCTAATCACGCCGCTCCGCTCCTCTCGACACTCTGCCCCTTACACCACTCAGCTCAGCTCCGTCCGGCAAAAAATTTCGACGAAAATCAATTGAGCTTCAGAGTCCGATATTCAACCTTGGATTCAATCTTTCCAAGGAAGTGTTTTCCGATCAAGGTAAGTAGCCGAACCCTTCTTTAGTTTTTCAATTTGTTATTTTTTTTTCTATTTTTAGTTTTATTTCCTTCAAGTTTTGAGTTATTTTCCATCGATCGAGCTTTGACATCCGGTGTACGATCTTCGCAAGGGATTTTCGAATCAAGTTTAGTATTTACTACTTATTATTCTTTACCTTTTTCATTTTCTTCATTTTCTGAATTTTTCAGTTGTCGGTTTTTCATTCCAGTGTTTGTTCTTCTCAAGAGAGGGTTTTCCGATCAAGGTGAGTATTCTCGCTTTTTTACATTTTTACTTTTTTTTCATTTTTGGATTTTCATCTTCAGACTGTTAATATTGATCCACGTGAATCATATTTTGCGGGTATTTAACTCGCTTGGTTTGTGATCACTTAAAAAAATATTCCACCAAGTGGATAGCCAGTATTCACGTTTAATGATGTAAGTATACCCAAAACATACTATTATTTGAGTTTCTATAGTTTATATTTTCTTAGACACGTATGCTTTTATTTGACATCAATTTTTAGCGTCTGATATGACACTACGATATTTAGTCAATATCCCTAATATTCATGTTTTAACGAGATATGTATAACCAAAACATACTTTTATTTGAGTTAGTATAGTTTATATCTTCTTAGATACAACTATGCTTGCATATAAGCCTCTGATATGACACTCCGAGATTTAATCAATATCCCTGATATATTCTCGATATCCGCAATCCGATATCAAATTTCCTAGGCCGATACGCAACCAATATCCGATATTTAGAACACTGTCTTAGATTCAATCTAAGGAGGCGCCCCCATTTTCCACCATCTCCCACAATTTTTTTTCATGTGGTTGTTCACCTCATGGATGATCAACATACCAAATTTCAAGGTATTCCAATACTTTTTGAGCCTCCATCTACCCCTTGCAACTTCATGCGTTTTTCAGCACGTTTTCAGACCGTTGAAGTTGCAAGGAGTAGATATGGGCTCAAAACGTATTGGAATACCTTGAAATTTGGTATGTTTATCATCCATGAGGTGAACAACAAACCCATAAAAAAATTCAAAAAAAATGTGAGAGATGGGGGAAATGGTTGGCGCCTCCTTAGATTTCATCTAAGGAGGCACCCTAGATCACTTTTTCCATATATATATATGTGGATTTAATGTAGAAAAGCTGCTATATATGGATCAGGTGGCAAGACACAAAAAGGTGGAGAGTACAAGCCCCCACATGGGCTTGTACGCGTTGGGGCCCACCCCTTTCTCTTGCACCTGATCCAAAGGATCAGGTGCCACCTGCTCTACATTAATCCCTATATATATACTAGTCATAACACGTGCCCGTGGGCACGGTTCATTTAAGATTTCCCCCAGCAAAATCTTTGTTCTTCAAAAAATTATTTCCACGGCCAAAATTTAAAAGAACAAATTAGCGTAAAAAGATTTAGCGGCACGGGCACCTTCGACGTGGGCGTCTTCGGAGCGGAACAACAAATTCGGCCTAGGCGCCTTCGGCGTGGAAAAATAGGCTTTCGCATTTGGCTGAGCAAACACGTCAGTCAGTGCCTTAGTCTTATAACTGGGCAGACCTGTTCCTGCTAAAGGCGAGTGACTCCTCAAACAGTCAAAGGAGTATCCACATACACCTGCGGCATCCGCGAGTTGTGCACATGACCACATTTGGCTCAATCATTTCGAGGTGTCCTTTTGACAGCACACCTCTAGAGCCCCCTAAAAGTTCAGGGTTTCCCCCCTGACACCTTCTAACAAATTAGACGCAGACGCCTTCAACGCGGAACAACAAATTCAGCGTGGACGCCTTCGGCGCGGAACAACAAATTAGCGTAAATAAATTTAGCGGGATGCCTTTGGCACAGAACAACAAACCTCAGGATACTTTTCAGTGATAGTATTAACTTGAATTTTTTTCGGCTAATTTGTTATTCCGCTAAACAAATTTGTTGTTCTGCTAAAATGTTTTACGCTAAACTTTTTACTTTGTTTAATTTAATGGATCATGCTTCTCCACAATCTTTCCCAAGACACTTTTAATTTCAAAGTTTAGGTTTCCAAGACACTTTTCCCCCCAAAATTTAATCTCCACAATCTTTCCTAAGACACTTTTAATTTCAAATTTGTGGTTCCCAAGACACGTTTCCCACAAAATTTAAGTTTTCCCACTAAAATTTTCACAAAATCCAATCTCAACCATTGATTTACCAAGATTAAATCTCAGCCACTCTTTATCTTGTCTTAGTCGTCCCTAGAATTCAAAAAAGGTTGTCAAATGTATAATAGATATATATATATGATATTATTTCTAGGGTTTGATATATACAAAATCTTCTCTTCTTTCTTCAAAATTTCTGATTTCAATATATCTTTCGGATTTGAGCTTGGGATATTAGCTATCTCGGTTAGATTATTCTTCTCCAAACTTTCGGTTTATTTCCATGTCTAGTTTTGAATTTATTTGGTGTATTTTGGATGGTTAATTATTGGAATTGTTTGAGTTGGGATATGATGTTGATTATTTGTGTGGGGTTTTCCTCAATGATGCAAGAATCCAGCAACTCATTTATTCATGGCGATTCTCATCGCTCCTCTTTTTATTCTCTATTTTTGGTTGGGTTTTCGGCTTTAGCTGGCCGTCGGGAGATTTGGGATCCAATGCTGTCGTGGTCATTTTTCGACTAGTGAAACCTAGCTGATGTTGGGTCTAGATTGCATGACTTCCATGTGCTTCATGATGATGATCGTTTTCACTTGGGCTTACTCCTTGAGCGGTTGATCCCTGGACTTGCCCGTTATTTGTTGTTTGGGCTTTGAATGTTGCTGATTCCTGGGCTCTGTTTTTATTTTTGGGAGACTGTTAATCGGGCTTTCCTGCCCTGTAGCTGAAGCGGGCCTTGGGCTTTACCATTGGGTTTTACAAAATTGTGGTGCTGAGGCATTTTTTTAGCTTTGTTGTTCGAATTTGCAGGCATAATACTGTTTCCAACTCTAAGTTGCTAAAATCCCCTCCGGCCGGTAGATTATAGATTTTCAAGAGGCTGCCGAATCTGATCCCAATAAACATGATTCTTTGCTTTACATTTTTAAATAATTTTCATATACAAATACACAAGAAA
Source organism: Scilla litardierei (assembly GCA_030789695.1). Lineage (NCBI taxonomy): Eukaryota > Viridiplantae > Streptophyta > Magnoliopsida > Asparagales > Asparagaceae > Scilla > Scilla litardierei. The sequence continues at coordinate 320,970,381 of CM061141.1, forward strand.
ACGAATTTGTTTAAAAGATAGTTTAATAACTAAAAGTGTTAGATTTAATAAAAAATTACTAGTAGATGAGAACTTGATCTAGCACCGTCCATTAGATATACCGTGGAATTACTTGGCATGTATGCATGGACTAAAACCGTTTAAACGTATCACTTAGTTGCATGATTAAGGGGTTGTGTACATTATACTGGAACTGTTTGGCTTGTACCTTGACATTGGCACTAGACACCACGCTACAAGTAGACAACCATTTAACTCCCTGTCTAAAATGCGCAGGTGCAATAATGGGTTACTGTATACATTTTTCCACTCTCCTTCATGGACGTGTGGTACATTACAAGTGCCATACATTTTTTCCTCTTCCTTTCTATGGACTGAGGGGTCATATACATTTTTTATCTTCTTTTCATGGGATGAGGGTTACATTACTGAAATCATTTTTCCGCTATCCATACTGGTGGCAGGGTTACACAGCAGCACCTACATGTTACACCTACCTGTTACCAAGGTTCTAAAAAAACTCGCCATGGTGACGCCGTGGCGGCAAGGCACCACCCTCACGCCCCATTAATGTCCAAGTTGGCTCTTTGAGGCGGCACGCCGCCATGGCACGCCATGATGACACAAGGCGCGCCACAAAACATAAGGCGTGCCGCGCGCCTTAAAAAATCAACTGGATCCGCGGTACATATCATGCATGGTTAATAATTTTAATTCTCTCATTAAAGAATTGTAGTGTATACATTAAGTGGAAACATATGAATGTTAAATTTATGATTAGCGCAACTAATTAACCTGCAAAAGCAAATTTTAAATTTAAAAATAGCATGTGCATTTGGACTCAACAGGGCATAACACACGAATGACGAATTCACAATTCACAATGGTTAGAAGTTTAATCCATATCTATATCATCTTATACACATGATGATTCCGATGGATAATGATTGTTAGAGTTAATGTTTACAACGGGTTGGAAATTAGTGTTTGGAATTAATTCAAATACAAGTACATCCTTAAATAGATACGTAAACATTGGATAACGTGACAAGTCACAAGCTGTAGCACTTGGATACACCCTTTCACTTGATGGATGTGGGTGTCCAGTAGTGCACAACCCGACCCGTTCTCGTTGATTATTTTAGTGCTGTTTTCATCGCATTTCCGTCCGCAGTCAATTTTGGGGTTTTTCATCTCTCTCGCAGGGCCCCTTCAATAGATACGTAAACATTGGCTAACGTGACAAGTCACAAGATACAGATGGATGTGGGTGTCCTGTAGTGCACAACCCGACCCGTTCTCGTTGATTATTTTAGGGCTGTTTTCATCGCGTTTCCGTCCACAGTCAATTTTGGGGTTTTTCATCTCTCTCGCAGGGTCCCTTCACAGTTCGTCTTCAGTTCTTCGTCTTCAGTTCTTCGCGGCGCCTTTGTCTGCAGTCAATTTGGGGCTTTTCATCTCTCTCGCATCGCAGGGCGCCTTCATAAGTTCGTCTTCAGTTCTTCGTCTTCAGTTCTTCGTGGCGCCTTCAATTCTTGGGTAGTACCTCTCTAAGGTAAAGATTTGAGAAACCAGATTTTTTTAGTAAAAGAAGAATGATAATCTGGGGATGATGATAAACAGTCTCTTGCTTGCATTTATTTTGAACACTTGACTTTTTAGTTCATCTATCTATTAGCATCTGCTTCCAGCCTTCCACGACTATCTAGCTGAAGATATTTCTAGTTCAAGGCTTTCATAGACCAAAATGCCTTCATCAGTTTCAAATTTTGCCATGTTTTTGTATGTTGCTATTATGGAATCAGATATGCCTGTGCCTCTTCTTGCTAAAGCGCCTTCATGATTTCTCTGCATCTTCTTACATTTTGAGATTTCTATTGTGTCTTTTGTCTGAAATTTTGGATAAATTTGTTGATGGACTAGAGCTTGTGTGATTATATTGTGAGTAGTGAGAGAGAGAAGATGATAATAAGTTATATTGATTTCCAAACTCAAGGGTCATCCAACAAAGCTATAATCAGATCAGATGAAACATGATGGCAAGTGAGCACCTTTAAGACAACTGATAAGTAGCTAAGAAATGAATGATAGCTGAGCTTTTCGTTTCTTAGTCACATAGTGTGGTAGTTAACTATTAGGTCTTCTTTCTTCATTTCTTAGTCATAATTATCATTTTCTTGTCATATTGTTCAGGTACTAATTTGGATTCTAATCCTGACTTATTATTTATCAAATGATTCATTGATTTTAATCAAATAGGAGTCTAATGGATAGTGGGGCTTCTAATTTGGATGGTTTGGTTGGACCGACGGCAACACTCGAATCAACAACGGGTACGGATGCACTCTTGAAAAAGAATTCGGGTGATCCGGGATGGAATTATGGTACTTTGTGTGATCCTACAAATAGAGATGCGGTCAAATGCAATTTGTGCGGGTTTATATGTAGAGCGGGAGTCACTAGGCTAAAGTATCACATTGCAGGAATAAAAGGAAAGGGTGTCGCCATATGTAAGAAGGCAAGCAAAGAAGATATGGCCGCGTGTGCCGCGTTACTTGAGAAGCCGATAGAAAAGAAGAAAGAGAAGCATCCGGGAAGAAGAAATGAGGGCGGAGGTTGAAAATGAAAATGAAGAAAATGAGGTGAATGTGGGGTCAAAGAAAAAGAAGGCAGATTATTTAGGGCCGATGGACAAGTTTGCTAATGCTATTAATCCCGATGCTCTTAATGTACGTCAACAAAGTCTTAAAGATGCACTTGGCAAACAAAGAACACATAGTGTACATCAATATTGTGCTCGATGGGTATATGAATCAGGTATTCCTTTTCATGCCATCGATAATGATGGATTTAAGCAGTTTGTTGAAGCATTTGGGCAATATGGCCCAGGTTACCGTCCTCCAAGCCAATATCAACTTAGGGAACTGTTAGGAACCAAAATAAAAAGATGATTTTTATAGAGAATTCAAAGGAATAACAAGATAGTTGAGCACAAAAGAGGTGTGCTCTCCTCCCAAGACGCCTAGAGGACGTCCGCACTCGTTTAATCTAAGAACAACTCCTAATGACGCTCAATAGAATAATCTCAATATCAAGCATAAAAACTACAAATGACGGCTAGCCTCTATTTATAAAATAAACTAGGGTTTTGTGGGGGAGGGCGCGCGCGCACAAGCAACCCAAGGGAGGGTCGGCGGCCACTAATGGGCTCGGCCCAAGTATAGACCGAGGCGGGTCTATCAATACTCCCCCCCCCAGAACCACCTTGTCCTCAAGGTGGTGGAAGCCCCAGTGGTACTACTCCGAGTGGGAGTCGTCCTCCCTGTCGATCCGTTCGTCCTCCACGTCATCTTCCTCGTTGGCTTCCGCTATCAACACTTGCAGCTTTCGATCCACACAGCGGTGTCCGGGAGTGAAGCGCTCGTCATATCTAAAACAGAGCCCCTTTGCCGCTTCTCCCTCATCTCTGCATCGGTTATCCGTCGGAATGGACCCCCGGTCGGTAGTGGGTTCTGCTCACCCGTCTTCTAAAGCCCTGCCAAAACTGTCTCAGTAGTGACCCCTGCTCCGCCTGCCCCAGTCGTGGTGCCCCGCTGTATCTGCCCACTGTAGCCGCTCCCGCCTCGCCTATCCTCAGCTCGGGAGTCCTCCACCATCTGCGACATCTCGATGACCTCCGAAAGCCCCCGAGGCTTGTAGGGCCTCACCACCGCTCGAAGACTAGGTTGTAGCCCCTTCCAGAAGATGCCCTCCAGCGACTCGTCCGCCACCCCATGAACTCGTCCTGCCAGCGTCTCAAATCTCTCAATGTACTCCCGCACCGGCCCCTCCTGCCTGAGGGCAAATAGCTGCTCGTGTAGGTTCCCCAAGCGGGGGTCTCGAAACTTCTCCAGAACCAAGTCCTTCAGCTCCTCCCAGCTCCGAATCTGCTGCCTCCTCTCCTTCCACTGGAACCACCCCAAGGCTCTCCCCTCAATGCAAATGGCTGCTGCCTCCAGCTTCTGTGCCTCGGTCATGTGATGCGCCGCGAAATATCTCTCCGCTGTGAACAACCAGGCGTGTGGATCCCCTACGGAAAAGATCGGCATCTTCAGCTTCCGGACTCTGCAATCTCCTCCAAAGTGCCCCTGTTCGGGCCTCCCGTCGTCTCTGTGACGCAGACGGTAGTGCTGCCTCCTCTCGTCCAAAGTCTCGTATCGCCTATGTGGTCCTCCTCCGCGACCCCCATAGTCTCCTAGGTCTCTAGTCTCCTAGGTCTCTGTGTCCCTCGTTGCCTCCAAACACGCCCTCTGGCCACTCCTGGTAGTCTCTGTATCTTCCTCCGGTGCCTGTTGTGCGTCTCTCCTGGTGGTGGGACGGTGGATGCCACCTCCCAACATCAAAACGAGGGTCGGGAGGGTCCCGATAGCCCTCGTAGTAGTCTCCATGCTCCTGAAAGTCCCCGGGTCCCAAACCCTCCTCAAAGTCATGTGCCGAAGCCTCTCGACGCGGCTGCCCCTGCTGAAAAGTGCCGAAATCGCCGCCAACAGCCCTCGAAACGTCGCGTGTCAGCCTGGGAAGGTCGGCAGGGCCGCCGGCCCCGCCCGGGGATCATGGGGGCCCCAGCGGCCCCCCGCGGGTCGGGGGGTCGCCGGACCCTCCTAGGGTTCGGCGCCCCCGACCGACCCCGGGGGGTTCGTCGGACCCCCCGGTAATCCTGGGGGCCCCAACGCCCCCCAGGGGTCGGCGGAGGTCTCTGGACCCTCCTGGGGGTTCGGCACCCCCTGCCGACCTCAGGGGGGTTCGCCAGCCCCCCCTGCTCCTGGGGGCCCCAGCGGCCCCCCGTTGGTCGAGGTGTCCGTTGCCCCAGGGCAAGCCCAAGAGTGGCCACCGCCACCCCTGCAGCTAACCTGGGGGCCGGTGACCCCCTGGGGGTGGAGCCGCTACCCCCCCTGCCCTCCTCGCGTGCCTTCCCGTGTGGTTGATCGAGGTCGTCGGTCCATCCTTGGGCTTCCGCGGTTTTTCGCCTAATCTCCTCTCGATAATCGATCTTCATCGGCTCCTCTTCATCATCCGCGGCCAAATCTTCCACCAAAAAATCACTGTTTGGGACAAAGCTATCAACTTTCTCCTTCTCCATCTTCAAAGGTGCCCCCTTTTCACCCGATTTAGGATTTTCTTCCCCTTTGTTGTTCGCCGCCAATTGCTTTAAGATTGCCATCATTTGCGCGAATTGGTCGTCGTGCTTCGCTTGATTTACTGTCAATTGGTTGATGGAAGCCGTCAATTTTGCCATGGATTCGTCGTTGGCCGCCAATGATTTCTTGATCCCGTCGATTTCGCTCGTGAATTTGGCCTCCAAAGCTTCAATTTTGTCGTGGGATCTTGTCGTAGCAGCCATGGATCGTCACGTGCTCTGATACCAAAATGTTAGGAACCAAAATAAAAAGATGATTTTTATAGAGAATTCAAAGGAATAACAAGATAGTTGAGCACAAAAGAGGTGTGCTCTCCTCCCAAGACGCCTAGAGGACGTCCGCACTCGTTTAATCTAAGAACTACTCCTAATGACGCTCAATAGAATAATCTCAATATCAAGCATAAAAACTACAAATGACGGCTAGCCTCTATTTATAAAATAAACTAGGGTTTTGTGGGGGAGGGCGCGCGCACACAAGCAACCCAAGGGAGGGCTGGCGGCCACTAATGGGCTCGGCCCAAGTATAGACCCAGGCGGGTCTATCAGGAACCATTATTGAAGGAAAAAGTTGAGAGGACTAAAGGGCTTCTCAAGAAGCAAGAAGAGTGGGCACAAAATGGTTGTTCAATTATGACGGATGGTTGGACGGATCGAAAACGAAGCATAATGAATTTGTGTGTGAACTCTAGGGAAGGTACAACGTTTCTTTCTTCCGTTGAATGTTCCAAAGATGCACATACGGGGAAGTACATCCGATTATGTTGACAAATGCATTGAAGATGTTGGGCCACAAAATGTAATACAAGTTGTGACAGACAATGCTTCTAATAATATGGCGGCCGCCCAATTGTTGAAAGAGAAGAGGCCACACATGTTTTGGACTTCTTGTGCTGCACACACCATCGACCTCATGCTTGAAGCAATTGGTAAAGAAGTTAAATTCAAAGGTTGGATTGCTAAGGCAAAGAATTTAACTATTTTCATTTATGCACATCATAGGACATTGGCAATTGATGGGAAAGTTTACAAAGTCGAAGGGACATTGTGAGGCCGGGAGTTACTAGATTTGCTACCTCATTTCTCACTTTGCAAAGCTTGATGGAGAAGAAGGAAAAGTTAAGGCTTATGTTTACTAGTGATGATTGGACACAATCCAAATGGCCCAAAACTAATAAAGGAAAAGTGGCATATGCAATCGTGATGAGCCAATCTTTTTGGAATGGAGTAAGCTTGTGCTTGAAGGTGTTTTTTCCTTTAGTGAGAGTTCTTCGACTTGTTGATGGAGATCAAAAGCCATCAATGGGCTTCTTGTATGGAGAGCTCGAACAAGCAAAGAAAGATATCAAATTGGCTTACAACAATGTGGAGAATAACTACCGTCCTATCATAGACATTATTGAGGGAAAAGCAAAAGATCGACTTGATAATCCATTGCACATAGCGGCCTACCTGTTGAATCCCTATTACTTCTTCAAAGATCAAGGCATAAAAGATGATCTTGTAGTCTCGAATGCAATTTTCACATGTGTTGAGAAGTTTTTCCTTGATGAATTTGAGAAGCAAGACCTAGTGATAAATATGGAGCTCCCAAAGTACAAGTAAAAGGACGAAGATTTTGGAAGAATGTTAGCCGCAAAGGGGTGTTCAGAAAGTAATAGTACTTATGATCCAGGTATAAATCCATTACTTATTTAGATTTGTTTGATCTTAACTTAAACTATTTAATGTCTTATATGCGCTTATTTTTATTTGAGTAGTTACTTGGTGGATGACTTATGGGAATGCAACGCCAACTTTGCAAAGGATGACCATAAAGATCCTTTCACTAACCACTAGCTCCTCGGGATGTGAAAGAAATTGGAGTGCTTTTGAGGGGGGTAAGTGATTATAAACTAAAATAAATAATAAATACTAATAGTCTAATATTTATAAATATTTTTTATTTTTAGCTAATTTTATTTTAACCTTTTTTACTTAGATACATACAAAGAAAAGGAATAGGCTTGATAGCGAAAGATTGAACAATATTGTATTTGTTCAATTCAATGCCAAACTTGTCAACAAATGGGCAAGAGTGAAGAATCAAAATATGCATGTACTATGTTCTCTTGATGCTATTAAAGCACAAGCATGGATTGTTGCTATTAGTGATGAGGAAGGACGAAATGGAGGAGGGTGATAGCTTGGAGGTAGTTGAAGAAGCAACGCGGGATAGAAACCAAGAGGCTAAAGAACTTCACGAGGATGATTTTGAGTCGGATGAAGAACCTCAAGTTGAAGGCGAGGAAGATTATGAATTCAACTCTGAAGATGAAGGACTTTTGGAGAGAAATGAAAATGATGGCATGTAAGGATAGCTTCGGCATCTCATACATCTAATCTAACATACTTATTGAAATGAGCTTATATACGTCACTTTTTTAGCTCTTTATATATGACCTACATTCTTATACTTGTAATGGTCTTAGATTAGAAGTATGTGGAACCATTGGTAGAACAATGTTTTTGTTATGAACTCTTGATATGACACTTTTTGTAAGCTCTATATAATACTTGATTTTGTTTGCCTTTGATATTTACAAAGCATTCATTACCTTTTTGAGGAGGAGGAGGTAAGGTTGGTGAGAAGAAAGTTAGTGACTTGAAATGCAGGGTTTGGGGCAGAAGCTATGCACTGATACTTTGATGATGGTTTCGTCAAATATATGGCGTTTACTCCAAATCTGAGAAGAAGGTTAGTGAGCTCAAACTGCATTTACCACAAATCAGCTTCATTTAATGATTATATGCATAATGCATAGTATGGTGTTTGTTTACTTGCTTGGCTGAAATATGTCCATATGTTGTATCAATATTCAATATTATTCTTTTTTGGCTTTAGAAAGCACTTGTGAACAAAGATTATTCAAGAAATTGAAATAGGACATGCAAAAATCAATGTTCCTTCAAGTATCAGGCTATCAGCAAATTTCGTTTAGATCCAATTTTCCAAATAGCTTTAACAACTGTGTTAATCGATTGCTTTGATATTGATGACGTATTGAGGTCACATGCTTATGTAAACAATTGCTTTTTAGTAAAGTAACACTTCAGTTAATTGTAAGCAGTAAGCACACATCTCAATATAGATGGAAGGCTATGGATTTGGTAGGATTTGGAAACTAATCCATCTAAGTGGAGCATAGTTTAATGTCTACCTCTATATATATTATATAATATATACACACATTTGCCGCCTTAAGCCACGCCTTGAAAAACGTCATGGCTTCGCCAAGGCTCCTAAGGCTTGAGGCTTGACCTCGCCGCCACGCCACGCCTCACGCCATTTAGAACCTTGCATGTTACTTTACATCGCTCCCTTGGACATGAGTCATGGCCTAGGATTAGTATAGCTACACATTCACAAGACATAGGAACTTTCATAACCGGTTGTACATGTTACTTTATAGTTCGCATTTACATGCTCTTACTTGGTACAATTTTGGTCCTAGTATATTATCACATGCCTTGTACCTTTATTCCTTTTTGGTCTTGTACATAAACTGAATGCTTAGATATAGATATAATCTACTGCTAACCCAATCTTACATCTCTCCGGTGTTGAATATGTTCCCTATAGAGTTTCAGAGTTCTAGGACTATCTTTCCATCCTTTTATCCATGCACAACGATTCTGAGATAATTCATTCAGGTATGTTTTCGATATATTTTCATTTCGCATATTCTGTTTTTACTGATTTTTTATTGGTAACCAGCAGGACTTGTACATTCTTGTAACTTGTGATGACCCCTAGAAATCGGGTCGTTACAATCAAGATTTTAGGCCTCGGTTTCGATCTCAGTATCGCTCTTCCCAAAATTTAGGTTTCGGTATCGGTATGGCCCGTTTTGGTGGTTTTGAAAGTTAGTTTTGGTTTGCCCGTATCAGTGATTTTAAATACTAAAAACCTTATTAAATACTACCAAATACTTAAAAAACAAAAGTAGTACTCAAATACTATCAAATACTTTTGAAATTTATATTACTAATATGTAATAATAAATTTGTATATATAATTTATTTACAAGTTTGCCATTAGTTCACAAGTTTGCCGTTCCAAAAATCAGGCGGGTGAGTGTGCATATAACCGGTAGTTTTGTATTATATTTACTTATTTACGCACTCATCTTGTTAATCTTGCTCTACACACCCACCATTTTACTCTGCGCACATAGCACTTATTTACAAGTTGGCTGTTACAAAATTCAGGCCGGTGGGTTGCTTTGTGCACCCACCATTTTACTTGGCGCAATGCCACTTATTTACAAGTTCGCCATTCAAAATATCTAAAGCTTCAATCACCCACCATTTTACTCTAGGCAGTGTCACTTATTTACAAGTTCGCCATCAAAAATATCTGCCCCGATGGCTTCTTCTATTCTTTTCTTTCCTCTTCCCCATGGAGGAGGCAACGGGAGGGCAATGGGAAGGCGGCGGGAGGGCTGCAGGAGCCAATGGAGTGGCAGGAGGCTGCGGGCGACGGGAGGGCTGCAGGAGGCGATGGGGTGGCGGGAGGGCTCCAGGTATGTTGTTTTTTGTTCTTTTTTTATTCTCTTCTTCATCCTCGTCTTTTCTTGGTCTTCTCCTTCTGTTTTGATTTTTTTTTTCAATTTTACCTTCGGTTCCGACCGGAACGGTGCCGTTTCAGCCGGTTCCGGCCGGAACAGTGCCGTTTCAGCCGGTTCCGGCCAAAACGGCACCATTCCGGCCGAGACGAAACATCTGCCCATGTTTCAACCCCCCTTCTCTTTCCATTTTTAAGTGAGAGAGGGGGTATTTGTATTAATCGTGTACAGTCTCTTGTAACCATGGTTAGAAGGTTCGCCCGATACCGTTTGGTATCGGGAGTTTCGGATCGGAACCTGCCTACACCGAGACGAAACATCTGCCCATGTTTCGGTTTCGGCCGGAACAGTGCCGTTTCAGCCGGTTCCGGCCAAAACGGCACCATTCCGGCCGAAACCGAAACATGGGCAGATGTTTCGTCTCGGTGTAGGCAGGTTCCGATCCGAAACTCCCGATACCAAACGGTATCGGGCGAACCTTCTAACCATGGTTACAAGAGACTGTACACGATTAATACAAATACCCCCTCTCTCACTTAAAAATGGAAAGAGAAGGGGGGTTGAAAAATCTCAACAAGATTGGATGACTAGAGTGAGATAATGGCCTCATCTGAATAATCAGGCATGTACTTGTAATGATGAAATCATTACCCAATATTTACGCAAATAGAAAGTTATATGGTTGGAGTCCTGTAATTATTATAGAAAGTTATATGGCTGGCGTCCTATAATTATTAGGCTACAAATTGTAGCCACAAGCAAGCACATATCTTTTACACAAAACCAACCTCATGGTAGAAAGCAATTAAATTGATCATTTAAAACGTTGGTGAACCCAACGGGCAGAAAAAGTAAGTTGTAAATAATGAGGAGCATGCCTCCACTAGAATAAACACTAGGGTTTTAAGCTAAACTGTTGCAACCCAAGTTAATATGCATAGAGCCAATATATGAATGAGATCCCAAATCAGGTCAAATAAGGCCAACCTATTAAACACCCTACGCCAGTTCATCCTCATCTAAAAGAGAACAAAATCCATTGTTGGAGCATTTAATACATGGAACGCAAACCTTATTTCCAAATGTCTAAATACAAGGCTAATACAACGCCCAATGCCACGCCAGTTCATCCTCTTCTAAAAGAGAACAAAATCCATTGTTGGAGCATTTAATACATGGAAGGCAAACCTTATTTCCAAATGTCTTAATACAAGGCTAATTTCTTAACAGATATGTTTAAATCCACTCTAGTTTTATGTCACTAACGGAGACAGGACGGGATAGATTTTAGGGTTTTTTGTGAAGGATTTGGGAAAGAACTAGATAATTTAGAGTTTTTTGGCTTCTCACCAAGGGTTCCAAGGCTTCTCACCAAGGAAGGGAATAACCTTTCTCAGATTTATAGAAAATTGAATTTTTCAAATAAACAAGTCTTGTAGCCTTTATATAGGCTTACAAACCAATGCTATTCTTTACCCATCAGATGTGATACTAAACATTAAAATAGTTATAAATAAATAAAAAGACTAAAATAGCTAAAACTCTAAAACTAAAACTAAAATGAAAAATGAAAATCAAACAGATATTGATCTGATCCCTATCAATCGGCCCATACACCAGCATCATTTATGCAGCCACTTACTCAGACATGCATCAGTTATAAATTTACGACTGGTGACCCTAAAATTTTCAGCTCATGATTTGAAACCATGTGACATATGGTGACCACTGCTATATCTTAATACCAAAATGGTCCTTACTTTTGATAGCAGTTCCCTAAATTTGTCTGAGAAGATAATTCCTTCAAGTTTATAAGATAGTCACACATCAGATAGATTAGAGAAAGGTGATGGACATATATATATAGTTGAGCCTCAAAACATCGGCTTCAACTTTTAGGTTATATATTGTTCCAACGTAATTTATGTCCTAATCAATTTGACCCCCGTAGGGCCCGATCCAATTATAACAGCAATGGTTGCCAAAATTTCTCTACAAAGCACGACTCAAACAAGGTCATACATATGGTTTGCAGCACCCATCCATCGCAGCACAAATAGTGTGTCCTAAGGCAGGATGCATGTATCCGTTGACATGAACAGCATCTACTATAGCTCAATGCAGCCCAAGAACTGTGATCCCTTCAAGGTAAACTAGCAACTTTGTTGCCTTCCACTTAAGAATCTACCATATGGTTCAAAACATATCTGAATTACTCCATGACTCTAAAAAGCGTTCAATGGATAAAGATAAATAGTGCAGATGATCTCAGGCTGCAAACTATGCAGAGAATACTGAAGGTGACATCTGTGTCTCATGATCATTAAGGCATATCATCAAACAAAACGATAGTGAATAACCATGGAACCTAGCCACATAAAGAGAGTAATCAAGAGAATAGACTAGATACAACTATGGCACATAATGGATGAAAATGTCCAGGTACAGAGACATGTGATACGCACTGCTAGAAAGAGGGCAATATGGATGAAATCATTTATGTCCGGCACAATACAACTTAAGAATTTATTTTTATTTTTATTTTTATTTGGAGGGTAGATGAATGGAATTATTTACCCAAGGAATGTCCTTTAGATGATCCGATGTATCGATTCTTCTAAAAGGGTCACGTGCCCAAACCTATCTAATACAGTTCATGTTGTATACTCCAAGAATTTTTGTTGGATACTTCGCTTAAGAACATAGCAAAGATCCAGTTTAAAACAGTCATGAATGCAGCCTGATTGCTCATCAGTATGTTTCAGTTTCAGTTTCATGTTTTGGGTTTACAGGACAGTTTCTTAATCAGTTTTTAATCTGTAAAGTTGTAATCACTTCCTAAAAATCAAGAGTATGTGTTTATTATGATGTAAATCAATTTATGGATATACCATTACATAGTGGATGTTTAAAGAATAAAATATGTTTCTCCTACGTATGTAATAATAAAACAGGATTTGCTTGTCACATCACATATGAATCCTGATCCATTCGTTTATTTTTTTTGGCATATCCGCATCACATCATATTTATATTAGTGCAAACTAGTTTAGATTATTATGGAAAGCAAAACTTATCAAATAAATGGAAGATTGTTGAAATAGAATTAGATGGGGCAGAAATCTTGTCATTCGGAAAGCATATAACATATAAAAGTGGGCATTTTTAAATCGAATGGAGTGGACCCAGTAGACCATAGCGACTAATATAAATGAACCGTGACATAAAAATTCAGCAACTCACAAAGATCAAGGTTAAAACACTAAGCATCCATAGATCATAAACAAGTATAAAAGTGTTACAACAGCATGTTTTCCAGTCAAGAGTGAAGATAATGGTTGCAAGCGGATACAACGTGCCATATCGACCTTGAAAAGTGATTGTGACAAAAAAAATTAGCAAAACACAAAGACCAAGGTTAGACACTATTGCCACAAATCTCATGAAACAACAAATTGATCAAGTATGTAGACACAAAAATTGAGAAGAAAATAAAGACAAGAAGAAAGCACATAAATTTACATGGTTCAACCTTTTTGACCTACATTCATGTGCAAGGGAGATGATTTTCAATATATCAAATTATGAGGAATACAAAACGTGAACATCGCTCAAAACCAAATCCCAAATACACCATTACACCTAAAAACAAACTCTCTCAGACCCCTAAACTCTCAACAAAGAAGCAAACAAAGATCAGAAGAGTTGACGTATAACAGAAAGGGAAAGTTGTGGTGAGAAAGATTTGAGGGAAAATATTTAGGGATTGACAGTTTTCAGACATCACCCAGAAAATTTGACTACTACTGACTCACAACACCTCATACATGGAGATTTTTTAGACCTTACAACCAGGCAACTACGCTTACTCTCGCTCCTCTCATGCTGAAAATTATTTTAAGTGGCGAACAGAGTTTGCACACAATTTCACTCATTGATCTTCATCGAAAATAAAATAGGACTTGTGGCCTTTATATAGGCTTACAACCCAATTAGTCTTCTACCACAACCAAAATGGGACTAAATTAAAGAGAAAAAAGGCTAAAACTCCTCCTAAAAGGAAGCAAAAAAAGAATGGAATGCAATTTAAAAAGACTCAAAAACAACAAATGCTTGATGGATTTAACTACTATTAAAATAATCTGCTACAAATAATCCAAATCCAACTTGGATCCCATCATTCTTCCTGAATTTGAAATTTCACCCCTTGATGAATGATGATAGAAATACTGAAATAGCTCATCTAGGCATAACTCCATAATAAGCTCCATGGTTGCATAGATGAAGAATGAGTAATCAAGCTGTCTGCTGCATCAAGCATCAGTAACGCTCGACGAAAACATGTACGATGTGTGCAAAGCCTCTCTATAGGCTTAACAACAAACCTCTCCAAGAAAATCTTGGTCATCTCATCATTTATATATATCGGCATATTCTTACAAATTTCTATTCAATTCTACAACAGACTTATGAGTATCATAGATAATTGCAAAAACTATCAAAATACAAAGCATTCAACTGATATGCATAATCTTCAGTAAGTGCACTAAGCTTATGATGCAAGACCTAACTTTAAGGAACTTAGAATAACATATCGTGATGACTGTGTTAGTAGCTTCTTAAGTATTAATCCATTCTTTTGATTTCCAACTACACTCTTAGGTCTGCTAGAGATAAACGTAATTCTCTTTTCTTCAAATATGTATATGTATGTGTTGGCTCTTCCAAAATGTGAAACATCTAAGTCATATAGCCAAAATCTCCCTAGCAAAGTCATGTAGCCAAAACCTCCCTAGAAAAATGTGCAACATCTATTGGTACATCACACCAAATGCGATCCTAAGAGCTTTAGAACTAGACATGCATTAGACAACTTTAAGTAACAACATATGAATTATCAAATCATGTACTCTTGTAAGGCTGTGGATGAGGTTCAACTTGAAGTCGCGCTCTTTATAGCTGACTTGGCAACTAAATTTGTAATGCCTCCTTCATCATTTTGAACGATATATCCCTAATTATGATATAGATAAAAAAATTTATCATTTGTCAATCTTTATCACTCCCAAATATAGTGGTTAGATGCCTTATAACATGCAAACATGTATTATATTCCTCTAAATCATCATTTGCATCACTAGCACCCCCAAGTGGAAGGTAATCTTCGATTAATCCATCATTGCAAATCTTCCCAACAAGTAAACTCCTATTAAGATAGTGACAAGAAAAATGATCTATTACATTGTACCCTTTTTATTTTTGTTATGATAATTCTCCAATTTTAACATTTCTAGTTATCTTGTTAGTGACAATAACTTCATACTAGGCCGTTTTCTTAATTGGCTGCTTAAGTTGCTCCCCGGTTAAACTAGGTTTCATATCCATAATGGCTCTTATAGAATATAAATTTTAACTTCTTACACCTACAGTCTGCTCACAAACCAAAACGAAACCTAATAATGATATATCGAGGATCTTCTTGGTGCTTGCACTTAACAAACAAGTCACTAAATTTAATCATTTATTCTTTCACAAACATGATTCCTTGTTGTAAGTCATTCAATTGTTCTAAGATGTGATCGCTATATGTAGCAGGTAGATAACTATCTTTCAACTTAGCTTTCATTTCAATCAATGTTCATGTAGGTCCTAAATGCTCTCTCATTGTCTCTCCACCAGTCACGTCCCACTTCCCATAATACTACAGAAGGGAACGGGGAAGGCCCGCGACGTGCTGAAATCAAGAGAAAAATATGTGATATTTTTTCTTTCTCTTGGTTTAAATACGTCTAGCAACAATATAAATATCACATTGGTTCTCCATGTGTATTTCTTAACAAGAAACAAAAATAAAATTAAAATTTATTACATGGATGTCACATTTAAAGTCTCTCCAAAAATAGAAGTATATTTATTGCAACTAACTAGATAAAAATAGCAATAGAAAAGTGCTCTATGGCCAATACACAAATCAAGTCCATACATTATTTGTAGCTACTAGTAAGAAGGAAAAATACGATTAGCTAAACTTAGCTAAGATTAGCTAATCTTAAACCTCTGGAAAGGCATGCTCTTATATGGATCCTAAATGATAGATTGACAACACTAGAGGTAGTGGATAGTGGCAAAAATTTTATAAAAATTCTACCTAAGAGATCTATTTGAGTTACCAAACTAGATCCTAAATCAATAAATCTTACAAAGTTAAGATATAAACAACAGAAATAAAAAAATTGCGCAATAAAATCAATCACACAAAAAAAACAATCACAAACACTAAGGAATTATACGGCTTCGGTTTTCCCGACCTATGTCCAGTCCTCAAGCAAATCCCACTTGAGAGTTTGACTAACTTAATGCAAATACCGCAAGTACGTAGTACATCCCCTCTACACCACTACCCGGTGCTAGGAAACCCGCTCAAACAACCCTCGAGTGTAAACATATCATAATTGAGAGTATCCCCTACGGAAAAAAACTCGAAAGTAACCTTACCCTTCTATCTTTCTGTCTTACAAACCAAGAGAGAATATTTACAAACTTTTTGTGTTGATGAACAATTCCATATAGCCTGAGATGAAGCACAAGGTGTATTAGTGAGGTTATGGGAAGGGCTCTCTATCCTAGAATATTCAAATCAGTGGATAGAGATCAAAATATTTGGCCAAGAAGATGAAAAACTTCAAGAGAGCAAAGGCCAAAATGGGATTTTCTTAAGAAATCTTTTTGCAAAAATGATTCTCTTCAAAGATAATAAAATTTTCTTAATATAAAATCCCAGAGAAAATCCTCTATTTATATATGTAAATCCTATTAAACGGTCATTAAACGGTTAATTGTGTAAATTCCATTTTTGCACCGGAAATATTATTAGTCAACTAATGTACATCTACTAATCATAAAGCTCTATTCGACTAATCAGTTATATCAAAAAATTGCAGAAGTCTATTTTAAATTAGTATAGTTTTCATGATGTTATTAGTCAAATAATTGGATAACATTGGTTGGCTAATCTAACATGTTAACAAGCCATAGTTTTCAGGTTCTATTAGTCGACTAGGATCTATTGGTCGACTAATAAACACCCAATATATAATCAAAAAAATTAATTTCAACAAATTAAAATATCTGTCAAGTTCTTAGCAATTTACTCAACAAAATTTTAAAGTAAGTTTTTTACTTAATGAATTGTAGTACGTAGACATCTTATGGAAACATGTTATAGTTTAGAATTCTTGAACCAAAGAGTCAAAATATCAATATGGCAATATAGCAATCATAAAGTTTAATTTTCATGAAAAAGAATCAAGCGACAAGATATTTCACCAAGTGTTATGACAATTGATCCAATAACATGCATGATCAAAGACGACAATAAATCCAATTAATCTTAATTAAATAGTGACTCGATATCAAGATATGCAAGTATTAAAATTATGAGTGTCATATTTTACAAGTACCACAAAATGTAAGCATGTGAGACCATGATATTTGTGCAAAATGTGTCTTAATAATATCAATATATACATGAATCATGGGTATATAACAATTTGTTAGATATGAATATATTAGCATTCAAGCATGTTGTGTTCAAGATAGTCAAGTTCTTAGGGAAATACACCATGTACCACAACGAACTATAAACTATGACATACATGAAGTGCGTCTTAGGTGATGAAGTGAGTCTAAGGCGACATATGAGTGTATCAGATGAGACAAATGTGTATTACATGTGAGGGTATCATATACTGTGTCCCATATACAAGCAGTGGCATTATAGGATCATGTGTCGCAATGCATCTCATTTTCTTGTATCAATATTGTGTCATAGACTCATATGTATGTATCAAGATATCATATCATATCTCTATGACAAAAAACAGTTTTCATTACAATTATCAATTTAGTTAAAAATCAATTAATCAAAAAGAACAAATTTAAATATAATACATGACTGAAATTAATGCTTCCTTTGATTTTGATGAAGCATATCTCCTATGTATTTCTCCCTCTTTGGCATCACCAAAACAAAGGAGTGATTTTACCAATATGCTATCATTCTTTGGAAGTCACATCAATTTCCAATATATTTATGGATACTAGAAAATATTCTTAAAAAAGCTTGGTACCCTATCCATTTTGGGTTCTTGAGATTATTCCTAAAAGTGCATATCAAAATTAATCGAGACTAGTGTGTATCTGTTAGTCAACGAATCTGCAGATTTAGTTTACTGTTTTCATGGCCAATTATCACATGATCAATTTATTATTAGAAATCACTTTAAGCTTATTAACATTTACTTTGATTTTCATTTTCGTTCTTTATATAATGTAATTAAAATTTTATCATAGGGTTTTAGGGTACCTTATTTTTTGGTTCTTGAAAGTTACATTCTACTGGAAACCAAATCAATTTTGGTCTGGTTTTCCCAATAATTACATACTAATTTTTAAAATAATGTATGTTTTTCATAAAATTATTAAGATATGTGTTTTTCATTTTATTTGGATCTTTTTTAGATAACCATAAGGTGATTATATGATTTTCCTTTTCTTTAATTACTTGTGATTTATTATTAGGTTTAGGTTTGATCATGCTATGCACGTTGGGATTTTTATTCTTATTTTCTCTTGCAAATTTGGTGTATATAAAAACATGATTTCGTTTAACCTTGTTATTAATATATTGCTTAAACTTGTTATAACCTAAACCAAATTTGTTATTAGTTATATTTTTAGAAGATAATAGATTGTTTAAGTTTTCTTTGCCTTTATTGAACATATCTGCATTTTTATAAAGTTCATCATATGTTAACTTTATAGGACATGTTTTTATCTAGTTCACTTAACATATCACTTACGTCTTTACATTTATTTGTGAGTCTTTACATTTCTTTGTGAGTAGGTTACTCTCAATTTTTAATTTCAAATTTTCATCTTCTAGTTTCTTATTAATTAGTGAATTGTCTTCTATTTTGAAACAATTTACTTCATTTTTGAGCAAATTAATTTCTTCTTTTAATTGTAGCTTTTCTTCTTCTAATTTCATGTTGGTTATGAAATATCATCATTGTTGGAACACTCTTCATGAACCATTCTTCATGAAACATTTTTAATTCAAGTGTTCTTTTAACAACTTATGTTGGTCATAAAAGTTCATGGAAGGCTTCTTTCAACTTACTATCATTATCACTGTCAATCCGAGCTAACCTATTCATTCGTATGTGCCATGAACCATATGTTCACTCTTTCTTCCTCTATTTCATCCTCTTCTTCAGATGAGGAATCCGAAGCATCACATGTTGCCGCAAAAGGCGTATTCTTGTGTTTCTTTGGCTTTTCAATAATTGGGTCTTGTTCTTCGTCAACAAACAATCCGTCTTGTAGTGTCTTGATTGTTACATTTAAAACATAAAGAAGTCGCATTAGTTAATCTAAGTTTGTTAGACTTGAATTTACCTTTCTTTAGGAGTCTTGTAAACTGTCTCGTCGTTAGCTCAATGTGGTCATCTCGCTTTTCGAGCCCCCTCCATTTCCGAGGTTGCCTAGAAAGCAAGTTTGGTGCTTCTTGTATTTAAGGCTTAAGTTCTAACAATATCAACGTCTTGTACTCATCATGATTTGATATAATAAAAATCCTCTCCTTCGCCCATGGACATATGACAAAAAGGTCGAACTACATAAATCTGTGTGCTTTATTCTTGTCTTTATTTTCTTTATTCTCTTTCTTTTTTCCACTATTGAGTTTGTGGGTATTAAGAAAAATAGTCCCATTGTGGAAAAGAATTGAAAAGATGGAAAAATAAATAAATTAGAAGTTGGGCCTCTACAATGTATACATAATAGGTTCAGCTTTTGGAATAGAGTCTCTCGGACAAAATTATATTATTACCTATTTAGTTAGCATATATCTCATTAATTCATATCCTAATTATAATAGATATGAATATAGAACTTAAATGAACTCAAGGTCACTTCTATGTTGGCATCCACAAAAAACCTAACTACTCAAAAAGATGCATGAGATCTGCACCTTGCACATTGTACGCCATCTAAGGTCTCTGAAGACTCGTAAACAAACAAACAGAAAACAATGAGAAATATGATCCATATTGTAATAGACAAATAATAATCATTCCCTAGTCATGTGTTTAATACAAACTAAGTTCTTGAAGAGACTGATAACCTGCAGCAATATCAAACGAGTCTTCAGCATGGTAAGTTAAGGCAGGCGTCAACATAAGGGTAGCATGAAAAAAAAATTCTCCACATTATCTATCAATAGCTAGTCCTTAGATTACCACTGGTTCAGAACCCTTTTTGCAATTCCTTGAAAAAAAAAGGACTGACCCATGCACTACAAAACTTAAGTAAACCTAAAAGGTTTTGTAATAACCCATACAAATGGGAGAAACAATTTTTCCAAAAACAAGGAATATGGGTCGTAGCATAGGTATCCATTGTTAAATTTAACAATCGATTTCTCCTTGGCAATTATAATGGAATTCCACAGCAGACTTACTGTGAGGGGCCATCCTTTCAAAGTCAAATTATTGCCCGCTTGATTTGACCCTGCAAGCGACAATAATCAGCTTCAGTTTGCTTTAATTGATATCAAGAAAGTAAACAGTCCTAATTTAAAATATGAAGTTTAATGTATTAAAAGGTAATATCAGGCCCAGAATTAAGGAGCAAGTGACTGCAATAGAACATGGAATGGAAAAATCATAAAAATAATAATTCAGAATGAAGCTAATAATTCTCTCCCCATAACACAATGAATCTGAAAAACAAAATATACAACTCCCCATAGTGCCAATATTCAGGTGGACAAGAGGGTGGGTAAGATGGAGGGGCCAGTAGCAGTAGTAATGTATAAATAGGATTGCATTATAAGTTTTTACCTGGCACTCCAATTAGTGATCCATCAGGAACAGCAGATCTTGGATTCAACACAGGATTCATCTCAGGTTTGATATCCTGTCTCGTCGATTCAGTGAACTCAGCAGCAGCATAACTTAAATTAACATTAACTAATGGAACAACTTCTACCTGTGTTGAACCTGGGAGTTGTTGGTTCCGAGCCTGTGCTTGCTGTAAGGCCCCTGAGATCGCACCAGCCGAACCATGCAACACTTGCCTGATAAAAACAGGTCTAAATGACACATCTCAGAAGAATAAACATCACAAGTTATGAGATAAATGTGTGTTTGTGCATGCCTGTAACTGTTGTCACAGAGTGCATTCATCCATACTAGATATAATGTGTTTTAGTTGAATTGTAAATAAGATTAGAGGTCTAGGTTTCGGTTTTGGTCTCGGTCTGTTCTTTTAGGTTAGGTGGTTTCGGAGTTGAGTTTCGTTTCGTTCATATCGATAGTTTCAAATACTTACTAAAACATCAAATCCTATAATAAAAAAGCTCCCACAAATTTCATTAAACCCCCCACCCCAAAAAAAGTGTAAAAGACAATGGCAAATGCGTAAATAAACATATTGCTAAACACATTTTGCTAAACACATTACACATAGTGCTGCTAGTCACTTAGTGCTGCAAGTCACATTACACATTTTGCTAAACATTGCATTTATTTACAAGTTTCCCATTAAAATTGTAAAAGACATTGGCAACCTTGTAAATAAATGAAATATGTTTAGCAAATTGTGTAATGTGACTAGCAGCCCCTCCACCATCCCCTCACGTGAAGGCCCTAGAATCCCACATCAAACCCACATGAAGGCTTCTACTTTGCTTTTTCTTCTTCTCCCCTCGTCATCTCTTCTTCTTCCATCATCTCTTCCGCCCTCATCTCTTCTTCTTCTTAATTACCATAAAATAAAAACAAATCATCGGAAAAGGAAGAAGGTGGGCATGGGAGGCAGCGGGAGGCAGCGGGATGCTCTTTCTCCAAACGGTCACGCCGCTAGGTATGTTTCTATCTCTCTTCTTCCTCTTCCTCTTCCTCTTCTTTTTCTTGTTCTTCGTCTTTTTTTTATGTAAGCCGTAGAACCTTGATAGTTTTTTTTTGTTTTTTTTTCCTTCTTATTTTGTTCTACTTCTTCTTCTTATTGGTTTCTGCCGGAACGGCAACGCTCCAGTCAAAACCGTAACTTCTGCTCAGTTTTTGTCTCAGTCTGCTCCAAATCTGCTCCAAAACTGAGACGAAACACCCGAAACCTAATTCCTTGATTGTAAACATTGAATTTAGAAACCAATAAACCCAAGCAATGTTTCTTATAATTTAATGGAATCCAACATCAACTAGGCCTAGAAATGATCTGTTTTCTGAATTCTCAATTTTTTGTGGTACCATTCTCTTGCCGACGTATGTACACAGAATAAGCTGCAGCTGGTATTGGTTTATCACTATTCCATATACAACAAAACACACAGTTCCAGAAGAAAATCAGGGATTTGTTCCAGTGCAGAGCTCAACAACGAGCAAGATAAACTCCTTTTTTAAAGTCTTAGTTCTCTCAAACTTAACATGCTCCCTTTTTGCACTATTATTCATCCATCTAATCACCAAATTTTGCAACCAGGTATCGACGAACCTACATTGCTGTGGTAGTTCAGTTATCCAAATTATTGTCCAAAGTATCAAGGTTGGTTACTGGTTAGCTGTCCTAGACATGTTGATTTCGGGACACCAGGACACCATTCGTTTGGAATGTAAGCATTGTAAGCATCGCAAGCAAATGCATCAAAATAACAGACTGACGGACATAACTGCAGTTTTGTCTATTTTAAATCACTAGCTTATACCAAGGATACTTTCAAAGAATACTATATGCACCATCAAACATAGTTCTGGATAATAACTATGTTTTCTGCAAAATATGTACGTGAGCACAAACATTATACTGAATGCACGTACTATAAACATATCTAAAATGATTCCACCACAAGTACCACAAAATAAACTGTGGCTATCAAAATGGTTAGACTTAGACTTAGACTAGATTTCAGGGCACATGCAAATGCACATGTAATAAAATTGAGATTTCAATATATTTAGGTTTACAAAATAAAACATGGCACTTAACATTTATTAGTTATTCTATAAATACATCTTATTGGGTATTGGTGCTTATTAGGTAATGACTTATTGCATGCATGCATTGTTTGGCTTAAATATTTGACTTAATCTTTGTACATTTAAAAAACTAATGTATAAAGGGCTGTTAATCAATGACAATTTATTTTTATTTTATTTTTTTTATTTTATTTTATTATTATTTTTTTGGGGGGGGGGATGAAGTCGTAGTCATAATATAAAAGATTATACAGTTTCCATGAAAAGCTACCCTGAAGGCTGCCCAGATGTTGCTGCTGATTTCAGCATTGATGCATGGTTTGGATCAAGCAGCTGTCCAGCATTTTCTCCATATCTTTGCTGAAGGAGAACCAAAATGGTAAAAGGTCATTTAATAAAACCTTCAAGAAATCAACGCCATCAGATAGATATTTCTTGATATAAAGCAATTTGTATCATCTTGTAAGAATACCTTCATAGATGCCTCATCCATAGAATCCCTTTGAAGAGGTAATTTCAATCGCTCCTCGTACATCTTTGTTGCCAAGGCATTTGCGGTTCCAGGGTTCTGTCGCATTAAAGGATCATTCCCAACAAGTCCATTGGCAGCCCCATTTAGAAGATGAGCTCCCTCCCGACGATGCTGCTGCTGCTGATGTTGCTGCTGTTGTTGCTGATGTTGTTGCTGCTGCTGATGTTGTTGTTGTTGCTGCTGCTGCTGCTGCTGCTGCTGCTGCTGCTGAGCCTGCCTTTGCAAAAGAAGTTGCTGCATTTGAAGTTGTTGTTGTTGTTGTTGTTGCTGCTGCTGCTGCTGCTGCTGCTGCTGGGGTTGCTGCTGCTGCTGCTGCTGCTGCTGCTGCTCCCGTGCTTTAATTAATTGAGTCTGTTAATATGCACCATAAAAATACACGAAATTAGGAGATCAAACAATCTACAGCTAGAATAGATAAATTAACCTAGTATCAAAACAGCAAACATTAGATGGCTAGTAAATGCAATATTAGATAGTAAAGAGATTGCATTAATAACATGCTCTATAAACTAATAAGAGCAGCACAACATAACAAAATAAGCTGTACACTAAGACACTCTTACAGAATTACACCACAAACAATGTGCTAGGCGTTGAATCGATGTTTACGCCAGCATTACAAAACTCCATTTGTACAGGAGTTCCATGAGAGATGCGTTTAAAGATCATAATAGGACCAAAATACAATATCACACAAGCATAAAATATACACATAGACTAGCAAGACAGCCTTGCAATCTCAAAACATCATGGTAAAATAGCACACTGGATCGAAAACATCCCATCATACATTACGGGCATCAACTTAAATATCATAAGCATACAAGACATATTTAAATCAACTTATAATGCATGCACAGTTGTAAAACATTCAGTAGTCAGATGAAGGAACCAAAACTTGCCTCCAAATATGATGCAGCAACATCAGAGTGCTTCTCGTTGGTCCTCGCAATGAAAATATCCCAAAATACAGACCACCATTCAAATAGAAAACCACCAGGTGCATCAATAGCTAGCCATTGCATAATGCAGAACAAAATCAGCATAGCCCTATAATACAACAAAGATATTCAACTTCTTGGGTGTTCATACTCACCGACAGGATCTGAAGACACTTTCCCTTCAGCTTGGAATGCTTTTGCAGAGGCCTGCAAGTTCCTCTTCACTAGATAATCATAGATATAGACATCCAGCCTGATTCAACAATTAGTAAAAGGGTTTTTTCAGGCAATAATGTCTACTTTAAACAGAACGAATATCCACTCACGCTAAATTTCTAAGAATTAACAACAATGAAAAAGTGCCAAGCCCTTTGGAGGAAACATATCTACAAACCTCCCCAATATTTCTTTAAAATGAAGAACTAACAAGCATGAGCGTTTTCACTCCCTTAAACTAGAAACAAGCATACAAAAATAGAATTTAAATCCCCTAAAAGTAACAGTTTTGAATACAAAACCCTAGCAACAACGACAATATCAAACTTCGATCCAACCAAGAGAGAGAGAGAGAAACGGGAGAAAGGAGAAAGTGGCTGCTCACATCTTATCAGCTTCCCAGTTGGTCTGCGACATGATTCCTTCTCGCAGAATCCAACAGACGCCAAAAAGAAAAAAGAAAAACCCTAAACCAAACTCCTCTTAAAATTCCTTAGATTATCATCAAAAATCTAACTTTTTCCCCATCCGAACAGAACTTGGAAGGAGAATTGGCCCACAACGATAGAACAAATAAATTTTTAAAACAAAGAGCAGAATCAGATTAAAAAGGAAAGTAGGGAGAATGAAAAATCTATTCGTTGTGCTCTCTCAGGAGATAGAAGACGACAGCACATCACTGTTCCTGCTCATTTATAGAACATTAATTAAAATAAAAGGCAATTGTCAATTATAATTCTCATCCCCCTTTATCTGTAACACCCAACTTTTCACCAAAGGCAGTTCTATCGCCACGTAAGCGAGTCAAATATTGGGTCAGCTGAAGATAAGCAGTACTTTTTTAGCTGCTGCTTTTTATAATTATTATTTTTTTCGTTTTCGTGGTTTTGTCTTCAGACATCGGTTACCGAGTGCTGCTTCCGTGTGAAGCCTGCACACTGAGCCAACCGGTGTGCATGCCCTCTCTCATCCGTCCGATCTACGAATTCTTGTCAGTAATGAAACGAACGGACGTGATTGGGCTTCGAGGGTAACGAATGTACCGCTCGTATGAATTCGTCTACATACGGTGGACGTACTGTGTACCCGACTGATAAGGGGATTTTATGAAGCGCAGAATCTCTCTTTGTAGCTATCATAATGCTTTATTAGGTTGATAAGACGATAGTACCCTCCATTTTTTCCAAAATAACGAATGGAACCGCCTTCTGGCTTGGCTCAAGAAGGGTATTATGATAATTTACTTCGGTTCAGATAGCTTTCTTATCAGAGGAAATGACGACACTGCCCTTTCGCGGACTGTGCATGCGACTTCCGGGTCAAGTGTCGGATTAATCCTGACCGATGATTAAGGTGTCAGCGAAATGACATATATGCCCATGTATCTACCACGTTTATGGATCATATGAACTCCGGAGAATGGCAGTGTCGTCTTTAAAGCAAGCCCGCGTCCGCTTTTCTCCTGTCAGTCGATGTCCGTCCATGCCTCGAACCATGGCCTACGGGTTGCGACGCCCTGTGCGAAATGACAATAATGGACCTCGGCCAACAATAGTGCCAAAAGCAGAGTGTGGGTAGTGTTGTCATTTCGCGTGGAAGGCTGGTGATGAACCGGCACGCGAATCAAGGGAAGGATCTCGGCCGTTGGATGTGATGGCGGACTCGTGGACGGATGGAGATGGAATGTAATTTTTGAAAATGACCAAACAGTACATCAAGGTCCACACGAGTGTTGTTTTAGCTTGTAGTTTGCAATAATTAAAAAGGACGGTGTGAATGGATATGTTGATGAGTTGGTTAGTGTTGCGGGTCGAAATCCGTCCAACAATGTAATTTGTTTAGTTGGGAATCATTGTCACGATGATTAACAAATGAGGGGGTGTTGGAGATGTTATTTACAAGTGATGAGGGGATGTAGAGGTCGAGCGCTCTTCGGACGATGCTCTTGGGATCAATCCTTCAAGGTCGCCTCTTGAACGTCGCTCTCCTGGAGTTGGTCGCCGGTTGCTCGCAGCTTGGACGAGCTTTCCTGCGCAAAGAGCGGCTCGTCAGGAAGGCATGGTTAGATACCAACTCTTTAGCCTCTTCGATGCTTAAGTCAGAATTGGGGCTTAGAATGTGGGTCGAACACGTAGGCCGAGCTTAAGGTATGTCGATCTTACGTGTGCGAGCTTGAGTGGAAAACAAATATGTGGAAGATATTTGATCGTGTATGAGGTGAGTGTTTATGATTTCAATCAACCCACCTTTTGCGTCGAGGGTGGTAGAGGGGTATTTATAGCTGAGTAAAGCGGTTAGCTTCGGCTGAGCTGGCGTTCTGAGCTGACATGTCAGACTGCTAAAGGTTCGGCCGAGGATATCAAATCTGAGCATGTCAGGCGTGCTTTTGTCAGGTTGTCAGAGCTTTTGTCAGTCTGTCAAGCGGTGAAACGACCAGGTGCTCTTTTGTCAGGCTGTCGGGTAACGAAAGTGCCACTGATGTTCTCGTTCAAGGACGTTTGTCGTGTTCGATAGGCTGGAATGACATCAAGGTGCGTCCAAGGAGCGGGGCCGCTCGTGGGTCGCTTGGTCGCTCCCTGATGGCGCCGAGCTTGTTACCTAAGCTCGATGTCCCAAGGTCCCGATGGCTACCCCTCGTGCCTCGGTCGAGGAGGCAAACTTGGAGGATGATGAGCGAGCTGGTTGCTCGACTGGCGAACTTGGATAGGAACGTGCGACCAATCGGCGAGTCTGGGGGCGAAGTGCGACCTTTCTGTTCGGCGAGGCGGACTTCTTGGACGACGAGCGAGCTAGTTGCTCGTCTGGCGAGCTTGGAGGGGAAGTTGAGGCATTCGGATCTTTGGTCGTAACAATTGCCCCCGTCATTCGAGATTGAGGCGGAAGCCCGGCCTCGTTCGGATGACGTACAATCTCTCCATTTGTTCGAAAGGGGAGGGGGTGATCTTCGTTCTGAATTTTTGGACATTGCGGCAATTTATTTAAAAGGCCCGCCCACCGCCTCTTCGGTCATCATTTTGATTCGAAAGACGGGAAAAGATCGAGGCGCATCAGCCATCCGGAACGTGACGTGTGGCTGACGTCACGGTGCGTGGCAGTAGAGGCGTCAGAGGGACTCAGATTTGCGCCACATGGCTTGGCTTCGACGGCGGAAATGAATATGGAAGGGGGAGATCCATCGAGAGATTTCTTCTTCTTCTTCTCAGCTTCTCCGAGTTTTTTCTCTAAGTTTCCGACTGTCGTCGCTGTCGTCGCCTGTGCTCTTGTCCACTGTTCCGATCACTTCCTCAGATCGTCTTCTTTCTTTTAGGTATCCTTCTTGCTTCTTAAATGGTTTCTCCCTCTTCTTCCCGTTACATGGCTTTGTAATGCACGTACGTGTAAAATACTGTTTGCGTGTGTGCGTATAGTAATTTTGTTGTGTGTATAGTAAATTCCTACATGTATGGCTATAAGGTGACTGTGATATGCTTTGGATATATATAAGTGAACGCGTGTGGTGTTAGCGTGTTATTAGTGTTTATTAGCATGCTAGCGATTTTCGTTAGTGCGTGTGGATAGTAAAATGGTGTGTGCATGATAATTGGTGATACTGGGATAGTTGATAATGAATGCTATTATTATTATTGATGTTTGGTTGTTATTTTTGGTGATGTTGTTATAATTTTTGGGTATTAGTATTTTTATTATTTGTGATGTTAATGAATATTATCGTTACTATTGTTAAGGTCCTAGTTAATTTTGGTAGCTAGAGTTGGGCTTGGATTAATGTTAGTTAATGTTCATTGGGCTTTACTAGTTGGGCTAGACTATTGGATGAGAGAAGAAGGTTAGATTTAATTGGGAATGGCAAACTTGTAATACCCATTCCTTCTACACATTTACCCCCTTCCCTTTAATTCTTTTTCTTTTTTCCTAATCCCATTTTTTTCTCCTCTTAGCTGGCCGGCCCTTTTCCTTGCTGCTGGTGGCCGAACCCAGCCCATGGCCGAAGCTCCAGGTCCAAGCAAGGGAGGGAGCAAAAAAATAGAAGAAAGAAGAGGAAGAATGGAAGAAGTAATGCCCTAAGCCCATTCTCTCCTTCTACCCTTCATCTTCTCCAACTTCTCTCAAAACCATGGCTACAAACTTTTCCCCTAAACCCAAACCAAATCTAGCCGAAAATTTCTGGGCTTGTTTTCCTTATTTTTAAATCTCAAACTCCATATCTCATCCTTCTTTAGAACCCTAGTGATGAGCTTGTAGTTGTGGGAGTTTGGGATCAAGAGGAGTTAGGGTTTGGAACTTGAAGAGTGTGATTCATGTGGGAATTTCGAAATTGGGGCTTGAGCTTGACATCAATGGGGGATTTCATCTAATTGGAAGAGGATTTGAGTCTTTACAAGCGGTAGGAGTCCAATCTGAACTCCCAGGTTTAATCACTTCATTTTTGATGAGTAAAGAATGCAATTTTTAGGGTTGTTGTAGAAACCCCAATTCCGTGTGATATGTTATTTTGTTCATGGTAATTCATGTTTTATCATTATGCTACATGCCCTTTTGCATTAATTTTTCATATGTTAGTTTCATGTATTATTGCTAGTCAACATTTACATGCTTGTAGGCCAATCATGTTTCCCTAATCATGTTTTCTTAATTGTTATGGGAATTTAATGTGAGCTTTAGTAGGTGCTTCCAAATGCTAATTCCATGATTCCATTACAAAACCATGTACGTGTCTCATTTTTTTGTGAAATTGCCCATGAATACATTGTTCAAATGAAAACATGCTATGTTCTAGTTGAATTAAGTTGAATTGTTCTTTAAGTTCAATTTCCATAAAATAAGTTGGATTGCCCTCATTTCGGCATTGATCTCAATGTTGGAGTGTTAGGGTGTTGGAAATTTATTTGGAAATGTTGGAAGTCGGAAGTTTGTATGAAATGTTGGGATGTTGGAAGTTATTATGACCTGTTGGAAGTTTAACATTCAAGTTACCTTGTACGAGATTGCTTTCTCATTTTGGTTTCGTTGATTAAATGAAATAGTTCTCATTTTATTATATGGATTGAAATTGTTCTTCTTTTGTTACATAAATGGAATAGCTCTCATCTTGTCATAATGATTAAATGTAATTGCTCCCATATTTCTTGTAAGAAAATGTGAAGTATGTTGTATTAACTTGAGTTGTGCAATATGATGCTATGATATGGATTATGAAGCCCTATAATGTATTGTTTCAATAACAAGTGAATTTGCTCTCCTTCCGCTCTCATTTATTTTGTTGGAAGCTATAATTGCTCTCTTTTGTGAAATTTGCTCTCATTTTGGGATGTTGGAAATTATTTGATCAACTTAGTTTGTGTGGAATGAGAAACATGTGAAAATGCAAATGAGATGGAAAATTGGCGGTGTGGTGTTGGATACACGTGGAATGTGGAATGGGGTCTTTTGATGTTATTAGGACACGAAGGTGGTGTGAATGGGCATGGACAAGTTTCCATGGTAGGAGGCGGGTGAAGTCGCCGTGGACAACCTCTTGATACTATTAGGTGACTCCACGTTGATAACGGAGTAGAATCACTTGCGCGAGCACGCCGGCTCACTCATGGGATCCCCATTGCATTGCATTGCATCGCATTGCTTGTGATTCATATGCATCATGGCATCATTGAGCATTTGCGTGATTGGTGGTTATATATATATATATATATGATTGTTACTTTATGAGAATGAATGTTGCCATGAATGCATGGATGCTTGAAAGTGGTGTATGTTGGAAAGTGGGGTTGGTGGTTGCTAGTAGTTGAATTTGGGTGGTGGTGTTGTTGTTATTGTTAGTGGTAATATTAATGCTCTTGATGTTGGCATTATTATTATTGATATTATTGAAGTTGTTGTGATTATTATTATTCTTCTTGAATGGGCCCTTGGGCAAAATTTAGTGGATAGAGTTGGTTGGGCTTGCTACTTCACGTATGTAAGTTGCTCACTTGTAGTTGTTGTAGGATTTCCAACTCTTGTAGTAAACACCAAAAATGTGCTTCTCTCAAGCGAAAGAGTTCGTGCAAGTAATATAGATCTGGGAGTCCAGATGTCGAATCCTCGGGAGAAAATCTGTTGCAACCACAAAGCTTAAATCAAATAGAGATTCAACGTAAAGAGACCAACCACTTTTGATGATGATGGTTTGGATGGGTTTTGATCGTGATTCGTAATTTGTGAACAATACGAGCAAAGAAAGTTTAGTTTATAAAAATATCTATGAGAAGTATGCACATGGTATGGGTTCGTCAGGGTCCATGATTTGTATTACCTTGGTTGATTAAATATAACTCAATGAATTCTCTTTTTGAGAGCAATTCATCGGAGGATACCCTTGTTGGGATTAAAGCACAATATTGAATACGATCGTTGCTGAAGTTATAATCTTTTAAATATAGATATGAAACTCCCTTTTGGGGAGATCAAAACTCACCCGTGTGGGGCGGTCATCAACTCAATCACGTTCTTTTGAAAGATGCAAAGATGATTTTAAACTAAAGACTACAACTTTATCAACGTTACAATTTTAGCACGAATATTCAACCAAATAAATACAAATCATATCCCCTAACTACACCATACCATGCACAGTGAGAATTTAGCCACACATACTGAAAATAACTAAGAATTTCATCACATTAAACATGGTTCCAAGCAATACAAGTAAATAGAGTTCAAAATACGCAATAGAGTTCAAAAGATATCACCAAATACGCTCGCTTTTAGCCTAAGAAACCACGTCTTCTTCCTCTAAAAACTATCTGAAAAATTCCCTCAGGTTGCTCTCTGTAATGTCAGGGATTTGCTGCAAAAATCGGCTCCAAAATTGCCCAAATACGCCTAGAATCTCCCACAAAAATCCTAGGAATACCTTAAATACACACATTGCGGGTTTAATGGGGTTAACGGGTTCAAAACCCACTCAAAATCACTCAAAACCGCTTGAAATTGTCGGCGCAATTGCTAGCCGCTCATCAAAAGCGGGATTAAACGAGGATGAGCCACGTGTGCGCCAAATTTCGCGCTCCGCCCGCATCTGCTAACGAGCTCGGCTTGGGATCATCTTCGGCCGTCCGATTCGCGATCGACGCTTCAGAGGAGGCCACGTCGCCCTAAGGTTTGTGTGCGTTTCTCGTTCGCTCGAGAATTTGCTTTGCTGCCGCCGCATTTGATCCACCGTTGGATTCATGGAGCACCGGCCACGATGCCGCAGGAGCTGAGCCTTCTTCGCTTCGAGCGGGATTAATTGGGTCCGTTCGATCCCAGATCGATGGATAAGGTTGTGCCGCGTCGCGCTTGATTACAGCCGTAGGATGAATGCGGGGGCGAGCTGATGCTGCCGCGTGTCATTTGCTGAGCGAGGCTGTGCGTCGAATTAGGCCGTCGCCAGCCAATTATATCGACGACCCTACCCATGACGAACTATAATTATCGGTGCCTCCTATATATAATATTTTTATTATATTATTTAATAAATTAATGATGAAATTCTTAAAAGTATATGCGTGAGACACAATCGTATAATTTGATCTATTTCAGATATCCTACTATCTCATAGTTTCTACTACGGGGATTTATAATACCTCTGGAGCTAATGAAACTATTATAGTCAAATTCAACTCTTTCAATTCCCGAGCGATCGCACCATCGAATTCCTTTTGGATTTCATTCTTGATTAATGACAACCGCTGCATTGTCATCATATCGTATTATCATACCGTTGTCACGTTTGAGTTCTTTATGTGTACGTACACTTACTAATTACTTCTGATCTTTCTAGATGCATATTGGGCACTGCTTCTTTGATTACAGCAACAATAACGTCACCAATATGAGCATATCGGTGATTACCAGCTCCTATGATTCGAATACACATCAATTCTCGAGCACCGCTGTTATCCGCTACATTCAAAAGGGTCTGAGGTTGAATCATATCATTTTTCTTTGTTTCAATCATCTCTTTGAAATAGCTATTCCCCTTTCTTTGCTTTCGGAAGACTGACTTTGATGTCCCGTATGGTAAAAGACAACATTTCTTCCATTGCCTGAAAGGACTATGTCCAGGGGACCGCCGCCCCCCACAAGGTACATCTCGCGCCTATGGGCCGCTATAACTATCCAAGAAGACACTCAAAACTGGAAGGATAAAGAAACCTACCCGGTGGACTGCCGAGCTACAAGTCCTACGACACAGGAGCGGGATTCTCTAAAAAGCCGACGGTCGTGGGTGGCCAAGAGGGCCCACTTGGAGACTTGGGATCTAAGCAGGAAATGCTAAGGTTGCTTAAAGCCGGCCGGCCGATAGACGAAAGAGAATCAACAAGTTTGGTTCTGATCTGAGTAGGCTCAACATAGGGAATACCCTAACCCTGGGAACCGGGGCCTGGCCATCCCATCCCGGTCGACGTTCTAGCTAAGTTTGCCCGTCGACAGCTGAATGTTTCGACATGGTTCGATTCATGGTCGCATCTGCAAACGTTTTCCCGGGGGGGCGACGCCCCCCTCTGTAACGGCCAGTATTTTCTAGGCGTATTATTTGTGTGTGCCCGTATTTTCGTTTTGACCATCCGGATGTTTTCTGCGCGAGATATATGTTGTGCGTCAATGCGAGCGCGTTTCCGTTTTTCGTTTTACCGTATCACCATTGACCGACTATCAATTTTAACTAATTGCCTTAACTTAATTATCTCACTAATTACAAAATTGCTAATCACTTTAACTTTCACTAATTACTTCGTTTATTTTTAATAATCACCTTTTCGTAATTACTTAATTAAAAGTTAATTGCCGATTAACTTATTACCGGTGCCTGAAAATCAATTCCCTAAATTAACTAAGTTATCTTTACCCTAACCCTACAGCATTTCTTCCCACCAAATTGTTGGTGAGATCCAACATGAAATTGAAGCTCCCCCCACATCCAGCTCCTCCCCCATCAAGTTGTCTCCCCTTCTTCGTTGGCAGGCATCACCCAACCACCAATCTCTTTCATCACATTTTGGTTATAATGTTAATACGTTACGTTATATGTATCCCCCTAATCTTCATTATTCCACTCAGTGCAACTTCCTTCTCCCCTTCGTTTTACCTGCAGCAAACCCATCCACAACGAACAACCAAAGCAACCCTCTACCAAGGCCGAACCGACATCCCACCACCATTAGCCACCTCTACAATCAAATCAATTTCAGCCATCCCCCCTTCATACAACAACCATCAGATTTCCAAACCAAATCAGCCCAAATTCAAACCCAAAATCTGTTCATCATCTCCCCAAAAATCTGTTCATCATCAACCCAACCCAAAACACAACCCACAAACTTCAGCAAACAAAACAATTTCATCAAATTGTGCCCATCAAACAAAACACATTCAAACTGAAATTGAAAATCAGAGTTTGAGGGGAGGAGTTGAGAAATCAAATCTGAAAATAACTTCAGATTCAAACACAAATTCAGATCCAAAACCCAACAAGTTCAGATCCAAACATACTTCAGATTCAATCACCTCAAAACCAAAACCCTCCTCCTCCTCTACCCTCTCTCCCTCGCCTGAAGCTGCGCGCGTCGCCGCTGGGAACCGCCGCCGCCGCCAGCAGCTTGCGCGCGCCGCCGCCAGAAGCCCCCGCCCGCCGGAGCTGCCCATCCGACCGCCGGATTCCGTCCGCCGTGGCCCCCTCTCCCCATGCCGCGAGTGATCTCGGCCCTTTCCCCTTTTGCGTGAAGCCTGCAGGCTTTTGGAAACCAAAAAAAAAAGAGGAAGAAAGAAGAAGAACGAAAGAAGATGGACAGACTTAATGTAAGTGTTATAAGTTAAGACACTTATATATTATATATATTATTATAAGTTTATATTGTTGTGAATAGTTTACTCTAATGCAAACAGTAGATTATAAGGATTAATTTACATATAGATGGCTAGTTTATTTTGTAAGTAGCACAACCAGGTTAGTTCACAGAATAGTGCTATTTTAAGTTGGTTTAAATGCATGTCAGTTTTCATTTCATTGAAAACAGTACTCTACTCTATAAAATTTATAAAACAATGTTGTATCCTTCTTCTAAGTAGCTGTGAGTTCCGATAACGCTCACATGCAAACCGTACCCTCTAAAATTATACTTAATCGTTAAAACATTTAGGTTGGAACCATATTTAGTTGTTTTATATATAATGGGTTGTTAAACAGATGACATAGGCTAGTTTCACAGGTGTTATATAATAACCAATAAGTTGATGTATTAATAAGTTCTTTTCGTTTAAACTAATATGAAAATCTAATAACGCAGATACGTCTGTGTCTCCCCTACAACTCAACGACACCAATATCGTCGAAATCAGGCAAGTATGCAATTTATAGTGAATTTGTGAATGTAAATGCTCTTTTAGCTTTCTGCATGCAAAGTTCCATAACTCGATTTTCACGTCGTATTCGTTAAATTCACATGCTCGAGATGTTGTTAAATTGTTGTAAATATTGCTCGATACTCTTGCAACCACGGAAATTATTGTGTAAAGATAAATGATCATGTTATTTAGTTATTGCGTGCCTTAAAAAGACTAACAAGAGAGTGACATCGTGAAATCGTGCGCCTCGAAGGCGAAATCGTGATCTTCGTGATGTCATGTGAGTTGACAAATTCGTGCTTGTAATTCGTGAATTAGGCTGGCTCGTGTTCCAGCACAAATCTTGGGTGGGGTAAGGGTTGAGCGGCTACTAGGCGTATGAACGAGTACTCTCTTCAAGGGCACCACCCGTATGCGGTGGGTTAGCGCCAATCACGGTAAGCCCCCGTGAGAAGAACGACTCACTCATCACGTCCTAAAGGCGAGAACCCTATTATAGACATGACATGCTAACTATCGTGAAATGCTAACTTGAAACTTGCAAAGTGAAATTGTTATCTCAGTGACATTGACATGCTTTACCTTACTTGTCAGATTTTCTAGAACTACATGATAGGATGTATTTACTTTAAAATTCGCATGCATAAACTTTTATTGTTATCTTGTTAATTTATAATTGCCTCTAAAAATTCAGTATAAATTTGTATATCTTGCCTTGGGTTCTAACATCTTCTTGCAGACCCTTGCTGACATACATTCATGTTTTTGGATGTATGTCAGATCCCGAGCCATAGCACCAGGAGGACTAGTTGCGATAACTGAACCAGTAGGCCAAGGATCGTTGACTAGTGAACCGTCATTGTAATTCACTCATTTGTTGTACGGGTCATAAGACCCTCTCTTTCCTATTTCTGCATTGTTGTAATTCCTTTGAGATGTCTGAGATTGTAATAATTTTCTTTTTATCTGTGTTGTTTTGAGTAATGCAAAGCAAGAACCTGCAGTTTTCACACAGACGCTTATTGTGTAAGTCAAGGAGGGAAGAAAAGCAAAAGTACCTCCTCCTTACTTGCACAAGCGGACCCGTTCACGTCCTCGCCCCCAAGCCTAATGGGAAGCGGGGCGTGACACCCTCCCCCAGTCCAGTCATTTTTAGAAATATATAGATATATATAGATATAAATATACATCTATAAAAATCTTATATATATTTTTTCTTTTTTATCTATATATTTATAAATAGATATATATTAATATATAAATGCCACGGTACTTACCTTATCATTGGTGAGTCGAAGTGGGGTTCCGTCCTCCCTTGCCTTGCGACCTAGGTATTCCGTTTCTTGTTTCCGCCGTGCGGCATCCGACGTTTGGTTTCCCTTTCTCTCCGGGGCTAATTAATATATTTAGCCGTGTCGCCCCGATGATCTGGAACGTTGGATAGAGGGAGCGCCGCTGAGATTGTGCCACATGTCCTGCATTTCAGCTGACGTACGTATAAGCGGCCGTATTTCGTATTTTCGGCCATATTTCGTGCGTATTTCCCCCTTTAATTGGTATTCTGCATTCAAAAATACACAGTAATTAGCACAGATCTCAGAAAAATACAAATAAATAGTCGTTGGAATCGTGAGATCGAGACCAAGCCATGAAAATATAAAAAGGCAGAAATACTCAATAAAATTCATACTTTGTGCACAAATCAATGGTTTGCTCTAATAACTAATGATGTACAAAATACGGACGTATTAGAGACCAATTAAGCAGCATATGAGCACAAAATAGGGATAAATGGGGGGTTAAATAATGCAATATTCAACCCGAATCACACCCCCAACTAGCGATTTGCTAGTCCCTAGCAAAAAGAGCAATTAATTCGGATGATTAATAAAACAATAAATTCCATCAATTTCTTATGGCGTGGCTCAATAACACGCTTTCCAACATGATTTAGACTATCAATATACACAATCCATGAATAAGATCAATCACATGAAATTTTCTCTAATTTAATTCGAATAAAGAACATGCAAGCATCGTTTTGCGCAAGCGAAAGTATAGCACGTTGTTATATTCTAGTTTTCTCATATCCAAGGAATTGGCATCTCAAAAAGACCGTTCAAGTCATGGGTATTGAAGTTGCATGGTGTATTCACTATTTTTTTCTTTTTCTTTTCTTTTATTAGTTCC
Source organism: Scilla litardierei (assembly GCA_030789695.1). NCBI lineage: Eukaryota > Viridiplantae > Streptophyta > Magnoliopsida > Asparagales > Asparagaceae > Scilla > Scilla litardierei. The sequence continues at coordinate 321,007,445 of CM061141.1, forward strand.
GCGTAACGTGCATAAAGCAACATTTGCGGAAAAATGTATAACTTGGATTGCTCCATCAAATGAGTGAGTTTCCGGTCAATGGCTCCCAAATCAGACGATAATAGGGCTTTAGGCCAAAAGGACCCCTCGGACTGTACTACTCGAGCCAACTAAGTTATTTACTTCGTGACACACTTATTCATCATTTTTTGCTGTTTCTTCATCCTTTTCTCTCTTTTTTAAGCAACTCAACACCCATAAATATGAACATAAACATTAGTAACAATGGCCAAATTCCTCTTCAACTTGAAAACTATTCTAATAAATCGTGTATACTTAAGCTTTTTCATCACATTAGCATGCATGAACTAAATTCAAACTATTTCAAGATATTAATCATGGCGATTGAAAGTTTTCATGAATAGCATATTAACGAGTAATTCAATGAAGGGAAAAAAATTAATTCAAGCCATAAACAATTTTTAGAACTCAAATAACGCATAATCATCCGCATTTGTGGTATAAGGAGTTTTAAATGATGAGGATGGTGATTTATTCTTCTCTTAGCCTTGTTTTTGAAAAAATAATCCTACGGTCTCATACACACCCCCAACTAAAGATGGACATTGTCCTCAATGTCAAAAGAGGTACGCGTTTATTCAAAGCAAGCAACCTAGAAATCATATAACAACTACACTAATGGAAAGAACACACCGTAGTCAAATGGCAGATCCCGAATCTTTAATTGTGGAGGAAGTTGTTCAATTTGCTCCTTTCGCTCCTCGGCGAGTAATCTTCATCCAACGACTAAACTGGATCCCAGCAACGTAACTCCCAGCATCTCCATAAGATGTTCACATGTATCCTGCAAGAGATGAGTCACGTCAATCCATTTTAGTCTAGGATTTTTCTCAATGAAAGTATTCCAAACGTAGTCATCAAAATAGGTGAAATAAATTAAAGCATATTGATGACTACTCCCTAAAAGATATGCACCACTCTCGGTATGATGCTCAATCATTGGGGCAAGGGGTAAATGATTTTGGGAAAAAAACTAGAGGAGTGAATGCTTCTGGCTCCTTGGCGATAATCTCTAAACTCATGTCCCTAGCTGTGTCCTCCTCTTGTTCATCCAAAATTGCTAGCTCGTCCTCTCTTTTGCACACACTTCCTGCCATGTCGATGTTCTGATTTATGCCTTCATCGTGACATGGTTCGCTCGATATACCTGCAATAGAAGATGAACTCAAATTAGATTTTGAAAATTGAATTTCAAAAGAATTATTTTCTTCTACGCAAGCGGCAATCAGAGTAAGATTTTCAATAGATTGCTGAATTTACCGACTCCGAGCAAGGAAATTCTCTTGGAATTGATGGGATGTAGCCTCCTGTGTCTGAATAAGCAAATAAACTTCCTCTTTCACAGAATGCAAAGGTACGTCTACGCTTTGCTCCCCTTGATCAAGGCATGAAGGCTTCGTTGAATCGCACTCTGAAGTCTCTTTTATGGCTTCTTCATTCTCGTGTAAAGACTCCATGTATTTCCACGCCTCTGTCGGCGTCATGACTCCCAAGAATTCCTGTAGCTGTGGTCGTAGTCCATCTAGGAAGGACTCCATAAGCTCTTCCTTTATGTACCCATGCTGCGGATAGCTCGATATTATGTCTGTGAACCTCCACCAGGACAGAAAGAAAGTTTCACAATCAGTCTGATTAAAACTGACGATCTTGAGCTTCTCCATCCTATGTTTGTGTGCAGCATTATACTCTGCATCATACCAATCGTTTGTGCAATAGAAATTCATATACTCCATTTTTTTAAATATAATAATAAACAAAAATTTATGTACAGTAAAGTGAAAAGATCTCACCGAAGCTCCTCTGATTGAAATAAACCGTGATAACAAACCATTCTCCCCGGCAACGGCGCCAAAAACTTGCTCAGCCCTAAAATGTGCTTCTCTCAAGCGAAAGAGTCCGTGCAAGTAATATAGATATGGGAATCCAGATGTCGAATCCTCGGGAGAAAATCTGTTGCAACCACAAAGCTTAAATCAAATAGAGATTCAACGTAAAGAGACCAACCACTTTTGATGATGATGGTTTGGATGGGTTTTGATTGTGATTCGTAATTTGTGAACAATACGAGCAAAGAAAGTTTAGTTTATAAAAATATCTATGAGAAGTATGCACATGGTATGGGTTCGTCAGGGTCCATGATTTGTATTAACTTGGTTGATTAAATATAACTCAATGAATTCTCTTTTTAAGAGCAATTCATCGGAGGATACCCTTGTGGGGATTAAAGCACAATATTGAATACGATCGTTGCTGAAGTTATAATCTTTTAAATATAGATATGAAACTCCCTTTTGGGGAGATCAAAACTCACCCTTGTGGGGCGATCATCAAACTCAATCACGTTCTTTTGGAAGATGAAAAGATGATTTTAAACTAAAGACTACAACTTTATCAACGTTACAATTTTACCACGAATATTCAACCAAATAAATACAAATCATATCCCCTAACTACACCGTACCATGTACAGTGAGAATTTAGCCACACATACTGAAAATAACTAAGAATTTCATCACATTAAATATGGTTCCAAGCAATACAAGTACATAGAGTTCAAAATACGCAATAGAGTTCAAAAGATATCACCAAATACGCTCGCTTTTAGCCTAGGAAAACCCTTCTTCTTCCTCTAAAAACTCTCTGAAAAATTCCCTCAGGTTGCTCTCTGTAATGTCAGGGATTTGCTGCAAAAATCGGCTCCACAATCGCCCAAATACGCCTAAAATCTCTTATAAAACTGTCACGCCCCGCTTCCCTAAAATGGAGGCGAGACGTGAGAAGGTCCGCTCAAGCGTGGAGCTGTGAAGCTGCACGCCTGATAAGCGTCAATTTAGTATAAGCAGGTCCCTGTAAACGCAAACGGAACAACAACAATAATAATAATAAAATGAGACGGATATGAAATAGCCAATCCCAAAGTTTGTCCACAAAATATTCAACATCACAGAAAAGCCACCAGGCTAACAGGAAAGAGTCTAAGGCCCAGAACAAGGCCAAACAAAACATAAACATAACAGAGTATCAAACTAGGTGCCACGCACCGACAACTAACCAGTCTAAACAAGAAGCCAACTAAGGAACTAAGACTAATCCCCAGTGTCAACGAAGTCCTCGATCAACGCGGGTTCCGACTCAGCGTCAGCGAACGCCGCGTCCTCAGCAAGTATCTCAGGCTCGGGCTCTAACATGTGTCACCCAAAAGAGAAAAGGGGCACATGTCAGCAAGTCGAAAGACTTGTGCGAGGAAACGGAAAGAAAGGTAAACTAGCAACCTAGCAGTTAAAGTATGGTGCATGGCAAGTAAAGTCAGGTGGTAACAAGTAAAGTAAGGTAAAGTACGAGTAGCAAGTATCAAGTGGTAGGGGTGACATGTAATGTCAAGTAACAAGTAAAGTACAAGGGATCACTCAACGAGTGCACTATTGCCCGCAGGCTGTGTTCAAGTATCAAGTACAAGGGATCACTCAACGAGTGCCCTATTGCCCGCAGGCTGTGTTGAGCTCGTCTTCTGGAACACGAGCCAGAAAGTGTATTTGGCATAGGATTGTGCCCACGCAAGGTGGGTGCCTAGCCGGAACAAATAGTACAAGTATGTAGCGAAGCTACGCAATCACGATGAGTATTCAAGCATGCAATGACATGAGCAGATATTCGCGTACCGTTAATTGTATTTAAACGTGACAGGCAAAATGCAATGACATGAACATATTCGCGTACCGTTAATTGTATTTAAACGTGACATGCAAAATGCAATGACATGAACATATTCGCGTACCGTTAATTTAAATTAAACATGGCAGTTAAAATGCAATAGCAGTTAAGGATGCATGGATGACATGAACAGTTAATACGCGTACTGTTAAGGGAAAGTAAACGTAACATACAAGCATAACGAGGGTGACGGACCAAGCTTCGTTGTCAAGCTAGGTCAAAGGCGTCTAGACGGCTATCCTTTCACCGTCTAGTCTCTTTTACGCTAAAGCAATGTAATGGCCTAAGACATGGCCCAAATCAAGAGATGCAAGTTTCACTTGCCTGATACCGGGATCGACGAGCAATGAAGATCGTCACACAAGCTAACTACAGAATGAATCACTGTTATGGCAAAACAATCATTAGCACAATGATTCTAAATTGGTTTCTTATTAGAACCCTAATCATCTAATAATCCATTTTATTAGGGTTTCACAATGTCAATGTGGGTTATGCAAAAACTAAAGGAATCGAGTGTAACGGCCGGTATTTTTCTAGGCGTATTATTATTGTATGTCCGTATTTCCATCCGGATATTTTTGTGCGCGAATTCTTTTGTGTGTCGACGCGAGCGCATATCCGCTTTTCATTTTACCGTACCATCGTTAATTGACTATTAATCTTAATGAATTATCTTAACTTAATTATCTCGCTAATTACAAAATTGCTAATCACCTCTAGCCTCACTAATTACTTCATTTATTTTAATAATCACATTTTATTTAATTACTAAATTACTTTAACTTATTATTATTGGCTGAAAATCAAATCACTAACTTACTAAATTAATTTTTACCCTAATTAAATTATCCCTAATTCAAACATTGATTAACTTAGCCATAATTAAATCACTAATTTAACCCCATTGAATCCCACCTCGTTCGGTTGGTGAGATCCAACATCCTTCATCAAAATTTCCCCCACCTCCAGCTATCTCCCCCTCTGACTGTCCCCCTGCACTATTCTTATATCCGTATCACCATCATCGGCATGAGGAAACGACATCAATTTCTCCTGCAAACAAACCCTCCAGCACACTTTCTCCTTCCCTGCAATCCGCCAAAACCCAAATCACTGCAAACAAATCCCTGCAAATCATTCAACCAGCAACCATTTTCCCAAAAATATTTCCCAAAAACAAAATCAAATTCTCAATCAATCACCAAACTGAAATTCAAAATCAGCAAAACATAGCAACTTCAAATCTGAAGTTTGGAAACCCAAATTCTGAAAACTCAACTTCAGATTCAAGCTCAAAGCAAACCATTTCAAATCAACCATAGATCTGAAAACATTCCAGATTTTTTACAAAAATCAAACCCAAGATCTTCAACATCCAAACCCTACAATCCCCAAACCCTCTTCTTCCATTCTTCTTCTTCCTTCCCTCTCCCCTAGGCCCACACCCCCAGCCCTAGCCGCCGCTGCCGGAGCTCAGCGCAGCCGCCAGCCCAAGCCGCCGCCGCCGCCGGCCCCGTCAGCCCGCCGTTCTCCCCGCGCGCAGCCGCCCCGCCTGCCCGTGCGCCGCCCGGAGCTGCCCCCTGTCGCCGACGCCACCTTCCCCTGCGTGCGTTGCGTGAGTCTCCCCCTCCCCTTGTGTGCATGTGTGGTCCCCTTTTGCTGCAAACGAAATGTAAAAAAAAAGAAAAGAAGGGGAAACAAGGAGAAACGAAATGAGAAAGGGATTGACAGGCTGGGTATTAAAAAGAGGAAGAGAGTGAATGGCAGTGTGATAAATTAAGACTTCCTATAGTTAATAAAAGAAAGAGAATGAGAGAGAGAGATAGACAGAGGAGTAAAAAGCTTGAATGAATAAAAACAAGTGATGTGTACAGCCTTGAGCAAGGAATAGGTGGTAGGCTTTATTAGTTTCAGTAGCCTTAATGAAATATGTGACAGCTTGTTAATAGGAAAATGTGTTAGATAGGTATGTATTTACTGTGTAGGTTGGTTGGTAGTGATTAAATGAAATTTTAACCATGTCAGTTTCTAATATTAACCAAGTCATTAACTTATGGTAAGATGGTATTAATAGGGTTGTAGTGGGTGAAGATTTTATAACCGTACCCTTATGTTAACATTATAATTAGCTTAGCAAATGTTAACTAGAAGTTAATTAGTGGGTTGGTTGTTAGTTTAAATCCATATGTTAAATCATTAGGTATTATTTAAACCAGCATGTTATTAACTATTAAATAATGTTAGGATAATAAAATTGGAATGAAGCTTATCAGTTAATAAAAGAATGTTATAACACATATAGGCCTCACCCTAGCTAGATAACCCAATAAAAATCTGACGAACCTAATTTAGGGATTAACTAAATTTTGTGCTTATCTTGCAATGGACCTAATTCGTTTAACTTGTTTAACCAAAACAGAGAACCAGTCATTCTATAGCGTAACGCTCGTCGATGCGAACCCACGACAACCAATATCACCGGAAGCAGGCAAGTGATACTTGCCAGTAATTATTTAGGCCGTGTTTTAGGCCAATTTGTAAAATTGTGTAAAAGAGACTAGGCGGTGAAATGATAGTCGCCTAGACGCCCTATTTGATCTAGTTTGACAACGAAACTAGATCCGACACTTTACCTGCTTTCATTCATGCTGTCATGCCATGTTTAATTTCAATTAACGGTACGCAATTTATATGCTCATTGCCATGTCATTGCATGCATTTAATGTTCATCGTGATTAAGTGATTGAGTAGCACACGCTACAAATGTTATTGCTATTGAGGCTAGGCACCTGCTTTGCAGGCACAACCATATGCCAATAACACTTCCTGGCTCGTGATCCAGAAGATGGGCGCCAGTCCATATACACGTGGAGGGGTAGGGTTAAACGATCGCTTGAGCGTAGAAGTGAGCCCGTACAGCCACTTCAGCCAAAAGACGGAAACTCTGTGCACAAAGTGATAAATCAGTGATTCGTGAATCGTGAAATAGTGAATTGTAACTTTCTGCTACACCGTGCTTGATTATTATTATCTTGTTCATTTAATTATTGCATTCTTTTAATGTCATGCTATATCATGTTAGAACTGCTAGTTGCACTATTTTATTTGTATCCTTGCACAAAAGTCCTCCGCCTTTCTTGGGAGACTTTTGCTGACATGTGCCCTTTTCTCTTTGGGTGTCACATGTCAGACTTTGAGACAGAGCAGATAGCAGAAGACGAGCAGTTCGTTGACGCTGAGTTCGAGGTCCCTGCAGAGACCGAGTTCGAGGACACGGGTGACCAGTCCTAGACTCGTTTGGAGTCTCCCCTTAGTTGTTACCTTTGCTTAGTTGTTGTTAGGTTTCGGTGCGTAGCACCTATCTCTCTTTGTTTTGTATGGCCATGCTTTAGGCCTATTGTTCAGACTCGTACTTTTGTGACTATTCTGTGATGTAATATTTGTTGGATGTTGTTAGTGGATATTTTCTTATCTGCTTTATTGTTGTTGTTGTTTCGTCGCAATGCAAGGACCTGCTACTTTTCGAAATTTTTACAGACGCTTATCAGACTGCAGCTTCACAGCTCCACGTCTGAGTGGACCTCCTCACGTCTCGCCTTCCATATTAGGGAAGCGGGGGGTGACAGGTTTTAGTGGTGGCCATGCAGGTCCTCTTCTCTTTGCATCTGCGAAATATCGGAACAACAATAATGATAACAACATCCATTTAAATATTCATAACATTCGAGTCATGATTAAGTCTAATCTGAACATTTCCTTGTCTTAGATGACCGGTAGACGCATCACCCGAGGAGCTGGTAGTGGATCTGGAGCTGGTGGTGGAGCAGGACATGGTGAGGATGCTGACAGAGAACCCACCACGAGGGAGATGATGAGGATGATGCAGCAGATGATGCACGTTCAGCAGGGCATGCTTCAGAATGCCCCTCGCTTCGAGCCGGGAGCGAAGCAGTTTCGGTAGCTGGGCCCGTCATATTTCACTGGGTCAGAAGGATCATTAGCTGCAGATGAATGGATGAAGAACACAGAGGATAACCTGCTTCTCTCGAAGGTTAACCCGGCTGGATGGGTTGACTTAGTGAAGAAGCAACTGAAGGACAATGCCCGCAGTTGGTGGGAGTCAGAAGAGCAGTTGTTGGCGAAGCCTATCCCCTGGGCCACTTTCAAGGCGAGATTTAATGATGAGTATTTCCCTCGAGCTGCCAAGAGGGAGCTGATGCAGCAGTTTATCAATCTGAAGCAAGGGAATCTGACAGTGGACCAGTACCACCAAGAGTTCATGAGACTGAGTCGCTTTGCGCCAAAGATGGTGGAGACTGCTGAGGATCGAGCTCAGAAATTCTTACAAGGTTTATCTTTGGAGCTGCAAAGTCTGATTTCCTCTTCGGACTTGGATTCTTACCAGAAGTTGTTGATAGCTGCCAAGAGGCAGGAGCTGATTGCCAATCAGAGGAGAGGACAGTATTCAGGTGCTGGGAAGAGGCCTATGGAGCAGGCCAGAACTGTGGTTAGGCCTGGGTTCAAGCCTAATCAGTCCGTGCAGTTTAAGAGGCCAGGTGGGCCTAGTCAGAAGACGTGCAGTCATTGCGGCAAGACTGGTCATGTGAAGGAGCAGTGCAGGAGGCTTCTGGGCCAGTGCTTGGTTTGTGGCGATGCTTCGCATACTTTGAAGGATTGCCCGAGTGCTAAGCAACCGTGGAAGGCACCAGTTGGAGTTCAGCAGCAAAGAGCTCCGGTAGTCGCTGGACGTGGAGCGCCTCTCATTCCCCAGAAGCAGGCTTTCCAACAGGCTGTTCAGCCTAAGAGGCAAGCCTTTACGATGACTACAGCAGAGGCAGAGACTGAGGACGGAGTTATTGCTGGTAACTTCTATACTGGTCTTCCCTATTTATGCATTATATTTGATTAGTTATACCCATGTTAATTTAGTTGCATATTACTCTTAGGTGTCATCTTAGTTTCATCTCACCCGGCCATGACCCTGTTCGATTCTGGAGCTTCCATGTGCATCCTATCTCGGAAGTTCGTAGTCGAACACTCGATACCCACCTATACACTTCCCAAGTGTTGGAACATTACAACTGGGAATGGTGTAGTGAAGGTTGCACTGGGATGTAGACCGTGCCCGTTGGTGATTAGTGGACACGAATTATATGCTAATTTCATCGTCCACGACTTACCCAACTTTGATGCTATTCTTGGCATTGATTGGTTAGGAGCTTTTTATGCCACGATCGACTGTCACCGGAAGAAAGTGGTGTTCGAAATTCCCGACCATCCAGTGTTCGAGTTTGTCGGTGGAGGACGTTCGCTTGGACCTGTCAAGTTCCGAGCCCAGCCTTACCGATTGACCATTGCATCTATGATTGCTGAACCAGAAAAGCCTGCAGTAGTGAGAGATTTCGAAGACGTATTCCCTGAAGACATTTCTGGACTGCCGCCCGATCGAGTATTGGAGTTTGGCATCGATCTTATGCCAGGAGCCCAACCAATTTTGAAGGCGCCGTACCGTATGGCTCCTGCAGAATTAGAAGAGTTAAGAAAGCAGTTGGATGAGCTACTACAGAAGGGTTTCATTCATCCCAGCGTATCTCCCTGGGGTGCACCCGTCTTGCTAGTAAAGAAGAAAGATGGCTCGAGGAGAATGTGTATTGATTATCGGGAGTTGAATCAGATCACAGTGAAGAACAAGTACCCGCTACCTCGCATTGATGATATCTTCGATCAGCTTGGTGGATCGAAGGTATTTTCGAAGTTAGATCTCTGGAGCGGATACCATCAAGTCAGAGTCAAGAAGGAAGATGTACTCAAGACTGCTTTTCGGACTAAGTACGGGCATTATGAGTTCGTTGTCATGCCGTTCGGTGTGACGAACGCTCCTGCTGTGTTCATGAATCTCATGAACCTTATCTTTTACGACTTCCTTGACAAGTTCGTGGTGATTTTCATAGACGACATCTTGGTGTACTCGAAGAGCGAGGAAGAGCATGCAGAACATTTGAAGATAGTGTTGGAGACGCTCCGTCACCATAGACTGTATGCCAAGTACGGCAAATGCGAATTCTGGTTGGATAGAATTGCATTTCTTGGGCATGTAGTATCGGGAGCTGGTATCTCAGTGGATCCGGAGAAGGTCAAAACAGTCAGTGAATGGCATGCACCTCGATCGGCATCGGACATCAGGAGTTTCCTTGGATTGGTTGGATACTACCGCAGATTTATCAAGGATTTCTCGAGGATAGCTGAGCCGATGACGAGATTGACAAGGAAGGATGTTAAGTTCAGTTGGTCAGACTCTTGTGAGCAAGCTTTTTCTACCTTGAAGGAGAGACTGACATCTGCACCAGTTTTAGCTATTCCGGACCGAAGCGGAGGCTTCGAGATTTTCTGCGACGCATCAGGCAAGGGACTTGGATGCGTTCTGCACCAGCACGGTCATGTAGTCGCATATGCTTCGCGACAATTGAAGGTCCATGAGAAGAATTATCCGACTCACGACTTGGAGTTAGCTGCCGTCATCTTTGCTTTGAAAATTTGGCGACATTTCTTGCTGAGTGAGAAAGTGAAAATCTTCACTGATCACAAAAGTTTGAAATATATATTCACCCAGAAGGAACTAAATATGAGACAGCGTAGATGGTTGGAATTGATGGCAGACTACGACATCGATCTTCAGTATCATCCAGGGAAGGTGAATGTTGTACCAGATGCCTTGAGTCGACTGCCTGAAGTGATGATTCTCACAACTCAGTGGAGATTGCAACAGGATCTGTGAAGGATGAATGTTGAAGCTATTCTACCGGGAGTCACATCGTCGTTGATGAACATGCAGATTCAATCGACGATTGTGGATCGAATCAAGATTACTCAAGATGGAGATGCTAAGTTGAAGAAGATCAGAGAGCAAGTCGAAGCAGGACTTCGGACGGATTTTCTGATTCACGCGGATGGATCTTTGAGATATGGTAGTAGGATCTGCGTACCTGTAGGAGATATCAGAGAGGAGTTGATGAATGAGGCTCACAGTTCGCCTTATTCTATTCATCCTGGAGGTACTAAGATGTACAAGGATCTTCGACAGAATTACTGGTGGCATGGAATGAAGAGAAGTGTGGCACGTAGCGTTGCTAAGTGCCTCGTGTGTCAGCAAGTGAAGGCTGAACACCATCGCATTGCCGGGTTACTACAACCTCTGCCGATTCCGGAGTGGAAGTGGCAGCACATCACGATGGACTTCGTGACTGGCTTACCTCGGAGCACCAAGCAGAACGACGCGATCTGGGTTATCGTTGATCGATTAACCAAGTCCGCGCACTTTATAACTTTCCGAGTTGGGCAATCCACGGAGATATTAGCAAGGAAGTATATGGAGGTAATGACCTAACTCGTACCTTAATAGTTTCCTTCTAGTACTAGTCGTGACGTGAATTATGTCGTGTAGGAGATCGTGCGCTTGCATGGAGTCCCTGTGAGCATTGTATCAGATCGTGATACGAGGTTCACGTCTCAGTTCTGGAAGAGTCTGCAGACCAATCTGGGTACCAGTCTGAAGTTCAGTACTGCGTATCACCCGCAGACAGATGGCCAGTCAGAGCGTACCATACAGATCTTGGAGGATATGTTGAGAGCCTGTATGTTGGATCTCAAGGGTTCATGGGAGGACCATCTGCACTTAGTGGAGTTTTCCTACAACAACAGCTACCAGGCGAGCATTGGCATGGCGCCTTTTGCTGCTCTCTACGGAAGGAAATGTCGATCGCCACTGAGTTGGGATGACGTGGGTGATAGAGAACTCTTGGGGCCAGAGATGATAGTGGAAGCAGTTAATGTTGTGCGAGATATCAGAGACAAGCTTCGGATCGCTCAGGACCGTTATAAGCATTGGGCTGATGCTAAACGGCGTCCTCTGGAGTTTCAGCCAGGAGATCATGTGTTTCTGAAGATCTCCCCGAATCGAGGAGTGATTCGATTTGGAAAAAGAGGCAAGCTTAGTCCGAGATATATTGGACCCTTCGATGTGCTAGAGCGAGTTGGAGAAGTAGCTTATCGCTTAGCTTTGCCACCATCATTAGAGGGAGTTCATGACGTCTTTCATGTGTCCCAGCTCCGTCGTTATATCAGCGACCCTTCTCATGCTGTGGACTACTCTGAGATTACTGTTCGGCCAGATCTGACGTACGAACAACAACCGGTGGAGATCTTAGATCGACGTCAGAAAGTTTTCAGGACCAAGATTGTTGATCTAGTCAGGGTGATGTGGCGTCGTGACTCACCAGGAGAGTCTACCTGGGAGCGGGAAGATGAGATACGGGAGCGTTACCCATATTTGTTCCCTACTCTTTAGTGGATAAGAATTCCGAGGACGGAATTTTCTTAAGGTGGGTAGAATGTAACGGCCGGTATTTTTCTAGGCGTATTATTATTGTATGTCCGTATTTCCATCCGGATATTTTTGTGCGCGAATTCTTTTGTGTGTCGACGCGAGCGCGTATCCGCTTTTCATTTTACCGTACCATCGTTAATTGACTATTAATCTTAATGAATTATCTTAACTTAATTATCTCGCTAATTACAAAATTGCTAATCACCTTTAGCCTCACTAATTACTTCATTTATTTTAATAATCACATTTTATTTAATTACTAAATTACTTTAACTTATTATTATTGGCTGAAAATCAAATCACTAACTTACTAAATTAATTTTTACCCTAATTAAATTATCCCTAATTCAAACATTGATTAACTTAGCCATAATTAAATCACTAATTTAACCCCATTGAATCCCACCTCCTCCGGTTGGTGAGATCCAACATCCTTCATCAAAATTTCCCCCACCTCCAGCTATCTCCCCCTCTGACTGTCCCCCTGCACTATTCCTATATCCGTATCACCATCATCGGCATGAGGAAACGACATCAATTTCTCCTGCAAACAAACCCTCCAGCACACTTTCTCCTTCCCTGCAATCCGCCAAAACCCAAATCACTGCAAACAAATCCCTGCAAATCATTCAACCAGCAACCATTTTCCCAAAAATATTTCCCAAAAACAAAATCAAATTCTCAATCAATCACCAAACTGAAATTCAAAATCAGCAAAACATAGCAACTTCAAATCTGAAGTTTGGAAACCCAAATTCTGAAAACTCAACTTTAGATTCAAGCTCAAAGCAAACCATTTCAAATCAACCATAGAACTGAAAACATTCCAGATTTTTTACAAAAATCAAACCCAAGATCTTCAACATCCAAACCCTACAATCCCCAAACCCTCTTCTTCCATTCTTCTTCTTCCTTCCCTCTCCCTAGGCCCACACCCCCAGCCCTAGCCGCCGCTGCCGGAGCTCAGCGCAGCCGCTTGCCCAAGCCGCCGCCGCCGCCGGCCCCGTCAGCCCGCCGTTCTCCCCGCGCGCAGCCGCCCCGCCTGCCCGTGCGCCGCCCGGAGCTGCCCCCTGTCGCCGACGCCACCTTCCCCTGCGTGCGTTGCGTGAGTCTCCCCCTCCCCTTGTGTGCGTGTGTGGTCCCCTTTTGCTGCAAACGAAATGTAAAAAAAAAGAAAAGAAGGGGAAACAAGGAGAAACGAAATGAGAAAGGGATTGACAGGCTGGGTATTAAAAAGAGGAAGAGAGTGAATGGCAGTGTGATAAATTAAGACTTCCTATAGTTAATAAAAGAAAGAGAATGAGAGAGAGATAGACAGAGGAGTAAAAAGCTTGAATGAATAAAAACAAGTGATGTGTACAGCCTTGAGCAAGGAATAGGTGGTAGGCTTTATTAGTTTCAGTAGCCTTAATGAAATATGTGACAGCTTGTTAATAGGAAAATGTGTTAGATAGGTATGTATTTACTGTGTAGGTAGGTTGGTAGTGATTAAATGAAATTTTAACCATGTCAGTTTCTAATATTAACCAAGTCATTAACTTATGGTAAGATGGTATTAATAGGGTTGTAGTGGGTGAAGATTTTATAACCGTACCCTTATGTTAACATTATAATTAGCTTAGCAAATGTTAACTAGAAGTTAATTAGTGGGTTGGTTGTTAGTTTAAATCCACATGTTAAATCATTAGGTATTATTTAAACCAGCATGTTATTAACTATTAAATAATGTTAGGATAATAAAATTGGAATGAAGCTTATCATGTTAATAAAAGAATGTTATAACACATATAGGCCTCACCCTAGCTAGATAACCCAATAAAAATCTGACGAACCTAATTTAGGGATTAACTAAATTTTGTGCTTATCTTGCAATGGACCTAATTCGTTTAACTTGTTTAACCAAAACAGAGAACCAGTCATTCTATAGCGTAACGCTCGTCGATGCGAACCCACGACAACCAATATCACCGGAAGCAGGCAAGTGATACTTGCCAGTAATTATTTAGGCCGTGTTTTAGGCCAATTTGTAAAATTGTGTAAAAGAGACTAGGCGGTGAAATGATAGTCGCCTAGACGCCCTATTTGATCTAGTTTGACAACGAAACTAGATCCGACACTTTACCTGCTTTCATTCATGCTGTCATGCCATGTTTAATTTCAATTAACGGTACGCAATTTATATGCTCATTGCCATGTCATTGCATGCATTTAATGTTCATCGTGATTAAGTGATTGAGTAGCACACGCTACAAATGTTATTGCTATTGAGGCTAGGCACCTGCTTTGCAGGCACAACCATATGCCAATAACACTTCCTGGCTCGTGATCCAGAAGATGGGCGCCAGTCCATATACACGTGGAGGGGTAGGGTTAAACGATCGCTTGAGCGTAGAAGTGAGCCCGTACAGCCACTTCAGCCAAAAGACGGAAACTCTGTGCACAAAGTGATAAATCAGTGATTCGTGAATCGTGAAATAGTGAATTGTAGCTTTCTGCTACACCGTGCTTGATTATTATTATCTTGTTCATTTAATTATTGCATTCTTTTAATGTCATGCTATATCATGTTAGAACTGCTAGTTGCACTATTTTATTTGTATCCTTGCACAAAAGTTCTCCGCCTTTCTTGGGAGACTTTTGCTGACATGTGCCCTTTTCTCTTTGGGTGTCACATGTCAGACTTTGAGACAGAGCAGATAGCAGGAGACGAGCAGTTCGTTGACGCTGAGTTCGAGGTCCCTGCAGAGACCGAGTTCGAGGACACGGGTGACCAGTCCTAGACTCGTTTGGAGTCTCCCCTTAGTTGTTACCTTTGCTTAGTTGCTGTTAGGTTTCGGTGCGTAGCACCTATCTCTCTTTGTTTTGTATGGCCATGCTTTAGGCTTATTGTTCAGACTCATACTTTTGTGACTATTCTGTGATGTAATATTTGTTGGATGTTGTTAGTGGATATTTTCTTATCTGCTTTATTATTGTTGTTGTTTCGTCGCAATGCAAGGACCTGCTACTTTTCGAAATTTTTACAGACGCTTATCAGACTGCAGCTTCACAGCTCCACGTCTGAGCGGACCTCCTCACGTCTCGCCTTCCATATTAGGGAAGCGGGGGGTGACAGGTTTTAGTGGTGGCCCATGCAGGTCCTCTTCTCTTTGCATCTGCGAAATATCGGAACAACAATAATGATAACAACATCCATTTAAATATTCATAACATTCGAGTCATGATTAAGTCTAATCTGAACATTTCCTTGTCTTAGATGGCCGGTAGACGCATCACCCGAGGAGCTGGTGGTGGAGCAGGACATGGTGAGGATGCTGACAGAGAACCCACCACGAGGGAGATGATGAGGATGATGCAGCAGATGATGCACGTTCAGCAGGGCATGCTTCAGAATGCCCCTCGCTTCGAGCCGGGAGCGAAGCAGTTTCGGGAGCTGGGCCCGTCATATTTCACTGGGTCAGAAGGATCATTAGCTGCAGATGAATGGATGAAGAACACAGAGGATAACCTGCTTCTCTCGAAGGTTAACCCGGCTGGATGGGTTGACTTAGTGAAGAAGCAACTGAAGGACAATGCCCGCAGTTGGTGGGAGTCAGAAGAGCAGTTGTTGGCGAAGCCTATCCCCTGGGCCACTTTCAAGGCGAGATTTAATGATGAGTATTTCCCTCGAGCTGCCAAGAGGGAGCTGATGCAGCAGTTTATCAATCTGAAGCAAGGGAATCTGACGGTGGACCAGTACCACCAAGAGTTCATGAGACTGAGTCGCTTTGCGCCAAAGATGGTGGAGACTGCTGAGGATCGAGCTCAGAAATTCTTACAAGGTTTATCTTTGGAGCTGCAAAGTCTGATTTCCTCTTCGGACTTGGATTCTTACCAGAAGTTGTTGATAGCTGCCAAGAGGCAGGAGCTGATTGCCAATCAGAGGAGAGGACAGTATTCAGGTGCTGGGAAGAGGCCTATGGAGCAGGCCAGAACTGTGATTAGGCCTGTGTTCAAGCCTAATCAGTCCGTGCAGTTTAAGAGGCCAGGTGGGCCTAGTCAGAAGACGTGCAGTCATTGCGGCAAGACTGGTCATGTGAAGGAGCAGTGCAGGAGGCTTCTGGGCCAGTGCTTGGTTTGTGGCGATGCTTCGCATACTTTGAAGGATTGCCCGAGTGCTAAGCAACCGTGGAAGGCACCAGTTGGAGTTCAGCAGCAAAGAGCTCCGGTAGTCGCTGGACGTGGAGCGCCTCTCATTCCCCAGAAGCAGGCTTTCCAACAGGTTGTTCAGCCTAAGAGGCAAGCCTTTACGATGACTGCAGCAGAGGCAGAGACTGAGGACGGAGTTATTGCTGGTAACTTCTATACTGGTCTTCCCTATTTATGCATTATATTTGATTAGTTATACCCATGTTAATTTAGTTGCATATTTCTCTTAGGTGTCATCTTAGTTTCATCTCACCCGGCCATGACCCTGTTCGATTCTGGAGCTTCCATGTGCATCCTATCTCGGAAGTTCGTAGTCGAACACTCGATACCCACCTATACACTTCCCAAGTGTTGGAACATTACAACTGGGAATGGTGTAGTGAAGGTTGCACTGGGATGTAGACCGTGCCCGTTGGTGATTAGTGGACACGAATTATATGCTAATTTCATCGTCCACGACCTACCCAACTTTGATGCTATTCTTGGCATTGATTGGTTAGGAGCTTTTTATGCCACGATCGACTGTCACCGGAAGAAAGTGGTGTTCGAAATTCCCGACCATCCAGTGTTCGAGTTTGTCGGTGGAGGACGTTCGCTTGGACCTGTCAAGTTCCGAGCCCAGTTTGACATCTAGTCGGTCAAAGAACAACTACTGACTGACTAGTTTGACATCTAGTCGGTCGATGAACGTTCTTAGACCGACTAAGAGTAAACAGTAACTAGTACCAAAAATAGTTAAAGAGTTAGTCGGTTAAAGAAGCATTGCCGACCGACTAGTTTGCAACCTAGTCGGTCAACCAACGTTCTTAGACCGACTAACGACAAACAGTAACTCCTGAACATTTAACAAAGCCAACTAGTCGGTTCAAGAAGGTTTTCCGACCGACTGGATCGTCATCTAGTCGGTCGGTGCCCCTTCTTATACCGGCTAACGTGCACCAAAAGTTCCGAAATGGAGTGCGAAGCTCTGGGATGGTTTCCTAAGTCTCCTAGGCTCGTTCTAACTCTAAGATATCGACGTTATGAAGCCCGTCACGAATGACTTACTTCAAACACGCTGACCGACGGAAGAATCTAGAGAATCACGACGAAACGAACGAAAATGAAAACTACGGAGACGGAAATGGAAATCACAACAAGGGAAAGCAACCAAATATATAAATATGTATAATAAAATCCATACATGAAAAAACCAGTCGTTACAAAAACCCCTAGGAATACCTTAAATACGCACATTGCGGGTTTAATTGGGTTAACGGGTTCAAAACCCTCTCAAAATCACTCAAAACCGCTTGAAATTGTCGGCGCAATTGCTAGCCGCTCATCAAAAGCGGGATTAAACGAGGATGAGCCACGTGTGCGCCAAATTTTGCGCTCCGCCCGCATCCGCTAACGAGCTCAGCTTGGGATCGTCTTCGGCCGTCCGATTCGCGATCGACGCTTCAGAGGAGGCCACGTCGCCCCAAGGTTTGTGCGCGTTTCTCGTTCGCTCGAGAATTTGCTTTGCGGCCGCCGCATTTGATCCACCGTTGGATTCGTGGAGCAACGGCCACAATGTCGCAGGAGCTGAGCCTTCTTCCCTTCGAGCGGGATTAATTGGGTCCGTTCGATCCCAGATCGATGGATAAGGTTGTGCCGCGTCGTGCTAGATTACAGCCGTAGGATGAATGCGGGGCGAGCTGCTGCTGCCGCGTGTCATTTGCTGAGCGAGGCTGTGCTTCGAATTAGGCCGTCGCCAGCCATTCGATCAAGATCGAACGGTCCATATTTAGCCGCGTCGCCTTGATGATCTGGAAAGTTGGATAGAGGGAGCGCCACTGAGATTGTGCCACGTGTCCTGCATTTCAGCTGACGTACGTATAAGCGGCCGTATTTCGTATTTTCGGCCGTATTTCGTGCGTATTTCCCCCTTTAATTGGTATTCTGCATTCAAAAATACACAGTAATCAGCACAGATCTCAGAAAAATACAAATAAATAGTCGTTGGAATCGTGAGATCGAGACCAAGCCATGAAAAATATAAAAAGGCAGAAATACTCAATAAAATTTGTACTTTGTGCACAAATTAATGGTTTGCTCTAATAACTAATGATGTACAAAATATGGACGTATTAGAGACCAATTAAGCATCATATACAACAAAATAGGGATAAATGTGGTGTTAAATATGCAATATTCAACCCGAATCAAGCACCCGTGCTTTTGGTGAATAAGGAAGATGGATCCCGGATGATATTGACTATAGGAAATTGAACAAGGTGACAATAAAAGACAAGCACACACTTCCTCGCAACGATGACCTCTTTGATCAGCTTGGTGGATCTCGAGTCTACTCAAAGTTGGACTTACGGAGTGGTTATCATCAGATAAAGGTTCGGGGGTCTGATGTTCCGAAGACAGCTTTTCGAACCCGTTATGGACATTATGAGTTCTTGGTAATACCCTTCGGTGTGACTAATGACGCAGCTACCTTCATGAGATTAATGAATCAGGTATTCTTTGACTATATGGACAAGTTCGTGGTAGTCTTAATTGACGATATTTTGATATAGTCTAATGATGAGGAAGAGCATGCAGAGCATCTGAGGATTGGTCTATAGACCTTGAGGCAACGTCGGTTATATGCCAAGTATAGTAAGTGCCAGTTCTGGCTGTCTAAAGTGGCATTTCTGGGGCACATAATTTCAGAAGAAGGCATATCAGTTGATCCAGAAAAGATGGATGCAATGGAGAAATGGCATGTTCCCAGGTCGGTTTCTGAGATCCAAAGTTTCTTAGGGTTGGTTGGCTATTACAGGAAGTTCATCAAGGATTTCTGCAAGATCGCGACACATCTGACTCACCTGACTAAGAAGGATGTTGATTATGTCTGGTCTGAGGAGTGTCAGCATGCATTTGAGGAGTGAAGAGAAGGTTGACAACTGCGCCAGTCCTGACGATTCCGGACTTTTCCGGAGGATTCGAGATCTTCTTTGATGCCTCTGGCAAAGGGCTAGGATGTGTCCTACATCAACATGGACGTGTTGTAGCTTATGCCTCTTGACTTTTGAAGGTGCATGAGCTAAACTACCCTGCATATGACTTGGAGTTGGTAGCCGTAATTTTTGCACTAAAGCTGTGGAGACACTTTCTGCTAGGGGAGCATATCAAGGTTTACACCGACCACAAGAGTTTGAAGTAAGTATTCACCCAGAAGAAACTCAACATGAGACAACGTCGGTGGCTTGAGCTGATATCAGAATATGATATTGATCTCTAGTATCACCCTGTAAAGGTGAATGTGGTCCCTGATGCACTTAGTAGATATCCTGCTGTGATGATGTTGACCTCTCAGCCTCAGCTCCAGTGGGCACTGCGACAAATGGAGATAGAGGTCGTTCTTCCAGGCGTCAGAGCAGCCATGTTGAACTTGCAGGTCCAGTCCGATTTGGTGGCCCGGATCAAAGCCGCACAGTCAGGAGATGAAAAGTTAAGGAAAATCCGAGAACAGGTAGAGGATGGACTTCGGACCGACTTTCACATTCACGAAGACGGCTCTCTTAAGTTTGGAACTCGACTATGTGTGCTGGCTGGTGCTATTCGAGAGGAATTGCTTAAAGAAGCCCATAGCTCCCCATATTCAATTCATCCAGGAGGGTCAAAGATGTACCGTGACTTGCGACACAATTACTGGTGGCATGGGATGAAGCGCAGTATGGCCATAAGTGTGGCATCGTTCTTGGTTTGTCAACAGGTGAAGGCCGTACACCAAAGAGTTGCAGGTCTGTTGCAGCCTCTTCCGATTCCTGAATGGAAATGGCAACACGTGACGATGAATTTTGTGACTGGGCTACCCCGCACACCCAAGGGAAATGACGCAATTTGGGTAGTTGTTGACCGCTTCGAGAAGTTTGCAGTCTTGTTTGGGAACTCATCTCAAGTTTAGTACCGCATATCATCCTCAGACAGATGGGCAGTCCGAGAGAGTTATTCAGATCCTCGAGGACATGTTGAGGGCTTGTATACTGGACTTTAAGGGGTCTTGGTAAGATCATTTGCACATGGTGGAGTTTGCTTACAGCAATAGTTATCAATTAAGCATTGGAACGTCACCGTTTGCTGCCCTGTATGGAAGGAAGTGTCGGTCGCCTCTAAGCTGGGACGATGTTGGGGATCGTGAACTCCTATGACCTGACTTGGTGGTGGAAGCGATCGATGTGGTTAGGACAGTCAAGGAGAATCTTCGTATCGCTCAGGATCGCTATAAGCATTGGGCAGATACAAAGAGGCGTCCATCGCTATAAGCATTGGGCAGATACAAAGAGGCGTCCGTTGGAGTTTCAACCAGGTGATTACGTGTTCTTGAAGATCTCCCCGACACGTGGCACAATTCGATTTGGTAGACGAGGGAAGTTGAGCCCGAGATTCATTGGCCCATTCGAGATCTTGGCTCGGGTTGGTGAGGTTGCCTATCGCCTTGCCTTGCCACCATCCCTTGAAGGCATCCATGATGTGTTCCACGTATCCCAGCTTCGGAAATATGTGGGAGACCCTAGTCACCTCGTGGACTTCTCAGAGATTGAAGTGCGTCCAGACATGACTTATGAACAGCAACCAGTGGCCACCTGGATCGGAGATAGAAGGTACTAAAGAAGAAGCCCATTGATCTAGTGAGAGTTATGTGGCAGTAAGAATCTCCGGGTGAATCCACTTGGGAGCATGAGGACGAGATGAGAGACAAGTACCCTCACCTGGTTATGTAAGCATCTTATCTCTGTATCAAGTCTCTTTTGATAATTCCGAGGACGAAATTTCGTTTAAGGAGGGTAGGATGTGTAACCCCTCTATCTGCGATGTACGGTACTAGCATTAGCGGATACCTAACCTCTGAGGACGCATAGTTAGAGGATGTGTAGAGAGAGTGTGGCGATAAGGTATTTCATGGAAAAGAGGGTATGTGCAATGGGCTTAGTGTGAAAGGGGATAGTTAGTGGCACTTTTGTAAATACTCAAGAAGTGGATGGGTATAATGGTCTTTTGAGAGGTGTGTATAGCAATAGGGTGTGTGTGTAAAGAAAAGCTTCATCCGTAAGCCAAAACCCATTAGGCTTCTAGTTTAAGCCAAAAACATAGATTTTTATTTATTTACTCCTCTCCCCGCCTCAAGAACCTGGCTGAAATTACCATCCCCCTTTCATCTTCATCAAAGCTCAAAACCCCTAATTTTAATTTAAAACCCCTAAAACCCCTAGGTTGCTTCAAGGAGGAAGAAGGTGGAATGAAGAGAAAGAGAAGAGAAGAAGAAAATGGCCTTCTTGAGGTAGGATTCCAACTTGGTTAGTGATTTTATTTAGGAATTATGATAGTATTTAGAATGCTCATGCTCCGGAATTCATGCAATATGTGTGCACTAAATCAAAAGAATCAAGTTTTCTCTTAGTTTTCTTAGCAAACCCCCCCCCCCCCCCCGAAATTCTGAAATCCTGCTGCATGTTTCAGCTTGAATTCTAGTCTCTGTGGGTTGAATTAATTTCTGAAAAAAATTATATAATTGTAGCTCTTGAGATTCTACCCCAGATTCATATAAAATTTGATATATTTTGAGTGCAATAGGTAGGAGTAAAAATTCAATCTACACAACATGTCTGAATGTCATTCAGACTGGACACAGTTTAAAAAAATGGAGCTCACTCTCAGCATACTCTATGGAATTTTCTGTTCGTAGTCTCGTTGTAAAGTTAACAATGTTTTCTACAACTTCATCTCAGTGCATGTTTTTCGAAATTCGGACTGCAACATGCTCAAAATTAGCAGTTATTACAGACCCTGAAATCTGTCTAAAACAGTCTGAACAGGTTGCACCAAACAATTCACCATATATCATCTACTCCACATTTCTGCATGAAATTTTATAGGTGAATCTAAGACTACTATATCTTCAATTTTCATTTAGAGAGTGTTGTCAAATTCACAAGGAAAATGTATGAAATGTGCTTATGTTTGCAGCTGTTCCAGCAAGATGGACTGTTTGGATGAAGTTGAAACTTGTGGTGATGTCAATTTTCCATTCCATTATGCATGAATGTTGTGCTACTTGAAAGAATGCTTAGTTATGCTATTTGTTACTAAATTTGATGATGCGACAATATGCAATTCTATGGTGCCTGCCACGTGTTTGTTGAAATGTTCTAATGAATGTGAAGTTAAAGAAACTTGGAAAATAGCCAGGGAAATACTTGAGCCATTACTATACTTATGAAATTGCATAAGTCTATTGAAGATTAAGACACATGTTATGTCAACTGGGATGTCTCGATCTGCCCTAAGGCGGGTGAACATCCTAGAATGGGGATGCATGAAGATTGGGTATTACTTAACCATAAGGGAATGGACTGAGAAGATGGGGGAAAAGAGATTTGATGTGCAATATTTATTCCCACTCGCCTTTACCGAGAGTGGAGGGGACTTGGTGCTTGTGTTACTATGGGAAGCCTCACTCCTGCCAGACGGGGGAGCTGAGAGGCCCGGGTACAGTGCCCGTGTCCACTGCGGCGTGTGCTATATTTGTTGAGTATTGGACTTCTCCCTACTTGGTGTTAATGATGAGCAAACATAAATACTTGTGACTAATCCCCTATTTTGCAGTTAATCCATTGCCTAAGCTTATTATGAAGATTAACTTGCAACTTGCAATGGATGACTCACAAACGTCATTGAAGGCAAATGACATGAATTGGATGATCGTAGATTGATGATTGAAGCTCCGTAAAGACTTCAAGCTCATACGATGGAAAGAAGAGATTATTCGTCAATGTAATTTTTCTTTTATCTCTTCTAGTATGTAGCTTAGAAGTAGAACTTTGATGGAGCACTCACACACATCTACATTCTGTCATAGGACTTCATTAGACCAATTGTCCTTTGATCCCAATTCAATTCTCTTTTGTTTGTGCTAGGATTGTTCATAACAGCCGACTGCTGAACAGTTTACAGTCGTCTGTCTCAAAAATAGTCGACTGTGTTTTGTTCTACAGTCGCCTGTTATGCACAGACTATTACAATATAGTTTTGGGCCTTCTCTGATTATTTTGCACATGCTACTGTTGAACGCTTCACAGGCGCCTGTCCTAGTGACAGTCGACTGTGTATTGTAAACCAGTCGCCTGTCTATCCTTGCCCAAACTCTGTTTGATCTGACTTCTACGGCCAGTCGACTAATGCTGTATATACAGTCGACTGTCTATTAGATCAGTCGACTGTCTATGCTGAAACAGTCACCTGTCTGTAAGTCATTTCATTGACTCAACTCTCTGGAAATTTCTCTTGCTTTTGACAGTCGTCTGTTTAACGTTTTACAGTCGCCTGTTCTGATTATCAGTCGACTGTATTACTTGATTCAGTGGTCTGTCCTGTATCTTGTGAGATTTCCAGTATTTGTCTAACTTAATTTTCTCTCGGCCAGTCGCCTGTCGAAGAAATTACAGTCGCCTGTTGTTTTAACAGACGACTGTCTTTGCTTCATCAGTCGACTGTCCACGTGGTAAGTTACCGTTATAAATTCTCACCTACCCTTGCTGACTGTGCAACAGTCGACTGTGGATTGTTCAACAGTCGACTGTCGCGAGTTCAGATTATATCCGTTGAGATTTTTCTCACGGATTCCAATTGGGTTTTTGCCTAAACTGTTTTGTGGATTTGAGAAAGCTATAAATAGAGCTTCTACTGTTCCATTGGAAGGTCACTCATTCATTGCAAAATCTCTCAAGCTTTCATTTCCAAAGATCAAAGCTCTCAAATCCAAAGCCCTAAGTATTTCCAAATCTTGTTCTCTTTCTCTCCAACCTAGAACCAAAGATTGATCTTCTAGGCAATTGGTGCAGTCAAGAGAAAGGGCTTCCTCCTCTCTTCCAAGAGAGTTCTTCAACACACATCACACTTCTCCTTCAAGTTCTACTTCAAGTTATAGGTGATTGTAAGTGTTGCTTTCATATTTCATAACTTTCATTATTTGAATTGTGTTCTCGGTTGTGAGAGTGGTTTTGCTTGCTCCCTGGTTGTGGGAGTCAAGGACATCGATTGTATTCGATTGCACTTGTAGGTTTGCTACAAGTGGGCTTTTAGGAAACCTCAAGTTAGGATTCTAACTTGAGTATCCGGTGGTAAGGACGTAGGATTACCGGGAACAAGTCGGGAGTTGACTTGGGTAATCCGAACCCTTGAAACATCTCTGCGTTTGCGTGTGTTTCACTTTGGGTCGTTTTTCTATTCCGCACTATTTGTTGGATTGCATTTTATTTGGCGTAAATTCCTTTAAATTTGCATAAACACTATTCAACCCCCCTTCTAGTGTTTTTCCCATAGACAGGGTCCTTACAATATTCACCACAAATTAGGGGTGAGGTCCAGGCCCTTATTTTTAATTGATACACAGGCTGCCAAAGAGTCAATAATATCTGTTAATTAAATAACTTCATATGTGTTGTTGTTACAAAATTATGTGATGTACTCTTCAATTTGGTTACTTGTACTTCTATTGTATCCATACTCATAACCCCTAAATGATTTCCCTACCCCAGTTAGTTTCCTATTGGGCACGTTTTGACGTGCTCATTTTTACTTTTCAGGTCTTGAGCAGACGACACCAGAGTGGAATCTCCCTCAGGAGATTACTCAGACGTGAGTCGTGACTAGGGGACACTACTCTTTTTGGGCTGTACCTTGTAGTGTGGGTTGGGTAGAGTAGTGAGTGAATTGTCTCTGTAGTTGTGGAATGTGTTGGTAGCTTGTAGTACTACGCATGTATACTTTAGTTAGTTTCACCTTGTACTTGATGCTGGTGTGTAGTTACACTCTTTGATTATGTAAATCTGTGGTTATGTACTTCTGCGATGGCATTACGTAGTTGTTCTCTTTTATATTTCTGTGATGTATGATCCCAGCATTCGTAGTGGCCTGCTTTTTGTATGATGTCTATTCACGCTTGGTGTAATACCGCGGCTTGCCATGCTCCATCCTCTATTTCCGTAGTAAGAATTGTATTATTGGGTATTTGTGAGAATGGGGCGGGACAGGTTTTGTGGTGGCTCATGCAGGTCAGCTCTCACTCGACATGCGAAAGGATGATACATCAAACACTCTTATGCCATCACATATGGTACTAATTCTTCTCGTGTTGTCCTCTCTCTCTCTCTCTGCAGAATGGTCAGTGGAAACAAGATATCTTCGTCGGAGATGGAGCATGCTGAGCCCTCTTTGATGGAGAAGATTTTGATAGGTTTCCAGGCGAGCCTGAGTCAGTAGGCTGAGATGCTCGCCAAGATGCAGGGTCAAAGACCCCAAGCTTCAAGCAGTTTAGGGCAATGAAGCCGAGGACCTTTTCTGGCAAGGAGACCGCATTGGAGGTCGATGAGTGGTTACGGCGCACAGAGGATGACCTCACAGCTATTGGATTTCCATTGGAGAGTTGGGTTGATGCAGCAAAGAGGCAGTTGACACATCAGGCCCGAGATTGGTGGGATGGCCAGGAGCGACGTCTGACAGGTCCTATCTCTTGGAAGACTTTCAAGGAGCGTTTTGAGTCCAAGTTTCTTTAAGAGACCGCGAAGGATGAAATCAGGCAGCATTTTGAGCAGTTGACTCAGGGTCGGCGGCGCGTGGATGAATACGACGCCGAGTTTTCATTGCTGAGCAAGTTTGCCCCGGAGCTTGATGCGACTGATGCCACCCGAATTCGACGCTTCCGTATGGGACTTGATCCGGAGTATTTTAGGGTTACACTTCACAATCAACTTTTATTTTTTTTCATGCAACTTCTTCCTAAGAAGCATGCACCACATAGAAATCCAACGCATATGCATGCAACTAGAAATATGACTCCCAAGATGTACACTATTTGGGGTCCTAAGAACACTAGTCTAAATGTTAGGAATGCTTATGTTGATTCCTATTTTCATGATGTGATTAGAAATAGTAACTATGTTGGGAAGCGGAAGTCCACTTGGACTTGGCTTCCAAAGGACTAATCCCCTTGGACCCAACAACCATTGGGTACCATAAGCTTATGGTATATTATATAGGTACCCAAGAGAAAGAAGAAGAGCAATAAATGTCTTATTAGCTCTAAAGGGAAAGGATGGATTCTTGATAGTGGTTGCTCCAAACACATGACGGGAGATCCCTCATTGCTCTCCGAAGTGATTAGCATCAAGGATGGTGCAACGGTCACTTTTGGAGGTAATCAAAAGGGAACCATCATTGGAGTAGGTATCGTTGGTAATCCTTCCAAACCCTTAATTACTATTGTTTATCTTGTTAGTGGTTTATGTCACAATCTCATTTCCATTAGTCAACTTTGTGACAAAGGTTACAAGGTTAACTTTGGAGAAGGATTGTGTACTATTGTTGATTGTGATTCAAATGTTTTATTTTCCGGTATTAGACGTAAAAATATTTATTATTTGAGCTTGCCTAAAACCGTAGAACATTGATTAGTTGCTAACTCAAATGAACAATTATCATGGCATCGCCGTTTTGGTCATGTTCACTTCAAGCACTTATATAAGTTAGCTAAGAAAAATCTAGTCAAATGTTTTCCTAAGAGTGTCTTTAATAAGAAAAACTTTTGTGATTCATGTCAAAGAGGTAAACTAAGTAAATCTTCATTTAAGCTTAAAGAAGGGATTACTTCTAAGAGGCCCCTAGAACTTCTTCATCTAGATTTATTTGGGCCAACTAGAACCGCTTCTTTAGGCAATGCTCATTATAGACTAGTTGTCGTTGACGACTTTTCTAGATTTACTTGGGTTTCATTCTTAATTAATAAGAATGAAGCTCATGAAGAGTTTACCAAATTTGCAAAGAAGATTCAGAATCTTTTAGGATCCACCATTATCACTATTCGTAGTGATCATGGAGGAGAATTTGAGAATGAGTCTTTTACTAAGTTTTGTGATGACTCTGGGATAACTCATAACTTTTCCTTTCCTCGTGCACCACCACAAAATGGTGTTGTAGAAAGAAAGAATATGACTCTTATTGAGTGTGCTCGCACTATGCTCCATGATAGTCATTTAGGACTACAATTTTGGGCAGAAGCGGTGCACACGGCATGTTATGTGCTCAATAGGATCCTAGTGAGACCCCGAACAAACAAAACTTGTTTTGAGTTCATTTATGATAAAAAGCCTCAAGTGAAATATTTTCGTGTTTTTGGTTCAAAATGTTTTATAAAGAACACTTTTGGTAATTTAGACAAATTCGAGCCAAGATCCGATGAAGGAATTTTTGTTGGATATTCCACACGTAGCAAAGCTTGCCGGATACACAACAAAACTTCTTCAACGATTGAGGAATCTCTTCACGTATCTTTTTATGAAGATTTTGATTTTCCTCATGTTGATGATGATAATGTAGATATTCTTTGTGATTCTCTTAATAATGTTAAGATTAATGATACTATTGTTGAGACTAACACTTCGAACGAAGTTGTTGAAGTTGTTCCTAGTGATCCAGGTATACCCAAAGCTTACCCGACCGTTCGCAACCATCCCCATAACTAAATTATTGGAGATATTGGTGTGGGTGTTCGAACGAGATCAAGAATTGAAGAATTCTCTCATTGCGCATTTGTCTCTACCATTGAGCCAAAGAACATCCAAGAAGCTTGTGAGGATAGCTCTTGGATAGTGGCAATGGAAGAAGAACTAATGCAATTCGAGAGAAACGAAGTTTGGGAACTTGTACCTCTTCCAAGTGGTCACCAAGTCATTGGGACCAAATGGATCTTCAAGAACAAGACGGATGAAAATGAGGTAATCACACGGAACAAAGTAAGGTTAGTAGCTCAAGGCTACCATCAAGAGGAAGGTATTGATTTCGAAGAATCTTTTGCCCCTGTAGCTAGATTAGAAGCTATTAGGTTGCTTTTATCTTTTGCATCGCATAAGAATTTTAAATTATTTCAAATGGATATCAAAAGTGCATTTTTAAATGGGTTTGTCAATGAAGAAGTCTATGTTTCTCAACCTCCCGGTTTTATTCATGAAAAATTTCCAAACCATGTTTTCAAACTTAAGAAAGCGTTGTATGGGTTGAGACAAGCTCCTAGAGCTTGGTATGACCGACTTAAGACCTTTCTTTTGAATTTAAGTTTTAAAATGGGAGAAGTTGATTCTACACTCTTCATTAAAGATTATGAAAATGACATTCTTTTGATTCAAGTTTATGTAGACGATATTATTTTCGGTTCTACTAACTTTAATCTTTGTCAAGAATTTTCTAAGTCTATGAAGGACGAGTTTGAGATGAGCCACATGGGAGAGCTCACCTACTTCCTTGGATTGCAAATTCGACAAATGGAGAATGTCACTTTCATACATCAGACAAAGTACACATGGGAGCTTATTAAGCGATTCGGGATGGAATCGCCTGCGAGCAAAAGGACTCCCATGAGTACTACTACTCATCTACACATGGATGAAAGCAGAAAAGATGTAGACGTTCGTCTATATCGAGGTAAGATCGGTAGCTTACTTTACTTAACCGCTAATAGGCCCGATATCATGTTTTCCGTATGCCTTTGTGCTAGATATCAAGCAAGACCTAAGGAGTCACACTTGATTGCGGTTGAACGAATATTTCGTTATCTCAATCAATCTCTAGATTATGGGTTACTTTACCCTAAGTCTAGCACATATGAGTTAATATCATATAGTGATGCCGACTTTGCCGGATGCAAGTCCGACAGGAAAAGTACTAGTGGCACTTGCCATTTCTTAGGAAATTCCTTAGTCTCTTGGTTTTCTAAGAAACAGAATTCGGTGTCATTGACCACGACCGAAGCGGAATATATTGCCGCGGGTCTTGCATGTGCACAAGTTCTTTGGATGAGACACACTCTTAGTGACTATGGTGTCAATTGTGATACTTGCCCTATCATGGTTGATAATCAAAGTGTTATTTGTCTTTTCAAGAATCCGGTACACCACTCCCGTACCAAACACATAGACGTGAGACACCATTTTATAAATGATCATGTAGCTAAGAAGGACATCATTTTAGAGTACATTGAAACCCAAAAACAAATTGCTGATATCTTCACTAAACCTCTTAAAGAAGATTCATTTGTGAGGTTGCGTGGAGAATTGGAAATTATGGGTGAATCTGAAATCTAGAAGCTCAAACTTTCATGTTATAACTTCTTTTTGAGCTCATATCTTTTTGTTGTCTTTCTTCATGTGCTTTATTCTATGATGAGATTAAGAAAGGCAATTACGACTTATTTGATTTCATGAGTTTTTGAGATTGATTGGAGTGATTCGTGTTTCAATGGATTTATTATTTTTATACCGTCTTTACGATGTATTTGTGATTAGAGTATAGGTCCTAGGGTGAGTGTTCTTATTCTCTGGAATTCTTTCTCACAGTGCATTTTTTGGACCAGGACAGACGACTGTCTTTCCTTCGACAGTCGACTGTCCTACCCTATCTCCTTTGTCTGAGATTTAATATCTTTCGCACAGCCGACTAATGACTGGTTTATAGTCGACTGTTAGTTTAACAAGCGACTGCATGTTAGTCATCAGGCAACTGTTATATCTTTCTGAGCTTTATCGATTATCACTTCATCCAGTCGACTGACTTTTGTTCATCAGTCGACTGTCTTCTGTTGTGACGGTTCAAGTGATTTGATCCGAGCCGTCGATTCTTTGATCCAACGGCTCAGATTCATTCCCCAAATTTTATATTTGAGAATGCGCGATCACTTCCCCACGTCGACTCTCTCTCATCCGATTCGACCGTTCGTCTTCCTGCTCAATCTCGTCTCCAAAATCGTCGATCTTCTTCCTTTCGTTGCCGTCGATCTTAGCTGTTGTTGCCCTCGTTTCGTCGCTCAACTAGGTTTGATCTAATCTTTCTATCTCGTGTGATTTTTCCGGTTAGGGTTCGTTCACTTTTGTGTCTTGCCCTAGCTTCGTGCTCGGCCATGGCTCTTTTCGATCATTTCTTTCCTAATGTCTCTCTCGATTACCTCAATGAGCCTGTTCCTTCACCGAAACCTGATCTGACTCCCTCCTCGCCTCAATCTTCTAGAGAACCTCTTCCTGTCACTGTCGGTGACCCAATCCCCTCTGTGCATGCTGCTGAACACCCTTCTCAGCCTGCTGAGCATCCTTCTAGGTCCACGGAGTTTCTTCTTCGTCAGTTGGACGCTCGTGTCTCTGCTCTTGAAATTCTTTCTGTTTCTATGGATGAGAATCTCTCGCTTTTGCTTAAGCTTCGGCTAATCTCTTTTAAGCATCTTGGTTTTCCCGTACCTCCCGAGCTTCAGGATTTGTTTGCTACCTCTGAGGACACTTCTCCTGCTTGTGTTTCTCCTCCTCCTGGCTTCACGCCAAAATCCTATGTGGTTCAGACCTCCGATGCCCAGACTCCACTTCATGTTCTTGCTGAATCATCTGTTGTTTGTGCTTCGTCTTCTAAGAGGAAGACTCTGGCTTTTCCTACTCGTCGCTCTGCTCGGCTTTTGTTCCGATCTTCTGGTCACATGTCGGACCCCTCCGTCATTCTTATTGACTGAGGCTGCTGCTGCTGTTCTGTTCACTCACCTGAAGACCTTGTTTTTATTTTGTGTGGTCTGCTTTTGTTTAGGTTGAGTGATTCATATGATATTTTTGATGTATGATGGATGATGTTTTCAGTGACTCTTTTATATATGTATGGTGATGTACTTCGATGTCGTCATGATGATGTATTTTTTTTTGTCTTAATCATGATGTATCTTGTTGTGATGGCCATGTAGATGACCATCCGTTGATGCACTCTTTTTCTATATATCTATATATGATGTTGCTGTTTATCTTGTGTCACACTATGCTATACTGTATATCTTATCTGTGTAATGTAATGATATGTTGTCTCCATGTATGCTATATTCTCTTTGATGTGCTTTTGAGACAATATATGGATTTGATATTGGTTATTTCATGCTATCTCTGATGTGATGAAATTTTTGAAATTATTTTCATTTCGTATATCTAAAATGTTTATATTGGACTTCAATTCCATTACTCACATGTGTATATGATGAGATTTTATGAGTTTTGATTCGATATATCTTTATACTCCTTGATTGTTGTTAGTTCGTATTTAGCACTTTTATTGTTGTTGTTATTTGCTCCCACCTTTTGGATAATGCCATATGAGGAGAGAAATAAACATACAAGAATCATAATGGATGTACTAAGTATGTTCTAACGCTTGAATCTAAGATTTACGTTGCCTTAGATTCAGGGGGAGTAATATTACAATGAATATGGATTTTATTTCCTAGACTTCTTGAATTGAATTCATTCATATCTCACTCATTTGGTTCAATTGTTATGTAGATGCTCTAATATTTGTTGACTAACTTGATTGGCATCTATGTAGGGGGAGTAAGTTTTCATTGCGCACAATTATTTATCTTTTTGTTTATGTTTGTTAGTCATCATCAAAAAGGGGGAGAATGTTGAGTATTGGACTTCTCCTTACTTGGTGTTAATGATGAGCAAACATAAATACTTGTGACTAATCCCCTATTTTGCAGTTAATCCATTGCCTAAGCTTATTATGAAGATTAACTTGCAACTTGCAATGGATGACTCACAAACGTCATTGGAGGCAAATGGCATGAATTGGATGATCGTAGATTGATGATTGAAGCTCCGTAAAGACTTCAAGCTCATACGATGGAAAGAAGAGATTATTCGTCAATTTAATTTTTCTTTTATCTCTTCTAGTATGTAGCTTAGAAGTAGAACTTTGATGGAGCACTCACACACATCTACATTCTGTCATAGGACTTCATTAGACCAATTGTCCTTTGATCCCAATTCAATTCTCTTTTGTTTGTGCTAGGATTGTTCATAACAGCCGACTGCTGAACAGTTTACAGTCGTCTGTCTCAAAAACAGTCGACTGTGTTTTGTTCTACAATCGCCTGTTATGCACAGACTATTACAATATAGTTTTGGGCCTTCTCTGATTATTTTGCACAG
The DNA here is from genome assembly GCA_030789695.1 of Scilla litardierei. Classification (NCBI taxonomy): domain Eukaryota; kingdom Viridiplantae; phylum Streptophyta; class Magnoliopsida; order Asparagales; family Asparagaceae; genus Scilla; species Scilla litardierei. Next base: position 321,039,806 of record CM061141.1, read on the forward strand.
GCTACTGTTGAACGATTCACAGGCGCCTGTCCTAGTGACAGTCGACTGTGTATTGTAAACCAGTCGCCTGTCTATCCTTGCCCAAACTCTGTTTGATTTGACTTCTACGGCCAGTCGACTAATGCTGTATATACAGTCGACTGTCTATTAGATCAGTCGACTGTCTATGCTGAAACAGTCGCCTGTTTGTAAGTCATTTCTTTGACTCAACACTCTGGAAATTTATCTTGCTTTTGACAGTCGTCTGTTTAAGGTTTTACAGTCGTCTGTTCTGATTATCAGTCGACTGTATTACTTGAATCAGTCGTCTGTCCTGTATCTTGTGAGATTTCCAGTATTTGTCTAACTTACTCTTCTCTCGGCCAGTCGCCTGTCGAAGAAATTACAGCCGCCTGTTGTTTTAACAGACAACTGTCTTTGCTTCATCAGTCGACTGTCCACGTGGTAAGTTACCGTTATGAATTCTCACCTACCCTTGCTGACTGTGCAACAGTCGACTGTGGATTGTTCAACAGTCGACTGTCGCGAGTTCAGATTATATCCGTTGAGATTTTTCTCACGAATTCCAATTGGGTTTTTGCCTAAACTGTTTTGTGGATTTGAGAAAGCTATAAATAGAGCTTCTACTGTTTAATTGGAAGGTTACTCATTCATTGCAAAATCTCTCAAGCTTTCATTTCCAAAGATCAAAGCTCTCAAATCCAAAGCCCTAAGTATTTCCAAATCTTGTTCTCTTTCTCTCCAACCTAGAACCAAAGATTGATCTTCTAGGCAATTGGTGCAGTCAAGAGAAAGGGCTTCCTCCTCTCTTCCAAAAGAGTTCTTCAACACACATCACACTTCTCCTTCAAGTTCTACTTCAAGTCATAGGTGATTGTAAGTATTGCTTTCATATTTCATAACTTTCGTTATTTGAATTGTGCTCTCGGTTGTGAGAGTGGTTTTGATTGCTCCCTGGTTGTGGGAGTCAAGGACATCGATTGTATTCGATTGCACTTGTAGGGTTGCTACAAGTGGGCTTTAAGGAAACCTCAAGTTAGGATTCTAACTTGAGTATCCGGTGGTATCCGGGTGGTAGGGACGTAGGATTACCGGGAACAAGTCGGGAGTTGACTTGGGTAATCCGAACCATTGAAACATCTCTGCGTTTGCGTGTGTTTCACTTTGGGTCGTTTTTCTATTCCGTACTATTTGTTGGATTGCATTTTATTTGGCGTAAATTCCTTTAAATTTGCATAAACACTATTCAACCCCCCTTCTAGTGTTTTTCCCACAGACAGGGTCCTTACAATATTCACCACAAATTAGGGGTGAGGTCCAGGCCCTTATTTTTAATTGATACACAGGCTTCCAAAGAGTCAATAATATCTGTTAATTAAATAACTTCATATGTGTTGTTGTTACAAAATTATGTGATGTACTCTTCAATTTGGTTACTTGTACTTCTATTGTATCCATACTCATAACCCCTAAATGATTTCCCTACCCCAGTTAGTTTCCTATTGGGCACGTTTTGACGTGCTCATTTTTACTTTTCAGGTCTTGAGCAGACGACACCAGAGTAGAATCTCCCTCAGGAGATTACTCAGACGTGAGTCGTGACTAGGGGACACTACTCTTTTTGGGCTGTACCTTGTAGTGTGGGTTGGGTAGAGTAGTGAGTGAATTGTCTCTGTAGTTGTGGAATGTGTTGGTAGCTTGTAGTACTACGCATGTATACTTTAGTTAGTTTCACCTTGTACTTGATGCTGGTGTGTAGTTACACTCTTTCATTATGTAAATCTGTGGTTATGTACTTCTGTGATGGCATTACGTAGTTGTTCTCTTTTATATTTCTGTGATGTATGATCCCAGCATTCGTAGTGGCCTGCTTTCTGTATGATGTCTATTCACGCTTGGTGTAATACCGCGGCTTGCCATGCTCCATCCTCTATTTCCGTAGTAAGAATTGTATTATTGGGTATTTGTGAGAATGTGGCGGGACAGGTTTTGTGGTGGCTCATGCAGGTCAGCTCTCACTCGACATGCGAAAGGATGATACATCAAACACTCTTATGCCATCACATATGGTACTAATTCTTCTCGTGTTGTCCTCTCTCTCTCTCTCTCTCTCTCTCTCTCTCTCTCTCTGCAGAATGGACAGTGGAAACAAGATATCTTCGTCGGAGATGGAGCATGCTGAGCCCTCTTTGATAGAGAAGATTTTGATAGGTTTCCAGGCGAGCCTGAGTCAGCAGGCTGAGATGCTCGCCAAGATGCAGGGTCAAAAGACCCCAAGCTTCAAGCAGTTTAGGGCAATGAAGCCGAGGACCTTTTCTGGCAAGAAGACTGCATTGGAGGTCGATGAGTGGTTACGGCGCACAGAGGATGACCTCACAGCTGTTGGATTTCCATTGGAGAGTTGGGTTGATGCAGCAAAGAGGCAGTTGACACATCAGGCCCGAGATTGGTGGGATGCCCAGGAGCGACATCTGACAGGTCCTATCTCTTGGAAGACTTTCAAGGAGCGTTTTGGGTCCAAGTTTCTTTAAGAGACCGCGAAGGATGAACTCAGGCAGCATTTTGAGCAGTTGACTCAGGGTCGGCGGCGCGTAGATGAATACGACGCCGAGTTTTCATTGCTGAGCAAGTTTGCCCCGGAGCTTGATGCGACTGATGCCACCCGAATTTGACGCTTCCGTATGGGACTTGATCCGAAGTATAGAGGGGCGATGTCTACACAGAAATTGGCCACACAGGAGGATGTGCTCGAGGCGGCAAGATTATATGAGATCCATTTACAGAGCATAGGGACGATGCCGACGAGTGATAGACGGTCATTAGGGCCACAGAAGGTACTATCTCGGCCAGTATAGACACACAGTTCAAGAGGCCAGGAGCCCCTGCAGTGACACAGAGACAGCTATAATGCCAATATTGTGGCAAGGCTGGCCATGAGCCGAAGGAGTGTAGGACTTGGGCTAAGCAATGCTTCGCTTGTGGTGGCTGAGGACACATTAGCAGGTTCTGCCAACAGCATGATGCCTACCCGGCCCCAGTAGCACCTGTGACTGTTAGGCCGATGCAGCATCAAGCTCTTCCACCTGGTCCGCAGCGGCCTGCACTTCCTGCACCAGCTGGACCAGGCTTAACAGCCTCTAGAGGACCTTCCTTGCCTCCTCAGCAGCATGCCTACAAGAAGGCAAACTTTGCTCCAAAGCCCCAAGCTTTTACGATGACTGCGGTAGAGGCAGAAAACTTAGGCCAGGTTATCACCGGTATGGTTCTAGCCTCTCCCTTACTTTTACATTATCTCAATCGTTGCTAAGTTTTGTTGGACATTGGCTTGATTTCTATGTTGACTTCTATGTATGGTTATAGTAGCATCTTTTCCTGCTTTAGCACTTTTTGATTCTGGGGCTTCACACTGTTTTCTGTCCAGACAATTTGTGGCCAAAAATGCTATACCAGTAGACTCCTTCACTGCTAGTTGGAATATTCACACAGGGAGTGGTGTGATTAGGAGTACTTCGGGACTTCGTGGTTGTCTAGTGGAAATTTGCGGTCGGGAGTTATATGCTGAATTCCTTGTGATTGAGATGCCCACCTTTGAAGCTGTGTTTGGGATGGACTGATTAGGAATGTTTTGTGCCACTATTGACTGTAAATTAAGGAGGGTAGTCTTCCAGATTCCCGATCACCCAGAATTTGAGTTCAGGAGTGGTAGTTGCACATTGAAACCTGTAAGATTTAGAGCGACACCATTGGAAGCGGAAGTGTTGGCGATGGCCATGGAGGCGGAGCCAGTCTTACCCAGGGTTGTGCGAGACTTTCCTGATGACTTTCCTGATAACATTTATGGACATCCTCCTGATCGATCATTGGAGTTCACCATTGATTTGATACCAGGCACACAATCCATTGCGAAGGCTCCTTATCGGATGGCACCACCTGAGTTGACTGAGCTTCGTAATCAGTTAAAGGACCTATCAGAGCGAGGGCTGATACAGCCAAACATGTCACCTTGGGGAGCACCAGTGCTTTTGGTGAATAAGAAAGATGGATCCCGAAGGATGTTTATTGACTATAGGGAATTGAACAAGGTGACAATAAAAGACAAGTACACACTTCCTTGCATCGATGACCTCTTTGATCAGCTTGGTGGATCCCGAGTCTACTCAAAGTTGGACTTACAGAGTGGTTATCATCAGATAAAGTTTGGGGTCTGATGTTCCGAAGACAGCTTTTCGAACCCGTTATGGACATTATGAGTTCTTGGTAATGCCATTCGATGTGACTAATGCCACATTTACCTTCATGAGATTAATGAATCCGGTATTCTTTGACTATATGGACAAGTTCGTGGTAGTCTTAATTGATAAAATTTTGATATAGTCTAATGATGAGGAAGAGCATGCAGAGCATCTGAGGATTGGTCTAGAGACCTTGAGGCAACATCGGTTATATGCCAAGTATAGTAAGTTCCAGTTCTGGCTGTCTAAAGTGGCATTTCTGGGGCACATAATTTCAGGAGAATGCATATCAGTTGATCCAGAAAAGGTGGCTGTAGTGGAGAAATGGCCTATTCCCAGGCCGGTTTCTGAGATCCGGAGTTTCTTAGGGTTGGTTGGCTATTACAGGAAGTTCATCAAGGATTTCTGCAAGATCGCGACACATCTGACTCACCTGACTAAGAAGGATGTTGATTATGTCTGGTCTGAGGAGTGTCAGCATGCATTTGAGGAGTGAAGAGAAGGTTGACAACTGCGCCAGTCCTGACGATTCCGGACTGTTCCGGAGGATTCGAGATCTTCTTTGATGCCTCTGGCAAAGGGCCGGGATGTGTCCTACATCAACATGGACGTGTTGTAGCTTATGCCTCTAGACTTCTGAAGGTGCATGAGCTAAACTACCCTACACATGACTTGGAGTTGGCAGCCGTAATTTTTGCACTAAAGCTGTGGAGACACTTTTTGCTAGGGGAGCATATCAAGGTGTACACCGACCACAAGAGTTTGAAGTATGTGTTCATCCAGAAGGAGCTCAACATGAGACAGCGTCGTTAGCTTGAGCTGATGTCAGAATATGATATTGATCTCCAGTATCACCCTGGAAAGGTGAACGTGGTCCCTGATGCACTCAGTAGATATCATGTTGTGATGATGTTGACTTCTCAGCCTCAGCTCCAGTAGGCACTGCGAAAAATGAAGATATAGGTCGTTCTTCCGAGCGTCAAAGTAGCCATGTTGAACTTGCATGTCCAGTCCGATTTGGTGGACCGGATCAAAGCTGCACAGTCAGGAGATGAAAAGTTAAAGAGAATCCGAGAACAGGTAGAGGCCGGACTTCGGACCGACTTTCACATTCACGAAGACGGCTCTCTTAGGTTCGGAACTCGACTATGTGTGCTGGCTGGTGCTATTCAAGAGGAATTGCTTAAAGAGGCCCATAGCTCCCCCTATTCAATTCATCCAGGAGGGTCAAAGATGTACCGTGACTTGCGACAACATTACTGGTGGCATGTGATGAAGCGCAGTATGGCCAGAAGTGTGGCATCGTGCTTGGTTTGTCAATAGGTGAAGGCCGGACACCAAAGAGTTGCAGGTCTGTTGCAGCCTCTTCCGATTCCTGAATGGAAATGGCAACACTTGACGATGAATTTTGTGACTGGGCTACCCCGCACACCCAAGGGAAATGCCGCAATTTGGGTAGTTGTTGACCGCTTGACCAAATCTGCACGTTTCATTCCCTTCCGGGTTAGACAGTCTACCGAGCATTTGGCTCGAAGATATATGGAGGTAGAACTCTTCGTCACCCTTGCCTCTTCTATATTTGGTAACGTGAGGTGTTTGACATAACCTTTCGTTGCAGGAGATCGTGAGGCTTCAAGGAGTTCTTATTTGTATAATCTCTGTCCGGGACACCAGATTCACCTCACGTTTTTCGAACTGCAACATGCTCAAAAGTAGTAGTTATTACAGACCATGAAATCTGTCTGAAAAACAGTCTGAACAAGTTGCACCAAACAATTCATCATAAATCATGAAATTTTATAGGTGAATCCAGGATTACTATATCTTCAACTTTCATTTAGAGAGTGTTGTCAAATTCACAAGGAAAATGGATGAAATGTGCTGATCTTTGCAGCTGTTCCAGCAAGTTCCACCAAGCTGGACTGTTTGGATGAAGTTTTTGAAACTTGTGGTGATGTCAATTTTCCATTCCATTATGTATGGATGTTGTGCTACTTGAAAGAATGCTTAGGTATGCTATTTGTTACTAAATTTGATGATGTGACAATATGCAATTCTATGGTGCCTGCCACGTGTTTGTTGAAATGTTCTGATGAATGTGAAGTTAAAGGAACTTGGGAAATAGCCATGGAAATACTTGAGCCATGTACTGTACTTATGAAACTGCATAAGTCTATTGAAGATTAAGACACATGTTACGTCAACTGGGATGGCTCGATCTGCCCTAAGGCGGGTGAACATCCTAGAATAGGGATGTGAGAAGATTGGGTATTACTTAACCATAAGTGACTGGACTGAGAAGATGGGGGAAAAGAGATTTGATGTGCAATATTTATTCCCACTCGCCTTTAACGGAAGTGGAGGGGACTTGGTGCTTGTGTTACTATGTGAAGCCTCACTCATGCCAGGGACGTGGGAGCTGAGAGGCCCGACGTACAGTGCCCGTGTCCACTGCGTCGTGTGCTATATTCACTCCAAATTTGGGGTGAGGTCTAGGCCCTTATCTTTAAGTGATACATAGGCTTCCAAAGAGTCACTAATATCTGTTAATTAAAGAACTTCATATGTGTTGTTGTTACAAAATTGTGTGATGTACTCTTCACTTTGGTTACTTGTACTCCTATTGTATCCATACTCATAACCCCTAAATGATTGCCCTACCCTAGTTAGTTTCCTACTGTGCACGTTGGGTGCGGGATTCGTGGCGGCGCATTAAATGAAGGTCACCATGGCGTAGGGCACCGAGAATTCTCCAGCCCCTTGGGTGCGGGATTCGGAGAGTCGCTTCCTTCGGGATGTCGGCATGTTCTCCATCTTGAACGGTCCGGATTTGAAATCGCCACCCATATAAAACAGAAGGGTTTATAGGGGTTCATCTTCGCGCTTCCTAATTCAGTTGTTATTCCTCCCCGACTTTGGAGAGCTCCCCTGTTTGTCCCATCTTCGGCGCCCCCCTCCGAATTCTCGCGAGGTAATTCCCTTATCTGTCTTCATCTTTTTTGATTGATGGAGAGGGTGTTGAGGATTGGGAGTTCGCCTGAGGCTGACGATCCTATCATGGCCATCGGAGCCCCTCCGTGTCTCGAGTCCAAAGCGGCCCCTGAGAAGGGTAGATGCTTGCTTTTTGACGACTTGATCCGGCGAAGGGGTCCTTTCGGAGCTGAGGGATCTTGCGTCTCTATGGCGGTTCTTGATATAGTCTCTTCTGTTCCCTACTCCACAGCAGATAAGATCATGGCGGAGTGCCTTTCTTATCCGTACAGGGTTTGGGTCCCATTTCTTGACGAAATGAGCTTTCCTGGGGCCCGCGAGATCGGGGTGTATACCGAGATGTTTTGGCTAGGGCTCTGTTTCCCTCTTCACTCCTTCCTTGTCCAGGTCTTGACCTCTCTACATGTATCCATGTGCTAACTAACCCCATATTCAATCCCTTCATTGGTCGGTTTCGTTGTGATCTGTCAATTGCACCGGTTGGCGCCGACCTTGCCGCTCTTCTTCTATTTCCACCAGGTCCGGCCTATCTCCTCGGGAACATGGCTTCATATTGCTGCTAGGAGAGGCATGGAATTCTTGTTGGGTTTGCCCCTTTGGGTCGGCAATGGGAAGAACCACTTCGTTATCGTCACCTTTCCTGGGGATACCGAGATTCTTACTTGCTGGGGAAGTTCGGGCGCCAAAGAGGTGGCGTTGACTCTTTCCGAGGCCGACCGAGCATCGGTCGATTTTTTGATGGCATTGTCTAGTGAGGAGAGATCGGTCTAGGCCCTGCTGGACAGTCTCCTCCTTAAGAACGTCATGTGGTCCCCTAGTAAAGCCGATCTTTAGATTTCGTTCTTCTCCTTAGCTTACCCCGATTCTCCTTTCTCCTGTAGGAATGGCGGGTCAGGAATTCAAGCATCCCTACGACATGCACCAACTCATTCGACAGGGCTTCTAGGGCTCTCGGGGAAATCCCTCTGGCCACGCGCCACATCGCTTGGAGGAGGAGATGTATGGGCGGCCGAGACACCGGTCGGGACATTGAGGCCGATGGAAGCCCATCCAGTTGCAACTTCGGTTGTTGAGAATCCTCCCCCGGTTGTGGGAGGTCTGATCAACATTCCTGACGACCCGGCCCTTGCAGCTGGGGGCTCTGCCAGTTCCGAGGGGGATCCCGCTGAGCTGGTCAGGGGCCAAATGAAGAAGAGAGAGCGCTCTTCCTCGGGTTTCGAAACGCCCGAGAAGAGGGTGAAAGAGGGAGGTGCTGACGTGGTGGCCCCGGACCCGTTACCCATCCTTGGGGAGAGCCCACAGGCTCCGGGGAGGTTTCCCGACCCAGCCAAGCAGAACAGACTCCCATCGACCCGGCTCGAATATTGTTGGTGCTCGAGCACGTCCCTGAGACGCCGTCTGGCGAGTCAGTCTTTGCGGACCGCGGTATAGCCGTTCGTCTAGAGCAGAATTCCGCTCTTCCGAGGTATCGCTCCCTCCTAGAAAAAATTGGTCCCGAGGACCTAGCTGACTGTATGGTATGGCAGAGTCAGCAGGTTGTCTCCTTTCCCTCCTTTTTTGTTGTTCAGTGGTTCTGGGCATTCTCAACCCTTTCGTTGTGCATATGTCTTCGATGTCGGTCGAGATACGGCGACACTCAGTGCAAATGGCCAAGGTTATGGCGGCCTTCAAGCGAGAGCGTCAAAGGGCGGAGTCGGCTGAGAAAGCGGCTGAGGGGGCTCGCGCGGAGCTGCGGTCTGTGCTTCTTCAGGTCGCCGAATTGACGTCGAAGGTGGGGAGGCTAAAAGAAGAGTTGACGGCCGCCGATGTCTCTCTGGCAGCGGCCGTGGAGTCTGCGGAGGAGGCGTTATCCCTTGTCTGGGAAGCGCATAGGAAGGAAAGGGACGAGCTTTGGTCTGAGATTGCTTTCTTGCGGCAAGTGGGCCCCGAGCATCTTGTCACTAAAGTCGTGAGGGTCTATAAGTGGGCCCCGTGCATTGGACTCCCCTTGTTTTGGTCTGCCCCCCCTTCCGCGACTCGTGTCAAAGTCGGCAGGTGGCTCGAGTTGAGGGAAGCATTTCTTGGTGGAGGTATTAACCGATCGGGACTGGAGGTTTGATCGATTTGTCAGAGGAGTGGTTCCCCGCCTTTCGGCCGATGGAATGGCCGTCCTGCTAGGGGAGTTGCGCCCAGCCTTACAGTGGATGAGTAATCGTCCTGCTGGGGGAGTTTCCCCCATCCTTATGGTCGATCGAGTGATCGGCCTGCTGGGGGAGTTGCCCCAGCCTTATGGTCGATCGCGTAATCGGCCTGCTGGGGGAGTTGCCCCAGCCTTACGGTCGATAAGTAATCGGCCTGCTGAGGGAGTTGTCCACAGCCTTACAGTCGATCGAATGATCAGCCTGCTTGGGAGTTGCCCCAGCCTTACGGTCGACAGGTCAGTCGGCCTGCTGGGGGAGCTACCACTAGTCTTACGGTCGACAGGTCGATCGGCCTGCTGGGGGAGCTACCACCAGTTTTACGGTCGATCAAATGATCGGCCTGCTGGGGGAGTTGCCCCTCAACCTTAAGGTCAATAGGTTGGTCAGTTTGCCGGGGGAGCTATCACCAGTCTTACGGTTGATCGAATGATCCGCCTGCTGAGGGAGTTGCCCCCGCCTTACAGTTGATCGTGTCGGTCAGCCAGCTGGGGGTTACCACCAGTCTTACGGTCGATCGAATGATCAGCCTGCTGGGGGAGTTATCCCCAGCCTTACGGTCGATATGTCAGTCGGCCTGCTATGGGATCTACCACTAGTTTTACGGTCGATCGAATGATCGGCCTGCTAGGAAAGTTGCACCCAGCCTTACAGTCGATAAGTAATCGGCCTGCTGGGGGAGTTGCCCCCAGCCTTAGGGTCGATCGGGTCGGTCGGCTTACTGGGGGAGCTTACCACCAGTCTTACGGTCGATCGAGTAATCGACTTGCTGGGAGAGTTGCCCCCAGCCTTACGGTCGATAAGAAATCCGCCTGCTAGGAGAGTTGCCCCCACTCTTAAGGTCGACAAGTAATCGGCTTGTTGGGGGAATTGTCAACAGCCTTACAGTCGATAAGAAATCGGCCTGTGGGGGAGTTGCCTCCAGCTTTACGGTCAAGAAGTAACCGAACTGCTAGGGAGTTGCCCCCAGCCTTACGATCGACAAGTAATCGGCCTGCTGGAGGAGTTGCCCCTAGCCTTACGGTCGTCAAGTAATCGGCCTGTTGGGGGAGTTGCCCCAAGCCTTACGGTCGATCAGATGATCGGCCTGCTCAGGGAGTTGCCCCTAGCCTTACGATCGACAAGTAATTGGTCTACTAGGGGAGTTGCCCCCAGCCTTACGGTCGATCGAGTGACCGGCCTACTAGGGGAGTTGCTCCTAGCCTTACGGTCGATCGTGTGATAAGCCCGCTGGGGGAGTGGCCCCCAGCCTTACGGCCGACCGAATAGTCGGTTCCCAACAGGAGTTGTTAGATCCACTGGGCGGTCGTTACATTTTGAAGGACAAATGGTTGTGCGCAAGAACTCTCGTTCATGTTTGACATTAGGAAAAAAAGGGAAGGTACAAATCTGATCTTGAAGACATAAAGCAGGTAAGATAATGGCGGGCAAGCATCACTTGTCCGGCGAGGGGAAGAAGGGGAGGTTGCCTCGCTCGTCGTCCATGTCCTCACGGTTGGCCCCTTACTCGATTATGCATAGGGGGTCTGGACGACGTTCGCTTTTTCCCTTGTCTGGAAGTGCCTTCTCCGTGATCTGCTTTCAAAGATTCGACGAAGTTCTTTAGGTTCCCCCGACTGATTAGCTGGCCAATGTCTTTCTTTAGATGTTGGCAATCGTCGGTGTCGTGGCCAATGTCCTTGTAATTACTTGCAGTATTTTTCTTCGTCTCGTTGGCCGCCCTTCATCCTCGAGGGGCGGCTTGTTGATGTGGCCTTCCTTTTGGGCATGTGTCAAGACGACGTCTCGGGTTGCGTTCAGCTTGGTAGGTGCTGCCTCCCCTTTGCGCGGTCTCCCCCTGGGGTTCTTCTCCAGGTTATGGTCCTCCGGCTCACGGCGCGTGCCTTCGTCGCACCTTGAGTTCTTTTTGGCCCCCGTGGGGGGACCCTCTTCTTCTGCGGCCAGGGTTTCTTCCGTCAGCATAAATTGCTCCGCCCGAGCTAAGACATGGTTGAGGCCCTGGGGGGGTCCTTATGCAGCGATTTCTTCAGGCCACTATGTCAGAGCCCTTTCTTTATGGACACTATTATGATCACTTCGGGGCAGCTTTCCACGTTCAACCTTTGGGCATTGAAACGCTTCATGTAGCCTCTCAGAGTCTCGCCCGGCTTCTGCACTATGTTCAACAAGAGGTCCGAGTTCGGTTTCCTCCATCACCCAGCTATGAATTGGTTGCAAAAGATCCGGGACAGCTCCCAGAAATTGCTGATGGACTGATCGGGGAGGTTGTTATACTACTCCCTAGCTGATTTCTGGAGGGTGGTATAGAAGCCTCGTCAGAGTAGGGCGTCGTCGGCCACCGGGAACTCCATGATCCCCTTGTAATCTTGGACGTGCTCCTGGGGGTCCCCCGTGCCGTCGTATTTATCCAGTGTTGGTACCTTGAACCTGAAGGGTACCCGCGCGGTGGGGATATTCCTCATCACTGGGCAGCGGTCGTCCGTGGGAGGCTTCTAGGGAGACCTGGTCCGACGGCGCTTCACTCTGGTGTTCGGGCGGTTTAGGCAGATTAGCAGAGGCGTGGGAGGGACTGCCCCTGAGACCGTCCCGGCTGGGAATCGACGTTGGCCGCCGGGTGTTCTCCATTCGGCGGCGTTCCTCACGACTCCTCTGCTTCTTCCGGCGTGGGCTCCTGCTTCGCCCCCGTTGGTCCTCAGTGGCCGGGCGACAAGATGACTGCCCTCGGGTCGAGCGGGATCGTTTGGATGAGGCCGCAGTTAGCTTGTCCCCAGTCCATTCGGTTCTTTCTCTCTCCTCATTTCGGAGGGAGGTGGGGGTCTGAGACCATGTAGGAGAAAAGTTCGGCAGGGTGAACCGTTGCTCCTGGTTCGGGCTTCTCCCACCGTGGTTTGCGACCACTGTCGAGCGCAGTAGAGAGCATGCCCCTGGGCGGTCGGGGAACCCTGCCAAGTTTCCCCCGAAGAGGTGGTGTGGGCCAGTGAGTTGCTGAACAGCTGCCGCCAAGTGTCTGGAAATTGGTGTTCATCTCCTTCATGAAGAGGTAGAACTGTTCGTAGGTTACCGAATGCAAGTCGTCGGTTTCTTTGGCAGAGCGGCTGTGTCCGGCCTCGGGCGATACGTAGTCACCCTCCTTGTGGATGGATGGCATGTGGGCCCCTCAGTTTTGTGATGGTCTATGTTGGTTGTTGTGGATGACATGGGAGATGATTTCGTTTCCACAGATGGTGCCAGATGTTTCAGTGTGTTTTCTCACCGATGGATGGTAGTTCAGAGGTCCGGGTGTCGTCACTGTCTCGAGAGACGGGGACAGCTTTCGGGGTCGATCGGCCGAGCGTTCACTTAAGCGGGAATGCGCGGGGCTGAGCGACGGTGCGCCGAAGGGTAGCCTTGGCGGGTTGATAGCCTCCGGGATCGATCGGTCGAACGGGCTCTGGCACGAGGGCGGTCGGATCCGAGCGATGGGACGCCGAAGGGTAGCTTCGGCAAGGTGACATCTCTTCGGATCTGTAAAACAAATAACTCGTCGGGGGGTCGGACCTTGGTTCCGACCAAGTCCCCTCCGACGCCTAAGTCAGATCTTGGCTGAGAGGTGCTTCGGTGGAACCGAGCTTGATTTGCAGAGAGACCAAGCACGAGTTCTCGACCGAGCTATGGGGGAGAAATATGAGGTGGAAGAAGGTCTGGGGATTGGTATATCTGGGTGTCAAGTATCCAAGGTTCCGTCCTTTACGTTCTGTTTTTCGGGTCTCTTATATGAGTCCCGCAATTCAACGCCTTCATGGCATTTAACATTCCTCCCTAAGTGCCCGCCCGCATTGATGGTCCCTTGAATGACGATCAAGGCGGACGTAATGGTGGCTTCAATAGCGATCAAGGCAGGCGCGATCTGGGGAGTGGTTTTCCCCTTCAAGCGGGGTCAACCCCTTCGAGCGGGGTCAATCGTCTGTCGGATGGCGGTCTTGGGCCGCTGCACCCTGACCCGCTCCTGGTCACCTTTGGGCCAGAGCCCAGTGCAGTTTTGGGCCTAGTGGTCGACTTGTCTCTCTCCAGCCCATTTAGGGGTTTGTATCAATAAACGTTTCGTTTTAATGATATAAATTTTAATAAAATTTATACTTATTTTTAATCAATATTATAAAGCTTTTCCGTTTTTTCTACCGTGCCCATCATTTTAGCGGCAATCAATATTATTAAATTTCTCATGATAAAGCTTCATTTATACCGTTCTGTCAATTTCGGGTTCCGTTTTTTGAATTTGTTATTGGGTTTTTGCTGAAATCTATATTATATTTGACAACTGTTTTTGAATCATATGGCTAACTAGAACAAGATAAAGAGTGTCTGAGATTTGATCATGGGGAATGGAAGGTTGAGATGAGTTTTGAGAAAGTCTTGAGGGAGAATCCATTTGGTTGAAAAACTGAATATTTTGATATTTGTATGGAAAAACGCAGCTGACCATCTCTTACCTCGGGCATAGCAAATCTCGATTTACGTGGATTTAATGCATTTGCGTTTAATGCATTTGCATGCATTAGTCACCCTCACACATATGCACTTAATGCAGCAGAGTAAGTGCACTTGCTTTTGATGCATTGGCATGCATTTGTCATGCTCACATGTTATCAGCTCGAATGGTCAAGGTAATTTAATGGTCGAGGGGCCCACCATCAAGGAATATGCTGCCGATTTGTTGTTCCGCGCCGAAGGCGCCCGCTAAATGTTTTTACGCTAATTTGTTGTTCCGCGCCTAAGGCGCCAGCGCCGAATTTGTTGTTTTGCGCCGAAGGGGCTCTTGCCGCTAAATATTTTTACACTAATTTGTTGTTTTTTTAAATTTTGGTTGTGTCAATAATTTTTTGAGAAACACAATTTTCACGGGAGCAAATCTTAAATGCACCGTGCCCACGGGCACGAGTTATGACTAGTCTATTATACAAATGAGGGACGTCGACTGGATGTGTCCCAGTCAACGGTGGTTGTCCTACTCACAAGCTGACTAGGACAAATCCAGCTGATTGGGCCAATGGGTTTTGTGCTTTGTTTTGGGGTCATTTTGCCCCTCGACACTGCCAACTCACACACCCACAGTTCTCACTCCTTTTCGGTTGCGCACATGCACCGCATCCTGTTCGTGAGGTTTTTTTTTTCAGTCGTTCACTTTGTGCATGGTTTTTCCTTTGTCTATTATACAAAAGGGGTGATTGATGGAGTTTTTCATACTAGGACAAAAGAGATGATAGAGTGGTGGCCTAGGTTTGGCCACCTCATCATGAAGGGGCCCGCTTGGGGTGGGTGGAGAGTTGAGTGAGGTTTTTGATGGTGTTGTGGAGCATCCAAGGAGAAGCCCCACACATTCCCCTTTTTGCATGCTTACCATTGCCAAGAAAACACATCTCTGTCCCCTATTTTACATACTTGCCATTTTTCTCTTTGCCTCTGTGTGTTATTTGCGTTCTAGCCCTTGCTTTTTCCATTTTTCCCACCGACGATACACACAGAGACCCAAGCTTCTCTCTCTTTCTCCCCTTTTCGGCTGCATGCGGACCCCGCATCTGTGTGTGGATTTTTCCTTGAGTCCCCGCGCAATGTGTGCACGGGTTATTTCTAGTTTTATTCTTTAATGAATAGCACATAAGAAATAAATAAAAAGGAATTTCATTTCCTTAAATTGGAGTAAATAATAAATATCATCTATGACCTTGGTTATCTTTATAGCTATCGAAATTCCCTTAAATTGGAGTAAATATCATCCACGGTATTGGTTATCTTTATAGCTATCCGACCGCCTATTAAAAATGATCTGAACATGATATTATGATATTAACTGAAACTTTTAACCTGGCCAAAAAAATTTGAATTGGGAGTTAAAACATAATGCAGGAAATAATAGCACCATTAAGAACAAAGCTCGATCAAAATAAAATCAACATCTTGTTTAGCAACAAGTAAACTAAATGATCAATTACCATGCTTATAGTTTTGACAATATATGATAATTACAAAAGTAATGAAATCTGATTGCTACAGATCCAAGCCAAAATTGGAGGCATCTTATTATTCCCAAAACCCTAAAACCCCTGATTTTAGGTTTAAAGTTTTTCCAGGAAGAATCAAAGACTGATAACGAATAGATCATCACCACAAGCTCAATACTAGCAAACGGAAAAAGACTTCTAAATTTGCAAATTACCAACCTAAATTAACAATATACGAAGATAGTAGGATCCTGATTCACTCTTTGAAATCATCCTTATCGTTGGCTGGAATCGGCCTGTTCCTCCAGAAAACTGCTAGAGCACTGCCTCCAAGCTATCAAAGAAAAGAAACAGGTTAGCGCCGATGCAAGAGAAGCAATGGAATGCATTAACTATTTTATCAATATCCACCAAATGTTTCAATTGTTGAATAAGTGACAAGAATCCTGAACATGACAAATAGCAGGTACAAGAAGAGTAAATTTGATCACTATTTTAACATAAACATGATGAGACTGTTTCGGTTAGTTCTGTATGCATGACCGTCTGATGAAGAACAATGTAAGTGTACAGTTTGGGAATTCATTTGAGGATTGTGAAAAGAGACGATAGGGCGATGCGTTTGTAAAACATACCGCCATGCAGACAACACTGACGGCTGAAGGAACCGCAACTAGAGGATTTGTGAAGTGCTTCTGTGCCAGTAGAAATCCAAGTGCAGAGCTCTGTGGGAAAAAGAGCACAGACATTATGCATATCAATGTATCTGAAGATTTGTTCCATGAAAATAAATATTTTATTACCTAGATTCATGCAAGAATTGAACATGGTACATTATTTATTTTTCTGTTTATTTATTTAACCTTAATGAATTCAATAATATGTTAGTCTTCTCAACTATAAGCATAACGTCAAATTGATCATCTAGTTCTCCCCACCAACCTTCAAATGCAATGATTCAAATGTTTTGGAGTTGATAATTCATACGTAGCATTCTGTTGTGCATCCCGGTATTCCATGCAAATGGATTCCGGCGATCAAATACAACACCGAGTAAAGTCATGACATAACGACACTAGCCAGCTAGGTTTTCGCTGCAAAGCTGTGTAAATCGTTCATTAAAGCTTTTTAGCAATGATGTATGGAGCAAATTATTGGCAAATGGTCATGCTTTTCTTTGTCCATGTAAAAAACAACTGCAATTGAAACAATGCAACCCCCCCCCCCCCCCCCCCCCCCAACACCCCCCCCCCCCCCAAAAAAAAAAAAAAATCAAAAAATCAAAAAAAAAAAACAAAAAAACAAAACAAAACAAAACAAAAATAAAAAAAAACCAAACCCCCCCCCACCGCGAGCGTGAAAAAAACAAAACAAGAAAAAGAACAAGAAAACAAAGACGAAAAAGTTTCGTGTTGATAATTTGTATGCTTAAGCAAGAAGCGTTGATAATTAACAATCATTTTTTTAAGAACCCTGTTATGAAGGACGTGAAGTAACATTCTGACCATGTTCACAGCCATAATACTGTTAAGTGATGCAGTTATTATAAATATGAATATTTCCTATCAGATATTGTTGGCAATCCTTAATGCAGAATAGTAATTTCAAAATAAAGTAATTTTACATTCTTCTTAATATTAAATACTCGAACATAAAGAACGTTAAACAGAAAATAATGTAGGCTTAAATATTCTGAACATAAAGAAAGTTAAACAGAAAATAATGTAGGCTTAAATATTCTGAACAATTTTCCTTCTTAACCATGTAACATAATTAGATATATTAGATTTGGAAAGCAGGTTTAGCTCTCTTTGGAGTTACATAGGCCTTGGATACTGGTTGAAAACCGCTCTTAACCCAAAACGGTACGTTTTGCCTGGGTTAAGTCCATTTTCAATTTTCCTTTTCGACTTACAGACTATACTCATCCATGAACGCATCAACAATCTCCAATAATCTTCCCTTCTATGCATGAGCAGAATGTGATAATCAATATACATTGAAACTACAGGCTGTATCCTCATCCTTCGCGCACATCCATGTGTTGAACTTGACACCGGTCTTTGTTTGTCACACAACAAACAAATGACCACATGACATTCAATCTCTATCATAATTGTACTACCAGCTACCCCTCGTGAACATCTAGGTAGCAAAGACATTTCAAACATGGAGCAACGTCAGACCCGCCTATCGGTCACAATACTTCTATCTTGAGTACGTTTCTTAGAAGTTGCTTGTGTCACAGTGTGCTTATCTTGGCATATTCCATGTCCGCGCAACATTGGTGACCATTGCTTCTAACCTTCGTCACCACCTGCTACATCAAAATTCACATGACATCCCACGAATCCCCCACCCCACCCCACCCCAAAGAACGAAGCAACACACACACACACACACACACACACACACAGAGAGAGAGAGAGAGAGAGAGAGAGAGAGAGAGAGAGAGAGAGAGAGAGAGAGAGAGAGAGAGAGAGAGAGAGAGAGAGAGAGAGAGACCACCCTCCCCCCGGGTAAAACAAAAGAGTTTTTAGGTTCAAACAGAACAAATGAATCCCTTTTATAGCAAATCGAGCAGAAACAAGCCATGACCCCCCATCAATGCAAGCAAACAAAACGAGCTTACGCATTTTGGCAATTTACGTCCGATAGGGCAGGTTTTTTTTTAAATTTGAGTAAGGGAGAGTAAGCACTTCATGTTTACACATTATTACCTCCCCTTAGATTTTAGCACTCAAGAATGCTAGACAAGGAATGAACTAATTAACTTCTTCATTTTGAGTTACGGTCGACATAAGCTTTTTATATTCAACAATAATTCAATTCAATTAAATCTATTAGATAAAATATCTCTTTAAATTTGATCATTCATTAGATTGATGAATCCTCAAATCATGCCACATAAAAAGCAGTCACAAGTGAGAGAAACCAGCTTTATCTCAACATACATTTGCAAAGTCTAAGCATAGACTATTGGCCTAGTTAGGCCATTAACTAGAGCACACTTTTAATTTTGATGATGACAAACAGGTTACATGCTATTAATATGGTTGTTGAGTTACTTTCAGATCAAAACATGATTACATTGACCAAAAGGGAAAATTTGTAATTTCCACATCATTCAACTTGCCATATGCATGGCCAAAGCACATCATGATGATTCTCCATGAATTATAGCTTCAAAATAATGGTCAAAAATCAAGTAGAAGATGGATGTACAATTTGGTAATCTTACATTGGTTAAACTCTTCAAGAAAGTCAAAGGAAGAAAAGATAATTGGTGGACAAATTATTTGTGCAAAGAAATTCAAAGGAGTTCTACTTCATCAATAATTTATCCAACTTCAATGCACCATGAAGATTAGAAGTTTGACTAGTCAAAGTTTGGATTTAAAGAGGAGTTCCATCTCAAAGAGGAGTTTGATTCCAACTAGAACTTGGGATTGAAATTGGCTAGAGTTCATATCAAGAGGAGTTTTCAATCAATTTGAAGGCATATCTTATGAGGAGTTTCTAAATAAAAGAGATCTATCCAATCAATGAAGATTTGATTCAAGAATCGAAGATCAAGTGTTCTAATTGAAGAGAACATCATATCTTCTATAAAAGGAGAAGACACCATCCTTGAAGAGATATCCCATTGAATCCTAAAGGGCCAAAAAAATCTCTAGAGATCATCTCATACCTCCTTGACTGAATTCCTTTCCTCCAAGTTTCGAAGAGATCATCAAATTTGCAGGAAGGAGCTCTATGGACGACGCTAAAAAGAGCATAACTTTCTCCACAGAGCTCGAATTGACGACATGTTTGCGCCAGGACGATCACAACTTCACGCTCTACGCTATGGTAATATTATTCTGATTTAAATCTCTAATTAAATCAGTGTTCATTATTTTTTTAGCATGAGTTGTATTTTGAATAGCTTCATTCAGGGGCTATCATTGGGCGTAAATTTTTTGGTGTTATTGTTGTACGATTCGATCACTACCCAAAAGCGTGATCAAAGTTTACCTTTTGGTTATAAAAGGGGTTAAAATCCTCAAGGATTTGGGGTCGGAGCAGAGGTGGAGAGCCTATGCGGGGATCCACTCCGTTAAAAGTACTTGCTTTGCGTATCTTTGATATGTGATTGTGTGCTTTGCATTATTCTGCTGCTTGCGTAATTTTTTATTTGTGTTATACACACTATTCACCCCCTCTCTAGGGTGTTTTTTATAGGCCTGGGTAGAATTGATGTCCACCACACTATTCATACATCTTGTTTTGGAACAAAACATTGGGTTGGCTTTTGGTTGGACATGGCAATAATTTATCTTCTTCTTCATAGCCTTCACCCCAAAATTGTGGGCTCGGCTACATGAACTCAATAGAAAGAGACAAAATAATAAATAATAATAATAAAATAACAATAACAACAAATAAAAAACTAATAATAACAATAATATTAATAATTATAATTAAATAACAACAAATAAAAAACTAATAATAACAATTATATTAATAATTATAATTAAATAACAACAATAATAAATAACAATAATAATAAATAAACACAGAAGATTTAAAAAATCACATCGGATCGTGATATCAGATACTAATTTTCTATGTATTATGATACAAATCTTTCTCTTCCGTCAAATCAAGAAATTTCATATTATCTCTTATCACTTTCCTTCATGTCTTTTTCGGTCTACCGCTCTTTCTATTAATCTCAACATTTATACAGTCCTCTTTCTTATGGATGTATGAATAGGTCTTCCATATATGGTCAAATCATCTCTAACGATGTTTTCTCATCTTATCCTCTCATCTTATCCTCCATAGAAAGGCAAGCCTACCTTTGCTCGAATATTCACATTTGTTATCTTATCTTTTCTAATGCTTTCACACATACGCTGTAACATTAACATTCGCATCTCTACCATACACATGATTTGCTCACACTTCTTGGTAATTGCCCAACACTATATGATCGTACACATGATTTGCTCATACTTCTTGATAATTGCCCAACACTATGCATCATATAACAAAGCTGGTCAAATTGTCATCCTATAAAAGATTGCAATAGTTTGAGTAAAATTTATTTTCATTTTAAAAAAATTCCTGCAATTGCTTGCCCTTTTCAGACCATGTCTTCTATTTCAAGGGTAAATGACATTAAAATAACATAACGTTTGGGCCATTTTCACTTATATATCCTAACGTTCATTTTGGTAAACTTTGCTACCAAAAACTAAATTTGGCTAACGGGGGACGTTTCTCATAAATTCTGACCGTTATGCCCCTAAATTAAACAAAAGGGGCAAATGACTTACCTTCATTTTGATAAATTCTGGCACGCCCATCTCCTCCGCCTCTCCCCGACGCAGACCATCTACTTCCACGTGCTCGGCAACACCATCACCGCCAACCTCGACAACGTCGAGCACATTCTCAAGAACCGCTTCAACAACTTCCCCAAGGGGCAGGCATTCTCCTCCATCCTCGGCGATCTTTTGGGCCGCGGCATCTTCAACATCGACGGCGAACCCTGGCGCTTCCAACGCAAGATGGCCAGCCTCGAGCTCAGCAGCCTTTCCGTCCGGTCCCACACCTTCTCCATCATGTCTGGCGAGGTCCGGCCAAGGCTCATTCCCCTTCTCTCCTCCGCCTCTAAAGCCGCCTCTGTCGTCGACCTTCAAGACGTTTTCAAGAGGCTCTCCTTCGACACCATCTGCAAGATCTCGTTTGGGCTTGACACGGGCTGACTCGATCTCTCCCTTCCGGTGTCGGAGTTCACCGTCGCCTTCAATCTAGCGTCCTGCTTATCGGCAGAGAGAGCCCGGTCGGTGCCTCCCATCGTCTGGAAACTGAAGCAGTTGCTGAATTGGGGATCGGAGAGGGATTTGAAGAAGGCGATCCAATCGATCGATGCATTGGCTGACGAAGTCATCGGGCAGAGACGACAGCTAGGCTTCACGTCGGGAGGAGGCAGCAGCTGGAGGGTGCGGGACATAATTGTCCATTTTCAATCACATGATATCACGTGATCAACTAATCTGACGACAAACTTAAAAAAAGGTATCATGTTTTACAATTCATCAAACGTTTGGGTAGCAAAGTTTACCAAAATGAACGTTATGGTATATAGGTGAAAATGACCCAAACGTTAGGGTATTTTAATGTCATTTCCCCCCATTTTAATTGAATGCAGGACGTACAAGGAACACATTAACCACATAATATAATATTAATAAGTCCAATTAATGTATCATCATTGTAGGCAACAGTCCCCACTTCCACCAAAAGAAAGAGCATCATAACACAACCAGTTCCATCCTTTTTATGAAGTCAACATATAGATTCGCGCAGATATGGGTGGCAAATGATACAATGTGATATATCATATGTTAAATTTCATTTACATGGTTCTTTGTGTATATGCTTGATAGGAATTTCTCGGGTTTAGAGTGGTGAAAATCTGATTTTCATATATAATAAGAGGAATACAAGGATAGCCTCAATTCAAGAGGAG
The DNA here is from genome assembly GCA_030789695.1 of Scilla litardierei. NCBI lineage: Eukaryota > Viridiplantae > Streptophyta > Magnoliopsida > Asparagales > Asparagaceae > Scilla > Scilla litardierei. The sequence continues at coordinate 321,061,707 of CM061141.1, forward strand.
GACCGTTCTCCTAGCTTTTTATTCGAGATAAAAGCCTAAGCCTCCCAATATCTTACCTAATATCTACTATCTTTTAATATTCTTTTCAAATTCAACATGAGAACATAACCTTAATTCATCTACCTATATATAATGAACTTATTTGTCCATAATTTCAAAAATACCCACCCTAAGCCCAACATTACAAGTTTGCCACCCGCATCCCAATTCTAACAACGCTCCTAGAATTTCGAACACCCTTTAAAGGGTTTGCTACTAGTTTGATTGCATCATCCTTATTTCATGCATACCCTTTCGATACGAAATCCTCTTGTCATCACTATTCACTAACCTCCACTCTATCATAAGATTCGTAACATGCACAAATTACTTGACTTGATTTCCAATAAGATGATCACTTGAAGGAGAAGCTAAAATCATGTATGGGATAAAGAATTGACAGAATTTGTTGCAGAATAAACTCTGGGGAGGCATAACAAAAGAAAGCAAGACATGAGAATGAATGAGCGTAATGACTGTCACGAGAAGAAAACAATCTCTTCTCCTTTTGTTTCTCATAAGACAACAATAAATCATGGTTCGAGGTTTTCCTGAAGAACATATCAATCTGAGCTAGAGCTTCATTTGTCATTTCTTTACTCAATTTTATGACGAGAAACAGGGCTTCGAAATAAATTTCAATTTTTTATCTTCGCCTTTCCAATATACATCTACAAGATTATCCATATATTCAAAATTTTATTATTCTATTGTATTACTAATTGAAACAACATGTCTATGTTGATCAAATAATGTTAGTTACTCTGCATTTCTACATATGAATTGTGTTTAAGCTCTAAGAAAGATTGAAGAAGATTTTTCTGACTTTTTATAGTCTTCTATGTCTTGTTCTTCGGATTTGTATACGAAGCTGTATTAAATTTTCAGGTCTTGAAACTTTGAGAATGCTGGTAATATTTGGAGGGTAACAAGCAACATGCAGTTTGGTTGGTTATATGCTATGATAAGTAGTACCCTTCTCCCAACCAAAAATTGGCATGTCCAACACCTCTTGGTCACAACACGTGTCTATCCATGTCCGGCACAAGTCAGTGTGGATATCATTATTTCTTTAAAGTATGCACGAGATGAAGTATGCTATTGGACCTTTGGCAAAAGGTAATTGTTCTGTGTCATTTTAATAAAATTAGGTCCTTCCACAAATGAGTTATTTATGTAAGTACATACATAATTCAAAAGAAACATGCTATATAGCTTGTCTAAGTATCTGATTCTTGGACATTGTCGTGTCTGACACCTTGTAGTGTCGGAGTCCGACCATCGCTTCCACATGGAAACTTTGATTAAGAAAGTTACACGAGTTTCTTTTGCTTCATGCAACAAAGGTAATCTTTCTGGCACCATCTTGTATGATTATTGTGAATGACTGACTGGAGACGGTTCATAACATTTCTGTTTCCTTTTTGAGTCTATCTGGTTCTAAGAAAGTACAACTTATTATTTTCAATCCATGGACCTGGTTGAAACATACATTTATTTGTTTGTATGCATCTCGTATTAATAGTGTTTCAATTACTACCTGAATTGATATGACAGTGTTAAGCTGGCTTATTTAGCCTGAAAAAACTTCGGAATTTTATCAAATGATTAAGGTGAAAATGGATACCAAAATATGGGATTCATTGCTATATAGTCGATACATATGACCAATTTGTATCCATCATATGTTCAAAAAAGAAAAAAGAAAATTGAGAAGGAAAAAATGACATTTCTGACCATTTTAAAATTGTGTCACGCATGCACTGTGCATAGCAAAAAAAAAATAGTATTATTAGTGTATTACTTGATTGGAAATTCATCAAGTGTCAGGAAGTGGTCATTAGATGTAACATGCTAAACATCTCATCTTACCATTTTCCTTTAAAGAAAAAAAATTCTGTAATATGTTAATATTAATTCAATCCTTATTATTTATGATAGAGAAAACAGCATATAAATCGTAAAAGCTTCTGAAATGGTTTCTCTCAATTAGATATATCAGCGTCAACTTAGTCACCAAACTGCAGTCAGAAAGACTGCAAGGAAACTCATAAACATGTAGCATATGGACAGAATTCATTTTCGAATGGCTAAATTTACCATGGGATTTTAAAATGAGCTTAAGTAACAAAGTCATTGTCCTATAGTTCTATTCACAAGTTTGCATATCAACCATAAAGATATTACCTGCATTCCACACTCTATGGAAATTGTACGTGAAGTAGATTCACCGAAATTTGAAAATTTTGAAAGCCAATAGCCAAGAGCAAATGCAGCAACATGCAGAAGAGCCACAGGAAATATAAGTTGCCCCCCTTGTGCCTTCAGAACTTCTGACACTTGACCAATCTAAAAGCACACGATGATAAGATTATTGGTGAGACTTAAGCCAGCATTCAAGTGCACTGATGATGATTGAACAAACAGGTAATGCCAATGTCAGAACTTGTTGCCCTAACTAAAGCTCTATCTCAAAGAATGACCAGCTTATTTAAGGCCCTGATTCTATATTAACAAAAAAAATAAAATTAAAACTTCAGCTGACATTCCAGATCCAAAAGATAAGTGTACTACAGTTAGGCACACTTACTGGGCTTGCACAAAGAAGGGTAGTAAGGATAACCCCAATCAATGGCGTAAGCGTGATAATTCGTTCCGTGAACTTAGGGAAGTACTCATGTAACAACACTGACAAAAACACAAACTTCAGTTAGTGACCGTCAATAGTAAAAAGGATGTATATCTTGAATCACAACTTTGGTGATAATGTCTAATTACCTCCAACAATAGTTGGGACCAAGACGACCTGGAAAGTGCTGATGGCCAAGCCCTGAAGGAAAAATAACCGCACATATTAAATCATGAGAATTATTGATAATAACAGCCGACTAACCACAATGATGTTACCGCAGCATCAACGGGAACAATCTGCCCAGCAAGGAGCTTTGTAAGAAGTGGTGTCATGATGATAGCTCCAATCGTTGAACAACTAAAATATTTCAACAGACTCGTGGTTAGTGATGAGACCTTCACATGTTCAAATTTCCAACATAAATGTTATGAAGAATAAAATCTAACAGAAAGAGGGAAACTGCAGGATAAATCTTGCATACACATTAATAAATGGCATTCGTTAGTAGATGCCAAGTGATGAGTAATCTTGTTGAGATTAAACAATGCATTCGAACAAGAATATTTAGAATTAAAATTTCATGTATTCTTCCCATTATTAATAGCATTTTGTGTCTCAAGTTACTCAATCCCGACACATACAAATCCCGACATATAACACAAGCAAAATTCAAGTAAATGCTTGTGTGAAGAATTCATGCAGCCACAAGAAGGCGACAAAATTCTATGGCTGGGTTGTTGCATGAGAGGAATAAAGACAACAGATGAGCCTTAAAATAGCTGTCAAAAAATGTGGGTTTTACAATATGAAGAAGCTAGGCAAGCATACATGTCAAGATCTAATTGCAGTACTTGTGAGCCACCTAGCACTGAGCCACCTTGCCCTTAAAAAGGCCTACCAGAAGAGGTTCAAGTATTCGATCTCAAAAGGAAAACAATGCAATAACAGCCAGTCCCATGTGCAGAATGAATCCCGATCTAACAACAACATTATCAAACATATCATATAGAAAGCTTCTGTATTCATGTTCCCACAAGATCAACATATGAGGCTAAATGACATGTTCGTTCTGTGTAATGGCGTATGTAGTTACAGCAGACATCTTGTGAACCATGGAAAAACAAACTTGTAACTTTAGTAGAGTTAGAACATGGCTAACAATTTGGGAGTCAACCGAAAAAAGAAAACGAAGGATTATGGTGCACTGAGGATAAACACCCAAGTATAGATATTCTTGCCATAAAAGATACAAAGAAATCAAGATTAAAAAGGTGCCAGGTCAAAAAAATTGGTAATATATGAAGGGGTACTCTACTGCCAACGCTACCTAGCATGTCCTCAAGAATCAGCAAACATTAGTATAATTTATTGCAAATTGCCATGATGTGGTAAAGAAAAATTTAGTCAATCAAGAAAATGTTGCCAAACTACTCTTAACCAGACATCTTGCTTTTCTTAAAAATTACCTTTATTCTCATACATAGGCTCTCCGTCATGCTCCCACAAATGAAAACCACCTTGTCATCTTGAATTGTGATTTATTATACTCATATGTAACAATCAAGAACTTCAATAAGGCCTAAGCTAGAAGGGATGGAAGTGCAAGTTCCAACCTTCAATAGGTAATTATATAAAGAGAAAAATGAGTATCGACTGTCATAGAAGGAATACCTCCTGTAAAGTTCAAAAAGTACACTGATAGGATCCGAAGTGAAAATCTGATTTTAATAAAATATCTGATTTTAATAAAAACTGAAAATAAAGGATAATTTGGCCACGTTAAAGAGATCGACCGCTCTCCCAAGTCGTCGATTCAAGCGGACGACCACACTCTCATGAAGATGAAGATAGAGGAAATTCTCAATCTCTCTTATGATTTCTCTCTCAAAATATGCATAAGAATTCTCTTATCCCTACCGCCTATAAACACTAATCAGAAAAAGACAAAATTTCAGAAAACCCCAAAAAGACTAAAAAATTATGAAAAGACCCCAAAAAATCCGAAAATTAAGAAAATGCCATAACATGCCAAAACTGCAAATCTGAAAATCTACTATCTCATCGTTACTCCGTCCCCGAAAAAACTACATTGTCCTCAAGTTGGTGCATAAAGTCTATGACGGCCTTACTCCAAGTAGAGATGCTCATCTCATCCTGGCTCTCCCTCCTCCATTACATTCTCCTCGTCCTCATATACTATCAGCAACTGAAGCTTGCGCACTCCACAACAGTGTCCTTGGATAAACTTCTATCACAATGGAAACATAACTCATTCAGCCTCTTTTCTCGCATCTCTGCATCAGTCATCTTTCAGAACTGCCCACCTGGCTGTGGCTCACTATACTTCTCCTTGCTAGCCTGATCTACCTATGTCGATGACTGATGTCTTTCTATCGCTAGCTGGTTGTGCAAAAATGAGCCACCCCAGTTTCTCTAGACCTCCTCTACTCTATAAAGCGATCCTCTACCAACTGGGCCATGACCATATTCTCCATCAATCCATGAGGTCTCTGTATGTGAAGCTCAGTGCGAATGCTGGGCTTTAGCCCCTTCGTAAAGCTCCTCTCTAGTGTCTCCTCTATGATCCCTCGAACTCGTCCTGATAGTACATCAAATCTCTCTGTACTCTTTGACCGAATCGTCACGCTTAAGGGCCAATGGTTGTTCCTGCAAATTTCTTTTCTGAGTCTCGCGAAAGCTCTCCGCCAAGCAATCCTTAATCTCCTCTCATGAGCAGAAACATTGTCACTGCTCTCTCCACTAGAACCAAGAAAGTAACTTTCCTTCAGACCACACAGCAGCCGCTTCTAATTTATGTTCCTCTGTCATGCGCGTGACCGAAAAGAACCTCTACGTCCTGTAAATCCAGCCGTAGGGATCATTCCCTCAAATATCGGTATCTTCAGCTTCATCGTGCGACTATCCACTTCAAAATTTCCATGATCAGCTCGACCCTCGAAGTGCCTAGAATGATGAGGCTGGTATGGGTGTCTCCATCTGTCACTGTGTTGCTCCAAACCCCTCCAATGGCCCTTATCTTTGTCTCCATAGCACCTCCAATCTTAGCTGCACAAAACAGAGCCTCAGTCGCCCTCCTCCATGTCCAAGTCCCAGTCGAGGTCCTCTGGATACTCCTCATAGGTTGGAAAGGGTCGGTGTCGCCTCTCCGTCGCATATCAAGGGCCGTGGAGCCCTCAAAATTCGTCTCTGTCATCGTCGTAATCCAACAAATCAACATGCGGGTAATTGTTGTTCTGGGCCGTCGCAGGAAGGCACGGGGCCCCCGTCGGGCTACCGGCACTATGCTGGACCCGGCCTGGTCAAGGCAGGGGCTGAATGCCCTTGTCCGAGCCCGACTAGGGCATGGCAGTCATACATGGTCACGGCAGGGGCTGGGCGCCCATGCCAAAGCCCTACAGAGGATTTGTGCCGATGTAGTTGATCGATAGGGGATGTCCGCCCCTTCTAGAAGTCAACAGGGGCCGGTCGGCCTTCTCTGGGGCCATGCGGCCTTGCAGCTTGGCTGCAGGCCATGCAGCCCTGCTGGAGTTCATTAGGGGGCGGATACGACTGTCGCCCCTCGGGGACTCGTCTTTGTCATCCCCAAAGTCTTCGTCGACGTCCGAGAGCATCCCTTCTTGGTATTCGGCCGGCTTACCCTTACCATTCTTTAAAGGCGATGCCTTTTTCCATTGGTTAGAGTTTTCAGCCCATCGTTAATCTTTGCCGAGATGCTCGCAAGTTGTTGCATGATTTGTGCTAAGGCTTTTTCATATTTCGCTAGGGCGTCACCTTACTTCGCTAGGGCGCCACCTTATTTCGCTAGGGTTTCACCTTATTTCGCTAGGGTTTGCTTCATATCATCAAGCTCGCCATTGTATTTTTCCTCCAAGGCATCAAACTTGTCTCTCGATTTTGTCGCCTCATGTATCTCTCCGCTGACACCATCCGAAGGAAAAATCTGTTTTTATTAATAAAAACAGAAAAAGAATAATTTGGCCACATTAAAGAGGTGACCGTGTTAGTTCTTTGATTCAAGAGACCTCTAAGAGTGAAAGGATGGACATCAAGAGAAACATTGTCATAGCTTGGAGCTTGATGAAAGGAAGCTCATCAAATGGTGCCAAAGCTTGGAAAATGATGGAGAGAATCAAGGTATCAAGAGCTTGAGGATCTAGACTCTAGGAGAAGCAAATTGTAATCCATGTAATATTTGTTTCTTGCTTTTCTCTTTTTTGAGTCTAGAACTTTGTAATGCCTTGATTAGATGGTCTTTCATTCATGCATATGCATTTACCATCTTAGAAAAGCTTAGGATCATCATAGAATCCAATCCGATAGGTTCTCCATGCAATAACTCAATTGGAGCTATTGGACTTCCAACAGGCGCCTGTTGAAGGCATGACAGGCAAATGGTGGTTCACCAGGTTACTGGTCATCCTTCAACAGGCGGCTGTTATGCACTAGCTTAAGTCAAATTTATTGACTCCATACTTAAGCTTTTGGTAGATGCGACTGAAGTACAAATGACAGGCGCATGTCAACCATCAGGTGCCTGAACATTGTTCAACAGTCGCCTAGTAAACCAAAGTGCGTAATTTGATATTTTGAGCTCCAATCCATCTTGTGTGATAGACGACTGATGTAGACTTGTCAGGTGCATGTCAACCTTCAGGCGCCTTGACATTGTACATCAGTCGCCTGAATGCACATGCGTAAGTTGTCCTTTCTCAGCTCAAATCCATCATGTGTGGCAATCGCTTACCGAAGCCTTTACAGGCGCATGCATAATGATACGGACGCCTGTGTAGTCTTCTACAGTCACATGTTTTGGATCAGATTATAATCGTTGGGAAAATGTAGCTGTTACTCCAGGCACCTGATATCTCTTCATACTCGCCTGTCCGAGCCGTTTTCTACCAAAAACTAGCCGTTGCAGATTTGTTTCGTTTGACTTTTTGCTTGGGTTTATGGGGTTATTTTGGATTCATATATATAAGAGATGACTTAGTTCATTTAGAACTCTTGGAACTCTTTGAATATCATATAATCTCTTCATCAAGCCTCTCTTCCTTCATTCCCCTTCATTAGAGCTTTACATTTATGCTATTGTATCTAAGCTTTAGGGAATTTCTCCAATAGATTTCAATCTCATTCCTTTCTTAGAGAAAATCTTTTTTCTCTTCATTCTTACACTCAATTGAGAAGTGCTAGATTCATTCCTAGAAGATGAAAAGATCATCAAGTGCAATCAAAGCCTCATCTCAAATACTTGGTTTCCATACTTGCATGCATTCTTCTTCACATTGATGAGACAATCTCAAGGCATATGTAAGTGTTATTTTGTTTCATCTATTTGTGTGAAACCCCAACTCTCTTTGTGAAAGTTAGTTTTCTCCCTTTGTGGGAGGTTGTATCCTTGTATAGGACTAACTCTTGTGTAGGGTTTGTATTCTCCCTTTGTGGGAGTTTTCGTCCTTGTGTAGGACCATCCCTTGTATAGGGTTTGGTGTGTCCTTGTATATGACAAATCCATCGTGTAGGAATTGTATTCACTACTTTATGTAGGATAATAGTGAATATTGGTGTGGCTGAATGTACCCAAAATTGGGAAACCGGTGTAAAATCCTTTGTTTTGTGATTGTTGTTGATCATACTCTTTTATTTCCACTATTTATTGTGCATTAATTTCAGTAATTTTTAATTAAGCACTTTGCTTACCTTTACACTATTCACCCCTCTCTGGTGTATTGTGTGTCCCCGCTAGGTCCTAACAGACCGCTCTACCAAGTCGCCGATTCAAGAGGACGACCACACTCTCCCGAAGATAGAGGGAATTCTTAGCCTCTTATGATTTATCTCTCAAAATATGCAAAAGAAATTCCCCTTCTCCTCTACCGCCTATAAATACTAATAAAAAATACAAAATTGCTGAAAAATCCAAAATGACTAAAAAATTATAAAAAGACCCCTAAAAATCCGAAAATTATGAAAATGCCCATAACTGGCCAAAACAGCAAATCTGAAATTTTGTGATCTCATCATACACTCCATTTTTCTTTTTTCTTTTTGGCCAATCGGTGCCCATCATATTGATGTGTAGTTTGACAACATCGATAAAATAAAAAAATAGTGTGGTTTCCATATTGTTTACCCATGGCATTGGGTTGTTAAATTTTATAGTGTGTATGTATGTTTTACAGTAATGAACATTTCTGGGTTCCCAGCCATTGATCAATGCGCAATAAGCCTGCAATCTACTGGAGCTTTGGTGTATCTGGGTTTTCGAAAATAAACACCAACTCCAACTAAGTCGATCATCCAAGAAAGAAGTGGAGAGATCATCCAAGAAAGAAGTGGATAGTGACTTTTTGAGTGCCATAGGAAGAAATTTCCTCTTGAGGCCGCTGATCGCCATATACCTCTTATGAAAGATATGCATGTATCGATTAAAACTCGTCAGGTATATCTGATGTATAACTAGAATTAGACACATCCATGGGGTAAATGATTCCTTAAACATTTTCAGACTTATAGCTTTGATCATTTTCTCTAAAATGTATACCAAATCAAATGCATTGAGTTTAAAATGTGGTGTAAGTTTTTTATTTTATTTTTACGTGCATTTGCACATGCCTAGAAAGTCTTGCGTATGTGTATGGATAAGTGTTCCCAAGACGTGTTCCCGAGCAAACTCAGTATAATCAACTTTTTAGGGCATAGATTTATTGGCATGTTAATCACAATGGATGGTGCCGATAACCAATTGGGATGACCAATTGAGCCATCGCATCCCATTTTATCATTATGATGTGTGTGCATTGGGGGGGGGGGGGATACTGGGTCATTCATGGCACCAGTTTCTAATAACATGGAATTTAACTATATGTAACAAAGAAATAATGTCAATCATAATGAAATCTAATTCAACAAACCTCACTGCATAAGATCAATTCAGCTACTTACGTCGTCATCAGAACTGAAAGTGCCACATTTCCCTTTGATATATAAGTTGCAACATTTGATGCCTGGCCACCAGGGCAGCATGAGACCAAAATAAGCCCAGTTGCTAGCGGAGCAGACAATTTTAAAGCCTGCAAACAAATAGATGTCAGAGTTAGTACAAGTACAGCATGCTCCATTAAGGGGAACATCTAGCAGCATTGATAACCCGCATACTCTAATCCAAGATGATATATGATGGTCCAACCAAAATAGCTTAATATATCCTAATGCCACTAATGTCTACAATAACTAATACATACCACTTGCATCAAAATATTATAACATGTTTTGCATCATTTCCTGCCACATGTATCATTAAATATATGCATCTATACATCTTTCAAAATAACCACGTTGTATTGGGTATGGTTTTTGTACATACACATCACTTCTAATACTGTTTTTGGTACACATCATTACGGTAGGATGTAAAATTTTCACATATATCTAAAAACTTTTCAGTGATTGCCACACAACATTACAATTTTACATGCACATCTATCCTACCGTGGTATTAATAGGGTAAAGGAACCTCTACAACATAGATACTAGGGGTTTCCATAGTATTAAAATCATTCCCATGAATATTGACATTCCGCACTGAAGGAGGTCACATATTTTGCTTGACCATATACATCAGCACAAACAAAGTTAACTTACATGTATACCTAATTATTAACTTTACATTTATGAGAATAATGGATATCCTAGGTCAATGGATGGAATTTCCTGCAACGGCAATCAAGGCTATCTTATGGCAATGGAGGTAATCTCCTGCAACGGCAATCAAAAAGTCAACTCCCAACCTATTGATAAGATGTTGGGCATCCCATTGATCTACATGTCCTAAACTCTTTTTAGATAGCTTCGGTATTAATATTACTTCGTCAAATGGAAGCACATATCACTTCATCTTCAAACTTAATGTTTTCTATATGTGGCAGCTATCAAATAATTCTTGACAGAAATCACTAAATGTAATTGATCATTTATCTTCTTTATTCAAAAGTAGAATTTTTAGGATTTGTTCCATAAGATGCCATGTAAGTACTCTTAGCAATAACGTGCACTACAATAAGAGTCATCAATAAATTTAAATATTCCCCACTTGGATGGTAAAAGAAGAAGTTTTGCAACTTTCTTTAAATATCTATCATCGTGGTTCAATTAGTGAATTATAATACAATAATGATCATTTACTTATAAATTCTTAAAGAATATCCTTGTTTAAAAAGAGCTCTGCATAGCTTAAAACAAGTATTAAGATGTGCAATAAATTTCTGATTGGAAGCTAAGGATATAAAATTGCTGTTTTAAATGTAATAGGAAACTATTAAAAAGAGTAAAGATACATGGACAGCATCATAAGCTGTTGAAGCTTACCATTGCAATAAAGAACCCTAGTAAAGGCTTGATTAGATACTGGGCAAGAAATCCTACACCAACCTGTATTGTGTCAAACAACAAACACATATTTCAACAAACATGTCTTATTTAAAACAATTATCAATTAATACTCCAACGACATAGATTCTTACAGTCCATGGATTTCTCATACATCTCCTGAAATCTTCAAAGGTCAACGTAAGACCCATTGAAAGCATGAGGAAACCCAAGCCAACGGTGAAAAGATCGGTTTCCAACCAAGTAACCTGAAGGACACGCATGCAGTCAAGTAGTCAAATTGCGTTAATTTTTGGCTTTACACCAAAAAACTTGAGTGCATTGAAAAAACAAAAAATCATGTTTATAAAGTAGGTAGAGATGTCTTGGGTCTTTTGATGGCCTTGTGGTATTACCGCTGCTGGTTTGTATATGCCAATCACTGTGCCTAAAATGACCTGCCACACAACAGTTATCCAAAGGGTATCATAAATTGAATTGGACTCCTAAAAGTTGATCATTTTATCAAGCACAATGTAAGCAAATAGCTAGAGACCTACCCAAACAGGGAAAAGGGTAGTGAGCAATTCAACAATTCTCTCGTATTGGTTCATCCCTGTTGAAGCACTAGTAGGAACATCACCGGATAAATTTGCTTCGGCTTTGCACAAAACTTGTTGGGACCTGCATATTTAACATGGATTAAAGACACAAAGATGTATTGCGGCTTTAAACTCTGCTTCTGCTTTGCACAAGTGGACTATAACGCAAACAATGGCAGAATTAACTTCCAACTTCCAGGTGACATTTGCAATACTTGCAGCGCACTTAGGTCACTGTGACTGCAAATGAAAAAATTTAGATCCGTAACCTAATACCATTGATCATAGAACAAGCTGTTTCTTGCATGCCAAAGCAAAACTTATTCAGTCCCATCAATAATGTATACACTTTTGGATGACTAGAACCTTAATAACGGGAAATTTTCTTCGAAATTTTACCCCACACAACTAGAAGAATATGGTGAACAGTCAGATATACAAAAAGAAAGGTGAGACCTTTATAAGAGATCTTATTATGACAAATATGCGGAGAAGTTGGCTCGATTCGGCGAAGGAGAAGCATTTGTATGGCAGACCAGTTATCTTGTGCAGAGGTAACTCGACTGCGCTTAGATTCGACCTATCTAACTCTGCAAAAGTCAGATACGAGGATGTTGGGCATGTGGCTTCATTAGCGCAGTTGATCATTCGGTCGTCAGTTCGAGTCTGAGGGTCGAACGATCGGCATTGGGTCGATGGGTTGTAACGCGATTAGAGTCCATGTTCGGTCGATCAATAGTTTGGAGGCTCGAAGGATGAAGTCTCGTACGCGAGGCTCGGCACTTGGGTCGTTCGACACAGAAGGAAGATTGATCGGTCGAATGGAGCCCATTGGGATGCGGCCCACTAGGAAGCGGTGATTGGCCCACTAGGTTGCGGCAACATTAATTGCGTAGAGCGGCGATTGGATCGGATGCCGTAATTGTCGGAATCCGTATCATTAGAAATCACTAGCCAATGATGACACCTATTGTAACATATGATTGTACATAGGAGGTTTTAGGTTAGGGTTTCGTGTGGAACACATTTGTATCCTTTGGAGAGAGCCGCCATTTGTGAGAGCCAACTTTGAGAGATTGTATTGTGAACTTTTGGAGAGAACTTGTGTGCTTATTCTTCGTTGGACGAAGGGAAGATTTGTATTGTTCTCTACTTTCGTAATAAAGCTCATCGGTGTTCCCCTTGGCCATCCATGGCCTAAAAGCAATCCCGTTTGTGCTCTATTTGTTTGCTGCTAATCTTTCGTCCTCGATCCCCGCGATTTTGAGTATTCCGCTGTGCTTGTGTTGGCAGAGCTGCCGCCGCACAACAAAGTAAATCTTCCATGACGAATCCAAGCCATCAATTCAAATGCCACTACTGTTCCATCCCATAAAAAGTTCGCATCCAAACAATCCAACAAACAAACACCAAATCAGAACCAAATAATTTAAACCCAAAACGTATATGTACCTTTTGACGGATACAAGAGGCAAAGCCTTGGGCCAAACAATGGCAGAACTCAGAGCTCTCTCTTCACCAATCGGCCGAAACCAATTTCTCGTATCTAATTCTTATCGACAGAAACAGCAGCATAATTAGCTCAATTTGCCCAAATCACAGATTTTCTGTAGAATTAATCAAAAAACCCATGAGAGATCGAGCAGGTACCGAAATGGGTCTGGGCTCTAAAGGCAGATGAGCAGGAGGCCCGAGCATGGAGGCCATTGATCGATGCAAATGAGCAATCTTTGTGGAGGATTCGAGACATGGAGGCCATCGAAGAGGCCATGAAGAACTGCAGTGAAAGCTCTCGGAGAGAGATTAGTTAGAGATATAGATTGATTGGACTGCGCTTCGGGTGGATTACAAGAAGGCCACTCGAATTTCTGTTGGGAATTGATTTGCGCACCCACCGTTTTACTGCACGCACAAACCACTTATTTACAAGTTTGCACAAACCACTTATTTACGAGTTTGTCACTAAAATTGCTCAATGCACGTAGGGCTCCATCGAGTTTTCGCCGACTGTGTCGTCCAATTACCTCCACGAATATCCAATTTCGTCGAGGTCTCCTCAGCACCCCATCCCCCTTCTCTGACCTCTTCAGCCCACATCGCCCTGCCCAATTTCGCGAACAAGGTGAGTAATAACCAGGTTTCCCATTTTAAATGCAGTCAAAGTTTCTCATTTTGACGGAGAAGCATGATTCAAATCTGGCCATTATTAATTCACTGACAATTTTGACAATTTTGGCAATTTTGACTGGATTAGATCTATGCTTATCGGTCAACTTCAAATTCAATTTTTGCAAAACAAATTCCATAACAATAATTTCCAATCAGATTCTTCTTCTCAACCAAATTCAATTTCCAAATCGCTCAAATTAGAGCCATTCTTCTTCACAGAACTCACATGAATCCAAAGTTCTCTCCTTCCCTTACAAATGTATCTCCTTGTAAGTCGACAGTTGACATGGGAGCTTCGGCTTCTTTGACGCTGGAGTTGTAGTGGAGAAATTAGTTATGATAATAGTTTCACACCATCTTGAATCATTTGGAGATCGAATGAATGAAGATTTTAACAACTTATTTAAAACAATTGAATGAACAAACTCCGTCAAAATTGCCAAAATTGTCATTGAATTAACGATGGGTGGGTTTGCCAATCCCTGCCATTTTGCGATTATCACCTCAGTGCAAAATCACCCGTGGCACTAGCGTAGCAAAAGTTGGTTGATTTTTGGTAAATATTTTTGAATTTGGTTAAGTTTCAAAATTATTTATAATTTTTGTCTTTTTCAAAATTTTGCCATACATACGATGGTGTATAAATAAAAGAAAGAAAATGTATACGAGAAATGTGAGCAAGTTTTATTAGCAATGTATAAGATTATAGCGCCAAGTATTTTGTTAGTTATTTTCTCTTTATATCCACACAATATAAATACATCCATGCTCTAGGCTTTGGTTTTTTTTACTAGGGAATTACTATTGTTAGTGAGATACTATGTGTGCATTATAACCATCTATACATTTGCTATCCTTTCGGTTAGATATTGAGTCACCATGTGTAGTTTTGATGATGAGCAAACATGTCATCTAATCTCTCAGTGCATGTATATGACTTTCATATGATCAAAGAAGCACCCAAGGCAAGAGTGAGCTCAACAATGTTATGAATCAGAAAGAAGCAAGACAATAAGCTTGGAGAGTCAAAAGATACATGTAACGCCCTGCTCCCCAGGATACCTGACAAGTACGAATCCGTATCAGGTATTCCCGAAGAGGCAGGTGCTATGAAGGGAAATACGAAAAAAAAACTCAAGCAGGTCCACTGCGCACTGCTGGGATAGTACCTGTGACATTTCAGACAATAGCAAAAACACGAAGAGAACCAACAACTCAATCACTAATGTATATAAAAACAAACTGTTTTTACAACGTCCTTATACATTCACATATACAACAAGAACTCTCATCCCTCCAAGTAGAAAACATACACCCAAATCTCTCACACACTCACACAAAACCCGCAACTCCAACCACCTGGGCTAATGGGCCTCCAACTCCATGAACCAACCTGAAAAGTCAACGGGGACACGTCACAGCATGACCCAGTAGGATATCCCAACTCGTGTAGGTAAATATTAATGTAGGGAATGTTGTTTTTAATCATAAAGGAAGGAACCATAAGTACAACATGCCAATAAAAGAAAGGAACAACAAATACAACAGACGAATGGTATAACAAGGGTATACGACATAACAGAGCTGCAAGTAAAGAACACACAAGTAGGCAATATTTACCAATGCTACAAAAAGTAATGAAGGTTATCATGTAGTGGTTTGGACTCTAAGTAGTGGGTAGACCTTCTTGGGACTGGACCTCACCCCTAGTTGGGGTGACACAGGTAAACTCCCCCTGTTGGCTGTGGCACTTGGCCCAATGTGCAATGTTGTTAACAAAGGAGCGCCGTTTTCTCCTTATTTCCCCTTCCATGCTTCAACAATTCACCTCACTTTCGCCACTCCCCACCACTCGGGTAAGAACAGGAGGGCCACCAACCATTGCAAACTATCCAGCCCCTCATGTTTTCCCCACAACTTAATGTCCCCCAATCCCCATGTCACCCTCATTTAAGAGGACTTAATCTTTTATTTGCATTTACGTTAAGTAACTAACATACAATGCTTAAAAGGTGAACTACCATATTAAAGAGTGTGAACTACATTAAACTACGAGACTAGCATGCATTATTAAGGTTAATATAAAAGGAAATAACAAGAAATGACATGTATTAAAATGGAAAGACTAGCCTACAACATGAATCATTGTCAAATTCAAATATTAGTAAGCAACATAATCCAATCCCCCCACCATCATGAACCTTCCAACATAAGGCTCCCTTCATTCTCCATTATGCAACAACATAAATCATTCTCCATAACACATCCTTATGAGACATAACCCATTCACCATGAACATCAAGCTTAAGTAATTAGCATGCAACATAACATTTCAACATGAACCATTCCCCCTAAAACATAAAATCAACTTCATTAGTAGGAACTTGCAATATGAACCATTTCCTATAACATCATTAACCATTTCCCATGCAACATTTAGTTACAAATTCATGAATTTCTTCATCACGGATTCAACACAAAAAGGCCGCTAGCTTTGATTTTAAAGCAAGCTAAAGGAACTACCAACATAGGATGCTACATTAGAATACAACATTAAATACAAGTTTAGGCCTACATTGAAAAGCTACTAATTTTATGGAGAATGAAAAGCTACTAAATTTTAATCAAAGTTACACCAAAATTGCCACCATCTTTAGCTAAGAATGCAATCACATAAAGTGCAACCAATTAAATGCAACCAATTAACAACTTTTAGCACTACCTATTTTGGCATGCTACCTCAGCAACCAATTAGAACCAAATGGCATGGAGATATAGCAAAGTTAATATCAAAAATGCTAACTTTAATGAAGAAAGCCATGCAAGTTACTATCTTTAGCAAAAATTTGACACAATGCTTAGGAAAGATGCTAACTTTAATTAGTAAAATATAAAGACATTATCTTTGGCATAATTATAACATGGGAATTAAGAAAAATAATAACTTGCATTGGAATCTCATGTAGAACTACAATTTTCTCAACAATTTGTGCTACAAGCTATACCACAATCCCAAATTAAGATTTCATTGCACAATTGGGGATTCCTACCTAATATGAAGATTGATTCTTCTCCTCCAAACTTCCTTTTTAATAAGCTGCATTTATTCCTCCTTCAATCAAGGCCTTTAGCTCCTCTTGTCATCTTCTTCTCTTTTCTTTACAAGCTCCCCCTTAATTCTCCCTCCATCACTCCTCCATCCTTCTTTCTCTCCTTCCTTTTTTTGTCTCCTTTTTTTGTAGGAGACGAATTCGGCCCTCCCACAACGAAAGAAAAAAGAGAAAAGGAAAAGGAAAAGAAAAGGAAAAGGAAAGAATGAGAATAATTTAGAAGAATGTAGAAGAATGAGAAATAATTAATGGAAGAGATATTTCTTCTAAGCATCCCTATGTTTACAAGTTTGCCATTCCTACACATGTCACTTACTATACACACACCCCTACACTTAATTACAAGTGTACCATTACTTACACAAACACACACTCCCAACTAATTACAAAAATGCCTCTAACCCTAACCCTTTTCACACTAAGCCACATACACTAACCATACCCTCTTCTAATTAATAAGGAGCCTTCACTCCACACAAACCCATACACTTAACTAACTAATCACAATTATGCCATCCATATATAGCAAGTACAAATGTTAATACAATTACACACTAACATGGTATTCAATACAAACACTTAATACAACTAACAATACGTAATACAAATACAAATACAAATACAACCAACATATTTAACACTAGTATGTCACACAAAAATATACACTCAAGTTACTAGTCACACAAGCAACTAATTACAACAATGCCATCCATCATTACCATATACATATATAATCAATCATGACATCCATCGTTACATAGTAATGTAATATGACTACTAAACACACTACATATTTACTATGCACATCCACCTCACTAGAAACAACAATGTCATACATACAAGAGGGTCATCCAATACTATAACAACAATAAGAATAATAATACTAACAATGCACAACTAATAATAATACACAATATTAATCAAGGATTACTATATACACCACATTACTATAGACACTACTACATAAACAAGCAACAATATACACCTTCATGTAAGCAATCATATGCACCCAATTAAGCACCCATATCATATTATATTCCTCTATATAAGGATCCATATAGTCAACCAAATAGGGCATGTACTATACACACTACATAGGCTACGATACACACCACACGTATATACATGCATAGATACACTATATAGCACACAAAAATATCTGCCCTAGCGTACATGGCACTATGGGTCATTACAATACATCAATGGACTTCAATGTAATATCAATTTTGATGTAATTTTTCTTTTTCTTGTCTTAGCATGGTAAAGATTTAATTGAAGCTTATACGCACTTAGTAACACACACAAAATACTTTAAAATTATTTTAAAATTATTTCCTAAGGTTTTAGAACCGTGTCAGAATAATAGGATATTAGTCGACTAGTTTTAGTGCTCTGGTCGACTACAGTTCTCGGGAAAATCTGACCTGCTGAACCTGACTGAACTAATCGACCGATGTTGTCCTACTGGTCGACCAGTCAGACACTAGTCGACCAGTGGAACAACTATGGTCGACTAGTCAACTATAACTGTCATATTTGACTTGTTTTTTACTGGCCATTTTTTATTGTTACATGGGCATTTGGGGAAACTGTTTTGACCTGATTTTGTCCTATAAGTAGATGAGTTTTTCTCAATATTTAAGCATAAAAAGGGATCACTATTTTGCACAGAAAAAGTGTTTTTGTGCTCCAAAGTTTTAAGAAAACCCCTCTTCTCCTTAACCAAGCTTATCAAAGTTTTCATATCTTTCATTAGCCAACATCATTGATCTCCCAATGCTAAAATTCTATCTTTTGATATCAAGTTATCATATAACTACAATTCTACACAAGGGCTTCAAGCAAGGCTATATGTATTTGTATCAAATCAATGTAAGTATAAAATCCTTGTTGTATGTAGGGTGGTGACGTGAATTTTCGTTGGAGGCCAAGCGGGTTGCGGAAGTCCTCTTGTATGGAGGCAAGTGTAACTATTTGTTAAAATCCTGGATTAATGCACAACAGAGTTTTGGGGAATAGATTGCCCCTGAAAGGGTGAATCGGCATAATGTCAGTGCATTTGCATTGTGCTTATCTGTAGTGTTCAATTGTATCTCGCTTATCTTATTTCTGATGCATTATCTATTGCGAGTTATAATTGTTGTCAATTAATATAAAATTAGTTAACTCTAATTTTTATTTTAGGGAGAATTTTCTAGAGGCATGTATTATTTCATAAGACCATTATTCACACCACTTTAGTGTCCCCTTGTCATCCACATAGGTCCAACAATGTCAATACTTAATGGGTAATAAACAAAATTTATATTATTAAGGTGAGTGTTTACAAGAAATTAGTGGCAACTAACAATTCAGGTGGCTAGCTTTAATCAAGGAGAAATTTAAGTAGAGTAGTCATGGAAAACCGAAAATCGTAATCCCATTTATTACTAGTGTATTGAAAATTTCCTTAACCCTTGGGAGGTCCATGTGCCCACTTTCCAAATTAACTTTCCAAATTAACTGTAGATCCCTTTATGATGCTAAGATTGCCAACACCGTCACCTAATTTTGGCATCAGTTATTGTCAAGAGCAGCGGGAGAAATCTAGCATTCGGACTCCTGAGGTAACGATTGATCAAAATTAGGTGCTTGAGTTGATCCTAATATGACAAGTAAACACTAGATGTGAGAGTGCGAATAGTGTTATATAATAAAAAACTAAATTAAATTTTTTTCCCTATATGTTTACCTACGGAAATCAATTGGTGTTACCCAACTTGATTCTTAATCAACTAATCTCAAGTATTTGCACAAAAAAAATACCTAGCGGAATGATAACACAGTGATGCAAATAAGGATATAAAGAAAAGCGACAAAAGAGCAATCGCAAACACAAAGAAGTATACTGGTCCACCCTTCCTTGTGCTACATCTAGTACCAAGCAACGTTAGACTTTTCACTTACCAAAACCCTCAAATGAGTGATTACATATTGCCTCACACATGAGGACTTCACCACTTGCTTCTCAAGCTAGAGAACTTCAACAACTTGCCACACTCAACCAACAGACTTAGCCAGCCAGCCAACTGTTGTTTTTTATGCTTCAAATTTGCATTTTGGGCTTGACACGGCCGTGATATGGTCATCATGACCGTGCTTTGTTTTACAAAGACTGTGACTGAAACACGGGCTGTTACACGGCCGTGTCACCAGAAACAAAGAGTCAGCAGGCAACACGGGCAACAACATGGCCGTGTCACTAGAAACAGAAAGTCTATAGTTTTTCTACTGCATGCCCAACACGGTCGTGCCGCTTTTTGCATGGCTGTGTCACCTGTAGTCAGCCCAAATACAAGATTTAGGTTAGGGTTCTGATTTAAAACCTAATCTAATCGGACAGTTGTGATTCCACACGACCCATGGAGCTATGTAAACCCTTCATATGTTCATTTTGGTGAGAGCGCATGCTGTCATCAAGTTTCTTCTTCCTCACGCATCTCGGGGCTTTGGGGCATGTTTTGGTGAGTGATCTTCTTGAGATTTCTTTGTGAAATTCATTGTAATCTTCTTCTTGTTATATCTCTTTTCGGTTTGAGTGATTTTGGTGAGAGCTTTTGTTTTCTTCTCTTTTGGTGAGATTTGAGATCTCCATTGGGTTTTGTGAGAAGAGTTTGAACTCCAAGCTTGGAGTTATTGCTGCTCTCTTTTGTTGAAGAAGATTGAAGAATTCGGTGTAATTCTCTTTGATCATATTAGTGGAAGCCGTCATCGGGAAGCCGACTGTAGGATGTTAGTGGGCCGAACCAGGGTAAACTCTCTGTCGCTTGATTTGTGCTTTCATGCTTTCGTTACTTTTCATCTTGCTTTGTTTTGGTTGGTGTTAATACACGGGTACGACCCACAAAGTAAAGTCGAAATGGTGAGGTCCAATTGAAGCCTTGAACCTCGGCCCAATGACCTGAAACCTGTCAGCAAGGATGAGTAAATACTCAATCAAAGAAACGGCTCATTCGGCCATTGGAGCTCCGCTGATTACAGACCGTTGGAGTTCCGCTGATTACATTGAAATGGTTAATGGAGGTCGAGAAAATGGGCATTCGTTATTATCAATCTCGGAGAGGATCCCATCACAATCAGTAAGGAACCGTTATTTGCTATCAACAAAGAACATCAACTATAAATAGATGAAAAAACAACGTAAGAAAGGTTCAGACTCCCAAGGTACGAGAGACCTAATACTCTTACATTCTGCTTTCCACTTTATAATTCTTCCTCCAAATAGCTTGCAGTTACCAATTAGAGAGGAACCTCCGTGGGTCGATCTCGACAGCCCCAAGCTTCCCCTTAAGTTACTGTTCTAAGTTAAGCATTGGAGGGGATTTGGGTCAGAACCCATATCCGACCCCCCCCCTGACGTTCCTGTGTGGTGCTGGAAAATCAAGGTACGATTTAACAGAGGGTCGAACGATAGTCGTTCGAGAATCGACTCCACCCAATGGTCGAACGACCGTCCCATCCTGCTATTGAGTCGAGTGAGTTTCCGCACTGCATCCACGTCGCAATCATCAGCGACCCTGGTTCTACTAATCAAGGTTCCTATTCGACTGGCTGACGAGGCTCTGCCTCGATAGAGAAGTCCACGTCAGCCCTAGTACTGTTGACGCCAATTTTGGCATTAACAGTTGGATATTGTGCTATTGTGGTGTATCTCTAAAAGATCATGGCGTAGCAATTGTTGGGTAGCATTCTGCCAAAGGGGATACTTCTGTTGTCTATTGGTTTATCTGGATTTAACCCCAACACCAACATCTTTAACAAGAGGAACTCAAACATAAGAGGATTTTGCAAACACTTACCGACACACACTTTGTGTGGATTTCCACTTACACTTTTGAATAGGAATTGCAATGCACATATAGCCATCAAATTAAAGCTTAAACTGTGTATGTGTGTGATTAAGAAAATGTTTTTTTGATATCAAGAATGTAGATATGAAAGCTTTAGAGAGATCAAAAGAAAGCTAGGCCAAAATTGCTTAAAAGCTTTTGAAATAATTGGCCAAACAAATGAGGCTTTGCTTTAGAATTTTTTGAGCCCGGTATAGTATAAGATCTATTTGAAAATTTCTTTTGAAAACTTGTTAAAAATTTTGTTGTGAAACCTCAGACCAAACCCCTTAAATAGGCCATCAATCTGTACAAAACAGATCGACGAAATTGCTCTCTAACAACTGAAAACGGCTAGTCAAAATGTGACCGTTGGTGGCCAAACGACTAGTCCTAGTTGACCATAGTTCAACTACAGTTTGAGTAGTATGCAACTAGTCGACTAGTTAGTAAACATTGGTCAACTAGTATGTCTCTGTCAGAAGAAGTTGTTACTTTCTATGTTTGCTGATCGACCACAGTTCATGGACTAGTCGACCATAGTGTTGTTGGATCCTTTAGATGACAGACAACACCAGAGGGGGGGTTGAATAGTGTTGTAAAAAGAAATAAAAAATTTCGCGTAAAATAAACCCTTCTAAAAGTTGTCTAAGTCTCCAGCGAGAGTTACATCGATTGGTACTTAATCAACACAAATATAGATCTTGCAATTATATAAATATTACAACGGAAATATAAGTCACATACAAGTAAAGAAAAATGATGAGCAATAAGAATATAATCACAACGCGACACACGAATTTATTCTGGTTCCCCACCATGGGTAGGGGTGGCAAATGGGTCGGGTCGTGTCCGGTTCCCGTCCCGGACAGGGGTAAACCCGAACCCGATCCGTATTAAATCTGTGTCAGGGTTGTGAAACACGTACCCGACCCGGGTACAATCCGGATGACCTATACCCCCACCAAAATTTGCTCTAATTTTTCGATCAAAAATGTTTCTCTCACATAAACTGCCTCCAAGAAGGCTCGATCCCCTGACCATCACAGATCCATCCAATAAACCAACCAGTTGGGCTGGCAAGCTGTTGTTACTAAAGCAAGAATTTAAATATTTATCATCACTTAGAATGACGATTTGAATAAGAAGTAATAATATCAACTACTTGTTATCATTTAATTACTGTTGTGATCATCAAATTTGGGGGGAGACCCCAGTCCTTTATTTATAGTAGAGGGAAGTGCGTATATAGATAAAGTTACAATTGATTACATCTTATCTTATGGATAAGATGTAATCCCCAATACAAACTCTCATCATTATCTGTTTACAACACCCCCTTATCTAGCCATAAGTGTGGACTCTGCTCATGAATAATTCGGGATTCTGAGTGTTTTACGAGTCTTACAATGTGTGGATACTTCAGGATCCAAGGTTGATGGATCCTGAGTTTGCCTCGTTAAAACCTTTGGTTCTGGAAAACCCTGTGGAAAAACCATAGCTAAGGAAAAAGAGTACAAACTCCCTCTAACTCCTCCTGATTAGTACAAGCACTCAGGCTTTTAGATCTCTTAGGCGCCTCAAACCAATCTTTTGTACAAACTTCCTAAAAGTAGCTGCATGAATAGATTTTGTGAACAAGTCTGCCAGGTTGTCACATGATTGTACTGTTGGGGGATGTATACACTCAATTCATTTGTATTGCATGCAAATGGATTTTATAAGTCGCAAAGAGTTTGCAATATAAGGATGTGTAAATTTTGCATATGATGCAAAAGAGAATTAAATATGTCGTAAATTGTTTATGTACATATTTACTATAATAAATGCATGGAAATGGTTACATGAATGACGAGATCGTCCCAGTCTAAACACATATTCAAACCGCGTCAAAATCGGACTCAATATGAGCCTGAAACACCAAAAATTGGATATCAAGCTATTTGTGCACGAACCAGGCTGTCTGGGCTCGAGCCCAGGCCGCTGCAAGCTGCTGGATCGAACCCAGACAACCTGGGGGGCGACCCATGCCATCTGGGCTCAAGCCCAGGCCGCTGCAAGCGGCCTGCGTGGAGCACAGGCGCCCTGGGTGTGACCCAGGGGCGGGCCTTGCCCACCTACTTAATTGCAGGCAGACCCGCTGCAAAGAAGCGGGAAAAAGCCCGCCCGCTTGATTATAGGGGGCCCCGCTACTGAACAGCGGGCGGGGCCCGCCCGCTCTGTGTGGGCAGGACCCGCCCGACGCACTGCATGCGCGTGGATAACACGCGCTTGCGGGCGCGTGCTGAGCATGTGCCATGCTGTGAGCGCGCCTATGTGGGGCCCACAGCCTAGGTTTTCGAACCTGGAGGATTTTTTGGTTTGGAGGCTGCTGTATTTTGCGAAAA
The DNA here is from genome assembly GCA_030789695.1 of Scilla litardierei. Lineage (NCBI taxonomy): Eukaryota > Viridiplantae > Streptophyta > Magnoliopsida > Asparagales > Asparagaceae > Scilla > Scilla litardierei. Next base: position 321,085,902 of record CM061141.1, read on the forward strand.
TACAAGTTTTAGCCATCTTTGAGGTCTCGTTTGAGGGGTCAAACGGACTCTAAATGACGTGCCATTTTTTCCTACGCGTTCACCGTTCAGTGCTCTTCGATTTAATAGGTTGTATCAATTGCAAAGTTCAATGGTGAGGGACAGAAAATTCTTCAAATTGTGGCCTTCATGTAAGGCAAACTAATTTGATTTTTTTCTCCAAAATGTTTAATCCCACATCGAAAATTGAGAAAGAGGAGGGGTCAGCCGCCTATATAAATAGGGGCCTACCCCCTCCTCAAAACTCGTCCCAAGCTCCAGATCTGAGTAGCTCCATTAAATGTGAGCAAGCCTGGATTTGAGCTTAAATTAAATATTTTATTTCTCCCTAAATTTCTTCATTGCTCCTGTTCAGGCTCTAGCAAAGCTACGAATGAGATCGGATTGTATCCGAAATCTTGACGGAGGATCTACTCAAGGTGAATTCTTCTTCAGCGGATGGTTGGCTCAGCGACAAGGGTGTTACTCGCCTCGGGACGCGGTGCGGTTTGGGAAGTGATTTGGCTCGGGACAAGGTGCGGATCGGGACGCGGTTCGGCTCGGGAGAAGCAGCGCGGGGCCGAAAAAATGTTGCTGAAAACGACGCTTTGTTTTCTGGAGAATCTAAGTGAAAGGTATGTAGTTTAAATATTCATGCGTTTATAAATTGCAATTGTTAGATAGATCTATCTTTAGGGGTTGGTCGGACCCGACTCAGGGATAGTAGAGATCTTGGTTAGCGTTTGTTCTCTTTAGGGCTAGACTTAAAATTGATTTAAGTTGATTTTTCCGCTGCTGTTTTGATAACTTTGTCCAACCGACTTAGTCCGGATGTCGTATTTATGGCCCTAAGGACCCGTAAAAACCTTCAGTGGTATCAGAGCCATGTCTACATTGATATAAAGATTTGCAATTTATAAAAATTATGTGATACAATATGTTTTCTCCATGAGATGGGAGTTTTGATTTGAACTTTGAAAATGTCGTTTTTAAAGCAACATTTTTATTTTCGAAAATTTTTTTTTGAAAATTAGATTTAATTTTATTTTAAAATTAAATCTTTAAAAAATATGTGATAATTTGATGTACCTTAAAATTATGAGATAATATTTAAGTTGCATGTTTAGTAAGAAAATTTTATGAGATAAATTTTAATTGCTTTGTTATGACATGCTAAATTGTTTAGTTAATGTTTTTAATGGTTATACTAGTTAATTTTGATTATGTGATAATTCAAGAAAGACTATTAGGATAACCATTAATAACCTCCAGAAAAGTTATGCGATAATTTTTGGACATGTTATGATTTAAAATTGTTGCAACTTGAATTTTAAAATGCCTAATACATGATTAGGATAGCACCTTAAAAATCCTTATAGTTGATAAGGACATTTTTAAAAGTTATTAACTAATCCTAATAATTTCGAATTTTAGGATTCAACTAGTTGATAAGATTAACTAGTTTTAATGAAGCCATTTCTAATCGAACGAGACACATATGAATAATAAGTTTCCTTTAATGGACCATGATCCGGTTTAGTGTTTTGACTAGTGTTGAGGATCACCCTTGCTCGACTTGGGATAGTGATCCTGGCCTAGCCAAATCCTTGGCCGTGTTTCGCTGGACGACAAGGATGCGAATTATGATTATGTGACATCGTCGATTATATCTAGTCAATTACGTTAAAAATCTTCCTCAAGGTTAGCCGTAACCCTCCTTGTTTTTGGATTAGAGGACTAAAAGACGCTTGTCATAGTTGTTGAGTCTCCTCTAGCTGTGACATGGTCTCTTTAAGAAATCGACTCCATCATGCATGAGATGTAGTCTGGTATTAACCCAAACCGTTGCGTCGGGTCTCCTCGAGTATTGGTGTAAGTTAATATTAGACTAGAAAACAAGGGTTCGACTAGACTAGTCATTATGGTTTGTTGAGTCTCCTCAAGATCATAAGTGACTAGGGGTAAAAACGAATAGGGAGTCACTTGTGATGTGATTGATAATGAGATTATCTACCAATTGCAGAGTCGATCAACTTGTTGAGTCTCCTCAAGGTAGTGAAGCTCAGGGTGGTGGATCCCTATCTCATTAAATAACTATATTCGCTCATATATATATATATATGGCTAAAGATGATCGCAGAAATAGTGGGAGGATATAGTTAAATAAAAACCATTTTAACTATATTTAAAAATCATGAACATATGCTAAACTAGGGAATATTCTATGTTTTTACCCGGTGGAATCCAAAATTATAATTTCTTTAACGAAATAAGTCAACTGGACAAAATGATTAGTTAAGGAATATTTGATAAATCAAACCATATTCTCATTGATAGTAAAATGTCTTTCCTAGTACAGAGTTAAGGACAAAGATTTCATTAAGCTCTAAAATCTAAAACAATAATAGCACGCTACTCAACACTCGCCCATATGAACATGGGCAGCTTAAACATACTGATGTTCAACGCGGTTTCTCCATATGACTTGTTGAGTCTCCTCAAGGTTGTATGGAAAACAGTTTCAATCCGCATGGCTTAAAACTTCGATCAAACTGTTTGACTCGAAGATGAGTGTAAGAGCGGTACAAGACAATGTATCCAAATTAGATCTTGAGACGAGCAACTTGTTGAGTCTCCTCAAGGTTGTAAAGCGTGTCTGGATGCATGTCATTCTTGCACAGTTAATATTTATGTTAGGATATGAAATGTCTAAACATGATTTAGATAGGAGAAGGCATTAAGGAAAATTCATTGAGAAAGAATATTTGGTTAATCACAAGAAAAAGGCATTAGTAGGAGGAACAGAAAATAAGACATGTTTGATGTCTAAAATTTCAGAATAATTGTTATACAAAAATAGTCTCACATATTGGCTAATGAATAAAAGTTGTCTTTAGGCCATATTGAACTTATATTCACACTACTTTAGAAGAAATGTTTTGATGAGATTAAAATGTATAACAATGTTGTATTAAGAGTTAATATATGTATGCGAAGTCAGTAGCAAATCTTATACGGCAAAATAAGACTAGGCCGTATCAAAGAGACTAAGCTTCACAAGTCACATAAAGAAGGGTCTGACCTCTCGTATTATGAGACGAAAGACACTTGTGAACTTGTCTCAAATGTATGATGGCCGAAATTCCATCTGTAAGACAGTGAGAGAATGAGTTGGTGAACTCATAGTCTCATACATACGAATGCACCCGGACCCAAGTCTAAATAAGCCAAGGTAAGGTATTCTTATTTTATTACGACGCGTGCTCTTGATTAAACACAAGTCTGATAAAATAGAGAACACAATGATAGAAGTATTTGAACTGATTTGATCAGATCGAAGAGTCAACTACTTGGCTATGTAGTTCTTGTGTAACTAAAAGAAAATGAGATTTTCTCTCAGGTCAAGTCTTTTAACACATGGGTGTGTTAGAGAGCATGAATCGCACTCTGTTAGACTTAGTACGATACATGGCTAATGACTCTGAGTTCCAATCCTCGTTCTGGGTCAAAACCCAGATAATAATGCCTAGGTATTTGATAAGGTTATGTTAGAACCTTATAAACATAATATTCCTCATTAATCATTAGGAAGTCACAAGGATTGCTCGAGTCTCGTGAGACGACAAGTCGAGTAAAACATCATAGCAGATGATGACTTAGTCAACTTCCAAGATGCCATTCGGAGTAGCGACTCTTAAGAAATAATTTGATGCAATCCGAAAAGGTCCGTGCACGAAAATAAAGTATGAACTTTAGTTTACGTGCCCAAGGAAATTGTTTCCTTTGGCTGCAAGTGAATCTTCGAGTCTAGAAGATTGGTGCAGAAAGAAAATAGTGAAGAACAACTTATGATTGTTGAGAACGGTTATCATCCTAACTTCTAAAAATGAATTATAATGAAACTGTCTTACCAGCAGATATGTACAGATCTACTCGGACCGACCTCGATGTAAATGCTCATGACGACCATGAAAACTGGAGCATTCATGTATAGTCTGTTTTCTAAATATAATTTAGAAGAACGAACTTATATGAATCGGCCAGAGTTTTCAAGGTCAGTGGGAGCGAATAAAAAAACATGTGAGGCATCAAGGAACTGGGACATATGATTTGACAAAGTGGTCAAAGAGTATGACACTTTATCAGAAATTATATGAACCGACTAAATAACCAGTAAACTTATTTGAATTATTCTCGTAAGGTACGATGAGCTGGAAGAGATCAATGCAAGACACTAATTATGGATTCCAAGAGACCAAGTAAATTATTTGGATGAGATTCAAATATATGGTCTAACTTGAACATAGAACCCCCTTAAGTCTATATAGTAGACGGTTTAGCAGATTCACTCACAAAGGCTCTGTCACATAAAGTCTATAGAGACTTATGTGTAAATGCGGTATGAGATACCTGGATAAATGGGCCTGACTGCAAATGAGCGATGTTGTGAGAAAAGTATGCCCTCAAACTCGAGGTAATTTATCTCTGTGTAAGTGCACAAACATCTTGTTCAATATAACAGTAAGCTGTTTGGTAAGAATTTACCTAAGTTTAATAATAATGTAGTCGACATTAGAACTTAGGTAAAGTCTTAAGACTTAAAGCGAGGTTAAACAAGTATTGAAATGAGGATCTGGATCATAGAGAATTTTTGACAGTTAGTAGCATAAGTCTGAAATCATTCGTGTCATAGATGTTTCGAGAAGAGGATATCAAAACATTGGATAGACCATTGTGTCCTAGTCTTCACCATGAAGTGGTGACGACGATCTCATGATCGTTTGACTTGGCGAAGTCGAAGACGAGACACATGTGCTCATTGGAGAATGAGTTCACTGGATGACCCAACAAGAGTTATCATATGGTTATGAATGACCAATATGTCAATGATAACTCTTAGTGATGAAAGGTAAGTTGGTCTTTTGACTTGAGGTCATTGTACAAATCTGTACGTGAACGGTGTCAATTAGATCACTAATCTAGCCTCGGGGCAAGCCCCGTTGAAAGGTCTTTGGTTGGGTGACACTTGAAGCGTGCGAGGAGAGTGATGACCAAGATAGTATTCGTCTCTCAGTCAAGGGGAGTTAGTGTCGCGGTGTTAGTTCGATCTTTAGTGAAAACTCTGGCCAGAGTATGTGGAAGAAATCCAACATTATTTGACTAAAAGATCGATGGAGTCAAACCAAGTTCATACTAGTAGGGTTGACAGTTGACCATACCCTAGACTTGACTAAGCAGCATAGTTTTGACGAAAAGATTATAACTGCAGTATTCATCATGGACACAGTTAGGGTGGCCACGACAATACTCATGTCAATAAGTTAACCACATAAGTATGATACCGAAACAGGGACGACACCTGCTGCTCGTGGTCTTTGCCATCTGGGGTTTCGAGCCACACCTGTAGTAGTGTCAGGCAGTAGGGTCTCACACAGAGTGAGACATCCATCAAGTAATAGGTAGAAATTAGGGAGAATATGCATTTGATGCAATGGATAAAAAATGCAAAGAGTTTGCAGTCAGCTCATGCATTTGGGATAAATGATCCTGAGTGCAAGTGGGAGATGTTGGGGGATGTATGCACTCGGTTCATTTGTATCGGATGCAAATGGATTTTATAAGTCGCAAAGAGTTTGCGAAATAAGGATGTGGAAATTTTGCATATGATGCACAAGGGAATTAAATGCATCGTAAATTATTTACGTACATATTTACTATAATAACGCATGGAACTGGTTACTGAATGACAGGGTTGTCCCGGTCTAAACACAGGTTCAAATCGCGTCAAAATCGGACTCAAGATGAGCCTGAAACACCAAAAAATAGGATATCAAGCTATTTGGGCACGACCCAGCCTGTCGGGGCTCGAAGTCAGCCCGCTGCAAGAGGCTGGGTTGAACCCAGACACACTGGGTATGATCCAAGCCGTCTGGGCTTGAGCCCAGGTGCCCTGGGCACGACCCAGGGGTGGGCCTTGCCCGCCCACTTGATTGCGTACAGGGCCCGCTGCTAAGAAGCGGGAAAAAGCCCGCCCGCTACTGAACAGCGGGCGGGACCCGCCCGCTCCGTACATGCGCGTCCGGCCCGACGCGTTGCAGGCGCGTGCACATCACGTGCCTGCGGGCACGTGCTAAGCACGTGTCGTGTTGGGAGCGCAGGCATGTGGGGCCCACTGCCTTGGTTTTCGAACCTGGAGGAGTTTTCGGTTTGGCTGATGCTGTATTTTGCGAAAATACAAGTTTTGACCATCTTTGAGGTCTCGTTTAAGGGGTCAAACGCTCAAAATGATGTGCCGTTTTTTCCTACGCGTTCACCATTCAGTACTACTTGATTTGATAGGTTGTATCAATTACGAAGCTCAACGGTGAGGGAGAGAAAATTCGTCAAAGTTTGGCCTTCGTGTAAGGCAAACCAATTTGATTTTTTCTCTCCAAAATGTTTAGTCCCACATCAAAAATTGAGTAAGAGGACGTGTCAGCCGCCTATATAAATAGGGGCCCACCCCCTCCTCAAAACTCGTCCCAAGCTCCAGATCCGAGTAGCTCTATTAAATGTGAGCAAGCTCGGATCTGAGCTTAAATTAAATATTCTTTTTCTCCCTAAATTTCTTCCTTTCTCCTGTTCGGGCTCTAGCAAAGCTACGAAGGAGCTCGGATCGATCCGAAATCTTGACGGAGGATCCACTCAAGGTGAAATCTTCTTTGTCGCGTGGTTGGCTAAGTGAAAAGGGTGTTGCTTGCTTCGGGACGTAGTGCGATTCGGGAAGCGGTTCGGCTTGGGACAAGGTGCGGCTCGAGACGCGGTTTGGCTCGGGAGAAGCGGCGCGGTGCCAAAGAAATGGTGCTGAAAATGACGCTTCGTTTTCTGCAGAAACGAAGTGAAAGGTATGTAGTTTAAATATTCATGCGTTTATAAATTGCAATTGTTAGATAGATCTATCCTTATGGGTTGGTCGGACCCGACCCCAGGATAGCAGAGATCTTGGCTAGGGTTTGTTCCCTTTAGGGCTAGACTTAAAATTGATTTAAGTTGGTTTTTCCACTGCTGTTTTGAAAACTTCGTCCGATCGACTTAGGCTGGACGTCGTATTTATGGCCCTAAGGACCCGTAAAACCCTTCATATACTTGTCTGACATCGACCTTGCCATCTCTTTGTAGCTCATGCGTCCAGTAGAATTTTGGTGAGATATGCTTCGTTCTGTCGCCTTTAATGTAACCACCTCATAACTGAGTGATGCAAGCAGCATTGTCCTCGAACATAGTGGTAGGTTCAAGGTCACCAGTCTTCAATCTGGTCATCACCAGGATGTGATGTACAACTGAGTGTACCAGACACATTCTCTGCTTGCTTCATGGATGGCAAGAATCTCTGAGTGATTGGATGAGGTCGTCGTCATGGTTTGACGGATCTCCAGGAAATGGTTGTCCCACCAAATGTAAACATGTACCATGTCTGTGAGTTTTTATTGTGGAGATCAGACCTGTAACCTGCATCAACATAACCAACAAGTGTGGATGATAATCCATTTTTGTAAAATAGTCTCAAATCTGTTGACCATTGGAGGTAGCACAGAAGGTGCTTACCCCCGGTCCAGTGACGCTGTGTAGGTGCTGCACTGCATCTGGCTAATAAATTTAATGCGAACGCTATATCGGGATGCATGCAATTAGCCAGATATAGAAGTGCTCCAATAACACTCAGATAAGAGACTTCTGGACCAAGTATATCATCCCTCCCTTCCAGCGTCTGGAAGGGGTCTTTATGTGCATCCAGAGATCGTACTTTTATAGGTGTATTTAGTGGATGACATTGGTCTATGTGAAACCTTTGCAACAGTTTCTTTGTATATGTGGTTTAATGTATCAGGATTCCGTCTTTTAAATGTTCAATCTGTAAGCCAAGGTAGAATTTCGTTTTGTCTAGGTCTTTCATTTCAAATTCATCTATTAGGCTTACAGATATCTCAGTGATCTCTTCAGGAGATATAATGAGGTTCAGATCGTCTACGAAGACCGCTATTATGAAGAATAATGTTCCATTTGCTCTTATAAAGATGCAAAGGCAGACTTCATTATTGTTGAATCCTTGTATACAAGGAATTCACTGAGTCTGTTATACCCAATCCTTTCCGATTGTTTAAGACCATACAATGATCTTTGAAGCTTAACAGAGTAGACGTCTCGATGTCTATCTTTTAATTCAGCGGGCATTGAAAAGCCTTCATGAAGTTTCATATAAATCTATTTATCGAAATTACCATTTAGATATGCAGTCACAACATCAATTAGCTGCATATCTAATCCTTCCTTTGATGTTAAGCTTATTAAAAATCAGAAAGTGACCGCATCTGTTATCGAGGAGTATGTTTCTTCGTAGTATATACCCAGTCTTTGGAAAAATCATTGTGCTACAAGTATTGCTTTGTAGCGTTCGATCTCATTATTTTCATTTCTTTATCTGATGAATACCCATTTGTATCATACAGGTTTGACACCAACTGGTGTCTGGACTATTTGCCCAAAAAGTTTGCGTTTCTTACGCGAGTCCAGCTCTGCTTCTATTGCTTCATTCCACTTTGGCCACTCATTTCTTCGTTTGCATTCTGAAACGGAATATGGATCATGATCATCGTCGCTTTCAGCGACGTGAATGGCAATATGAAACGCGAAGTCATCGTCGATGACTGTACTCTTTCTATCAAACACCTCCTCCGTACGTACATAATTCAATGATATTTCAGTTTCTTCCGGCAGCTCCTCTGTAGTGGATTCCGGGAGGGGTGAGGGTATGACATGAGCTCATTTTTCTATGGGGATATCGTCCCAAGGTCTCCAAGTATTTTTCTTTTTATTGGATTTTTGTCCTTGGAGCCTGGTGGTCTGCCTCTTTTCTGTTGAGGAGCATCCACTTCTGCTGCAGGTGGATTGCATCCATTCTCGGGGATGTCAATCCTAGCTGCAGTATTTGCAGCATGGATGTGTGATCTTACAATCTTCTGGTTGTCAGTGAATGAGTCCGGTAACTGATGGACAGTGTTCTGTATGTGTATGATCTTCAGTATCTCATCTTCACTTAGTTTTGTTACCAGATCATAGTCGGTCAAAGATTTTGTATCCCACGATATAATTTACGTAGCACCAGATTTTTCAGTATCTGGGCCCATTTTGGGGAAACTCGTCTCATCAAATTCACAGTCTCCAAGACGTGACTTGAATGTGTCTCCCATTTGGGGTTCTAGGTATCTTATTATTGATGGCGAGTCAAACCCTACATAGATACCTAGACGACGTTGATGACCCATTTTTGTCCTCTGTAGTGGTGCAATGGGGAGATAGACTGTTCAACCAAAGATTCTCAAGCGAGAGATGTTTGGTGGTTTTCCATATGCAAGTTGTTAGGTATTGGTGTTTCATACCAATAGTATTTTGATGATGATCACAACATTATGTTGTTGCTAATGTCCCTCATGTTTTAGTCTCGTAGTTAACATTTCAAGAATATCATTTTTGGAGACTAAATGCTTGGTGCAAGGATGGACATCAAGAGGAGCAATGCTAAAGGTTGGACTCAAGGGATGCCAAAGCTTGGAAAATGATGGGGAGCATCAAGGCATCAAGAGATTGAAGATTATGTAAGGACCCTGTGCTATAAGGAAGAAGCACTAGAGGGGGTGAATAGCGTTTTATAGAATTATAAGGAATTTATGCCAAATAAAACCCTAATTAACCAACAAATGCGGAATTAAAGAAATGATCAACAACACAAAGAAGAATGCAATGCAAACTTGCAATGTATCCTGGTTCGGTGCCATCCAAGTCAAACCCGACTTGTTACAGGTGTCCTAATCCAGCAACACCCGAGATCACACTCGGATACTCTAGTAAATACCACTAGAGCTTTCCTTTAGCCCACTTGTGGAAACCCCAAAAAGTGCAATCGACCTACAATCGATGTCCGTGTATCCCACAACCCGGGAACACGCAAATACCTTAATTCCACAACTTGGAACTAAGCACACTCTCACAAACCGAGAGAAAATACTTTTCCTTGACTCCCACAACTTGGGATCAAGCCAACCCTCTCACCAACCGAGAGTACTCAACAAATTAGAAGTATAGAGAATGAAATATACAACTTGAAATACACTCACCTATGCCTTGAATAAGAACTTACTTGTAAAGACTATAGTGTGTGTGAAGTGCTCAATGAGGGAGGAGAAATCCCTTGAGATGCTTGCCCAAAGATGAAAGAAAATCTAGCTTAGATGTGTGCTTTAAAGCATAGAGGGCAAGAGAGAATTAGAGATCACTTGAGAGGAGAAGGAGGCTTGAAAATGAGGCTTGAATGTTTTCTTAAGAGGCCAAGGATGCTCACATATTCAGCCTAACTCCTATATATATTAGCTCAAGGGAAGCCCAAAACCCCAAGCAAAAAAGACCCAGAAATCAATCTCCCAACGGCTAGAAACGGTCTGAAAACGACTCGGACAGTCGACTGTAGAAGGGGGAACAGTCGACTGATCCACTGTCGCCAACGGCTATAAACTGAAAACCACTGGCAGGACAGAGGATGGACAGTCGACTGTAGAAGGAGTCAACTGTCCACCTGGGCAGTCGACTGTTCAGCCTTCAACAGTCGGCTATTCGAGGGACAGAATCCGCAGTTTCTGTACAGCTGATCACTAAAACGGCCATAACTTCCACTACAGATATCCAAATGGAGCGATTCAAATTGCATTGAAAATATAACAAAATTTTCTTTCAAATGAACTTTGAATGGATGCAAAATTTGATCTACAGAAAAAACTGACAGTATTTTGAATCTGACTGACGGGTGCAGGAAATCTGTTATCGGCTCACGAAAACAGTCATAACTTGAACTACAGATATCTGATTGGAGTGATTCAAGTTGGGTTGTGTAACGACCACTGTCCGGTTGTACGTATATTAGTGCGTACGTTGTTTCATGTGCGCATATTCGTATTTGGTTCTTATTGTTATTTTCCGTAGATCAATCGTGTGACCGGACCCCGCATCCACATTCCTTTCGGAGGCGCGAGCGCCTGGGTACTTTCTTTTTAATTTTTGGATGTCATGGGACCAATCTATTATAACCTCCGTAAATTATTTCTACCAATATTTTAAAGAAATAGTTTTATAAATTCTGTGATTCGAATCAATTAGGAATCAGAATGTATTAAAGTTTTTAAGTATTAAAAAAAATTATTAAACAAAACAAAACAAGCTTTCAAAATCGTATTGGAATGAAACCTATAACATCTAACTAATTAATTATTGTTATGAATAGGCCCATTGGGCCAATTGGGTATCCAACCCACTATTGAAAGTTATAAATACACGGGTAGGGGGCTCTTAACCCCTTACACCTATTTCTCCCTAAATTCCCTTCACAACACGTTATCAGCACGATCACGCTCGTTGGAGGAGACGGCGGCTCGCGGAAAAGGAGATCCACAAATCGCTCAGATACAAGAAGATCGTAATCTTCTCAACGGGGAGCGAAAAGGGCATCCTTCACCAACCGTCGCCTAGATTCCTCGTCGAATCTAGAGGTAAAAATCCAAACTTTTTAGATCTAAACTTGCTTTTCTCATTAGATCTGCATGTTTTAGGATCAAAAAATTGATAAACTCGGTAAAATTCAACATTTTTAATAAGATCTGCATGTTTAAAACAATAAAAACTTGTTTTTTAGCGATCAAATTTGTTGAAAAATCCGATTTTTACCCCGCCTTTGATCCAAAAATAAAAATCCACACGCCCGTAGGGCGGAACGGCGGCGCGCTCTTTGCGCCGCCGACGGAGAACGAACGCCGCGGCCTGAAGCCGCGGCACTGTGCCGCGGCCCCAGGCCGCGGCCCAGCGCCGCGGCCTGAAGCCGCGGCCCAGCGCCGCGGCCTCAGGCCGCGGCCAGTTGCCGCGGCCTGAAGCCGCGGCCCGTCGCCGCCACGACGGACGCGCCCTACGCGGCCCGCCGTCGCGGCGACACGCCGCGGGCCCCCCTAGGGTTTCCTGAAACCCTAACCCTAACGGGCTATTTTTCGGGGGAGGCCCAAATATTAACCCTAATGGGTTGTTTTCATGGCCCAAAAGGCCAGAAAATTAGCCCATTCACATAAATTATTTTATTTATTTTTGGCCCTAAAAAGCCCAAAATATTTAAAAAGAAATTTTCGAAAGGGTTTAAAGCGGTAAAATAAAACAGTAAATTATGGATCAAAAAGGCAAAAAGTTTTTCAAAAAAAATGTTTTTTGCACGACACACACAATTTTAATTACTTTAAATGCCTGTGTCTTTGATTATCTGCGTGGTTGTATGTCGCAAATATATTATCTGCGTGGATGTGCAAATATTAGGCTATGTTTTTAGGGATCAGCCAGGTTTCCGACACCGTTTTAAATTCCTGTAATTTTTCTTCTTTTTTTTGAGAGAAATTTTGTATGTGAGGATAAATATGTAAAAAGGAAGACCGAAGGACACCAAGAAGAAGCTGAAGGCGTTCGCACAATGAAGATAGGGGCTTCTCTCTGAAGTTCCCGAGTTGTACTTTAATTTTCATGCATTTTTGATGTAACTTCGGACTGGACTCTTTTATTTTTTCGGTGTCGGCTGGCTGATCCCCATAGCCTAAGGTCATTATTTCTGTTTTCATTGTTTATGCATTAAACTGCGTGGTTGATTAATTAGCTTAAATACCATGTTTTAATGTCACAATGAAATCCCTTAACAGCATGCGTGATTGTTAATTTTTAGTAATTAATTATTCACATTACCTGAAAAAAAGCATGTATGTTAAAATCACACTAATTAAAATTCATGCCATGAAAATGACTACATTAAATGCGTGGATGTCTGTTTTATTCAGTCTTAATGATACATGCTACTTTTTCTTTACATGCTAGATCATAAAATGGCCAGACTCGCAAATGTAGACTTCTCAGTCCTGAAGGCTGATGGATCAAACTACCTGACTTGGCAGTTGGACCTGAAGTTCCATCTGCGCTCTCATGGTTTCAGTCTCACACAGACTGAAAAGGCAACAACTAGTACTGCCCCAGCTAACAAGGAGGCTTCAGTGGAAGCACCTCATACAAAGGAAGTTTCCGATATATTAAAGGCGAAAGCCATTATATATATCAGGAAACACTTAGACTCGACCTTAAAGGACGAGTACCTCACTGTAGAGGACCCTTACGAGCTGTGGGATGCACTCGAGGAGAGGTACAGACATCAGAGGGATGTCATACTCCCCCGTGCACAGTACGAGTGGACTCACCTCCGCATACAGGATTTCAAATCCGTAGCGGAGTACAACTCAGCTCTCTTCCGCATCACCTCACGCCTGAAGTTGTGTGGTGAACCAGTGACGGAGAAGATGTTGCTCGAAAAGACGTTTACGTCTTTCCACGAAAAGGACATGATCCTTATGCAACAATATCGAGAGAGGAAGTTCACAAAGTACTCTGACCTTCTTTCATGCCTGCTTATGGCTGAACAGAACAGAGACCTGTTGGTTGCCACCCACAACCTGCGCCCTCCTGGCTCCGCTCCATTGCCACCTCCTGCAGAGGCCCACTTCCAGTCTTCCCAGAAGAAGAAGACGGACAAAAAGGCAAAATTCCAGAAATGGAAAGAACAGAAGCAGCGGAAGAAGGCCACTCACCCAGCTCCTCCCCAGAACCAGAAGTTCGTGGACAAGAAGCAGAAGAGGATTCTCAACAAAGGAGGCACTCCCAAGAAAGACTGGGAGGACAAATGCTCAAAATGCGGGATGACGGGCCACTGGTCCAGAATCTGCCGCACAGCAAAACACCTCCAGGACCTCTACCAGGCAAGCCTCAAGCCTCGAGCTGAGACAAACCTGATGGAAAGCGCATCGTTGGCAGAGACCTCATGGACTCCTGAAGATTTCATGGGAGATGACACTCTCTAGATCTGGACCACTTTTATGCAACTAGCAATGTATCTTCTATTTTATGCATCGTATCTAGTTTTTATTTCCATGTCAGAACAATATTTTTTTGAGCATTTACCTTTATGAAAGTAGATCTTTTCTCTTCATTTATTGCTTGAATGTCTTTCCCTTTTTTTAGATATGGAACTTATCTGCCTAGTGGACAGTGCATCGACGCACTCGATCCTTCAAAACATAGACTACTTCACGAGTGTAAGTAGCTATTCTGGCCCACTGAGAACAATCTCAGGACCAGCAAACATAATCGAAGGATCAGGGGAAGCAATTATATTGCTCTCCGGCAACACACAAATAACACTTAAAAATGCGTTATACTCCCCTAAATCCATCCGAAACCTCCTAAGTTTTAAAGACATCCGTTTAAACGGATATCACTTAGAGACGGTCGAGGAAGATAAAAGGGAATACTTGCTTGTAACGGCTCTTACAAATGGTTCAAAACCCATTGTGGAACGTTTCAAGGGACTCCCCTCGGGACTCTACCAAACAAGTATACAAACTCCAGAAACATCCATGGTGGAGCACCTGCAGTGCCCCCAAACACCAGAATTCCAACTCTGGCACAGTCGACTGGGACACCCTGGTTCGGTTATGATGTACCGCATCATAAAGAACTCCAGGGGCATTGACCTGAAGAACCTGAAGATTCTTCAAAAAGGCAAATTCCCATGTCCACCCTGTTACAAGGGTAAACTGATCACGAGACCCTCTCCACTGAAAGTGGATGTGGAGTCTCCCAGCTTTCTGGAAAGAATCCACGGAGACATTTGTGGGCCGATTCACCCATCAAGTGGTCCGTTCAGGTACTTTATGGTCTTGATAGACGCATCAACTAAGTGGTCACATGTGTGCCTACTGTCCACCCGTAACCTAGCACTATCTAAGCTTTTAGCTCAGATAATAAAGTTACGGGCCCACTTTCCCGACCACCAGAATAAGAAACTTCGTCTGGACAATGCGGGGGAGTTTACGTCACAAGTCTTTCTAGACTATTGCCAAGCTCAGGGAATTGAAGTCGAACATCATGTAGCGCATGTTCACACCCAAAATGGGTTAGCAGAATCTCTAATTAAGAGACTGCAATGGATCGCTCGTCCATTATTACTTCAATCCCAGATGCCAGTGAATGCGTGGGGTCATGCAATTTTGCATGCTGCATCTTTAATAAAATTAAGACCCTCTGGAGGTCAGTCATCTTCTCCAATGCAACTAGCACTTGGAGCCCCACCAATTGTCTCACATTTGAGAATATTTGGTTGTGCAGTATACGTCCCCATAGCACCACCACAAAGGACAAAGATGGGTCCACAACGTCGCCTAGGCATTTATGTTGGGTTTGACACCCCCTCCATAATTAGATTCCTAGAACCCCTTACGGGGGACGTCTTTAAGGCACGTCTAGAAGACTGTGAATTCGATGAAACATCGTTCCCAAGACTAGGCTCACAGACAAAGAAGCCCGAAGCTTCAGAAAGTGTCACTTGGGATACAAAAACTTTATGTCACTTTGATCCGCCAACAAGCCAGTGTGAGGAGGAGGTCCTGAAGATTCTCCACATCCAAAACACTGTCCATCTCTTGCCGGACAAATTTAATGACAACCAGAAGATTGTCAAATCACACGTCCCTGCTGCTAACACTCCAGCTAGGATTGACATACCGCAAAATGGATGCAATCCGCCTGCAGCAGAAATGGTTGGACCTCTCAAAAAGAGAGGACGACCACCGGGATCCAAGGACCAAGTCCCTCGAAAGAGTAGGACCCTTGGCAATGGTAAACAAATACCACCACAGGATGCTAATTTAAGCCCTGCTACCCCATCTCTCCCAAACTCTCATGAAGAGGAAAAACCGGGAGAAAATGAAGTATCGATACACTATGTACGAACTGGGGAGTATTGGGACAGAAAAAGCACAACAATAGATGACACATTTGCGTGTAATATTGCCATCAACGTCACGTACTGCGACGATGATATTGAACCACGCTCTCTGACAGAATGTCAAAGCAGAGATGATTGGCCAAAGTGGAAAGCGGCAATAGGAGTGGAGTTGGATTCACTCACCAAATGCAAGGTCTTCGGACCAATAGTCCAGACACCAAAAGGTGTAAAACCTGTGGGTTATAAATGGGTATTTGTTAGAAAACGAAATGAACAGAATGAGATCGTACGCTACAAAGCAAGGCTTGTAGCGCAGGGTTTTACCCAACGTCCTGGTGTAGATTTTGAAGCCACATACTCCCCGGTCATGGACGCGATCACCTTCCGATTCCTCATTGGCATAACAGCACAAGAGGGTTTAGATATGCAACTCATGGACGTGGTTACTGCATACCTATATGGCAACCTAGACCGAGACATCTATATGAGATTGCCTGACGGTTATTCTTTGCCTGCAGCACTAAAAGAGAGAGAACGTGACATCTACTCAGTGAAACTGCAAAGATCATTATATGGTCTAAAACAATCTGGAAGGATGTGGTATAACAGACTGAGCGATTTCCTTGCACAGCAAGGATTTAAAAACGACCCAGTCTATCCTTGCATCTTTATAAGAGCAAAGGCAACATGATTTGTAATTATAGCCGTCTACGTAGACGACTTAAACCTCATCGGATTTCCTGAAGAGATCGTAAAGATTTCTAGAAGCCTGACAGAAACTTTCGAGATGAAAGACCTCGGAAAATCAAAATTCTGTTTAGGCCTTCAGATAGAGCATCTTAAAGATGGGATCCAGTTACACCAGTCAACTTACACATCGAACTTATTGAAAAAGTTTCAGATGGATAAGTGCCACCCCCTCAGCACTCCGATGGTCATCAGATCATTGGATGTACACAAAGACCCCTTCCGGCCGCTGGAAGAGGGGGAGGAAGTACTAGGCCCCGAAGTGCCTTATTTAAGTGCTATCGGTGCACTCCTTTACCTGGCTAACTGCACTCGCCCCGACATAGCGTTTGCAGTAAACTTACTAGCCAGATATAGTGCTGCACCTACACAGCGGCACTGGGCCGGAGTTAAGCATCTTCTGCGCTACCTCCAAGGGTCCATAGAATTAGGTCTATTCTACAGGAAAGGGGCATCAACTGGTTTAGTTGGTTATGCTGACGCAGGTTACAGGTCCGATCCTCATACAGAGAAGTCTCAAACCGGATACATGTTCACATATGGCGGCACTGCCATATCCTGGAGATCTGTGAAGCAGACCATGACGACCGTCTCATCCACCCACTCAGAGCTACTTGCGATCTTCGAAGCAAGCAAGGAATGCTTTTGGCTACGCTCGGTGATCCAGCACATACTCACCTCCACCGGCCTGACGACCGGCGTTCTTGTACCCACTACACTCTATGAAGACAATGCAGCATGTATAGCCCAGCTACAGGACGGCTACATCAAAGGTGACAAGACGAAGCATATCTCTCCCAAGTTCTTCTGGATGCACGACCTTCAGAAGCAAAAGCAGATTGAGGTACAGAAGATCCAATCATGTAATAACTTGGCGGATTTGCTTACCAAATCCCTGCCTACTAGTATCTTTGAGAAACTTGTATATGGGATTGGGATGAGGAGAGTGAGTAAATGTAAACTGGGTCAGGATGAGAGAACTATGAACTCATAGATACATAGGAGACTGATGTATAGATTCATAGGAAATCTGCAAGCCTGAAGCTTGGTCAGATAAGGGGGAGTCAACTGCAGAGTTGTACTCTTTTCCCTTGGCTACAGGTTTTTTCCCACTGGGTTTTCCGTAGTCAAGGTTTTGACGAGGCAACCTCGTTGACTCTGGATCCTGAAGTATCCACCCCTAGACACATCCCCAAAATAGGGGAAGTTATGGGTTAACTGTTCTTTCTTTAACAAGACAGTTACCCTAACTCGGATCCTGAAGAATCCACCTCTTATTTCAATGTTGATTGGATAAGGGGAAGTGTTATGAATAGGCCCATTGTGCCAATTGGGTATCCAACCCACTATTGAAAGTTATAAATACACGGGTAGGGGGCTCTTAACCCCTTACACCTATTTCTCCCTAAATTCCCTTCACAACAATTATCATTTTATAACTAATAATTAGTGAGTAACTAATTATTGTTAAGTTTTAGAAAATCAAACTGGATCCAAACGTAATCAAATCCGAACTGCCCCTCCATCTCAAACGTTCACAAACCCGCACGTCACGTTCCCCATCATCCCCACGTACTACACTCCCATGTCCTCTCTCCTTAACCCTATAACTATATTTTCCCCTAGGCTTCGAGGCAAGCAAGAGAATCACAGTCCATTTCCGTGCGCCCTAGCCTACACACATGCCCCCAACTCTTGCAACCTACATCTACCCCTAGGCATGTACGCAACCTAGCACAACCTAGGCTTTTATTTTGTGCGCCCCCAGCCTTCCTTCCCAACGCCCGAAGTCCTGCAACCTTCTTCCTCCTCGCGAGAAACCCCACAAGGCCGAAACCCTCCCTTCTTCTCACAGTTGCAACAAGCCCCGACCCATCCCTCTCTTCCTCGACGGCCGAAGACCACTCCGACCAAGCCCCTCCAGCGGCCTCTGACCTTGCACAGCCACTAGCACCGTCCCCTGTCTCCCATGTTCTCCCCCTCAGCCCGTACACCTTCACCTCGAGCCCCCGACGACCAACGAAACCACTCCGACCTACAGCCCTTTCCCACGCCGCCAGCATCCCCCTCGAACCCCCAGCCCGCCTCCGAGCAATTCAGGCGCCCTCCGACCTTCTGTTGCCAAACCCGCAGCACACCCCGACGTCAGCCATACTCTGCCACTCACCGTCGACATCGAAGCCCGCCGCCTCTACTCTACCACCGACGTCATCGCCTCTCCGACGTCGCCTTTCACCTTCCTCCGCCTTTATCTTCGGCGCAGATCGACAACCACCAGACCAACACCCTTCCCGAAGCCTCGACACCGTCGGACGTTGCACCGCAGCAGTCGCCGACCACCCTCCCGGTCGCCACCGTCCTAGACGACGCTGACCTCCCCATGCAACGTGGCATCAGCAAGGTGAAAGTGAGATCATATGTATGCATGCATGCGGCTTGATAATACACAAACTTACTTTTGTTATTGCTTCACATAGACTGTGATGTTACATACACGATATTTCTAAATCTAATAATTATACATACTATCATAGTTAGATAGTAATCATAGTATTATGGTAAACTGTAAGTTCTTTAATATTTTCTTTTATCAGTAAGTTATAAACCATAAGTTAATTATATATTTATATCACCATGTTAGATATGTACAGTAACATTTATTTTAAATTAGTGGTTTAGGGTTACCATAAGTTGTTAGGTATTAAAAACAACAGTACCCTTATAATAGATCTAATAAACTGATTCGAGCTGCTAACTTTATACCATAAACTTGTTGACGCAGAAACTTTCGCGCCGTCCATACAATCCCAACGACACCCAAATTCATCGGAAACAGGCAAGTGTGCAATTAAATATGAATTTTTGAAGTTGATAATACTTACGTCATTTTTTACTTTAATCTGTATATCTTGAAAACTGTACGTAAAATGATGCATGAAACTGTTTCCATAATGTTCAAGACTAAAAATGTCACATTTTGACATATAACTTGATATGTTTTAATTTTAGATATTAGCAGAGAAAATTGTTCCATGTAACCAGTAACCCGTCTCGACATTCCTTTAATTTTTATAAATGTTGTAAATAAGGAAATATTGACGACTTTAAATGAATGAACATCTTGCTTGGTCATTAGAGAGTGACATCATGAAATCGTGCGCCTCGAAGGCGAATTCGTGACTTTCGTGATGTCGTGTGAGTCGACTAGGCTGGCTCGTGTTCCGGCAAAACTTTTGGGTGGGGTTAGGGTTGAACGGTCACTAAGCGTATGTAGGGGTCATGTCTTCAAGAACACCACCTATATGGTGGGTTAGTATCAATCACGATTATACCCCCGTGAGAAGAATGACTTACTCATCACGTCTTAAAGGCGGGAACCCTAAGAGTGAATAGAAGACACGGACATGAAATTACAAATTGCCATGCCAATAAAATAAATGTCATCATTTTACTTCAACCTGCTTAGAAACTGCCATGCTAGGAATGTTTAATTTTACTTCGCATTTAAATTGTCATCCCTTAAAATGTTGTTGTGGAAACCTTGTATGCTAATAATCGTCATTTCTTAATTCATATTATATGCACACTTTGCCTTAGTTTCTGACCCTTTCTTGCAGACCTTGCTGACATACATTCATGTCTTTTTGAATGTATGTCAGATCTTGAGCTAGGAATTCGCCGTTGACGCCGATCCTCTCCCTGCGGAGACTAGTGGACTCGCCGCTGCTATTTCCTTTTAGTGCTTTCAGTTCTTGTTGTTATTGTTTAGAGTGCGTTCTCTGTTGCTACTTCAGCCCAGCTGTGGCTTTGTTGTTTAATTCGTGTACGAACTTTTATCTCTGGATGTGGCATTTATCTTTTGAATGTTTTCTGATTGTTCTGAAACACAAATGCAAGGACCTCCCCTGTGTTTTTATCACAGACGCTTATTGGACTCGAGCTTCATCGCTCCAGTTCAAGCGGACCACGTAACGTTCTCGCTTCCAGTATCTTTTGGGAAGCGGGGCATTGCAGGTTGGAAAGCTTATTGAGTTAGTTAACTACTGCAGGTGGTTTGGATGAAAAATTCCAACTACAAAAAAATTGGCATCAGTTTGAAGGCAGACTGGTCAGAAAAACAAAATACAGCTTCAAACAGATTTGGTCTCTGTTTAAAGATAGTCGACTACTGAAGGAAAACCAGTCGACTGGTTTTCCTTCATCAGTCCCCTGTTATGAATCAAAAGTTCAGATTTCAAGTATTCAAAGCCTAGAAGCATATGGGGTCAACTAGAGGCTATACAAATGATGTGTATATGTGGTATATGTGCCTCTAAGTAGTTCTAATTCAAGGCTTAACATTCTAAGACTCACAAAGAAGTAAATACTAAAGATTACAGTGAATATCCTTACTTCTTCATGGTCTTGAGTCTTTTAGTTGTATGTCTCGAATGTCTCCAACATCATCTAGTCTTTGATCCTCAAGATGTTCTTTGACGCTTTTGAATCATCCATTCCTTCTTCTCTTTGAATTGAATCTCCATTCATTTGTTGATGCCATTGGCTTGAGGTTTGAGGTAGCATTTGAGTTCTTCAAGCCAATGCTTCACCTTTGTTGATCTACCAAGTTCTCCACTTGAATCAACACGTGTAGTCACTTTTGATCTTCTTGAATCTAATTGGTGACTCTTTAGCTAACTGCAATCATATGGGTTAATCACAATGATTTATGTTTGATCATCATCAAAACCAAGGTGGAGAGCCCAATACTCAACATTCTCCCCCTTTTGATGATGACAACCCAAATATAAACAAAATAAATAATTGTGCATTAAATATACTTACTCCCCCTGCAATGATGCCAATCAAGTTAATATCAATAATCAATATCATCATTAAGCAGTTAATAGTGTGCGTATCACATGAGGTTGTGTATATATCACATGAATGACAAAAAATAATATGCATACACAATACAAATCATATAGGTGATACACATCATAAAAACGAGCATGATTACCAACATATACCAAATGTAATCAATATACACCAAGGTAATCACCAATGCTCCCCCTGAATCATATGCATGATCAATCATACGTAAAGGCTATATGATTCAAGTTATTGTTTAACACTCAACATTTAATTAGCACAAAGCACATCCTTTGTTTATTTCTGTCCCCCTTGGGCATTATCCAAAAGGCATGGGGGCATAGAAACAACAAATGCCAAAATAGAGTGGAAAACATAAAGATATATGTAATGTAAACTATATAAGCTACCACTTGAAAATAAGATATCAAAATAAAGATATCAATTGCAAGAGCAAATATCCAACAACAACTCAACTACCCTCAATTATCACAAAAAGATAAGAAGTAAGCATATGTGATAAAAGATTACAATAGATACTAATTATAAAGAGCAGTGTGAGCAGTGTTAGAAAAGTGACAATAACATAATTAGAAGTAGCTACTAACTATAAATATGATAAAAATATGGATAACAATGCAAAAATCATGACATCACTTGTGAAAGAAAAACAAGTGATCAAATAGTGTCAAGTACACAAACAAGCTCAATTATCACAAAATTTATAACATTAAGCATAATGTGATATACTATCCTTGGGCAATGGCATGTCATATGACATGAACATGATTAAAGACATACTGGTAGAATCATTATCATCACAATGACATAGATCAACAAATAATATCAATAAACTGAGATCTAAGCCAAACATAGCAAAAAAAAATGCAACAAACATGACTATGGAAATTTTTAGCCACGTGTACCAAGTTATGTTATGAAATAATAACTCAAATTAAGTTCTAATGATCATAATACCAATGAACTAATCACTACATGTCAAAATATATCAATTGAAAGTGAAGTGACAACAAATGGTGAAAATATAATCAAAAGGACATGAATAAAATCACAATCATGGTTCTGAACCCATTACTCAAAATAAAATATAATGAGCACACTAACATACTCAAAGCATCACAAACTGTAATTACATCAAATGATCACATCTAGCACAAACCATCTCAAATAACTCATAAAAGAGTGAAAATAGACGTAAGAGATGTGAGATGACAAAAAATAAGTATAATGGCATGTGCTAAACTCCACAAAACATCTCCAGAAGTAAGTATACCAATTCTAAGTGAAGTATGCGATGTGGGGTGACAAGGTGATAAAAATGTATGAATATCAATATCAATATCATGCAAAAGTGTTATGCCAAATAGAGATATTAACTTCATAAAAATTATGGCATACACAATTCTAGCACACTAGGATACTAATTGAAACAATGTTCAAAAGAACCATAGTACTAGCATGCATTCCAGAATAGATACTCACAGAATGAGTTAATGATAAGCATGGAATGACATGAGCTTAAGCAAGATAAGCACTATATCATAAGCTCGAAACTAGCATCAATCAAGAGCATGTAAAGATGATATCCAATATAAATAGTCTAACAAAGTATGCAAAACAGGCAAATAATACCAAGATCATGACATCACTTGTGAAGGAAACCAAGTGAACAAATAGAGACATGTTCTCATCCTAGCTCAATTATCACAAAGGATTCAATATGAGGCATAATGTGACAAAACATCTTTTGAGCAAAGGCATGGAGTTTGTCATGAGCAAAGATATAAGGCATAATGAAGATAGTCTATGTTCAAAGTCACAAGGTAGGACATAAACAAATAAAGTTACCATGAGCATTACATGCATGCATACCGATTGTGCGAATAGAACAAAAGCTTATGTAATCACAATTTGATCGGAGGTAGCATTAATAAAGTCATAGTGCATCAGGATGTATTCATGGAAGAATATCTATGACAAAATATACATATCATTATACACAATATAAAACTTTTATGATCTTGTATAGCACAAATTATCTTCAACATCTCATAAAAACAACATACAATATGGGCATAAGATGAGATATAATTATTGTGAGAAATATAGCATGAAGATCACTAACCAATATGCATGAGTGTTATGACACTTGTGAAAATATCATACATGAAAGATTTAGCTATATACAAGAAAGATCTCTCAAATAAAGTTATAACTAAACATTAGTCATGAAGCAATTTAAAATGACAAGTAACATACATTGATCACCCCAAATCATATCAATATGTCTCATAAAGATAACCATACCAACTGTAAGAAAAGTATGAGATGTGTGGTGATACAATGAACAAATATGCATAAAGATCCTAAATCAATTAATCTTATTCATGGCATGAATTATATATAACATGATGAAGTATAGCATGCCATAAGGAAATGAATGATTAGATTTGGAGATTTAGGGCTTTTGAATGAAATGAGAGCTTGAGCCTTGAAATCAAATCAATAGAGTTTAGAGGGTTCCAAGAGTTCTCTAATGGAACAATAAAAGCCAATTTTATAAGCTCTTTACAAACCCCCAAAACGATTTACCCAAAACCTTCAACAGAATCAGCTGGAAAAGGCTCAATGGCTAAAAATCTTGACAGGACAGGCGACTGATGTGGTATCTACAGGCGCCTGTGCCATGGACAGGTGACCGTGAAAACAACATCAGTCGTCTGGCCGAAACATGCATAGCTTGCCAAACACAAAGTGTTAGGGCAAAGAATCAACAGGCGACTGAAGAAGCATTCACAGGCGCCTGTACCATAGGCAGACGACTGTGAAACCAACATCAGTCTTCTGACTGAATGATGAAAAGTTAGGGATCTTTGGGCAATAAAGACACATGCGACTGACTAACAAGTCACATGCGTCTGCAAGGAGCCAGGCGCCTGTATATTGTACAGAAGTCGCCTGTTAGAAATGGATAATGAAAACCCAAAGTATACTATCAAAAACGTGTGCATGGCAGACGACTGTAGAACGAATTACAAGCGCCTGTAAGGAGACAGGAACCTAAAACTTGTTCAGCAGTCGCCTAAAAATCAACCAAAATGTACATTTAGGCTTTTTGATTAGGTTTACGGGTTTATTTGGGGTTCCTATATATTGGAGAGGGCTTAGTTCATTAGAACTTCTTGGATCCATTGAAGATCATTTGAGCATCATTAAGCCACTCTCAAATGCTCTCATTTCCCTCTTAGAGCTCTATTTCTCTCTTCATGCATTGAAGCTTAGCTCAAGAGAAATCATCCCAGTGCTTTCAAGCAAATCTCATCACTTAGATATCATCTTCCTTGCCTTCTTCTTCATATGAGTAAGTTAATCATCAAGTCATATGTAAGAGTATTTGTTTTACTTTGTTTTCTTTGAAACCATATCTTTTTGTGTGAGAGATAGTTACTCTCTGTGTGAGAGTATAACCTTCTATGTGAGAGTTGGTTGAGACCTCTCTTTGTGAGAGTTAGAGTTTCTTTGTGTGAGAGCAAGGATTTCTCTGCGTGAGAATCCAAAATCCTCTGTGTGAGGTATCTCTGTGTGAGATTGTATTCACTTCTCTTTGTGAGAATTATAGTGGATATTGACGTGGCTGGACGTACCCAAGTTTTGGGAACCAGGGTCAAACCTTGTGTTTGCTTTTGAATTGATTGTGTTGATTAATTCCTTTTGCACTTATTATTCCGTATTTGCAAGTTAAATTTTAATTGCACAATTTATAGCCATTACTTTATTCACGCCCCCTCTAGAGATTATTGTTAGTATTACAAGGGTAAGACGGTCCTTACACAAGTTGCATTGGAGAGAGACTCTGACCTCCAGAGGGTCTTATTTTCATCAATGCTGCCGCATGCAAAATTGCATGTCCCCATGCATTCACCGGCAAATGGGTTTTGATTAATAATGGACGTACAATCCATTGGAGTCTTTTTATCAATGACTCTGCCAACCCGTTTTGGGTGTGAACATGTGGAACATGATGTTCAATTTCAATCCCATTTGAACAATAATTTTGAAATGACCGGGAGATAAATTCCCCAGTATTATCCAGACGTATTTTATTTATTTGGTTGTCTGGAAAATGCGCACGTAATTTTATTATTTATGACAGTAGCTTTGCAACAACCATGTTACAGGTCGATATTAGACACACATACGAGTATTTTGAGGATGCGTCAATCAGTACCATAGAGTACAAAAATGGCCCACTTGGGGGTGGATAGGTCCACATACATCTCCTTGTATTCTTTCGAGAAAACTTGGAGATTCTATACCCACTTTTAGTGGTGATGGCCTTGTTATTAATTTCCCCTTGAAGTAAGGGATGCAAGGGAATTCTCCCTTCTGAAGAATCTTCTAGTTCTTCAAATCATGTCCATTGGATTGGGATAAGATGCGATGCATCATCACCGATCCAGGGTTGCCAAGTATATCATGCCAAAGTAAAAATTTGGCTGATGTTGGCCACTTCAGGTGCTCCATTAAATTAGCTTCATCTCTTTGAATCTTCGTATGGAAGAGGCCTGATAACATGCTCTCATATCATTCAAGTAAGGATTTTACTCCTTTTTCTTAAGACGTTACATACAGAAGTTCTTTTTCATTTACATTTGTTGTTTCTACATGGAATCCGTTTAAACGTATGTCCTTGAAACTCAATAAGTTTCTATTTGAATTCGGAGAGAATAATGCATCCTTTATTTTAATTTCAGTTCCATTTGGGAGCAACAAAGTTGCGTTCCCAGAACCTTCAATAATATTTGATAACCCTGAAATGTTACTTACATGGTTTTTATTTGGTATAATGCTATGAAAATAGAATTTATATTGAAGGATCGTATGTGTCGAAGCACTGTCTACTAAGCAGTCATGAGAGCATTGCATCTATTAAAAGATGAATCATATACACACATTTACTTTTCAGAGACATAATCAAATTTTATTCAAACTATTTCAGAAATTCAAACAGTTCTCATAAAATTTATTATTCTAAACAAAGATGAATAAAACAGCTAATCAAGCAGGTCATCTCTTTCGAAGTTGTCAGCTGTGAACTTGATTGGAGCATTTGTGGTCACCAGGTTTGTTTTAGCTTTCTTTTTCATGTTTTCTTTATATAATTCCTAGAGATGCCGCGGAGTTCTGCACACTCTAGACCAGTGTCCTTTCATACCACAGCTATTGTACTGGTCTTCACATTCCCTTTTAGGTGGGGGTGCATCAGTTCTGTTGTTGTCGTTTCTGCACCAGGGGAACTTCCGTCTCCCTTCATTTCTTTGCTGTTGGACCTACCCGCTGGCCTTTTGTTCGGCCCCCATTCTGTGGTTTTCCTTTCCTTTTATTATCTTTCTTCTTTTTAGAAGAAGATGCATTGTGAGCTTCAGGTAGGGGGCAGTGCCAGGGAGGCGCATATTATGAGTGGCGAGGAGAAGCTCTCTGTTTTTTTCAACCATGAGTAAACATGATAGCAGCTTGGAATACTTGGTGAACTTTCTACATCAGTATCACATCCTTTTCGTGGAAAGACGTGTACGTCTTTTCCAGCATGCGATCTTATGAGACTTTTTCACCGCACAACTTTAGGTGTGAGGTGATGCTTAAAAGAGCTGAGTTGTACTCAGATATGGACTTAAAGTCCTGTAATCTCATGTTCTCTCACTCATATCGTACCCTTGGAAGCATAACATCTTTCTGATGCTTATATCTTTCCTCAAGGGCAGTCCACAGCTCAAGTGGATCTTCGACCGTAAGGTATTCAGCCTTTTGATATGTATGTATTTTACACATTTATTCTCATACATTCATATCATGTTTCACCCTTCAAATCTCAATTTTATACGTTTTTCGATGACTATTTGGAACTATTTCACTTTCGGAGCGTTTATGTTGATTTTAGGGAATTTGGAGCGAATTGGAGCGATATGGTGCAATCTGGAGATGAAGTCATGATTTATGATGCAAGACAAACAAGAATACCCTTGGATATAAGTTGGTAGCCAAAATACAAGGAAGAAAGATCTATGAAAGTTGGAGCAAAGAAGAAGAACAGACAAAGCCAAAACACATGAAACGCCAAAGATTTACGCACTACATCCATATTGTTTTGATTTCTGCTATAATTACAGAGGTCATCTCAACCTGATGATATTTTTCAGTCTTAGTAGACTTCATCACGGTTCCAACGCCGCCAAGAACACGCCAAACAGAGGTCGGATGAATTTTCTAGAATTTCTACAAGATTGGGTAGCAGTGCTTGAATTTGCGTATCAGTGTCACTCGACCGAGTGAGATCCCACTCGACCGAGTGACCAGAAAAAAACAGAGTGCTGATTTTTGCAGTTTCTGCAGGACATCCCACTCGACCGAGTGACATTTTCACTCAGCCGAGTGCGCTGGCGGCCAGAAATCTGAAAATCTGTTACAACTAGGGTTTTGGATATTTTGATCCACTTTTTCTTAGGGATTTGGGGCACATATAAATAGAACTGTGTAGTCTTCATGGAGGGGGAGTTCCTATTATTATTATTGGAGACTTTTTAGAGGTTGGGCCATGCCCTAGACCCCCTCTTGGATCTAAAATATTGTTTCAGATTGGATTTCTTCACGTTGTTATTGTTATTTGAATCATTGATTTGATATCTTTTTACATGCAAGCAATGTTTCCTATTGATTTCTATATCATTATTGCTATGCTTGGTCGATCTGTGTTCTAGGGAAAGGGATGAACCCTATGGATCTAGGGGTTGATATGTGAAATCTATTGAAAACTCATGTTACTAAACTTGTTAAAGGGTTAGATTGCGATTAATTTACTACGGATAGATATGGATTTATATTCGATTTTGAGAGCTCGACGGATGATCTTGATCCAAGGAAAGCCCTAGATATTTGATTTAGGATTACAATCGAAATTCCCTAGACTTGGTATGCGGCAGCGACCAAAGCTAGCATTTTTATTGCTGTCCTATACTCATATTCATTGCACGATGGTGAACGAGTACGCACTATTACGATCTAGATCCAAACTCAAGGTGCGTGACAGCGAGCTTGAGTTGGGATTGGACATAATTTCCGATCTTAATGCTAGTTGTTTAGATTAGGCTTTTGCGACCGCGAGGCTCTAGTTTAGATTGCTATAAACTTGCATAGCGCGATGACTCGTCTCGAAATGTGTGAGCACTACTCCCAAGTGTAGGAGATCGATCAAGTAGTAAACCTGGAGAGTCAGATGTCGAATCCACGGGACAGTCGACCTGTAAATCAAAAGAATCAGTTTCTTAAAATTAATAAATCGATGAAAATCTACCACCTTTCGAAGGTGAGATAATCGTGATAGTGGGTTTTAAGTAAACGAAAAAGTAATACTAAAACGTGTACGGAGAGTCGATATAAGAAACCAATAAGAGGAGCATGTGCCGGTTGTTATTTTGTTAGGGTATGTGTAATCAATGGCTATCAACGTCTTTTCTATAACTCAACGTTTCATCCCGCAAGGGTATGAGAAAGTCGGAAGATATAATGATACAAGAACATTCAAAATGCCTTAAATAATCACGTAAATTACTATCTTCTTAAAGAATTTAAATTCATGTGCCCGCAAGGGTCACGACTATGTCTGCAAGGGTCATGCCACGAATAAGTCTGCAAGGATCAGATTCGATCCAAGTACACCAACAAAGAAAATACTTGAATAATACGTGAAGAATCTAGCAAAATACGTGATATAACATGTGAAATAGGGCGAAAAGAAGTGAAAACAATAGATTACAACACCCTAACTACATCACAACCAACACACGAGGGTATTAGCCACGCTTGGAGAGAAGAAAACTCAATTTCATTAGCAAATACATGATCAAAAGGTCAAAATACATGCTAAAAACGTGAAATACAAGAGTAAAGTTGAGATTTCTATCACCAAAACTCCTCAAAAAGCCTCTGAATTTCTTCTGCAAGACACTCTCTTCTCTATTTCCAAAGGCCGAGAAAATCTCACGAAAATACGCTCTGTAGCCCCTCCAATACGCTCAAAATACGCTAAAAACTGATGATGTATACCCTCGAAATACTAGGGTATTTATAGGAATATAATGTCGGTTGTGGATGCTAAAAATTCGCTCAAATCTGCTTAAGAACCCACAACCCTAGCCGGCGCAAATCTTAACCGTTGGATTGAAGTGGGATCTGCTGAGGAGTTGCCGCATGTCCAAGCGGGTTCGGATCTACGCCCACTCCGTCCGCATCCGCTTCGTCAATACGAGAGGTCTTCAGATTAAATTGCAGCTGTTGTATCTTAAATCGGATAGCTTCCAGCACTCCATGTCGCCGCTTCTGTTTGATGAGTTTGATTCGAATGCGGGATGCGTCAAGGCCGTTGGATAAGAAATCGGACGCCTTGGATCTCGCCACGTCACCCTGAGGATTATGCATTTCGGGCGGCTTCATTTCTCGTCTGTTGGATCCTCGATCATGTGAATTAGAGCCAGCCATGTCGATCTGCAGCGTATGTAAATCGCTCTTCATTTACGAAATCGAGCGCCTTCGATCCAGATCGTTGGATTAGAATCTGATGGCACACAGGAGGCCGCGTCGCCCCTACGCTGGAGCTTTAGATAAGGCGGGCAAGTATTGGATGAATGCCACGTATCCCCTGGGAGCGGGCCTTCATATTCGAATCATCTCGTTTCGTGGTCGTTGGATCGAGCTTCTGCGGCTGCGATTCGACCACGTTTCACATTCATCTTGTGCGTCGGATGAAGAATGTACGACTCCAATTGCGCCACGTGGTGGTGATGGATCAGCGCGCGTACGGTGCGACTGTATATCCGTATTTTAGGCGTATTTCAGCCGTATTTCCTCAATTAATTGGTATTCTGCATTCAAAAATTCATAGAAATTAGCACTGATCTCAGAAAAATACAAATAAATATTCGTTGGAATAGTGAGATCGAGATCTTCATATGAAAAATAAAAAAGGACAGAAATACTTCAATATATTGACGGTTTGTGCTTAAAATGAGAATTTGCTCTAATAATAAAGGATATTCAAAATACGATAACATTAGAGACCAAATAAGTGACATGTATGCACAAAATGGGGCTAAATGAGGGGGTTTAATATGTAATATTTACCATGAATCATGCAACAGCGTGTGCCTGTTCTCCAATTAGTTGCGGCAAGTTCAACTTAAACCAAGTTTAATTGCATGGTAATTCATAGCTCACATTAATGACTTGAAAATCTGTTGTGGGGTTTCCCTAGCCCTGGTCTCTAGACATTCTTACTAATTGAATTTACAACCAACATCTTTATGACCGGCGCCCCGCTCGAGTCGCGGTGGCGCGGTGTCGTTTACCGCAAGTTTCACGGTTAGTGTAGGGTGCGGGAATATCGAACTCAGGGAGGCGAGGTTGTGCTTGGGTCAGGTAGGACCTAAATCACCCCGAGGGGCGAGCTAGACCGAATCGGTGAATGGTTGTCACGAAAGGAAATAAATGGGTATGAACAATTAGAAAGAAAACCCGGGACTTTGGTTTCCTACCCGACGAGAGACTCTCGCCGATGCGGCCTACGGGTATGGATAGCGATCGGGATTAGGGTCTAATGGTGAGACGTTGCCTCTGAAAGTGGTACCGGCGTCCCATGGGCCCGATATTCCGGTCGGTGCCCAGGATGATACACCGGACTTCCCGGATTCGATCAGTGGGCACTCCCATATCCATTAACACTGATCGATCCCGGGAGCACTAAGCCCGCAACGATATCTCCCAACGTCTCATCCTGCCGCTCCCGCGTGCAAGGATTCGGCGTCTATGCTAAGGGTGTGAGCTATGGCTAGGGAGTCAACCGCCAAGTTTATTCCCCCTTGGCCCAACGGTCAAAGGCGGTCTTTTTCCCGCCGATGACAATGAAACACCCCGCGTAACCGTTAGATTCCTACTCCCTATCGATTTCCTAACCCTATGGACACATCGGGAAGAGCCCCCGAAGGGGTTTCCACCAAAATCCCAGATTTGGGAACTACTCACAAAAATTCATGAAAAAGCGATCTAAATGAAATTTAACCGTTGGAATCATAATCGGACAATTACAATGCGGAAGTAATAGAGTAGTAAAGACAATACTAAAATTTTAGAAAGATCTGAAAACTTACAAAAGAGTAACAATTACAGCCGTCACAAGGAAATAAAACAGTAGAAAAAATAACAGCTCTCGTTTCTGGAACCCTAGGGGTTCTATTTATAGACCGCCGCATCAACCGATCGGTTGACAAGTCAACCGATCGGTTGAACCGTTACAAAATAATAACAGAAAACGGCGAGCTTTCACCCGATCACATGAACCGGTCGGGTGAGTTCTTGAGTGACCGGTTGGATCTTGGAGCAGTCGGGTGAATCGATCGGGTCGACGTCCGTGTCTTCAGCTCTTCTTCTTCAGCTACAGATGAACCGATCGGGTGAGAGTCACCCGATCGGTTGGCGTTTTGCTTCGAGAAAACAGAGAACAACCCCCGCTGAACCGGTCTGCGAACCGGTCGGGTGGCTTCTTTGTGAGCTGCGGCAGAGACCGGGTGGTGCACGCGTGCATCACCCGATCGGTTGGAGATGCCCAACCGACCGGGTGAGGGGCTGAAAGATGAATTCTTTGGCGGTTGACCCCCTGGATCACGCGTGACTTCTCCCGTTGCTCCGGGGACTTGGGATATCATCGTTAAACGTCCCCTACGTGGTCAATCCCCTGCAATCATGGAAAAACAAATAAAAGTGAAAGAAAACGGGAAAATACACAAAAACAAATAAGAGACGGCGGAAAAACACGGAGAAACACAAAAGAAAACGTGCGTGAATATATGAAATATAAACGCACGTCAAAATCCCCCAAGCTGAACTCTTCCTCGTCCTCGAGGAAGACGAGTGAGAGTAGGAGCTCGGAAGGGAAAAATAGAGAGGAAGAAAGAAAAATAAAGCTCTAAGCCCTAGATCGTCCATCAGAGCCATCAAAATCGAAAACGACACACCAAGCAAGCAAACGTCAAATCACACCACTAAACCTAGGAAAGCGAGTCCAATTAAGTGTCGTGGGTCCACGCAGTGAAGCGCGAGTGAGCGTGGTCGTGTGCTAGCAAATGGTGATGCTTTCTACGATGTGCTATGAGGCTCGATATACACAAATCCAAGATATGACCCAAAATATCGATCCGAATTGAATTAAGCGGCGAATATAAGCTCAAGCATGCATGAGAAGAGAGAGAATAGAAGCGTATCATGCATCGGGGACTCCACAACTAGGGTTAAGGAAATCACGCCACTATAGCTTAGATACTAGCTAAAAAGTCCCTAAGCCAAGTGTTTTCGATAACGACGGGGGTTGAGATGATGTGGAGAAGAACACTCGGTGCAAATTCTCGCCTTCCCTTTATTCTTGGCAAGTATGAAAAAATATTCACACTGGAATTTTTTTGGGTTTTGGGCATTTGTATTTTTTTTTTGGATTTTCGGCTATACACAATTTTTCTTTTCTTTTCTTTTCTGGGTTTTTCTTTTCTTTTCTCCATTTTTTTTATTTTTGGGGGTTTTGGCTATACACATTTGTACTCTCCCAAGTGGGAGAACGGTACACGACGAGGGGATTTGCACCAAGTAAAACAAAAAAGAAGTCGAAATCTAAACACTCGGGCAAATGGAACTACTCTTGCTGAATAGAGCATAGGCTAAATGGGTTATCCTAGTCCTTAGTTGTGGAATCCCGACGCATGCGAATTGAAGTATACGATATAAATATAGCATGCATATAGTGGGAACAAATACCGCATATTCAAATCGGAGCATGATAATCTAGGGGTCATTCCTGGACAGGTATATAAAGTAAAATCACAAAGCAGAAGCACACCAAATGCTAGTCACGACACACGACTCACAAAAAGCTAAGTGGACCCACGATGCGTGAAATGCAAGAGGACTCGAAATCCTAGGGTTAGTGAGTGTGATTATCGATGCAATTCTAGGTGTGTGTGACTTTGTGGCGATTCATCATAGGATTCATTTCTAGGAGAAAGAGTAAAAGAAGAAGAAAAGAAGAAAAAAAATAAAAAAACGATGAAAACGACACAAAAAACGAAAAAGATGGACACAAACGACGCACACAGTGTGACTCCCCCAAGCTGAAGTTTGCATTGCCCTCAATGCAATATGAGTGAGTACGGGAGGGCAATGAAAATGGGGGGGAATACGCACCGACATAAAAAGAAATGAAAACGAGGAAAACACATAGATGAAACTGAAAAAAAAGAAAGAAAGATCAAAATCAAAATCAAACAACACGAAAATAAAAATAAAAATAAAACCACACGACACGACACTCAAAAACGAAAAAGAAACACACACACAAAAATGAGAAAAACAAACAAAACACGACAGCACACCAAAATAGACGTCCCCCAAGATAGACCAGAAAGTGCTAGCGAAATGATGTGATCGATGAAATGCAGAGATGTGCAAGGGGGAGTCAAAAACAAAAGAGGTGAAATCAGAAAACGACACGCGAATTGTCCCCCCCTCCGACAGAGACAAAGCAGGGCCCCCAAAAGACAGATAAGCACAAATATGGGGGGCAGAAAGGGGGAAAGAAAGATCAAGCAGGGGCACCACCCTCCGGAGGTGGTGACGGGGGCCTGCGCTGAGGACCAGGGGTCGTGGGGGGTGGAATGTGGAGCTCGGAGACGTCGGGTGGGTCTTCGCGGATGTGGCGAATGAAGCCCTGAAGAAAGGGGAGGTCTTGGTTGACGGACTCCTCGGTTATCCGACCACCCTGCCCAGCTAGGAGGATCATAGCCATGAATCGATCGGCTTGGTCTTGATGAGCGGGGGGCTGTGGTCTTGTGTGTGTGCGAGTATGTAAAAGTACAATGAATCAACACAAACACGAAATACGGCCAACGAGCAAATGGAATATCTGGGGTAAAAATAAAATTAAGGAAAGGAGCGAGTTTACCCAAATGAGATGAAGATAGTTGCTCGTAGACGTCCCGATGCTACTCGATTGGAGCACGCTGTGAAGCCGCAACGATCTCTTCAACAAGTTTCGATGTTTGGGAAGGATGGGTGAAATTTATGGTTTTGTGTGCAGGGAGATGGCGGGGGAATGGAGGGAAATCGATGGTTGACAGGTAGGGAGATGGCGGGGGAAGACGATCGAGGTTGATCTTGGGGAAGAAAGAAGGCAGGCGCACGAGAGGAGTCAAAACGACGGCGATTTGGGCGATCGGGCGAGGGTGGAAATGAACGGGTGTCGGGGGGGTTTATATAGAGTTTTAAGTCGAACCGATCGGGTGACTTGTTACCCGATCGGTTGACGGTTAGGTCGAAAATTTTGCCGAAGAAATGCTACAGGCAACCCGGTCGGTTGACTTATCAACCGATCGGTTGGCCGCTCCACTCATTTTCCCGAGAACTTAGGGCTGCTCACCCGGTCACGTCAACCGATCGCGCTCGAACTCAACCGATCGGTTGATATTCCACAAAAATTTCCGAGAGTTCTCCCCAGCTCACCCGGTCTGCCACCCGGTCTCTTCATTACTCAACCGATCGGGTCATATGGGGACAGAGCTCGGCATGTATCTGATACATCCCAACCGATCGGGTGAGTTGTCACCCGATCGGTTGGGGCCTTTTTCCTGCAAAAACCAATAGATTTGTTTAAGTCCCCGAACGGATGTTCTCGCGGCTGATTTTATTTATAAAAATAGATAAAATAAAGTAAAAAAATAACGCTAAAAAGTGAAAAAAAGTTTAGAACATGGGTTGCCTCCCATGAAGCGCACTTGTTTAACGTCATTGGCTCGACGCCCGCAAGAGATGCTCACGGTGGCTGATACGGGTGATGCCCAAATTTCGGCATCTCTTCCTCATTGGAGCTGAAGGCGCTTGGAGTAGTCAGCGGCTGGAAAAATACTTGCTCGACTACCCTCCCCTTGTTCTTGGGATCCGGGGGCTTTTCCTTGGTGTTGGCGGTTCCCGCCATCTTCTTCAGGATCCGGACCTCGTCTTTAGTGAGGTCCGTGGGCTCTTTCCCCGTTCTCCTCACAGGAGGAGCCTTGGGGAACCCGGGGGGGGGGGGTCGTTCTTGCTGCACCCGGTTTTCCAGCAGCTTCTTTGTACTTGGGGCAGTCTCCATCTTCTGAATCCCCCAAGTCATCGGGGGGGGGGGGGGGGGGGGGTTTCTCAGGAGAATCTCCCAGGAGCTCTCCTCTGCAGCTTTTTCTTCCTCTATCTCAAGCAAATTGCACCGAAGGTCATCAGGGGGATCGGGGTGCTTCATGGACAACCCCAGATCAAACTCAACTTTCTCTCCGCTGACGTTCAAAGAGAGTTTTCCGTTCTTCACATCTATTAGAACGCCAGCAGTGGCCATGAAAGGCCGTCCCAGGATAATGGGGGTGTGTGCATCTTCGGGCATGTCTATGACTACAAAGTCCACAGGCACATGCACCCCTCTCACATTTACGGGGAGGTCATCAACAACTCCCACTGGATATTTGACCGACCGGTTAGCTAGTTGTAGGGTCATACCGGTGGGCTCCAAATTACCCATTCCTATCCTTCTATACATCGACAAGGGCATCAAGCTAACACTCGCTCCTAGATCGACGAGTGCACGATGAATCTTCACAGCCCCGATCGTGCAAGGAATAGAGAAGCTCCCCGGGTCCTTGAGTTTCGGTGGGTTTGCCCTCTGAATAAGAGCGCTACATTCCGCCGTCAGCACTATTTTCTCCTTTCTTGACCCTCTGGTCACCAAATATTTCAAGAATTTTGCATAGGAGGGGATTGTTTCGATTGCTTCTAAGAAGGGGATTTGCAGGCTTAGGTCCTTGACCATGGCGAAGAACTTGTCATATTTCTCATCAATTTTTGCCTGAGCCAACCGTTGTGGAAATGGCACAACGGGTTTATACACTTTCGGGCTCTCTTCCTCCTCCTTCTTCTCTTCTTCAGACACTCCCTCCGGAGTCATGGGATTTGATGATGAAGCACCGGCGTTATTTGATTTTTCGGTCGGGCTCTCAACGACCAATGGTGCTTCCGGGTTGCTAGGGGGCACTCTAGTAGGAATTTGTGTCCCGCTTCTCAGAACGATAGCGGACACATTCGCGTGCTCGTGCACGAGTGCCGATGTTTGGGTTGCCCCCCTCGGGTTCACCTCCGGTTGTGGCGGCAATTGGTTTTGTGACCTTGCAAGGTTCACCACTTGTAACCCCAGCTGGGTTACTTGGTCCGTGAGGGTCCGCTGACCCATTTCCAGCTTTTGGTTGATCCTCTCCTGGTTGGTAATATATTGAGTCAAGAGAGACTCAACCGGAGAGACGGCCCTCTGTTGGCCATACTGCTGCTGCTGCTGGAACGTCTGCTGATTCCTGGGGGCGTAAGATTGTTGCTGAGGTTGTTGCTGAAAGGGTTGCTGCTGAAATGGTTGCTACTGAACCTGATTCTGTTGTGGCCTAGCCGGCTGATAAGTTTGTTGCTGCGGCTGCTGAGGCGGTGAGGGCTGAAATGGTGGCTGGTAACTGAAGTTAGGGTGGTTCCGGTTGTTTGGAGAGTAGGCCGGGTTGGAATTTGTCCTTGGCGGATACGGCGCATTTCCCGTGGGGTTGTAAAATAGTGCGCTCGCCTGATCCAACGGTGGTGAGATGTCACCACCGTCGAATTCCCCAAAGAATTCAGACTCAACCGCAGAAATTTGTTGTGTACCGGCCCCACCGGCTCCTACCATTAGTGCGGAGATCTGGGTCGAAAGCAATTCGAACTTGCTTGAAAGTTTGTCGACGTCCTCGACTCTGTGTATACCCCCGGATCTTGGTGTGGCTCTCTCGTCACACCACCGCTCATTGTTGGATGCCATATTTTCCAGAATATGCCCGGCATCCTCCTCGCTTCTAGACATGAAGGAACCCCCAGCTGCGGCGTCCATAGAAGATTTCAGGTCATCCCTCAACCCATTATAGAATAGATTAATAATCTGCCACTTCGGAAGCTCATGGTGAGGGCATCTTCTTTGCATCTCTTTATATCTCGTCCAAGCTTCATGCAAGGACTCGTGGCTGGCCTGGGAGAAGGAGGAGATCTCACTCCTCAACTTCATGGTCTTCCCCGGAGGAAAGAACTTCGTCAGAAAAGCATTGGAGAGCTTCTCCCAGGTGTTGAAAGTGTTGGGGTCCTTCCCCCTTAGCCATTGCTTGGCTTTGTCTCACAAAGAGAAGGGGAACAGCTTCAGACGGATAGCCTCTGTAGTGACACCATTAATCCGGAAGGTGTCACACTTCTCCAAGAAGGAGTCCAGGTGCTCGATCGGGCTCTCCATGGGCGCACCCACAAACTGGTCCTGCTGGATCCATGTCACTAGAGACGGCTTCAGCTCAAAGCTTTGGGCCGCAATAGCTGGAGATCGGATGGCGGAAGTTGACTCGATGGATGGCATCGAGTACTCCAGCAGAGACTTGTGAGGTGGGGTGTTCTCCTCCATGGATTCAGG
The DNA here is from genome assembly GCA_030789695.1 of Scilla litardierei. Taxonomy (NCBI): domain Eukaryota; kingdom Viridiplantae; phylum Streptophyta; class Magnoliopsida; order Asparagales; family Asparagaceae; genus Scilla; species Scilla litardierei. The sequence continues at coordinate 321,123,989 of CM061141.1, forward strand.
ATCTTCTCTTCTTCGCTTCTCGGCGGCCAAACGCCTAATGGTGGCGTTAATCTCTGGATCGAGGGGAATCAAGTCGTCAAGACTCCTTGAACTCATGCGCATGAAAAACAACAAACACCCGTGAAGCGACAAGTGGGAAAGAAGCGAAACAGATAAAATAAGAAATAAAAATAAGAAAAATAAAAAAAGAAAAAGAAAAAGGAGAATGCGAAAACTATCGCGAGGTAGGGATATGAGCTAGACACGAGGGTTCAAGAGATCCTAAAATAACAAGCACGTTGCCTCCCCGGCAACGGCGCCATAAACTTGACCGGCGCCCCGCTCGAGTCGCGGCGGCGCGGTGTCGTTTACCGCAAGTTTCACGGTTAGTGTAGGGTGCGGGAATATCGAACTCAGGGAGGCGAGGTTGTGCTTGGGTCAGGTAGGATCTAAATCACCCCGAGGGGCGAGCTAGCCCGAATCGGTGAATGGTTGTCACGAAAGGAAATAAATGGGTATGAACAACAAGAAAGAAAACCCGGGACTTTGGTTTCCTACCCGACGAGAGACTCTCACCGATGCGGCCTACGGGTATGGATAGCGATCAGGATTAGGGTCTAATGGTGAGACGTTGCCTCTGAAAGTGGTACCGGCGTCCCATGGGCCCGATATTCCGGTCGGTGCCCAGGATGATACACCGGACTTCCCGGATTCGATCAGTGGGCACTCCCGTGTCCATTAACACTGATCGATCCCGGGAGCACTAAGCCCGCAACGATATCTCCCAACGTCTCATCCTGCCGCTCCCGCGTGCAAGGATTCGGCGTCTACGCTAAGGGTGTGAGCTATGGCTAGGGAGTCAACCGCCAAGTTTATTCCCCCTTGGCCCAACGGTCAAAGGCGGTCTTTTTCCCGCCGATGACAATGAAACACCCCGCGTAACCGTTAGATTCCTACTCCCTATCGATTTCCTAACCCTATGGACACATCGGGAAGAGCCCCCGAAGGGGTTTCCACCAAAATCCCAGATTTGGGAACTACTCACAAAAATTCATGAAAAAGCGATCTAAATGAAATTTAACCGTTGGAATCATAATCGGACAATTGCAATGCGGAAGTAATAGAGTAGTAAAGACAATACTAAAATTTTAGAAAGATCTGAAAACTTACAAAAGAGTAACAATTACAGCCGTCACAAGGAAATAAAACAGTAGAAAAAATAACAGCTCTCGTTTCTGGAACCCTAGGGGTTCTATTTATAGACCGTCGCATCAACCGATCGGTTGACAAGTCAACCGATCGGTTGAACCGTTACAAAATAATAACAGAAAACGGCGAGCTTTCACCCGATCACATGAACCGGTCGGGTGAGTTCTTGAGTGACCGGTTGGATCTTGGAGCAGTCAGGTGAATCGATCGGGTCGACGTCCGTGTCTTCAGCTCTTCTTCTTCAGCTACAGATGAACCGATCGGGTGAGAGTCACCCGATCGGTTGGCATTTTGCTTCGAGAAAACAGAGAACAGCCCCCACTGAACCGGTCTGCGAACCGGTCGGGTGGCTTCTTTGTGAGCTGCGGCAGAGACCGGGTGGTGCACGCGTGCATCACCCGATCAGTTGGAGATGCCCAACCGACCGGGTGAGGGGCTGAAAGATGAATTCTTTGGCGTTTGACCCCCTGGATCACGCGTGACTTCTCCCGTTGCTCCGGGGACTTGGGATATCATCGTTAAACGTCCCCTACGTGGTCAATCCCCTGCAATCATGGAAAAACAAAGAAAAGTGAAAGAAAACGAGAAAATACACGAAAACAAATAAGAGACGGCGGAAAAACACGGAGAAACACAAAAGAAAACGTGCGTGAATATATGAAATATAAACGCACGTCACTTTATCATCAACACCGACATCCATCACCATTGTCATTACATCACACCATGACCATCTCCACCAATAAACCTTCATAGTTGAGCCAACCTAAGATAGATTGGAGCCGATACCACCTCCTTGTGGGTACAATATCCGCTTGCCACTAGACTGTGCGCTTGCAGTAAAACTACATCCTTCTCCGGGCGTATATCTGGAGAGCGATCAAGCTTTTGGCGCTGTTGTCGCGGAGTTGTTTCCCATTGGGTGCCAGTTTATCACAATTAGGTTGATTAGACTACGAAAAAACACACATTTGAAAAATAAAAAAATTAACAAAAATTTTCACCCTCGCCACCTTTATTATCATTTTTATATTCTTTTGTGCCACTGATATTTTGCTTCAGGTATTTATCTTTGTTGATCAGGTGTTATGGGTGATATTATGTAGACCACAGATTTTGATGCGTTCCTAGATGGGATTCTTGCACGATAGGTTGATGGAGAAATTGAGTCATATGAGCTGCCAGAGGAGGACACATTTCAGAACTTATTGGAAGGCCTTTGGAGTCAGTGAGGTTCACCGGTTCAGAGAGCATTACAGCCGGTGATGTATTTGAGCTACGATTTACAGATTTTGTTATGAACCATGTTTCAGCTACAGGAACAATCGAGGAAGATGTCCATGTCAGTCTTGAGGAGGATAGACTATATTTTTGGATTGATTGCAGACATTCTCCTCCACATGATACATCCTCATAAGTTGATAGTTGATAAGAAGGCAAAAGAGCCAGCAGCCAGCATCACCATTCCAGAGAGAGCCTACATTGATAGTTGATAAGAAGGCAAAAGAGCACCCTGTCGAGCCAGTGCATATTGATGAGGAGGCCTCACATGCAGAGCCAGAGAATAACATTGAGGAGGCAGCACTTTGGGACGAGGATAACTTCATTCTGATAAATCCACAGTCTTTCTCACCTGTAGTTGAGTTTCTGCAGCCACCTCTACCTTCCACTGAGATCCACCTGAGGAGCATTCACCAGAGCTTACTGCTCCCACTCAGGGAGATATTTTTACCCATTCCATTTGTGAATCATGTATTCCATTTGATATTTATTTTGATTCAGATATTTTTGACATGTCGTACCTTTTGCAGCACACATACGATTATGGACTGGAGGTATGCTTGGACGTGTCACAGCTTGACAAACCTGTCGAGGAGGTCCACACATATGATCCGAAGTAACCTGAGCAGCTGAGAGAGGACACCAGGGAGATAGATGTCACAACACAAGAGGATATTGAATTATTTCCAGGGAAGTATCGTCCACCACTATTTATTTCATGTATTTCTATAGACGACCCTCTTTGGAATACTTTTATTATGAGGGTAATTTTTTTTCAGCGAACTGATGCATCCTATTCTCTACAGGGTATAGGTGGAGTCCTTGTAGGAATGCTGGAGTTTGTTGGTGTTCGTGGAGGTACGCATCTGGCGGATCCATGGAAAGTGCAGTTGGAACAGTTACCTGCACAGCTAAAGATTTTGTATCTACCATTTGAATCAGGTGATACCAATCCAGTAGTGTAGCAATAGTGTAAAATTTTATGCATTCAATAATATCGAATCCTCTCGACAGCGAGAGGACTGTATAGGTTTACTGCTTCCTTAGTTAGTTAGAATAAATTCACCGCAATGTCGGCAACAATAATCTTTTTACACCCAACCCTATTATATGCTATTGATTGCCATCTTATTCACATTTATATATGTGTCAACCTTTTTCTTACCACCCATCGAGTACTTCTTTCATGATAAACGTACTTTCTTATTCATTTGACTTGATCACGCTATGCAAAGTCGTGATTTTATTGATCGAGTCAATGAATAGGATTGTTTGGTTTAGCTTAGGGGAAGGTGCTCTCATGCATCATTGCATGTGCATGTAGTTGCATTAGGATTTCATGTCATTCATGTCATCATATTTCACTCACCCCATATCTTTTATCATGTAAGGGACTCTGCGGGGCTACACACACACACTAGAGGGGGGTGAATAGTGTAATGGCAAGCAAAGTGCTTCATTAAAAGTTACTAAACTTAAAGCACAATAAGTAGCGGAAAATAAATAGAGTGCTCAACAACAACAATCGCAAATACAAGGATTTTACCTTGGTTCTCCAAAACTTGGGTACGTCCAGCCACACCAATATTCACTATAATTCCCACAAAGAGAAGTGAATACAAGCTCACACAGAGATACTTCACATAGAGGATTTTGGATTCCCACAAAGAGATATCCTTACTCTCACACTGAGAGACCTCACACAGAGGATTTGGATTCTCAGACAGAGTTATCCTTACTCTCACACAGAGAACCCTCACACAGAGGATTTTGTTCTTTCATACAGAAAGATCCAAACTCTCACAAAGAGAGTAACTCCCACAAAGAGAGTAGCTAATTCACACAAAGAGAATTAGGGGTATCACAAAGGTGAAACGAAATAACACTTACCTATGCCTTGATATGATCTTACCAATGCGATGAAGAAGACATGCAAGTGAAACTCAAGTGCTTGAGATGAGGCTTTGATTGCACTTGATGATCTTTCTCTCTTCTAGAAATGGATCCTAACACTTCTCACTTAAGTGTATGAAATGAAGAGAAGAAAGATGTTCTCTAAGAAAATGAATGAGATTGAAATACATTGGAAAAATTCCCTAGAGCTTAGATGCTATAGCATAAGATTGAAGCTCTAATGAGGGAAATGGGAGAGATTAGGAGTGGCTATTGATTCTCAAAGATATTCAATATTAACCAAAAGTTCTAAATGAACTAAGCCATCTCCTATAAATAGGAAGCCAAGAAGAGCCCATAAAACCAGCCAAAACCCCAATTGGAAGAAATCTGCAACGACTAGATTTTGGCATTTTACGACACAGACAGTCGACTGCTGAACAAGTGACAGTCGACTGTTCAACGGCTAGAAAAATCCCAACGACTATAATCTGAGCCAGGACGGTCAACTGTAGAAGACTACACATGCGATTGAAAAACAAATAATCGACTGTATAACCTTCATCAGGCGACTGCTGTAGGGATGGAAATAAAACAGAGAGAGATGCATATTGCGCACTTATGCCTTTCAGAAGACTGATGGCCATTTCACAGGCGACTGTAAATATATAGGCGACTGTAAAAACTTCATCAGTCGACTTTCTTGCAAATTGGGATGAAGCCTAGAAAATCCAAGATGCGCACAGTCGACTGTCGACCAAGTCACATGCGACTGTAGAAACACATGCGACTGTAAATTGAACATCAGTCGACTGATGCGAAAAGCTCAAGAAGAGTCGATAAAAATGTTGACTTGAGCTATGCACTACAGTCGACTGTAGAATGCTCTACAGGTGCCTGGAATTACCAGTCGAATGTAAAACTTTCATCAGACGACTGTTGGAGAGCCAAAGACTCCAATTGAGTCTTTGGACAAGATGAACCTATTGGGTTGGATTCTATGATAATCTTAAGGCTCACTAAGATGGTTAAATGCATATGCATGAGAGTATGACCATCTATCAAGGCATTACAATAATCATAGACTTAAAAAGAGAAATACAAGTAATTGAAATTACATGGACCACATATTGCATCTCCTAGAGTCTAAGTCTTCAAGCTCACGATACCTTGATGCTCCCAATCATCTCCAAGATTTGGCACCCCTTAATGAGCTTCCCTTCATCAAGCTCCAAGCTTTGTCAATGGTCCTCTAGATGTCCATCCATCATCATGCTCCAAGCTTTGGTTATATTAGATGATCTTCATGACTTCATTCAAGCTTGAGCACACCATCACTCTTGGAGGCCTTTAAGATATCCCTTGTAATATCCTCCAAGCATTATGCCTTGGCTCATCAACATATAACCATTAAGATAAACTGAGACTAAACCATAAGATTGATTAGCATACTAACGTAATGTATTGATCATCATCAAAACAACGTTAGTCTTGAACCCAAGAACTAACATATCGTTGCTCCTCATTATTCCTTTTTATGATCACTTTGAGGACAATGTGTCGTTTAAGCTTGTGGAAGTGCATTTCCATGCCGTCTAATTACATTAATTGCATTTTTACTTTATTCTTAGGTTTTTTTAAAAATTTCAAATTTTTGCATCATTTTTTTCGATTTTTCCATCTTATTTTCCTTTTATGTGTGTACATGCAGCATATTGTGTGCTTGTTTTTCTTTTCTTTCTTTTCTTTTATTTTTATCTCTCCATTGTCTTTTCTTTCTTTTGCTAGGTGAATTCTCTATGATGTTATATCTTATGCGTTCACCGATTTCACAATGCTTATTTTCCATGCCATGCTACTTAGAGAATTTCATAATCTTACTCTTTATAAGTGATTGCGATAAATTTCTTTTGATGATCTCTTTAATGCAAATGCATGAAGCTTATTGAAACTGAATGTGTAGAGTAGTGTTTAGTATGCTTTCATTGGAAATACACCAAGATTCACTCTTCCCTAGCATAACTAAATCCATGCTATTGTTTCTTATTCATAATTCTTATTGCATGCTTGATTTGTGAAAAATTTGATTGCTTGACTTCACTACTTATTGATAGGACTATGAATACACATGCTTACTAATGAGTTTAGTTGATGTATTATCTTACCAAACTGTTCGTGTACACGTTTGAGTGAACCGAGAATTATATCTATTCATTCTCCACATATATCTTATATTCTCTACATATCTCTTGATTCTCCACCCTAATGCTATTTTTATCACATCCATTCCCAAAATTCTCTACAAATACAAAGGTTGCTCCAAAACGATCAAAAGAGTCAAAAACAAGCTAAAGAGCCAAAAGGGGGCCAAAAATCAAAGATACAATTTCTATTGCTCCTACAAAAAAAATAAACAAAGTCCAAAATTCAAAGAAAAAGCTCAATTTTCATCTCTTGGAACCTATACATATGCTTTGGGAAAACCAAAACAAAATTCCAAATCCACAAAAATTCCTTGGATGTGATACACCAATTCAAGCTTGGGGTGAGAAATCTTTTGACCAAATGAGTGAGTATGACATTAGAGTGGAGTTGCGCACAAACGGGAAAGTTTGATAATCTTGAAACTTAACAAAACAGTTGAGTTGCGGGGATTTCCTATGATCTGTCGTATGAGTATGTCTTGATTTTTATTCTATTCTATATTGTATGCCTTGTGTGAAATTTCTACGCTTCAGTTATAGCTTTGGATTTAAAAGTGTGTTGCCTATGTCATGTATATTCGATGCTATGAAACATATGATATGGATATAGGCTAAATGCATGAATACTTAAGAGATCCCATCTATTCGATCTTAAACTCTCAAGGACTTCATTTATATAAGATATGAAATCTCTGTGGTTGCATGCGACTTATTTTCTAAGTCATTGTGATATGTGGTGAATAACATGAGATCTGAGGGGATAATCTAGCAACCCTCTCTTCTTTGCGTTCTTTTCCATTTTAATATTTTCGTTCCCTGGTGAACTTTCTATTCGTCTTCCTCGAGGACGAGTAAGAGGTAACCTTGAGGGATTTGGATATGCATGTATTTTACACATTTATTCTCACACATTCATATCATGTTTCACCCTCCAAATCCCAATTTTATATGATTTTCGATGAATATTTGGAACTATTTAACTTTCGGAGCGTTTATGTTGATTTCAGGGAATTTGGAGTGAATTGGAGCGATACGGTGCAATCTGAAGATGAAGCCATAATTGATGATGCAAGACAATCAAGAATACCCTTGGATATGAGTTGGGAGTGCCAAAAGTCAAGGAAGAAAGATCTATGAAAGTTGGAGCAAAGAAGAAGAAGAAATAAAGCCAAAACGCATGGAACACCAAAGATTTACGCACTACATCCACATTGTTTTGATTTTTGCTACAATTACAAAGGCCATCTCGACCTGGTAATATTTTTTTTAATCATAGTATACTTCATCACGGTTTCAACACCGCCAAGAACGCACCAAACAGAGGTCGGATGAATTTTCTAGAATTTCTACAAGATTGGGTAGCAGTGTTGGAATTTGCGTATCAGTGTCACTCGACCGAGTGAGATCCCACTCGGCCAAGTGACCAAAAAAATAAACTGTTGATTTTTGCAGTTTCTACAGGAGATCCCACTCGACCAAGTGACATTTTCACTCGGCTGAGTGCGCTGGCAACCAGAAATCTAAAAATCTTTTACAACTGGGGTTCTGGGTATTTTGGTCCACTTTTTCTTAAGGATTTAGGGCACATATAAATAGAACTTTGTAGCCGTCATTGAGGGGGAGTTCCTATTATTATTATTGGAGACTTTTTAAGAGGTTAGGCCATGCCCTAGGCCCTCTCTTGGATCTAAAAGCTTGTATTCGGATTGGATTTCTTCATGAAAGCTAAGTATATTTGTTATTGTTATTTGAATCATTGATTTGATATATTTTTACATGCAAGCAATGTTTCATATTGATTTCTATATCATTATTGCTATGCTTGGTTGATCTGTGTTCTAGGGAAAATGATGAACTCTATGGATCTAAGGTTTGATATGTGAAATTTATGGAAAACTCATGTAGCTAAACTTGTTAAAGGGTTAGATTGCGATTAATTTACTACGGTTTTTATCATACAAAAACCCATGTTGCTACACCCATGGTGCCATGAAGGGTAGCCCACAAAGAAAGGGGGCGGATTGAATAATAATACCTATTAAATTCGTTATCAAATACCACGTAAAGATATGAACTAAAAATAAGGTGTTTATCATACAAAAGCAATTATCAACGATTAAAAATCATCGTTTTTAAACTATCAAGCCGATTTCTAATCCGAGCTTGTGAGATCGATAGATAATTGAATCATGATCATGATAAAAATGAGGATAGTACCTGTTAAGGCCAAAAATGACCGAAACAATTGTGTTGCTGACGTGGACCCTTCATGCTGAGTAGAAGCCTCATCAACCAGTTGAGTGGGGTCCTAGGTTGGAAGAGCCAAGGTCGTTTAATGGAAGATGGTTGGCTTGCGATGCTCGATCGACACTTGAGTGATCCATGCGTCGATCGATCGAGGCTGGGAAGCTCCGGAGTGACCCTTACAGAAGATCGAGACTCGGTGATCTGCACCACAAGGAAGCATCAGGGGGTCGGATCTGGGATCTGATCCAATCCCCTCTGATGCTTAAGTTAGAATGGAAACTTAAGGAAAAAAAGAATCTTGAAGCAGCTGAGATCGACCCACGGAGGTTCGTCTCAGATCTGGCGTCGCAAGCTCTTTTGTGGAAGAAATGTAAGAAGTATGTAGATTCTATTTATTAGATCTCGTACATTAGAAGTTGGAACCACCTCTATTTATAGATTCCTGGGTTCTTTTTGTGACGTTGGGGGGATAACGGTCACCAATTATGGTGCCATGATCTCTCCTCTTTAGTAGGGATAACCGTAGCCCACGTTCCCGCTATTTTTGAGCTCGCCTTCAATCCCACATTCGATCGGCTGGTAGTGCAATGGGCGACTGGCAGGTGGGTTTTGACTGAATCGATATCGGGCTTCTCTTGTGGGCTTTAGTCACTCGTCGATCGAGTCATCTCGAGTGTCGGCCCAATGATTCAACAATGGCCCACGTCAAATGACCTCAGAGAGTCTGCATGTTGGGGGTCAAGCAACGTTACATCGCATTAATGGGGCACGATAGTCGAGGAATTAATACTCAAGTTCTAGGCGCCAAACATCCGCCTTGCTGATTTGGATGATCTACCGGTTCGAAATCCAAGATGCTTAGAGCCTCGGATTTTCGACACGTGTTTCATCATGTCGATGTCATCTTGTCGATATAAGATGGTTCTAGTGCGGAAATTTGAAGATATCATCATCGTCATTCCTGATTTAGCTTTATCCCTTTGAAAATGTCTTCTTCTTCCGTTCCTATTTCTGAGAGGAGTCTGGGTACCATCATGCAGAAGAACAAAGAGGGGGCTATGGAGACTGGTCTGATCGCCAATCTGAGATCCAAAGTTAGAGCGGATCAGATCCTTGAGTTTCAGAGAAATTACATCTGCCTTGACTATCAAATCTGGGTGCTAGGGAGAGATGAGAGGGTACATTGTCCTAGCGATCGGGAAGTTAGGGTTTACGTCCAAGCCTTCGAACGAGTGCTTCGATTTTCCATGCATCCTTTCATGTGTTACTTTCTAAGCACCCTGAGCCTTTCTCTCTGCCAGCTGATGCCTATCGCCATAGGTGCACTGGTGGGCTTTATTGCTTTGTGCGTGATGAAGAGAATTGAATCGTCGCTAATATTGTTCAATTACTTCTTCTCGATTCATCCTCTCAAGACGCTTGGCTGGTACATGATAATGGCCCGTCGAGACATGAAGCTATTTGACGATCTCCCTTCCTCTAATTCCAAATGGAAAGAGGAGTTCATGTTCGTGGTATTCCAAGGAGAGGCGAGCTTTTGCACCGGATGTGGTGTCCCTGACTGAGGCCCTGCCAAGGACATGCCTTTGTCCGGAGCAGAGAAGGAAGCTACCGACGCATTGATGAGTCTGCCAAAGAATGTGAGAAAGACGAAATGGTTGTGGTCTGATTTGGTGTTGCACCAGACCGTATAGACGAAAGGTTGATTCGATTGTGCCTATCAAATGTTCGATCTTCGTTCTCTGACTCAACATATTTTTCTTTTGTAGGCATAGTCGGTCTGAAGTACCCGGTGGACCCTGCACTGAGGGAGGGAGTCAAGGCTTCTATCAGAGAAGCTGAGTAGAACATGTTATCTCCTCGGGCACCGTCTAAGGGGGAAAGGACTGCTTGATCGTTGGAGGAATGACCCATTGTCGCTGAGGGGGCTACTCAGGTGGCCCATCTCCAGTGGAAGAAAAAGGAGAAGCCCCCCACACCAAATTTGATGTGGTTGCAATTGAGGGAAGCAAGAGAAGGTGGTGGCTTCGCCTTTGTAATGCCCCGCTCCCCGGGATACCTGATAAGTACGAATCTGTATCAGGTATTCCCGAAGAGGCGGGTGTTACGAAGGAAAACAAAAAGAACACCCCAAGCAGGTCCATTGCGCACTGCTGGGATAGTAACTGTAGCATTCCAGATAACAAACACAGAAACACTAAGAGAACCAATAACTGAACCACTGATATTTACATATATTCAAACAGTTTATATACAACATCTTTATACAAGTCTCATATACAACATATAACTCACATCTCCCCAATTTACCAGGCTCACACCCACTTTTCCACACTCATACAAGAAACACACCCAAGCTCCTCACACGCTCACCCAAAAACCCGCAAATCCAACCAGCTAGCTAATGGGCTTCCAACTCCCAAAATCTCTAACTGCCAAACACCTGAAAATATCAACGGGGACACGTCACAGCGTGACCCAGTAGGAATTCCAAACCCAACTCACATGGTGCACAAAAATGCAATGCGCTAAGCAATAAACGGGAAACTAACTCATGGTATATCATGGCGAATCATATGAAAAATGTAAATGATATCAATAACAAAACACATACCTGCGGCAAGAGGACATCCTGCAAAACTAGTGAGTACTACAGATAAGAAGTGAACTGCAATATCGGGAGACTGAAACCTAGCATTACCCCCATCATCCCAAGTACATTGCTAGTAGTGATAAGAAAACTACAATTCTTATTTGAATTGAATGTTCACCAAAACTCCTTTGCTAAGGAAAAACACACCCTTCTATTGAAATGGAACCAAATGGATTTGGAAATCAAAGTTTGCTTAAAGGAGCTTGTAGGAACTTGTCGGTGATGATAATTGAGGTTCTTTCACTCTCTAAAACTTCCAACTTGGAAGTTGTTAAAGACCCTCTTGCTAACTTTTCTTTCATACTAATTTTCCAAATGCGTGTTCATTTAAGCGTGGAAAATTTAAGGAAGCTAGCAAGTGGCATTTGTGTGGTATTCCTAGCTTAGTTTCTAATGCTTGGGACGTTGTGGAAATGCTTATAAAAATTTCGGCAGAGTTTCTCTTGTATTTATCACCAGTTTCCAAGTACAACCTAAGTAGTATTTCATAAGAAAACATAAGTAGTATTTCAAAGAGAACATGGTATAATCATAGCATGCCAACAACACGAACAACACCAACAACACCAACATAACCTCATTCTTAAGAAACATTTCTACTATCACCAACACCAACATCAATATCATTAATATCACTACTAACAATAAAAACAAGAATAACATTGTTTGCTAACAATTAGCAAACCACACTTTCCAACATTCCATCATTCAAGTACCAAATACATCCATGGCAACATCCATTCTTAAGAGTTAACCATCACATCCAAACAACCACAAATCACCCAAAAATGCTAAATGATGCCATGATGCATGTGATGCTCAAGTAATGCGATGCAATGCAATGCAATGCAATGGGATCCCATGAACGAGCCGGCGTGCACGTGCAAGTGATTCTACTCCGTTATCAACGTGGAGCCACCTAATGGTATCAAGAGGTTGCCCACGGCGACTTCCCCCGCCTCCTACCGTGGCAACTTTGTCCATGCCCGTGCACTCCACCTTCGTGTCCTAACGTGACCATGTCACCCCTTCCATATTCCGCATGTTTCCAACATCACCTTTCCAATTTTCCAATTCATTACAGTTTCACATGTTTCTCATTCCATATACATTAAATCAAATAAATAGTTTCCAACACACCAAAATGAGAGAAATTTCATAAAAGTGGGCAATTATAGCTTCCAACAAAGTTAATGAACGCAAAATGAGAACAATCCAACTTAATTCATGAAAATTGAACTTAAGTACAATTTAACTTAATTCAACTAAACCATAGCATCAAGAATTTCAATACATCACATAATTTCATCACCACAATAAAACTGAGTACTAAAGTAAACTTAGCCCAACACATCATATACTTTCAATCTTGCATGCACCAATTTACATTTTGCTCAACACTTCGCTTTTCATTTTTCTCATGTAACGAAAATAATCTTGTCCAGTAAAACAAGTGACAATTAAACTTCAACGTGCTAAATGAGGGAAATTTCTCAACATTAATGTAACCAAGCTTTCAATTGCATCATGAGGCTTCCAATAAAATGAGAACCAGCTCGTAATGAAAATTAACCACAAAAGTGATGAGTGTAATTTCATACAATTTCAACACAACATGGTAATTAAGCGTTAAGCCCCCAATAGTTCAAAAACAAACAACTCAACCTAATATCGTGATTCATGAAAATAATGAGGCCTTGTTTTATTTTCATTTCCACTTCTCTCATTTATTAAAGCAACATTGGTTCATGAAAGCATAATTAAACAACATTTTCATTGTTCCCATTTTTCATGGAATTAGCATAACTTGCATTTTAGAATGTGAATAAACAACCTACATGCTAGATGCGAGCAATATTCCATATTCATGGCCAAACTACATATACCATTTCATTGTTCCCATATTTCATATCTCATTTATTTATCCCTTTTCATGCGAAGGAGAGTGGGGATTAAAACATTCTACATTACAAATGAGTGCAATTCCTCATGAATAGTGAAACAAGACATTCAATAGCATCAATAGCGTCTTATATTATAATCATGGCATCAAATCACTCACTATGACAATTAAAATCAACCCAATTGCTGCATTGCAAGGTGTTTCTACAAAAACCCTAAAAATGCGAATTTTGTAATTCAAAAGGAAATGAGTGAAACATGAGAGAGGTGATTGGAATCCTACCTTAACCAAGAAGAACTCCACCATGAATCCAAGCTCCAAAAGCCCACATAAGAGCTCCACCAATTTCTTCATCAAGCTTCAAAAACCCTAATTTCGAAATTCCCCCAACTCCTCCATGAATTCCCCCTCTTCAACTCCAAGCCCTAACTCCTCTTGATCCCAAACTCCCACAACCACTTGAGATTGAAGATAAAGCCCAGAAAATTCGGCCAAGGTCAGATTTGGGTTTGAGGGACGGTTTTGGCCATGCAGTTTTAGAGAGAGAGAGAGGGGGAAAGAAATTGAGAGGGATGGAAGGGGAAAAGGCTAGGGCTTCACTTCTCTTTCTTTCCTCTTCCTCTCTTCTTCTTTTCCTCCTCCCTTTCCCCCATGATTCGGCAGCAAGAAGCCCAGAAATTTCGGCCTGGGTTGGAATTTCGGCCATGGAGTTTGAGGGTGATTGGTGAAGATGAAGGAGTAGGTGGAGAGGGTGGGCTTAGGGCTTACTTCTTCTCTCCTTCCTTCTTCCTCCAATTCTCTTCTTCTTCTTCTTCTTGGCCTAGAAACTTTCGGCCAGCCATGGGAAAATTCGGCCTGGGCATGGGTTGAAACGGTGAGAAGGAAAAAGGGAAAAGAAAATAAAGAAAAAGTTAAGAAAAGTGAAGAAGATGGGTATTTACAAGTTTGCCATTCTTCATCAAAAATATCTCTCCTCTCTTCTAATATCCATGCCCAACAATCAATCCCAAAAACAAAAACCCAACATCCAACTTGAGCTACTAAAATTTAGCTAGGCCCAAACAATGTTAATAACAATAATAATAACAATAATAATCTTAATGCTAATAATAACTATAGGCCTAAATAAATATAATAATAACAATCCAACACTAACAACAATATTAATAACAACATCCAAACATCAATCCTCCACCAATATTAACAATAATAATATCATTCATTAATAATAATTTCACTAAAATAATCCATTTAGAATGCCATCACTAAGCACACCAATAAACAATAATACCATCCAATACAACCATATAACCATTCACGTAGGAAATTACTACGCGTACAACAAAATTACTATTCACACACACACATTACTATATTCATTCCACGTATAGGACACTAGGGCCATTACAACCTTAGTGACTCGGAGCCATCTGGGTCGACTGAAGCTACGGAGCAAATTCCTCAGCAGGAGCGAAGAACCCCTCTAGAGGGAGACTCGGGGAGACTCTGGTCCCTCCAGAGCTTCTTCTGCATGAGGATTTATGGCCTTGAGGAGGCCTGCTCCCTCCAGTGTCACTGTCTGAAGACATTCCTGATGAATTCAGACCAATTTTGCTAGAGAGTCGATCTCCTCAGGCTCCATTCGATTGCTCCATGGAGGAACTCATTCAAATGGAGTTTCTGATGAGGCAAGACGATTCTGCTCTTCTGGAGTGCAGGACCACCTCTCGTATTGTTGAAAATGCGATCCGTCCACAGGATAGGGTGGTCGTGGAGAGGGTCGATCATGAGAGGCTTGCGTTCAATGGCTGTCCATGCTAATGTTCAGGTAACTACTTCACCTGCCTCCATTATATGTGATGCAAGCATGGATGTTAACTATCGTGATTTGTATGCAGGCTCTCGTGGCCATGGATGTGTTGCGTTGACGCACGCTGGTGGTGGCTAATCATGAAGTCACCCTGGGGGCCGTTAAGAAGGCAGTTGAGAAGTCTTAGGCTGAGTTGGATACAGTAGGGCTTTTGTGCAAACTGTAATTAAACCACATTCTGTAGCTCGAGCATGAGCTACGTGAGTCTCGTAAGAGAGAAGCAGATCAATTTTCCTTAAGGGAGCAGATGGATAAAGCTCTTTGGAGGAGAAGTCCAATGCCGAGGCCATAGCAGAGAGGGCAGTCTAGGAATTCAAGGATTCATTTCTCGATTTCGACGAGCTATACATGCAAAGCTATAAACGATGTCGATCGCAAGTGAAGGACCGATTCCTTTACCTCTCTGCGGAGATCGACCGGATCCCGATGCTGTTTTCGAATATCGATTATGATGATATGAGCTTGGGTACATAGGAGGCTGCTCCTACCTGTGAAGTCATCACCACAATGGGTGACGATGCAGGCACTAGTGCTTCGGGAGACCTAGGCCTGCGGTTGTGCTTGGTGGAGATCAAGGGCCTAGCCAGCCGTCGTAGAATCTTGATGCTTCTCTTACCCTACTATAATTTTCAAATGTATAGGGGGTAATTGAGATGTAAACGAATACTATAATTTTCAAATTTATATAGGGGTAATTGAAATGTAAACGAAAATTTTTTTGCAGTGTAAGCTCTAGAAAAATTGCATCGTATCTATTTATTTGTCGTTGTATCTCTTTATTTGTCATCGCTCATACTGTGTCGTCATAATGCTGGATGGCCACTTTCATTGGGTTAGACCCTTGCCCAAGATGATCGGGTTTAATTTGTTGAACCATGTTAGAAATAGACCACTCCGTTCAGTGGCGAGGGAGAGATTCCCTCGACTTACGGTTGACGACACGAGGGAGGCGTTCAGTGGCGAAGGGGTGGCTGTTCGGTCATGGGTTTGCACCACGGGGGCATGAATCACCGCAAGTGCATGGTGCGCTATAGTATAGAAAGATTCTCGAACTCAGGGAGGTGATCATTTAACGCTTAGCTTTATATAGAAGGAAGAGAGTATGTGGTTGGGGGTTGTCACGAGTGATTGATTGGTTGATTGTGGAAATCGAGGGTTAACTAGAAATTAAACGTCTAAGGCTTTCAGGATTCTCCGCTAGGCCTTTCGGTCATAGATGCCATGTCAAATGGCCATATGTCGGACGATGGATTAGGGTAGGAGTGTCACATCCATAGATGAGAACGAGTACTTAACTTTCGTTGTTCCTACTTGTCTAAAGCATCTATATGAGAAACAGTGCTCTCGCAGTCGGCTTCACACAGAAATGCGTGCATTAAGCTTGACACTTGGTCCCGCCTCACAGATCCACATCCACTCTCGTGATCTACGGAGTGCGACGCTATCCTATGGTTGGTTCTAGCAATCGGCGTGATCTCGCAGTCACCGACTAGCGGATTGGGGATTAGCAGTCGCCCCGGCACTCGCGTTACTCTCGTAATCACGAGTCCCAGAGAACGGCCGCTAAGCCTAAATCGGATTCGTAGGGATTCTCCCCAAGATACGGAGCTGCCTTCGCGATACCCCGATCCTAAGGCCAATCCCCCAAAACCCTTATTCAAACCTCCATAGGGCAACCTTAGATTGATCCAACGGGGAGTCTAATCTAACATCCGATCCCTAGGATCCTACGGATCATTCCTAAGCCCTAGATACCCACTACTCTAGCATGGCAAAAACTCTAAATACGATAGCAATAGAGATAGGCATATCTAACCAGTCAAATCGCATGAAATTAATTTCAATAGAGAGAGCAAGAGAAATTAGAGCAATGATAAAGAAATCAAGGAAATCCAACCACAAACAAAGAATTAGATTGCAAAAGAGTTTACCAAAAGAGAGCTCCCAAAATAGCACTAAGGGTTTTGCTACAGAAAATTAAAGCGTAACCTATTCTAAAAGAGTGTTACTATTTATACAAAATGGGTTGGGTTCGGGTTTTACAAGAAAACCAACCCGAAACCCATTAATTCAAGTCAGATAGGAGTCTGTCGACCTACCGTGCGGCCGAGTGCAGTGCTCGCTCAGTCGAGCGGTGCCTTATATAGTGCTCTGCTTGGTACTCAAGAAGGGGCCGCTCGGGCGAGCGAGTTGAGTCGCTCGCCCGAATGTCATGTTGCTCGGTCGAGCGAATTAAGCTCCAAGAATTCCAGAGCCCAAGTCCTTCATTTATTGGGCTCATTTGACAGCTAGCTCAAGCGAGCAGGCTGGCCACTCGGCCGAGTGCCCCGAGGAAGAACTTGGCTGCTCCTTGGCATATGACGCACCCGAAACCTACACCTAGGTTCCACCTGACGGTGTCACGATCGCCAGGCATGGTATGGCCCCTAGGCTTCAATTCCGGGCTCAATTCGCAAGCGGACAGTGTCGAGTTATAGTATAAATGATATCAAATCCCACAGGGACGGTGATAGTGTAAATGGATTCTCAGTTTATTTTCTAAATCTCGAAGTGAGATATCAATCGGGTGAAAGATTTGTTTGGGGTGTTGTTGTTGTTATACTAATAAAAGGGACTAGAGTGTTAGGGATCACCACTAAGATCGTCAGGGGTCGACGTTAGAATAGGATCCTTACGTTGCATTAGAGCTAGGAGATTAATCCCCCAATTCGTACCACTCTCGTGTGTTAGAATTGCGGGGTATTTCAGTGGCTCTCGTTGACGCAATGGCGATAGCCGTCAACATAGCGGTATAGTTCATCGATGGATCCCCTCAAGGCACGAGCCGGGCATGGTCACGAACCTTGGTTGGATCCACCGATTTCCCTATTCGAATCCCAGAGATACCCCTTAAGCACATCAATTCCACAGACCGTGGGCATGATCTCAGTACGGGTTATCTAGGGATTCGGTAGGATTGACCGAAATACTTCCCTAAATCCCTAATTCAACGTAGGGATCCAGATCTATGTTTTCCCCATAGGATCCTAGGGCTAACCCATCAGCCCTAGAAAGATCTACTCACTCATGGTATTGTTAATGGATAAAGATACAATTTTTAGATACGAACACATCATTGCAGATCAACAAAATGGAGATAAAAACTTACAGCGAGAGACGAAGAGAATAGACGAACAATAGATCCGAAAAAATCCAGATTCCAATACGCAACGCAATTGAGAACCAAAATATAAATCTCTAAATTTTCGATTTAAAAGTATCAGAAGTTTTAATCTCCAAAACTCATACAAAAATCGCCTAATCTCCTCTCCAAAAGAACGTTCCTAGCTCAGAATGAATCGCCCCTGATCAGTAGCTAGCTCCTCGATCTTTCAGTGCCCGCAATCACACCCTTAGCGGATTCAAAAAATCTTCCGAAAATAGCCCTGGGATTACCGACCGAGTATGTGACTCGGTCGAGCAATGCGTTGCTCGTTCGGTGGCTCGGCCTGAGCAGATGAGCTGCTCGACCGAGCACTACAGGGAGTCAAAAAATCTCCAAATCCTTGCTCTGCCTGCCCGGACCGAGTCAGCCCAGCTCGGTCCGAGCAGAGGCTGACTCGGTCACTGAAGAGCTGCTCGGGCCGTGTCGCTTCTTCGCTTGGGCTTTGGAATTTTGAAGCTGCTCGACCGAGCAGATGAACTGATCGGTCCAAGCCAGATCGTATCAGCCTCCTCTTTCTCATTTGATACTGCTCGGTCCGAGCATCTGAACTGCTCGACCGAGGAGTCTGGGAAACTTCCTCCAGCTGCTGCTGAGGGCTCCTCCCTCTCCTCTGCTCTCTCTCTTCTCCTCCAATGGCCCCAAAAGTGTGGTGAACTCCTACAGAGCTCCACCAACGAGCTCATGGGCATGTCGGATGTGTCCATACCCAAGTGGGGTCCCAAATCGCTCCAAAATCCCTGAAAACTCATAAAATACTAGAAACTCGAATATATCGTCAGAAATGCAATATCGTAGTAAAATATGGGATTTGGATGTGAAAATAGCATGGGATGCAATGAAATGATGGTATAAAAATAGTACAAAATATGGACACATCAAAATCCCCCAAGCTTGGCTCTTACTCGTCCTCGAGGAAGACGAATAATCGATATGCCTGAAGGAAAACAAAAGGAAATAAGAAAATGAAAATAGGAAGAGATGAGAAGTAAAAAGATAGGGGAATAGAGGTGAGGGGAGAGTGCTAGGGATAATCGGTCAGATCTTAGGCTTAATTAGTACATCACGATGCTCTGAATGATATATACACATGATACTAGCAATTTCTAGTTTTACAAATCATATGACTAGCATGCAATACAGGCAAAGGATAGGGATCTACTGAAATAACGCCATCAAATCATATCAATCTCATGCAATCCCTGGAGTCTAATATAAAGAAGTTGGCAACGCCCTTTTCAATCACAGATACACGAGGAGCATAAAGAAATCACACAACTTGCAATAGGGAAGAGAAAAAGTCATGCCATTCAGATATTCATTTCGATTCATGAAAAATGTCCAAAAACTAAAGCAATTCGTAAAGTTTAGGTATTATTAAATCTCTCCGTTATGCACTGTCTCCACTCTAATGTCAAGCTCACTTATGTGATCAGTTGGTTTACCCCCCAAGCTTAGCTTGAGGCACCACATCTAGGAATATGATATGAAATTTTTCTTTTTCTTCTCAGTATAAATGATAGCGTCTAATGAAATGATATAAAACAGTATTTATTCATTTTCTTTCTTTTTCTTTTCTTTTTCACATATGAATATATACACATTTTTTTCTTCTCTCTTTTTTTTTCTTTTTTTTCATTTAGAAGCTATACTTTTTTCCTTTTTGGGTTTGGGAAGTGAGATGCGGTAAAGATAGCTGTGGGGGTGCAACCAACTGATATGTAGAGATATAAATAGATATGTGAAGAGGGAAAAATAGTAAGACTCTCGGTTCACTCATAAGAGGGTGCACAACGGTTCGATAAAATAATACTCTAACTAAACTCATAGATATTATGGATATTTTCATTCCTCTAAACAAATACTGAAAAGGCATGCAGTAATAGGCACAATATCAGCAGGCATGCAAACAGAAGTGACTGAGATAAAAACAGATGCTTCAAGTGTTCTAGTGATGCGTGAACCTAGGTGCATTATCCAACATAATTCATACTAGATACTAATTCATGCATTCGATTTTCAATTCATTTTAAGCATTAAATCAGATAGATCGGCAATATAAACGCACGCATATAGATACTAAAACTGAAATTCACCCTAATAGCATGTCAACGAAAATGAGCATCGTAAAAGACTAATAAAGCCAGGAGAGATATCATCATATGGAACATCCCTAGCAAATAAAGAAATAAAGGAGGAGAAAAGAGGAAAATAAAGAAAAAGAAATGCATGCATGGTGAAAAATAGAAAATATGATGCAAAACGAGAAAAAAGAAAACGACGTGAAAAAACGGTGAAAAAGCGAAATAAAAACTGAAATAAGGGAGGAAAATATAAAAGAAAAAAAGAAAAACAAAAATAAAAGCGGTAGCGCTCATCCCTCAAGCTAAATCTAGCAGTGTCCTCACTGCTAAGAAAACGCTCATGAGTGGGAGATGATGCTAAAGGGGTCGGGTGTGAGGGGGTATGTAAACTAAAAACTGTGCAAAAAGGAGAAATAAAAATAAAAACATGGAATGATGCAATGCTGAATGCAATATGATGCATGGGTGGCTCCTCCCCCAAGCTATGTAAGTGTAAGGCCCCGAAAAGACAGATGGGCTCAATATAAATAGGGGGAGGCAAAAACTGGTATCGACGACATCAAGCAGAGGCATCACCCTCTGGGGGTGGTATTGGGTCCCTCTGTTGTGGAACAAGAGTGGTAGGTGGAAGATCTGGCTGGAAGTCATGAGGTGGGATGGTGGTGAGAGCAACGGTGGCAGTGGAGGGCTCAGCAGGAAGTAATACTAGGGCAGACAGGGGATCTATTGTGACAGTCGACTCAGAAGTGATAGAAACAGGCTCTGCAGAGGCCTGAGAAAGTGAAGCACGGAGTGGTGCAGAGGGGGGGTCACAGTGTCTGGCCTGGGTGGCAGAGCGTGTGCAAGGATAACAGGAGGCGGGCCACGGTATCTGATTCGGGTTGAATATTGCTTATTTAACCTCTCATCTAGTAATATTTTGTGTTTATATGATGCTAAATTGGTCTCTAATATGTTCGTATTTTGTACACCATCATTTCCTAGAGAAATCACCTTATTCTAGCACAAAACAGTAATTAACTGAGTATTTCTGCACTTTTTATATTTTTCATGGCTTGGTCTCGATCTCACGATTCCAACGACTATTGTATTTGTATTTTTATGAGATCTGTGCTAATTACTGTGTAACTTCCTCCAGATTTTCTGAGATCAGTGCTCAACCAAGCAGTCTGGGAAACTTCCTCCAGCTGCTGCTGAGGGCTTCTTCCTCTCCTCTGCTCTCTCTCTCTTCTCCTCCAATGGCCCCAAAAGTGTGGTGAACTCCTACTGGGCTCCACAACGAGCTCACGGGCACATCAAATGTGTCCATACCCAAGCGGGGTCCCAAATCGCTCCAAAATCCTTGAAAACTCATAAAACACTATGAAACTCAAATATATCGTCAGAAATACAATATCGTAGTAAAATATGGGATTTGGATGTGAAAATAGCATGGGATGCAATGAAATGATGGTATAAAAATAGTACAAAATATGGTCACATCAAAATCCCCCAAGCTTGGCTATTACTCGTCCTCGAGGAAGACGAATAATCGATATGCCGGGAGGAAAACAAAAGGAAATAAGAAAATGAAAATAGGAAGAGATGAGAAGTAAAAAGATAGGAGAATAGAGGTGAGGGGAGAGTGCTAGGGATGATCGGTCAGATCTTAGGCTTAATTAGTACATCACGATGCTCTGAATGATATACACACATGATGCTAGCAATTTCTAGTTTTACAAATCATATGACTAGCATGCAATACAGGCAAAGGATAGGGATCTACTGAAATAATGGCATCAAATCATATCAATCTCATGCAATCCCTAGAGTCTAATATAAAGAAGTTGGCAACGCCCTTTTCAATCACAGATACACGAGGAGCATAAAGAAATCACACAACTTGCAATAGGGAAGAGAAAAAGTCATACCATTCAGATATTCATTTCGATTCATGAAAAATGTCCAAAAACTAAAGCAATTCGTAAAGTTTAGGTATTATTAAATCTCTCCGTTATGCACCGTCTCCACTCTAATGTCAAGCTCACTTATGTGATCTGTTGGTTTACCCCCCAAGCTTAGCTTGAGGCACCACATCTAGGAATATGATATGAAATTTTTCTTTTTCTTCTCAGTATAAATGATAGCTTCTAATGAAATGATACAAAACGGTATTTATTCATTTTCTTTCTTTTTCTTTTCTTTTTCACATATGAATATATACACATTTTTTTCTTCTCTCTTTTTTTTCTTTTTTTTCATTTAGAAGCTATACTTTTTTCCTTTTTGGGTTTGGGAAGTGAGATGCGGTAAAGATAGCTATGGGGGTGTAACCAACTGATATGTAGAGATATAAATAGATATGTGAAGAGGGAAAAATAGTAAGACTCTCGGTTCACTCATAAGAGGGTGCACAACGGTTCGATAAAATAATACTCTAACTAAACTCATAGATATCATGGATATTTTCATTCCTCTAAACAAATACTGAAAAGGCATGCAGTAATAGGCATAATATCAGCAGGCATGCAAACAGAAGTGACTGAGTAAAAACAGATGCTTCAAGTGTTCTAGTGATGCGTGAACCTAGGTGCATTATCCAACATAGTTCATACTAGATACTAATTCATGCATTCGATTTTCAATTCATTTTAAGCATTAAATCAGATAGATCGGCAATAGAAACACACGCATATAGATACTAAAACTGAAATTCACCCTAATAGCATGTCAACGAAAGTGAGCATCGTAAAAGACTAATAAAGCCAGGAGAGATATCATCATGTGGAACATCCCTAGCAAATAAAGAGATAAAGGCGGAGAAAAGAGGAAAATAAAGAAAAAGAAATGCATGCATGGTGAAAAATAGAAAATATGATGCAAAACGAGAAAAAAGCGACGTGGAAAAACGGTGAAAAAGGGAAATAAAAACTGAAATAAGGGAGGAAAATATAAAAGAAAAAAAGAAAAACAAAAATAAAAGCGGTAGCGCTCATTCCTCTAAAGGGGTCGGGTGTGAGGGGGTATATAAACTAAAAACTATGCAAAAAGGAGAAATAAAAATAAAAACATGGAATGATGCAATGCTGAATGCAATATGATGCATGGGTGGCTCCTCCCCCAAGCTATGTAAGTGTAAGGACCCGAAAAGACAGATGGGCTCAGTATAAATAGGGGGAGGCAAAAACTGGTATGGACGACATCAAGCAGAGGCATCACCCTCTGGGGGTGGTGATGGGTCCCTCTGTTGTGGAACAGGAGTGGTAGGTGGAAGATCTGGCTGGAAGTCATGAGGTGGGATGGTGGTGAGAGCAACAGTGGCAGTGGAGGGCTAAGCAGGAAGTAATACTAGGGCAGACAGGGGATCTAATGTGACAGCCGACTCAGAAGTGATAGAAACAGGATCTGCAATAGCCTGAGAAAGTGAAGCACAGAGTGGTGCAGAGGGGGGTCACAGTGTCTGGCCTGGGTGGCGGAGCGTGTGCAAGAATAACAGGAGGCGGGCCACGGTATCTGATTCGGGTTGAATATTGCTTATTTAACCTCTCATCTAGTAATATTTTGTGTTTATATGATGCTAAATTGGTCTCTAATATGTTCGTATTTTGTACACCATCATTTCCTAGAGAAATCACCTTATTCTAGCACAAAACAGTAATTAACTCAGTATTTCTGCACTTTTTATATTTTTCATGGCTTGGTCTCGATCTCACGATTCCAACGACTAATTTATTTGTATTTTTCTGAGATCTGTGCTAATTACTGTGTATTTTTGAATGCAGAATACAAATTAAATGAGAAATACGCAAGAAATACTCTCAAAATATGCCCGCACGAATCTTGGCGGCCACGCGGCAGCATCTCTCTCAACTATCCGCGCCTCATCCTACGGCTTCAGCAAATGCGGGCTACGTGGCAATATAAATGCCGTTGGATCTCAATCAAACAGTGCGTAAGAGCTGCTCTCGAGTTCGAATTTCATTCGACGTGGCGTGAATCCGTTGAGTTGCCGCCTAATTGAACGGACCAAGCAGCGGTTGATGCGGCGTCATTGTGATCGTTGGATGATGATCCAACGGTCCATCTCAAAGCGGGAATCGGTGAATAAGGCGGGCGACGAGGCGATCCATGAGCCGTCCGATCAAAATCCTGCGGCTGAGATCTACCCCGATGCGATCTCAAAGACGAAGCGGAGCGCGCGATCTGGGAGCTACGTGGCTTCATCCGGGACGCTATCGTTTGATCGGACGGTCGATAACAGAGAAGCTCGGAAGCGGATGCGGGCGAAGCGCGGGGTTTAAAGACATGTGGCCTCCTCTAGTGCGATCCCGCACGGATGAGCGGCTGAGATTTGCGCCGCTCGCGGAGCGGGTTTGGGTGCGATTTGGGTGCGGTTTTGAACCCAATAAGCAACTTAGGCCCGAAATGTTCTTATAAAAGGTATTTCTAGGGGTTTTGAGAGGTATTCTAGGCGTATTTGGGCGATTTTGGAGCCGATTTTTGCAGCAATTTCCTGAGAATACAGAGAGCAACATGGGCTATTTTTCAGAGAGTTTTTAGAGGAAGAAGAAGGGTTTTCTTAGGCTAAAAGCGAGCGTATTTGGTGATATCTCTTGAACTCTATTGCGTATTTTGAACTCTATTTACTTGTATTGCTTGGAACCATGTTTAATGTGATGAAATTCTTAGTTATTTTCAGTATGTGTGGCTAAATTTTCATTGTGCATGGTATGGTGTAGTTAGGAGATATGATTTGTATTTGCTTGGTAGAATCTTTGTGCTAAATTGTTAACGTTGATAAAGTTGTAATCTTTATTTTAAAATCATCTTTTTCATCTTCCAAAAGAATGTGATTGAGTTGATGATCACCCCACAAGGGTGAGTTTTGATCTCCCCAAAAGGGAGTTTCATATCTATATTTAAAAGCTTATAACTTTAGCAACGATCGTATTCGATATTTTGCTTTAATCCCCACAAGGATATCCTCCGATGAATTGCTCTCAAAAAGAGAATTCATTGATTTATATTTAATTGATTTATACCTTCATTTGGATATGTTTACATTTTGGTTTCAATGGATTATGTTTCTAAATGGGTGGAAGCT
Source organism: Scilla litardierei (assembly GCA_030789695.1). Taxonomy (NCBI): domain Eukaryota; kingdom Viridiplantae; phylum Streptophyta; class Magnoliopsida; order Asparagales; family Asparagaceae; genus Scilla; species Scilla litardierei. The sequence goes on from CM061141.1 coordinate 321,149,597, forward strand.
ATTTCTTGCAGGTCGAATGACACTTTAGTTGTGCTCAAGTTCCTCAAAGAGAACATTTTCTCTACATTTGGAGTGCCCAAAGCCTTGATCAGTGACGGAGGGTCCCATTTTTGCAACCGCATGTTCGCTAAGCTAATGAAGAGGTTTGGGGTCACGCACAAAGTCTCTACTCCATATCACCCCAAACCAATGGTCAAGCAAAGCTGGCGAATAGAGAGATCAAAGGCATTTTAAAGAAGACGGTGAATCCTTCTAGGAAAGATTGGAGCTTGCACTTACCTGAAGCTTTGTGGGCATACAGGACGGCCTACAGGACGGCCTACAAAACAATTTTGGAGATGTCACCTTACCGCCTTGTCTTTGGAAAGTCTTGTCACTTACAGGACGGCCTACAAAACAATTTTGGAGATGTCATCTTACCGCCTTGTCTTTGGGAAGTCTTGTCACTTATCTGTAGAATTAGAGCATAGATCCTATTGGGCTATTAAGAAATTAAATTTTGATACTGATTCATCTTTTGCTTCTCGCAGGTTACAACTGTTGGAGTTAGAGGAGCTAAGCAGAAATGCCTATGACAATGCCAAAATATCAAAAGATAGAATGAAATCCGTCCACGACATGATGATCCTAAGGAGGGAGTTCACCCCAGGCCAAAAATTTCTTCTATACAATTCCAGGCTGCACATATTTCCTGGGAAGCTTCGCTCTAGGTGGTTTGGACCTTTCACAGTTAAAGAAGTTTTCCCACATGGCGCAGTGTTATTGCCTAATGAAAAAGACGGGAGTGAGTTCAAGGTAAATGGCCAAATATTGAAGCATTTTCACGAGCCTTGGACCAAGTAAGCGAGCACCATGGACCTCACAGACCCACCTTCGGGTGGCAACTAATCAGGTGTGTTCGTTCCATTATTCCATCTTCCTAACATTAAGGACAATGTTTATTTTAAGTTGGGGGGAGGGTATAAACTTTTAGGATTTTTCTTTTTCTTTTTCTTTTAAGATTTCTTTTTAGTTAGTTCCCTTTTTGCAAAAAAAGAAATTTGAGTCAAGTTATATCACCAATACTTATTTTTCCTAGAGATGAACCTCATGTGATGAAAAGTCTCGAAAGCTATTCACCACCGTACACATGTAATTTATTTTCCTCCACCACTAGTGTTAAATATTTCAGTCTCATTTGACATGTATGTTAGTACTCGTGGTAAATTCCTATTGATATTTCTCCACGGTGGGATTGATTGAAGACTTAATGAATCTAGAAATTATGAACTAGCAAATAGTATGCTTTCAATGGAACACACCAAGGTTCATGCACCATTAGTTCACAAAATAACTGGAGCATTGCTTTTTATCTCGTATTCATTGCTATTTGCATGTTTTGTGTGATTTTGGATAGAAAGTATACGCTGTCTTTTGAAATGATTAGGATAACCCATTCTTGTGAAAGAATTAAGAAGAGGAGGCTATCTTGCTAAGTTATGTATGCACACACAAAAGAGAAAAGGAGAAACAAATGAAGAAAAAAATGAATAAGTGTGTCACTAAAATAAATAACTTGGTTGGCTCGAGTAGTACAGTCCGAGGGGTCCTTTTTGGCCTAATGCCCTATTATCGTCTGATTTGGGAGCCATTGACTGGAAACCGACTCATTTGATAAAGCGATCCAAGTTATACATTTTTCTGCGAATGTTGCTTGATGCGCGTTACGCGGAACTAATAAAGAGAGAAAGAAAATAGAGAATAAGTGTGCATAACTAGCAAGGCAAGAGAACTTCCAAAGCTTAAAGAAAGCACAATATATGGTGTGATTTCCTATGAATGAAGATTGACGTGTGTATGATTTGATACTATTCTATTCCTTATGCTTGCTTTGCATGAAACATCTACGCTCCAAGTTAGAATCTTTGATTTAAAGGTGTGAGCCATTGATTTTGTATATTATGAGCTATGGAGTAATGGATAGTGAAGTTAGGTCGATTTTATAACCATTTGAGAAATACTTGTTCTTCATCTTTAAACCCACGAGTACCATTATTTTATGAGAATGAAATCTTGACATTAGTGTGTGGTCATTTCTTTTGTCGTTGTAGTATGGTGGTGAGTGATTCGAGATCTGACAAGGTGATTTAGGTGTTTATTTGATATCATTTTTCGCTCACTTTGCTAGAGACTAGCAAAACGCTAGTTGGAGGGAGTGATTCGGGTTGAATATTGCTTATTTAACCTCTCATCTAGTAATATTTTGTGCTTATATGATGCTAAATTGGTCTCTAATATGTTCGTATTTTGTACACCATCATTTACTAGAGAAATCACCTTATTCTAGCACAAAAAAGCAATTAACTAAGTATTTCTGCACTTTTTATATTTTTTATGGCTTGGTCTCGATCTCACGATTCCAACGACTATTTATTTGTATTTTTCTGAGATCTGTGCTAATTACTGTGTATTTTTGAATGCAGAATACAAATTAAATGAGAAATACGCAAGAAATACTCTCAAAATACGCCCGCACGAATCTTGGCGGCCACACGGCAGCATCTCAACCATACGCGCCTCGTCCTACGGCTTCAGCAAATGCGGGCTACGTGGCAATATAAATGCCGTCGGATCTCAATCCAACGGTGCGTAAGAGCTGCTCTCGAGTTCGAATTTCATGCGACGTGGCGCGAATCCGTTGAGTTGCCGCCTCATCGAATGGACCAAGCAGCGGGCGATGCGGCGTCGTTGTGATCATTGGATGATGATCCAACGTTCCATCTCGAAGCGGGAATCAGTGAATAAGGCGGGCGACAAGGCGATCCATGAGCCGTCCGATCAAAATCATATGGCTGAGATCTACCCCGATGCGATCTCGGAGACGAAGCGGAGCGTGCGATCTGGGAGCTACGTGGCTTCATCCGGGCCGCTATCGTTCGATCAGACGGTCGATAACGATGAAGCTCAGAAGCGGATGCAGGCGAAGCGCGGGTTTTAAAGCACACGTGGCCTCCTCTAGTGCAATCCCGCACGGATGAGCGGCTGAGGTTTGCGCCGCTCGCGGAGCGGTTTTGGGTGCGATTTGGGTGCGGTTTTGAACCCAATAAGCAACTTAGACCCGAAATGTTCTTATAAAAGGTATTTCTAGGGTTTTTGAGAGGTATTCTAGGCGTATTTGGGCGATTTGAAGCCGATTTTTGCAACAATTTCCTGAGAATATAGAGAGCAACCTGGGCTATTTTTCAGAGAGTTTTTAGAGGAAGAAGAATGGTTTTCTTAGGCTAAAAGCGAGTGTATTTGGTGATATCTCTTGAACTCTATTGCGTATTTTGAACTCTATTTACTTGTATTGCTTGGAACCATGTTTAATGTGATGAAATTCTTAGTTATTTTCAGTATGTGTGGCTAAATTTTCATTGTGCATGATATGGTGTAGTTAGGAGATATGATTTATATTTGCTTGGTTGAATTTTTGTGCTAAATTGTTAACATTGATAAAATTGTAATATTTATTTTAAAATCATCTTTTTCATCTTCCAAAAGAATGTGATTGAGTTGATGATCGCACCACAAGGGTGAGTTTTGATCTCCCCAAAAGGGAGTTTCATATCTATATTTAAAAGATTATAACTTTAGTAACGATTGTATTCGATATTTTGCTTTAATCCCCACAAGGGTATCCTCCGATGAATTGCTCTCAAAAAGAGAATTCATTGAGTTATATTTAATCAACCAAGTTAATACAAATCATGGATCCTAATGAACTCATACCATGTGCATGCTTCTCATAGATATTTTCATACACGAAACTTTCTTGCTTGTATTGTTCACGTACTAAAAACCACGACCAAACCCCATTTAAACCATCGTCATCATAAGTGGTTAGTCTCTTTACGTTGAATTTCTATTTGATTTAAGCTTTGTGGTTGCAACAGATTTTCTCCCGAGGATTCGACATCTAGACTCCCAGATCTATATTACTTGCACGGACTCTTTCGCTTGAGAGAAGCACATTTTTGGGCCATAAGCAGTATCGAAGCAGATCTATAATAGAAGTCAGGTCCGACTCGACTCTAGATCGGTGTGTCACCATCGAGCGTACAAAGTCCTCGAAATCCCGTCGTAAGAGGGAAGTCGACTCCTCTAACACGGTCTGGCAAGCGTCTGAAGTACGCGAGTCGGGCGGAGGGCGAGGAATGAGTCTGTGAGTCACCACTCTAGTGAATCGGTCCTGTGCAGCTGAGGCACGGTGCCGAGCGTGGAAGGTAGGAGATGGTGAGCTAGACGGTAAATTAGAGGTGGCAGAAGAAAGAGCTTTTGTTGACACAGAGGTGTGGACAGACGTCGAGACAGACTCCGTGAAAATGGCCACGTGTGAGGAGGAAGTGGAGCCAGAAAGTGGAATGTGTGGACCTAAAGAGATAGAAACTGATGCTATAAGGTCCGAAAGAGGTGGGAGGGTGGGGTCTGGGTCGTGCACGGGAGAATCATGATCTATGGGGTCGTCAGCAAAAGGTAAATCGTGCCCTCTGGCACCGATACAGTGGTCAAAGAGATCTGAGTCTAGGGGCAAGAGGTGGGGACAGTCTCCAAAGACTCGACGGTGGTGGATACGGTGGATACAACGGTGGTGTAAGAAATGGCTCTGGGAGATGATGGGTGTACTGGTGGCACTGGGAGGCCGGTAACTAATGCAGCAATGTCATGTAACTCGAACACCGGGGAGCGTGGGACCGGGTCATTGGCAGGTGCCTCGACCGGTGCTCTGGGGGGGGCTCGAGTTTGTGTATGGGAGAGAGTGGGAAGACCTGAGTAATCATCCAGTCAAGCTGGATGGCCGGGATGTGCATGAGGTAAGCGGTGGGGAGAACCATATGGGCGATATGGTGGGTGCCTATGAGATATAGTCAGTGACGATCCCCATGTGGTCGAATAATATGCATATGCTTGAGCACGCCAATAGTCAAGCATGTCGGGCCAACCGGTCGGGTAAGGTCGGCAGGAAGGTGAATATCATGCATCCTAGCAAAAATGGTGAAGAAACCACCACAGTAAATATCGGTGGCGAAGTAGGTAGTGGCTGTCTAGTAAAGGCGGTGACACAACCAGTAGACTGCGTCGGATAGCATGAAGGGTCGTATGGAGCCGTCAGGGTGAAATCGAAGAGGCCGGGTCATACCCATAAGATGGGTAAGCTCAGGGATGGACATGGTCCCAACCTCAGGCCTGTAAAAGAGGGTGGAAGCTAACTACCTCTGGACATAACGAAGGTATGGATGCACAATGCATGATGCCTTCGCCCGACTAGGGCGATAGTGAGAAATGCCAGAAATACGCTCCCAAAACTCTTGAGAATCAAAAGAGTCAACGTCAAAGAGCGGAGAAAAGGCTGCTCTGGGCTCGGGTACGGCAGGGAAGTGGAAGTACTCCCGGATCATGGCAAAGGTGATAGTGCAGTCGTGGTCCATGAGGCGGAAGGTGATGTCGTCACCAGCTGGGGTGAGAGCAAGGGATCAGAGACCCTCGAGTGCTATGTGGGAGTAGGTGGGAGCATGCACACCGAGGAAGCAGTCGATACCGATCGCTCGGTAGAGGTGATGAACTCCATGTAGGAGTCCGAGAGATCTAAGTGCGGGCACGTCTATGAACACGGTAGGGACGAGACGGTGCTAAGAGAGCCTAACAAATCGCTCTCGGTGTGTGTCGTCTCGGAACATGATGTCATATGTCCAGAGACGTACTGGCAGGGCATCCCTGGTGCCTACTAAGTATGGGGATGATGAGGTAGAGGTGGTGGATAGTGCTGTGGTAGGGATATGATCCGCGGTAGAGGGGATAACGGTGGCCGTGACAGGTGTGGTGGTGGTGGGGATGGTAGTGGTGGTGGCGATAGCTGTGGTAGAGGGGGTGGTGGTAATGGAGGTAGTGGTGGATGTGGTGGTGTGTCGGGCACGACGCAGTGGTCGGGAAGAGGAGGCGCCAGACGAAGGCCTCTTCCCAGCGAACGGGGGGTGTGGTGGATCCGCGTGTGTGAACCATCGTGTCTACGGTATATAAAATAAAAGAGGGAACTGGTGTACCGTATATGCGGGAGATGCGAGCGATGCGAGTGCCTAGAGCTCCCCCAAGCTAGTCCTTGTAGTCTGTGATGACGTAGGCGACGAACACCTGTGAGAGAAACAAATGAAAATGTCAAAATAGGCAATTAAAAATGGGGAATAGGCTGAACTGGGGTTGCTCGATCGAGCAGTGGTACTGCTCGGTCCGAGTCGTTCTACTCGGTGAGGGGGTTGGCCGAGCATATTGGTGCTCGGTCCGTGCCCTAGGGCACAAGTGATCGGAATTTGGCGGAGGGGGGGGGGCTTTGGGGCGATCCGATGGGAGAGGGAGAGGGGGCAAGGGGGGTTTAAAGAGGGGGGTGGGTTTTTTTTGGGAGAGCGGGTCGGAGGCACCATCGGCGACGGTGGCGCCGTCGACGGTGCCGTCCGACTAAAGAGGTCGAAAGGGGGGAAAGAGAGAGGAGGGGGTGGAGAGATAGAGAGAGAGAGAAAGAGAGCGATAGGGGGAGAGCTGCTGACCGGAGTAGGGCGGTGCGGTCGGCGGCGCCGGCGGCGGTGTGGGAGGAGGAAGACGGCGCGGGTGGCGGGGGTTTGAACGAGTAGGGGGAGAGATGAAGCTTGTGGGAAAGTTTGTGAGGGTAAGAAAATTTTAGAGGAGGTAAAAAGTTTTTATCGATGGAGATAAAGTCGAAGCGGGTTGCGGTTAAAAACCCAACCTGACTCGGTCCGAGCAGCTACACTGCTCGACCAAGCCGAACATCTGAAATTCAATAAATTTAGATGTAGTATACTCCTTTGTCTGCTCGACCGAGCAGCATGCTGCTCGGTTCGCGTCGATTTCTACTCGTGCCAAGCCAATAATAATTAAGGCGTGTTGGTAGAGTGATGTTTTCTCCTCACATCCAAAAGCATGTAGTACTCGGCCGAGCAATTGGTTGCTCGGGCAGAGTCTATTTCTGCTCGGGCCGAGCAGGAGGCTGCTCGGGCCATGTAGAAAGAAGATCTTCCCCTTCCTTTTTCGTGTCTGAACTGCTCGATCGAGCAGTGAAGCTGCTCGGTCAAGTCTTATGTGTCTCCTCTCTTCTCTTATTTTTCCTTGGTTTTCTCTCCAAATCTTCGAATCTGATGTTCTCCTCCAGCTTCCTTCCGTTTATAATGTCGATACGCATACCCCCACTTGTCCATCCTATACAAAAGACGAACACATCAAATTTTTCTGATTTTTATAGTTTATCTCGAAAAAATGAAAGAAAAGATAAGAAACTAAAAAAAATCCGAAATCTAAGAAATTGGGTTGCCTCCCAATAAGCGCTCGTTTTTAGTCGTGATCTCGAATTCCCTTAAATATATCAGTTGTCATTTGGTGCGCGTGGCAATCGCGCGTCATTCTTCGAGGTGGTGCACTCCGGCGGCATTTGATTTCCACCTACTTTAAGACTCTCCTCAACGTTGCTTATAGTTTTTGGTTCTTGATGATTTGGAGAACGACGTAGAATTTCCTCATCCAATACTTGGATGTACGAGGCGACCGCTTTGTTGCAGGTTGGGTCGCCGTCATCGTCAATGCTTGTCTTCATTGGGTCCTTCATAACCCCCTCGGAAGTAGAATCCTCAATGGATTCATCTTCAAGAAGCTCCAGATAGTTGGCCCCTTCCACATGAGCTCGCTCTTTCATCACCTTCTGTAGTCAGAACTCAGCTTCGATATCTCCCACGTTTAGACAAACGGTCCCTTCTCGGACATCGATAAGAACACCGGCCGTCGCCATGAAGGGGTGGCCGAGTATAATTTGGGAGCTCCCTCCCTCAGGCATATCCATAATAATGAAGTCGACGGGAACACATAATCCTGGGGGTATTTGAAGGATGACGTCCCTCGCTATTCCCACCGGGTAGGTGATGGAATGATCTGCAAGCTGGATAGACATGCTCGTCGGTTCTAGCTCACTACCCGTCTGGAGTCTCTTGAAAATGGAGAGGGGCATCAAACTGATGCTAGCCCCCAGGTCAATCAATGCTCTACTGATAGGCATCCCTCCAATAGAGCACGACACGGTAAAGCTACTCGGATCTGGCAGCTCCGGGGGAGATGATTTCTGATAACGGATGTAGAATCCTCCAATAGCTTGATTTCCCCAGGCTTTCTTTTTCCCGTGATGAGATCCTTCAAAAATTTGGCGTAGATCGAGATCTCTGTGATGGCGTCCATGAATGGGATATTCAGCTGAATTCCCTTTAATAACTCCATGAACTTGGAGTATTTCTTTTCCATTTTGGCTAGGGCTAGCCTCTGTGGGTATGGAGGGGGAGGTCGGGAAACTTTACTCTTAGCCGCATCGATGGGAGGCAGTGTCGTACTTGTAGTGATCCTGTGCTATTAGGAACAAACACTAGAGGGGGGGTGAATAGTGTTTTATAGAATCATAAGGAAATTACACCAAATAAAACCCCACTTAACCAACAAATGCGGAATGTAATAAATGAATAACAACCCAAGTAAGAATGCAATGCAAACATGCAATCTACCCTGGTTCGGTGCCACCCAAGTCTCCCCGACTTGTTACCGGTGCCCTAATCCAGCAACACCCGGATCACCTCTGGATACTCTAGCAAACCGCTAGAGATTTCCTTTAGCCCACTTGTGGAAAACCTCCAACAAGTGCAATCGACCTACAATCGATGTCCGTGTATCCCACAACCCGGGAACACGCACAGTCCTTAATCCCACAACTTGGGACTAAGCCCACTCTCACAAACCGAGAGTAAAAACTAAATCTTGACTCCCACAACTTGGGATCAAGCCAAACCTCTCACCACTGTGAGTATACAATAATTAAGAAGTATAAAAAATGAAATATAAAACTTCTTACCACAAAATCCTATGCCTTGAGAAATACTTACCAATTTAGGGCAAGAATGGATTTTGAGGAAGATGAGATCACCAAACCCTAGCTCCACCAAGATGAGCAGCAATAGATGGCTAGGGAGGAGTTGGTGACTTGGATTCAAGCTATTAGCTTGAGAAGCTTACAAGGAATGAGAATCTCTCTTGAGGAATTAGGCTCAAAGAGTAAGGGAGAGATTCTTGTGAGATGAGAGAGCTTGGAATAGGAGTTGAATGGCTCTCTTCAAAGATGTGAAAATGTCTCTAATTTCAGCCTGGGATCCCTGGTTAGAAGCACACAAACTTATATAGAGAAGAGAGAAAACGGTCAGAAAATTCGTGGCATTAAATGCCCCAACGGCTCTATTCTGAAGCTACTTAATCGGTCTAAGAAGGATCATCAACCGACTAGATTGACAACTAGTCGGTCAGTGAACCTTCTTGGACTGACTAGATGGTTGACAGAGAAGATGGTGAAATCTGGGTAAGAACTAGTCGGTCTAAGAAGGATCATCAACCGACTAGATTGAAACTAGTCGGTCAGTGAACCTTCTTGGACCGACTAGATTGGCTTTTAATGCATTAACCATCCTTCTTAAACCAACTAACTGGTCAACAGTACAAAGGTCGAATTTCACAAGGAAAACTAGTCGGTCTGAGAAGAAACACCAACCGACTAGATCATCATTTAATCGGTCGGTGAGCCTTCTTGGACCGATTAATTGGTCAACAAATGGGTAACACTCAACATTTAATAAGCACATCTTGTTTATTTCTCTCCCCCTTTGTCATTAACAAAAAAGATATATGGGTATAGAAACAACAAATGCAATAATAGAGTGGAAAACAAAAAGGTATAACAATTGTAAAGTTACCAATTGTAAAGTTCTCTAATGTAAAGTTACCAATAGAAAACAAGATATCGAAATAAAGATATCAATTGTAAGAGCACATATCCAACAACAACTCAACCACCCTCAATTATCACAAAAAGATAAGCAATAAGCATATGAGATAAAAGATTACAATAGATACTAATTGTAAAGAGTAGTGTGAGCAGTGTTAGAAAAGTGACAATGCAAAAATCATGACATCACTTGTGAAAGAAAAACAAGTGATCAAATAGTGTCAAATACCCAAACAAACTCAATTATCACAAGATTTATTACATGAAGCATAATGTGATAGACAGTCTTGTGATACCAATAGTATACTTGGCAAGATAAATGACATGAACATGATGAAATACATTATCGTGGAATAAAAATCATCACATTGACATAGATCAATTTTTTTAGCCAATTTAGTGCATGGAAAACAATTCTATGTTTTCATACAAGCAATCTATTTAATCAATATAATCGTCGAGCGACGAAGTAAACAAACATGTTTTCATACACATTGAAATCAATATAATCAATACCAATTGTAATCACCCTCAATTTAATCAATATGCTTTCATACACATGGTTACTATAGAAATTCTTAACCATGTGTACAAAGTTATGTTATAATAACACACATTAAGTATAAAGGCATGTGATATCAATTGTAGGCATACCAAATCATCTCCAAAAATATCACAGCAAAGGTGATACAATGGAAATGAAAATCAAATATCTATAGCACGCAAAAGTGTTATGCCAAAATAGAGATGGTAACGTCATAAAACGCTTGGCATACACAAATCTAGTACACTAGGATACTATTTGAAACAATGTTCAAAAGAACCATAGTACTAGCATGCATTCCAAAATAGATACTCACAAGATGAGTCAAAGATAAGCATGGAATGCCATGAGCATGTAAAGATGATATCCAATATCAATAGTCTAACAATTGTAAATATGATACCAATTGTAAATATGATATGTATAGATGATACCAATTGTAGTCTAACAGAGTATGCAAAACATAATAATTTAATGTCAAGATCATGATATCACTTGAGAAGGAAACCAAGTGAACGAATAGAGACATGATTTCATCCTAGCTCAATTATCACAAAGAATTCACCATGAAGCATAATGTGACAAAATGTCTTTTGAGCAAAGGCATGAAGATAGTCTACTATTAAAGTCACAAGGTAGGACATAAACGAAAAAGTTTATCATGAACATTGCATGCATGCATACCAATTGTGCGAATAGAATAAAAACAAACTTTTGTAAGCACAATATAATCGGAGGTAGCATCAAAGAAGTCATAGTGCATCAAAATTTTTCCATGGAAGAATATCTATGACAGAATATACATATCATCAAACACAATATAAAGCTTATGTGATCGTGTATAGCACAAGTTATCTCTAACATCTCATCAAAATAGCATAAAATATGAGCGTGAGATGAGAGACATAGTGAGAAATATAGCTTGAAGATCACTAACTAATATGAATGAATGTTATGTCACTTGTGTAAATATCATACATGAGAGATTTAGCTATAGACATGAAAGGTTTCTTGAATAAAATTATAGCTAAAAATCAGTCATGAAGTAATTTAAATGACAAGTAACACACATTGATCAAATACGCATAAATATCCTAAGTGATTAATCTTATACATGGCATGAATTATGTATAACATGATGAAGTATAGCATGCCACAAAGAAATGAATGATTCTACTAGAATGGTATGACAAATCATGATATGTTCTAAATAATCCATGAACATAGTCATCTATGTGAATTAGGCACATGTGGTAGAATCAAAACAACAATGAATCTTAAATGAAAGAATTGAAAAATTTTCAATGAAGGTTAAGATCCATATCCTTAATACTATCTAATAAACAAGCAAGCATGTCGTACATATCAGTTATCATATCCATAACATATAACAATCTTCATGAGGGTGTGACAAGAATGAGCTAATGAAGAAGTATGCTATATAACACAAATTGAATATATTAAAATACCAATTGTAAACATGGTAGACAAAACCAATATATTAACATACCAATTGTGCAAAACGCATACTTACAACCATTTAGCTTTCCCTACATGTGTGCATCTCCAATGCACCATCCTTTCATTTGAATTGATCCATCATTTGTAAACCAATGAGAGTGTAGGGTAGGCATCTTGCACAACAATCTGACAATTCAACAATTGGTGGTATCCAAAAACTTTTTGGATCCAATAGGTTAAGGAACAAAATCAAGTAGTCCAATAACCAAACATTTACCAATTGTAAATAACACTTATCAATAGAAATGCATTACATGCATTGACAAGAGTTATTATAATCACGAAAAATCATACATATAAGGAATTAACAATTCTCAATCATTAGAAATTAGGAACACCTAGACTAGTAATTCATATGCATATGATTTAGTAACAATACAATATACAAGCAATCATCATTATGAATACACACGTCTAATACAATAGTGTGTGCAAGAAAGATTCCTCGTTCAATATGCATATGTGCACAAAATAAACATTCACGGCACAACACATATTGAAGGAAGGCATGAAAATTAACACCACAAAGAGTGTGCATGAAAAGCATAAAGTATTAATTTTCATAATCAAATTTCTCTTTCCCTTTGGCATATCAACAAAATAGGAAATCACCAAGGGTTAGAGAAATCAACTAATCTATATGCATAACATAATATGAGAGAAATGTAATGGCATATAATGATGTTGGGGGTAGTGGACGAACTCAACTAATCTGATACCAAATGTAATGTCCTATAGCAATCAATCATGTCATACTCTCTCAAAATCATACATACTATGCAAACTTGGGAGTACATGATGAACTCACACATATATATATGGGTACAAAAAGTAATCATACAAGCATGGTACCCAAGCAATGAAACGCAATATGAGTCGCATGAGAATATGTCAATCCTAATATATGATTCTATATGTGTGTTCATACCATGTCTAGAAACAATCTTAGGAATCCAAAATATAGTGATTTGGGATTCTTAAGAGGTTGTAGAAGCATGAGTAGGAAGTTGGGATGCACGCTTGTGAAGTGGAACATAAATATAAGCGTGTCCCGTGTGTGAAACATGCAAACGAGCATTAATTCTAACATGAAAATTTTTAAGCCACATGTTATAAATAATCCTCGAATAAACATATGAGTAAGGATTATGAATACACAATGCACATCAGTCAAGAATTTGACACACATGAAATACATAGACATGAGTGACATACAAGACATATAAAATGCAAACATAGCATATGCATGAGATAGTCTCAAACACAAAGTGACATCTACAAGCATCCAACACACATGGATACCAAATGTAAGAATATACTTACAACATTAAGCTCCCCCTACTTTGGTGCATCACTTAAACACCATCAACTCCATTTGAATGAAAATCTTTGTAAACCAAGGAGTTGGTAGGGTTGGTATCCCAATATGGATTGAACCTAGAAAACATAATTTTGGTATCCAAAAACCTTTTTGGATCCTATGGGTTAGTCAACGAGTTTAACAAACTAAATTCAAATTAATATAACCCATTTCTTAGTGTAATCATACACAATATTAATGAAACATGTAATCATGTTACAAGATAAATATTTAACCAAATACATGCATATACCAATTGTACCAAAAATAAGTATATATATATATATATTATAATCCAAATGCATGACATGTATCACATGCAACAAAACATGAATATGATCCAACGCATGTGTTGCAAAAAGAAATATTAAATATTCTAAACATGAAAATCATAAACACAATGATTTACAAATAATCATGCAATAGAAATCAAATTCAATATGAATTTAAGTTTCTAACAAACATGAGCATCTAAGACCAAAATCCAAACAAAAGAATAAACCAATTCTAAACACAAATGCCTTGGTACCCATAAAATGAAAATAAACTTATGGTACTAAGCAAATGAAGGGTCAACGGAAACTAACCCTTCGGAAACCAAGTCCAAGAGGACCGTGATTTCCCAACATAATCATCATTCAAAATAATATTATGAATATAAGATTGCACATACATATCCTTAGCATGAGTGCTAGTGTTCTTAGGACCCCAAATAGTGTATGATTTGGGAATCCTCTTCCTAGCGGTTGCATGCACAAAAGGTTGATTTCTACTTGGTGCATGTGGCCTAGGAACATGAGATCTAGCAAGAGCATGAAGAACATTGTGTTGTGCTAAAGCATGATGATGAACATATGATCCATGGTGTGGTGTTGCATACATACATGGATGAATATGATGTGTGTATGCATGAGGATGATCATGAGAATAAGCATGCCTATGTGGATGTGATGTGTGATCATAAGCATGTGAAGGTGCATGAGCATGAGCACGTGCATGAGATTGTCTCAAAAGAGTGTTTGCACGTGCTCGTGGGTGTGGGACATAAAAACCATCATTCATGTGAACATGTGAAGTAGGAGGTATGTTCTTACGTGGCATAGTATTGGTGTACATGAATGCATGACCCTTCTTTGGAGGTCCACCCAAAGTGTGTTTCTTTCCAAAGGAGGGAGTAATAGGAGTGGTGGTTTCCTTAGTAGTATAACTACACAAGTTGTTATAGACACCACTCGTGGATGCACCAGAGGATGGCCTCACAAAATCTGTAGTTACTTCACTATAGGAGGTGCGTGCTTTGGATGTACTTGCCTTAGAATAACCAAGGCCAACACGATGGTTTGCCGGTAGTTGATTCTTTAGCAAATCATCCAATTTGTCCTTTCCCTTGTTGAATCTATCAACAATGGAGGACATGAGCTCATATTTCTTCGAAATTGAAGAAATAGTGGCATCCAAGGTGGATGCACGTGTGGTGAGCTCGTGCACTTGGGATTTGAGATTCTCATTCTCAATTCCCAAACAATTGTTTTGAGATTGAAGATTTTCAATCTCGAGATCGTTACTATCCACAATAGTAACACGATCAAGTTGAGATTTGAGGGACTCCACCTCATTTCTCACCATGCCATTTTGAGTAAGCAAACTTGCTTTCTCAATAGCGAGTGTCTCAACAATGGTGTCATTGTTAGAGGTGCTACATGAAGATGTGTTAGAGAGACTAGCAATCTTATTCTTAGCATCACAATATTTATGCATAAGCTTTTGATATTTATCAAATAATTGCTTAAGCTCAATTTTAAGATCATCCGTTGTTACCTCTTCATCGTCGCTATCGCTTTCACTTGAATCTCTTGATTCGTCACTAGAGTCGTACTCTCGTGCCATCAAACCTATGAATGAATCTCTTTCATCATTGGAGGAAGAAACTCCGAGGTGGACTCTTCTTGCTCCGCTAGCATGTGCCATATTTGATATGCCGTTGTTGCCTTGGACACATGCATAAGAATGTCATAAGTTAAATAATCAAGCAAGATATCCATTACCTCTTGATGTTTCCCCGCCAATTCTTTTTGCTTATTTGTCCATTCATGTTCGGGAGTGGTAGGTGCACGAAGGGGCTTCTCCACAAGCTTCCAATAATCCTTATCGATGGATTGAATATAGGCCTTCATCTTTACACACCAACTTTGATAATTGGGCCCGAGGAGATATGGTGGAAGAGGGCATCGTGTGTTGTTGTTGTTGGTTGCCATAGCTATAACCTTGCTTTGATACCAATTGTAGTGACCTTGTGCTATGAGGAACAAACACTAGGGGGTGAATAGTGTTTTATAGAATTATAAGGAAATTACGCCAAATAAAACCCTACTTAACCAACAAATGCGGAATGTTAATAAATGAACAACAACCCAAGTAAGAATGCAATGCAAACAAGCAATCTACCCCGGTTCGGTGCCACCTAAGTCTCCCCGACTTGTTACCGGTGCCCTAATCCAGCAACACCCGGATCACCTCCGGATACTCTAGCAAACCGCTAGAGATTTCCTTTAGCCCACTTGTGGAAAACCTCCAACAAGTGCAATCGACCTACAATCGATGTCCGTGTATCCCACAACCCGGGAACACGCAAAGTCCTTAATCCCACAACTTGGGACTAAGCCCACTCTCACAAACCGAGAGTAAAAACTAAATCTTGACTCCCACAACTTGGGATCAAGCCAAACCTCTCACCACTGTGAGTATACAATAATTAAGAAGTATAAAAAATGAAATATAAAACTTCTTACCACAAAATCCTATGCCTTGAGAAATACTTACCAATTTAGGGCAAGAATGGATTTTGAGGAAGATGAGATCACCAAACCCTAGCTCCACCAAGATGAGCAGCAATAGATGGCTAGGGAGGAGTTGGTGACTTGGATTCAAGCTCTTAGCTTGAGAAGCTTACAAGGAATGAGAATCTCTCTTGAGGAATTAGGCTCAAAGAGTAAGGGAGAGATTCTTGTGAGATGAGAGAGCTTGGAATAGGAGTTGAATGGCTCTCTTCAAAGATGTGAAAATGTCTCTAATTTCAGCCTTGGATCCCTGGTTAGAAGCACACAAACTTATATAGAGAAGAGAGAAAACGGTCAGAAAATTCGTGGCATTAAATGCCCCAACGGCTCTATCCTGAAGCTACTTAATCGGTCTAAGAAGGATCATCAACCGACTAGATTGACAACTAGTCGGTCAGTGAACCTTTTTGGACTGATTAGATGGTTGACAGAGAAGATGGTGAAATCTGGGTAAGAACTAGTCGGTCTAAGAAGGATCATCAACCGACTAGATTGAAACTAGTCGGTCAGTGAACCTTCTTGGACCGACTAGATTGGCTTTTAATGCATTAACCATCCTTCTTAAACCAACTAACTGGTCAACAGTACAAAGGTCGAATTTCACAAGGAAAACTAGTCGGTCTGAGAAGAAACACCAACCGACTAGATCATCATTTAATCGGTCGGTGAGCCTTCTTAGACCGATTAATTGGTCAACAAATGGTCTTGAATTGATTAGGACAACTAGTCGGTCTGAGAAGGATTTCCAATCGACTAGATCGTCATCTAGTCGGTCGGTGACCCTTCTTGGACCGACTAATTGACCAACGGTGAATGGGCTGAATCAAGCAAGGATATCTCGTCGTTTCAAGAAGGATTCCCAACCGATTAGATCATCATCTAGTCGGTTGGTTCTTCTTCTTGAACCAACTAAGATGCATATGAAGCCATGAAATGAAACGATAGGCTACGAGAAAGTTTCTAATAGCTTCTAAGGCAATCCTAGAGATACGATATGAAAGTTATGAAGATTTCTAGGCAAGTACTACTCAAGGCTTAACATTCTACTAAACCGAAGCTAGAAGACAATATAAATACCATGACGAACCATCTTCAAAGCTTCAACATGGAGAATCCGAATCCCTTGACTTCATGAAATCTCCTTGAGCTTCAACAAAGCTCCAGGCACCACGATCACGCGTTCTGAGGAAGTCTTGGGACGTCGGTTGAGATGAACAAATTACTTTGGTGACGATCTCCATAAAACTTCATGGACTTGAGTCTTTTAGTTGAATGACTTGAATATCTCCAACATCATAGTCTTCGAAGCTTTTGACTCATCCATTCCTTTCTTCTCTTTGGATTGAATCTCCATTCATTTGTTGATGCCATTGGCTTGAGGTTTGAGGTAGCCTTTGAGTTCTTCAAGCCAATGCTTCACCTTTGTTGATCTACCAAGTTCTCCACTTGAATCAACACGTGTTGTCACTTTTGATCTTCTTGAATCTAATTGGTGACTTTTCAGCTAACTGCAAACACAAGAGTTAGTCACAATGATTTGTGTTTGATCATCATCAAAATCAAGGTGGAGAGTCCAATACTCAACAGTAGTAGGCGTGATGGGAGGGGCATCTGCTTTCTCCTCAATAATGATAGGCCCTTCAATGGACTTTTCTCTATCGCCGTCATCGACGGCTTCTTCAGTGGTGACTTTCCCTTGTTTAGCACCAGGACCATAACGGGTTCAGTCACCCATCCTCCACGTATGGTAACTGAAACCACGACATTAGCTTGGGCTCTCGGGTTTGTCTCTGGTTGTGAGGGCAGTCTCCCCTGATTCTTCAATAGCTGTGACATTTGACCCCTCAGTTCATCAAGTGAAGAATTTATAGTCTTGAACTGATTCGAGGTGTCCTGATTGAAGCGGATCTGACCACTCATGAAAGTCTCCAGTGTGGCTTCAAGATTGGACTTGGGTGGATTTGGCGCATAATTCTGCTGTGGCGGCCGGTTGAACTGATATCCCGGCAGTCAGTAGGGTCCAGCTGGCCTGAATCTGCCATGCTGCTGGTTCTGTTGCTGCTGAGAAGGGGGTGGTAGTCTCTGAAATTGCGGAGGTTGCAGCCCTCCACTTGGGTTTCCATAGGAAAACCCCGGGTGATTCCTGGCAGCTTAATGCTGCCACTGATTCCGTTCCTCTCCTTGGATGCATTGTACGGTCTCAGATTTCTCAGCATCGTCGTAGTGGGCATCACTAGGGTTGTAGCCCTGATCGGCATACTCTTCGACAGGATGGCACGACGTGCTGGATGAAGCAGGGATGGAGTCCAGACGCTGCTCAATGCGGGCCACTTGTTTGCACAAGGTCTCTATGTGAGAATCCAAGTGGCTAGTGACCTTGACCTAAGGAGTCCAGGTCACAACGGTCCGTTCATCATTCCATTGTTTGGTGTTGGCCGCCATGTGCTCCAACAAATCTATAGCCTCCTCAGGAGACTTATTAAGTAGGGCGCCCTGGGCCGCAGCATCGATGATCATCTTGATGCTAGGCTAGAGCCGATTGTAGAAGCTCTGCACCAAATCCCATGACTGGATCCCGTGGTGAGGACACCGATGCTGGAGGTCCTTGAACCTCTCCCATGCCTCATAAAGTGACTCCTGTGGGAGCTGTTTGAAGTTAGAAATTGCTCCACAGATCCGAATTGTCCTCGATGCTGGATAAAACTTATCTACAAATGCAAGCACAAGCTTCTCCCAGGTGGTGAAATGGTTGGGAGGGTGGGCCCGGAGCCAATATGAGGCTTTATCCCTTAAAGTGAACGGGAAAAGCCGCAGCTTCACAGCATCATCACTAATGTCCTTTGCCTTGAACGTATCACACTTCGCCAGGAAGGTGTCAATGTGATGGTTGGGATTTTCATGCGGATGCCCGTGGAAGGGATCCTGCTGCATCAGATTAATCAACCACGTCTTTAGCTCGAAGCTCGCTGTCGCCAGTTGTGGTCTGAGGATGGAGGAGTTGTTCCTAAACGTTGGTTTCATGTGGTCCCTGATGGACCCGGTGCGAGGAGGAGAAGGAGGATTGTTTTCCGCCATCTGAGCAGAGGGAGATGAACTTTGACTTGAGGCTCTCAAAGCCCTCGCTGTCTTCTCGATCTCGGGATCGAATAATAATTCTCTGGTAGGTCCCTTGTAGCGAGTGTTCATGCACCAACAAAACTCAAATAAATACCGTCAGTAGCACCAAAATAAATAGAAAGAATAAAAAAAGATGGAAAGGTGAGAAATGATTAGAATGCTAGCAAACTTCAAAAATAAAGAAAATAAACTGAGGTAAACACTATTGCCGTCCCCGGCAATGGCGCCAAAAACTTGACGCACCCGAAACCTACACCTAGGTTCCTCCTGGCGGTGTCACGATCGCCAAGCATAGTATGGCCCCTATGCTTCAATTCCGGGCTCAATCCGCAAGCGGACGGTGTCGAGTTATAGTATAAATGATATCGAATCCCACAGGGACGGTGATAGTGTAAATGGATTCTCAGTTTATTTTCTAAATCCCGAAGTGAGATAGCTATCGTTGTGAAAGATTTGTTTGGGGTGTTGTTGTTGTTATACTAATAAAAGGGACTAGGGCATTAAGGATCACCACTAAGATCGTCAGGGGTCGACGTTAGAATAGGATCCTTACGTTGCATTAGGGCTAGGGGATTAATCCCCCAATTCGTACCACTCTCGTGGGTTAGAATTGCGGGGTATTTCGGTGGCTCTCGTTGACGCAATGGCGGTAGCAGTCAACGTAGCGGTATAGTCCGTCGATGGATCCCCTCAAGGCACGAGCCGGGCATGGTCACGAGCCTTGGTTGAATCCACCGATTTCCCTATTCGAATCCTAGAGATACCCCTTAAACACATCAATTCCACAGACCGTGGGCATGATCTCAGTACGGATTATCTAGGGATTCGGTAGGATTGACCGAAATACTTCCCTAAATCCCTAATTCAACGTAGGGATCCAGATCTACGTTTTCCCCATAGGATCCTAGGGCTAACCCATCAGCCCTAGAAAGATCTACTCACTCATGGTATTGTTAACGGATAAAGATGCAATTTTAAGATACGAACACCTCATTGTAGATCAATAAAATGGAGATAAAAACTTACAGCGAGAGACGAAGAGAATAGAGGAACAATAGATCCAGAAAATTCCAGATTACAATATGCAACACAATTGAGAATCAAAACATAAATCTCTAAATTTCGATCTAAAAGTATCAAAAGTTTTAATCTCCAAAACTCATACAAAAATCGACTAATGTCCTCTCCAAAAGAACATTCCTAGCTTAGAATGAATCACCCCTGATCAGTCGCTAGCTCCTCGAGCTTTTAGTCCTTGCAATCGCGCCCTTGGCGGATTCAGAAAATCTTCCGAAAATAGCCCTGGGATTGCCGACCGAGTAGGTGACTCGATCGAGCAATGCGTTGCTAGTTCGGTGGCTCGGCCCGAGCAGATGAGCTACTCGATCGAGCACTACAGGGAGTCGAAAAATCTCCAAATCCTTGCTCTGCCTGCCCGGACTGAGTCAGCTCAGCTCGGTCCGAGCAGAGGCTGACTCGGTCACTGAAGAGCTGCTCGGACCGTGTCTCTTCTTCACTTGGGCTTTAGAATTTTGAAGATGCTCGACTGAGCAGATGAACTGCTCGGTCCGAGCCAGACCGTATCAGCCTCCTCTTTCTCATTTGATACTGCTCGGTCCGAGCATCTGCATTGCTCGACCGAGCAGTCTGGGAAACTTCCTCCAGCTGCTGCTGATGGCTCCTTCCTCTCCTCTGCTCTCTCTCTCTTCTCCTCCAACGGCCCCAAAAGTGTGGTGAACTCCTATTGGGCTTCACCAACGAGCTCACGGGCACGTCAGATGTGTCCATACCCAAGTGGGCTCCCAAATCGCTCCAAAATCCCTGAAAACTCATAAAACACAACGAAACTCGAATATATCGTCAGAAATACAATATCGTAGTAAAATGTGGGATTTGGATGTGAAAATAGCATGGGATGCAATGAAATGATGGTATAAAAATAGTAGAAAATATGGACACATCAGCATATCACAGCTCGACCAAGCGATGCGCTCGGCCGAGCGACTGGAAATTTCCACCAAGCTTCTTCTCTCCTCTTCTTTACTCCTATTCTCTTCTTCTCTCCTCTTCTACTCCTCTCCTTCGCTTCTTTGACCTCCTTCAGTCGTCGTGGCAAGGCGAAGCTAGCTTTGGCATCGATGTTGTGCCCATAACCCCAAATCGCTCCGAATCGCATCGAATTCCCTGAAAACACATAAAACATCGAAAGAATCAAGAATATGGAGAAAAGCACGATATAATGCGAAAATATGGATTCGGGCAATCGAAACGACATGGGAATGCATGGTAAAAACATGGAAAATATTGACACAACAAAATCCCCCAAGCTTACCTCTTACTCGTCCTCGAGAAAGACGAATAAGGAGTTCACCGGAGGGTAAAAAAAAGCGAAAAAGAAACCAAAAGATAGGAAATGCGACTACATCATCTCCTCATCTCATACCACGCAACAACACTTCAACTTCATAAATTAAAAACACAATACTCACGAGGATTCATCAAGTCTAGCAAAGAATATATATAGAATGGATTTTCAAATGAATGACATGAACTCGAATATATGATATGAAGTTAGAGGGGGATTCCTATTATAGCATGCAATCAATATACAGAATCCATGATCCGAGCTCAAATCTCCACAACTCATTCTCTAAGCAGCGAATAGTATCATGACCAATTAATTCAAGCATGCAAGATGATTTTAATTACTTTCATAAATGAGGATGGTAAGTTCAATTAAATCCAGAAATCACCGCACTAAACTCTTTCACACTCCCTAGAAATCATCGACCTCGCCATGTCCCTATTCTATATAGAAAGTGAGGTAGAGATGTGTGACTTTTCTTTTTTACAATTGTTTTTGGCTATACAATTTTCTTTATATATACATACTTTTATTTTCTTATATACACGAGATAACTCAATATATACAAGAGGCGGCCTATGCATCCCAGACCAGACGGTCTTAGGGCATCGGGTTACGAAGAACCCCTCGGGCCTATTATTCGTATGTAATATTTTTTTTGATTATTTTTTTCAATTTTTTTGGGATCTTTGCAAACTCACCTAAACGCGATGGAAAGCAAAGCACGATCAAGGATCGCAATTGGCTATATACAAAAAATAAAAAGCATAGAATTGGGACATGGCTCGGTGTCAGAATGTCCAGTAGACGCTACTAAAGTGTCGTGGGTTATCCAAACCCAATTGAACTACCATCCATTATGAAATAGACATTTTCACACAATCATGCAATTTTCACTCAATTTTCGATCAATCATGCATTTTCAAGCTTAACTATTTCGAAAATACTCGTTGTGGAGAATATGATTTCAAAGCTTGGAAAAGCATATTAAAAGACATCTTAATCAAGGAATATCTCTAACACACTGAAGCATAGAGTTCAAAAAACATAATCTATTCTATATAAATATGCGGTGACGTGCAATAGACTATGACAAATCCTACGTGAGTGTGTAAAGCAGCTAAGTTGAGTGTGTAGCTTATAGTGCAATCATAGGAGAATCATATTTAGTCTAAATAAAAGAAGAAGAGGAAGAAATGAAAAACATATATGCAAACAAACAAGAAAAGAAAAATAAAAAGGGGGGAATGGGGCGGTAGTGGAATAAAAAATGGGAATAAGGAAAAATAATAAGTAAAAAGCGGTAGCGCTCATCCCCCAAGCTAATCACGGCAGTGTCCTCACTGCTGAGAACACGGGCGTATAGACGAGAGAAGATACCAAGGGGGTGGGTGGGAAGAAAGATAAAAGAAGGTATAAAAGATGCATATAAGATGCATATGCATATGCGTATGTACAGTATGTATGTATTTACAAAAATGGAGATGATGATGCATAGTATGAACACTATGGACACTATGGACAACAAAAATCGACGTCAGAATGTGACTGCCCCAAGCTGGACTAAGCTGGGCCCAAAAAGGCAGATGGACACAATGATAGGAGGGGGAGACACTGGGACAACGAGAAGCTAATAAATCAGGCAGCACCACCACCCGATGGGGGTTGTAGCTGGAGAAAGTGAAGGATAGGGTCCAGCTTCTCACAGTTCAGCTGTCCAATATCAGTGAGTGTCCTCACGGCTCTGCGAAGCTCAATTACAGCCTGCTCCACCCCATATAGTCGACATGCAATGTCGGGGGCGGGAGCTGCTGGACGCTCCCCTAGAAGATGTGCCACGTGTGGTGAAAAAGGGATGTGCTGGGAGTGCAGGCTGTGCAGATCAGGCTGTGCAGATAGTGAGGCGGTGGGGACATCGGTAGTGGAGGAAGGAGAAGAGGTCAATGCTAATGTGTGTGCAAGTGAGGATAGGGCAGGGACCGATACGACAGAGGTGGTGGCAACAGTTGTGGAGACAGAAACCACCACACTCTCTGTAAGAATCACCGAGACGGTGCTGGGAATGGGTACGGTCATGGATACATGCACTAGTGTGGTCTCAGGTGACAGTGAGGAGGTGAGGACAGGAGGATCCGCTAGCAAATTAGAAATGAGGGCCTCAGCTGATAGGGCTGGGTCCTCGTGGGGACAGAAGGCTCGGCGGCAGAATCAGAAACAGGAGGTGCAACAGACGCGACAAGGCCCTCAACAGATGTGGAGATAGAAGGGGCCACTGCAGGCTCAGACTGGGGCATATTGTGGGGTGGCTCCTTACCGTGTGCAGGAGCGTTGCCCATCTGCTGAGCAGGCTGCTGCTGGGCAACCTGTTCATCATTGGGCTCCAGCTCGTAAGTGGGGGGTGATTGAACCGGAGAACGTGCAAGGAGCATGCCTTCCACTCCCAAATGTAGGAGCGTCAATGCAATAAAATATAACTGGTGAGTACCGAGTCGGATCACAGGGACAAGTCGTTCTATATTCGCAAGTTTGATCGATAAAGGAAAATAAAGCGTGATACAACAACCTCAACTAACGGTGGATGAGTGGGAAAACATGTGGTGAATCTACAATCCTATCCTAAGTGGGTAGGGTTAGAGAGCCAAATGGGAAGTTAGGATAGCTAGGGGAGAAAGCATGGGTTGTGGGTTCACTAAGATTGGTGTTAATTAAGCTCTAATTATCCACGTATAACTTAATCAAGGTTATAAATGGCGTGAGGCGTGGCGTGGCGGTGAAATCAAGCCTCAAGCCTTAGGAGCCTTGGCGGAGCCACGACGTTTTTCAAGGTATGGCTTAAGGCAGCAAATGTGTGTATATATTATATAATATATAGAGAGGTAGACAGTAAACTACGACGTTTTTCAAGGCGTGGCTTAAGGCGGCAAATGTGTGTATATATTATATAATATATAGAGAGGTAGACAGTAAACTATGCTCCACTTAGATGGATTAGTTTTCAAATCCTACCAAATCCATAACATTCCATCTACATTGAGATGTGTGCTTACTGCTTACAATTAACTAAAGTGTTATTTTACTAAAAAGCAATTGTTTACAAAATAAAAAGCATGTGACCTCAATACGTCATCAATATCAAAGCAATCGATTAACACAGTTGTTAAAGCTATTTGGATAATTGGATTTAAACGAAATCTGCTGAAACTTGAAGGAACATTGATTTTTGCATGTCCTAGTTCAACATCATAAATAAAATTTGTTCACAAGTGCTGTCTGCGAGCGAGATGAAAAGCCATAGGCCCCAAATCGAATGCGGGCGGCTACGAGATGAAAAGAAGCCTCAAATAATGAGAACGGGTCGGGTTCGGGTTCTCTTAGCCCTATAATGCGGACCCGGGTGCTTTTTTTTTAATTTTAAGGCATGTCTTATGTTTTGTGGCGTGCCTTGTGTCGCCATGGCGCGCCATGGCAGCGTGCCGCCTCAAAGAGTCAACTTGGGCATTAACGGGGCATGAGGGTGGAGCCTTTGCCGCCATGGCGCGCCATGGCGTCGCCGTGGTTATTTTTTAAGAACCTTGAACTTAATTGATCATCCGGCTAAGGACACTCAATCGGAATATTTAGCATTCAAGAACACAATAAATTGCAATACGGATGGATGTATCATCATAGCACTAATCACATTTAAACATGGTCTCTTCTCAAAGAGTGCCCACTTGGGTCTTAGCCAATTAAAATGTGTCCTAATAATTCATCCAACATCAACAATATAATAGGCAAAAGGAAATTAAAGCTATAATTAACATCCAACATTCATGAATCACAATCCAAGCTATTCAACACTACCCAATCATCATGAAAAGGATGGAAATTTTATCTAAAAATTATCCCCAACTTCATTACAATAAAGAGATGCCAAAATACAAAGGGGAAGAGGAAAGATTTCACCAAGATCTCTCCAAATGAGCCCTTGCCTCCTCCAATTTGCTCCTCCACCAAGATTTCTAGCCTCCCATGGCCTCCAAGCCCTAGCCCTAGCCTCTTGGGGAAGAAGAGGGCTCCAAAACCCCCCAAAACTGTAAAAAAACAGAACAGCCCCTCAATAAACCCTTCAGGCCGCAATAATGCCCAACTGTGGGCTTGCGGGTCGGGCACACCAGCGCCCGACCCGCTGGCGTTGAAGCCCGCCCACTGGGCATGGGGCATGCGCGGGGCCCGTGCCCCGCCTGCTGCCGTGGGCCGACCCAAAAACGTGCGCGCGCTCAGCTGGTATTTTATTTATTTTTTTTATTTATAAACAAATGCAGCGGCCCGCTACTGAGAGCGGGCCATGGGAGTTGGGCCGGCGTAGTGGGCCGGCCCACTTTGCCGGTTTTTTTATTTTTATTATTTATTTTTTCTTTTCAACATTCCAGAAATGCATTCTTGCTCCAAATAAATCCCGGAAAATAGCTCCAGGCTCCGAAAAATTCTGGAAAAATTCCAAAAAATCCAGAAAATTTCTAGGAGTACCTGAAAAATAAGAGGAGCAAATATTAGTCCACAAAAACCACATTTTATGTATAAATAGGGATAGGCTTTAATAATTCACGATATCACAAATACGCCCGTATCAAGCCAAAATTAACATGATATACATATAAAATGCCTAGAAATGGGGGGGCAATATGCAATTTATATCCCGAATCAGGGGGATGCGCTCCTGCATAGGGAGGATCCGCTCAATCTGCTGAGGGGTCACGACGGTCAGCACTGGGCTAGGGAGCACTATATAATCGGCGTTATAACGCCCGTGAAGATAAACCTAGTGTCGATCACCATGGCCCCTAATAATTTGTATGTGTGTAAGCACACACAAGGATAGGGTGGTAGGGCATGTCGCCTCTAGAAGATCCTAGGGGAGGACCAGATTTTCCCTAAGGGCGATGATGGTGAAAAAGCCGCCACAACAGATGGGGTCCCTCTGCAAAGTAGCAGCCCAACATAAACGATCACAGAAGATCTGTGCGTGATCAATATGGTAGGAGGGGCGAGAGGTGCCATCTGGTAGTGCCTCGTGAGGGAGGGTCATGCCCCCACAAAAGGACGAGCAAGACAAAGGCTTGTTTATGTATAGCATGGTGGTGGCAAGGTGGCGCTGGGCTAGACTAAGGCAGGGGTGGATGATCGAGGATGCATTCGAGCGGCTAGTGCTGAACGAAGGCAAATCGAAAATCCTCTCCCAAAAGCGTGTAGTGTAAATAGTGGGGGGAGTATCCGAGCCGGGGGTATATGTGGTCTCGACGGTGGGGACTGTAGGCCACTAGAATATGGTCCGGAGTCCCTCGTAAGTGAACTCCATCTCTATGTCCAGTATGGAGAATGCAATCCCCGTGTTGGTACGGCAAAGTGAGCTGAGGGCCTCTAAGGTCAAGCGAATGTAAGTCTTTGCCATAAGCCCTAGAAAATGCTCCTAGCCCAGGTTCGCATACAACTACCTAACCTCAAACAAAATGCCTAGTTGCTCTAAGGCTCCTAAGTCTGCGAATTTGGTCGAGACGACTGGGCGCCTAGAGATGTCGGTAAAAGCACGACGATGAGCGTCGTCTATAAAGGCGATGCCGTAGGTCTCTAGGGGGTGTCTCAGGCTGTGGGGGTGGTAGGGGTGGTGTTGTGGGTATAGGCTGACTCGGGGGGGGGACGGACGGACGGACGGGGGCTCCTGTCCTCACTGAGGAGCGTACAGCCTGGCGTTTATTCCTGGTGTGTGGAGGTGAAGGAGATGATGGTGGGGATGGGGTGGTAATACGTGTGGCTGTGCATGGTCTAGCACGAGGGGCCCTCTATGAGGACTTCCTCTTCTTGGGATGCTGAGGTGGAGGGGGTGGGGGTTGGGATGGTGGGGTGGTAGTGGTGGGTGTGGTGGAAGTGTGTGTGGGTGCTGTGGAATGTGGTGGAAGTGTGTGTGGTGGTGGTGGGGATGGTGGTGGTACTGTGGGAGTGGATGTGGATGTGGTGGTGGTGGTGGTGCGATGCCTAGAGGAGGTCGGCTTGTGGGATAACATCTTTTGGCGTGTGTGTTGTGGCTGGGATTGAGATGTGTGGGGGGGCTCGTGTCCCCGCTAAGAAGCCAGCAGCCTGGCATTTCTTCCTGGTGTGTGGGGGTGAAGGAGATGATGGTGTGGATGTGGTGGGAACGCATGTGGTGGTGCATGGCCTAGCACGAGGGACCCTCTACGTGGACTTCCTCTTTTTGGGATGCTGAGGTGGAGGGGATGGGGGTTGGGATGGTGGGGTGGTAGTGGTGGGTGTGGTGGAAGTGTGTGTGGGTGCTGTGGAATGTGGTGGAAGTGTGTGTGTGGTGGTGGGGATGGATGTATGTGGTGGTGCTGTGGGAGTAGAAGTGGATGTGGTGGTTGTGGTGTGATGCCTAGAAGAGGTTGTCTTGTGGGCCAATATCTTTTGGCGTGTGTGTTGTAGCTGGGATTGAGATATGGATAGTCTGGAAACGGTGGTGGATGTGTGGGGGGTGGAGGACGTGTGTGGGTGGGGTGGTGGTGGATGTGTGTATAATACGTGGTGAAGATGCAACGGAAGTGCGTGGAGGTGCCATGGAAGTGGTGGTGGTGGAAGTACGTGGGGGTGTCGTGGAAGTGTGTGGAGGCTGAGTGCGTGTGGATGGGGTGGTGGATGTGCGTGGAGGTGCCGTGGAACGTGGCAGAGATGGTGAGGATGATGATGAGCGGATGATGGCCTTGCGAGGCTTCATGAGCTCGTGCCACAAGCGATATAATATATATAATAATAAAAAACAATAAGAGGGAAGAGTGGACCCTTAGCGATGCGAGAGCAACGAAAGCTATCTCCTCGAGCGACGTGCCCCTAGGCGGCGATGTAGTCCCGCCAAACGTCCCACCAAATGTCCCGCCAACCTGAAATTGAAATTGGGCGATTTGGGGGTTGGGGGAGATTGTGGATGGGGGTTATGGAAGGGAGGTGGGCTGTGCTCGGGTTGGGGGTTGGTGGTTCTCGGGCTCTCCGGGGGGGGGTAGGTGGCGCTCGGACTCAGTAGGGGGGTTTAGGTGGCACTTGGGCTCGGGAAGGGGGTTTAGGGTTTGGGGGCGAAGGGGGAGAGGGAGGGGATCAGAGGGGGTGTTATGGAGGGGAGGAGAGAGGGGGAGGTGATCGGAAGGGGGTGAGAGAGAGGGAGGTGCTCGGGGGAGGGGGTCATCGGAGGGGGGAGAGAGCTTGAGGGGAGTTAGGTCTGTGGGGGGGAATCTGGGTCACTCGCTCGAAATTTTCGAGCGAGCGACCCAAATGAATTTAAAGCGTTTTTTCCCAAGCGGGCGAGCGCTCGGGCGAGCGCTCCTACTCGGGTAACCCATCTCCCCTTCACTGGGTTGGTCGCTCAGCGATGTGCGCTCGGCCGAGCGATCTGAAATTTCATCATTCTCAACCTTTAGCCCATCTCGTATTTCTTGCCGATTTGAATTTCAACTCCACGCTCATGTTTTGCTCTTTCGTTCGTCCTCGTGACCGCCAAATACTTGCCAAAATCAACAAACTTTTGTTATTTATGGATTTTTTAATTTCTATAATAAAATCTCAAAAAATCTAATTAAAACTGAAATGCAGGTAAATATGCCGGGTTACCTCCCGCCAAGCGCTTGTTTAAGATCATTAGCTTGACCCCTATGTTTCAGTGAGGCGATATGTTGGACGCATGCGAGGTGCACCCATCGTTCTTCCCGACCAACCCTTGTGGGGCCGGTTGGTCGAACGCCTCATTCATCTCTAATGCTTGTCTCTCTTTGGGGTGCCCCAAGGATGCTGCAGCAACCAGGTTTCTGATTTTCACGACGTCCGGGTCGTGATCCTCCAAGGCGAGCACGGCATGCATGCGCGTCGTCAATCCATCGTCGAGGTCCTCGTCTAGGACCTGCTGATATGCCGCCACGGCTTTCTCGTGCAGAGAATCCAAGCCATGGTCCTCGCTCCGCAGCAGTGGGCCCTGAAATACTTCTTCAGCTATGAACTCTTCCACAAGCTCATCCTCCACCAATTCAAGATACACGTCGTCCGCAGGGCTCCCTCACCCTCATCTTCTTAGGTAGCCAAAATACAGCCTCAATGTTTCCGACATTGATGGAGAGTGTGCCTTTTGCACGTCAATCAGCACTCCAGCCGTCGTCATAAACAGGCGACCTAAAATCAGCTG
The DNA here is from genome assembly GCA_030789695.1 of Scilla litardierei. Lineage (NCBI taxonomy): Eukaryota > Viridiplantae > Streptophyta > Magnoliopsida > Asparagales > Asparagaceae > Scilla > Scilla litardierei. The sequence continues at coordinate 321,179,364 of CM061141.1, forward strand.
TGATCCTCCATCTTCTGTCATGTCCATAATACCAAAATCCACCGACACACTCACCCCATCGGGAATCTGTGAGATGACGTCCCTAGCCACTCTGACCGGATGCGTCACCGACCTATGTGTGAGCTGGATGGTCATGGCCGTCGGCAGGGCATCAGACTGATGCTTGCCCCCAAATCTATCAAGGCCCTCCTGATGGGGACGCCACCTATGAAGCAAGGGACGGTGAAGCTCACTGGATATGGGAGTTTCTTCGGCAGCTTGTTGCTTCTGAGAAATGAGGACGGTTGCTCCGCCAATAAAACCTGCTCCGTCTTCCTCTTCCCCGAGATTAGTTCCTTAAGGAACTTTGCGTACGAGGGTATCTCCATGAGGGCGTCCATGAGCAGAATATTCAGCTCCACTCCCTTCAGAAGCTCAATGAACTTGGCGTACTTCTCCGTCATTTTTGGCCTTAGCCAATCTACTCGAAAAAGGAACTGGAGCAGGGTGATACTTGGGCTTCTCCACGAGACTTGCACTTTCCTTGATCACTTCCTCAACTACGGGAGACCTATCTCTCTCAACGGTGGTAGGCTACTCCTCAGCCTCAATATCTCCACCATCAATAACCAGTGGGAGCTCACCTATCACCTCATAGGGTGATGCAGCTGTGGGAATCATCACCGGTGGCTCCGGATCCATCGTCGATAGGCCGCTGCGGGTGGTGATGGCATGGGCGCTCTCCCTGGGGTTCTTCTCTGGCTGAGCGGGGATCTTGCCTTGGGACTGTGCCATCTTACTCAGCTGCTCCTTCAGCTGATCCACCATGGTGGAAAGTTCCTTGCTGCGGGCCGCATGGTCTAGATTGAGCTTTGCCTGCTCCTCGATGAATCTCTCCAAAGTGGCCTCCAAGGAGGATTTCTGCTAAGCTAGAGGAGGAGCGGGCAAAGCTAGCTGCTGCTGGTACCCTGGCGGTCTATAGGAGACATACGGTCTCTGCCCAGATTGCTGCTGCTGTGGATGGTACTACTGCAGCTGATACTACTGTGGTTGATGCTGATGCTGATGCTGCTGATGCTGCTGCTGCTGATACTGCTGCTGCTAATGGGGTTGCTGCTATGCTCCACTGCTATTCTTGCACTGGAAACCAGGATGGTTTCTCCATGACGGGTTCCTGTAGGCTCCTTTGTTTCATCCTCTATCATCGGAGGTGTAGTTGGCCTCCTATGTTGTTACAGGAGGTACTTGGTAGGAGTAGATCCCGCCATTGGGTCCCTGATCTGTGCACCTCTTGTAGGCGGCGTATGTGTTGGTGGAGGGGAGGGCGAGCTGGGTCTAGCGTTGAGTCGGTGCTCCAATCTGGCCATCTGCTGTGTAAGGGATTTGAGACGGCCATAAAAAATAGCCGTCTCGCTGACTTCATACCGGCCTCCTCCTAGGGCCTTGGTGATAGTCGAGGTAGACCTGTCATCACCCCAATGTTGGTTGTTGGCTACCATGGCCTCAAGGATCCTCATGGCCTCAGCTGGCTCTTTCCCCGTTAAGGCCCCATTCACCGTAGCATCAACTACTTGTGTCCGAACGTATTCCACTGTAGAAAGATATGACCAAGTCCCACGTGGCGATGCGACGGTTCAGACACTGATGCTGGAGGTCCTTGTATCGTTCTCAGGCCTCATACAAAGAATTCTGTCCCCCTTGCTTGAAATTGGTGATTTGGTTCCGAAGACGCAACATCTTCGAAGGGGGGAAGTATTTGGTGATGAAGGCCTCCGTCAGTTGCTCCCAAGTTATGAAGGTGTTAGGCGCTTGGGACATCAGCCAATAATGGGCCTTATCCTTCAGGGTGAAGGGGAAGAGCCGCAACCTGATCGCATCATCGCTGACCCCTTGCATCTGGAATGTGGAGCACTTGCCTAAGAACACCTCCATGTGGTGACTGGGGTTCTCATGTGAGAGCCCATAGAAACAGTCTTGTTGCATCAGCAAGATGAGCCATGTCTTTAGCTCGAAGTTCCCCTCTCGGAACGACGGTAGTGTCACGGAGGAAGCTAGGGTAGTGCCGGGTCTCATAAAATACCGGATCAATTCTGGTGGAATGAGGGGATGTGGTCCTATGGGAGGCTCAGCCATTGCTACCCTTCTCCTTCTATCTGCTGGGAGTCTCCTTGTGGTGGCCTCTATCTCATGATCAAAGGGTAAAAGATCTTCTCCTCCCTGAGAACATGTCTACATGCAAAATAGAGGCACTAAAGAAAATCGTGAAACTCGTTAGCAAAAAGAGAAAAGAGTGTAATAAGAGAACAAAAGGAATAAAATAAAATAAAAATAAGTGGTGGGGTGTTAAGTGTGGATGAAACCAACACTCTCCAACCATAAGCTAAAGCAAACTATTGCCTCCCTGGCAACGGTGCCAAAAACTTGTTCGGTCCCTAGGTTTGCACCACGAGGGCACGAATCACCGCAAGTGCACAGTGTGTTATAGTATAGAAAGATAGTCGAACTCAGGGAGGCGATCATTTAACGCTTAGCTTTATATGGAAGGAGGAGAGTATGTGGTCGGGGGTTGTCACGAGTGATTGATTAGTTGATTGTGGAAATCGAGAGTTAACTAGAAATTAAACGTCTAAGGCTTTCGGGATTTCCCGCTAGGCCATTTGGTTACGGATGCCAGGTCAAATGGCCCTTACGTCGGACGATGGATTAGGGTAAGAGTGTCACATCCATGGATGAGAACGAGTACTTAACTGTTGTTGTTCCTACTCGTCTAACACATCCCTATGAGAAACAATGCTCTCGTAGTCGGCTTCTCACAGAAATGTGTGCATTAAGCTTGACACTTGGTCCCGCCTCGCAGATCCTCATCCACTCTCGTGATCTATGGAGTGCGACACTATCCTATGGTTATTTCTAGCAATCGGCTGCTCTCTCTGTCACAGACTAGAGGATTGGAGATTAGCGATCGCCCCGCCTCTCGCGTCACTCTTGTAATCACGAGTCCTGGAGAACGGCCGCTAAGCCTAAATCGGATTCGTGGGGATTCTCCCCAAGATACGAAGCCGCCTTCGCGATACCCCGATCCTAGGGCCAATCCCCCAAAACCCTTGTTCAGACCTCCATAGGACAACCCTAGATTGATCTAACGGGGGTCTAACCTAACATCCGATCCCTAGGATCCTAAGGATCGTCCCTAAGCCCTTGATATCCACTACTCTAGCATGGCAAAAAAATCTAAATACGATAGCAATAGAGATAAGCATATCCAATCGGTCAAATTGCTTGAAATTAATTTCAATAGAGAGAGCAAGGAAATAAGAGCAATGGTAAAGAAATCAAGGAAATCCAACCACAAACAAAGAATTAGATTGCAAAAGAGTTTACCAAAAGAGAGCTCCCAAAATAGCTCTAAGGGTTTTGCAACATAAAATTAAAGCTTAACATATTCTAAAAATGTGTTACTATTTACAAAAAACGGGTTGGGTTCGGGTTTTACAAGAAAACCAACTCGAAACCCATTAATTCAAGTCAGATATGAGTCTGCCGACCTACCGCTCGGCCGAGCGCTGTGCTCGCTTGGCCGAGCGGTGCATTGTGTAGTGCTTTGCTTGGCGCTCGAGAAGGGGCCGCTCGGGTGAGCGAGTTGAGTCGATTGCCTGAGCGTCATGTCGCTCGGTCGAGCGAATTAAGCTCCAAGAATTCCGGAGCCAAAGTCCTTCATTTATTGGGCTCCTCTGACGGCTAGCTCGGGCGAGTGGTCTGGTCGCTCAGGCGAGCGAGCTTGTCGCTCGGCCGAGTGCCCCGAGGAAGAACTTGGCTGCTCCTTGGCATATCACAGCTCGGCCAAGCTCATCATGCGCTCGGTCGAGTGATTTTGAAATTTCCTCCAAGCTTCTTCTCTCCTCTTCTTAACTCCTCTTCTACTCCTCTCCTTCGCTTCTTTGGCCTCCTTGGGTTGTCGTGGCAAGGTGAAGCGGGCTTTGACGTCGATATTGTGCCCAGAACCCCATATCGCTCCAAATCGCGCCGAATTCCCTAAAAACAAATAAAACATCGAAAGAATCAAGAATATCGAGAAAAGCACGATATAATACGAAAATATGTATTCCGACGATCGAAACAACATGGGAATGCATGGTAAAAACATGGAAAATATAGACACAACAGTTGCTCCTTTGACTTACAGCTGACGATACGTTAGTGTCGTTCAGTGGCGAAAGGGTGGCTCTTTTACTTACGGCTGATGACACGTAAGGGTCGTTCAGTGGCGAAGGGATGGCCCTTCGACTTACGGCTGACAACATGTTAGGGTCGTTCCGTGGTGAAGGGGTGGCCCCTTCGACTTACAACTGACGACACTAGGGAGTCGTTCAGTGGCAAAGGGGTTGCCCTTTCGAATTATGGCTGACGACACAAGAGAGGCGTTCCGTATAGAAAGAGTGGCCCTTCGACTTACGACTGACGACGTGAGAGAGTTGTTCCGTTGCAAAGGGGTGGCCCCTTCGACTTACGGCTGATGACGCATTAGGGTCGTTCATTGATGAAGGGGTGGCCCCTTCGACTTACGGTTGACGACACTAGGGAGTCGTTCTGTGGCAAAGGGGTGGCCCCTGTGACTTACGGCTACGAGAGAGTCGTTTGGCGAAGGGGTGGCCCTTCGACTTACGGCTGACGACGCGAGAGAGTGGTTCCGTAGGGGTGGCCCTTCGACTTACGGCTGACGATGCGAGAGAGTCGTTCAGTGGCAAAGGGGTGGCCCCTTCGACCTATGGCTGACGATACGTTAGGATCGTTCAGTGGTAAAGTGGTGGCCCTTTGACTTACAATTGATGACACGTTAGGGAGTTGTTCAGTGGTGAAGGGGTTGCCCTTCAACTTACGACTGATGACACATTAGGATTGTTCAGTGGCGAAGGGGTGGCCCTTCGACTTACGGCCGATGACACATTAGAGAGTCGTTCAGTGACGAATGGGTGGCCCCTCGACTTACGGCTGACGACACGTTATGGCCGTCCAGTTGCAAAGGGGTGGTCCTGTTGGAAGCGACGATCTAGGATATCTAGTTTGATGATAACAAACGTGTGTGAACTATTTAACGTGTGTGCTAAGTGTGTTTCAGGAATGGCAAAGTCGTAGTTCTTCAAAGGTTGAATAAGCCATAGCGTTGGAGAAATTGATATTCATATAGCAAATGGGAGATGAAGGAATGACTATACACAAAGCAATGTGGACTAAGTCCAATATGGGATGAGATGGATTTGGTTAAATCAAGTAGAAAGATTTGCAAAGATTTTCAACCATCCTATTCCTATTCAAAACCCCATCTAATACCCAATCTCCTAAAAATCCACATTGCCGACCTCTCCTAACCCTATTGGAAAACCCTAGCAAGGCCTTATAAAAACCCATTTTCTAGGGTTGAAACAGTGTGGCACACATTGAAGAAGAGGCCTGCCAGATAGTTTCTCCAAGGCAAAATCATCCAACGTGTTATGAATGAGGGAGGCCAGGCCTTTGGCCTCCCCTCCTTCATTACCCATTCATTAGGTCCCCCATTACTTAGAGTAATGGGGACCCTTGGTCTACTAGAGGCTATTGGCCTCCCCACTATGAGATAAATAAATAGAGCACCATGGCTCTTAGCTATGGTTACTCATTCTTAGCAATGAATGATCTCTCTCTCCTCTCTCTTCTCTCCTCTCTCTCTCTCTCTCTCTCTCTCCTCTCTCCTCTCTCCTCTCTCTCTCTCGCTCGAGTTTATTTTCATCCAACACGTTATCAGCACGTGTTCTCCATTCTTGAGCAAAAATCTTCATCTAAATTCATCCCTACGCGCAAGGAATCTAACGTTGCTGCGGCGGTTCGTTGGAGCGTTGCGGCATCCTCAAAGCGTTCGGGAGCTTGGATTTTTATTTCTACGGATCATCGTCGCGGTTCTTCCCTAGATCATTGATCTAGAGGTAAAACCCTATAATCCTGTAGATAAAATTAGACTAAATAATTTTTACATTGTTTTAATATACAAGTAAAAAAAAATTTAGTCTAATAAAAGAAAAAATTTCTCCAAATTACAAAGTTTTTTCTATGAAATTTTTTTCCTTTTGCCATTAAAATTCTTCGGTGGGAAGAAGAACCGGAATGAAATCCTCCCCTCCCCCCTGACGGAGGAGGGGGCCTTCCCACAACGCCGACCATGCCCCCCCTGCAGGTGGCGGGGGGGGGGCCTTCCGCGCCGCCGCCCCCCCGCTGCAGGGGGGGCGGCCTGAGGCCGATCCCCCCCAGCAGCGGGGGGGCCTTCCGCGCCGCCGCCCCCACTGCAGGGGGCGGCCTGAGGCCGATCCCCACCTGCAGCGGGGGTTCTTCCGCGACGCCACCCCCCCGAAGCCGAGGTCCGAGGTCCGAGGTCCGAGACCCGAGTTCGAGGCCGAGCCCGAGACCCCGAGGTCGAGCCCGAGACCCGAGTCCGAGGCCGAGCCCGAGACCCGCGTCCGAGGGCCGAGCCTGAGACCCGAGGCCGAGCCCGAGACCCGATAATCCGAGGCCGAGCCCGAGACCCGAGTCCGAGGCCGAGCCCGAGACCCGAGGCCAAGCCCGAGACCCGAGGCCGAGGCCGAGCCCGAGACCCGAGGCCGAGGGCCGAGCCCGAGACCCGAGGGCCGAGGCCGAGCCCGAGGCCCGAGGCCGAGGCTAATAGCTTATTTTTGGCCCAAAGCCATAATAATTGCGGTAAACAACTTTGCAGAACTGCGGAACGGGCCACATGTGCTTATACTAAAAATAATTTTTGGCCCGAAGCCACAAAATTCTACACAAATTCGGCTTCTTCATAATTTTAAAGAAGAATTATATTTTGCAAATTGCAATTTATGAGAAAAACTTTGTAAAATCAATAATTACATTTATATGTTCCTCTATTTATTTAAATATCTCTCTTGCAAATTATTATGTATGGTTTACTAGAATTAAAAAATATATATATATAATCATCTCAGAGATCCTGAGACCGCGTCTGCCGTTAGTTAACTAAACTAATGGTGTATGACGTTTCCACGTGGTCTACGAGATAATTATATTTTCTAGTTTACTTTTTCCATATTTTTGTGTTTGAGATATATGCGAGGTTGGTTTAATTTATGCATGTAGCATATAAACTGCGATGGATGATTAAAATCAGTAAAATGGTGTCTTTCGGGATCGGGCCATTGCATACCTATTTACATTTCTAGCACTTTTTCTTTTTTTTGAGAGAATTTGTACGTGAGGAAATTGTATATATAGCCAAGGCTCGGTGCAACAGCATAAGAAGACGGATGCAGAAATACGGGACCCATCCAGGGTTTCCAAAGTTGTATTTTTCATTCTCTTTTCTTTGGGACTGTAATCGGACTTTGGACTGTTTATTATTTTGGGTATCTGGCCGATCCCCGCATTTTTACTTATTAATTTCTTTATGCATGGATTGTTGAATTTATTTTAATTCATGCTTATCTTTAAATTGCATAGATAAAATGGCTAAATTGGCAAGCGTCGATTTCGAGGTACTCGATGCAGCTGGCAAGAATTACTTGAGCTGGCGAGTGGACCTGAAGTTCCACTTGCGCTCCATAGCGCTCCTGCACTCCATCCTGGCCCCCGCAGTGGCCCAATCATCGGCTCCCGTAGCATCCGATGCATCTGCTAGCAAAGCCCCAGAAGCGGCCCCTTCAGCTGGGCAGTACCTCTACCACTGTCTCTGACATGGATAAGGCGAAAGCCATTATCTATATCAGACGACACATAGATCGGACCCTGAAGGCCGAATACTTGACGGTAGAGGACCCTCTGGAGTTATGGACAGCGTTAGAGGCACGCTACAGACATCAAATTGATGTCATACTCCCGCGTGCCAGCTATGAGTGGGAGAACCTCCGGACTTCAGGACTACAAGTCCGTTGCTGAGTACACACTCAGCACTTCACAACATCACCTCACGCCTGAAGTTGTGTGGTGAAGAAGTCTCAGAGCACCGCATGTTGGAAAAGACATTTACCTCGTTTCACGAGAAAGATGCTATCCTCATGCAGTAGTATTGTGAACGCAATTTCACGAAGTTCTCTGACCTTCTCTCTTGCCTCCTGAGGGCAGAGCAGAATAGAGACCTTTTACGTGGCCACTCATAACCAGCGCTCGACAGGCTCAGCTCCTATTCCCGAAGCCCACAGTGTTCACCCCCCGAAGTGGAAGAACAAGAAGAGGGGCAGAAAGAACAAAGGAAATGCCCATATGAAACCAGCCAATGCTCCTCCCCAAAACAAGAATAACAAAGGAAAGAAAAACTTCACTTGGAAGTGTAAGAACACTGATACAGTGTCAAATCCAAAGAAGACATGGGAGGACAAATGTCATCGTTGTGGCAGGCCTGGACAATTGGTCTAGAACCTGTCGCACACCTCGCCACTTCCAGGAACTGTATCAGGCGAGCCAGAAGCCTCCGCCTGAAACAAACATGGCAAATGTGGAAAATCCGACGAAGTTCACTTCCAAGGATTTCGAAAATGACGACCTGCTCGATTGAGCCTTATCTTTATCTATGCTTTTCAAAGAATAAATTATAGCTTCATCTCTAGTATGCTTAATAAAGACGATCTTTTATTTTGAATGTATGCATTTTACATTTCCATCAATAAATTATCGTTTTTTTTTTGCTTATATAGATGATGTATGAGTGCCTAGTGGACAGTGCCTCGACGCACACTATCCTTCGCGATGAATGCTATTTCAATAGCATAAGTAAATATGACAGTCCTGTCATTACAATTTCAGGACTGTCCAAAATAATCGAAGGATCTGGTGATGCAATATTATTGCTCCCAAATAACACAAGACTAAAAATCAATAATGCACTATTTTCTCCAAGATTAAATAGAAATCTCATAAGCTTCAAGGACATCCGTTTATTAAACGGATATCACTTAGAAACTAGAGATGAAAATAAGGTTGAATACATGTATGTCACTCTTCGTAAAGATGGCCAGAAGACCATCTGCGAAATATTTAAGGGACTCCCGTTGGGTCTCTACCAAACATACATTCAACCAGTTGAAGCCAATATGACTGAGCACCAGACGTGCCAGCAAATGCCTCCATTTCAACTATGGCATAACAGACTTGGTCACCCTGGATCCATTCTGATGCGACGCATCTTATCTGAATCCCGCGGACATGATTTGAAGAACCAGAAGATTCTTCAGAAGGGTGAATTTCCTTGTCCCCCTTGTTTCAAGGGGAATCTAATAACGAGACCATCGCCCCTAAAAGTGGGTTTAGAGTCTCCTGGCTTCCTTGAGAGGATACATGGTGACATTTGCGGGCCTATTCAACCCGCAAGTTGCCCATTTCGGTACTTTCATGGTACTAATAGATGCATCCACAAAATGGTCTTTATGGATGGGTGCCTCTTGTCCACCCGTAACCTAGCTTTTCCAAAGCTGTTGGCACAGATAATTAGGTTACATGCTCATTTTCCCGATAACCATATCAAGAAACTACGTCTTGATAATGCGGGTGAATTCACATCTCAAGTCTTCGAAGACTATTGCACAGGCAACGGGTATAGAAGTTGAACATCCAGTAGCTCATGTTCACCACCCAGAATGGATTAGCAGAGTCTTTTATAAAGAGACTCCAATGGATTGCACGTCCATTGCTTATGCAATCCCAATTGCCGGTGGATGCTTGGGGGCATGCTATTCTGCATGCCGCATCTCTTATTAGGATACGCCCCTCTGGAGGAAATACATTATCCCCGATGCAACTAGCATACGGCTCAACTCCAGATATATCGCATTTGAGAATATTTGGTTGTGCGGTCTATGTTCCAATAGCACCACCTCAGAGGACCAAAATGGGTCCTCAACGTCGTCTAGGAATCTATATTGGTTTTGATTCACCCTCGATTATTAGATACCTAGAACCCCTAACAGGGGACGCATTTAAGGCACGCCTTGCGGATTGTGAATTCGATGAGAAAACTTTTCCAAAGTTGGGTAAACATTCCAAGAAGCCTGAAGCTTCGGAGACCATTAATTGGGAAAATAAGTCTTTGTCCTTTTATGATCCGCATACAAATCTGGTGTGAAGATGAGATCCTGAAGATCCTTCACATCCAGAATACAGTACACCAATTGCCGGATAAATTCACGGACAGCCAGAAGATTGTCCGTTCACACGTCCCTGCTGCTAACACTCCAGCTAGGATTGACATCCCTATAAATGGATGCAATCCACCCGCATCAGAAATGGCTGTACCTCAATTGAAAAGAGGACGGCCACCAGGTTCAAAAGATAAAGTTCCTCGAAAGAGGAAGATTCCTGGTGAAAATAAGATTATCCCTCCACAGGATACTGAGCTCAGGACAGCTATCTCTCCCCTCCTAATTTCCCCCGCAGAGGAAACATTAGGAGAAACATCATTAAACTTTGTACGTACTGGGGAGGTACTGGGACCGACATAGCACAGTCGTCGACGACGATTTTGCGTTCACTATTGCCGTTCACGTCGCTGAATACGACGATGACGTCGAACCACTTTCTCTAGCAGATTGTAAACGCGGAGATGATTGGCCAAAGTGGGACGAGGCGATAAGAGTAGAGCTGGACTCACTCTCGAAACGCAAAGTCTTTGGACCTGTAGTCCAAACACCAGTAGGTGTTAGACCTGTGGGATATAAGTGGGTTTTCATTAGAAAAAGAAATGAAGAAAATCTGATCGTCCGCTACCAGGCGCGTCTTGTAGCAAAGGGTTTTTCCCAAAGACCGGGTATCGATTATGAAGATACATACTCCCCGGTAATGGACGCTAATACATTCAGATTTTTAATAAGCCTATCATCTCTGACAAGCCTAGAAATGCAGCTCATGGACGTTGTGACTGGCATATCTTTATGGCGATTTAGATAAAAAGATCTATATGAAACTACCAGATGGGTTTAACTTACCCACAGAGATGAAAGAGATACCTCGGGACGTATTCTCTGTTAGACTACATAGATCCTTGTATGGACTAAAACAGTCGGGCAAGATGTGGTATAACAGACTAAGTGATATCCTTGCACAGCAAGGATTCACTAATAACGAAGTCTGCCCGTGCATCTTTATCAAAAGAACGGGAAAAGGATTCGTCATCATCGCAGTTTACATTGATGACTTAAATCTCATAGGCTCTCCAGCAGAGATTAATGAGATATCTGCAAGGCTAAAGCACACTTTTGAAATGAAAGACCTAGGCAAAACGAAGTATTGCCTTAGCTTGCAGATTGAACACCTACAAGGTGGAATCCTTCTACATCAATCCAATTATACCAGGAAGCTTTTAAATACGTTCCAAATGGTTAAATGTCATCCTTTATGTACCCCTATGGTCGTGAGATCATTAGACGTACAAAAGGACCCCTTCCGGCCTCTGGAAGAGGGGGAGGAGATACTGAGGGTCCAGAAGTACCCTACCTAAGTGCCATTGGTGCACTTCTCTATCTGGCTAACTGCACGTGTCCCGATATAGCGTTTGCAGTCAATCTCCTAGCCAGACACAGTGCAGCGCCTACAAAGCGCCACTGGAATGGAGTAAAGCATCTTCTGCGATACCTCCAGGGTTCCGTAGACCTTGGACTTTACTACCAGAGAGGTGCCTCCTCCGATTTACTTGGTTATGCCGATGCAGGCTATCTTTCAGATCTGCATACGGCAAAATCACAGACTGGTTTTGTTTTTACCTACGGAGGAACTGCTATCTCCTGGAGATCGGTAAAACAAACCACTACTGCTACATCTTCTAACCATGCAGAGCTCATCGCGATCCATGAAGCGAGCAGAGAATGTTTTTGGCTACGCTCCGTCGTCCAACACATCCTCCAATCCACTGGCCTGAAGACCGGTGATCTGGAGCCTACTGCCCTATTCGAAGACAACGCCGCGTGCATTGCTCAGCTTCAGAAGGGCTACATCAAAGGCGACAGGACAAAGCACATTTCTCCCAAGTTTTTCTGGACGCACGAGCAGAAGAACGACAAGCAGATTGAAGTTCGACAGATCCAGTCATGCAACAACTTAGCTGATCTTTTTACTAAGGCATTGCCTAAATGTACTTTTGTAAAGCTTGTAAAGAACATTGGTATGCAACAGTTGAAAGACCTGCAAGCCTGAAGCTTGTACGGATCAGGGGGAGTAACCTGTGGGTTGCACTCTTTTTCCCTTAAGCTGTTGGGTTTTCCCACTGGGTTTTTTCACAGCTAAGGTTTTAACGAGGCAAACACACTTACTCTGGATCCAGAAGTATAGGGTTGAAACAATGTGGCACACATTGAAGAAGAGGCCTGCCAGATAGTTTCTCCAAGGAAAAATCATCCAACGCAATAACTTCCTTTTGCCGCAAAAGTCTGACTGAAGCCCCATGGTGCAAAGCCTACTCCTTGCATTTACTAGCACATGCCGCAACTTCAGAGCTGGAGATAGCCGCAGCTTTGTCCTTCCCAAGTCCTTGTTTTGAGCTTATTTAATACCCTATCTATTACTCTTTGCAGGCACAAAACGAGGAGGTGGGGCATCAAAAATCAACAGAGGCCAAAAACAAAAGGCTGCTCAAAAATATCCAAGGACACATCATGGCCTAACCCTACCTGCCATCATCTTGCCGTAACAAACATCTTCATCTCAAAACATCAACCTCGGGTTTAACAAGCTACTGAGACACATCTCTCGCATCAGAGCACAGAACCTCCTTGCAGCTGCCATGAAGAAGAAGGCAACGAGCTCATATCCCTCTGACGTGCTTCATCCCGTCCTTGCAGTTCCTCTTTAAGCTGCCGTAATCAACTCTGCCTCGTCGTCGCATTGCCACGAAGAAGTCGAAGAGGAGGCGCCATCGGAGTTCTCCCATCGAATCTAGCAGTCGGTGTGTCGAAGTCAGAGACATCAACACTACCGAAGTTGTCGCCGCCATCGACTCCTTGCTGTCGGTGTCGAAGTCGGAGACGTCAACTTTGTCGAAGCCCATGCTGCCGTTGACCCATCGTCGGAGAAGCTCGGAGCCCGTCGTCGTGCCACATTGCAACACCAAAGCACCGTCGAACGTCGTGCCCGCTGTTGTCGAGGAGAAGATCAAGAAGATCACATTGTTGTCGCCGTGAGTCGAGGTTAACGCCGATAGCTCGTTGTCATATCATCATCATTGTCGGAACCCTACTTGCCATTGCCGCTGACAACACGTTGCCAAAGTCTCCTCATCGCTGGAGTTGCTGCTGATCGCCACCACCTCATCTGAGCCTTCGCCGTCGAAAAGGAGGTGGCGCCAGAGTCGATCTTCCATATTCCATTGAGTTGCCGACCGGAGCATCCCAAGCGAACTCGGCGGATTCGAGTCGAAGAGAAGACTCCATCGAGACGTCGCCAAAGGAGAAGGCGAAGTCTCTGCTACATTCACTAAGGGCATGTTCTTTTGCCAAGAACAGGGGTAGGAATGGGAATATGGACACTATTCCTGCACTATTCATCCTATTCCAAGTTTGTATTCCAATCTATTGTCCTTTTGGGCGTGGAATAGAATCCTACGTGGCTATTCCAATTTGGTAATGATGATCACTTTTGTATTCCAAGCTTTTTGCTTGGAATACAATGGAATCCTTGGGAATGGTGGGCCCCACTATCTTATCTCTCTCTTTCTCTCCCCTCAAACTCATCCACTTTCCATTTTTTTCATTCCAACTCTCTAATCCCAAAAGAACACAAGAATAGAATGAGGACCCCACTTTCTATTCCAAACCCCACTTTCCATACTCTATTCCATCCAAAAGAACACAAAACTCCATTTTCTCTCTCCTTAGAGTACAAACTTTCCCCTATTCCATTCTTCTCTATTCCAGCAAAAGAATAGGCCCTAAGTTGAGTCGAAAAGCAGCTCCCTTAGGGCCTGTTCTTTTGGCCAATTCCTGAGATGGGAATCTCATTTTTGAACTGTTCATGTCAGAGGCGATGGAATCCGGCTTAATTTTCTTAGGCCTGTTCTTTTGTGCGTTGTTTTTTTTGGATTATCTTGCCGACGTGACCTTGTGTCAGGTGGATTGTGGAGGGGTTTTGCAAGCGAAGAGTTTTGGTCGGATTACAGAGGAATCCGCAGCAGTGGGCCCCTCTATCTCTCTCGCGCCCAATCAAAACGGCAATTTCCTGGGTTTTTTTTGCTTTCGCATTGCAGCACGTAATTGGTGGGCCCCCCTCTCTCGCGCCCTATCAAAACGGTGATTTCACTCTTTTTTAATTTTAATTAATTTTAATTAGTATTATATTACCGAATGTAATTTAGGATGTGGACCACATACCATTTTCTTCAATCAACTTTCTTCATCCAAAAGAACACACTACACGGAGTGGGCCCCACTTCAATTTTCCAACTCCACAATCCAACCCCACTTTCCAACAAAAGAACACACTACACCAAATTTCTCTCTCATCAGAATCCACACTTCTCAACTTTTCTCAATTATACTTTCCTCCAAAAGAACAGGCCCTTAGGCAAACTCGAGAGAACGGCGTGCTGACGTGGAGAAGCCCGCGTGAAGATGAAAGTGCAGGGATATTAGCTGACGTGGAAAAGAATTAAAAGGAGTTTCTTTGCGCACAGACCGAGGTTAAATAATTTTGAACTGGAATTGCTTTATGCACAGACATACTTGTGTACTAAAATTTAAAGGGCTACGGATTGAGATCCAGGAGTCAGATCGAGACACCGTTTACGCCAGACTGGAGCTGACGCCGGGCTGAACGACAGAGACAACACACCATCAAAATCTGAGCATTTCTAAACCCTTTACGTTATCATTATATTTGTGATTGTGTGTAGATCTCTGTAGGAGAAACTTTACCGTTATTGTGTATTTTGAGACTTGTCTGGTTGGGGCTAGACAAGAGGGTCTTGACGTGTTGTTGCAGTCAAGATACGCATTTACTAGGTTGATAGGGTTCTGTACTTGTTGAGTGTGGAATAGTCTAGGTGGAGAGTTGGAGCTAGGACCCCATTGTAGGTGTACAGAAGGATCTTATTAATGCTAGTATTTGCTTGGGGGCTGGACGTAAGTCGTTGATGCGACCGAACCAGGGTAAATCTATGCATACTCTGTGATTGTCTCTTATTTACTCTGCTTGTGATTTTAACTGCATGTGATTTCTCGTGGGTTGCACGAGAATAATTTTATAAGCCTATTCCCCACTCTAGGCTAGGATCCAGATCCAACAGGTCTCTCGACTTTTTACCGACGACACCTTATGATCGTTCAATGGCGAAGGGGTGGCCCTTCGACGTACAGCTGACGATAAGAGAGATTTGTTCAGTGGAAAAGGGGGGCCCCTTTGACTTATGGCTGACGATGTGAGAGAGTCGTTTAGTGGCCAATGTGTGGCCCCTTCGACTTATGGCTAACGACACAAGAGAGTCGTTCAGTGGCAAATGGGTGGCCCTTTGACTTACGACTGACGATGCGTTAGGGTCGTTCAGTGGCAAAGGGGTGTCCTCTCGACATGTTAGGGCCGTCCAGAGTCGAAATGGTGGCCATTCGACTTACGGTTAACGACACGTTAGGGTTTACATGGGTTTCATAAATATGAGTTTGATTCATCTAGGTTTCCTCAAGGATATGATCCTTTTGTGGGGGAGTCTGATGGGAATCTTGTCATAAATTTCATAAATGCTCTATCGAAGAAAGTTGTGTCGAAAAGGAAGCAGAATTTATTTGATGAAAATCTTGCTTTATTGAAGAAAGTAAAAAGAGTACATGAATTTCCAAATTTCTTCGGGGGTTGCTTGCGTCACACGCTTTTTATTTGACCTTGAGCTTAGAAGATTTATTAGGTGACCACCTTAGTGACGGGCGATGCCGTCATCTTGTCCTTTTGCTTTGAGGCCCCTCCTTGCTGGGTTGATCGTTGACCGGGTTTTTGGTATGCACATGTTTGACCAGTGCATCGATCTCCTTTTTTAATGTCCAGCAGTCGTTGGTATTATGCCCATAGTCGTTGTGGTACTTGCAGAACTTGAGGTTGTCCCTTTTCTCATATTTGCCTTTCTTGTCAGATTCTTGGACCAGTGGGGCATAAGTGAGGACCTTCGTCTTGGGTGCGCTTGGCCTCGCATAAGTTGGGCGCTCCTTGCTCGAGGGCTTCTCTCTTTCAGCCTCTTGTCCCGAGATTCCTGGTGAGGGGTTCCCTGAGTTGGTCTTTCCCGCCTGGTGTCTCCACGGCTTGCTGTGGTGCCTTTCCCAATAGCTTCAGTCGGTTCCTCCGCTTCTTTGGATATGATGAACAGATCTGATATATTGAACATATCCGTGAGGCTGTTAGGCGGGAACTGGTGGAGCGCCTTCATAAATGTTTGTCCTGCACCGCTTGAGTGAAATCTGTGATGACGGCATCTCCTTTACTTCGAGCCTTTCGTCGTTGAATCGCTGGACGAAGGCTCGGATTGATTCCTTATCCTTCTGCTTGAATGTAAAGAGGTGGAAGGACTCCCTCTTGGGGCGTCGACCTGCGACGAATTACTTGCAGAACAAATCGACTAATTTGTCAAATGACCCGATACAGCCGTCGGGTAATTCGTCGTATTCCACCATCTTGAAAATGGTAGCGTGGAAAGCTCGGTAGAGGTACGGCTCATCGGCCCCATGAAGCAGCATCATATTTAGATACTTGCGGATGTGCGACCACGGGTCGCCTTTGCCATCATATGCTAGCAAGGCAGGGAGTTTCAACTTTGGAATAGAAGGAGCGGAGGTGATGTTATCCTTCAATGGGGTTTGCCGAAGTGTGAACTGGATGAGTAGGGATCAACCTTCCCCACCTTGCATGTATGTAGCTCCTGAGGATTGGTTTGGGATTTCTTCTCTCCTCCCATATCCACCTGTAAGATTGAGAGAGTTGTAACCTGGGGAACCCCGTATATTACCAGATCCAAGATGTTGCGGGTCGCCTCCTTATAGTTGCAGGGAGTGGGTCCTCCCAGGAAATCGAAGGAACGATGGTCATTCCCCCCTTCGTCGTATTGGTGAGATGTGATGGAACCATGCTTTGACGCACCAGAGTCGCCAACACACTGAGACTCTTGTCGACCCGATCTGCAAATTGGTCGAACTTCTTCTGGCTCACCTTAGGTTCTTTGGTGGCCTTCCCAGGTCGTTTTGACTGGGACGTAGAGTCCGACGCATCCTCCACCAGGACGCTGTTTGCTTTTTGTTTCTCCTTCGGACCTTTGCTCTGTCCGATGTTGCTGGGTTTAGCCGACATAGCTTTTTGATTACTTTGGGATGTCAAGATGGTTAACTGTTTCCCACAGACGGCGCCAAACTGTTAATTCCAAAATTGACCGAAACAATTGTGTTGCTGACGTGGACCCTTCGTGTCGAGTCGGAGCCTCGTCAGCCGGTTAGTGGGACCCTAGGTTGGAAGAACCAGGGTCGTTTGATGGATGATGGTTGGCTTACGCTGCTCGATCAACCCTCGAGCGATCCGTGTGTCGCTCGATCGAGGCTGGGAAGCTCTGAAGCGACCCTCACATAAGATCGAGACTCGGTGATCTGCACCACAAGGAAGTGTCAGGGGGTTGGATCTGAGTTCCGACCCAAATCCCCTCAATGCTTAAGTTAGAATGAGAACTTAAGGAAGAGAGTGAGCTTGGAGCAGCTGAGATCGATCTATGGAGGTTCATCTCAGATTTGGCATCGTAAGCTCTTTTGTGGAAGAAGTGTAAGAAGTATGTAGAGTCTATGTATTAGATCTTGTATCTTGGAAGTTGGAACCTCCTCTTTTTATAGATTCCTAGGTTCTTATTTTGACATTGGAGGGATAACGGTTACAATTATGGTGCCATGATCTCCCTCCTTTAGTATGGGTAACCGTAGCCCATGTTCCTGATATTTATGAGCCCACCTTCAATCTCACATTCAATTGGTGGTAGTGCAATGGGTGACTGGCAGGTGGGCTTTGACTGAGTCGATATCGGGCTTCTCTTGTGGGCTTTAGTCACTCGTCGGTCGAGTCATCTCGAGTGCCGGCCCAATGATTCAATAATACCTCTAGATCCTTCCTACAGATCTAGCGACGGTTGACGAAGCCTACGCATAGAAGACGATGCCCGCGCGTGGAAGACGAAGTCCATACGTGGTAGATGAAGCCACGCACGTGGATCTATCGCCTTCTCCTCGCTTTCACAACGAACGGGTTTTGTGGAAAAATTTTAGAGGCTCGTGCTGATAACGTGTTGTGAAGCATCAAATCTGGGGAGAGACCCCAGTCCTTATTTATTTTAGACGTAAAAGCGTATACAGATAGATTTACAATTGATATGATCTTATCCTATGAATAAGATGTAATCCCCAATACAAACTCCCATCATTATCCGTTTACAACAATTACTATTAAATTACCATTCTAATTGTCTACTAATATCAGCTATTTGCTAAGACCTGGATATCATAATTAGCACCATTTTATTTACTTCATCAAAAAACGAGGACACATGGATTTGAACCTGTGACCTCCTAAATAAGATGTTACAACTCAGACCCGGTGACCAAAGCACCCGATCCCATTTGAGTTGTAATGTAATTATACAAATATATAAAGAAATATTAAGTAAACTAGGTAGATTCTGGGTCAATCGGGTTGGCAGGTCAAACCCGCACCTGACCCGATTTTATCCGGGTTAACTGGGTCGACCCGGATCCTACCAGACCCGATTAGAGCTTTACCCATACCCGGTTAAGGATGCCGGGTTTGGGTCGGGCTGGTTCATTTTGCCACCCCTAACCATGTGTGCGTCCAGATCCCGACCTCCATCGGGATGTAATCCATTATTGCACACTGCAATACAATCACCTAGCTTCCATCGCTAGGAATTTCATACACACCTAGTTAAAACCAACTAGGAATTTCTAACAACACCTTTCCTTCACACGAGAATTATAATAACCAAGTCTTCTTCAAAGACTTTACAACAAATCAGAAAATGGAGTACAAGATTCCTTAAGACAAAATGAATATATTTGTGAATATGTGTCTTAAGAAATCGGAAAAACTTTTGATCAAACTAAATGATATAGATGAGTACAAATTTAATCAAAATAATTGTTTTGAAAATGATTCTCTAAAATATGCATTTGGGCTTTAGAGATCAATGATCAAGATTTGATCTTTGAGAAAAATATAAGAGTTAAGAGCACAAAGATCAAAAAAAGAAAAACTCGATGTTTGAATCTCAAGAAGAAAATCTATGAGCTTTGAAGAACAAACTAAGTTTATACAAGGCCAGAAATAATCAAAGAAAATAATTGAAACTTTAGCACAAAAGAATTAAAAATAGTAGCATTTTGAAAATCTGAAGAACTTTGAGAGCTTGAGCACTTTTGAGCAAAGAATTTGAATTTTATAATATATTTTTGATGATTTAAACCCTCTGAAAACTTAGCTATTTATAGAGAAGAAAATAGCTTAGAATCAGCTCAAAAGTCTCCTCTAACAGCTAGTTAACGTCTAGCAAAAATTCAAATCTATTTGGCAAAAATGTCAAGGGTTGACCTACATATTTGGATATTCTGGAGGATAGTTGGCTATCTTATCCAGATAGCCGGATATTCTCAAGAATATCCGTCTATTATTTTGACATAAGTTGTTGGCAAAATTTGACTGTCAGTAGTCGGCTATCTGTTTTAGATAGTCGGTTATTTCTTAATACTGGAGTTTTTCTACTAGAAAATACTTGAAAAATAATTTATAAAAATTACATCAAAGTATTATATGATGAAATATATTTAAAAACTATTTTCCCAGAAATTATGTGTGTGTAAAGAATATGCATTGGCTTTGACATTCTAAATACACAACTTACATATACACACATCATTTTCTCTCGTTCTTCGACCTTTGACTCGAGCCATCTAGTCTTGATATTAAGTCTTCATATGCTTCATATGGTTGAGAAATCATACGCTTCATTTCTTGGCTCGAATGTAGACTTCCGATCATAGTTTCTAAGTCCTTCATTTAGCTTTTCAATGCACTTGATCTTCATGGCTATAAAATAATTCATCAATACCTTTAAACACCTGAATTAAACACATTAGTACCAATATCACTTGTGTACATCATCAAAATCTACTGGGGTGGGTCTCGATATCCCAACAAGTGTAACCAATAGTCGACTAGTCTCATAACTCTGGTCAACTAGTTTTCTGACATTGCTTTAGCCTATTTCTGTTTCAGTAACGTGTTGACTGTTGTATCAATCTGGTTGACTAGTTTATCTGATAAGGGCTTGACATAGAATCTACAAAAATGATTTTTGAAAACATTTAAATTATCTTAAAATATTTAAAACCATTTTCCTAAGTGTGTGCAAGATTCAATTCTATGACTTTAACAATCTAAGACAAGTTACAAAAACATGTACATCACTCACACTAAACCTGGAGTTTTGATGTATTCTTTAGACCTTCAACTTGTCTATTGAAGTCTTTGCACACCATGAGTCGTTGGATGAGCTTCTAGTATTCATGTTGAGCTCCAAATCATTTGACTCTCCAATTTCAAGCGTTAGTTCCATATCTCCAATTCGCATGAGCTTTAATGGATTTCTTTGGCTTATTGACCATGTTGACCTACACTTACAACTCTCATTAGTAACACTAAATATTTGTTTGTCGTCAAAATATACATAGGGTGGCTTAATAACGAACAATATGATGTTGAATAATAACTTTGATGTACTTATTTCGTATTTATATTTTGTACTAAAATTTGTTAAGTTGAAGTGTGGTTGTTATGCTGGAGGAAAATGAATTATTTGGACGTGTTTACATTTTTACATTGGATTGGTGTTGTGTTTGATTTCGGGGGGGAGGGGGGGTGTGTGTGTGCATGGTATGGCCAAGGTTACCAACTCTGGCCAATTGATATCGTCTTTGTTGCCCAAGCGGCACATTGTTTCTAGCAGTGAGGGGCCAAGGAAATCGTGGTTGTCGACCTCGGTCAAAAATGATCGGGGTTGCCAACCACAACTAAATCTTTATTATCCATGGCAGTTAAAATAACCGTTCGGACTGGGTGACGTGACTTGATTGATTTTATAATAATTTTCAAACTTTATATATTTTTATAATTATGTATAGTTTTCAGGTTTTTTTCGAAAATTTGTCGTTTCCAGAAACAAGATTTTTCAGAAAAGCACACTTAATTTAAAAATTGTTATGAATGGGCTTTGTAGGCCCATGTGGAGCCACTTAGGATTAGGGTATCCATCCATTATACAATCTTTTCCTATAAATATATGGCTATAGGTTCCGTAGCCACCACCTTCACAATATGTTATCAGCATGAGAGCTCTGAAATTTTCCAAAGATCCGATCTTGCAAGGGCGACCAGGAGGAGGTAGATCCACCACGCGCGAGCGTCATCTTCCACGTGTAGGCTTCATCAAACGTCGCTAGATCTGGAGGACGGATCTAGAGGTAATCATACATAACACCCGATCTAAACCTATTTCTTTCGTAGAATATGGTTAGATCTGCTTATTTTTGGACCAAAATTCAATGTTAAAACGATAAAAATCAAATTTTTATGATAAAAACATTGTTTTCAATAATAAAAAATAAATTTTTTACTACAAAAAATTAGTTTTTATTGTAAAAAATGGGTGTTTTTATTGGATCTGTGTTTCCCCCCATCCCCGCCATTAAAATCATCACCGCCGCCGTTCTTAACAAGAAATAAAGGGGGGCCGAACCCCTCCATTGGGCGTCATCTTCCATGAGTGCAAAGGGGGGGGCATGCAGCCCCCCCCCCCTCACGGCGGACACGAGCGCAGGGGGGCCGACAGCCCCCCACGGCGGACATGAGCGCAGGGGGCCGGCAGACACGCGGGGGGGGCTGTAGCTCCCCCGCCCCTCGCGGCAGACACACGGGGCCGGGGGGGGCTGTAGCTCCCCCGCCCCTCACGGCGGACAAGAGCGCGGGGGGCCTGCACCCCCACCCCCCCGCCCCTCACGGTGGACACGAGTGCAGGGGGGGTGCTGCAGCCCCCCCCCCCCGCCCCTCACGGCGCACATGATCGTGGGGGGGGTATCCCCCCATCAGCGCAAGGGGGCAGCCCTCCTCTCAGTCAGCACCGGAGGGGGGCCAGCACCCCCCTTTGCAGCCATCGATTGTAACCCTTGGGGGCCTGCAGCCCCCCAACCCTCACGACGGACACGATCGTGAGGGGGCCAGCCCCCTCAGTCAGCAGGGGGGAGGGGGCAGCCCCCCCCTCAGTTAGCGACAGGGGGGCCCCACCCTCATCAGCACCGGAGAGGGGGATAGCCCCCCCTCATTCAGAGCCGTCGATTGTAACCCTACGGGGGCCGGCAGCCCCCTCGACGTTTTGATGACGGGCCGGCAACCCCCCCAACACTTACCACTTTCGTGGAAACCAGACAATTTTCGTGGAAAATGGCCCCGAAGGCCAAAACCCTAAAACGGTAATTTTCGCAACCCCGTGGACGAAAACGTGCACTTGCACAATTTTCGCGGCCCTGACTGCCAACGATACATGAAAACCATTACAAACCCTAATTAGGGTTTTTGGGACGAATTTTTGAATGTCGAAAAAATTTGGGATACAGAATAATTTTTTAATCTAATATTCACCTTTATTTTGGCCCTTGCGTACCTTTAATTTGGATGTCTGAAGCATGTTTAGTTTTTACGATATATTTTTTATGCCTGTAGCATAATTATATATCTGTGATTAAACCATTTAAATGCATGTTGCATAACTACATGCATGTGATGAATATTATATGCCTACTGCATATTTGATGCTCTGCGACGCATGTTTTGGTACTTTGTTGTGGTTTTGGATCGGCTATTTGTCACCATTTCTTTTTTTTCTCGCATTATTTTCCTTTTGAGAGAAATTGTAGTGAGGATTAAATTGTAAAATTCCAAGACCAGCGCACGTCCCATGGAGAAGAAGTCCTACTTCCAGAAGATAGGGGCCCTACACGGGTTCCCAAGTTGTACTTTTCTTTTTTAATGGGACTGTTATTGGACTTTGGTTTGTAATTTGCAAATAGAGACTAGCCGATCCACACAACAAATATCTATATTCGGACTGCATGATTATTTATTTTTCAAATTTTTAATTGTTGCTTATTTAACCTTCTTAGATAAAATGGTAAAGATAGTGAGCGTCGACTTCGATGTTTTGGATGCCATAGACAATAACTACCTGAGCTGGCAATTGGATATTAAATTCCATCTACGCTCATAGGGCCTGAGTGAAGCCATTGCTGCTGGAGACAAAGTGTCCGATATAGATAAGGCGAAAGCCATTATCTATACCAGGCGCCATATTGATCGGACCCTGAAGGCCGAATCTCACAGTGGAAGACTCATACGACTTATGGTCTGCACTCGAGGATCGATACAAACATTAGAAAGATGTTATCTTTCATCGAGCGCGCTACGAATGGGAAAATCTCCGACTACAGGACTTCAAGTCCATTGCCAAGTATAACTCGACATTATTCAATATCACATCACGCCTGAAATTGTGTGGTGAAAAAGTTACAGAGGAACGCATATTGGAGAAAACTTCACATCCTTCAATGAAAAGGATTTCATCCTCATACAACAGTATCGTGAACGAAAATTCACGAAATACTCAGAACTTCTCTCATGTCTTCTGATGGTAGAACAGAACAGAGATCTTTTACTGGCTACCCATAACTTGCACCATGCTGGCACTGTACCTGCGCCTGAAGCATACAATGTCTCTTTCCAGAAGAAGAAGAACAAATTCAAAAGCAAACCCCAAAGGGAAAAGCAATGAAGAAGCAGACCAGAGGTCCCCCATAACAGAACAACAATAAGGGGAAAAAGAATGTTGTGTGGAAGAAGAAGAACATCGGCTAAACATCTGCCCCCAGGGAAGACTGGGAAGACAAATGCCACAGATGTGGCATGACTGGACACTGGTCCAAAACTTGTCGTACTCCATGCTACCTCCAGTATTTGTACCAAGCTAGCCAGAAGTCTAATGCTGAAACAAACCTGGTGGAAGAAGAAGACCTGGCTCCAACTCGGTACACTGCCGAGGATTTCTCGAACGATGACCTCCTAGACTGATGCTTCATTTTATCTCTTTCTACAAATTATATGTCGTTGAAAACAATTTCCTCTCTATATGTTTGCTTTTTGCTTAGCATGTTGCTTTATTTCGAGACTATAACATAAATAAAATTAGTTTGATGTGCCTTATATTGCTACATAATTTTCTCTTTCTTACTAAAGATGGATAATAAATGCCTAGTGGATAGTGCTTCTACGCACACAATCCTTCAAGACATTAGCTTTTTTCAAAGCATCAATAACTACGATGTCACCATAAATACTACTTTCGGACCATCAAGTATAATAGAAGGATCAGGGGAAGCGAATATTTTGCTCCCCAATAATACACAAATCTCAATAAAAGATGCTCTATTCTCACCAAGCTCGAATAAAAACTTACTAAGTTTTAGAGACATCCGTCAAAATGGATACCACGTAGAAACGGTTGACAAACATAACAATGAATACTTGTATGTAACAACTCTAAAAACGGTGCTAAAACCATCGTTGAGCGTTCGATGGACCCCCGTTGGATCTTCTATCGGATCTCTATCATACAACAATTCGAGCAACGAAAGCTAATATAACTGAGCACCAGAAGTGCAAAAATCAACCAGAATTCTTACTCTGGCATAACAGACTCGGACACCCCAGATCGGTAATGATGCATCACATCATATCCCAGTCCCGTTGACATAATTTGAAGAACCTAAAGTTACTTCAAAAGGGTGACTTTCCTTGTCATCCTTGTAACAAAGGAAAACTGATTACGAGACCATCTCCACTCAAAGTGGACTCAGAGTCTCCTAGGTTCCTGGAAAGAATACATGGAGACATTTGTGGGCCTATTCACCCCTTAGTTGGTCCATTTCGGTACTTTATGGTACTAATAGACGCATCTTCTAAATGATCATATGTGTGCCTACTGTTCACCCGCAACGTAGCCTTTGCAAAGCTACCGGCACAAATTATTAAGTTGCTGGCACGTTTCCCAGACAACCAGATTAAGAGAATACGTCTGGATAATGCTGGGGAATTTACATCACAAGTCTTTCAAGACTACTGCCAAGCAACTGACATTGAAGTTGAACATCTCGTTGCTCATGTTCAAACCCAGAACGGGTTAGCCGAATCTATTATAAAGAGACCACAATGGATCGCTCGTCCATTGCTAATGCAATCCTAGTTGCCTGTGATTGCATAGGGACATGCAATCTTGCATGCTGCATCACCAATAATGATAAGACCATCTGGTAGTCAAACTTATTCTCCGATGCAACTCACATATGGATCTCCACCAAATATCTCTCACTTGAGGACATTTGGATGCGCGGTCTACATCCCCATTGCACCACCACAGAGGACAAAGATGGTCCTCAACGGCGTCTAGGTATCTACGTAGGGTTCAACTCATCATCGATCATCAGATACCTGGAACCCCTAACAGGGGACGTTTTTAAGGCATGTCTAGAAGACTGTGAGTTTGACAAAAATACTTTTCCCAAACTAGGCTTAAATTCTAAGAAGCCTGAAGCTTCAGAGACCATTTTATGAGATACCAAGACTTTGTCCCACTTTGATCCGCGTACTGTAATGACCCCAAAATTCATATACATGTATTAATACACATTCAGGGACGTATATATATGCGTATAAATTTTTGGGAGTCCTTATGTATTTTATTTAATTTTGTCAAGCTAAAAATTATTTGTATGACATGATTTTATTAAATGAAATATATGGGTGGAATACTAATGTCTTGATGAGTAAGTATTGCATGTGTATTAAGTGTGTATAATTATTTTTCTAAAAGACAAATCCTAATTTTACCTAAGTGACACCTCACCCTTTGATGTGTCAATAGCTCCTTGATCCTTGCCTAACCCAAGGCTTGGTGGCATGCTTATAGGTAGGGGTGTGCACGGGTACAGGGTACCCAGATACCCAATCGTAACCTATCCGAACGGGTAGGTTCTGGGTAGATACCCACTAGTTTCGGGTAGGCTCCGGGTAGAAAAAATAGGAACCGGTTTGAATCGGGTCCGGGTCCGGTTCCCATCTACAGGGAACGGGTACCCGGACCCGGAACCGATATCCGGACCCGGTAACATCTCAGCATTAGCATAGCACCTGGGTTAATGAAACTTGGGGCGTGCAAACTGCCGGTTCGTATCAAAAAAAATTAAAAATTTAAAAACCTGCCCAATTGAATAGTGTAAGCCGCATTGCCCTGAATCTGATTGGTTAGAAAAATTAAAGCCCAACACGTTACACAACAGTCTCAAAGGTCAACCCACAATTGAATATTGGGTGGTCCTTTTCAGTTGAATAAAAAAAGACAAAAGCAAAACCTGAAGCTAAATAGCTAAAGCACTAAAGAAGGCAGCACAACAGCCAAGGCGACCCTTCGTTTTTAATTTGCTGTCTTCAGAGTTCAGAGTCTTCAAACTTCTCTCTTTCTCAGTTCTCTGCAAGTTTTCATTTTTCAAGCAACAAAGTTACAAACCGTCGTTCGAATTCGATCTGGATTCTGCAGAGTGCAAAGTGCAAACGGTAAAATTTCTCTCTTCTCTCTGTACTCATTCTCTATCTCTTTGTGCCTCGGCTGCATCAAAGTTTGTAGTTTGTACTTTGTACTCTCTTTTCTTAAACGTTGTCCTGAATCGTTTAGGGTTTTTGATTTTTTTTCTTGCATGTGAAGTGTGAACGCTAACCCTAGGAAACTTCTCCAATTCCAGATTTTTTGATATGGATTTTGTAATCCCTAATATTACACTTGTTTCCCTCCGGAAGTTCAGAATTTTCGCTGCAAGACTAAATTCCCCAATTGCATGTTAATGAAAAAGTTCATGCTTTGAAGATACACAGTTGTTTTTTGCCAGGGCTGCAATCTGAGAGGAGAAAACTAGGGCCCTGTTTGTTTTTTGCAAACCAATGCATTTCAATGATTGTCAGTTAAACCAATGCATTTCAATGATTTAAAGAGAAAACGAGTACCCATCTCTTGTTGATTCTTGCCTCAATGTTGCATGCATAAATAAAGAACAGATCAATTTCCAGTTTCCAGGATGGTGAGCATTGATGGGTGATAATGTCCATTTCATGTATCATCACATGGAAGTTGTTGGATCCCACACACACACACACAAATTTTAATAGTCATGTACCTCTTAATAACACAATACATAATTGTGTTTGAAAACATATGATTCAAACTTTCAACACGTGATAATGTGTATGGCAAATCTTTTCCATGCTTAAAGAGTCGTCTGTTTATTATTGCCAGCTGAACTACATGGGAACATCATAACCTTTGGAAATCAAAAGACCAAAAAAAGTATTTGAGGCAGGTTGTTGCCAGTTGCATATTCTCCCTACAAATTATGTCAATTTAATGGCCTTTGAGCTACCCAACACGCATGCATACAACCATAATGGGCCATGCAGATTCATTGCTATCTCAAAACAGGCTTCCATAGGACCATAACGCCACCTTTGGTTATTACCCCTTCAATCTCTTGCATTTCAACTCTTTAATATTGTCAGTTATAAAGAGTTTAAGACGCGATGATCCTTAATATTGTCAGTAATCTAGTTAAAATGTAATGCATCTTAGTATATCATCCTAATTTGATGTTTTATTTGTAGATGGCCGAGGGTAGCACGGCATCCACAGATTGTGCACAATCATCAACTAAACAACGCTCCAAGAAGTCAAAATCTGAGGCTTGGGAGCATTTTACTAAAGCAAAAGATGATAAAACTGGTAATGATGTTTCTATTTGCAGTTATTGCAAAGAAAGTTTGGCTTATAATGTCAGTAATGGTACATCATCCATGTGGAAGCATTTGAAAAGTTGTAAAAAGTATCCCCAAAATCTTGACAAGAAACAAAAATTGCTTGGATCATTTTCTAAATCTGGAGTCAATAGGGATAATGAGCATATGCTCACCACTTGGAAATTTAATGAAGATTATTGTAGGCATATGTTGGCTAGGATGGTTATTGTTGATGAGCAACCATTTTCAGTTGTTGAGCATGAAGGTTTCTGGAGTTTTGTGTCTGCATGTCAGCCTTTATTTAAGCATGTTTCAAGATACACAATTGCTAGGGATTGCATGAAACTCTATATATGTGAGAGAACAAGCCTAAGAGATAAGTTGTCATCTCTAAAATCTAGGATTGCTCTCACTACGGATATTTGGACATCTATTCAAAATTTGAGCTACTTATGTCTTACGGCTCATTTTATTGATGAAAATTGGAACTTGCATAAGAGATTGCTAAATTTTGTTGTTATGCCTAGCCATAAAGGTAAGGATATTGGTAAGATGGTGGAAAAATGCATAATTGAATGGGGAATTAGAGATCATATATCATCAATTACAGTTGATAATGCGAGCTCTAATGATGTGGCGGTGGCTTATTTGAAGGACAAGCTGAGAAGTGTTCTTGTTTTGGGTGGTGATTTTTTTCATATGAGGTGTGCAGCTCATATTCTCAATTTGATTGTGAAAGATGGGTTGAATGAGGTCCATGAATCTATTAGTCAAATTCGAGCTGCAGTTAAATATGTTAGGAGTTCTCCAACTAGAGCTCAACAATTTCAACGTTGTATAATTGAAGAGGGCATAACTCATAAGGGCTCTGTTTGTCTTGATATCAGTACGAGGTGGAATTCTACATATCTTATGTTAGAAACGTCTCTTAAGTTCAGACAAGCTTTTGTAAGGCTTGAAGATGATGATGTTGCTTTTGTCAATGAGCTTGATTGTGGAGTACCGAATAGTCAGGATTGGGATAATGCATCCATGTTGTCTTTGTTTTTGAAAAAATTCTATGAGGCTACTATAAGGATGTCAGGGAGTCTTTATGTGACATCTAATTATTACTTTCATGAAGTTATTAGCATGTTTTCCACATTGACTGAGTGTGAAAGTCATTGTAATTCAAATCTTCGGGAAATGGCTCGGAAAATGAGAGGGAAATTTGACAAGTATTATGAGAGTGTAGAGAGAACAAACATGATGGTGTTGATAGCTGTAGTATTAGATCCTCGATATAAGTTGAGATTTTTGAAGTATTGTTGTCGAAGGATTCATGTTGATTCTAATAATGAAGAAGAGATGGTTCGTAATGTAATGATTGTCTTGGAACGACTTTTTGCATTCTATGAGACAGCTCATTCTTCAATGGTTAATCAGTCTTCTAGTGCGTTGGATGAGTCCAACACTCAACCATCTCTTCAGGATATTGATGGCATATTTGCTTTTGTGGATCCGGTTACACTTGTTAAAGATTGGTACAATGATGACAAGGATGACATGGATGGTGATTCTAAGTCTGAATTGGAGAGGTACCTTAGCAGTCATCGCGAACCTGATAATGAAACTTTTGATTTATTAAAGTGGTGGAATGATGCGAGTTTGACTTATAAGGTTCTCAGTTTAATGGCAAAGGACATCCTAGCCATCCCGGTATCCACAGTAGCCTCGGAGTCAACTTTCAGCACATCTGGTCGGGTACTTGATCAATTTCGTAGCTCACTAACTCCTAAATTTGTAGAAGCTTTGATTTGTGCTCAAGATTGGTTGCGTTCATCTTCAAATCCAATCACTATTGAGCAATATATGAAAGATGCAGAAAAGTATGAGGAAGGTAAGTCTTTGTTTATTTGTGTTTTAATTTGTTGGAATATAATATTGGCATGCTACTTATTGTGATGTTATGGAATCTCACTATATTTACATTTTATTTTTGTAGAGCTTTGCGGCGTCACAACAGATATTCTGGCGGATTAGTATGCAAGTCGACGCATGCAATTCATGTGCATCTATATAATTTTGTAATGTTTTGTCTGTTTTGACTTTAATATTTCTTATTATTGATACTTTCTATCTTTCTTTCTTGATTATGACGTTATGTTTAAATCATTGGGCATAGTTTATTATGGAATGAAATCTGAGTTGAGAGACTAGTCATGAAGAATATATCTTGGGTTTCTTGATTGAAATTTGAAGTATGCTTGCTAGCTCCAAAATGCGTCACGTAATGTATCCATTGATTTTGATAGACCAGTAGCTTATTTACTTATTTGCTGTAATTTAGTGCATGCAAGTATGAAAAGGGTATTTTGAAACCTTGTGGTAGTTCTGTTGGATTTTCCATCGACTTAGGGTAGAAAAAGTTTGAAACTTTTGTGTGATTTCGTAGGTCAAGGGAGGAAAGATACTGTTTTATCTTTTTCTAAATCCTTTTGATGATCTAGGCATATCCAGGCATTTATTTGATACAATTTTATTGCATTTATAGAAATCTTACTGATATCTTTCATTGTATTTTGTCCACTGTGTAAGGTTATTATGAGCTTAAGTTACTTGTCTCATCATGTCATTATGCCACAACAAACTTACAGTTGATTCTGTGTTAGATTTTTACACATATATCCTCAATTGTTTCTGAGTGTTGTGGCTTCTTTATGAGCTGTCATTTTGGAGAACTTGGGAAAATTTCAGCATAATAGCATATGTGAAGATTTATGCTGCCAATTAGATGTATCAGTGTCATATTGCAAGTACAGTGATACAGTAACTTAGTTACATGCACTCTTAGTCTCTTACACATTCATTTCCCTTGATATTATAAAGGTGATGGTAAGGTCTCTTTTATAGAGGTACCCGAGCGGCACAAGCAGCAGTCAAGCGGATATGGCAGCCGAGGCCCTGTATACATGAACGCATGATGTAAGAACTATCTTTAACCATACAAGAACTCGTTGATCCTGGATTAATGCATGCATGCATGCATGCAAGAAAACAACGACATGGGTAGTAATACAAACGTCATCTGGGCGATCCGGAGGAGTTCCATTGTTGTCATCTTGCTGAGCCATCTTAATTGGCTTCTTCTCCTTGGGCGATTTCTTCTCCACCCAGCAGCAATTACTTGCTCGAAAATTGTTCTGCTGATCAAGAAACAGAAAATATATATGATTCAATGCAAGAAGAAATTATGACTGCTCTTGCTGACCCATTTCCATTACTAAGAATTAACAAAGAAACAAACGTAGATTAAGAATAAGAATTAGATGCAAGCAGTTAACTGGGAACTAATTAAGTTAAGAAAGAAAAGAGACCTTACTATCCAAATTCTTGCGGTTTGACTCGCATCCCTTGTCACAAATTAGAGGTTTTTTTATAGGGTACCCAGAACCTACCCGGAACCATAGGTTCCGGGTAGGTTCCGGGTATAGGGTCCAACCGGGTAGGGTCCAGGTCCAAAATTTAGGAACCGATCCCATATCGGGTAGGGTCCGGGTATGTAACGACCACTTTTCGTGGTACGTTTTTCGTGCACGTGCTTTTGGCCGTGCACGTGTTTGTTCTAGACTTTGTTTGTTTGTGAACACTTTCGTGTGATATGCCGTTGTGAACGTCCCTGAGAGTATTAAATAGTGGCACTATCTTGGAACGACACTTCTCGAGTCGTTTTCCCACAATTTAAACTTACTCGATGAGACGTGACGATTCTCACTCTTGACGGGAGACGTTTCTATTTTTAGTCTCGTCGTCCGACGTCGAAATTGAGATCCGTCTTCTTAGTTAGCTCACATTCGTCATCACGATCACCCCGATATTTATTTTATAATTTTTGGAGTTTATTTGACCACTTTTATATTTTTAACAAGTTTTATATTATTTTTAATAATTAATTTTTAAATTATTTTCGGCCAAATAAAATTTATTTGAGTTTAAAACGTTTTAAAGAATTTTTGAGCCAATTTCCAGCTCATTTGGACCAAGTCAAATCCTTGGGTGAGTTGGAGAAGTTGAGATTTAAATTTTAAATTATTTTAAACTTCTAATCCTATTAGATTTAGCCCTAGACCAAGTCAACCCATCTACACTATACAAACAACCCCTAGGAAGACCTATTTTCGCAATAAATTAGCCCTAACCTCTTCCAAAACTCAAATTGGACGTTGCGACGATTTGTCGCAACGTTGCGACGTTCAGCCCCGCAGCGACCGAAGAAACGAGGCCAAAACCCCCGCTCCGACCGCTGGCCGCCCCCGCACCAAGCTTGGCCCGCATCACTGCACAGCCGCTCCGCTCAATTCTTCCGCACCGACCGAAGGGAGCTCTCGGTCAGACCGAGAGCTCAAGCGCCCGCTCCGCACCCAGTCGCCCGCCGCTCCTTTGCAATGCTCGCACCCCGCTACGACCGAGAGAACCAATCGATCTGACCGGCCCGCTCCACCGCTCCACATCGCAATCCCGCTCCGCTGCAGCCCAAGCGCCCGACCGAGACGACCGACCGCTCAGACCGATGGAGCTCCCCGCACCCGCTGCTGCCCCGCTCCGCAGCGCTGCACAGCGCCGTGCGCTGTGTCTGACCGAGAGACTCTCTCGGTCAGGCTAGGGTACGACCGATGGCCAAACGTCGCAACCCCGCACCCGTCGCACCGCTTGCCACCGTGTGCCCCCCAAGTTCTCCAGAGGTATTGTGGGTCCCCCAAAGGTCCCTAGGACTACTGTGGGCCCCACCTAGGTGCTTTCTCTCCAACGATTCGCCGTGCACGACGTTGCGACAAGTTGAAGCCCGTCGTCGCACGTGCTAGCTTTGGAATCTGGAACCGTCGCTCCGGTTGATGCTCTGAACTTTCCAGCGAGGAAACTATATTGGAATTAGGACTTGGAGCGCGTTCTCTTATTCCAACCCCCGGCGTCGCTACCCGACGCCGGTGTAGCTTTCGCGTCGTGTTGAGGTAACGCTTTGCACCCCTAGGACCCCCCAACCCAATGCATGCTAATCAAGACTAAAATCAGTATTTTAAAGTATTTTAAATGTTTTAAATTCACTAATCAAGATTAATAATATGGACTTTAGGCCGGTGGACTTGTGCACGTAGGATAATTGTGATTTTTGGACTCATTGGACGGTGTGCTCAGACGTCGTACTTGCAGGCAAGTGAAACTTGCCAACTCTTGTGTAGGGCCATGTTTTTAGGCCACTTCCTTGTTCCTAGCGTAAAAGAGACTAGTCAGTGAAATGATAGCTGGCTAGACGCCTACTTGATCTAGTTTGACAACGAAACTAGATCCGTCACCTAATTGATCTAGCTTGACAACGAAGCTAGATCCACCCCTTTAAACTTGTTGTTCATGCATACTAAACTGTCACGTTTACTTTCTCTATCTGTACGCACTTTTAACTGCCATGCATTGCATTCTACATGTCATCCAAGTTGAATATTGCATTCGTAGCACACGCTACATACTTGTACTTGCTTGTCCTGGCTAGGTGCACCCCTATGCCATCATGAAAAACACTTCCTGGCTCGTGTTCCAGAAGCGAGCATTACCGTTCGGGGGTAAGGCCCTGGCTCGATACACGTGGGATGGGGTAAGAGTTAAGCGGCCAATCAGCTGGGAGTCTGCCTGATCAGCAACTGCAGCTGTAAGGCGTAAACTCTGGGTGGGGCGGAGTTAAGCGACCAATCAGTGTGAAAGAAAGTCATTTCAGCTGTAAGGCGTAAACTCTGCACTTGACATGAAAACATGACTAGAGAAATCCTTGTAAATATTATTAGTCTTGCCACACTTGCCATGCCATGCTAGTTTACTTGTTGTTTTCTTTACCTGTTGCACTCATACTTTAACTGCCATGTCATTGCATCATGCTAGAACTGCTAGGTTTCTTTACTTTCAGTTTCAGTTTCCTTGCACAAGTCTCTTGTAGACTTGCTGACATGTGTCCCTTGCTCTTTTGGGTGTCACATGTTAGACCCTGAGCCAGAGACCGTTGCTGAGTACGTGATGATTTGCTGACGCTGAGTCTGAGTCCACGATTGCCCAGGAGGATTTTGGTGGACACCGGTGACCATTCCTTGAGTCTTTGTTGAGCTTTATTTTGTTTTAGGCCTTTTGTTAGTTGTGGTGCGTAGCACCGTTGTTTTGTACGATGTACTTCTGTTGGCCGTGTTTGGGCCTTAGTCTCTTTTCTTTTAGCCTGGTGGCTTTTTCTGTGATGTTGAAACTTATTTTATGGATATTCTGAGATTATTCTTTTGTCTCATTTCATTATTATTATCTTGTTTCGCTCGCGTTGCAAGGACCTGCAGTTTTAAATTTGATTGACGCTTATCGGACTTGCAGCTTTGTAGCTTCAAGTCTGAGCGGACCTTCTCACGCTTCGCCTCCACGTTTTTGGGAAGCGGGGCGTGACAGGTTTTGTTGGTGGCCCATGCAGGCCCAGTCTTGCAATTGCGAATTAACGAAACAACGATAATAACGGAATGTCCATTAAATAAATTGCAACATCCGAGTCATAAGCCCTGAGTCTAGTCGTTTTCTTACGACACTAGGTGGTAAGAAGACTTAGTTAGACGTCTGTGCTTG
This sequence comes from Scilla litardierei, assembly GCA_030789695.1. Taxonomy (NCBI): domain Eukaryota; kingdom Viridiplantae; phylum Streptophyta; class Magnoliopsida; order Asparagales; family Asparagaceae; genus Scilla; species Scilla litardierei. The sequence goes on from CM061141.1 coordinate 321,213,900, forward strand.
CTAATTAGAGGCCCCTGATTGATAGTTAGGCTCCCTGTCAGCAATTGATCGCCGTAGGAGTTACCCTAGTGGTCCTTGCCTAACCCTGACCATATTAGACTTCTAGATTTTTCCTTCGGTCGTTCGCTTTTGGGTTCATCGATTTCGGACCAAGCTGAACGCTTTCCTTTACCGTCTAACCTTTAGAAGTCTTAGTGCCTAGTTCCAAATCTTTAGTTGGTCGACCGTAGGAGTTTCCCCGTAGATCCTCCAGAATCATATCCTAGGCGTATGTATGTTCTGATCACCCGATCAAATTTCCTTGCCTCGATTCACGAGATCGCCTCATGACGATCGTCGTCAATTTTCAAACATCGCCATTGCAAAACTTGAACCTTCTGAAAGTATTTTTCAATCTTCTCTTCCACTAAGTTTAATCTTGTTCAAAATTTTAAATATACCTATATTTCATCCTCCTTCATTGATTTAAATTTTTTTTAAAACGTTGTCGGAATTTTGAGTACTAGCTTATGGTATTTTCCCAGCCTATATTTTTTCGTACTTATGTAAATGTGTCGCTCTTTCATGTATTAATTTTACTTTTGCCCTGCCCAATTCGATTTATAATTTTCCCTCTTATTGAGTTATTCGAATGATACGTCGAGTTTACTTTAATATACTTTCAAGACACATGGAATTCCAGCTTTCAGCAAGTTGGTCTTGACTCCTCGTTTTCGCTACTTCAGGTTCTTTGCAAAATTACTATTTTCATAACCTCTTCCTGCTTTAGACCCTCCCTGATTTGATTTTAAAGATTTGCTATTCGATCTTGATAATTCTTATGCTAAGTTACTATTATTTTTTCTTTCCGCTCACCATACACGCTTCTAGAAAAATTTCCAAACCAAATTGAATTTCAATTATTTTTATATCTGTGCCAGACTTGTTGTGCTCGTATATTAAGAACCTTGCGTAAATCAATTTTTTTTTCATTTTTGGCAAACCCTGGTTCTCTAAAAGCAGTTTCAAATTGATCATTTTAAAATTTTCCATAGCCTAAAGTTTTGAAGCATTTAACATGAGTTTAAATTCTCCCGCTACTTGACTTCATTCTTTGACTTTCAAAACTTTTGACAACATTATATTAAATTACTAACGTATAAGATTTCTAAAACCCCGTCCTTAATATTCGTGTAAATGATTTTACTTCCTTTACATTGATTTTATATAAACCAATAAAACATTTTCTCTTATTATGAATATTCGACTCAAACTTATTTCAACTTGCTTTATCGATCTTCAAACATTTCATACAGATGAGGAATTCCAATTTTTTTTGAAGTACAACAGTTTCCAATTTTGCGTATTTTAGCTCATGCTATTTACCCTATTTTCTTTTTCCCCTCCTATATAAGCATCACTACATCTCCCTTTTCCCTCAACCTAAACATCACCATTGAGTCAATGTTTCGTCTAACCAAGCTGTCTCCTGGTATTCGCCCTATCTGAACTCGTGCTTATCGATCCTTCCCTCGTCACGCTCTCGACCTCTCTTTATTGCTTAGGCCTTAGGGTCCTTCAATGTCTGTGTCAACTCTTAGTTGTTAGTAGACCCTTGGACCCTTGTGGGGTTGTCATGGTGCACGTACCTAAGTTGTGTGAGTGGGCTTGAATGAGAATTCCCATAGTATGTTGATGATTGCCTATTGTGTGATACACATATACTCGGAGTTATTCGGGATAGTATGAAGTTGTTGCGTGTTAGTAGTTATAGATTTGGGTGTAGTTAGCTATACTATACTAAGGATGACTGTGTATATATGAGTTAGCGTGGAAATATCTAAGTTGTGTATGTAGTTAGAGATACTTATAATGGTTGAAATAAATGATTGGTAAAGCTATGTGTATGTTAGTAGTGATAATAATAAGAGTACGTATGGTTAAGAGGGAAGGCCTATTATGTGACGTATATGTTAGCACGTATGAGTGTGTGCTCGTATGTGGGTATGTATTGTGTTTAGACGTAAGTAGTTATGTTTTGTTGCCTGAGTATATAGGTGATATACATATGGTAGTAGAAGTATAATTTTGATTGGTATTGCTTGCTTTTCGGGATGCTGCATGCGTGCATACCGTGAGGTATACACGACTATTGCACATCTTAATTATGTATGTGTGAATGTGTTAGTATACTAATTATAGGTAGTAGGCTATGGTGTGAATATATACATTATTTATGTGTGACTATACGGTGAATGTTCGTACTAGAGAGGGTATTATAAATATGTGGGTGCTGATGTCTGTAATGTTATTATTATGGTATATAATTAGATTGAACTATGTGTGTGTTATCTGACTAAATATTAAGTGTGATTGATTTATGGAATGTATATGGTTGTATTGGTAGATGTATATATATGGGAGTAGTATTGGTATATGTATGAATGTCGGGTTACGTATATAGAATATTCTAATATGTGTATTGAGTCTCACTCAAGCTTAAGTGGGTATACTCTAAGTATATCGAATGTATGTTTGTAGTTTGAATATAGCAATGCTTGATGTATGTATAGTGATAGAAGTGTTTGTGCCTGGTTGAGTTACGCACATGATTGTGGGTCGCTACGCCAGTATATAGTTATAGGTGTTGGTCTTGTGGTATAGTTAATTACTAAGGACTTGCTAGTGTGAACATATGTGTACTAGCTAAACTAGGTGTGTTGGTATGCTAGTTATATATAATGGTGAGAATGGTATGCGTAAATGAAATGTTAGCGTGTATGGGTGTGCACCATGCACAGGTAAGTATGTGCTTAGTTACAGGTATTGATGACTATGATATATGTGGCGTGTCGTAAATGCAGTTATAGGACCGTACGTAATGTGAATGTATGGTGAAATATTTGAATGCATTGAATGGCTATATATCGTGAAATTATAGTAGTGGTGAATGTATATTAGATATAGTGAATTTGATTTAATAATGGTATGGTGTGACTATATGTGCTGAGATGTTGGTATTGGATGAATATTAGAGGGTAGTATACCCTTGATGGTTGTGCATAGGTAGCTATCTATACGTAGAGCAATGATTGCATTTGCTAGTATGAGATCATACCTATATAAGTATCTGAACTATTGTTTGTGAGTAGCAGTATATAAGGGATGTATGTTTATATACCTGATTGAAATACATGTATGAAATTGACTGACTATAATAGGTATAAGTGTATACGTATGTGAATGTATATATATACGTGTTGATAGTGTTAATGTTTGACTACCTGGTGCATATATAAGCACTTGCAATGACTATATCCGGTTGAATTATTATATGACTTGATTGGGGTAGTTACTAGAGGGACTAGCTATATTAGAAAGTCCGAGGACGGACTTTATTCTAAGGTGGGGAGGATGTAACGACCACTTTTCATGGTACGTTTTTCGTGCACGTGCTTTTGGCCGTGCACGTGTTTGTTCTAGACTTTGTTTGTTTGTGAACACTTTCGTGTGATATGCCGTTGTGAACGTCCCTGAGAGTATTAAATAGTGGCACTATCTTGGAACGACACTTCTCGAGTCGTTTTCCCACAATTTAAACTTACTCGATGAGACGTGACGATTCTCACTCTTGACGGGAGACGTTTCTATTTTTAGTCTCGTCGTCCGACGTCGAAATTGAGATCCGTCTTCTTAGTTAGCTCACATTCGTCATCACGATCACCCCGATATTTATTTTATAATTTTTGGAGTTTATTTGACCACTTTTATATTTTTAACAAGTTTTATATTATTTTTAATAATTAATTTTTAAATTATTTTCGGCCAAATAAAATTTATTTGAGTTTAAAACGTTTTAAAGAATTTTTGAGCCAATTTCCAGCTCATTTGGACCAAGTCAAATCCTTGGGTGAGTTGGAGAAGTTGAGATTTAAATTTTAAATTATTTTAAACTTCTAATCCTATTAGATTTAGCCCTAGACCAAGTCAACCCATCTACACTATACAAACACCCCCTAGGAAGACCTATTTTCGCAATAAATTAGCCCTAACCTCTTCCAAAACTCAAATTGGACGTTGCGACGATTTGTCGCAACGTTGCGACGTTCAGCCCCGCAGCGACCGAAGAAACGAGGCCAAAACCCCCGCTCCGACCGCTGGCCGCCCCCGCACCAAGCTTGGCCCGCATCGCTGCACAGCCGCTCCGCTCAATTCTTCCGCACCGACCGAAGGGAGCTCTCGGTCAGACCGAGAGCTCAAGCGCCCGCTCCGCACCCAGTCGCCCGCCGCTCCTTTGCAATGCTCGCACCCCGCTCCGACCGAGAGAACCAATCGATCTGACCGGCCCGCTCCACCGCTCCACATCGCAATCCCGCTCCGCTGCAGCCCAAGCGCCCGACCGAGACGACCGACCGCTCAGACCGATGGAGCTCCCCGCACCCGCTGCTGCCCCGCTCCGCAACGCTGCACAGCGCCGTGCGCTGTGTCTGACCGAGAGACTCTCTCGGTCAGGCTAGGGTACGACCGATGGCCAAACGTCGCAACCCCGCACCCGTCGCACCGCTTGCCACCGTGGGCCCCCCAAGTTCTCCAGAGGTATTGTGGGTCCCCCAAAGGTCCCTAGGACTACTGTGGGCCCCACCTAGGTGCTTTCTCTCCAACGATTCGCCGTGCACGACGTTGCGACAAGTTGAAGCCCGTCGTCGCACGTGCTAGCTTTGGAATCTGGAACCGTCGCTCCGGTTGATGCTCTGAACTTTCCAGCGAGGAAACTATATTGGAATTAGGACTTGGAGCGCGTTCTCTTATTCCAACCCCCGGCGTCGCTACCCGACGCCGGTGTAGCTTTCGCGTCGTGTTGAGGTAACGCTTTGCACCCCTAGGACCCCCCAACCCAATGCATGCTAATCAAGACTAAAATCAGTATTTTAAAGTATTTTAAATGTTTTAAATTCACTAATCAAGATTAATAATATGGACTTTAGGCCGGTGGACTTGTGCACGTAGGATAATTGTGATTTTTGGACTCATTGGACGGTGTGCTCAGACGTCGTACTTGCAGGCAAGTGAAACTTGCCAACTCTTGTGTAGGGCCATGTTTTTAGGCCACTTCCTTGTTCCTAGCGTAAAAGAGACTAGTCAGTGAAATGATAGCTGGCTAGATGCCTACTTGATCTAGTTTGACAACGAAACTAGATCCGTCACCTAATTGATCTAGCTTGACAACGAAGCTAGATCCACCCCTTTAAACTTGTTGTTCATGCATACTAAACTGTCACGTTTACTTTCTCTATCTGTACGCACTTTTAACTGCCATGCATTGCATTCTACATGTCATCCAAGTTGAATATTGCATTCGTAGCACACGCTACATACTTGTACTTGCTTGTCCTGGCTAGGTGCACCCCTATGCCATCATGAAAAACACTTCCTGGCTCGTGTTCCAGAAGCGAGCATTACCGTTCGGGGGTAAGGCCCTGGCTCGATACACGTGGGATGGGGTAAGAGTTAAGCGGCCAATCAGCTGGGAGTCTGCCTGATCAGCAACTGCAGCTGTAAGGCGTAAACTCTGGGTGGGGCGGAGTTAAGCGACCAATCAGTGTGAAAGAAAGTCATTTCAGCTGTAAGGCGTAAACTCTGCACTTGACATGAAAACATGACTAGAGAAATCCTTGTAAATATTATTAGTCTTGCCACACTTGCCATGCCATGCTAGTTTACTTGTTGTTTTCTTTACCTGTTGCACTCATACTTTAACTGCCATGTCATTGCATCATGCTAGAACTGCTAGGTTTCTTTACTTTCAGTTTCAGTTTCCTTGCACAAGTCTCTTGTAGACTTGCTGACATGTGCCCCTTGCTCTTTTGGGTGTCACATGTTAGACCCTGAGCCAGAGACCGTTGCTGAGTACGTGATGATTTGCTGACGCTGAGTCTGAGTCCATGATTGCCCAGGAGGATTTTGGTGGACACCGGTGACCATTCCTTGAGTCTTTGTTGAGCTTTATTTTGTTTTAGGCCTTTTGTTAGTTGTTGGTGCGTAGCACCGTTGTTTTGTACGATGTACTTCTGTTGGCCGTGTTTGGGCCTTAGTCTCTTTTCTTTTAGCCTGGTGGCTTTTTCTGTGATGTTGAAACTTATTTTATGGATATTCTGAGATTATTCTTTTGTCTCATTTCATTATTATTATCTTGTTTCGCTCGCGTTGCAAGGACCTGCAGTTTTAAATTTGATTGACGCTTATCGGACTTGCAGCTTTGTAGCTTCAAGTCTGAGCGGACCTTCTCACGCTTCGCCTCCACGTTTTTGGGAAGCGGGGCGTGACAGGGTAACATAAAAAAAACAGGGTACCCGGACCCGCACACCCCTACTTATAGGATTTTAGGGAATTGAGGTGGCTACTCTAGGATTTAGAGAGAATGTTTTATTCACTCACTCTCTTTCCAAAGATCAGACCGAATTCATCCCTTCCTGTTGCTCTCTCTTAGACATTAGGGGGGGCTGAGCACCCATAGGGCTATACCACCCTCACTCTGCACACACCCGTAGCATCCCTGTCGTTGTTTGGGCGCTGTTGCTCATTCTGGGAGCCTGTGGATGAGAAGAAGGAATTAGAGAAGGAGAAAGGGTTTGAAGAAGGAGGAGCCATAGGGATTTGGGCTACCCCCTTTGTCCCTCATCACCTCTAAGGTAGGATTCCATCTCCAACTAGTATTAGAGTCGCATGCTTAGTTTCATGGTTGTTGTTGTTGTGGTCTCACCTTTTCTTATGTTAATCCTGAGTTTTGTATGGTTGTGCGCGGTGAGTAATCCTCAGTTTTGTATGGTTGTGCGCGGTGAGGAATCCTGAGTTTTGTATGGTTGTGCGCGGTGAGCAATCCTGAATTTTGTATGGTTGTGTGCGATGAGCAATCCTGGGTTTTGAGTGGTTTTGTGCGGTGAGCAATTCTGGACAGATTTACATACTGATTGTTCTGCTTAGTCCTCCCAATCTAGAATTGCGTTTTCTCTGAAATTTTTATGGCTTAAAGATTGGACTGTTATCTATAACTTTCATGTTGTGAACTTTTACTAATTCGGACTGTAATTAGGATTAATAATTCCATCTTTACAACATGTCGGAATTTCATCTAGTCTGGACATAGTTTGGCAAAACGTAGATCAGTCCATGTATACTCCATAGAAATTGATAATCTTGGTCTCGTTGGAAATATAACAACTTTTTCTACAACTTTCCGTGAGTGCATATTTTTGAGATTCTAACTGTAACATGTCCTAAATTAGCAATCTTTACAGCTCTTAAAATCTGTCTGAAAAACAGATTCGTCAGGTCTTACCAAACAATTCACCATAAATCACTCAGTTCATATTTCTGCATGAAAATTTATAGATGAATCCAGAACAACTATATCTACAACTTTCATTTGTATTGTATATGCATGTTTGATACAAAATTATGGAGAAATATGCTTCTTAATCTGACTGTTCTATTTTTCCAGCAAGCTGAAAGATTTGAATGTTGTTTTAAGTTCCTTTTGAGGTTAAACTTGCCATCAATGTTCTTGATTATTTCTGTTACGTGATGATATGTGAACATGGTTATACGTTTTATGAGAAATGAGAAAGGGAATGCACAAGGCGATGCATGTCCCAAATATGTGATGAACTGTGGAAAGAAAAGAAATGTAAAGTGTTATGTTTCATGAAAATAACTAAGTCCTCTTAAAGGATGGTGACATGGGGTTTGGGGGAAACACGGGTAAATTAAAGGAGCTAAGGAGCGGACAGATGCTATGAATTCTCACCCGCTGTATCACTCCCGAAAGGGCGAGTTGAAAGGGTTGGAGAGGCCACTGGTGTACCCGTGATGCACCATGACAGTAATTGATGGTTTACTCCGTTTGTCCGATAGAAAAACCGAGCAGGTCTCGCTCTAGTGCCTTGCCCCGTTCGGGCATAGAGTTACGAGAGGCCCCCTCCGGTGCCCGTGTTGCTGGTTGGGGTACCACTTTTCACCCACCCTGGGTGAAGTCCGACTCCTTAAGGGCCTAAGATTTATCCGGGTTTCAAAATGCTAACCAATGAATTAATTGTTAATCCTCATTATTCTTTTAGCAATGGTAAATGTATGTGTTGTTTACTTGTGTTTCTTTACTATGTTTCCTTTATGTTGTATACCATTGTTGTACACCTTGCCTGTTGCACATGCACGCTTTCACGTGTTCATAACTATAGTTGTTACTTCCTTTACTACAATAGCTGTTTATGCCATGTCATACACTCTGCCTGCTCACGTGCACCCTTTCTACACTTCATGTAAGGACTAGTTGAGATATGGAATTCCTACTGGGTCACGCGTTGACGTGCCCCACCGTTGACTTTTCAGGTTGGTTCTTTGAGTTGGAGGCACTTGACTCAGTTGGTTGGATTTGCGGGTGGTGAGAAGTGTGGATGACTTGGGAGTGTTGTTGTATTTGAGTGAGATGGGAGTTTTTGTACCTTATTGAGATGCGGGTAATATTGTATATGGATTTGTATAAGGAAGTTGTATATGAACAGTTTTATTTATATAGATCAGTGTTTGAGTTGTTGGTTCTCTTGTGTTTTGGGTTGTCTGGAATGCTACATGTACTATCCCAGCAGTGCGCAGTGGATCTGCTTGTGTTTGTAATTTTGTATTTTCTTCGTAGCACCCGTCTCTTCGGGAATACCTGACACGGATTCGTACTTATCGGGTATCCCGGGGAGCGGGGTGTTACACGTACAAACCAATGTGAAGATGAGATCGTGAAGATCCTCCAAATACAAAATACAGTTTACACACTACCGGACAAATTCACTGACAACTAGAAGATTGTCTGATCACACGTCCCTGCTGCAAACACACCAGCTAGGATTGACATATCCAATGATGGATGCAATCCACTAGCAGCAGAAGCAGCCGTACCTCAACAAAAGAGAGGACGACCCCAGGCTCCTAGGATAAGCTTCCTCGAAAGATGAAAACTTCTGGAGAAAATATAACGATACCACCACATGATGCCGAGCTCAGCCCAAATACCTCTACCCTCCTCAATTCCCCAGAAGAGGAAAATATATAAGAAATATCATTAAATTATGTATGTACTAGGGAGGCACTGAACATAAAAAGCATTTTCATCGATGACGACTTTGCGTTCGATATTGCTAATCACGTCACTGAATATGATGATGATATCGATCCACACTCTCTAGCAGAATGTAAACATAGAGAGGATTTACCAAAATGGAACGAGACAATAGGAGTAGCGCTGGACTCACTCTTGAAACGCAAATTATTTGGACCAGTAGTTCCAACAACAAAAGGGGTAAAACTTGTGGGCTATAAATGGGTATTCGTAAGAAAGAAAAATGAAAATAATCAGATCGTACGCTACAAAGCATGTCTTGTAGCACATGGTTTTTCCCAACGACCGGGAATAGATTATGAAGAAACATATTCCCCGGTCATGGATGCGATCACTTTCCGATTTATAATTAGCTTGACAGTTACGGAAGGCCTAGATATGCAGCTCATCGATATTGTGAATGCATACCTATACGGTAATATAGATAAAGATATCTATATGAAACTTTCGAATGGTTATAAACTACCGACAAAAATGACAAATAGACCTCGAGACGTCTATTCTGTCAAACTCTAAAGATCACTGTATGGTCTAAAACAATCGGGAAGAAAGTGGTATAACAGACTCAGTGAATTCATTGTGCAACAAGGATTCACCAATAATGAAGTCTGTCATTGCATCGTCATAAGAGCAAAAGGGAACATGATTTGTAATTATTGCCGTCTACATAGACGAATTAATTCTCATAGGATCTCCCAAAGAGATATCTGAGATATCCAAAAGCCTTACAAATACTTTTGAGATGAAAGACCTAGGCAAAACAAAATACTACATTGGCTTACAAATTGAACACCTCAGCGAAGGAATGATGTTACATCAATCCACTTACACACGGAAATTGCTGAAAAATTTCCAAATGGACAAATGTCAACCGCTGAGTACCCCAATGGTCGTTAGATCATTGGATGTTAATAAAGACCCCTTCCGTCCGCTGGAAGAGGGGGAGGAAACACTTGGTCATGAAGTATCATACCTAAGTGCCATTGGTGCACTCCTCTATCTGTGTGTAAACATAATAATAAGCAGGCCACTGCGAATGCTGGGATCATACATCATATATATAAAAGAAAGAAGCAACTCATACTGCCATCACAGAGAGTAATATCCACAGAACCACATAACCAAGAGCGTACCACACACCAGCATCAAGTACAAAGTGAACTGACTCAAGTACATACACGAGAAGTGCCACAAGCCACCAACATATAACACAGCTATAAAAGACAACTCACTCACCACTCAACCCAACTCACATTACAAGACATGGCCCAAAAAGAGTGGTATCCCCAAACCAAAACCCACATTTACGGAGTCTCCTGAGGAAGACTCTGCTCTGGTGTCCTCTGCTCAAGACCTGAAAAGTAAAATGAGCACGTCAAACGTGCCCAGTAGGAAACTAACTAGGGCAGGAAAAATCATTTAGGGGTTATGAGTGTAAAGGCAATAGTGCTCATTTTGCTGAACTGTGTACAGCTTGACATAATTTCAGACATCTTTCAAATAATAAATTTTTACTCCTACTTATTGAACTCAACATATGACAAATTTTATGTGAATTTGGGATAGGACTTCAAGATCTACGTCTACATATTTTTTTAGAAAGTTATTCCAACTACAGAAATCAGAATACAAGCAAAAACATTCAGCTTGATTTCAGGATTTCAGGGAGGATGGGTTTTGCTAAGAAAACTAGGAAAAATTGAATCTTTTGGTGTTTTGCACACATGATTCATGAATTCCAGAGCATGAGCCATATCAATAACATCATAACACCCTCATAAACCCTAAATAAAATCCCATAACAATAGTTAGAATCCTACCTCAAAGAGCTCCTTTCTTCTTTTCTTCTCTTTTTCTCCCTTTTATCTCTCTTTTTCCTTGAAGTAGCCTAGGGCTTCTTGAATTTTTGAGAAGGAATTAGGGTTTGGAAATCTTGAAGAAATGAAATGGAGGAAGGGGGAGTTCGGCCTGATCTTGGGTGGGGAGAGGGGTAAGTAGGAAAAGAAAGAAAAAGAAAAGAGAGTTAAAGAAAAGTGTAGAAATTCCTACAAACTATCTAGCCCTAGATTCTTCTTTAGGATAACCATGCACAAGCCAAAATGACTTTAATACCCTTTCAAAATTACCCCTCAAGTTTCAAGTATTTACAAGTTTGCCATTACTTTATACACACACAACAGCAGGATGTACGCACAGCAGTTTTAGGCCAAAAGACCGTTTTGCCCCTGACCTTTCTAAAAATTTACGGGTGTGACATTAAACCCATCCCTTTTCACACTAGCCCATCACACACTGTAACGGCCGCTTTCCGATCGTTCGTGTTTTCTACGTGCACGTACTTTTTCGTGCATGTATTTAATTTGGCTCTTTCTTGGTTTCGGTATATACGATGTGATATGTCGTTGTGACCGTATGGAAGTGTAGAATTTTATGGTAATTTTTGAAAACGTCATCTCACGGCTCGTCTTCTCGCAAAACAGCTTTGAATGGAAGGGCGTTTTGGTCTTTGGCACCAAAACGCGGTTCCCGATTTTACAATAAATTTTGGTAGGTGTAGCACGTGATCGGACCCCGTAGCCCCATACTTCTCGTCTCCACGATCGTCCCGATATTTTCGGATTATTTTTCTGATGCCCGTAGTGGAAGATATCCCCTAATCAATTTGCAACCGTTGATTAGCCTTTAATCTTTTTGAAATTTCAAAATTAATCAAATCTTAATGAGATCACTACGTATCATGAATGTGGGATTTCATTGCTACTCACACCTTCCTTTTTCCCTCCTTGCACACCCCTCTCTTACCCTCTCTCCTAGTCACCCCCTTAGTTATACCCCCACTTAAAACACTTTTTAGCAACATATCATCTTCAAAACCAAACAAACCCTACCCTTAAGCATACTCGCGTATGAACCCATCTATGGCCGCCTCTAGCTTCTCCTCCGGCCACCTCAGGCTGCCCCAAAGCCCCACCACCGGCCACCACCTTCTCCTCCTCCATTATCCTCCATCTCCACCTCTCCAAGACATCAAAAACCCATCAAAAACACCAAGTAAACACAGTCCAGGCCTGCTGTGCGCGCCCACCGAAAAACGGCCGCCGCCGCCGCTCCGGCCACCCCCTCTGGCGACCACCACCACCGATCAACTCCTCGCTGACCCCCCGAGCATCTCCAACTCCACTTACCCTTTTTCCCCGTCTCAATCTCCTCGAAAACGCCGTGGAACTCAGATCTAGCCGCAGTTTTACAGATCTGCGCCACCTCCGGGAAACCTCACGCCCACCGGCCATCCGGCCACCTACGACGACCACCCTATCGCCGTTGGATTTCTATCGAAACCCCCTACCAACTGCAACTTCCCTCACACTCATAGCCCACCTGTATCTCTCGGAATCCTCGTCGAAACACGCCGTATCGGCTGTTTTTCACAGATCTGGAAGCTGAACTTCATCGCCCGCGCACGGCCACCTCCGACCACCCCCGGTGACAACTCCACTGCCGTTGGCTTCGTCTTGAATTCCTTTACCCACTGCAACTTCCCGTTTCCGCTGTTCGTCACTGAAATTTCACTAAGACGCGCGACAACGGACGTGGCGCGAATCTGTCCTCCCCGGCTTCTCACGGCCGCCCACCGCCGTGCGCTCGCGCCGTCGGCCATCCACCGGGCCAGACATCTTTCTTTGGTCCCACTTCATCTACCAACAGCCCCCTTGGACTCTTGGAGTTCACGTGCGTTGCCGCACGCACATACTTTTAGCCGACGTCGCCGTTATCGTGAAGAACCGTTGCGCTACTCGCAACGGGAGGAGGATCGCTGATTAGCTCGCTGATTTCACGCTGCCACCCCGCTGTCCAGAGGTACCTCGTTGTGCTACATGCGGTCGAGGAGTTCCAGACGACGCCGACGTTTCGCCGTTCAGACCCGACTTCCGCTTGTTGGACGACATCACGAGACAGACTACCGCTGACGAGACGCTTGGACGAGACGCTCCGGGAGGATGACACACTCGCCACCGCATGCAAGTGTATCCACTTGCACTTTTGGCCGTGCTTAGGCCTTAGTTTGTTAGAACTGTTAACTGTGAACAAAGAGAACCGGACGTGAAATGATAGTGTCCGGGACGTCCCTTGACGGCTCAGACTTGACGACGAAGTCTGAGCCTAACACCAACTTTTGACATCGTAGGACTATCTTGTGTGTGCGTGCGTGTGGACACCCTAGAATAACCTTTCCTGTCTTGTCACGTCCCGTCCCGTCTTGCACAGCCCAGAGGGCAATAGGACATTCTCCGAGTGATCCCTTGTCGTGATACCCAGCCCAGAGGGCAATAGGGCGCTCTCCGAGTGATCCCTTGTCGTGATACACATCCCAGAGGGCAATAGGGCGCTCTCCGAGTGATCCCTTGTCGTGATACACAGCCCAGAGGGCAATAGGGCACTCGCCAAGCTAGAGCGAGTGATCCCTTGTCTTGTCATGTATTGAATACTTGGGGTTGGGGTAGGGTTGAGCGTGTGCACGGGAAGAGGGTCTGATCCCCCTCGAACCGTAAGGCGTGAACCCTTTCGTGTCACACTTGTCTTGTCTTGTCCCGCCATGTTCCGACTTGTCTTGACACCTGTTAGGTTAGTCCCGTAGTTGGTAGTACACACTACGACAACTACTTGTCACGTTTTACTTTGCTGCTGCGTTTACTCTCTTTTGTTCATCTGTTATAACCTCAGCATGCTAATCAACCAGTAAACCATTGTTAAATAGTCGGTACACTTGCAGTAGAGTCTAACCCTCTTTTGTAGACTTTACCTGACGTACAGTTCCTTTCTTTTGGGTGTTGTACGTCAGGTGTCGAGCCAGAGTTCGTGGACACGGCAGACTTACCGGAGTACGTGGAGCCCGAGGACGTCACCATAGAGTACGTGCTGACGAGGACCAGACCTTGAGGACTTTTCGGTCGCCACCTTCAGAGATTACTACTTTTAGTTTGCTCTTTCGATAGTTTGTAGCCATGCTTAGACTTTCCTCTCTTTAGACTTTTGTACTCGCTGGATATTAAATTATATTAATAAATGCAACCTTCCTTCTGTACTTTCTGTTGTTTCGAACTTTATAAATGCAAGAACGTGAAAATTTTAAAATTGTACCCCTACAGACGCTTATTGGGTCCGAGCTTCTCAGCTCCGGCCTAAGCGGGTCTTGTCACGCTTCGCCTCCGTATTTTTGGGAAGCGGGGCGTGACACACACTAACCCACTCTTTCTAAATTTACAAGTTTGACATTTCTTTACACACCCACTTTTATTCTACACACACACTTCCACCAGTGTAGTCAAATGACACAATACACTTTTCACAAATTTACATGACTGCCACGAGCCACATTCACGCCATATCACTCCTTATCAACTCATTATACTCACTTTACTCGCGTGTAGAGGGCTACCGTATCAGTCTCCGTATAGAGCTAAACAGGCCATGACAATCTGGCAAATTGCACGCGTCTCAATATAGCATACGTAGTAAACCTACTAGCCAGATACAATTCAGCGCCCACAAAGCGCCACTGGGACGGAGTGAAGCACCTTCTGCACTACCTCCAAGGGTCAATCGATCCGGGATTATATTACCAGAAAGGTGTATCCTCCAACTTAATTGGTTGTGCAGATGCATGATACAGATCAGATCCCCACACCGAAAAGTCCCAGACTGGTTTCATATTCACCTACGGTGGGACGACCATTTCATAAAGATCTGTGAAGCAGACTACAACAGCAGCCTCATCCAACCACTCTGAACTCATTGCAATCCATGAAGCTAGCAGAGAATGTTTTTGGCTACGTTCAGTCATTCACCATATCCTAGTGACGACCGGCCTGAAGACCGGTGACCTTGAAAAAACCACCATGTTCGAAGACAATGCAGCCTGTATAGCTCAACTACAAGGTGGCTACATCAAGGGTGACAGGACAAAGAACATCTCTACCAAGCTTTTCTGGACACACTAACTACAAGAAGACAAACAGATCGACATCCAGCAAATCCAGTCTTGCAACAACTTGATAGATCTGTTTACTAAATCACTACCTCGATGTACTTTTAGAAATCTTGTAAAAGGGATTGGGATGAGACTGTTGAGAGACTTACAAGCCCTGAAGCTTGTACACAACAAGGGGAGTTAAAAGTTGAGCTATAATCTTTTTTCCTTAGCTATTGGTTTTTCCCACTGGGTTTTCCATAGCCAAAGGTTTAAACGAGGCATCCACATTAACTCTGGATCCAGAAGTATCCACCCCTAGTGATATCCACCGATCAGGGGAAGTTAAGGAGGCTTGTACTCTTTTTCCTTAGCTATTGGGTTTTCTCACTGGGTTTTTCATAGCCAAAGGTTTTAACGAGACAAGACCTCCTAACTTGGGATTCACCATATCCTCATGATCAGATAAGCTCTATGAATACCGAGGCATACATATACCAAGCTTACAAAGATGGATGGATAAGAGGAAGTATTATGAATGAGTTTTTGTAGGCACATGTGGAGCCTACTTAGGAGTATGATATCCAACCCATTATAATCTTTTACTATAAATACAAGACTAGCCATCACCTTCAAAACAAAAATGTAAATTTGAAAAAAAAAAAACCCCCCATTTGGAGCCCGGGGATCGACGATAACATATACAGTTCGCATAGAAGCAAACAGCTCAGATGACAAAAAATGGTGAAGGGAGGAACGATCCAATTTTGATGTTTGTTTGTGAACGAAATAGCGGTTGCGCGCTGGAGGGGTTTGTTTGTCAACGCGACGGCATTTCTGGTAAATTTCTCATTCACTTCTGTTTTATAGATTCAGTATTTGTCATTTTTTAAAATTTCCTCCGAGAACGATTAATGATTCAATATGCGACTTCTCAATGATCCTTAGATCAACAAAAAACAAAAAATGGGCTATCAAATTTGGACTGATTTCATGCCATCTCAAAGTTAAAATCTTTCATCTTTAATTTATACTGCATTATGATGGTCTCGTTCGACATTCCACATTCACACAAACCCCCAAAGCAAAAAATCAAATAGTGAAAAAAAAAAGTAAAAAAAAAAGAAGAAGAAGAACATTCATATAAGCTATCATCTCCTCTGAAAATTCAGAACCTTGATCCCAA
This sequence comes from Scilla litardierei, assembly GCA_030789695.1. Classification (NCBI taxonomy): domain Eukaryota; kingdom Viridiplantae; phylum Streptophyta; class Magnoliopsida; order Asparagales; family Asparagaceae; genus Scilla; species Scilla litardierei. The sequence continues at coordinate 321,230,199 of CM061141.1, forward strand.
AGGCAAACACGAGGGCAAAGAGCACGGGGAACCCGACGAGCCCCACGGCGACCACCCCCAAGAAATCATGCTTGTAACCGAAATAATCCTTGATGAACCCATTCACAGTTTTCCCATTGTCCATCATGTTGTCATTGTCACCAAATTGGGAAGCAACCATGCCGTACAAGGTCCAAGAGACGGGGCATGCCCAAAAGTACCACCTCCACCATATGGGTATCCTCTGCATTCGATTGTAATGCCATTAGCATCTGATTGAAGGAAAGATTAGGTTTTACTAGAACAAGTTGGAGGACTTACGGGCCGAGGAATAATGAAGCCTGCGAAGATATTCCATATGATGTAGAATGCGCTCGAGACGATAGCAGCGACATCTGAGCTAGGGGTTAGGCCGACCACCATCATCCCATAGTATGTGAAGTATAGGAAGCTGCAGAACGTGAAGAACATGTACCAGAGGAATTTTGCACCTGTCCAGTCAAAATTTATCATAGAGTAGACTAGGATGCAGTAGACCAGTGTCTGGAAGAGGGTGTATGGGATCTCGATGGCGATCTGAATGCAATGATATTTTGGTTACAAATTGGAAAGCAAGTATGAAATCACAATAACCAAGTAAACTGCATGGCTGATAAATATGTATTAGTACCAGTACTAGTTCTAATCTATGAGATTAGCTAGCACTATAAATCCCCCCACTCAGCGAAAGGCCTAAAATCCTCAGAACAGGCTCTTGTTAGTTATATCTACAAGTGCATTTTCATTTTCGTTCTAGGCCTTATCCAAGCGTCTCTCTTTCATCCATTTGTCTGAGTGTCTTAGCTATAACACATATGTCGCTTAGTAACTACTCATAAAACGTAGATGCCATATTTCACAACGTACTGTTTCATAAAATTTTGCACATGTTTGGTGGCTCATAGAATTTGCTCAATCCTAACTTCTGCCGACCAAACTTTTCAAATTGACATAGTGTCCCGTGGCCAACTATAATGTCATGCCTGAATGATGTACATGGTGGTTACCCACGATATTTCATCAGGCTTTGACTGCCATTAGTAGTTGTCTCACCTGTGCCAACGCATAAGGTATCGGCGAGTACATTCCTGCAGCCATCTCCCGGTAGAACACAGTTCTTTCCACATCCACCACAGGCTGTACGGTTTGAGAATTCTGCACCCCAATGAACATAACTGCAGCATATATTGAACCCATGGCATTAAACAGATCCTGTTGGGTTGTCCTGCAAAAAGATTACCATAAGTAAAAGCATTTCTAGTGATTATCACTCTATCAAATTTCTGAAACTGGCATGAAAATGAGAGGATGTTACAATAGCACTTTAATGTGAGTGACATACGTTTTGGAGCCAAGTTTCCAAAAGATCGTCCCAAACATCAAGGCTATAACTGCTGTGAAGAACATCCTGATGGCAGTGTATGATGGATTACGCCAGTATGATTTGTATTGTTTCCAGAAGCAAGCAACACACTGGATCAGGAATGGCTGAGAGAATTTTGTCGGGAAGTACAGATCTTTTGAACCCGGGGAAGGTATGCTCAAGTTACTAATCAAAGCCTTGTTTCTCCTGCGAAGATCACATATACATTTTTTATTTGATTGATCAAAGCAACCGTTAAATGAAAAGTCTTTTTTTTCTTTTTAAATTACTTCTGGATATGCAGTTTGCCTCATTGGCTTTCTTTTTATAGGGGATCTAATGGTAGTTTATTAATTCCAAATACCTGTATAAGTCAGATTTCTTGTATACTTCAGCAAAATCGACCCCCAAAGTTTCTTCTTGTGCAAAGGTAGTGACCTCTAACATCCATGTTGCAGGATTGTGACCGTCTTTTATCTTTCTAACTCCATTTATTGCCTGAAGCCAATTCCATACAATGTTATTGAATTTGGTGCCGTGGAATTTGAAGATCAAGTGGAATTTTGGATAGCTATGTAATCTTTTCGAGCCATTACCTCAAAATACTTGATCATGTCACATGAATTGTGCCCCAATGGTCCTACGTATATCTCTTCTCCACCTCGTTTCATCAGGAAGAGCTTCAATTATGTAAAAGCACATCAACATGCAAAATTAAGGTTTCATCCATACAGACTTACTTTAATATATATCAAGTAAATAATGCATGAAACGGTACTCTCTTAAGCAAATAATTTCTGGAAAGATTATCTTTTACCTCATCAAATGCTTCAAATATGTCGATGCTAGGTTGATGAATTGTGCACACAACTGTTCTTCCTGTGTCCACTGTGTTCCTTACCGTTCTCATCACAATAGCCGCCGCCCGTGCGTCTAGTCCAGAGGTTGGCTCATCCATAAAGATTATCGAAGGGTTGGCAACAAGCTCGACTGCAATTGTTAGGCGCTTGCGTTGTTCAAGTGACAACCCGCTCACACCAGGTAATCCAACTAATGCTTCCCTTAATGGCGTCAACTCAACTAATTCCATAACCTCCTCAATGAACATCTAAAACAATCAATCCACCCTTAAGTATATGATTAAAGTACAATGATATAGTCTGCTAATCTACTCTAAGAAAACAGTAGTTGTTTTTCTTTTTCCCCAGAATGGCATTGTCATCTTTCTGTACATACCTAGTATGAGACATTACCTTTTCATCTGGATAATACATAAATGTTTGCATATATAACATCGTCAGACTTAAAGCTGCATATACGATCTATGGCTGTTGTTTTTTCGAGAGAAGCTGGAATTCTGTTTAGTTCCTGGACAAGTTACTAATATTGACATTTGTGCAAAAAATGTTCGCAGGATGCCATGTATGCTTGTTATATAATCTTGATGTTGTATATTATAGCATGCACTTAATTTCTATCATAGCTAACCAATAGAAAATTGGAGGCAGATATTTATCATTTTGCCCACCTTCCTTGTTTTGGGATCTACTTCTGAGGGTAACCGTAGCCATGCGGAGTAGACAAGAGATTCATAGACCGTAACATGAGGCGAATGTATGTCATTTTGTTCACAGTATCCTGATATTCGAGCAAATGTTTCTTGCTTCTTTGGATAGCCAGATATTCTAATGTTCCCCTCTATGTATCCGCCGGTCTTTCTTCCAGCCAAAACATCCATTAGAGTAGTCTTACCAGCTCCACTGATGCCCATCAGTGCAGTAAGAATGCCAGGCCGGAATGCCCCACTCACGCCCTTCAATAACACTAACTTTTCTTCAGAAATCCCGCGAGCTTTCATTTCCTGTGAAATCAAGTATATTGGAAAGTCCTCAGTCACGGATGATCAAACTATATAGGAATATTGTATCCCTTGATATATACATTTGATAAACATTAGGAAACTTAGCTTGACCTGGGGCATGTCCACCGAGTATTTGATATCATCGAAAACTATTGAAAGGGGAGCAAATGGTAGCACCATGCCCTTCTTCCTCGGTTGATTGGAGACATTTTCAATTTCTCTTGCTGTTTGAGGTCATGCAATTCTCATTTTATCTGGATATCATAAAGTATATCATTTATGCAAGAAAGAATGATTTGATTGATGTTACCTTGTGATCTCTTGCCGATTCTTCCGAATGATGGTTCCCCATTTCTGTTAGCGTTCTTCTCATCCAAAGTCTCCTCAGATATTACTGCTTGGCCTTTCCCGATTGCTGCCATAATATACTTCATTAATTTGGCTTTTCATATTCAAACATAAAAATGTGACCGAGGACATTCTGTTTAGGTGCCGAGGACTCACGGTTGAGATATGTAAGTGCAAGAGTGAAGAGGACATTAAATGCCAGAATATATCCAATTAAAGCACCTGCACCAATCCAAAACCATCTTGCTTCAGGAAACAAACCACGTGACTCCAAGATCTGCACTCCCAGTGTCTTGGAACCTCCAGCTGTATTGACCTGTGCCATGAAATTAGCCATAGAGACGATCCACATGGGCAAGTGTATACAGGAAGCAACAATACTTACATGCTGCCATTTCTTCCCTAGAAACTCGTTTACTGCTACGGAATTCTGGGCATACATCAAAGGTGATGTCCAGTAACCCCATATCCACCATTTCTTGACATTATCTGCAGGAGGAGGAGGTTTTTTGAGGGTACATAGGGAGAAGTTTATTAGTTACTTAAGAAATTCGGCCTCTAAGAGTATGTGTTTTGGGTGAATGTCATACTTCGTGATATGATGAAGCCACCAAGTACAATAAGGACAAGCTGTGCAAATGTTCCGAAAGTTTTCGCAACAACCATTACTCTACCGGTTGCAGCGACGAACCGAAAAAGTCCAGATGCCATCTGGCTAACTAATGCGTAAAGGAAGAATTGTCTGAACATCCTATAGCACCCCAAAAAAAAAGGAGAAATGAAAGAAAAAGTTATTCTGCTGGTAAATGTGGCTTTCAATGTCGAAGCGACTCCTCTCCTATCTAATCTCACCTTTCAAGGCTCGGGTCAAAGCCGATAACATAGTAAGTCAGACCAACATAGATGCCACATTCGATAAATGATATTGGCATCTTCAGGATCCATGTTGGTAGTGCATATGCCCATGCTGGAAAAAACAATAGATCTCTTTGTTTGTAGAAAACTGGAAGTTTTACAATGCTCATGGATAGCTCGGCAAACCCATTAAAAAGATGAGTGAGGAGACCCATAAACAGTGCGCCCATGTAGATTACTCCATCATTAAGAAAATCATGGTGCATCTTTGTACGCAAGAAGACAGTCATCACAATAAGTGCAACCAATACAAGCTGAGCACAGAGAAGAGAAGTGCATATCATCATGAGGTGTAGAATTTCATAGATACTGTTAAAAAAGTTAAAATTGAGCGAGGTTTGATGAACATGAGCGAGGAGATCAATAAACAACGTACCCATGTAGTGAGGAGATAAATGAGTACTGACCTGGAACAGTTTGAATATGTAAATAAATGAGTTCCTTTTCATCAACAAATACTCTCTTTCCATGCAAGCCTGAAGCAACTGCATCTTGGTGATGCCATACTTTGACGTCGTTAAAGCAGCAGGGTGGTTTTTGTTCTTGTCATAAGGGGTTCTGAGTTCTTCAGCCAACCTATGGCCAACGTCGAATGACTGGAATGCATCTGCAAACTCCTTCACTGGGACAAATCGATATGGGTCTTCTCTACGTGCCCAATATTGCTGCTGATCTTTCCTTGACGTCACCTGCATTAGATGTTGATTGCCATTTTAATTAATTTCATTCTCAAACGGACTAAGTCAGAGAAGTTGGACGCTTACTTCCTGCAAGAAATCAGCAACTCCTTTCCTTTCTGGGCACTTGAAGCCCATGGACTGGAAGAAGCCAATGACATGTTCCCGCGGACCCTGATACACAATCTGCCCCTCCGAGAGGAGAATTATGTCATCAAATAGGTCATAAGTCTCAGGAGCCGGCTGAAGAAGGGCTATGAGAGCAGTGCCACCAAGGATGTGAATGGACTGTCTAAGAGAATTTACAATCTGGAAAGTTGTGGAACTATCCAAGCCAGTTGATATCTCATCCATGAAGAGTGCCCGCGATGGCCCAACAAGCATTTCACCTGTCAATAGCATCTGTTAAGATAGCCATACTTATAAGGGAGGAATGCCTAGCACCTGTCAAATACGAGCCCCCATTAGCTTTGCCTCCAGTACTCTACCTGTAGTTACTCTCTTCTTTTGCCCTCCAGATATCCCTCGTAACATATTATTCCCCACCAAGATATCCGCACAGATGTCCAGTCCTAAAATCTGTAGTTTAAGAGGATTGATAAACAGATGATGATGACTGACAAACACAGAGATGGGGTTTAAGGCTTTTACCAGTGTCTAGCAACGAGCATGTGACCTATCTTTTTCTGTGAATAAGTGAGATGTTCCTCATTTCATGATGAGTGTCTTATTTTCTATGATTTATAATCCTGGCATCAAAATGTTACTATCCTTCTAGGTGATTTATTGGTGGATTGGCTGATGAGAAGATGCTTATCAAGAAAGAATACTGCTATCTGATAAGATAAAATTTTGTATTTCTGAATTCTGATTTGTTGCTTTCTTTTTTGCTTGAAAGTTACCATGTTCGAAGGCATACCTTCAGAATGTAGTCTGTAACCACAATTTCCTGTCCTTCTAGTGAAGCAGCCTGCAATAATCGATAAAATTAAGAAAATAAGGAAATTGTGTTCATTAAATAAGTCGATGGAAAAAAAAAGAATTGTTCCTTATGCAATATGTTCTAATGATTGTATTCCTATTTGGAATCCAGTAGAATTGGAAGTAACCAAAGAATTACAAGGATATTTAGAGAAGGGTAGGTATTGCTGGCAATAATTCCTACATCCTTTTCCTTTATGCATTCATGTTCCTAGTTTAATTGGTTCAAATTTTTACACACGTGGAAACAATTTGTTATGCAATAAACCAAATATTTACAAGGATATAAGACAGAATTGATATTGCAACAATACTTCCTTTATCTCTTCCTTTTAAGAAATATAATTATGCATTTGCTCATGTTCATAATTTAAATAGTTCAAATTTTAACACACCTCTGCAGGCTTTTTTTGTCTTTACAATCAATTTAGTTTAACACTTATAATATATTGTTGTGAAGGGGCTTGCATTCAAATTGAACAAATAAGAGGATTAGAGTTCGCACTAGCTCAGCTCAAAAGAGGAGGCTTGATCAAAGGCATCAAAAATCCAAGATATTCAATGTTCCTGAACATCCATCAAAAAATAGCCAACTCCATAGGGCAACTAATATCTAATATCAACATAAATGGAATCTAAATATGAGACATGTACCACTGAATTTTTTTGATCATTACCTTTTTAAAGATACAAGAAGACATAAATTGGACATTGGATGAAAAAATTACTGTTTGAACAAATTGACGGTGTTATTTTCTCAAGAACAGTTTGAACCCTGTTAGGATCCAATTTTCACAGGACTTGAAGGCCTAATCAAATTCAAATTTATATATAAAGGAGCATTGTTAAAACATGAAACATTATTAAGATCGGGATTCAAGTTTAAAGAAGGATTACGATTCCTAATGGAACAAGTACTAGATGGAAAATTTTCACAGTGAAGAATCAGCCCTAAAACTGACCAAATTTCTTGTCTGAATCAGTGTTCTTGTTTGTTTCGCTTTTTTTAAGTAGGGACATAGGCTTGATTGTCCTTACTAGATTCTTGTTAGGTATGTTTGGGTGAGACAAATAGTATTTTGTCTATTTTATTTTTTCTCTTTTTATTAGAATGGTGGTCTATTAAAATTTTCCATTGTAATCTGTATGGGTTTTCTTTTAGGCTGTGTTTGGTTGCATGGAAAAGGAAAGAAAGAAAAGTGAAATGAAAAGGAAATAGAAATAAAAAGAAAAGGAAAAGGAAACCGATTTCTTTTTCATGTTTGGATAGTGAGGAAAATTGTAAAGAAAATTAAAAGGAAAATGATAAGGAAAATGATTTCTCATGTTTGGTTGCGTATGAAAATGAAAAGGAAAAGTAGAAAGAAAATATGATTTATTTATAGTTAATATTTTAAAGGGTCTCATTTTTATATTAAACTCAATCCAAAACCATTCTTCTGAAATAAAAAATGAGCAATAGCAAAAAGATATTTTTTGTTGTTGATAAAATTTTTGGCTCGGAAAAGAGAAGAAAATTTTTGGGAAAGAAAACGGCTTCCTTCCGATTTGGGCGAGAAAAGTAGAGAGAAAAATTCTATATATTTTTTTCTTTCATTTTCCCCCTCATTTTCTTTCCTTTTACTTTTCTATACAACCAAACAATGGAAATTAACTTTCACATCACTTTTCTTTCCTTTTCTTTCGTTTTCCTTGCAACCAAACACAGCCTTAAGGTTTTCCATGTGCATGTTATGTACCCATATGTGTACACATGTGCATATTTCTGGCTGCATATGTGCATGAGTGCTGTGTACACTTATGGGTGACAATTGGGTAGGATTGCATGGGGTTTATTCCGGGACATGTCAGGTTTTACTCGACCTGGATAATGTCACACCCGACCCCTGCCCAATAAAAAATTCTCAATCATGAACCTTGATGGCTTGATCCATGCCAGAACCCGTTCCCGACCCGCTAGATTCTTGTGCTGCAATCGGGTCGGGTGTACAGAATCAAGGGTTTTGCAAATTTCCTTTTTTGCCAAAAATTATATGCTTGCACAAAGGTTTGATCTTCATGACTTTTTAACAAGGGTTGGAAGGTGCTACCCAATATACCTATACATATTTTAGTGATATGAAGTTTAGCATTAAATTTATTTATTAGTTTCTGAAAATAACAATGTAAAAAAATTAAAATCAATGTAGTTATCTAAACCTTACCACTTAGTTACAAAGTATTTATACCAACTACTGAGCCATTTTGCTCTTGTATGCTAATACAAAATAAAATTTATACATATATTTAGTCGGGTTGAATTTGAATTGATCCAGGTGAAACCATGAAACATTAAACGGACCAGAATAGTAACCAGGTCAGCCGGGTTGACCCAGATGCAGCATGAACCCACTTATGGCTTTGCTCATATCTAGAAATTTAGGTTGGGTTTGGGTTTGATTTGATGGGTTGGGTCCAAATTGACATGTCTACGTGCATGTGTGTGCCTATGTATGGGTACGCATGTATGCATGCATCTGTAGCATGAGTGCACGAGATTGTGCATTCATGCATTTGTGGTGAGGGGGTGGTTATCTTTTGGGGCAGTGTTTATCATGATTTTTGTTGCATTTAAATTTTCTGTTATGCTGATTTGTTCTACAGGTTTTTCTTTTGGCATGAATTGGAAATTTCTTTTGCTCAAGTGAAGGTTGCAACGGTGCCTGCTCAAACATTTCTGCGAGAAGGTATCTAGTACTTCACTTACTACATAAATCTTTATAGAAATCATAAAGCCATTACAACAATGAATTGCGCGGACCTTTATCTCAAACTATTGAAACAAATACTATTGTGTTAAATATTTAACCTCACAATTATGGGTAATCGTTTGAATTGTTTGATTTCTTTTGCATACCTATGCCAAAAGGGTAATATTCTAACTTTGTTCTTGATCTATATTTCTGAGATTTGACAATTATACTGCTATTCGTTTACCTTCATGAACATATCAATGTCAGGATCTGGCTTAATATTTGCGGCCTTCTCCCTTCTTGATAGCTCCATCAGCATTTCTGCAGTTCATTGCAAAATGATGTATTACATCAACTCACTATATAGACACTCAACCTGAAGTTTAAAACTCAGACCATCAGTTTATCAAGGACATACCATAGCGAGTTCCCACCCCTTGGCACCTTGCAGAAAAAGCTAAGGTTTCCCTCACAGTCATCTCTCCCAAGTGAAGATCATGCTGGCTTATGTAGGCTGAGGTTCTCTGAGGGATGAACTCGTTCATCTCATGGCCATTGTAAGTCACTCTACCAGAAACCTGACGTTCAAATGTAGAAATCAATAACTAATCATCCACAAATTTGGTTGGAGAAATATCTTAGTTTCGCCAATTGAAGCTGAAAGACAAGGTCAGATGATTAACCTTCAAATCTGAAGTCAGTTTTCCTGCTAAAGCCAGCAATAAGGTTGTCTTCCCAGAGCCTGGAGGGCCTAAAAGCAAGGTCATCCTGTGAAATGCTTTAAAAAATCTCAGCTCACCACGATTAATAGTTTGACAGAACTAGAATACCACACTGCAATCCATCTACGATACTGTATTTACCTGCCCGGCTTAACGATTCCACTGACATCATTAAGGACATCTATGTGCCTCTTTCGACTTGGAAGAACATGAAGATTGTTGAGTATGCCCTTCAGTCGGTCACAGGTATTTGAATATTTCAGTACCACAGGTTTCATGAAAGCCATGAGAAAGATAACCAAAACAATAGCTATTTTTACCTCGATCTTGTTGGTAAAGAAGTTAAGGGCTGTAGGCACTCCTCTGTTTCCCACATAGGCTTCTGCTGTGATGTCCAGCTTCTCAAACCGTACCTCGATTGTTGGGTTCTCAATACCAACACTTCAAGAAGACCAAATAAGGTTCTTTTTACTGAAGCAAGACAAAAAACTACTTACAAGAGTAAGTATATGCATGTTCAGTCTTTCTTAAGCTTACCGATCCAATCTGTCCTTGAGCTTTAACAAAAACTTCTCGTTATCCTCTTCTGCAACTCGAATCAGCCTCTCCACCAGCCTCGTTTTCTCTCCTATCCCGAGATTCTCCATGTCTACTACGATGTTTTCGCCCGTTAATCCTGTCAGTATCCCTTTTCTGACGCGATCGTATGTTGGCAGCTTTTCAAGCGCTGCCCATCTTAGAGCCTCTTCGTCATCCTCATCCATCGAAGATCTCGTAAACACATCTGTGTGGCCGCTGGTACTCCTCCATGCCGAACCATTTCTCATCACACTTGCCACCATCCCGCCAACCGTTGGGCTAGCCATTGATTCTCTTCACTTCAGTAATATGTTTTAGAGATATTGGGCAACCTCTGTTCTGAGTCTATTGGCATGATGAGGGAAGGAATTTTCAAGTTAAAAAGGAAGTTTCTAAAGGGGACCATGGCAGCAACTTGTGTGACCCTCGTTTCTTGGTTGATGGTCAAAAAGGCTGACTGACATGGATATCCCTGGCTGTTGAAGTCAATTTGGGCTCCTGGTCGTCTACTGCCTCATAATTTGATAAAAAGGCCAAGTTATGCTTGATCCAGATTAAGTCTGCCGTGTGAACAAGAGAGAGAGAGAGAGAGAGGCTTTAGCTTTTCCTGCAGGCAATTAGCAGGGTAACTCTCAGCCCTCCATTCCAACGTGTTTCACTAGTTGTTTACATCATAAACTTGTCACATCCTCATCTAAGAAGAAGTGATAATTTTGTCCAAAATCCTGAGCATAACAACGTATACTCTGGGAAACTCTATAGATACATACCGTGTAAAGTGGGTTCTGTTCAACCTTGAACAAGTACATGTCATGAACTTGTAAAATGGGTTGGTTTTGGGGCCGATGACAGGCACGACTCTAGACATTGACCGTATAAATCGAGTAATCTACGTGCGAATGATGTGGTTCAGCGAGGGGTTTTCCTGGTTCAAGCATGCACGCCAACTTCATTTTCATGCATCTGAACTAAATCGTTCCTGTTCTAGCAGAAGTCTATGACTGGGTCAGTATGTGCTTTATGTTCTTGTCTGATTATGCTTCATTTTCCTGCTATGTTTTCCCCCTTCCAAATAAATATCATACCTGATTAGTGAGTTAGGCTGGTCGGGTCGGGTCACCTGGTAATTTATCGGATCAGCTTCCGGTATTTGTATTGACCTGCTTAAGAAACGGGCTGATCTTAGGTTCGACATAGTTTGGACCTGATCCATTTGCCATATGTGCCTGCCATCATGGACTAGCCATGAACTATAAACATGAAAGCATGTCTTGAAAATTAAAAAACACATTGATTAAATGGGGGAAAATTAATGTTTTATAAGAATTGTTATTCTTGTTTGTAATCATGTTAAATTAAAATCACACAAAAACAATTTTATTGTAGGAGATCTACTGTTGGCAAAAGTCAAGCACTAAATGGTTGGGAGAGTCAATATCTGGTTCCTACACAATGCGGCCACAAGTTTGTGAGAGTAGAAACCTTTTTTGCTTCCATAGAAGACGATGTTCACAAAGAGACAGGCCAGTACAATGTGATCACAATTAGACAGGCTGAAACAGGTGCATAGCAAAATAAAACAAGGGCAACACCTAGCCCAAAACAACAAAGGCAGCCACAAAAGATGCGACTGGCAAACTCTTGAACACGGCCATCTCCACATAACAAAGAACAAAGCGAGTAGATAGCGCCATCCTAGGTACCTCTTGAGCCCTTGGTAGTGTAAGCATCCTGGTCGACTGTGGAAATGGATGACCAGAGTTGCAACATTGGCATCTGACGACAATGCACATATCTATTAACAAAAAAGATCCATCACACGGTAGAAAATCTGGAACACGTTGGAGCAAGAATTATTAAAAAGTTACCAGTTTCTATGTTTCAAATGGCCTAAACATGAGCAACATCAATCATATGCAAAAAGCGACTATGGTTTTCGGATAAACTGAAGTTCCTACAAGTCAACCAAATCTCAAAGAGCGACTCTAATAAGATATGGAAGCAATAGAAAATAAGGTGCCATAACTTCTGTAGAGAATCGGAGGTAAGTTTTGGAGAGTTAGTCCGTTTTCCTTCTCCATAATATCTCTTATGTATACTATTAAATTGGTAACAAAATGAATAATTCTTGTTACATTAATTACTGCATATCAACATTCTCACTCAAGCTAGAGCATATATTTCACATATGCCTAGCTTGTCACAAATATAGTTTATTTATCTTTTTCTAGAGACTTGGTAAGTATATCTATCAATTGATTTATAATCATAACATTTTTCGTCTCAATCACATTCCTAACATTTTACGTCTCAATCACATTCTTATCACACTGCTATCTCTCTATAGGATAGTCAATCTTTATATGTTTTATCCTTTCATAGAAGATATCGTTGTTAGTCATGTATATAATAGATTTGCGATTGTTATCGCATTATAAGTTCATAAGAGTCAATGTCTTAAATCCAAACTGAGAAAATATTTGATGAATCCATATTGATCACTTACAGATGTTATTAGTCACGATCATGTACTTTGATTCTATACTGGATTACGAGCCACCTAGTTGTTTCTTGTTTTTCCAAAAATCAAAATTTCCTCTTACAAAAACACAATAACCCGTAATCAATCATTGATCAAATGAAGAACTGATATGGCTAGGGTTTATTAGTGGAATAAAGGTAGGATTTTTAGGATGTGGAGGGATAAAAAGATGATTTTTATAAAGGATTCAGATCTGAAATTAATAATATAAGCTACTGCAATTAATCTAGGGTTAAACTAACAATAGGAATTGAAGAAACAAATTGCAAGAAGACAATCTAGGGTTCTAGGTATGAAAGCAACTTACAAATAAATTATTCGATAAATCTCCTAGGGCCAGTCGGCCTGTGCTTTAGGGGGGAATTGTGAATTGCTCAATTACGAAACGACCCCCCTTTGTAGTTATGAAACTATAAGTTTGCACCCGGGCCCGAAGTGGACCCGGGCCGCATTCTCCTTTGGTAGACCCGCACCCCCTTTACCGCCTCTGGTGCCCGCGCCGCATCATTACTTCCCCAAAAGTGTCACATTGTACTCAAGGTGTAAGTCTAGGAACTGGTCTCGTATCACCTCCCAGGACTCCCATATAGCATCATAGTCTGGCAACCCTCGCCACCTGATTAGTACTTCTTGTCTCCCGTCTGCATTTTGCCAAACCCCGGTCAGCTCTTGTGGCTTAAGCAACACCTCCGTGTCGTCCGTCAGAGTGGGATGAAGAGTGAGAGAGAGTGTGTGGTCTCCAACTGCTCGTCGCAACTGCGATACATGGAATACTAGGTGGATGGGGATGTAGCAGGTAACTTCAGACGATACGCCACTTTTCCGATCTGAGCAGTAATCTCAATGGCCCGTAGTAGCGGGCCGCCAGCTTCTCATTGCTCATATGAGCCAGTGTCTTATGTCTGTAGGGTCGTAGCTTGAGATACATCCGATCCCCTACGACAAACTGTACATCTCTCCTATGTCCATCGGCTTTAGTTTCCATAATCTGCTGGGACCGTAGTAAATGTCTCTTCAGCTCCTCCAAATGTCTATCCCGCTCCTCTAAGTGCTCCTCCACTTGTGAAACTGGAGTGGTACCCCTACTGTAATGGATCAACTGGGGTGGGTCCCACCCATACAAGATGCGAAACGGGGTACTCTGTGCCGCCGAGTGGTATGACGTGTTGTACTAATATTCAGCCCATGCTAACCATCTGGCCCACTGCTTCGATGAATCTGAAGCGAAACACCGCAGGTAAGTCTCCACACTCCTATTCACGACCTTGGTCTGTCCATCTGTCTGTGGGTGGTAGGCTGCGATCCTCCTTAACTTCGTCCCTTGTACCTTGAACAGCTCCTGCCAAAAACTGCTCATGAACACTTTATCTCGATTTGACACAATGGAAGCCGGGAACCCAAGCAAACGGACCACCTCTCTCATAAAAGCTGTAGCTACGGTCACCGCCGTATAGGGATGTCTTAGTGGCACGAAGTGGGCATACTTGCTGAGGCGGTCTACCACTACTAATATAGAATTGTAGCCCTCTGATCTCGGTAGCCCCTCGATAAAATCCATGCTGATATCCTCCCAAACTCTCTCCGGAAGGGCCAATCGCTGTAGAAGTCCCGCTGGTGCAATGGCTAGGTACTTGTGACGCTGACAGACGTCACACTCCGCTATCATCTTAGCAATGTCTCGCTTCATGCCTGGCCGGTACAGCTCCCTATATATCATCCTATAAGTCTGCTGTATCCCCGAATGCCCCCCATGGAACTGCCGTGGAACTCCTGAAATATCAACGGGATATGTGTGGACCCCCTGGGAATCACCAGTCTCCCCTGGTAAAGCAGTCGCTGCCCGCTCATGGTGTATCCCGAAAACTCTGCTGAATCCTGCTGCAGTGCCTCTCGTATCTGTGCTAAACTCGCATCGGCCTCAATCTCTCTGTCTAACGGCTCCCAGCCTAGTAGGACTGGTACGAAAATGGCGGCCACCTCTGCCGACCCCTCTCTGCGGGCCAAATTATCTGCCGTCTTGTTCTCCAAGCCCGGTCGGCACTGTATCTCGAAGGTGTAATATGCCAGCTTGGAGAGCCACTTCTGATGCTCTTCGGTTACCATGCGCTGCTCCAGCAAATATTTCAGACTCCTCTGGTCGGTCCTCACTATAAATCTCCTCCCCAGTAAATAAGGCCGTCACTTCTGAATAAAGAGCATGATCACCATCAATTCCATCTCATATACTAATTTCAGCCTCGCTCGTGCTGACAGAGTCTGACTGAAATACGCGATTGGCTTCTGATCCTGCATAAGCACTGTCCCCAACCCATGTACTGAAGCATCAGTGTCTATCACAAAGGGTCTGCTGAAATCTGGTAGTGTCAAAATCGGCATGGTCGTTATTGCCTGCTTCAGGGCCTCAAATACCCTGGTGGCCTCCTCGCCCACTGGAAACTGTCCTTCAGCTGTTCTGTAAGTGCCATGCAATTGAGCTGTAACCCCGTACGAACTTCCTGTAGTACCCCGTAAGGCCCAAGAAGCCCTGCAGGCCCCGTGTGTGGTAGGTAACGGTCAATCTAACATTGCTGCAATATTTACCTGATCTGTCGCCACCCCCTCAGCTGAAACGATATACCCCAAGTACTCTACCTGTGGCTGACCAAACATGCACTTCTTCCTATTGGCACAAAGCTGATGGTCATGTAACTCGTGCAACACTGTTTGCAGATGCCCCACATGCTCCTCCACACTGCGACTATATATGAGTATATCGTCAAAAAACACCAGGAGAATCTTTGGAGGAATGGCCAGAACACCTTGTTCATCAATTCCTGGAAGGTCGCTAGAGCGTTCGTCAGGTCGAACGGCATGACGAGGAACTCATAGTGCCCCTCATGAGTCCTAAACGCGGTCTTGGACACGTCAGTTGTCCTCATACGTATCTGATGATAACCTGACTTGAGATCAATCTTGTAAAAGCATACTACCCCATGGAGCTCATCAAGAAGCTCATCGATAACCGGAATGGGAAACCTATCGGGAACGGTTTCCTTGTTTAAAGCCCTGTAGTCCACACAAAATCTCCAACTGCCATCCTTCTTCTTCACCAGCAAAACCGGACTAGAGAATGGGCTCACACTCGGCTGAATCACCACGGCCTGTAGCATGTCCACTATTAACCTCTCGATCTCGTCCTTCTGCACTTGGGGATATCTGTATGGCCGCACGCTGATGAGAAACACGCCCTCCCGCAAAACAATGGCGTGCTCGTGATCTCGGGGTGGTGGTAATCCCCGTGGGGCCTGAAAAACATCCTCGTACTGGCTCAAAAGCTACTCTATCTCTGGGGCCACTGACTGGGTGTGATCATCCCTCTGCTCCCCTGCGGTCACCGCCTGTAGCTCTACCAGATAGCCCCTCCTGTCGTGTGTATAGCTCATGTCATGGCCTTATATGACACTAAAGAACGGCAGAGACTGGGGTCCCCCTGTAGGACTACTGTCCTCCCCTTATCCTTGTACTCCAACTCGAGCCGTTTCCAGTTTGTTTTGGTTTTCCCTAATGTCTGCAGCCACTTCATCCCCATGATGACATCAGTGCTCCCTAACTCCAAGGGAAGGAAATCTGTGACAATCTGCACCCCCTGCACCGTCACAATCACACCTCGGCAGACGTCGCTGCTGTGTGTCACCTGTCTTGTGCCCAACACTACTCCGTATCTCCCGGTGTCTCTCAGCTGCAGACTCTGCTTTCCCACCAACCTACTGGAGATAAAATTGTGGGTGGTCCCACTGTCGACCAACACAACCACGTGCTGTCCGTCCACATGTCCCACCAATTTCATGGTGTGGTTAGGTGTGAACCCCACCACAAAATTGAGGGATACCTCTGCCAGGTCTAAGTGCTGGTGCTCCTGCTCCTCCTCGTCCTCTCCAGTCTCCAGTACGACCACATCGTCCTCCTCATCCTCTTCGTTCACTATCAATATCTGGAGGGTCCGATCCCCGCAGCGACGCCTTGGAGTAAATTTCTCATCACATTTGAAACACAGTCCCTTAGCCCGCTTGTCCCGAATCTCCGCCTCGATCATCCGCCGTATCTGCCCTATGGCCATGGCTCCGGCCTCCTGTCCATGTTGCATGCGGCAACTGCTGTAGCTCCCTGGATAATAGCAGCTCACTGTCCCCCTGCTGGAGCCTGCCCACGAAAAGCGGTGCCTCCCCATGTCCCACGAGCTCTCCTCTCAGTCTCCTGATGGTCCTCCATCATCCTAGCTGAGGTCATCATCTCTCGCAGACCCACGGGCTTCAACTGTCTCAGTCCGGATCTAACCGTGGGTTTCAGCCCTTTCATAAAACACCCATCCAAGGATTCCCCTGAAACTCTCCGAACTCGGGGGCAAAGCGACTCAAATTTCATAATGTACTCTCCAACACTCCCCTTCTGTTTCAAGGAATATAGCCGCTCATAAACTCCCACAGACTGTACTGCGCCAAAACGCTCCACCAGAAGGGTGGTGAACTCCTCCCACGTCCGAAAAGACTGCTGCTGCTGTGTCCACCTGAACCATCCCAGAGCCTCTCCCTCCAAGCAGACTCTTACCGCCCGTAGCCAATCCTCTCCCGGAACCACCAACACATCAAAGTATCTCTCCACTCGGTACATCCAGTCATCCGGGTCTCCTTCCTCGAAAATGGGCATCTTCAGCTTCCTCATCCGACTCTCCCTAGCAAATCATCCTCTCTCCTGCGGCTGCTCCTGGCATCTCGGTTGGAACATAGGTGGTCTGTCAAGAACATATCCCCGGCTGGATCCTGTGCACCTCTGTCTGTACCATCCCACTGCCAATCTCCCCACTCGTCTCCGTGTGGGTGTCCATAGGCCCCCTGGTGTCCCCTCGGGGTGCCCTGAACTCCTCTCCAATCGCCTGTGACCCCCCGAAGGGCGGGGTTTGAGTCGACGGACCTCACAGGTGTTGCTGTCGCCCTCCTTGCTGCTGAAATCCTTCCCCGAGCCCCATCTGTGGCTGAAAAGAGGGCGTCTGAACTGGTCGGGCCCCAAACGGGGCCCATTGAGGCACGGAAGTAGGCGGCGGGGCTGTCGGGCCCCCAAGGGGCTCGACGGGCCCCAAGGGGCTCGGGCGGGGCTCGGTTGCCCCCCGGGGGCCCGGCGAGCCCCCAAGGGGGTGGCGGGGCCTGCCGGCCCCAAATTTGGGCCGACGGGCCTCCGCCGCTGTCCCAGAGGGCCGTCGAAGGCCCATGAGGGGCGAGCGGCACTGGCCACCCTCCTGGGGGTTCGACGGAGCCCACAAGGGCTACTAGAGGGGTGGTCGCCCCCCCGGTGGCCGGCGCATCTCCCCGTGGCGGGGAGGTGGCCGGGAAAGCATCCCAATCCTCCCGATCTGCTGCGTTTCCTTGTTCATTTGGGTATAGGCCTTCGTCTTCGACATCTTCAGGAACCCCTTCGTAAAAAAATCATATTTTTCCTTCCTCGTCAACAAAGGTGGCTCCTTTGGGCTTGGATCTCGCTTAGGATTTAGATTTTCTATCATCGCCGTTAATTCCTGCATCATTTGAGATTTATTTGCTGTATTAGCCTCCTTCAACTGCGCAACGCTCTCCACCGCTTCCTTTCTCATCTCGCAAATCTCATCGCTAATTTACTTTCAAACTTCTCAACCTTCTCTTCCAACAAGTCGATCCGCTCCTTAGATCTAGTGCTCGTCATGGATCTAGTGCTCTGATACCAAATTGATGCGGCTAAGGTTTATTAATGGAATAAAGGTAGGATTTTTAGGATGTGGAGTGATTAAAAGAGGATTTTTATAAAGGATTCAGATCTGAAATTAATAATAAAAGCTACTGCAATTAATCTAGGGCTAAACTAACAATAGGAATTGAAGGAACAAATTGCAAGAAGACAATCTAGGGTTCTAGGTATGAAAGCAACTTACAAATCAATTCTTCGATAAATCTCCTAAGGCAGGCCAGCCCTTGCTTTAGGGGGGAATTTAAATTGCTCAATTACGGAACGCCCCCCCTTTGTAGTTATGAAACTACAAGTTTGCCCTCGGGCCCGTAGTGGACCCGAGCCGAGCTGCCTTCTCCTTTGGTAGACCCGCACCCCCTTTGCTGCCTTTGGTGCCCGTGCCTCATGTGGTGCCTGCGCCGCATCAAGAACCCAGCTTAATCCATATCTGAGAATATTGTAACTTCACAATGACTGCAAGACTTATACTACGACATTCTTTAGGTATCTCAACACCCGTATAATAGCATCTTAATGTGTAGTCCTTGAAATTGGTATGGACTGACTTAGTACACTCACCATGAATGTAATATCAAGATGTGTTATACTGAGATGGTTAAGCTTATCACACAATCGTTTATATTGCTATGAATCATATAGTCGTTCCCTCTGATCTGGTACAAATTTGGAGTTAGGATCTTAAGGTGTAGTGATAGGTCTACACCTAATGTTTCTATCTCTGATAACATATCCATAACATACTTCTATTAACACACACACATACACACAAATGCAAACATTTCGCACGGTGCGAAAATGTTTTTAAAGGTTTTGAATTTTTTTTGAATTTTTTTCCACCTTCATTTTATGTTATACACCTCTCAAAAAATAATGGTTGAAAAATAATGTCATTTGGCCTTCGATCAAGGCATTACAACAAATTCGCACGTTCTGAAACCGTTAAATTTGTAACGGGTGGATCGGTGCTCAAGTCCCCTAAGGTTCACCTATTATTTTCTTTGGGGCATATAATTGTATGGATAAAAGAACAAAAATTTTTTTTTGGAAAAAAATTCATAAAAAATTAAAAAAAATTTCGCACGGGGCGAAAACCCTCTTTTTCACACCCGAAAACTACTATATATTTATATATAGGAGAATAATGGGTATCATATGACAATGGAAGCATCTCGTCATATACCAAGACACAAAAAGTGGGGTGGTACAACAAGTACAAGCCCATGTGGGCTTGTACCATCCCACATTTTGTGTCTTGAATATGAGGAGATGCCTCTCATGTCATATGATACCCATTATTCTCATATACACACGAATGCGCTACCATTATGTCACGAAAATGTTTGAGAAAAACTCTTTCTGAATAAACTGCTTTAATTTTAGGATACCAAAAGCATTATTTTTAGGGATGACAATATCATCTGCATACACTATCAGAAGAATCTGCTTTCACTGATGGGTCTAACTAAAAACAGAATGATTAGTCTGGCACTGTTTGAGGCCAAGCATTCTTATATAATCTGCAAACTGCCAAATCAAATCCTTGGCAGCTACTTGAGACCATACATCGATTTTTTTCAATTTACATAACTCGTTCTAAGCAACATGATGGTTGCTCTATGTATACTTTCTCTTTGAGAATACCATTAAGAAACATGTTTTACATCCAATTGATGTAATGAACAGTAATGAGTGAAAAATATGGAGAGTAATAGGCATATTAAGGTCATTTCCATAACCAAAGAGAGTCTCCTAGTACTCTATGATGTATTTCTATGAATAACCTTTCATAATAGGTTTGGTCTTCAATCAAGCTAGGGAGCCATCAATATTCAACTTCACAGCGTATACTCACTCACAACAAACTATCTTCTTATATGGAGGAGTATCTACTAGATTTTAGGTCCTATTTTGTTCAAAAATTATCATCTATTTAACATAATATTTTGCCAACCTAGATGAGATAATGCATCTGATACAGACTTAAGAGTGGAATGAGAATTAATGAAAGATAGATAGAAGCTATACAAAGGGTAAGATATGAGTATATGAAACAAATTTATGAAGTTCATAATTAGTGCATTGATAAGTGCCTTAACAAAAATACAATTTATACATCAAGATCAGTGTAGGCTCACAATATCACTTGAAGAAGGATCAAGAAAAGGAACACCCGAAGTTGATGGTAATTGAGGCAAGACTGAAGGAGTTATGTCATTTTAACATTTTTGATAGACTTGCAGGATCTCTGGAAGCTTAAGAGACAAGGATTCTAACCCTATAAATTGTCTTCCAAGGTATACGAACTAAAAACTCATCATACAATCATGTGAATGAAGTGTCAATACAATCTTTGTGATTAGAAAAACAAGAAAGATACTCTATAATGGCAAGATTTGTTGATACAAAATACTAGTTTTTAGGAGGACAATAACTCTTGTAACCTTTTCATATCCGTGAATACCAAAGAAAGCATACTTAAAAGCTTGAGGATCAAGTTTAATATTTTTAAAACGATTATTGTGAATGTAATAGACACCTGTAATCTTTGGAGGTAAAGAAAAAATGTTAATTGAGGGATGCAATACTTGATAACGGATACCATCATCTAGAACAGTTGATTTCATACGATTAATGAATTAATAAATAGCGATGCCAATTATTCTAGAAGGTTTGAGGAACACTCATGTGGATAACAACTTCATTCTGTTGAGGTAAATAAGCGCATGAAGATTATCACAAAATACCGGATTCACACAGAACATGTGTGAAGCCTTTAATATAACACTATGACATTATCACTTCTAAATGTTCAAATATACATATCAAATTGAGTTTTTATTTCAGCATATAAAGATACAAATAAAATTTCAAAACTATTTTTCAATAAAGATAGCCAAGCCACATGAGAGTAATCATTAACAAAGCTAACAAATATTTACAATCTAATTTAGATTCTATTAGACATGATTCCAAATATTAAAGTGAACAATCTTAAACAAACAACTAGCTTGTTTATTTTTCTTAGAATAAGATGATGATGTCTTAATTGACACGACCTACAATCTATGCTAGTTAACTTATTAAACTCTGAAGCAAGAAGTTTCAAACTGTACAGAGAAGGATGTCCAGACATGAATGAACTGTGAGAGGGACAGTAATGTTGAATCAAGCAACTGGAGCAGTCACATCATTCAAATGCTATAGTTCGTCATGTTAACAAATTGTGACATTCTTCTTCTCTATTCAATGTTACACAATAATACAATGATAAAAAACAATCGAATGAAAAATGACAAAAGAAAGACACAGAATTGTTTACCCGGTTCGTCCGAAGACTACGTCTGGGGGCGCCGCCAAGCCAGGGATTCTCCACTAATTTGATGAGATTAAGTTACAGATTACACACGATGCTACGAGGGACGCAACCCTCGAATAATAAAAATCTCACGGAATCTCACCCAAAAAAACAACTCACGCACAAGCACACCTTTCTCCCAAAACACTCTGTAGATACTAAAGCATTCTTTTCTCAAAAGAAAAAAAAACCTTCAGTCCATTCAATATCCTTTTTAATGCAGGGGACTTATTAATGCACAGAGACTTCCATCAAAAATGCACAGAGCCTCAATCCAAAAATGCACACAGAGCCTCAATGCCAAAAATGCACTAACGCACGGGGCTCACAAAAAAAACTAATTCTGTTTTTATTTAGCCTCAACCGCCGAACAATCTTTCAACCCAACTCGATGCGGATTGATGCAAATCGCAACCAAATTTTTGTTGATCAGAGGAGATCGCAACTCCTACCCTTCCAAATCGCAACTGATTCCGGCCGGCTGATTTGTTCAGGCTCCAAATCCCAACAATTCAAAGCTTTTGGAATACATAATGATAATGTAAAAAGGTTAATACACAATGATCAAGAAAAAGGATTACGGAGCAATTCAAAATAGGGTCAACTGACTCACTGAAAGCAAGTTAAATAGAAATTTAGATACAAACATGATTGATGATAAGGGTAAGGATGGTGTGACATTAAGTGTACGGACATCCTCAATGGAGGATGTAGAGCCTAAGCCAATATCACTGCCTGAGCTTTTGATGTGGACTAAAAATAATAAAATACCATACGCTCTTGTTATGTGATCAGATTCATCAAGTATATGATACAAGTTCTACGACTAGATGCAGAAAGATTAGTGGCTAAATTTGCTGTGGTGAAGGAGGATGAGTGTAACTAAACTCAAATATATGGTACTTGCTTCACTTATCTTGAGACATTTAACCATACACAGATCGGGAAGAATTATCTAAAACGCGACACACAGTGTGCTGCTTCAAAATCTTATTATCTTGCCCTTTAATTTTAAGGTAGGCAAATTTCATATGCTCAAACTCCTTATAGTAATAGCAGCTGAGCTTGCCAATATCATGGTTTTTTTTTTCCACTGTAGGACAGAATCCATGTGTCCATTATTGCCATATCTTTTCACCATGGCTCTGAATTTCTTAATGCACTGATCTAAAGGGAAATGACATGAGGAGCATGTATGAACTGAATGTCTGGGTTGCCCAAATTGAGTAGTATGGTCGTTTTTTTTTTCCGGAAACAATTTATTCCTTTGTTGAGCTCATGGGAAAGAGCCATCCATGTGCTTATCTGATCATAGATGTTGATTGGTTTCCTATCATCCGATGCTTTCAAACTTGAAAGACTACAACGTCCTAGTTCTTCAGATGCTTCCTTTGATTGTAAATATTAATATTACCTAGTAGTTTTGATGTGAAAAAATGTCCAATAATTATTTTATCACAATTTGGACCACATGTAAAACTTCTGCTTCATAGTTCTCCACACCAAACAGACTCTTTCCGAGGCAAGTTTTCTTCTTTCTTCAGTTTAATTAGTCAGTGATCAACTCCTCTCCCAAAGGATCAATGTAGTGTAGAAGAAAAAGAATTATTTGAAACTGTAATTGGATGTTTATTTCTGAATGGAACTAATTACAATATCAATAAGAAGAACACATCTCAAATTTTTACATGTGAAATTATTCTTCATGTCACGCTAGTAAAAACAATAATACACTACCCGGTTGTGAAAACAAATTATGATAATCTTGTTTTTAAAGGACGCATCCTATAA
This sequence comes from Scilla litardierei, assembly GCA_030789695.1. Taxonomy (NCBI): domain Eukaryota; kingdom Viridiplantae; phylum Streptophyta; class Magnoliopsida; order Asparagales; family Asparagaceae; genus Scilla; species Scilla litardierei. Next base: position 321,253,834 of record CM061141.1, read on the forward strand.
AAACCCCAAAAAGGAAAAAAAAAAAAGCTCCCTACAAAATCTATCTCCTTTGGAAGTTCAAATATTTGATTCCGAGTGCAAACACCAGGGCAAAGAACACTGGGAATGCGATTTCAGCGGCAGCAACTGCACCTAAGAAATCATGCTTGTATCCAAAATAATCCTCAAGGTACTGCTTCACTGTTTTTCCACCAGCATCAGCCATCACGTTCTCATTGTCTCCATATTGCGAAGCACACAGACCGTACAAGGTCCATGAAACTGGGCATGCCCAGAAGTACCATCTCCACCATATGGGTAATTTCTGCATTAAATTATGATAGTCTTCAGAAAAGGTTCAGGAAGGAGAATGGAGTGTAGACAAGATTTACTTTAGCATGGTTTCGGATACTTACAGGTCGAGGAATTGAAAAGCCTGCAAAGAGATTCCATATGGAATAGAATGCAGACGCGACAATTGCAGCAATATCCGAGTTGGGGGTTAAGGCGACTGCCATCATCCCATAGTAGGTGAAGTATAGGAAAGTGCAGAACGTAAAGAACGTGTACCAAAGAAATTTGGCTGCGGTCCAGTCAAAATTGATCATTGAGTAGACTAGGATGCAGTAGAGCACAGACTGGAAGAGAGTGTAAGGAATCTCAATTGCCACCTGAAATTAAATAAATTTGGTCATTACCTGACAAATCAGATAAAAACGACCTGGTAAATCATAGTGTTGACTGTAGTAATTCGCTTACTGTCAGGACTCTACATATCATATGATTATCTGGCGCAATTTCCGTTTATTTTCATCTTCATAGAACCAGTCTCATATAGAGGGTGCTCTTGGTTGTGGTAGCTTTGCACAGCCAAGAATGACCCTCTCTCTCTCTCTCTCTCTCTCTCTCTCTGCAGTTCTTATTTCCATTCTAGGTCTTATGCCTTGCTTTTCTCATGCATATTGTTTCACTGACTCGTAAGAGTTTAGTATCACTTTCATTAACTTGTTTTGCCAGTAATTCATAATGATTAGCGTCACAACTTATCATAGAAAGTTTTGTCAATTTGGTAATGTGCTTCTTAGAAATTCCTTCTATTTTACAAAGACAACATTGACGGTTGTGGTGATGAGACTCGACAATTCCCCCAAACAGGTAATGTTATTACTAGTGGCCTTACCTGTGCAAATGCATATGGTATTGGCGAGTACATCCCTGCAGCCTTCTCTCGGTAGAACACTGTTCTCTCAACATCTACAATAGGCTGTACGGTTTGAGCATTCTGTACACCAATGAACATGACCGCAGAATACACTGAACCCAAGGCATTGAACAGATCCTGCTTCTTGCTCCTGCAGAATATTACCAACGTGTAGATGGTTTCATGTTAATATCGCAGTATCAAATATTCTTAAACAGATATGAAGCTTGAAGTTCCGATATAATAACAAAACCATAGCAAAAATCTTTGTTATTGACGTACGTCTTGGAGCCAAGTCTCCAGAATATAGTCCCAAATATAAATGCAATAACCGTTGTAAAGAACATTCTGATTGCTGTGTATGATGGGTTGCGCCAGTAAGATTTGTACTGTTTCCAGAAGCAAGCCATGCACTGAATGAGGAAAGACTGAGAGAATTTTGTTGAAAAGTGTAGATCCTTTGAACCTGGGGGAGGTGTACCCAATTCACTGATCAAAGCCTTGTTTCTCCTGCAAGAGTCACCATAAGTGTTTTTAATTCCAGTAGCCAATATACAGTCAATTATCTATTATTTGTTTAAAATTTCTTTGTATTTGAGTTACGACTGCAGCCGCATTTTGCTGCCCATTTAGAGGGGATCTACTGGCTAGCAACTTTCGAATTCTAGATACCTGTATAGATCTGAGTTTCTGTATACTTCAGTAAAATTGACCCCCAATATTTCTTCTTGTGACAAGGTAGTGACCTCCAACATCCATGTTGCAGGATTATAACTTTCTTTTATCTTGCTAACTCCATTGATTGACTGAAAAAAACATAATTTGATTTTATCAACAGTCATGTCTTATTTGGCGATTGAATGGAAAATCAATGCAAGAATCTCTGTTTTAAAACACATTACCTCAAAATACTCGATCAGTTCACAGGAGTTGTGCCCAAGTGGTCCTACATATATCTCTTCCCCACCCCGTTTCATGAGGAAAAGCTGTTAACACACATCAATAATTGAAGTCAGAAAATCATATATTCCTTTCTATATAACTCAAATATGACTATATCAAGCTATGTCAAGTATCAATCAGTAAGAAAATTGCAAGCTTCCGTTATTTTAATCACTCACCTCATCAAATGCTTCAAAAATGTCGATGCTAGGTTGGTGAATTGTGCACACAACTGTTCTTCCTGTGTCGACTGTGTTCCTGACAGCTCTCATCACAATGGCTGCCGCCCGGGCATCAAGACCAGATGTTGGCTCATCCATGAATATTATTGATGGGTTGGCGACAAGCTCAACAGCAATTGTCAAACGCTTGCGTTGTTCAGTTGACAACCCACTCACACCGGGTAATCCAACTAATGCATCCCTCAGTGTCGTTAACTCCACCAGTTCCATAACCTCTTCAATGAACATCTAAAATAATTACGCCATGCATTAGTACATCGCTAGTTCAGGAAAAGAGCAGGCTTGGTATGCAGCTTTTGGGTTTGCATATTTTTTTCCCAAATAACAAGGTTGGTAAAATAGTATCATAATCTTCTGAAGATCTACTTGATGCGGCACTAGTACTTTCATCATGTCAGTTGGATATTATATCATACGTTAAATTAAAGGTTTGAGCAGAATTTTGATGCAATCCAGGTGATTCCTTGGAGTAATTCTTATATGGCAATGATGTAAAGGATATTGGTATGATGTCATCTTTAGTTATTGCATTATACAGTTACGCATTTGTGCATATGCCAAGTTTTCTGTTGTTATTTATCGAAGCAAAAAAGGATGCAGATAATTGATATTTTGCTTACCCTTCTTGTCTTAGGGTCAACTTCAGAGGGCAGCCGGAGCCATGCTGAGTAGACAAGGGACTCAAAAACCGTAACATGAGGTGAGTGTATGTCATTCTGCTCACAATATCCTGATATTCGAGCAAAAGTGTCTTGGTTCTTTGGATATCCAGATATACTGATATTCCCATCGATGTATCCACCGGTCTTCCTTCCAGCCAGGACATCCATCAATGTAGTCTTTCCGGCTCCACTGACACCCATCAGTGCAGTAAGAACTCCGGGCCTGAAAGCCCCGCTCACACCCTTAAGAAGTACTAACCTGTCTTCTGTAACGCCCTCACCTTTCATTTCCTGCGAGTAGACGTCTTGTCAGTTCAATGTTGACACCATATGGAAAGATTATACACCAATCCTTGCTAGAAACATTAACTATAGACTTGCATGTAAATACCTGTGGCATGTCCACCGAGTATTTCACATTATCGAAAGTTATCGAAAGGGGTGCAAATGGAAGCACCATGCCCTTCTTGTTCTGATCGGGGACGGTTTCTATTTCTGTCCCTGCCGCACCTCCTCTCCCTGCAGTCATGCAAATACATGTCTCATTTTATTTTAATGCCATTCAGTGTTATATCACATGTGTGATGTTTAACAAATTTGTTTTAGCTAACCTTGTGATCTATCTCTAGAACTCCTCCCTGCAGATGACCGTTCCCCTGTTCTGTTTGATTCCTTCTCTTCCAAAGTTTCCTCAGAAACTATTGCTTGGCCTTCTTCGATTGCTGTAGCAGTGTAATTTAACAGTTAGGTTTTTCTATGGCAAGCATGAAGATGTATTTGTCACCAATGACATTCTGATTTTGGAGATGAGGACTCACGGTTGAGGTAAGTGAGCGCAAGAGTGAAGACGACATTAAAGAGCATAATATATCCAACCAAAGCACCTGCACCGATCCAGTACCATTTAGCTTCTGCAAACAATCCACGGGACTCTAGGACTTGGACTCCCAGTGTTTTGGTACTGTCCGTAGCGTTTACAACCTGCACCATACAATCAAAATGTTAGGCCTTGGAGATGATTCATAACGGACATGTGTTTCCAAGCAACAATACTTACATGACGCCATTTTTCCCCTAAAAACTCATTTACTGTTATGGCATTTTGTGCATACATCAAGGGTGATGACCAGTAACCCCAGATCCACCACTTTTTGATGTCGGCTGCAGAAAGAGGAGAAAAATTAGTTATTTAAGGAAATTTGGTTTCGGAGGAGCATGCAATGTCGGTGAATACATACTTCGTGAAATGACGAAGCCACCAAGCACAATGAGGACCAGCTGAACAAAGGAACCGTATGTGTTTGCAACAACCATTGTTCTGCCGACTGCAGCAACGACCCTGAAGAGTCCAGAAGCCATCTGGCTAACCAATACATACAGTAAAAATTGCCTGAAAAATCTGCAGGTAAAAAAAAAGGAAAGGATCAGAAAATTGCAGTTATACTCCTTGCCATTGCTTCCTCCAATTTGACAGCAATTTCATTTCTTTCTCTTATCTTACCTACTGGCACTTGGATCAAAGCCGATGACATAGTAAGTCAAACAGGTATAGAGAGCACATTCAAGAAATGATATCGGGATCTTGAGGACCCATGTCGGTAGCGCATATGCCCACGCTGGAAAGAATAGGAGATCTCTTTGTTTGTAGAAAACTGGAAGTTTAGCCATGCTCATTGCTAGTTCAGCAAATCCATTGAAAAGCTGAGTCATGACACCGATAAATAGTGCACCCATAAAGATGGCCCCATCAGTTGGTGTGTCATGGTGCATCTTTGTACGCAGAAAGACCGTCATCGCAATCACGGCAATCAATGTAAGCTGAGAACAGAGAAGATCATAGCATGTGAGAGTTGGAACCGCATAAAGGAAAAATGCCAGATTCCGTTGAAGTCTGATGAATTACCGACCTGGAACAGTTTAAAGAAGTAAACAAATGAGTTCCTCTTCATCAGCAAAAACTCCCTCGCTAAGCATGCCTTCAACACCTCCATCTTGTTGATGCCGTATAATGAAGTTGTTAACGCGGCAGGGTGGTTCTTGCTCTTGTCAAAAGGGGTGCTGATTTCTTCAGCCAACCTACGGCCGACATGGAATGACTGGAAGGCATCGGCAAACTCCTTGACTGGAATGAAACGGTACGGTTCATCTCTTTGTGCCCAATATTGCTGCTGATCTTTCCTCGATGTCACCTATAGATTAGGAGTCAGTCGGAGCTTTGATTCTCTCTTTCTCGATTAAATACAGACTCAGAGGTGCGTAAATATTAATCAGTTTATCAATTTTCTTTCTAAATCCTTTCTAAACAGAGTTATATTTGTGGCGAAACAAATGTTGGGCAAGTTGGATACGTACTTCCTGCAAGAAATCAGCGACACCTTTCCTCTCAGGACATTTGAAACCCATGGATTCGAAGAAACCAAGAACATGTTCACGAGGACCCTGGTACACAATCTGCCCTTCTGAGAGGAGAACTATGTCGTCAAAGAGGTCGTAGGTCTCAGGCGCTGGCTGAAGCAGGGCTATGAAAGCAGTGCTGCCTAGGATGTGAACGGACTGCCTGAGGGAGTTCACGATTTGGAAAGTTGTGGAGCTATCCAATCCTGTTGATATCTCATCCATGAAGAGAGCTCGTGATGGCCCAACAAGCATTTCACCAGTAGTTACTCTCTTCTTCTGCCCTCCAGAGATGCCCCGAATCATGTTGTTTCCCACCATGGTATCGGCACATATGTCCAATCCTAAAATCTGCAGTTGAAATGGAAACATGCCATGAGTTATCTATCCTTTCATATCCGGGACTCGGTTGGGTTGTTCTTAGGTCAGTTTGTCTTGAGGATTAGTCCCTTTATATCATATCATGTCTTGATGCTTCATATACATGTTACATAAATCTGATAGATACTGCATATTGTGCATGAAAAGATGGAGACCGTGTATGTTCAATCACATACCTTCAGAATGTAGTCTGTCACTACCATTTCCTGTCCTTCAAACGTCAATGCCTGCATAAGTAGAGAAAATGAAGATGAAGAGTATGCCCATATGGAATGATTCCTTATAATGTTCATGTCGAAAGAAATCTTGAAAATGTTTGTACGAGGATCAGAGTTCTCGATATTCCATAGTATCAACATGTCTGCTTTACCATACAGTATACATGCGGATGCTGGCTTATTTACTGATAACTCTTATGCTTTCAGGAGACACGGGATGGTTTGGTTTTATTTCAATGAAATTCCATTGATCATGATCTTACCACAACCAGGTGACATGTTTGTTGATATTGATGCCATGTCTTAGAAGTGACTTCTATGTGATACTTTGCTGTTGTTTACATTTAATTAGTGTCTTTCCTATCGAGTTTTCAGGACAACTGTAATTTGCAGGACATGAAATTGTTGTTACTTCTTGAAAGAAGAAACTTATTAGCTGTATCAGAGAATTGAGGTGCGCAATGCTGTTCTTGGCTACTTAATGATGAAATTTTTTTCGGACGACATCTTAATGTTTTTATTTTATTTCAGGTCATTCTTGCCTAAACTTCGCATGATATTGAATATTCTCTCAGAATTTGCTAGGATCCTGATTAGTTCCGTCAGTTATCTGCTGGTAAGATGAATGATACCTCTAATTATTTGTTTCTTTTGGTGCTCTTAATTTCTTCAAGTAACGGTGATCCAAACCGTCTACATGTCGATATTATACTAACATGTATCTTAATGTTGCTGTTAGGGATCATACCTTCATGAACATATCAATATCAGGATCCGGCTTGATGTTTGCTGCCTTCTCCCTCCTCGATAGCTCCATCAACATTTCTGTTCATCACAAAACCATACACCGAATCAAACACCAGAAACATACGGCATCCAAGTTCACAGATATTTCGACAAAGATTTACCATAACGGGTTCCGACCCCCTGGCATCGTGCAGAGAAAGCCAGGGTCTCCCTCACGGTCAGCTCTCCGATGTGAAGATCTTGCTGGCTAATGTAAGCCGAAGTCCTCTGAGGCACGAACTCGTTCATCCCATGCCCATTGTAAGTCACTCTCCCCGAAACCTGAAATACGACATCCGTAAGCATAAATCGGCATACTTTGTTCTTCTTCCATAATTGCATCCGGTTCTTTTTATTACCTTGAGTTCTTGATTCAGCTTCCCTGCAAGGGCCAGCAGCAGGGTAGTCTTTCCAGAGCCTGGAGGCCCCAAAAGCAGTGTCATCCTGCTGGGCTTGATGATTCCGCTGATATCGTTGAGGATCGATATCGGTCTTTTCCTGCTCGGTAGTATGTGCAGGCTATTGAGAAATCCCTACATAATAGATCGAATTTTAGTCCAAGAATCCTTTTCTTTGTGGAGTTAAATGCAAGATTTTGGTACCTCGATCTTGTTAGTAAAGAAGTTGAGCACCGTCGGCACGCTCATGTTGCCAACATAAGCGCCGGCGCTCACGTTCAGGTTCTCGAATCGGACCTCGATGGTCGGATTCTCGATCCCAACCCTACAAAGAAAGCACGGCTCAGTGCTCGAAGCCAACACAAACACAGATGCTTGCAGTCACTGGGGTTTTCAGCTTACCGGTCAAGGCGGTTCTTGAGCTTGAGCAAGAACCGCTCGTTGTCCTCCTCCGCGTCGTGGACCAGCCTCTCCAGGAGCTTCCTCTTCTCGGCGGCGCCGACGTCCTCCACGCTGATCTCCCTCCCCGCGCCGGTCGAGCCGGCGAGTATGCCCTTCCGGATGCGGCTGTAGGTGGGCAGCTTCTCGAGCGCCGCCCACTTGAGCGCCTCCTCGTCGTCCTCGTCCCTCGACGACCGGGAGAACACGTCGCTGCCGCTGCGGACGCTGGAGCTCCGCCATGCCGAGCCGCTGCGGATCACGCTGGCCACCACAATCCCGTTCCCCTCCATCCAAACCTCAACCCCTTCACCAACTCAGTGTCTCCTCCTTGTCGTGCTTTGCGATGAAGCCGTCGGGGCTCGGGAGTTGTTGTTAGCCATGGGATGAGTTCGATATGGGATTAAATAGAGATTTGAAACTGTGACGGGGTTTGAAAGGAAAGCGAGTTTCTTGGGGATTGTATGGTGGCGGGCGGACTGGAGAACGTCTAGAAGACATTTGACCCCCAAGAAAACCAACTTGCTTTAAAAAGCAAAATATAATTTAAAATAAGTTATTTTAAAAATCGTTTTGGGATTAAATGATTTTTTGGGCATCAAAATATCAATGTGTCTAGAAAGGCGGCTGGAAAAAAAAAAATCGGAGGCCAACCACCGAAGGCACCGATGTTGACCAATGGATCATATTCAATTATCATTATTATCATTATTTTATTTTTTAAGGAAAAAAATTGGACCAAATTTTAGTTACGAGAGGGGTAGGTTGGCGTGGGCATGCATTTGACGTTGGTTTCGTAGGTCAGTGGAAAGACCGCAGGGGATGAGGAAGTTTCCGGATGGTTCACATCGAATAATTCAAATTGTTGTGAAGTGCTTTTTTATTTATTTATAGTAAAACATGGAAGAGTTCATACAATGATAGGATACATTGTATATGATACAAACTTCTACTACATTGTATATCTAGTAGCAGATGGTTCATCTAGTCTGCTACTAGATAGGATAAGTCGGTCCGACGGAGGGTTTTACATGTGCTTACATAATACATTCACAACACAAATGTTTTTATTAAGGCTAATTTCTGAAAACCCTCAATGTGTGAGCTTTTAGCTTTTTCATGAAACAGTAACAGACTTTTCTATGCTTATATTAAAAAAAAAAAACTTCCCTCTGTAAATCTGCCTTCTAAGATCTTATCTCACGTGACGTGACTGGCCATTTGACAACGTCCTCTTTCTTTATAAAATAACGAGGATGCTTCCTCAAAATTCAATAATTATATATTTATTGGAAAGGTCTTGAACCATGCAAATGTATGGCAAAGACTGTATGACTCTATTACTGAAATTTCCCAAATTGACATCTTCAAATAACAGCTTCAGGTTAATTTATATATAAATATCTATTGCCAGATTTTTTTCTCCACCATTCCGTATTTTGTTTTTGTTTTTAAAAAATATCAAAAAAGACTTTTTGAAGCACAGGTCCCATCACTCATCACTTCTATATCACGGTTGGACACGTACCTTAAATTTACCCCCATCATAGTCATGTTAACATAGTAATTTCTTCTCACAATATCATAAATTTAGGGAGGGACTACCTGCACCTCATTTTGAGGTGCAGGAATGGGACGGTTACCTTAAAGTAGAAAAAAAAACCTCAATTTATTTGTAACATTTCTTTCTCTCTCATCTGTTTTTTGCTGTTTTTAGGCCACATCCCATCCTGCACCTCATTTTTGAGGTGCAAATAGTAAATCTCTAAATTTATCAAACACATATCCACCTACAACTCTCTCATTTTCAGCGCGCGCACGCACAACCCCCAACAGAAAAAAAAAACCTTCCAGGACTTTAAATCCTAGCATTTGATTATTCTAGATTGAAGTAATTTCCGGACCTATAAGGCACGGGTTCCATCACTCACATGCACATCCGCGCACATGCAAACATGAATTCATCAATGTCATAAAATCACAATTATCATAACTTCATGTGCAAATATTAATTCCATTTCACCTTGTTATAAATTCACCCAAAATCCCACTCACACAAACTCTCACACACTCTCTTCCTTTCAGATTCCACCATCCTTCTTAGCCCTTTCTCTTTATCCTTCTTACATGCAAAAGTGATCTATATGACAAAGTGCAACAATTGAAAGTGTCAAATTGTGAATACCGTAAACATTTTAAAAGATATTTAAAAGATGTGAATGTTGGTATTAGACAATGAGATAACAATGACATATTGATAAACAAAAGGTAAAAAACATCTCACTAGCACGCATCCATAACATCAATCTGTTAGGAACTAACAAAAAGGCACAATTTTTATTGAGAATATAGTAGCTAGAATGAGATAATTGAATACCAAAGATGTGTATTCTCCTCCCACGACGTCAAAGAGGACGTTCGCATTCGTCTACCTATGAAGTCACACAAATAACAATAATCATAGCATAAGCAAACCAAGGCGGCTACCCCCTATAAATAATAGAAACTAGGTTTTGGGGGTGGGGCTAGCCGCGCGCGTGCATGCCACAAGGGGCGACTGGAATAACACAGGGGCGGCCTGGGCTTGGGTCGCCCCTTTCGGCTTGCGGGTATACACCCGCAGGCGGCTTGGGCATCCAGGCCCATCAATACTCCCCCCCCAATGAGCCACCTTGTCCTCAAGGTGGAAGTCTGGAAAGCGCGCCGCCATCTCATCCATGTCCTCCCACGTGCTATCATGCTCTGACAAACCCCTCCACTGCAACAACACCTGCCGCCCTCCTGTGTCGCTCTGCCGAACCCCCTTTAGCACCTCGGGTTCCAATCTCACCTCCATATCCGCAGTAAGGGTCTCTGGTAAAGTAGGGGAAGAGGTGTGGTCACCAATGGCCTGGCGCAACTTTGAAACATGGAAGACCATGTGAATGGCGGATCCTGGGGGTAAGCACAACATGTAGACCACTGGTCCTACTTTCGCCTCGACCTTGGAAGGCCCAAAATACCGCGGTGCCAGCTTTTCATTCCTCATATGCGCCATTGACATCTGCCTATAGGGCTTCAGCTTCAAATAAACCATATCCCCTACCTCAAAGTATATGTCAGGTCTGCCCGTGACTTCATCACCTACTGTGCCCTCGCCAAATGGAGCTTCAGCTCCTCCAGAATCAGGTCCATCTCCGCCAGGTACTGCTCCACATCTGATACGGGAGTCGTCTCATGACCATAATGAAGTAAGTGCGGAGGATCTTTGTCATACAAAATCCTGAAGGGTGTAGTCTGCGCCGCCGTGTGATATGAAGTATTATACCAATATTCTGCCCAGGCTAGCCAACGCGCCCACTCCTTAGGATTCTCTGAAATGAAACAGCGCACGTAAGTCTCCACAATCCTATTCACCACCTTCGTCTGACCGTCAGTCTGGGGGTGGTAACCTGTGCTCCACTTCAATGCCGTCCCATGTAGCCTAAAAAGCTTCTGTCAAAATTTGCTCTGGAACACCTTGTCTCGATCCGAGACTCTGGACTTTGGAGGCCCATACAGACGAATGACATCCCTCATAAAAACCTCCGCCACAGAAACTGCGCTGTAAGGATGCCGAAGTGGGACAAAATGTGCATATTTGCTGAGGCGGTCGACAACAAAAATGCCAGTGTATCCACCCGACTTCGGCAATCCATCTATGAAGTCCATAGAGAGGTCCTCCCAAACCCGGCCTGGTAAGGACAGCGGCTGCAGTAGTCCTCCTGGGGACATCGCCTAGTACTTGTGACGCTGACACACGTCACACTCTGCCACCATCCTTGCCACCTCCTTCTTCAGTCCCTTCCAATAGACCTCCCTCGCCAGCCGCTGGTAGGTCTTGAGGACCTCAGAATGTCCTCCGATAGCACTGCCGTGGAACTTCCTGAGTATGGCCGGTATAAATGCAGATGTCCTCGATATCACAAGCCTCCCCAGTAAAGTAGTCGTCCATCCTGAAGAGAATACCCCGGATACTCAGTCGACCTGTAACGACCCGCTCTCGGGGGCCCGTTACTTATTTGATTTATTTGCAGGTTCCGCAGTTTACCAGTGAATTCAGCATAGCCACAACGCAGAGATGTACCAACAACACTCAAACCAGCTTACAGACATTATTACAGTCCAAATAAAAGTACAACAACCAACACTCTCTCACACCAATACATGAAAGGAAATACTGAAAGGTAATGCAGAAACGGAAATACATAGTACAATACACACTCCAACAGAAAAGTAACTAAAACTCCGCGGTCTCTGGGTCGTACACAGGCTCCTCGTACTCTGGAGCAATATCCTCAATCAGATCTTCGTCTGTCGGTGCCACAAGTGGAACCGAAGGTAAGTCACAAAGATTCTAAACAAAGAAAAGGAGTACTGTACAAGTATGACAAGCAGAAGTAAAGTACGGCGTAGTGTCTGTACAAGTGCAGAAAGTAAAGTGCTACAAGTGCAGAAAGTAAAGTGCATGACTGTAAAGAAGTAACTGTGCAAGCTCTGCTAAAACTACGTGACTCAAGTCGGAGAGTACAATATGTGACCGTTCAGTTCGTCTCTTGCCTGGGTGCTACCCAGACGAATGCCGGTACCCAGGCAGCAGTATGGTTTGCCGAAACGCAGGCATCAGGACAGGGCGCCGAAACACAGGCGACAGGACAGGTAGACCAAACTCTAGTCACTCCCGTACTCTCACAAACTATGAGTTACCCCAAAACCCGGTGATGTGTCAAGTACAAGTTCTCTACATGATCGTTCCATGAAATGTTCCAAGTCAAGTCCAACACAAGAAAAGTGGCGTATGTTTCCGTGCTTCGAGCACGTAGTAGTGCGGTGCTACAAGTTCGTACGAGCACAGTGGCTAGTTTCTAAGGTTAGAACCTATCGTGACTTACAGATTTTCAAGCTTGACGTAGTAAGCCGAAACTGGTTCTAGGGCTTCTACGGACGTCGGTGCACAAGAATTGGTACCTGCAATCACAAGAAACAACCGATTAAAGAACACATTATTTTCTACTTATTTAACCTGATCGTTTTGATTTTCAAAACTGGCTAAAACGGTGTCGGAAAACGTTCTAAATTTTTCTATAGCCTAGATATGATGAAAATAATTTTACAGCAGGAGAAAATAATTTTCTGAAAGCTATAGTAATTTTTATAATTTTTAAGAGCTCAAAAATAATTTAAAAACTATTTTTTAATTTGTGACGTAATTATTCAACAATTTCTTCTGGGTGCAATCAGTATCGGAAAGTTGCAAATGACCTGTCAAAATGGCCGTCTCGGAGAGTACTTTAACATATATTTTTCTCATATATCGTTATACGTGAAAATAAGAAAATACGGATTTTTAAATGAAAATAACGGATTTAACTTATAGGCTTAAAAATTAATTTTGAAAAAACTAAGCGTCGGATTGAGACGAAACTAGCGTCATTGGTTCCAGAATGTCATTTCTGATTTTCTGAGGCTATCCACACATTTTTCTGGCCCCTGTATAATTAGTTATGGATTAAAAACCATTTAACACTATTATTAATTTCGAAAATACGGAAATACGCGTATTTATAAGAATATACGTATTAAAAATATTATAATAAACTTTGAAAAATCATAACTTGAAAAGTAAATATCGGATTGAGACGGAACTGGCGCCTACACGTTCGTAACGAAGGTACGGATCTTCTGGTGGTATCCGTTGCTTCATCCAATACCTATATCAAAAAGACACTGTTCATATAACTTATTTATAATATTATATATTTAAAAAAAACTGTTTTCTTTGGCCTTACGCGTGCTGTGTGTGGGTGCAAGCTGTGCTCACCTCGTTGGTTCGTTTTTTTTTGTGTGTGTGCAAGCTGTGCTCGCGCGAGCTGCTATTTGGTGTGGACGACGGCCGCCAGAGGGAGGGGTGGCGCAGGCGGGGCGGATGGACGACGGAGACCGGGTGCTCCGGGGCGCGGCGGTCACGGCAGATCAGCAGGGCGGCGAGGTCTCGGGCTCGCGCGGCGGGGCGATGATCCGAGGCGGTGGCGGCGTCCCCAGGGGTGGTGGCGATCCGGGTTGAGCGGCTGTGGAATCCGAGGGTTCGGATCGGAGTCGGGGGCGCTTCGGGCTCCGGCGGTGATCAAGGCGGGGCGGTGTCCAAGGCACGGCGGCGGCGGACATAGGCGGAGACGGCGATGGACGAGCGTGGGGAAGCTCCCGTCGGAGTGAGGGCCTCGCGGTGATGGGTGCTCGTCGGAGGACCCCGGGATGTCGGAGCTGCTCGGAGACGGTGTCGTCGTGCGAGCGGGGTCTCAGGCGAGGTTGTCGGTAGAGGGTGATGGGTTTGTGGTTGCCAATCTGATTTTGGGGGAGGGTATGAGATACAAGGTGAGAGTCTGATGTGTTGGATTTCAGTTCCCAACGAAAAGTTTGAACTTTAAATAGGAAAGAAGCAGGATGCCCAATTAAGTTTTGATTGCAAATGAGATAGGTTGGGAGTTCTCCACTGATGAGGAAGACTAAAGGGGATGTATGGAATTAAATTAGGGGGATGTATCAGTTTGAGGAACGGACGAGAACGTGAAAAATGTTTCGATCGTGGGCTGCTGACGGGGTGGTTGATTTTGGATAGCTAATTAATGCTATTAATATGGCAGTTAGAGGGAGGATGTACTGGTTTAGGAGAGAAAAACATGCATCCACGTTTTTTTTTTTCAATTGGGATGGGTTAGAGAAAGTTAATTAGGATTAAGGCAATTTAATAAAAGGATAAATAGTGCTTAGCTAATGGTAATTAGTAAAATGAAATTACGATTTTACCCCTGAGGCTAATTGTCTCCGAAAAATTATGAAAATAGCCATGCGATCGTATCGTCGCGAGAATCGTGAATAGGAGATCCATTTTAGGATTTGAGCTACGGAGATACTAGTTTTAGGCCAAAACGTTTAGAAAGCGGATTTGCGGGTTCTAGGCTGAAATGATATCCGAAAATTACGAAATTAATGTGGGATGCCCTAAATGGTCATAGGAGGTTACTGCAGAAGTTTGAAAACGTTTTGAAGACGTTTGTATAGAAAATAAATTCATTAAGTCAAAACGGTAAAAACTGAAAATGAATTTTATCAGAAATGTTTTGAGTATTTGATGAAATCCGATCTTACTAAAATACTCCATACCTAGTCTGGTACTTCAAAATATTTTTATAAGAAATTTTTGAAATCAGTAAAACTCCTAACAAACCATTATAAAATAGTTTAAGAATTGAAAAATTGGTCAAATATGTAAATAGTTTGTCTTGATGAAAACAGGCCGTTACATCCTACCCTCCTTAAAATAATTCCGTCCTCGGAATTTAAAAATCTTTTTGAAATAAATAATTGATGTTATGAAGAAGCTCAAGCAAATAAATTATAGAAAAGATAGTAATCTAGTAAATCAGGTTGTAAATAACATGAAATATAATGTGATATCATAGCATCAAGAAAACAAGAGATGTTATATATGAATAAATACTATCGACATCACCATAACTTCCGTAACTATTCCTGAGACCAGTATTATCACAATAGTTACTCTGACTTCTCAAGTAGCCCAAAATTAACATAAGATGATAATATCACATAAAAATGAGGACTATTATGATGACAACATCTATTCGAACTTGGAACCTGAGGTGATAAGCCAGTAGCAAGCTATAAAAACGAAAGACCATAAAGTCTATTCGTGCTACTGGTGACTAACGGGGTCTAGCCATAGATGTTGTTCATAATATAGCATGTATCGACTAATCCACTAACAACATCAATTTCCATAAGGCCAAACCACATGCTAACGTCCAAATCACCGCCCAAAGGTAAGTACAAGGCCAACATTCTAAGTCAGTACTCCCTGCTAGCATTCCTTCCGTCAATCTCCATACTATCCCACAATAAGGCAGGATCCAAGCTCTCATCCAGAGCCAAGCACAAGGCCTACATCCAACTTCAATACCCAAGGCCAATATCATGCCAATAATCATCGCCATCACTCCTTCCGTAGACCAATACTCGATATTCGCAACACCCAACATTACCCAACAAATGAACAACCAAAAACACGCTTTTCCGCAAACCAAAAGAAGTAGACGTAAGAGGAAGCCTAAACGGGATCTCAACCGGGGTGAGACCCAGGGCAGTGAGCTCAAGAGAAGCCCAAGGATCACGGCTTCCCAAGATCTCAGCCAAGCGGCGGTAGCGAGGGTGGCGACGAGGGTTGTTGCCAAGGCCATAAATCCCCAAAACAGAACGTCGAAGGGCCATTGGTGGTTGCGGGTCCTCGGCGATGAGAGCTGCGGCTGGTTGACGATCCATGGCAGGGACTTCCGATGGAGTGGAGCGGAAGCTGGCGGGGCTTCGGGTGAGATGACGAGCTCGCTTGGGGAAGAGGCCGGGAGGAGGAGGGGGCGATGTCTGAGAGAAAAGGGAACCACGGGGTGGCTTGGGGAGGAAGGAGATGAGGGGTTAAAAAGAAAAGGGGGGCACCGAAAGTCATGGGTAGGTAGTATAGGGTAGGCGGGAACGGGGCTCGAGGCAAGGATGAGGACAACGGCAATAATGAGGGGAGGTGGTAGGCGGGAAAGAATTCCAACACGTGGAAAAATCGGGTACAAGATGGGAGCAGGGTTAGAAAAGACATACGAGTTTCAAAAAACATAACAGCCTATACGTGCACGCGACGTTTGGCTCGTCTCAAAATCTCCAGCATCATCCTCGAGTACTTCTGAACGTCCTTCGATCTGCTTCTGCTGAGGAGCTCGAACTTCTGATGATCGAAAAATTCAAACGCTACCCTCCTTAAAATAGACGTAGCTAGAGTTCAAGCAAACTAGAAATAGAAAGATTCTAAGAATGTCAAATGAAAGGTCATCAGGCTTAAAGGGAGGTTGGTAGTGAATAAGATCGATGACGTCACATAATCATGATTCACGTCCTTGCGGTCCAGCGGACACGGCCAGGGAAGTGACTAAGCCAGGATCACTTATACCCAGTCTAGCTAGGTTGATCCAACAGACTTTAGCCAAGCACATTGACCGGTATCATGGTCCATTGAAGGAAGATCATCATTCGTATGAGTGCCACCGACACAGAAGGAACTAATTAATCCTATCAAAATGAATTTTTTTAAAGGCCAGATGGTCAACTCCATTGGGCTCTCTGAGATGTTCCCGTCCGTCTTCCGAGTGTCAAACCTGCATCCATAGAAATATCAGCTTAGTTGAGTATCGTATACGATACATCCTGGTTTTACTATACTGTTCACGAGGTATTTTGCACGGACCTGCGTGGGCCACCAAACTTGTAACGACCCGCTCTCGGGGGCCCGTTACTTATTTGATTTATTTGCAGGTTCCGCAGTTTACCAGTGAATTCAGCATAGCCACAACGCAGAGATGTACCAACAACACTCAACCCAGCTTACAGACATTATTACAGTCCAAATAAAAGTACAACAACCAACACTCTCTCACACCAATACATGAAAGGAAATACTGAAAGGTAATGCAGAAACGGAAATACATAGTATAATACACACTCCAACAGAAAAGTAACTAAAACTCCGCGGTCTCTGGGTCGTACACAGGCTCCTCGTACTCTGGAGCAATATCCTCAATCAGATCTTCGTCTGTCGGTGCCACAAGTGGAACCGAAGGTAAGTCACAAAGATTCTAAACAAAGAAAAGGAGTACTGTACAAGTATGACAAGCAGAAGTAAAGTACGGCGTAGTGTCTGTACAAGTGCAGAAAGTAAAGTGCTACAAGTGCAGAAAGTAAAGTGCATGACTGTAAAGAAGTAACTGTGCAAGCTCTGCTAAAACTACGTGACTCAAGTCGGAGAGTACAATATGTGACCGTTCAGTTCGTCTCTTGCCTGGGTGCTACCCAGACGAATGCCGGTACCCAGGCAGCAGTATGGTTTGCCGAAACGCAGGCATCAGGACAGGGCGCCGAAACACAGGCGACAGGACAGGTAGACCAAACTCTAGTCACTCCCGTACTCTCACAAACTATGAGTTACCCCAAAACCCGGTGATGTGTCAAGTACAAGTTCTCTACATGATCGTTCCATGAAATGTTCCAAGTCAAGTCCAACACAAGAAAAGTGGCGTATGTTTCCGTGCTTCGAGCACGTAGTAGTGCGGTGCTACAAGTTCGTACGAGCACAGTGGCTAGTTTCTAAGGTTAGAACCTATCGTGACTTACAGATTTTCAAGCTTGACGTAGTAAGCCGAAACTGGTTCTAGGGCTTCTACGGACGTCGGTGCACAAGAATTGGTACCTGCAATCACAAGAAACAACCGATTAAAGAACACATTATTTTCTACTTATTTAACCTGATCGTTTTGATTTTCAAAACTGGCTAAAACGGTGTCGGAAAACGTTCTAAATTTTTCTATAGCCTAGATATGATGAAAATAATTTTACAGCAGGAGAAAATAATTTTCTGAAAGCTATAGTAATTTTTATAATTTTTAAGAGCTCAAAAATAATTTAAAAACTATTTTTTAATTTGTGACGTAATTATTCAACAATTTCTTCTGGGTGCAATCAGTATCGGAAAGTTGCAAATGACCTGTCAAAATGGCCGTCTCGGAGAGTACTTTAACATATATTTTTCTCATATATCGTTATACGTGAAAATAAGAAAATACGGATTTTTAAATGAAAATAACGGATTTAACTTATAGGCTTAAAAATTAATTTTGAAAAAACTAAGCGTCGGATTGAGACGAAACTAGCGTCATTGGTTCCAGAATGTCATTTCTGATTTTCTGAGGCTATCCACACATTTTTCTGGCCCCTGTATAATTAGTTATGGATTAAAAACCATTTAACACTATTATTAATTTCGAAAATACGGAAATACGCGTATTTATAAGAATATACGTATTAAAAATATTATAATAAACTTTGAAAAATCATAACTTGAAAAGTAAATATCGGATTGAGACGGAACTGGCGCCTACACGTTCGTAACGAAGGTACGGATCTTCTGGTGGTATCCGTTGCTTCATCCAATACCTATATCAAAAAGACACTGTTCATATAACTTATTTATAATATTATATATTTAAAAAAAACTGTTTTCTTTGGCCTTACGCGTGCTGTGTGTGGGTGCAAGCTGTGCTCACCTCGTTGGTTCGTTTTTTTTTGTGTGTGTGCAAGCTGTGCTCGCGCGAGCTGCTATTTGGTGTGGACGACGGCCGCCAGAGGGAGGGGTGGCGCAGGCGGGGCGGATGGACGACGGAGACCGGGTGCTCCGGGGCGCGGCGGTCACGGCAGATCAGCAGGGCGGCGAGGTCTCGGGCTCGCGCGGCGGGGCGATGATCCGAGGCGGTGGCGGCGTCCCCAGGGGTGGTGGCGATCCGGGTTGAGCGGCTGTGGAATCCGAGGGTTCGGATCGGAGTCGGGGGCGCTTCGGGCTCCGGCGGTGATCAAGGCGGGGCGGTGTCCAAGGCACGGCGGCGGCGGACATAGGCGGAGACGGCGATGGACGAGCGTGGGGAAGCTCCCGTCGGAGTGAGGGCCTCGCGGTGATGGGTGCTCGTCGGAGGACCCCGGGATGTCGGAGCTGCTCGGAGACGGTGTCGTCGTGCGAGCGGGGTCTCAGGCGAGGTTGTCGGTAGAGGGTGATGGGTTTGTGGTTGCCAATCTGATTTTGGGGGAGGGTATGAGATACAAGGTGAGAGTCTGATGTGTTGGATTTCAGTTCCCAACGAAAAGTTTGAACTTTAAATAGGAAAGAAGCAGGATGCCCAATTAAGTTTTGATTGCAAATGAGATAGGTTGGGAGTTCTCCACTGATGAGGAAGACTAAAGGGGATGTATGGAATTAAATTAGGGGGATGTATCAGTTTGAGGAACGGACGAGAACGTGAAAAATGTTTCGATCGTGGGCTGCTGACGGGGTGGTTGATTTTGGATAGCTAATTAATGCTATTAATATGGCAGTTAGAGGGAGGATGTACTGGTTTAGGAGAGAAAAACATGCATCCACGTTTTTTTTTTTCAATTGGGATGGGTTAGAGAAAGTTAATTAGGATTAAGGCAATTTAATAAAAGGATAAATAGTGCTTAGCTAATGGTAATTAGTAAAATGAAATTACGATTTTACCCCTGAGGCTAATTGTCTCCGAAAAATTATGAAAATAGCCATGCGATCGTATCGTCGCGAGAATCGTGAATAGGAGATCCATTTTAGGATTTGAGCTACGGAGATACTAGTTTTAGGCCAAAACGTTTAGAAAGCGGATTTGCGGGTTCTAGGCTGAAATGATATCCGAAAATTACGAAATTAATGTGGGATGCCCTAAATGGTCATAGGAGGTTACTGCAGAAGTTTGAAAACGTTTTGAAGACGTTTGTATAGAAAATAAATTCATTAAGTCAAAACGGTAAAAACTGAAAATGAATTTTATCAGAAATGTTTTGAGTATTTGATGAAATCCGATCTTACTAAAATACTCCATACCTAGTCTGGTACTTCAAAATATTTTTATAAGAAATTTTTGAAATCAGTAAAACTCCTAACAAACCATTATAAAATAGTTTAAGAATTGAAAAATTGGTCAAATATGTAAATAGTTTGTCTTGATGAAAACAGGCCGTTACACGACCCATGTAGAAGGACCTCTCGTATAGCTGCCAACTCCGGATCCTGCTCCACCTTTTGCTGTAGTGGGCCCCAATCCTCCAGGATAGACACTGCAAGTGTCGCTAGCTCTGCCTCCTCCTCCCGCCGGGATAAAGCGTAAGCTACCTTGTTCTCCAATCCCAGGCGGTACTCAATCTCGAACCTGTACCCCATCAGCGTCCGCAGCCACTTCTGATGCTTCTCTGCTACCATCCGCCGCTCTAACAGGTACTTTAGGCTCCGCTGATCCGTTCGAACTATGAAACTCCGTCCCAACAAATATGGCCTCCACTTCTGTATTGACAACACTATAGCCATCAGCTCTATCTCATAGACCGACCGCAGTCGGGCCCTCGCGGTCAACACCTAACTGTAGTAAGCTATGGGCCGCAGCTCCTGCATCAGTACTGCTCCCAGCCCATGTCCTGATGCGTCTGCCTCTACCACAAAGGGTCTGGAGAAGTCGGGCAACGCCAATACTGGCACTGTGGTCATTGCCCTTTTCAGGGCCTCAAAAGCCGTCGTCGCCTCCTCTCCCCAATGAAACTGGTCCTTCTTCAATAACTCCGTCAGCGGCCAGGCAATCGTCCCATACCCCTCCACAAATCTGCGATAGTATCCTGCAGCCCCAGGAAGCCCCGAAGCCCTCTGAGCGTGGTGGGGCGCGGTCAGTCCAGCATGGCCGCTATCTTTGCTCTATCTGCTGCAACCCCCCCCCCCCTGTTGAAACCACGTGCCCCAAATACTCCACCTGTGACTGACCGAAAAGACACTTCTTTCTGTTCACATATAGCTGATGGTACTGCAGCTCCTGAAACACCACCTGCAGGTGGTCCAAATGCTCCTCCAAAGTACGACTGTACACCAAAATATCATCGAAGAAAACTAGTACGAATCGCCTGAGATAGGGTCGGAATACCTTATTCATAAGAGCCTGAAAGGTGACAGGTGCGTTTGTCAACCCAAAGGGCATGCCAAGAAACTCATAGTGACCCTCATGCATCCTGAACGCCGTCTTGGCCACATTCTCCCGTCGCATCCTGATCTGATGGTAGCCGGACTTAAGATCTCACTTGCTGAACCAGACTGCCCAGTGTAGCTCATCCAGGAGCTCGTCTATCACTGGTATGAGGAATTTATCCGGGACGGACTCCTTGTTCAACGCCCTGTAGTCCACACAGAATCGTCAACTACCATCCTTCTTCTTTACTAACAACACTGGGCTGGAGAACGGGGTCACACTCGGCTGGATCACCCTCGCATGTACCCTCTCAGACACCATCCTCTCTATCTCGTCCTTCTGATGCTGGGGGTATCGGTAGGGCCGCACGCTAATGGGGGACCACACCCTTCCGTAGAACAATGGCGTGCTCGTGGTCCCACGGTGGTGGAAGACTCCGAGACTCCTGGAAGATCTCCTCAAACTGCTCCATCAGCTGCTGCACCTCTCCTAGAATGGGCTGCTATGTACTGGCCTCTGCGCCTCCCTCACCTGTCAACGAGTGCAGCTCCACTAAATATCATCCCCCCTCCGCCTGGATGGTCCTCACCATGGTCTTCAAGGAGACCAAAACTCTGCAGAGGCTGGGGTCCCACTGGAGTATCACTGCTCTCCCTGCCTCCTGAAACTCCATCCGCAACATTTTCCAATTTATTGTCATCTCCCCTAACGTCTGTAGCCAGGTCATGCCCAAAATGATGTCGGTGCTCCCCAGGTCCAGAGGTAAAAAATCTGCAATAACCTGTATCCCCTGCATGGTCAATATCAGTCCTCTGCACACTCCCCGGCTGCTCTCCTTCTTTCCCGTCCCCATCATCACGCTGAAACTGCCGCAATCTGTCAGCTGGTGTCCCTGCTGTGCCACCACCCTCCTATAGATGAAATTGTGGGTAGCCCCCACTGTCAATGAGCACGGTCACCTCCTGGTCGCCGATCTCCCCCCTCAGCTTCATGGTATGGTTCGGGGTGAACCCTACCACGGAGTTGAGGGACACCTCTGCCACGTCCAACTGCTGGCCCTCCAGCTCCTCCTCTGCCTCAGCTGCCTCCTCCTCGACGTCATCATCTGCATCATCGTCCTCCAACAGAATCACCTGGAGCTTGCGTCCCGCACACCGATGGCCCGGTGAGAACCGCTCATCGCACCTGAAGCACAAGTCCTTCTGCCTCTTTTCCCTCATCTCAGCGTCTGTCATGCGCCTGAACTGCCCCCAGCCTGTGGTGCACTACCCTTCTCCACAGTCTTCTCCCTGCTCGTCTGGGCCGCCACCGCGGGGGTCCCTGCTCCTCCCGCCCCAGACGGGGCGCCCCTCGGTATCTGGCTACAGTAGCCACTCCTGACCCGCCTATCCTCTGTCTGCGCATCCTCTACCATCTGGGCCATCTCTATGACCTCCGAAAGCCCCTTGGGCTTGTAGGGTCTCACTACGGCGCGGAGGCTGGGTCGCAGCCCCTTCAAGAAGGTGCCCTCCAGTGACTCGTCAGACATGCGATGTACTCGCCCTGCCAGTGTCTCAAATCTCTCGATGTAATCCCACACCGGCCCCTCCTACGTGAGGGCATACAGCTGCTTGTGTAGGTTCCCCAAACGGGGGTCTCTAAACTTTTGTAGCACAAGGTCCTTCAGCTCCTCCCAGCTACGGATCTGCTGTCTCCTATCCTTCCACTGGAACCACCCCAAGGCTCTCCCCTCCATGCAAATGGCTGCCACCTCCAGCTTCTGTGCCTCGGTCATGTGGTGTGCCGCGAAGTATCTCTCTACTGTGAATAACCAGGCATGTGGATCCTCCCCAGAAAATAGCGGCATCGTCAGCTTCCGTACCCTGCACTCTCCCCCAAAGTGCCTCTACTCGGGCCTCCCCTCCTCTCGATGATGCGGACGGTAGTGCTGTCTCCTCTCGTCCTGGGTCTCGTACCGTCTAGGTGGCACTCCCACGTGACCCTCATAGCCTCCTTGGTAATCTCCACGCCGGCCATCGAAGTCGTCCCAACCTGCATCATCGCCGAAATCCACCTCGTAGCTTCCCCCGCCGTCATAGTACTGGTCTCTCCCGTGTCCGTCCCCGCAAAAAGGATCCCCCGCTGCTGGCCGCCGTCCCGAAGGATCACAAAACCCTCCCAAAAGATGTCCGCGGGGGTCCTCTCCTCTGAAATTTCCCCTCCTATCCTCTGTCCGCTGTCCGGGGGGCTCGAAAAACCCCCCCTCGGGTCTGTCCGTACGCGTCAGCCCCCCTGGCAGCTGTCGAGGGTTCCCATGCCCTCTGGCCCCCGGCCGGGGCCTGCCGGCCATCTGGCAGGGCCGACGGTTCCCGCCGGCCACCTGGCAGGGCCGGCGGGCCCGGCCGGACTCCTGGCAGGGCCGGCGAGCCCTGCCGGAGGTCCGGCAGGGTCGCCGGACCTGGGCGGGCCCCGGCAGGGCCCTGCCGCCCCTGCGGGGGCTCGCGGCAGGCGAGAGGGGTCCCCCGCCCCTCTCCCGCGGTGGCCGCCCCCCAATTGTCGTGGGGGGGCCGGCCGCCCTTCCTCGTGGGCGCGCGGCTCCCAAAACGCGTGGCTAGGGCTGTTGTTTTCTCTTTGGCTCTCCACCGCCTTTCGCCGCACCTCCTCGCGGTAGTCGACCTTCTATGGCTCTCCGTCGTCTTCCTCGTCCAATTCCTCCATGTAATAAGGTTGATTTTGGGTAAAAATATCCTCCTTTTCCTTTTCTTTCTTCAAAGGTGCCGTCTTTGGTGCCGGATTAGGGTTTCCTCGTCGTGGGATTTAGCCGTCAAGAGGAAGAGAATCTTCGCAAATTGCTCGTCGTTCTTCGCTTGACACGCCTTCATGTGCTCGACGGATTCCCCCACCGTCTCTACCGATTTTTAACCCCTTCAATTTCCCCCATGAGCTTTTCCTCCAACGCCTCGAATTTATCCTTTGATCGCGTCGCGGTCGCCATGGATCGTTATGCTCTGATACCAAATTGTTAGGAACTAATAAAAGGCACGATTTTTATTGAGAATATAGTAGCTAGAACAAGATAATTGAATACCAAATAGGGGTATTCTCCTCCCAAGACGCCAAAGAGGACGTCCGCACTCGTCTACCTATGAAGTCACACAAATAACAATAATCATAGCATAGGCAAACCAAGGCGGTTACCCCTATAAATAATAGAAACTAGGTTTTGGTGGTGGAGCTACCCCCCCCCCCCCCCCCCCCCCCCCCCCCCCCCCCCCCCCCCCCCCCCCCCCGCGCAAGCCACAAGGGGCCGCTGGAATAACGTAGGGGCGGCCTGGGCTTGGGCCGCCCCTTTCGGCCTGCGGCTATACACCTGCATGCGGCTTGGGCCTCCAGGCCCATCACAATCATTAATAGGTTTAAACCAGCAAGACATCAAAGAATTGTAGCAAGCATGAGACAACCTTTCCTACAAGTACTATTGTACACTAAATTATGATGTACAGTATATTTGGAAGAGGGGTGCTGGCGAGGTCGTAGGAGGCAGAGGTGTCGTTGGGGAGGTCGGATGAGGGGACGGTAGAGGGGGCCGGGAAAGAAGGTAGGGAGGGCATGGGGATGTCGGAGGATGGGGAGGGGGAGATGGCGGAGGGGGCGGCATCGCCGCCACCGCCGCCGATCGGCCGCTGGACACCCATGGGCATATTCAGAAATTTGCCCCTGGTTGGATGTGCGGAGTAATTTCAGTGACAAACTTATAAATAAGTGGGTTGTCCACGGGAGTAATGGCAAACTTGTTAATAAGCCGGTCCAGTGCAGAGTAAAACGGCAGGTGCGCGGCTGCAATTCCCCTTTTTTATTGGCAGATGGTATCTTAGCATGTGCAAATCGTGGGGATGAGCGCTTGGCAGATATTGTAGTTAATAACACCATGTAGTTTCTTTTGTACAGTCTGATGTTATTATTGGAGTTGTTGCGCGATCTGAGGGAATCATGTCCCATGTGTCCATAGCTGGCACAGACAAAGCATTCTCAAATGAAGTTTTTTAAATAGGCCATCGTGACCCGTGTGGCTTGACCCCAACTGTTTCTAGAAGCACTCCAGTGAGAACTAAAGCTTGGGTGGCAAAAGCTGAGGACCCCTACGTCATACATCGTAACATCAAGTCCAGCGAGAGCATATGGGGTGCCTAGGCTGTTGGGTTGCTAACAGATAGTCCCGCATCGGCTAAGCATATGGGGTGCTTGGGGATTAAATATGGATTAGTATCTATATTGGTATGAGACCTTTTGGAGAGACCCGAGAGCAAAACCAATTGGGCCAGTGGGCCAAGTGGACAATATCATACCAATGCGGAGATCCAGTGAGCCATATTTAAGAAAAACTACATATGCCACAATATGTGATGCATGAGGATCTAATTGCTCCAAACAAAAGAGCTACTGATTTAATTCGACCAGAGGGCCCCATGCTTATGCAACCTCCTCCATAATCCCATGCATCCTCTTCAATTCTCATAATAACTTTCTCATCAGTTTCTCTATCAACATCTTTAATAGCATTCTCTTCAATTCTCTTAATTACCTCCTCATCCATCTATCTATCAATATCCTTTACAAATCCCTTATCATTGACTGTTGAGAGATGTATGCCCTCAGTTCATTTGTATTTGATGCAAATAGTTTTTGATATTAGATATGTGAATTTTGCATATGATGCAAAGATAATTAAATGTGTCGTAAAATGTTTACATGCATATTTAATATAATAAATGCAAAGAAAAGGTTACCTGGATGACCGGAACGTCCCGATCTAAACCCAGGTTCGAACGGCGTCCAAAACAGACTCCAAACGCACAAGATAGAGCCAAAACAATGAAAATGCCCCCTTTTGGGCGTTGTGGGTCGGGCGCCTGCTAAGCGGGCACCCGACCCGCACCTGCTAAGCAGGGTGGGTAGGCGCCCAGGCCAGCAATACGGGCGGGCGTCCAGGCCCGCCCGTTGTGTGGGCAGGCGCCCAGCCCCGCAGTGCGGGCCGGGCGCACCAGGCCCGCCCGCAAAGCGGTGCCCGTGCCCACCTGTCGGGCATGCGCTCGACCCGCCTGGCGGGCGGGTGCCAGCGCCTGCTTGCGGGCTGGCGCCCGCGCCTGCTTGCGGGCTGGCAAGCCTAAGGCCCACACGGTGGATCCCACACGGTGGATCCCACAGCAGGGGGGTTAACCTAGTTTTGTTTGGCGGATGTGTTTTTGCGAAAACCATGACTTTTAGGCAACTTTGGAGCTATGTTTGAGGTGTCAAACGAACTTGGAATGACATGTCATTTTTTCCTATACGTTCATCGTTCAGTGCTCTTCGATTTGATAGGTTGTATCATTTGCGAAGCTCAACGGTGATGGAGGAAAAATTAGTTGAAGTTTAGCCTTAGTGTAAGGCAAACTAATTTAATTTTTCCCGCTCCAATAATTTAGTTCCACATCGGAAATGGAGTGAACGGGAGGGGTCAGCTGCCTATATAAATAGGGGCATACTCCCCTACTTGAAACTCGTCCCAAGCTCCAGATCTGAATAGCTCCATTAAACGTGAGCAAGTCAAAGTCAGAGCTTAAATAAAATATTCCCTCTTTCTCCCTAAACTCTTCCTTGCTTCCGATCAGGCTCTAGCAAAGCTACGAATGAGTTCTGATCGGATCCGAAATCTTGATGAAGGATTCACCCAAGGTGAAACTTTCTTTGGCACGTGGTTGGCTGGCGACAAGGGTGTTGCTCGCCTCGGGATATGGTGCGGTTCGGGAAGTGGTTCGGCTCGGGACGAGGTGCGGCTTGGGACGTGGTTCAGCTTGGGAGAAGCGGCGCGGGGCCAAAAACGATGCTTCGTATTCTGCGAAAACGAAGTGAAATGTATGTAGTTTAAATTAAACATGTGTTTATAATTGCAAATGTTAGATAGATCTATTCTTAGGGGTTGGTCTGAACCAACCCCAGGATAGTAGAGATCTTGGCTAGGGTTAATATCTTTAGGGCTCGATTTAAAATTGTTTTAAGTCTGTTTTTCCCGCTGCTGATTTGTTTTTATCGTCCGTCCGACTTAGGTTAGATGTCAAATTTATAGCCATAAGGACCTAGAAAACCTTTCATTGGTATTATTGATGCCAAAATTGACGTGAATGGTTGCTTGGGCTTAAGAAGGCCCTTTTGTCGGGATGGAACCTCGTCAGCTATTGAACTGGGACCCGTGAACGAGCGTCTCCGGGTCGAGATGAGCTAGGATCAGACTCCACCGATGGAAATTGATCTAGCTTCTCCATTATCTTGCAGTATGAGAAAATCGTTAGGGGGTCGGGGTTGGGGCTCGACCGATTCCCCTCCGACGCTTAAGTTAATCTCCATTAGATGATAATGTAAGGAGTAGATGAAGATGGAGATATTAGGGAAGGACATGAAAGTTTTGTGGTGTATAGTATTTAGCGTTAGGTGTAGATCTGACCTCCTTTCTCCTTTGTCTTTTGGGATATTTATCCCGCCCCCTTTCTTTTTAACCTCTATCCTCTTTAAATGGACATTAATTGTCCCATTAGTGGGCTTTGAATTAGTCCACATGGAGAGTCACCATCCTCCCATATTTAGCCTCTTTTATTGCCTTCTTTAAGGCTATTGAAGTGGGATTTTGACCAGGTCATTTGGCAAATTAGTTGTCAATTTGACTTGGTTATGGTTTATCATCATCGTCGGGACTCGGGGCTATTGGGCCGTGGCATACCACTCTTAGTGGGCCTTGCTCATCAAGTAGACTTTGGCTAATCATTTTGTGGGTCGGACCCATGACGAAGTTGGTATCAACAATGGCCCACATCGCCCGAGCTCAACCTCTATGAAGGTCAAGTTTGGGTGATGTGATAACCAGGAGAAAGAAAAAACTTTGGTTGAGCAGTCGGGTTGGCTCACAAGGAAAATGACCGCTCGATCTTTAGCTGGTAAGTGAGGGACGAGGTCCCTTGGCTTGCAATTGATGTCAAGCTATGTCAGCAGATCGATTTTGTGATGACTTCAAAGTATAACTCATACTCGTGTAATCGGATCCGATCACTTAGCTTGCTTGGCCAGTGAAGAATCAGTCTTCAATCAGCTAGAGGGTGTACTTTTCGACTTATGACCCACGGTTGTGCGGTTGTGAGTGGATGACCCCTTCGGCTTACGGCCGATGACAAGGTTGGTCATTAAGTGGCGAGGGGTTAGTCTCTCGGCTTACAGCTGATGACGAATGTTTAGGATATCACCTTAACAATCCTTACAGTTGATAATGACATTAATAAAAGTTATTAACCAATCCTAATAATTTCGAATTTTTAGATTCAACTAGTTGATATAATTAACTACTTTTTAATAAAGCCAATTCTAGTCGATGACACACATATGAGTAATAAGTTTCCTTCAATGGACCATGATCCGGGCTAGTGTTTTTTGCCTAGTGTTGTGGATCACCCGAGCTCGACTGGGGATAGTGATCCTGGCCTAGCCAAATTCCTGGCCATGTTTCGCTGGATCGTAAGGATGCGAATTATGATTATGTGACACCGTCGATTACATCTAGTCAACTACGTTAAAAATTTTCTTCAAGATTAGCCGTAACCCACTTTGTTTTAGAGGTTGGCAACTATAGGTTCTATGTTATAGTTGTTGAGCACCCTCAAGCTATGTCATAGCTACTTTATGGAAACCAACTTCTCATTACATAAGATGTAGTCTAGACTTAACCAAAACCGTCGCGTCGTGCCCATATACCGAGCACCGACATCAGTTAGGCTAGACACGAAAATAAGGGTCCGACTAGACTGGTCATTGTGATTTGGATAAGCACACTCATGATCATAAGTGGATATGGGTAAAAACCAATAAGGGAATCATATATGATATGATTGATGAAGAGTCATCTACCAATCACAAAGTCAAGCAATTTGTTGAGCACACTCAATGTTGTGAGGCTCAGTGTGGTTGGATCTCTTTCCCATTTAATTTAATTTAATTAAATTGTTCATTATTATGGCTAAAATGATCGCAAAAATAGTGGGAGAATATATTTAGATAAAAGTCATTCTATCTATATTTAAAATGGAACATGTGCTAAACTAGGGTAGTTCTATGTTTACCGATAGAATTAAAAACATAATATCCAAAGAGAATACGTTAATTGGTCAAAATGGTTGGTTAAAGGAATATCAGTTAAAATTCTAATTGGTAGACTAAACTATGTTCTCACTGACATTAAAAATGACATTCTTAGCACATGCTTAAGGACAATGAATTCCTTGAACTCTGAGTCCAACAAAATAAATGCACGCTACTTATCACTCGCCTCTATGAGGGACTGCTTGAACATACTGATGTTCAAAGCATGTTTCTCCATACGATTTGTTGAGTCAACTCAAGGTTATATGAAAAACAGTTTCGATCCGTAAAGTTCGAAACTTCGATCAAATTGTTTGAATCGAAGATGAGTGTATGAGCTATACAAGAGTATGTATCCCAACCGGATCTTGCGACGAGCAACTTGTTGAGCACACTCAAGGTTGCAAAGCTCAAGCGTTTGGATACATGATATGTTTGCACGGCTATTATTTGTGTTGAGATGCGTAATATCTAAATGAGATTTAGAAAAGGAAGAATGCATTAAGGAAAGTCAATTGAGAAAGAAAGTTTTATATATCATTAGGAAATGCAAAAGTAGGAGGAACTGAAAATGTGACATATTTGATGTCACGGCATCAGGATAATCGTTATACAAAAAGAAATAGATTGTTATACGTGTTGGAAAAAGAAGCAATTATTGTTTCTTCGATCATAGAGGACGTCTAACATTTTTTTGTGAATGTCATCACCTTGCTTCTGAAGCAATGAGTAATTTGTATAACGATAATGTATTAAATGTTAATACATGAATATGCAAGAAAGTAGCAAAACTTATATGGTAAAATAGACTGGGCCGTACCAAAGAGACCAAGGTTCACAAGTCACATAAAGAGGGATCTGACCTCTCGTATTATGAGTCAATAGACACTTGTGAATCTTATCTCAAAGGTATAATGGTCAAAATTCCATCTGTAAGACAATGGGAGAATGAGTTGGTGAACTCGTAGTCTAGTATATACGGATGTACCCGGATCCATGTCTAAGTTAGCCAGGATAAGTTCTTATTTTATTACGACACCTGTTCGTAATAAAACACAAGTCTGATAAAATAGACAACACAATGACAGAAGTATTTGAACTGCTTCGATCAGATCGAAGAGTCGAATACTTAGCTATATAATTCTTGCGTAATTAAAAGAAAATGTGATTTTCTCTCAGGTCAAGTCTCTTAACACATCTGTGTGTTGGAGAGCATGAATCACACTTTGTTAGACATGGTGCGGTGCATGAAAAGTGACTTTGGGTTACAATCCTCCCTCTAGGTTAAGTCCCAAATAGTAATGCCTAGATTCTTGATAAGGTACTACGAGGACCTTATCAATATGATATTCATTAAATCAATCGTTAGGAAGTTACTGGAATACTCGAGCTTCGTGAGACAAATAAGTCGAGTAAAAAATTATAGTTGACGATGGCCTAATAGACTTCCAAGATGCCATTCGGAGTAGTGACTCTTAAGAAATGGCTTGATGCAATCCGAAAAGGGTCCGTGCACGTAAATAAAATATGGACTTTAGTTTACGTGCCCAAGGAAAGTGTTTCCTTTGGCTGCAAGTGAATCTTCGAGGCAGAATATTAGTGCAGATGGAAAATACTGAAATACAAGTCATGCTGGTTGAGAAAAGTTATCATCAGAATTCCTATAAATGGATTGCGATGAAACTTTATCACCAACAGCTGTGTACAGATCTATTCGGATCAGACTCGATGTAAAGGCTCATGATGACCATGAAAACTGGTGTATTCATGTATAGTTTGTTTTCTAAATATGATTTAGAAGAACGAACTTATATGAATCAGCCAGAGAGTTTATAAGGTCAGTGGGATCGAATTAAAAGGTATGCGAGGCATCAAGGAGTCGGAATATATGGTTTGACAAAGTGGTCAAAGAGTTTGACACTTTATCAGAAATGATAATGATTAGTCTAAATGATTAGTAAACTAATTTGGATTACTCTCGATGAGTTGGATGAGATCCATGCAAGATAAATATTATGGATTCCAAGAGACCAAGGAAATTATTTGGATGAGTTCAATTGTGTGGTCTAACATGAACATAGAAACTCCTTAAGTCTAAAACAAAAGACGATTTAGCAGATTCACTCACGAAGGCTCAGCCACATAAAGTCTAGAGAGACGTATGTGTAAATACGGTATGAGATACCGAGATAAATGAGCCTGAGTGCAAGTGAAAGATAGTTGGGAGATAGGTATGCCCTCGAACTCGAGGCAATTTATCTCTATGTAAGTGTTCAAACATCTTGTTCAAAATTACAGTAAATTTTATGGTAAGAATTTATCTAAGTTAATAAAAATGTAGTCGACATTAGAACTTAGGTAAAGTCCTAAGACTTACTGCGGGGTTAAACAAGTATCGAAATGAGGATCTCGATCATGAAGAATTGTTTGACCGTGAGTAGCATAAGTCAGAAATCGTTCGCGGTCATAGATGTTTCGAGAAAAGGATATCGAAACATCGGATAGACCATTGTGTCTTTGTCTTCACCATGGAGTGGTGATAATGATCTCATGGTCGTTCGACTTGGCGAAGTCGGAGACGAGACACATGTGCTCATTGGAGAATGAGTTCAATGAACGACCCAACGAGAGTTATCATATGGTTAATATTGACCAATTTGTCAAAGATAACTCGTAGTGATGATAGACAAGTTGGTCTTTTGACTTGAGATCATTATACGAACCTGTGCGTGAACGGTGTCACTTAGATCACTGATCTAGCCTCGGAAAAGCCCCGTTGAAAGGCCTTTGGGTGGGTGACACTCGAAGCGTGAGAGGAGAGTAATGACCAAGAAATGATTTGTCTCTCCCGTCAATTTGGAGTTGGTTTTGCAGTATTAGTTCGATCTTTAATGAAAACTCTGGCCAGAGTATGTTGGAAGAAGTCCAACATTATTTGACTAAAGATCGATGTAGACTAACCAAGTTCAAGCTATTAGGGTTGACAGTTGACCATACCCTAGGCTTGACTAGACGACATAGTTTTGACGAAGAGACTAAAGCTGTGGTATTCATCACAGACACAGTCAGGGTGGTCCTGACAATACTCATGTCAATGAGTTAACCACATAAGTATGATACCGAAACAGGAAATGAACCTGCTGTTCGTGGTCACTGCCATCTGGGGTTTCGAGCTACACCTGTAGTAAGGTCAGGCTGTAGCGTCTCACACAAAGTGAGACCTTCGTCTAGTAATAGGTAGAAATTAGGGAGAAAATGCATTTGATGCAAGAGACAGATAAACTGCAAAGAGTTTGCAGTTAGCTTCTGGACTCGGTATAAATGATTATAAGTGCAAGTTGGAGATGTTGAGGTATGCATATCCTCGGTTCATTTGTATTTGATGCAAATGGTTTTTGATATTAGATGTGGAAATTTTGCATATAATGCAAATGGAATTAAATGTGTCGTTGTTATAAATCAACTACTGAGGGGAGAGCCCTCAGGTCTATATTTATAGCCAAAGGGGAGAATACACGTGGGCTTATACAGATATGTGCCCAAACACTTAGGATGGCCCAATAACTCATCCAACCCAGTAAATACCCGTTCACAACACTCCCCCTTATCCAGCCATAGTTGTGGACCCTGCTCATGAATACTTCAGGATTCTGAGCCTGTATGGGTCTCACATGGGGTGGATACTTCAGGATCCTGAGTTGGTGAGATTTGCCTCGTTAAAACCTTTGGCTATGGAAAACCCAGTGGGAAAAACCATAGTTAAGGGAAAAGAGTACAAACTCTGCCAAACTCCCCCTGATCTGTACAAGCTCTCAAGCTTTCAGATCTCTTAGGCGTCTCATCCCAATCCTATGTACAAGTTTTCTAAAGGTAGCAGTAGGAAGGGCTTTAGTGAACAAATCTGCCAAATTGTCACATGACTGCACTTGTCTGATGTCGATCTTGCCATCTCTCTGTAGCTCGTGCGTCCAGAAGAATTTTGGTGAAATGTGTTTCGTTCTGTCGCCTTTGATAAAGCCACCTCGTAGCTGAGCTATGCAAGCAGCATTGTCCTCGAACATGGTAGTGGGCTCGAGGTCTCCAGTCTTCAGTCCGGTCGTAGACGAGATGTGGTGGATGACTGAGCGTAGTCATACGCATTCTCTGCTTGCTTCATGGATGGCAATGATCTCCGAGTGATTGGATGAGGTCGCCGTCAAGGTTTGCTTGATGGATCTCCAGGAAATGGCTGTCCCTCCGTAGGAAACACGTACCCAGTCTGTGATTTTGCTTTGTGGGGATCAGACAAGTACCCTGCATCAGCATAACCTGCAAGTGTAGAGGATGTTCCATTTTTGTAGAAGAGTCCCAAATCTGTAGACCCTTGGAGGTAGCGCAGAAGGTGCTTTACCCCGGTCCAGTGGCGCTGTGTAGGCGCTGCACTGTATCTGGCGAGCAAATTTACTGCGAACGCTATATCAGGACGCGTGCAGTTTGCCAGATATAGTAGTGCTCCGATGTCACTCAGATAGGGAACTTCCGGACCAAGTATATCCTCCCCCTCTTCCAGCGACCGGAAGGGGTCTTTATGTGCATCCAGGGATCGTACCACCATAGGTGTACTCAATGGATGGCAATGGTCCATATGGAATCTTTGCAACATTTTCTTCGTATATGTGGTTTGGTGTAATAGGATTCCGTCTTTTTGATGTTCAATCTGTAAGCCAAGGCAGAATTTGGTTTTGCCTAGGTCTTTCATTTCGAATTCTTTTGTTAGGCTTACAGATATCTCAGTGATCTCTTCGGGAGATCCTATAAGATTCAGATCGTCTACGTAGACAGCTATTATCACGAATCCTTTTCCCTTTGTTCTTATGAAGATACAAGGGCAGACTTCATTGTTCGTGAATCCTTGTTGAACAAGGAACTCACTGAGTCTGTTATACCACATTCTTCCTGATTGTTTGCGACCATACAATGATCTTTGTAGCTTAACAGAATAGACGTCCCGAGGTCTATCTTTCAGTTCAGCAGGCATTGAAAAGCCATCAGGAAGTTTCATGTAGATCTCCTTGTCGAGATTACCGTATAGATACGCAGTCACAACATCCATTAGCTGCATATCTAGGCCTTCCTTTGCTGTTAAGCTTATCAAAAATCTAAACGTGATCGCATCCATGACCGGGGAGTATGTTTCGTCATAGTCTATACCCGGTCTTTGGGAAAATCCCTGTGCTACAAGTCTAGCTTTGTAGCGTGCGATCTCATTATTTTCGTTTCTTTTTCTGACGAATACCCATTTGTATCCCACAGGTTTGACACCGGTAGGTGTCTGGACTATTTGCCCAAAGACTTTTCGTTTCTGAAGCGAGTCCAACTCGGCTTCTATTGCCTGATTCCACTTTGGCCAATCATCTCTACGTTTGCATTCAGCAACGGAGTGTGGTTCATAATCATCATCGCTTCCGGCGACGTGAATGGCAATGTGAAACGCGAAGTCATCGTCGACGACTGTACTCTTTCTGTCCAATACCTCCACTGTACGTACATAATTTAGTGATATTTCTGTTTCTCCCGGCAGTTCCTCTGCAGTGGATTCCGGGAGTGGAGAGGGTATGTACACGAGCTCGTTTCTCTGTGGGGGTATCGTCCCAAGGTCTCCGGATATTTTTCTTTTTCTTGGATTTTTATCCTTGGAGCCTGGTGGTCTGCCTCTTTTCTGTTGAGGTGCAGCCACTTCTGCTGCAGGTGGATTGCATCCATCCTTCGGGATGTCAATCCTAGCTGGAGTATTCGCAGCAGGGATGTGTGATCTGACAATCTTCTGGTTGTCAGTGAACGAGTCCGGTAATCTATGGACTGTGTCCTGGATGTGTAAGATCTTCCGGATCTCATCATCACATTGTTTTGTTACCGGATCATAGTGGGTCAAGCTTTTTGTATCCCACGTTAACATTTGCTTTGCACTAGACTTTTCGATGTATAGGCCCATTTTGGGGAAATACGTCTCATCAAAATTGCAGTCTTCAAGGCGTGCCTTGAAAGCGTCCCCCGTTTGGGGTTCTAGGTATCTTATAATGGAGGGTGAGTCAAACCCTACGTAGATACCTAGGCGACGTTGATGACCCATCTTGGTCCTCTGTGGTGGTGCAATGGGGATATAAACTGCGCAGCCGAAGATTCTCAAGTGAGAGATGTTCGGCGGCGTTCCATATGCGAGTTGCATTGGAGATAGACTCTGACCTCCTGAGGGTCTAATTTTTATTAGTGATGCATCGTGCAAAATTGCATGTCCCCATGCATCCACCGGCAACTGGGATTTCATCAGCAATGGTCGTGCGATCCATTGGAGTCTTTTAATTAGCGACTCAGCTAACCCATTCTGGGTGTGAACATGCGGCACCGGATGTTCAATTTCTATTCCCGTTGCCTGGCAATATTCTTGGAATGACTGAGAGGTAAATTCCCCCGCATTATCCAGACGTATTTTCTTTATTTGGTTGTCTGGGAAATGCGCCCGCAACTTTATTATTTGTGCCAAAAGCTTTGGGAAAGCTAAGTTGCGGGTTGAAAGTAGACACACATACGAGTATTTCGAAGATGCATCAATCAGTACCATAAAGTACCGAAAGGGCCCGCTAGGGGGTGGATGGGTCCACATATGTCTCCGTGTATTCTTTCAAGGAAGCTAGGAGACTCAATATCCACTTTAAGTGGTGATGGCCTTGTTATTAATTTACCCTTAAAGCAGGGTACACAAGGGAATTCTCCCTTCTGAAGAATCTTCTGGTTCTTCAGGTTATGCCCATGGGATTGTGCTAGGATGCGGTGCATCATCACAGATCCGGGGTAGCCAAGTCTATCGTGCCAAAGTAAGAATTTGGCCGATGTCGGGCACTTCAGGTGCTCCGTCAGGTTTGCTTCCTCTCTCCGGATTTTTGTATGGTAGAGGCCTGATGAGAGGCTCTCAAAACGTTCAAGTATGGTTTTAACTACATTTTCTTGAGATGTTACATACAGTAATTCATTTTCTTTGACATTTGCTGTTTTCAAGTGGAATCCGTTAAGACGGATATCTTTGAAACTTAGTAAGTTTCTCTTGGAATTCGGAGAGTAAAGTGCATCTTTTATTTTTATTTCTGTTCCATTGGGGAGCAACAAGGTTGCATTCCCAGAACCTTCAATTATGTCCAATGGCCCTGAAATTGTGTTTACAGGGCTCTTATACGGGATAATGCTATGAAAATAGCATTTGTGCTGAAGGATCGTATGTGTTGACGCGCTGTCTACTAAGCAGTCATGAGAGCATTCCATCTAAAAAAGATGAGTAAACATTTGCATTCAGAAAGGCTAAATTTTATTCAACAGAATTTAAGATACATAAAAGCTCTCATAAATTAGAATGTTCATACAATAAGATGCTAAGATAAATGATAACA
Organism: Scilla litardierei; assembly: GCA_030789695.1. Taxonomy (NCBI): domain Eukaryota; kingdom Viridiplantae; phylum Streptophyta; class Magnoliopsida; order Asparagales; family Asparagaceae; genus Scilla; species Scilla litardierei. The sequence goes on from CM061141.1 coordinate 321,290,666, forward strand.
GGCTAATCAAGCAGATTATCTGACTCGAAGTCTTTTGCTGTGAATTTGACTGCATTATTTGCAGCCACCAGGTTTGATTCAACATTCTTTTTCTTGCTTTGTTTGTAAAGCTCCTGGAGATGCACTGGGGTCCTGCACACTCTAGACCAGTGGCCTGTCATGCCACAGCCGTGGCACTGGTCTTCCCAGTCCCTCTTGGGTGGGGGTGCATTGTTTTTCTTGTTATCATTCTTGCGCCAGGTGAACTTGTGCTTCCCTTCATTCTTGCGCTGCTGTGGTGGGCCCTTGGCTCTTTTCTGTTATCCCCCTTTCTGTGGTCTTTCTTTTCTTTTATTATCCCTCTTCTTTTTGAAGGAAGAGGTATGGTGAGCTTCTGGTAGGGGGCAGTGCCGGGAGGGCGCATATTGTGAGTGGCGAGAAGAAGCTCTATGTTTTGCTCGGCCATGAGAAGACATGACAGCAGCTCTGAATACTTGGTGAACTTACGTTCACGGTATTGCTGCATAAGTATCGCATCCTTTTCATGGAAAGACGTATACGTCTTTTTCAGCATGCGATCTTCTGAGACTTTTTCACCACACAACTTCAGGCGTGAGGTGATGCTAAAAAGTGCTGAGTTGTACTCAGCAATGGACTTAAAGTCCTGCAGTCTCAGGTTCTCCCACTCATATCTCGCCCTTGGGAGTATAACATCTCTCTGATGTTTATACCTGTCCTCAAGGGCGGTCCATAGCTCAAGTGGATCTTCGACCGTAAGGTACTCAGCCTTTAAGGTCTTATCCACATGGCGGCGAATATAGATGATGGCTTGCGCCTTCTCTATATCGCTAACATTTTCTTTTTCAGTCACAGCAGTGATGAGGGACTTGGCCCGCAGGTGAAACTTAACATCTAGCTGCCAGCTTAGATAGTTTCTGCCTGATGCATCCAGCACTTCAAAGTCAACGCTTGCAATTTTAGCCATTTATCTAGCAGAGCACAAACATGCATGAATTAATAATCAATCAGAAAAAACATTTTCATGCGGAAGCAATATTTAATGAAAAGCTAAACGTGTGGATCGGCCAATCCCACAAGAAAGAGTCCAAGAGTCCACAGTCCAAATTATACAAATTTGCAGCTTGAATAAAATGAAAATACAACTTTGGAAACCCCGTGGGTCCCATTTAATATCTTCGTCTTCAAGCGTAGCTTCCGACTCCATGGAAGTTGGTCTTCTTTCTTTGACATTTACAAAAATTCCTCACTACAATTTCTCTCAAAAATAAAAGAAAAGTGCGGGAAATAAACTGTGGGACTAAACGGCCGATCCAAAAACCACATTTAGCAATTCATGCAAGAATATTGTGCTCATCAACATTGTCATCCATAGACATCACAGGCAGTTTATTCATATGAGGATAAAACGATATTTAATCACTTAATAATTATTGGACCACTGGGCAACGTCATACACCATTAGGTTAGGTAACTAACGGCAGAGCGGTCGCAGGATCTTCCTAATTATTAAGTTTAAATAAAATGTACAACCACGCAAATAATATCCACATAATTTTGCCAGAGATGTAAAGCATGTAAAAGAAATTATGATGCATAGGTTGTAAAGTAAATGGGTTTAATCAATTAAATTGATTAAGAGCCCAAAATTAACATTTTATTTTGTATGAGGAAAAAGGTTCCCTCATCATCCCAAAATCCCCCCAAAAAATCCCCAAAACGCCCTTGTCTGCCCGATATTTGTCCCGTAATTTACCGTGATTTTTCACTAATATTTTGCCTTTGAATCCCCATTTTAAATTAATCTTTAGGCTAATAAGGTGCCTTTTGAGGCGAGTTTATAGCCCGTTGCCTCCCCCAATTTTTTTTTTCAGATAAACCAGCCTGCGGGCCTGAAGCCCGCAGTCGACCTATGGGCTTCAGGCCCATATGGCATTTTTTTGGAAATCTGTGGGCCTGAAGCCCACAGATCTGCAGTGGGCTTCAGGCCCAAAGATCTGTTTTTTTTGAAAATCTGTGGGCCTGAAGCCTACAGATCTGCTGTGGGCTTCAGGCCCACAGATCTCTCTGTTTTTTTTGGGAATTAGGGTTTTGAAGGGGGGCGCCGCCGCCGCCCCCCCTGAACGGGAGGTGCGACGGAGGCCGCCGCCCCCCGCTGCGGGGGGGAGCGGCGCCCCCCCCCCCCCCCCCCCCCCCCCCCCCCCCCCGCAGAGGGGGGGCGCGGCCAGGGGGCCGCCGCCCCCCGCTGCGGGGGAGCGGCGGGGGCCGCAACCCCCCGCAGAGGGGGGCGCGGCCAGGGGGGCCGCCCCCCCCCCGCAGAGGGGGAAGCGGCCAGGGGGCCGCCGCCCCCCTCTGCGGGGGGGACGGCAGGCGCGGGGGCCGCCGCCCCCCTCTGCGGGGGGGGAGCGGCGGGGGCCGCCCCCCTTGCAGAGGGAGGGGGCGGCCCCCCCAGGGCCCCCCCCCCCCCCCCCCCGCAGAGGGGGAAGCGGCCAGGGGGCCGCCGCCCCTCTCTGCGGGGGGGGGGGGGGGACGGCGGGCGCGGGGGCCGTCGCCCCCCTCTGCGGGGGGGAGCGGCGGGGGCCGCCCCCCTTGCAGAGGGAGGGGGCGGCCTCGGGGGGGCCGCCGCCCCCCTGCAGGGGGGTGCGGCGGCTGCTGCCCCCCCTATGGGGGGGCCGGCGTGGCCGGGGGGGCCGGCGGCGAGGCCGGCGGCGGGGTTGATTTAGGGTTTGATTTTAAGAAAAAAATCCAAAAAACCCTAAAAAAATTGATTTTTGGGATGAAAAGTCCGTCGTTTTCAAGGCGACGATGAATCCCCATGACGATCTTGCGAGATCTAGGGGAGGGGCAATCATACGTATGATTAAAAATATTATTTTTAGAGTTTATACCTCTATATCCGTCCTCCGGATATAGCGACGTTTGCTCGAAGCCCTACGCGGATGACGACGCTTGATTGAGGAAGCCTTGCACCGCGCTCGTGGATCTCCCAACTTCGCCTTCGCAACGAACGGAAAAAATTTTGTGGAAAAGAAAATTTTAGAGGCTCGTGCTGATAACGTGTTATAAATCAACTACTGAGGGGAGAGCCCTTAGGTCTATATTTATAGCCAAAGGGGAGAATACAAGTGGGCTTATACAGATATGGGCCCAAACACTTAGGATGGCCCAATAACTCATCCAACCCAGTAAATACCCGTTCACAACAGTCGTAAAATATTTACGTGCATATTTAATATAATAAACGCGAAGAAAAAGTTACCTGGATGAAGGGAACGTTTCGGTCTAAATGCAGGTTCGAACGGCGTCCAAAACGGACTCCAAACGCACATAATAGAGCCAAAACAATGAAAATGCCCCCTTTTGGGCATTGTGGGCCCGACCCAGACCTGCTAAGCAGGATGGGCGGGCGCCCAGGCCCGCCCATTGTGCGGGCGGGCGCCCAGGCTCGCAGTGCGGGCTGGGGACCGCCCGCAATGTAGGGGGTGCCCAGGCCTGCCATACAGGCGGATGGGCGCACGTGCTTGCTTGCAGGTTGGTAAGCATTGGGCCCACGCGGTGGGCCCCACAGTAAGGGTTTTAACCCAGTTTTGTTTGGCTGCTGCGTTTTTGCGAAAATTTGACTTTGGAGCAACTTTGGAGCTACTATGCCGTAAATGAAGACAAACTCGATACTCGAGCCAAGAAAGCAATCTTCTTGGGCTTTAGCAATGGTGTCAAGGGATATCGACTGTGGTGTCCGACACAAAGGAAGGTGATCTTGCGCAGAGATATAACGTTTGATGAGTCGACATTATTGAACTAGTGGTGGAGATTGAACAGACACAATTGAAGCAGGTCTACAACAACGTGTCTGAGGTTCCACAACGGTCGATCAACGACTCAACCCACGCCAGAGGCTGCAGAAGTTGGTGGTGAAGTTGGTGGTTCAAGCTCAGTAGGTGGAGATAGCTCGTCTCCAAGGGTCGTTCATTCGAAGGATTCCATAGTAATGTTGATGCCGAGGCGTGAGATAAGGAGACCTGCAAGGTACTTGGATATGGTCTCATTCGTCTTTCCCGCAGTATGTACCGATGTTCCCACTTCTTTCAGTGAGGTGGAGCAATCCGAAGACCCGAAGAGGTGGAAAAGTGTAATGGATGAACAGATGGAATCGCTGGAAAATAATGACATATGGGATTTCTTGGAGCTTCTGAAGGGCAAGAAAGCAATTGGGTGTAAGTGTGTCTACATCAAGATGGAAGGGGTTGAGTCAGGAGATGTTCACTACAAAGCTTGTGTAACGCCCCGTTTTCGGGTACCCTTACCTTTCATTATTGGTGCAGACCCTGTAAAGTTCCAATGAAGCCAAAATAGAGCAAACATAGATTTTCATAACAGAATTAATTTTATTCATCCTCCAAAAGAGGGTACCAAAGCATAACAAAAGATAAACAACTAGTCTTTATTTCTAAACGATAAGAAAGTGACTAATCAATAGAAGAACACTCTCCTTACTAATCCTTGACTCAGAAATCAGCACTCTCCACTGGAAATTCCGACTCCTCGAAAGCTAGAGCCTCCTCGTACTCTGGTTCAGTTTCTGTTGAGAAAACATTTGAAAGGATAAAGTAAACGATATTTGTAATAAACAACAATTATAACTTTCATGCAACCCTAGTCCTAAGCAAGCCAACAACACTAAACACTAGACTGAACCTTTCTAACCAATACATTCCAATCTTTTATCATTCTCATAATGTAAAGGAAAGGGCGGGCTGAAGAACAACCTCGGGTTTCATAGGCGAGCTCACCAGTGCCCTACATTTATTGGTCCAAGGTATTCATCCAGGAACCCAATCAAGTCATTTAGTTCTGTCAATGAGCGTAGTCTACGCCACTCTTTCTACTTTAATCATGAGTTCCCAACCCCATGTCATCTTAACTATCTATTTCGATTATTCACTAATTCTATACTTTATAAACTTCGTAGGAAGAAAAGTGCACAAAACTAATATGTCGTTAGAAACAAGTCCAATGTAACGTTATTTCACAAATACTGAATTATTGCACAATTCTAACAACAAGTTTATTTGCTAACTGTAACAAATCCATACCTTAATTTCTACGGCGAAAGAAACTATATTTAATATGTCCTAAAAATAGTTCTAAAGTAATCGATTCATTCAAACATTAAAACTAAGACGAAATTGTTTATGAAATGAAATAATACAACTATAGGATCAGATTCGTATTTTTAGGCATCCGTGATGGGTTTCTAGGGTTTACCAGCCCAAGGGAATTTTCCGTCAATTTCTGGAAGTAGGACGATGGACTAATCTCATTTAAAATCTCACAAATCAGCCAAAATATGCTACCGAGCAATCAGATCTACACATGCATATTAAAAATAGCATATAATGAGCCGAACAGGGAGAAACTGCACCAAAACAGCGAGTAATGAACAAACAGCGGCCATACACCATAAGCCACAAGCCGCAAACATTAACAGGAAGCCAAAACAGCAAACCCACAACCAACCGAGCACCCTGGTAAGGAGGAAAAACCAGGCGGCCAACCCTAGTGCCCAATAGTCCCAAATCAATATGTACGAAGCTGCGGTAAATGTGCCGCCTCGCTCGTAGGATGCCTTTTCTATCATGAGGGAATAAAAATCCCCTTTTTACAACAACGAATCATCATTTCCTATGAACCGAAAATCCTGAAGCACTAGTTCTTTCACAGATTCAAAAGCATGAAGGAGATAATTGAAATTTAAAACAAATAAGGTTAACCGGTTCCGCAGAAAACCCAAGCCGAAAGAATTCCAGAACCAGAGAATAAATCCACGCCTAATCGGAAGCTTAATCGAAGAACTTTAAGAGGGGAAAATCAATTTCGCTTGCCCCATAAACCCTAGCCGAGAATTCATATAAATAGAAGAGAGAGAGAGAGAGAGAGAGAGAGAGAGAGAGATGGAGATCTTATCGGATCAAGTGAATCGAGTTTCCCGAAGAATACGCGGCGTCGTTGGAGGTTAGGGTTTTCGAAACCTTTGGATCTCGTCGCTAATCGCCGAGCGCTGAAGGGAACGAGGGTTCGGTCTGGGCCTTGAGAGAAAAAGGAGCGGAGAAAAGAAATAGTGAGGGAGGGGAGAGAGAGTTAGTGGAGGGGAAAGCTTATTAAATAAGTTGGGCCCGTAAGTGGGCCTGGATTCATTAAAAAAATGAAACGTTACATCCTCCCCCTAACAATAAATTCCGTCCTCGGAATTGGAAGAATCAAGACTTACTCAAAAAGATAGGGGTAGCGCTCCTTCATCTCTACTTCTCGTTCCCAAGTAGCCTCACCTGGTGCATTACGATGCCATAAAATCTTCATCAAATTGACTGTCTTGTTCTTCAGGTTCTTCTGCTGTCGATCGATGGTCTCCACTGGATGCTGCTCGTACGTCAGGTCTGGCCGCACTGAAATCTCTGAATGGTCCACCATGTGCGCTGGATCTTCCACACATTTGCGTAGCTGAGAAATGTGGAACACATTATGCACTCCTTCTAAGGATGGAGGTAGTGCAATCTTGTAAGCCACTTCTCCTACTCGCTCAAGTACATCGAACGGTCCAATGTAGCGTGGGCTAAGCTTCCCTCGTCTGCCGAAACGAATCAGACCCCGATTCGGCGAAATCTTCAAAAATACCTTGTCTCCTGGCTGAAACTCCAAATTTCTTCGTCTCGAATCTGCCCAATGCTTATATCTGTCTTGAGCCAAATTCAGTCTGTCTCTGATTGTCCGTACCACCTCAACGCCTCTACTATCATCTCAGGTCCCATCAATTTTTGATCTCCCACGTCGTCCCAGCTCAAGGGGGACCGGCACTTCCTTCCATATAATGTCGCAAATGGGGCCATCTCGATACTCGCCTGATGACTGTTATTGTATGCAAATTCCACGAGGTGCAGGTGATCTTCCCACGACCCCTTGAAAATATACATGCATGCTCGCAACATGTCCTCAAGGATCTGAATGGTGCGCTCTGACTGCCCATCTGTCTGAGGATGATAGACAGTGCTAAACTTGAGATGAGTGCCAAGATTCTTCTGAAGGCTCTTCCAAAAATGCGATGTGAACCGGGTGACTCTGTCTAAAACTATGCTCACCGGTACTCCGTGTAGCCTTACAACTTTTTCTATATATCTCTTAGCAAGAACCTCCGTAGATCGACCAACTCTGGAAGGGATGAAGTGCGCAGACTTCGTCAGCCGATCCACGATTATCCAAATAGCATCGTTCTGCTTCTTGCTTCGGGGCAAGCCAGTCACAAAATTCATTGTGATATGCTGCCATTTCCACTAAGGAATAGGTAGTGGCTGTAACAATCCTGCAACTCTCTGGTGCTCAGCCTTCACCTGCTGACACACTAAACATTTGGCCACGCTTCGTGCAATGCTCCTCTTCATTCCGTGCCACCAATAGTGCTGCTTGATATCCTGATACATCTTCGTACCGCCCGGATGAACAGAATAGGGCGAACTGTGAGCTTCCTTCAACAACTCCTCTCTAACATCTCCAAAGGGTACACAGAGCCTGGTGCCAAATCTCAAGGATCCATCTGAATGTATCGTGAACTCTGGTCGATGCCATGCCATCACCAACTCTCTGATCTTCTGAAGCTTAGTATCTTCTGCCTGTGCAGCCTTGATCCTGTTTACCAAACTGGACTGTATCTGGAGATCCATCAATGAGGAAGCCAGTCCAGGTAGAATCATGTCAATCTCCAACTCTCGTAACTCATGCTGAAGCCTCCACTGAGTCGTAAGGGTAAGCACTGCTGGAAGTCGACTCAGTGCATCGGGTACAACATTGACCTTTCCTGGGTGGTACTGAATATCAATGTTGTAATATGCCATCAATTCGATCCATCGCCTCTGCCGCAAGTTTAGGTCCTTCTGGTCGAAGATATACTTCAAGCTCTTATGGTCCGTAAAAATCTTCACTCGCTTTCCAAGAAGAAAATGCCTCCAAATCTTCATGCGAAAACGATGGCTGCTAACTCCAAGTCCTGGGTGGGGTAATTCTGCTCATGTTTCTTCAGTCTGTGCCCCACTAGTTGCTTCTATATCTTCATGTTCAGCCCTTCCTGAAAACGCTGAGCTCTGTCCCATGGGTCTGACACCACATTCTTCGCAAACCTATAAAAAGACCACTTATTAGTAAATTACATACATCTATAGGTTAACTGTGTAAGTTATAATACATACTTGCTGAGTCTGTAGACTTCAGCGTTGTACTGTTCCACGTTCATGGAGCCTTGCTTCATGTTCATAAATTGGGCCTGCAGTGTCCTCTTTGCTTCAGGAGAGAAATACAGAGCATTAAACCTCTCCATGAATGTGCTCCATGAAATTGGCTGAATCAAGTGATCCTCTTCTGAATCCCACCATGACATAGCGTCTTCAACCAACTGTAGTCTTGCCATGTCCACCCATGAATCTGGCGCGATCTGTGCTGCTTTCAGCATAGCAGATGTGCGACATAGCCACTCTGCTGCCGCCAGAGGTCCCTCTGTCCTTTTGAAAACTGGTGGACACAGTGATCTGAATTGTTGAACTCCACCTTCCCGTCTGTGCTCAGGCTCCATTTGCTCAGGTTACCTTTGCAAAGCTCTAACCATTTCTCCCAGAGTCTGGTCTGTAATCTGGATCGTCGCTGTAGGTTGCTTAGTGTTGTTGTCCACATTATTCCCATTACCAACGTGATGATTCTCGCCATTCCCATTGTTGACAGTATCATTGAGGTTGTGGTCGACGTTGTTGTCGTCAGCATTCTCATTGTCGACGTAGTCATTTAGATGGTCCTCGGCAACGTAGTTGTAGTCATTGCCATAGTCAACATTCTCCTGAGAAATGTGATTGGCGTTGTTGGGGACGTGGTTCATGGTCCCAGCTCTACGCCCATTACCATGATTTCCCGCCAAGTCCGTAGTCATTTAGATGGTCCTCGGCATCGTAGTTGTAGTCATTGCCATAGTCAACATTCTCCTGAGAAATGTGATTGGCGTCGTTGGGGACGTGGTTCATGGTCCCAGCTCTACGCCCATTACCATGATTTCCCGCCAAGTCTGCATGTGTAATGATTGGATTGCTCCCAGTACTGCGTCGACGATGGTATGCTTTTGACATTCTGTATTCCAAATAAGGAGATCAGTCCAGTTATTCATTTATGAATTTTCCTGTCCTCTTTATACTGTTCACGAGGTGTCTTGCGGGGACCTGCATGGGCCACCAACTTGTAACGCCCCGTTTCCGGGTACCTTTACCTTTCATTATTGGTGCAAGCCCTGCAAAGTTCCAATGAAGCCAACATAGAGCAAACAGAGATTTTTATAACAGAATTAACTTTATTCATCCTCCAAAGAGGGTACCAAAACATAACAAAAGATAAACTACTAGTCTTTATTTCTAAATGATAAGAAAGCAACTAATCAATAGAAGAACACTCTCCTTACTAATCCTTGACTCAGAAATCAGCACTCTCCACTGGAAATTCCGACTCCTCGAAAGCTAGAGCCTCCTCGTACTCTGGTTCAGTTTCTGTTGAGAAAACATTTGAAAGGATAAAGTAAACGATATTTGTAATAAACAACAATTATAACTTTCATGCAAACCTAGTCCTAAGCAAGCCAACAACACTAAACACTAGATTGAACCTTTCTAACCAATACATTCTAATCTTTTATCATTCTCATAATGTAAAGGAAAGGGCGGGCTGAAGAACAACCTCGGGTTTCATAGGCGAGCTCACCAGTGCCCTACATTTATTGGTCCAAGGTATTCATCCAGGAACCCAATCAAGTCATTTAGTTCTGTCAATGAGCGTAGTCTACGCCACTCTTTCTACTTTAATCATGAGTCCCCAACCCCATGTCATCTTAACTATCTATTTCGATTATTCACTAATTCTATACTTTATAAACTTCGTAGGAAGAAAAGTGCACAAAACTAATATGTCGTTAGAAACAAGTCCAATGTAACGTTATTTCACAAATACTGAATTATTGCACAATTCTAACAACAAGTTTATTTGCTAACTGTAACAAATCCATACCTTAATTTCTACGGCGAAAGAAACTATATTTAATATGTCCTAAAAATAGTTCTAAAGTAATCGATTCATTCAAACATTAAAACTAAGACGAAATTGTTTATGAAATGAAATAATACAACTATAGGATCAGATTCGTATTTTTAGGCATCCGTGATGGGTTTCTAGGGTTTACCAGCCCAAGGGAATTTTCCGTCAATTTCTGGAAGTAGGACGATGGACTAATCTCATTTAAAATCTCACAAATCAGCCAAAATATGCTACCGAGCAATCAGATCTACACATGCATATTAAAAATAGCATATAATGAGCCGAACAGGGAGAAACTGCACCAAAACAGCGAGTAATGAACAAACAGCGGCCATACACCATAAGCCACAAGCCGCAAACATTAACAGGAAGCCAAAACAGCAAACCCACAACCAACCGAGCACCCTGGTAAGGAGGAAAAACCAGGCGGCCAACCCTAGTGCCCAATAGTCCCAAATCAATATGTACGAAGCTGCGGCAAAGGTGCCGCCTCGCTCGTAGGATGCCTTTTCTATCATGAGGGAATAAAAATCCCCTTTTTACAACAACGAATCATCATTTCCTATGAACCGAAAATCCTGAAGCACTAGTTCTTTCACAGATTCAAAAGCATGAAGGAGATAGTTGAAATTTAAAACAAATAAGGTTTACCGGTTCCGCAGAAAACCCAAGCCGAAAGAATTCCAGAACCAGAGAATAAATACACGCCTAATCGGAAGCTTAATCGAAGAACTTTAAGAGGGGAAAATCAATTTCGCTTGCCCCATAAACCCTGGCCGAGAATTCATATAAATAGAAGAAGAAGGAGGGGGGAGAGAGATCTTATCAGATCGAGTGAATTGGGTATCCTGAAGAATCCACGGCGTCGTTGGAGGTTAGGGTTTTCGAAACCCTTGGATCTCGTCGCTAATCGCCGCGCGCTGAAGGGAACGAGGGTTCGGTCTGGGCCTTGAGAGAAAAAGGAACGGGGAAAAGAAATAGTGAGGGAGGGGAGAGAGAGAGTTAGTGGATGGGAAAGCTTATTAAATAAGTTGGGCTCGTAAGTGGCCTGAATTCATTAAAAATGAAATGTTACAGCTTGCCTCATAGCAAAGGGCTTCACACAAAGAGAGGGCATTGATTATAATAAGGTCTTCTCTCCTGTGGTGAAGCATTGCTCGATTCGTATCCTGCTGGCATTGGTTGCTTAGTTCGACCTTGAACTGGTACAGCTAGATGTCAAGACGGCGTTCTTGCATGGAGAGCTTGAAGAGGAGATCTATATGGCTCAGCCCGATGGCTATGAGAGTGTTGACTGTCTTGCATGTAGGCTGAAGAAAGCACTCTATAGGTTGAAGCAATCACCGAGGCAATGGTATAAGCATTTCGAACACTTTATGACGGATGATCAATGGTATGTTCGTAGCCCCTATGGTCATTGCGTGTTCTATCGAAAGTTGGTTGACGGATCCTTCATCTATCTTCTGCTTTATGTCGATGATATGCTCATTGCTTCATCGAATAAAGAGAAGATTCAGATAGGGGAGAGCACGGTCTCAAACCGACGGTTTGGGACCTAAACCGAACCAGACCGTATAAGTAGCGGTTTCTCACAGGCCAGACCAAACCAGACCACCAGACCGACGGTTTCCGAGCCGACGAAAACCGCTTGGAGCGGTTTGGTTCGGTTTGGAACCGCGGTTCAGACATATGATGACGGAAGATCCCCTCGTATACCCAATTTTGCTAAATATAGACTTTGTCATTAAAATAATTTCATGACATGGCTACATTTCTGTGCTCCTTATCAAACCAGGGAAAATTAGGCACTGCATCGCTTGCAGGAGTTCTAACTTTGACTGCGATATGTGCGGTTATTAATGTATTTTCATTTTTCTATAGCAGTTAGGGTGCATTCATCACTGGAAGTATCAAAATGGTATTTGATGCTGAATTGCGTTGATCATGTTAATTCAGTGATGTTTCTACAGATAGAAACGTCTCATACGATCTCATTATCAACTAAGCACATCCCATTTTCTTCTCCAGATTAAAGAAGGCTATATGATGTGTTAAGTGTGTTAAGTGCATGGAGAATTAGCGATGCTCAAACGGGAAAAAAACGAATGCAGTCTGAACTCTGAAGAGTGAAGACTGGAGATTGAAGAGGGCAGATATCCAAATAGGGCCGGCACAGCGCCGCTCAGTCTAAAGTCCTTAGACTAGGGTTCCTAGGGACTAGGGTTAAAATCCCAACAGATTTTCAGCACAATATATAATATTTATGAGGAGTCGGTTCAGTTCGGTTTAAGCGGTTTCGACAGGGTGAAACCAGACCAGACCATATAAGTGGTGGTTTCCAACGATTAAGACCAAACCAGACCGATGGAGAGCGGTTCGGTTCGGTTTTTGGCTCGGTCTGGTTCGGTCCGGTTCGGTTCGGGCGGTTTGAGCAAACCGTGCTCACCCCTAGATTCAGAGATTGAAGTCGCAATTGAGTTGTGCATTTGAGATGAAGGATCTGGGCGAGGCACGAAGGATTCTTGGGATGGAGATCACAAGAGATTGAAGTGGATGTATTGTTCATCTTTCACAAAGTCGCTATTTGAAGTCTGTTATACAGAGATTTGGCTGTGAGAAGATGAAGTCCGTATCTACTCCACTTGCACCTCACTTCAAGCTCAGTGACAAGTATTGTCCGAAGAACGAAGAAGAGAAGAAGCTCATGGAGAGGGTACTGTATGCCAATGCTATAGGGGCCTTGATGTATGCAATGGTATGTACTAGATTCGATCTATCACATGCAGTCAGCATGTTAAGTAGATACATGCACAACCCGATGAAGGAGCGCTGGCAAGCAGTGCAGTGGATCTTGTGTTACATCAATGGCACAGTTGACGTCGGACTGACCTATATCCGAAGTGTTTATGGTCCGCACACTGTCAGTTATGTCGATTTCGACTATGCATGCGACTTGGATGGGAGGCGATCAATGACATGCTACGTCTTCCCCCCGTCTGGCGCTCTAATATGTTGGCGGAGTATCCTTCAGTCTACGGTGGCCCTGTCTACTACGGAGGCAGAGTATATGACAGACTGAAGTTGTGAAAGAGGCGATATGGCTGATGAGCTTGTTGGGTGATCTGGGAGTCTACCAAGAGCAGTACGATGCCCATTGTGATAGCCAGAGTGCAGTGTACTTGGCTAAGAATCAGGTCTTCCATGCCCGCACCAAGCATATCGATGTGATATTCCACTTTGTCAGGGACTATGTAGAAGAAGAAGACGACGACATCAACTTGCTGAAGATCAGAACAGAGGACAACCCGACAGACATGCTGACGAAAGTTGTATCGGGAGTCAAGTTCAAGTATTGTTTGGACTTGCTCAATGTGGTTCCTCGATGAAGTTGACATCGGCCCCAGGAGCGGCATCGTGACTCAAAAGAGTCAGTCGGTCCCAGGCGGGGACATTCGTAGCTCGGTGGAGCATTCGGTCCTTCGGGACATTTGGCTCTTCGGAGCAAAAAGGCGAGGAAACACCAGTTGATGCTATACCAAAGTGATGCAATGAGGGTCATTCGATGGTCGAAGGCTCGAATCTCGTTAAGGTGGATATTTGTGGAAGTTGGCTCGATTCGGTGCTGAAGGAGCATTGGTCGTATAGACGAGTTATCTTGTGCAGAGATAACACGACTGAGAGTTCGACATATCTGACTCTGCACAAGTCAGACATGAGGTTGTTGAGCATTTGGTCTTCTACAACACAGTTGGTCAATCGGTTGTCAGCTTGGGTCTAATGGTCGATCGTTAGACATTGGGTCGTTCGGTCGTAACTCGGTTGAAGTCTGTGTTTGGTTGAACGGTCGTATGGTGGCTCGTTGGTCGATAGCTTGTACGCTTGGCTCGACACTTTGGTCATTCAATACAGAAAGAAGATCTTCGATCGAAGGGAGCCCATTCGGATGCGGCCCACTAGGATGCAACAGAGGCCCACTAAGGTGTGGCGCATTAATGGCGTATAGTTGTGATTTGATAGGATGTCGTTAAAGTCAGATCCGTATCTTTTGGAATTCCTAGACAATGATGACACATATTATAACCTAGGGTTATAAATAGGGGGTTTTAGGTTAGGGTTTCGGTTGGAACATTATGGAACACATTGAGAGAATTTGGGCCGCCATTGTGGGAGCCAACTTTAAGAGATTGTATTTTGAGCTTTTAGAAAGATCTTATGTTTTTTCTTTGTTTGTGAAGAAGAAGATTTGTTTTATTCTCTCCTTTCGTAATAAAGCTTATTGGTGTTCCTCCTTGGCCGGTCCACGGCCTAAAAGAAATTCTCATAGTGCTCTATTGGTTGTGATTGCTCGTCCTAGTTCCGGGGTTCTTCGACGATTTGAGTTTTCGCGACGCAGCACAACAGCAAACTATGCAGTGCATGCGATGCAGGATGTGGTGGGATTTAAGGATTTGATGTATAATTTTAGGGGTTTGATGGATGATTTGAGGAAGAAGGGGATAGCTTAGGGTTCTTGGCTTCGCACCAAGGATTCCAAGGCTTCGTACCAAGGAAGTGTGGCCTTTTACAGGTGGGGGAACCTTTCAAAGGTTTTGAAGAAATTTCTTCATTCATTGATTGCCTTCAAAGATACAACTCTATAGCCTTATATAGGCTTACAACCCAACACTTCTCCTAACCCATTCGATGCGGGACTAAACTCATCCAAAAGACTTAGACTCCTAAAAATGTAAAATGAACTAAAAACTAAAAATATAAATACAATCCTGATTGTATGCCTATTATTCTTTCCTGTTTGAGAACTTCACCTCCGGGTGAAGGTAGGCAGAAGTAACACAGGTGGGCCGAAATTAGTAATCCTATGCAGTTGGAAAAGACACGTTCACGAATTCTGAAGTATAGCAGGATACAAACTTATCGATGAACGTTTTCTAATAATTTCTCCCAATTCACGAAAGATAAAAAACATTCAACACCTGTTTGTTGGTCAGTGTACGAGGATCTGGGATAACAAACTCTATAAGCTGTTGGATGATCGCTCCGGGATGTGACCCAAAGAACGGTTGTAGTTTTACCGCAAGTGCACGGTGTAGCAGCGAGCGGGTTATCGAACACGAGGAGGTGGTGTTGGTTCCAATCTATCCTAGGTTGGTTTGACTACAAATGTTTTATTGGTGGAGATGGCTATGGTATGATATAATGGAAATGGTGGTGGATGTCGGTGTCGATGATAAAGAAATCGGTCAAATATCGATTCAAATACAATATAATAAAAGAGGGAATTTGCCTTGCGGCGATCCTGTCACAATCGTCGGGCAAAGTATGTGGATGTAAAATCAAATAAAGACGTCTAGGGCTAGGGAATCCCCACTACGGACCGTCATGCATCATTGTGAATAGTGAATCTCAATATTACTAGACTTACGTTGAGGTGAACTAGTCGCAACTTAATGTAGAACCAAGCTCACGCTCTCGCGCTATTGCCGGTCTATAGCAAACCTAGGTTATGGCCCAATCTCTTGCAAACCCTAACCTAAGCCACTAGCATGAGGATCGACATCATCGTTCAATCGCCCCTCGAGCCCACTCTCGTGCAAACTCGAGTTACGATCTAGGTTGTGATAGTTCGTATTCGTCCAATCTCTTGCAAACGAATATGTGTATAGATTTACAATTAAAAATCCTAGCTTTGGTCCAATCTCTTGCAAACCAAATCTAGAGAAACCCAATTGTAAACCTAAATCGAATATCTAGGCCTTCCCATCGATTAGAATCCAATCTCTTGCAAATCCCAAATCGATGGAAATCCCTAGCTATCCGTAATAAATCAATCACAACCTAACCTCCTAGCAATTCTAGTAATTTAGAGTTCATTCTTCACAAATATGAAATTAGATCCATAGGGTTCATCCCCGAACCCTAGAACATCAAATCTACTCAAGCATAGCAATAAGGATATAAGAATCAATAAAAACCATTGCTTGCATATAAAAAGATAGAAAATCAAAGATTCAAATAATAAGAATAGAAATACTTAGCTTAGATGAAGAATTCCAATCCAAATACAAGCTTTTTGATCCAAGAGGGGGCCTAGAGCATGGCCTAACCTCTAAAATAATCCTCCTAAAACATCTTTTGGGAACCCCCTCTAATGGTGGCTACAAACCCCTTAAATACTCCCCCAAAAACCCTAGCAAGAAACCCTAGAAAACCCCTCAAATTCGTGCCCAAAAACAGCCCAAACCGCAACTTAAAATCTGGGCCCGGGCCGCACTCGGCCGAGTGGAACATGTGACTCGGCCGAGTGGAAATTCCTGCACTGCAGCGTCAACTTGCAGAAATTCCCCAGATTTCATCCGACCTCCGATTTACGCGTTCTTGGCGGCGTTGGAATCGTCATGAAGTCTACTATCCATAAAAAATATGAGAAAAATAATTTGATGGCTGGAATGATAGCAGATTTGAAAAGAGTAGGAGGATGTCTGAAAATCTGGGCGCCGTGTGTCCTCGGCATCACTCGGTCGAGTGGCAAATGTCACTCGGCCGAGGGGCATTTGGTACTCGGGCGGACGGCTTTCATCACTCGGCCGAGTCGGGCTTCTGGGGCAGACTGACGGATTACAGTAAGTTGGACATTTTGGCTTGCCGTCGTCTGGGTGCCACTCGGACGGACGGAGTATCCTCACTCGGCCGAGTCGGCGTGCAATGCTCGGCCGAGTGCACGCCGATACATCTCTGTTGCGTGTCCGATCTGGCCGGCCGAGCGGGGTCTCAATGCTCGGCCGAGTGACTCCTTCACTCGGCCGAGTGGCATGCTGAAAATGCCCAATCTTCACCATTTCGCTCCCCCGTCGCTCCTACGACGTTCTTTCTTCTTCCACTCCTCTTCCATTGCAGAATAACCCTCAAAAGGGCCATGGTTGACACTCCGGAGTGGGTGCAAATCCTCTCGATCTCACAATCGATCCAAATCGCTCCATATTTCCTGAAATACGACAAAAACAAGAAATAGTGAAAAGTATCGCAATATTGTCGAATAATCGTGAAAAGCGTGATATGGGCGATCAAAACGGTATGCAAATATGCAGAAAAAAGGTGTAAAATATGGAGTGATCAAAATCCCCCAAGCTTACCTCTTACTCGTCCTCGAGGAAGATAAGTAAAGAGACGAACTCGGGAGATTAAAAATAAGGGAAATGAAATAAAAGAATACGAAGTGGAAGGGGTCGCTAGATTCTTCTCTCAGATCTCAAGCCATAAGCTACACATCACGATAACTTGGAAAATACAAATCACATGCTATAAGGATTTCATATCTTACATAAACATGGTACTTGCAAGCTTTTAAGAACAACAAAAGGGATTCCCTAAATTCATACAATCAATTCATATCCACATCACGCATTTCATAGAATTTAATATACAAATGTTGGCGATGCACTTTTCAATCAAAAGTTATAAATGAAGCATATAAGATACACACCAAGCATGCAATAGAGAATAGAATAAATCATGGCATTCACATATTTTTATTGATTCATAAGAAATCTCCACAACTAAAGTAATTCGCCAAGTCCCAGTATTATCAAACTTCCCCATTCGTGCACCTCTCCACTCTAATGTCGTACTCACTCATATGGTCAAATGAGTTCACCCCCCCAAGCTTAGCTTGAGGCATCGCATCTAAAGGAATATGATAGTGGAAAGTGGGATTTTTGCCTTGGTTTTCCCAAGTATTTTGTGGCTCCAATAATGAGATAGAGAAACATTTTTTTTCTTCTTTTTTTTCTTTTTGAACTTTTTTGTTTCTCACTTTTCTTTTTGGATTTTTGTAGGAGCTATTTGATTTGTATTTTTGGTTTTTGGCCCCTTTTTGGCTTTTTGGACTTTTTGGAGCTAACTTTTTCTTTTGTGGGGATTTTTGGGAAATAGATACGATATAAGTAGCTTTAGGAGGTGAACTCAAGTGACATGTAGAGAATAAAAAGATATATGTGGAGAAAGAAATAATGTAACACTCAGTTCACTCTAAGATGTGCACGAACGGTTCAATAAGATAATACTTCAACTAAAACTAATATGTAAGCATGGATATTCTCAATCATTTCAATAAATAGTGAAGTCAAGCATTAAAGTTTACAACCATATCAGACATGCAACAGAAGGTGAATAAGACAATAAAACTGATGCTTCAGATATACTAATGATGCGTGAATCTTGGTGCATTTCCAACAAAAGCATACCAAACACTAATCCATACATTCAGCTTCGATTAATATCATGCATTCATGTAGATGAATCATCAGAAGAAATATATTTGCAAGCACATGTGAATAGCAAGACTATGGAATACTCTAAGTAGCATGACAAGGAATAATAAGCATCGTGATGGGTGCTAAAGCAATAAGAGATATCATCATAAGGAATGCATCTAGCAAAAGAAGAGAAAGGAAAATAAAGAAATAAGAAAAAATAAAAGAGAGGAAAGAAAATAAAAACAAGCACACAACATGATGCATGAACACACATAAAAGGAAAATAAGATGGAAAAAATCAAAAAGATGATGCAAAAATTTGAAATTTTTTTGAAAAATTCTAAAAAAACCTAAAAATAAAGTAAAAGTGCAACTAGATGGCATGGAAATGCACTCCCCCAAGCTTAAACTTCACATTGTCCTCAATGTGATCATAAAAGGAAAAATATGAGCAACAACGATAAATATGAGGGAGGTGAATGAAAAATGATGACATGAATGACATGAGATCCTAATGCAACTACATGCACATACAATGATGCGTGAGAGCGCCTTCCCCCAAGCTTATACCAAACAATCCTATTCAAGTGACTCAATCAAAAATGTCATGGCTTTGCAAAGCGTGATCAAGTCAAATGAATAAGAAAGTGAGTATTCACTTGAAAGAAAAGCTCGATGGTGGTGAGCAAAAGGATGTGGCGTATCAAAATATGGAGAGGGGAATTAATATATATAATGGGTTTGGGGTGTAAAAGATTTTTGTTGCCATCATATGAGGTGATATTTATTCAAGCAAATCTATACGGTCCTCTCGCTGTCGAGAGAATTCGGGTTTATTGAAAGCATAAAAATTTCTACACTACTGGATTGATATCACCTATAGCAAAAGGCGGATCCAGTATCTTTGCTGGTGCAGGCAACTGCTCCAACTTCTCTTTCCGTGGCTCCGCCAGGCGCGAATGTCCACGGACTCCAACGAACTCCAGCAATGCATCCTCCAGCATTCCCACAAGGACTCCACCTGTACCCTGCAGAGAATAGGATGCATCAGTTCGCTGCAAAAAATTCACCCTCATAATAAAAGTATCCCAAAGAGGATCGTCTATAGAAATGTATGGAATAAATAATGGTGGACGATACTTCCCTGGAAATAATCCAATATCCTCACGTGCCGTGATAGCTGTCTCCACGGTGTCTTCTCTATGCTGCTCAGGTAAATCTAGATCATAGGTGTGGACCTCATCGAGATGCTCCTCATCATCGTCAGACTCATCCCAGTGCACCTCTTGATCATATTCATATGCGTCCATGGGTGCTAACTCCTTGCTCTCCTCCTCATATACGTCCCATCGTACCTCTTGATCGTATGTACATGAGTCCTGCAAAAGGCACGATGAATCATAAAAAACATCATACACGGGAGGGAAATCAAAGATAAAGGGCGAGGGAGTAAAGAGATCTCCCTGAAGGGGAGCCATAAGCTCTGTGGGGTAGTCCTCTGCGTCAGTGGGAGGATGAGGTGGCTGCGGAAGATCTGATGGAGGAGGATAGTGCTCGGGATCCTCACGAATGGCTATGTCCTCGTCCCGATGCATGACCTCCTCGGTGATAAGCTCTGGCTCTGTGTGTAAGGCCTCCTCAAAAGCATGCTCTGGCTCGATAGTGTGCTCATTTGCCTTCTCATCAACTATCAATGTAGGCTCTCCCTGGGATGGTGATGCTGGCTGCTCATGTGTGTCAGCTTGTGGGGATGTATCATGTGGAGGGGAATGCCCGCAAGAAATCCGAAAATATAGTCTATCCCCCTCAAGTCTGACATGGATGTCCTCCTCAATTGTTCCTGCAGCTGAAACACGGTTCATAACAAAATCTGCAAATCGTAGCTCAAATGCATCACCTGCCGTAATGCTCTCTGAACCGGTGAACCTCACTGACTCCAAGAGACCCTCCAATAATCTCTGAAATGCGTGCTCCTCTGGCTGCGCATATGACTCAGTTTCTGCTTCCTTCACTGCCTCTTCGTCCATCCACTCTTCATATGCAATAGATGTATCGTAGGAAGTGGGATCGACGACGGCACATTCTGGCTCTGGTAGTAAGTCTGGCGATGCTTCTTGCCCATAAAATGAAGAAGCAGAACTGATATCTTTGGAAATCCCTTCAGCCTTAAGCATGAGCATATTCATTTCAAGTTGCCTCTTCACCCGTTCCAATAGAAGGTTACCCTTTTCAAGCCCGGCTTGCACTTCAACCTGGTGTGCATGCATCTCATCAAAAAAGATCCTTTGTCTCTCATCAAGCTCGGGCCAGTGCACCTCCTCAAAAAGGTATTCGCCCATCTGAGCACTCTGATCAAAATAGTATTCTCCCATCTGAGCACTCTGATCATAATAGTATTCTCCCATCTGAGCACTCTGATCATAATAGTAATCTCCCGTCTGAGCATTCTGATCAAAATCTGTGGTCCACGTAGTATAATCCATAGCACCTGATCAACAAAGATAAATACCTGGAGAAAAGATATCAGTGGCACAAAAGAATATAGAAATGATAATAATGGTGGCAGGGGTGAAAATTTCCTTTTTATTTATTTATTTTTTTCGTAGTCTAATCAACCTAATTGTGACAAATTGGCACCAACGGAAACACCTCCCCGACAACGGCGCCAAAAACTTGATCGCTCCGGGATGTGACCCAAAGAACGGTTGTAGTTTTACCGCAAGTGCACGGTGTAGCAGCGAGCGGGTTATCGAACACGAGGAGGTGGTGTTGGTTCCAATCTATCCTAGGTTGGTTTGACTACAAATGTTTTATTGGTGGAGATGGCTATGGTATGATATAATGGAAATGGTGGTGGATGTCGGTGTCGATGATAAAGAAATCGGTCAAATATCGATTCAAATACAATATAATAAAAGAGGGAATTTGCCTTGCGGCGATCCTGTCACAATCGTCGGGCAAAGTATGTGGATGTAAAATCAAATAAAGACGTCTAGGGCTAGGGAATCCCCACTACGGACCGTCATGCATCATTATGAATAGTGAATCTCAATATTACTAGACTTACGTTGAGGTGAACTAGTCGCAACTTAATGTAGAACCAAGCTCACGCTCTCGCGCTATTGCCGGTCTATAGCAAACCTAGGTTATGGCCCAATCTCTTGCAAACCCTAACCTAAGCCACTAGCATGAGGATCGACATCATCGTTCAATCGCCCCTCGAGCCCACTCTCGTGCAAACTCGAGTTACGATCTAGGTTGTGATAGTTCGTATTCGTCCAATCTCTTGCAAACGAATATGTGTATAGATTTACAATTAAAAATCCTAGCTTTGGTCCAATCTCTTGCAAACCAAATCTAGAGAAACCCAATTGTAAACCTAAATCGAATATCTAGGCCTTCCCATCGATTAGAATCCAATCTCTTGCAAATCCCAAATCGATGGAAATCCCTAGCTATCCGTAATAAATCAATCACAACCTAACCTCCTAGCAATTCTAGTAATTTAGAGTTCATTCTTCACAAATATGAAATTAGATCCATAGGGTTCATCCCCGAACCCTAGAACATCAAATCTACTCAAGCATAGCAATAAGGATATAAGAATCAATAAAAACCATTGCTTGCATATAAAAAGATAGAAAATCAAAGATTCAAATAATAAAAATAGAAATACTTAGCTTAGATGAAGAATTCCAATCCAAATACAAGCTTTTTGATCCAAGAGGGGGCCTAGGGCATGGCCTAACCTCTAAAATAATCCTCCTAAAACATCTTTTGGGAACCCCCTCTAATGGTGGCTACAAACCCCTTAAATACTCCCCCAAAAACCCTAGCAAGAAACCCTAGAAAACCCCTCAAATTCGTGCCCAAAAACAGCCCAAACCGCAACTTAAAATCTGGGCCCGGGCCGCACTCGGCCGAGTGGAACATGTGACTCGGCCGAGTGGAAATTCCTGCACTGCAGCGTCAACTTGCAGAAATTCCCCAGATTTCATCCGACCTCCGATTTACGCGTTCTTGGCGGCGTTGGAATCGTCATGAAGTCTACTATCCATAAAAAATATGAGAAAAATAATTTGATGGCTGGAATGATAGCAGATTTGAAAAGAGTAGGAGGATGTCTGAAAATCTGGGCGCCGTGTGTCCTCGGCATCACTCGGTCGAGTGGCAAATGTCACTCGGCCGAGGGGCATTTGGTACTCGGGCGGACGGCTTTCATCACTCGGCCGAGTCGGGCTTCTGGGGCAGACTGACGGATTACAGTAAGTTGGACATTTTGGCTTGCCGTCGTCTGGGTGCCACTCGGACGGACGGAGTATCCTCACTCGGCCGAGTCGGCGTGCGATGCTCGGCCGAGTGCACGCCGATACATCTCTGTTGCGTGTCCGATCTGGCCGGCCGAGCGGGGTCTCAATGCTCGGCCGAGTGACTCCTTCACTCGGCCGAGTGGCATGCTGAAAATGCCCAATCTTCACCATTTCGCTCCCCCGTCGCTCCTACGACGTTCTTTCTTCTTCCACTCCTCTTCCATTGCAGAATAACCCTCAAAAGGGCCATGGTTGACACTCCGGAGTGGGTGCAAATCCTCTCGATCTCACAATCGATCCAAATCGCTCCATATTTCCTGAAATACGACAAAAACAAGAAATAGTGAAAAGTATCGCAATATTGTCGAATAATCGTGAAAAGCGTGATATGGGCGATCAAAACGGTATGCAAATATGCAGAAAAAAGGTGTAAAATATGGAGTGATCATTGGATCATGTGGATGGTAAACAACACTAGAAGGATGGTTGAATATTGGTGTATGAACAAAATTTTTTTCGCAAATCATCACAAAGAATAACTTCCCTTCCAATGTTGCCTAAGGAACCAAGTAGAGTGATTTATGCTTGGTCCTTAATCAACACGGTGAGATGATATACCAACAATGAAGATCAAAAGAGTAACAAAAATGCATCTCATAGCGGAATGAAAAATAAACTTGTGATAACAAAGTTAATGAGCAAGAATAAATTAACAAGTGATTGCAAACGACATATACTTAAACAATAAACACGTTAGCATAAAGTAACTGACAAGAGACAAGCACATAAAATTCAAACAGAGACAAGAGAATTTATCATGGTCCCCCACCTGGGTAAATCCAGTCCTCGACCGTCACAGATAGAAATTAAATCCATTATTGCCTTAGCAATACAATTACATAGCTTCACTTGCTAGGATTGCTGTTAGACCCACGGCCTGAGGGGGGTTCCCGAGCCGGTGCCTAAGCCACACGCGCAAGAGGGGGAGGCCGACTTAAGGGGCCTTTTGGTCTTTTTCTTATTTTCAGTGTTAGGAGCGGATTTTTCTTATTTAAACTAGGGCTAGTCGTCTTTTATGGGCATGCTTGATGATTGATAATTCTCTTGAGCATCCTTAGGTAGATCTAGATTAAAGAGTGCGGACGTCCTCTCATCGGCGTCTTGGAAGGAGGATATACCTTTCTTGTATCCAATTATCTTCATTTATTCCAATTAATATCATTCTAATTTCAGATTTGCGTGGATCCTATCAATTTGGTATCAGAGCATGTGACGATCCATGGCGGCGCCGACGACAAGATCGAAGAACCGAATCGACACTTTGGAGGAAAGATTCACGGGAGAAATTGATGGTGTTAAAAAATCACATGAAGAGGCGATGAAGGCGATGAAGGCGTTGGCGGATTCCATCAACCTATTGGCGGCTAATCAATCCACGCAAGGAAAACAATTGACGAAGCTTCTCTCTCAAGGGTCGGCGAGCAACCACGGCGAAGGAAACCCTAAAGCGACGTCAAAGGCGACACCTTTGGAGAAGGGAAAGAAGAAAGATGAGATTTTTGACCCGGATCGTCCCTTTGAGGAAGAGGAAATTGAAGAAAATGAAGGCAGGGAGCCGGAAGGGGTCGATTATCGCGAGGAGGTGCAGCGAAGGGCGGTGGAATTCCAGAGGGGGGCGGCGGCCCTAGCCGCCCATTTCAGACGTCGAACCCTAGCGCGGAGGGGCAGCCGAACCCCCAATCAAACTTGGGGGACATCTGCCACGGCAATGGGGCGGGGGGACTGCCCTCGCCTCCAGAGAGGCTCGGCAGGGCTGGCCGAGCCCTGCCGGCCATCGACAGGGTCTGCCGACCCTGCTGGAGCACCGACAGGGCCTGCCGACCCTGCCGGAGCACCGACAGGGCCTGCCGACCCTGCCGGAGCACCGACAGGGCCCGCCGACCCTACCGGAAGGTCGACGGGGCCCTCCGACCCTGCCGGAAGGTCGGTAGGGCCCGCCGACCCTGCCGGACCCCGGCAGGGCCTGCCAACCCTCCGGCAGCCCCGGAGGGTTCCGCCGGAGGGCGGCTATGCCCAGAAGACCCCCTGGCAGCCGTCAGGGGGGAGACACACGCGGACAGGGCCCTGAGGGAGATTTCGGGCCTTTGGGGCAGCGGCCAGCGGTGGAGGACCAGTATTACGACGACGGAAGGGGTAGAGACTATTATTACGACGGTGGAGTAGGCTACGAGGCTGATTTTGGCGATGATGCAGGTTGGGATGACTTCGATGGCAGGCGTGGAGGTCACCGAGGGGACTATGGGAACCGCAGAGGAGTACCACCTAGACAGTACGAGACCCAGGATGAGAGGCGACAACACTATCGCTTGCAGCACTGTACTGAGGGGAGGCCCGATCAGGGGCACTTTGGGGGAGAGTGTAGGGTGAGGAAGTTGGAGATGCCTCTGTTCAGGGGAGAGGATCAACATGCCTGGCTGTTCACTGCGGAGAGGTACTTTGCGGCACATCGCATGACGGATGCTTAGAAATTGGAGGCAGTCGCTATCTGCATGGAGGGGAGGACCTTGGGGTGGTACCAGTGGAAGGAGAGCAGGCAACAGATTCGATGCTGGGAGGAGTTGAAGGACCTCATTCTGGAGAAGTTCAAGGATTTCCGCCTGGAAAACCTCCACGAGCAGCTTTACGCCCTCAGGCAGGAGGGACCGGTGAGGGAATACATCGAGAGGTTCGAGATTTTGGCGGGACGAGTACACGGCGTCTCCGACGAGTCACTGGAGGGCACCTTCTTGAAGGGGATGAGGCCCAGTCTTCAAGCCGCCTTGCCACCCTACAAGCCTCGGGGGCTTTCAGAGGTCATCGAGATGGCGCAGATAGTAGAGGACTCCCGGACTGAGGATAGGAGAGGCGAGAGCAGCTACAGTGGGTAGATACAGCGGTGCAACTCGTCTGGAGTAGGCGGAGTGGGGGTCACTACTGAGGCAGATCAGATGGGGTTTGAGAAGACGTGGGAGCAGAACAACCCACCACCGGCTGGGGGCCAATTCCAAAGGATGTCCAATGCAGAGATGAGGGAGAAGAGGCAAAAAGAGCTCTGTTTCAGATGCGACGAGCGCTTCACTTTCGGACCCCACTGTGCGCATCGCAAGCTGCAAGTGTTGATCGCAGATGCAGACGATGATGATGATGTGGAGGACGAAGGGATCGGAGGTGATGACGACTCCCCCTCGGAGTAGCACCACCAGTGATGTCAAGCACCACCTTGAGGACAAGGTGGATTTTCAGGGGCGGAGTAGTGTTAGACCCACGGCCTGAGGGGGGTCCCGAGCCGGTGCCCAAGCCACGCGCGCAAGAGGGGGAGGCCGACTTAAGGGGCCTTTTGGTCTTTTTCTTATTTTCAGTGTTAGGAGAGGATTTTTCTTATTTAAACTAGGGCTAGCCGTCTTTTATGGGCATGCTTGATGATTGATAATTCTCTTGAGCATACTTAGGTAGATCTAGATTAAAGAGTGCGGAGTCCTCTCATCGGCGTCTTGGAAGGAGGATACACCTTTCTTGTATCCAATTATCTTCATTTATTCCAATTAATATCATTCTAATTTCAGGTTTGCGTGGATCCTATCAATTTGACCTAGCTTCACCACTAGGATTTCCAACCACATAGTCTCAACTGGGATTTACAACAATATTACCTAGCATTAGCTAGGATTTCCAATACCTGTATCTCCAAGGGACTCAAAGTAAGATCAGATCCAATACACCGCAATGAATTAGTGGAGATTGGTTTTTACACCCAATAATTCTATAGACAAGAAGAATGTGCAATTGTGCTCTATGTGGCTAAAGAATAATAAATCTTCTTTGATCACACAAAGAATATTAGTTGATTCAATGTGATCAAGAAACTTGTTTGCTTTAAAATCCTTTTAAGAATATTCAAAAATGAAGTAAGAATGATTTGAAAAACAACTTGTAATAGCCAAATAAAATGATCTTAAAACAAGATAGAAAAATAAGCACAAGAATAAGATTCGAATTTAAAAACTATTGGCTATGAAGAACTTGAGAGCAATGAAAATTAGAGAGCTTGAATGATTGAGAGAATTACGAATTTTGCTCAAGCATAATTGGTATTGAAAATGGTCTCAATGGCTCTCTATTTTTAGGGCTAAAATGAATTCAAAAAATTTCAAAAACGTTTGACTTTTGCCCCAAAACGGCTACAAAACAGATTCAATGAATCTGTCATGCCCTAGTTTGCACTATACATGTATTCTACTGAAACACGTGGTATTTCTACCTGCGATGCATACGTGGGCAAGAAATAAGTGTATAAATCGATGTATGTGATGTACTGCAAGGGGAATTAGGCCGTAATGCGTGACTAGGGGAAGAGAATGCGAGGGTGAAAGCATGAGAAGTTCAAATGACGTCATGTGTGCAAAAAGACAGGAGTGTGTTAGACGCGCGTGTGTGAAGCAGGTATGCTCGTGTGGATGTGCATGGATGTGTGTGGGAAGATCCATGCAAGTGTGAAAAGGGTTAGGGGTCAATGGCAACTCCCGTAAATTTTTAGAAAGGCCAAGGGCAAAATGGTCTTTTTGACTAAATTTGCTGTGCGTACATACTTAAGTGGTCGGTGTATAAAGTAATGACAAACTTGTAAATGCTTGGAACATGTGAGGGTATGTTGGTCATTTCCACATGGAATATTCCCTTGGAATATTCCTTTCTTGGAGGATAAGAAAAGAATAAGAAAAGGAAGGAAAAAGAGAGAAAAACCTAGAATCTTCTCTCTTTCTCTCATTCTTTCTTTCCCTTTCTCATTTCCCCTCTCTCTCCCTCACCATGGCCAGCCTCCCCATCATCATGGCCGAAATTATCGTGTTGCTTTGTTACGAATGATGCCCGCCAGGTGTTCGATGAAATGCCTGAATGAAGGCAAATGCTTGAAATGTGAGAAATGCTTAATCGTGTAGATATGAATTGAAATTTGACATGAACTTGTAATGTTGGGAGCATGTCATGCATGGTACTATATGTGATGTGATGATGGGTTGGTATAAATACAATGGAGGGCATGACACTTCGGTGTATGACCCATGTGATATGAATATGAAGTGTGATGCCATGCAACATGACTTCTTCATTACTAAAATGATGAAATGAAACTCTTGAATGTCCCAATCCTCTCTAATGAGGGTGAGTTAGTAAATCCCGGGTTTTAGGTGGGATTTGAGTAAATTGTGGATATAAGGCCTGGACTGAGAAGTTGGGGGAAATGATTATGTGATATGTGATATTTACACCCACTCGCCTTGCCGGGAGTGGAGGGGATATACGGAGGTTGTGTTATTATGTGGAGCGCCTCACTCCTGCCAGGGACGGGGGAGCTGAGAGGCCCGGCGTACAGTGCCCGTGTCCACTGCGTCGTGTGCTATATTCACCTCAAATTTGGGGTGAATTCCAGGTCCTGGTATCACATAATTTACCCAAGTTCCAATTAACTCAATTAAGAAATAATAAGATAAGATTTGTGTGTTATTTCTACTGCTGGCAGTACTTCCCCTCCCCTTTGCCCGTAATTTATGGCTTGGTGTCATGCGTCAGGCACTTGTACTTATCGTACTTGATATTGGTTGTATGAGCCCTCATGTTATTATTATTGTGACTATTATTATTATTATTATTCGTGCTAACCCCTTTCTTGCAGTAGCTCGTCACTGGACCGCAGGTATGATTCCCTTATCTAACTATTTAATTTTCATCATATCACTCAGTTACATATTCTATTCCGCTTAGCTTGCCTTGTGAATTACTAATCTTAAAATGGAGTTCCAAACCCAAGTTGGTTCCTACTGGGGCACACATTGATGTGCTCCTCCTCATTTTTCAGGTAGCAGTGTTAGCTTGGTTGGAGGTGACTTGGAGCTGGGTTCAGAAGTAGCACTTGGTGTGAGCTGTCTTGTGGTGTGATATAGTTGTCTTGGGAGGTGAAAGATGACGGTGTATATGTAGTGGCGTACCTGGGTTATGTAATAAATAGAAGTTATATATATATTATGTTGTTGTTGACCTATGTATTCATGAGTCCGTTTGATGTTATTGTGAAGTTTTATTTGTACTATCCCAGCATGTGCGCAATGGCCTGCCTTTGCTTATTCAGTTCCTCTTCTCTCTCTCTCTCTCTCTCTTTCTTTTCACCCTCACTCTTCAGGATACTTGGAAAAAGAAAATTTGATGCTGGGTATTCTGGGGAACGGGGCGTGACAGTTTTTGGTGGCCCCATGCAGGTCACCGCACTGCGACGTGCGTAAGGATAGTACATGTAACGCTTCAATAAGTGATTGGGATAGGTTCGCCCTAAGGTAGGTAGCGGCCTTAGTGACCTTAGAATTCTAAGTGATCCACCCTTAAACCCCTAGTTTTAAGGAGTCAAGGGATGAACTTTCTGCTATATACTATACCTTACATGTATGTTGTAGGTATACGCGTGTATATGTTACGGTGTAAATCAGTGTGTATAAGTGCATTATTGTGCTTAGAGATTTGAATTATACAAGTTACGTATACTTGTATATTGGCACGAAAGTTACATGTATCCTGAATGGTTATAGTGGTATATGGATACATGTGGGCGTTTATATTAGGTGGGTAAATACTAGAGCGTATACATATATTGTCTCTATATAGATACCTGATACGGGTATGTGAGTAGGTACGTGTTATATTTGTGTGCCTCTGAGATATAGGTGATAAGTGTATGTTTATTAGTGGATGTGTACTGGTGAGAACATATCAGCTAGTGGGGATAATATATATTGTAGAGACCGGGGCGAGGAGGAGTACGTATGTGATGTGAGTGCACATATGCAATTTACTATCTATTAATTTACAGTTATGTTTCATGTGGGGAATGCACCGATGTGTGTACATCTATCCCGGTATGGATAGAATAGAATGTCCATGTTATGTGGGACATATGGGAGAAAGTGTATATGTGTGGGTATATGTGAGCCTGTATGGGTAGAGGGTATAGATATATATGTGGAAAGTTAGTGCATATATATCGCTAGTGTTGCATTACTAGGGTATAAATTCCTAGTGTGTTAAAAAGTGTAAATAACTGAGAATATATGTATGTGTTGCCTATGTACCTATAGGAATTGGTATATTGTTTTACTTGAGTATATGGTCGTGGGTTGTATTATTGTGTGAAGATAGGTAATGTGCTATGGTCATATATGGTGTGTATGTAGCGATATAGATGAATAATTGGCGTACATGTAGAATGAGCAATGCCCTTGGATGTTTGTAGTAGGCGTATCCTATGATGGGTAGGGGCGCTTTAGACTCGTTCACCCTCAGTTTGGACCCTTAGCCCTATGCCATGCTTATAATGGGATAGGAATATATGTATGACGAGTATAAGAAATTGAGGTTATAAAGTACATGTATAAGTGAGATGGCTAAGGGTTTGCACGGTTAAGTGGAGTTACGGAATATGTGTAAATGTGTGTATACGTTTCCCCATAGAATGGTGTTTATAGGACCCTTTGAATGCATGTGTAGTGCGTGCACCCTTCCGTATATAGCGACATGAGGAGGGATTGTGTATTGGTATATGACATACATGTATGTATGTATGTGTGCTGTAGCAAGCGTGATGTGATTGTGTAAATGTGCAGCTATTATTGAATGTGTATTAATATCTCTCCTATGAGTGGTTATATGTGTATGTATGTGAATGATCCCTATTCTGATAGGTGAGTATCAGTATATGAATGCGTATGTATATGGGGTGTGACTATCTACCGAATGAGTATGAATGATAGAATACACTTATTTATGTGTATACTAGTATGCTAGTAAAAAGTGTGAACATATATATTGAATGTTATGTATATAATGGTATAAGTAGCTATCGACTATATGTTGGTATAGTTGGGTAGCTTGCCTGTACGTGTACGTGATAGCATGATATATACGGTAGGTGTGAATGGGTGTGTGTACCCATGCCTACTAAAGTATGTTCATGGTGCATGGGCCCTAGTACGTATATACAAGCATGTTGTGTGCAAATCTACCATTAGTATAAAAATCTTGTGTGTATGTGCGCACCTGAATTTAGCTATATGCGGATTCAGAAATCTATGTATGGTTGATACTTATACATCTGTGGGTATATAATGAGTGTGTATATAATTAGATGTAGAATATCTATGTGAAGCATTGTTTGTTACCGATATGTGAGTGTGTATCATACTTGTATAAACGTGAAGTGTAGGGATGTGATCATGTAAGTGTAATGTGTAGTAGGAGTATATGTGATGGTGTGTGTATTGGGTGACTGAATATATATAGATAAGTATATATACACGTGTCTTGTTTGTTTACTTGCTGAATTATCCAATAGGATTGTCCATCCAGGTGTATCTCGATAAGCCTGGATACATGTATTTCTGCTTGTGTTCGTGGATATATAGGTCAGTACCAAAGCATATGTGTCTGTATATACATGTGCAATGTGGACGTGAATGTGATGAGTATGAAATATATGTGTATATATGAATGTTTTGATGAATATAACTGAATAAAACTGTTGGTATGTAGGAATTGGAATGTGTTTGTTTGTTTGCATATTTATATGCATACGTGTATGTGGGGGTGTAGATGGATGTTTATAATTATTTAACTATTAAAGCTGTATGTGCGTAGGATGTACCAAAGTAGTTACATATATAGCGTATGGCGGAGAATGTGTTATGTTGTGCACTATTGCATGCATTGTGTGTGATATATGTGCCTATCTGTGTGAGGCAGTAGGTGCACTGCTATGGATGTGAAGTTACATGTATATTTATTTATAGCATGATTGTGAACCTTATGTGACACAGTCATGCACGTGTTAGTATGTGCACGTGAATGTATGTGTGGATGTGACTGAATGATGTGTATATAGATATTTATGTGCCAATACATGTGAGTGAGACTATATGACTAAGTGTTGGGTGTATAGGGATCCGGTGTACGTACGACGCGACACCGTGAAAGTGACCTTGACTATTAAGAAATAATGCATAGATTAACGTGTATTATTGTATGCTTATGCATGGATATAGACGTATATGTATATATAAGCAGGTAGAATATAAGCCGTTATACTTGAAGGTATCATGATGTGGGTACGATGTGATGTCGTATGACACAGATGCGAGTAGTGATCTAAATACGTGTAATCATACGTATAGAGACTTATTTTGGTGTGTGATGTACGTTAATGTGTGAATATGTGTGCCAAGATATGTATATGAAGAACACATATGTGTGCTTATGTGATGATGTATATAGTGATATGGATGTGCTACTAGACGAGTAATAGGATGTATCGGTTGCATGTGTGTACTGATGTGTATGGATGACAGTGAAGCGTATAGTGTAGATAAGTGTGGTATAGATACATATTCTTGTTTGTACTTCATGGATAGTGAGACCATCGTCCCTAGCTGACCTCGACAAGGTTCACACCCTAGGAAGTCCGAGGATGGACTTTACTTTAAGGTGGGTATGATGTCATGCCCTAGTTTGCACTATACGTGTATTCTACTGAAACACGTGGTATTTCTACCTGCGATGCATACGTGGGCAAGAAATAAGTGTAGAAATCGATGTATGTGATGTATTGCAAGGGGAATTAGGCCGTAATGCGTGACTAGGGGAAGAGAATGCGAGGGTGAAAGCGGGAGAAGTGCAAATGACGTCATGTGTGCAAAAAGACAGGAGTGTGTTAGACGCGCGTGTGTGAAGCAGGTATGCTCGTGTGGATGTGCATGGATGTGTGTGGGAAGATCCATGCAAGTGTGAAAAGGGTTAGGGGTCAATGGCAACTCCCGTAAATTTTTAGAAAGGCCAAGGGCAAAATGGTCTTTTTGACTAAATTTGTTGTGCGTACATACTTAAGTGGTCGGTGTATAAAGTAATAGCAAACTTGTAAATGCTTGGAACATGTGAGGGTATGTTGGTCATTTCCACATGGAATATTCCCTTGGAATATTCCTTTCTTGGAGGATAAGAAAAGAATAAGAAAAGGAAGGAAAAAGAGAGAAAAACCTAGAATCTTCTCTCTTTCTCTCATTCTTTCTTTCCCTTTCTCATTTCCCCTCTCTCTCCCTCACCATGGCCAGCCTCCCCATCATCATGGCCGAAATTATCGTGTTGCTTTGTTACGAATGATGCCCGCCAGGTGTTCGATGAAATGCCTGAATGAAGGCAAATGCTTGAAATGTGAGAAATGCTTAATCGTGTAGATATGAATTGAAATTTGACATGAACTTGTAATGTTGGGAGCATGTCATGCATGGTACTATATGTGATGTGATGATGGGTTGGTATAAATACAATGGAGGGCATGACACTTCGGTGTATGACCCATGTGATATGAATATGAAGTGTGATGCCATGCAACATGACTTCTTCATTACTAAAATGATGAAATGAAACTCTTGAATGTCCCAATCCTCTCTAATGAGGGTGAGTTAGTAAATCCCGGGTTTTAGGTGGGATTTGAGTAAATTGTGGATATGAGGCCTGGACTGAGAAGTTGGGGGAAATGATTATGTGATATGTGATATTTACACCCACTCGCCTTGCCGGGAGTGGAGGGGATATACGGAGGTTGTGTTATTATGTTGAGCGCCTCACTCCTGCCAGGGACGGGGGAGCTGAGAGGCCCGGCGTACAGTGCCCGTGTCCACTGCGTCGTGTGCTATATTCACCTCAAATTTGGGGTGAAGTCCAGGTCCTGGTATCACATAGTTTACCCAAGTTCCAATTAACTCAATTAAGAAATAATAAGATAAGATTTGTGTGTTATTTCTACTGCTGGCAGTACTTCCCCTCCCCTTTGCCCGTAATTTGTGGCTTGGTGTCATGCGTCAGGCACTTGTACTTATCGTACTTGATATTGGTTGTATGAGCCCTCATGTTATTATTATTGTGACTATTATTATTATTATTATTCGTGCTAACCCCTTTCTTGCAGTAGCTCGTCACTGGACCGCAGGTATGATTCCCTTATCTAACTATTTAATTTTCATCATATCACTCAGTTACATATTCTATTCCGCTTAGCTTGCCTTGTGAATTACTAATCTTAAAATGGAGTTCCAAACCCAAGTTGGTTCCTACTGGGGCACACATTGATGTGCTCCTCCCCATTTTTTCAGGTAGCAGTGTTAGCTTGGTTGGAGGTGACTTGGAGCTGGGTTTAGAAGTAGCACTTGGTGTGAGCTGTCTTGTGGTGTGATATGGTTGTCTTGGGAGGTGAAAGATGACGGTGTATATGTAGTGGCGTACCTGGGTTATGTAATAAATAGAAGTTGTTATATATATATATATTATGTTGTTGTTGACCTATGTATTCATGAGTCCGTTTGATGTTATTGTGAAGTTTTACTTGTACTATCCCAGAATGTGCGCAGTGGCCTGCCTTTGCTTATTCAGTTCCTCTCTCTCTCTCTCTCTCTCTCTCTCTCTCTCTCTCTCTCTCTCTCTCTCTCTCTCTCTCTCTCTCTCTCTTCACCCTCACTCTTCAGGATACTTGGAAAAAGAAAATTTGATGCTGGGTATTCTGGGGAACGGGGCGTGACAGAATCTGGCCGTCAATAGCTGGTAGTCGACTCCCAACTTTGGTAGTCGACTCCCAGAGCAGTTTTCTGAGAAAATTTGCTACTGACAGGTAGTCGATTCCTGGGTGTTTGGTAGTCGACTCCTTGAAAAGTGATTTTCTCAAGAAGTTTTGCTCTCATATCTATGAAAATAAGTTTATATAATAATACCATGAATTTAAAACTATTTTCAAAATCTGTGTGTGTGTGTGTGCATATTCTTTCTTGGCTTTTACATAATCCTAAGAAAAATGAAAAACAACTCACACACTAGTCACTATGAAGAACTTTAAGCCATGGATGAGCTTGAGCTTGTTGCATAGGCTTCACTTGAATTTGAGCTCCTCTTTAGCTTGAGCTTGAGCACAATCTTTGAGCTTCATCTTCGAGCTCCAAGCTTCAGCTTCTCTTGTGCTTAAACTAAAGCTTTAGAATGTAGACGTGAAATGTGAGCTCAATCCATCTTCATCTTATACGTGTGTAGTTATAGTTCTTCTTCTCAGAATATACTTCAAGCTTCAATTAGTTTGTTGCACAACCTACACAATTAAGCAATATAATTAGTACACAACAACATTTGGTGTGATCATCATCAAAACCACTTGGGGTGGGACTAGATTTCCTAACATAAGTTTGATCAGAATCAGCGGTTCTTCTTTCGACAGTTTTGGTGCAGGCTCAACTGTTAGCTTTAGGCAAGGCTCTATGGCATGTTCAATTTCTGTCTATGGCACAGATTAATGCTTGTGCTCGGGTTCTTGTGTTGACTCTAATCATGTCTCGGGTTCTAATTCGGGCTCGGGCTCACACTTGAGTTTATTCTGTTCCCTTTTCTACTTTTCAATCGTTTGAAGAATTCTTTTGTTGCTCTCACTTAACTCTTCTTCTGACCACATTTCTAACTTTGGGATTAAAGATTGCTGGGGATTTTGGAGAATGTATCGATGCTTGGAAGAATATGAACATCAAAGAGCAAATCTGAATGTTGACCATATATAATAAGGAACTCGAAGATTCAAACACCAAGATAGTGCTTCTCCTCCTAGATTGAGATATGCATACTTTATTTTGCTTCCTTAAATAAATAAAAATAGGAGAAGAAATTTTCTAGATAGTACTCCCAATCATCATATCCGAATTTATCTTTGAAGCCATAAAAATGTTAATTGTTTCCACTTCTCAAGCACAAAATTTGTTCATGGATTATAGTCATTGTAATAATCATCGTAGTAATCACTGTTATATCCCATAAAATAGAAAATATTTACTTGTATGAAGGGTACCTATGCGTAATTGGCTGAGGCATCTATCCACAGACGCGAACGACACTGAATTTGGACTCCAAACAGGCCCAAAATCGTCAAAGAACGGAAGTTGCACAGAAAATCCATAAAAATCTCAGAAAATCGCAAAAGCACACTATTGGAGCCGCGGCTCACTGTGGAGCCATTGATCAGGTCAATGGCTTGGGTGAATCATTCACCGGGTTAACGGCTTGGGCTGAACCGGCTCCGGGGTCGGCTCGCTAGCTCCAGATCGGCGCGGATCGGCTCGACCAAGCTGATGAACAGTGTCGGCTCGGTGCAGGGTCGGGGTCGGCTCGACCGAGCCGATACTGTAGCACCGTTGGCTCAGTCGGTTCTGATGGAAAATTCTGGCGATTTCATCGGCGATTCACCGCGCCACTTGGTGCTACGTTTTCTCTGGAAGTGTTGAAGTCTTTGGGGGTAGTCAGACCAGGTTGTCGCCGACGACGACACCGGTGGGCATCAAAGACATTGACGCTGCGGGGTTTAGAAGAATCAGCCGATTGTAACGGGTCTTCTGGATGCGGATGTGGTTATTGGTGATGCGGGATTGTCGTGAAAGGATTGACGTCGGTCGTGGGGGTCGTAGATGGCGGTGGCAGGTTTAAACAATTTTTTGTCCGGTAGTGATGGGGAGTTTCGTCCCCACGGGCGACACTGCCAGGCTTGGGGGTTGTTGGTGAGGGCGTGGAGACCTCGCAGAAATGACGATGGTTGCAGTAGCCGTCGTTGATGGCAGCGCAATGGCGACTCTGGTGTGCGTCTCGGCAATAATAAGCTTAGGTTTTATGGTTTTTGATTTGATTTGATTTTTTTGTTTTATGGAATCGAGAAGAGAATCAAAGGCGGCTGAGAGAGATTGG
Organism: Scilla litardierei; assembly: GCA_030789695.1. NCBI lineage: Eukaryota > Viridiplantae > Streptophyta > Magnoliopsida > Asparagales > Asparagaceae > Scilla > Scilla litardierei. The sequence continues at coordinate 321,327,165 of CM061141.1, forward strand.
GTTTAGGGGTTTATGTTTGAAAATTTGGGAGAAATAAAATTGAACGGAGGTTTTTTATGATGGAGGATGTGGTGGCTGGAAGTAGGGTTAGGATTTTGATTTTTTTTAGGATTTGAGATTCGGAAAGAGCGAAGAATTGGATCTTTGGTTCTGATACCAAATTGATGCAGGATGTGGTGGAATTTAGGGATTTGGTGGAGAATTTTAGGGTTTCAGTAGATGATTTATGGGAAAAGGTGATAGTTTAGGGTTCTTGGCTTCGCTCCAAGGATTCTAAGGCTTCGCACTAAGGAAGAGGGGACCTTTCACAAGTCGGGGAACCTTTCCCCGGTTTCGGAGAAATTTCTCATTTTTTTCATTCATTGTGTAACGACCCGCTCTCGGGGGCCCGTTACTTATTTGATATTTGCGCAGGTTCCGCAGTTTACCAGTGAATTCAGCATAGCCACAACTCAGAGATGCATCACAATACTCAAAACCAGCGTACAGACGTTATTACAGTCCAAATTAAAGTACAACAACCACCAGCACACTTTCTGAAAAGAAGTGCAGAAAAGTAAATACACAGTACCACCCACACACTAACAGTAAAGTAAATAAAACTCTGCAGCTTCAGGGTCAAGTGTAGGCTCCACGAACTCTGGGGAAATCTCCTCGATTAGATCTTCGTCTGCCGGTGCCATAAATGGAACCGAAGGTAAGTCACAACAATTCTAGCGATAGAAAAAGAGGAGTGCACAAATATGGAGTAGGCTATGGTAAACAAGTGCTGAAAGTAAAGTAAGGATAAAGTAAGGACAGACAAGCATGCAAGTGCGATAAGTAAAGTACATCAAGTCAAGCATGCAAGGGTGACAAGTAAAGTAAAGGTGACCAAGCAAGTACAACTAGTAATGACGATAGCAATGACGCTAGCAATGACAATTGCAATAGTGAGAGTACTTGTGCCTATTCTAATTCGTGACTTATAACGGGAAGTACGATATGCAACCAAGAGTCCACCTGATATCCCGGGTTACAACAAAACGATACGGTACAATCAATACGATACAATCAAAACGGTACTTTTCAACAAAACGATACTGTTCAGTCAATACGGTACTATCCACTGGAGATCGGACTGGTCGCTCCCGCACTTCCACAATTATAAGTTACCCCAAAAACCCAGTGTGTGTGTACAGGTTACCATTCTTTGCAGTTTTACGAGTCATTTACTGTTCGCTCATATCCAGTTACAATCTTTCTATCAAGCATGTCAATCTGTTCAGGACAATAACTGTTCCGAGACTAGGTTCATACGCGTTTAACGATACTCTAAAGATCTTTGCTTGTTGAAAAGTCAAGGCAGAAACCTCAAGAGAGAATGTCAGTCCTGAGCAATGTGTGAAGTCCAATAACTAAGGTACTGATCCATGCTTTGAGCATGCGGTGTTTCCATTAAGTACACTATCTAGATTTCTAAAGTTAGAATTTACTGTGACTTACTATCTTCGAGGTGATGGTAGTGAGCCGGGAATGGATCTAGTGCGGATGCATGAGATTCGATGCCTGCAAACACAAGAACAACTAGTTAGAGAATACACTATTTATTTATTTAACTTGGTCGTTTTGATTTTTAAAACTGTTGAAACGGTGTCGGAAAGCGTTCTAAATTTTTATATAGACTATATAGGATAAAAATAGTTTTACTGCAGGAAGAAATATTTTTCTGAAGTCCATAGTAATTTTTATAATTTTTAGAAACTCAAAATAGTTTAAAAACCCAGATTATTTAAGTTACGCGTATCTTCCGTAATTTCTTACGGAAGCAATACAAGTCGGAATGACTTTAGTGAACAGTCAAAATGACCGTCTCGAAGTCTATTATCACATATAATTTTATCACATATTATTGTACGTAAATTCAGCGAGTTACGATTTTTAGAACGAATTATACCTATTAAATCTTTAATTTCGAAAAATCATTCCGGAAAAAGTAGGCGTCTGATCGCAGTGAGACTAGCGCCATTGGATCCGAAATGTCGTTTCTGATTTTCTGGAGCTATCCGCACATTTTTCTGGCCCCTGTATTATTAGTTATAGATTAAAAACCATAATAAGCATTTAATAATTAATTAAAATTACGAAAAATACGAAAATCTTCGTAATTACGGTTGTGCCATCGCAAACTCAGTTTACGCTTTTCGTATTCGATCGTCGGTGGGGGGGGGTCTTCTGCGCCGGAGGAGGGGGCTCGGGCGGCGCCTGCGGAGGCGAGGCGGCGGGGCGATGTCGGAGGGAGCGGCGGCGGCGGCGGACTTCGCCGACGTCGGGGCCTCACGGCGGCGGCACGGGGGAGCGGCGATGCGGGCTTCGGGATGGACAAGGGCGGCGGCGAGGCGCTGAGGAGCGGCGGCGGTTGCCTGCGGGGCGGTCGCGAGCGGCGAAGGGGGCGGCGGCGAGGAGGCGACGGCGGAGGGAGGCCTCGGGGGTGGTTGTGCTGTGGAGCGGGGGCTCGGCGGTGGTCGGAGGGCGGGAGAAGAGAGCAGGGGAGGATAGAGAGAGAGTGCGAGGGAGAGGGTGAAAGAGAGATGCGGGAGAGAGAGAGAGCGGGCTGTGTGTGCGTACGGGAGAGATTAATACGGAGAGAGAGATAGAGGGAACCGGGGTTTGGGTTTTATCACAGAAGAGAGAGGGTGGGGATTATATAGAGTAATAATATTAATAAAAAAACTTTAACCTAATTAATACTTAGTCAAGGGGGGTTTAATGATGTTAGGTAGAGTTTAGACTAAGTGTAGAAATTAGGGTATGGCATGAAACTCATGGTGGCATACGTGTAGGGGTTAGGTAGGGTAATTCAATAGTTAATAGGGTAATTAGTGATTAGGATAGGTTAAAAAGTAATTAGTAAAAAGTAAAATCTCCATTAGTGAATGTAATTAGTAAAATACAAAAACGAAATTACGATTTTACCCCTACTAGCAAACGTGTCCGAAAAATTACGAAAACATACCCACAGGATCGTATTGTCACGAGGATGGCGAATACGAAGTCCGTTTCAGGGTTTGGGCTACGGGAATACTAGTTTTTGGCCAAAACGTTTGGAAAGCGGGTTTGCGGGTTCTCTAGGCGTATGAAACCAAGAGTCCACCTTAGATAGTAAGTCACAGTAAATTATAACTTTAGAAATCTAGATAGTGTACTTAATGGAAACACCGCATGCTCAAAGCATGGATCAGTACCTTAGTTATTGGACTTCACACATTGCTCAGGACTGACATTCTCTCGTGAGGTTTCTGCCTTGACTTTTCAACAAGCAAAGATCTTTAGAGTATCGTTAAACGCGTATGAACCTAGTCTCGGAACAGTTATTGTCCTGAACAGATTGACATGCTTGATAGAAAGATTGTAACTGGATATGAGCGAACAGTACTTGCCTGATTTCGGTGATTTTGGTGCCGTTGGGTTCCTCTCGACGGTTACTACGTGTTGGTATGACCGGTTCTCTGTTTTGGTTAAATAAATCCACGAATTAGATTCTACAATATTAAAATAATATCTAGAGTGTGTTCGGTTAATTTATCGGATTCTCCGGCCAGTGTAACGTTGTATAGGGTCATACTAACACAGCACGCCTTATTCTATACTAGTATTTATTATACTGACGTTATAAATCTAACATACTGAATTTAAATAACACAACAAATTAACATTTAAAATAACACTACTAATGTTAATTAACTTACTTAAGCTAATTACATGGGTTAACAGGGTATTAAATATTCCTACCTACTAGCAGTAACTCTGACTAAGAGTAAATATGATAACATCAAGGTATCATTCCTCTCTCTTCATTGTTTAACAAGGCTGACACTCAGTTTTCTCTTTCTCAGACTCTTTCTCTTTCTTTATTATTTTAAACTTATAGTCTAAATTTTTATATAGACTATAGTCAAGAATTTTCTAACAAAACTGATTTCAAAAATTCTTATAAAAATATTTTAGAGCACTAGACTTATCATATTGTATTTCAGCAATTTCAGATTTCCTCAAATGGCCAAAACATTTCTGTTAAAATTCATCTTCCAAAATTACCGTTTTGATTTGACGAATTTATTTTCTATTCAAACACTTTCAAAACATTTTCAAACTCCTGCAGTAGCATCCTATGATCATTTAGGGTCTCCCACATTAATTTCATAATTTTCGGATATCATTTCAGTAGAGAACCCGCAAACCCGCTTTCCAAACGTTTTGGTCAAAAACTAGTATTCCCGTAGCCCAAACCCTGAAACGGACTTCGTATTCGCCATCCTCGTGACAATACGATCCCGTGGGTATGTTTTCGTAATTTTTCGGACACGTTTGCTAGTAGGGGCAAAATCGTAATTTCGTTTTGTATTTTACTAATTACATTCACTAATGGAGATTTTACTTTTTACTAATTACTTTTTAACCTATCCTAATCACTAATTACCCTATTAACTATTGAATTACCCTACCTAACCCCTACACGTATGCCACCATGAGTTTCATGCCATACCCTAATTTCTACACTTAGTCTAAACTCTACCTAACATCATTAAACCCCCCTTGACTAAGTATTAATTAGGTTAAAGTTTTTTTATTAATATTATTACTCTATATAATCCCCACCCTCTCTCTTCTGTGATCAACCTGGGTGAGACCCATGGCAGAGAGCTCAAGAGAAGCCCAAGGATCACGGCTTCCCAAGATCTCAGCCAAGCGACGGTAGCGAGGGTGGCGACGAGGGTTGTCGCCACCCTCGCTACCGTCGCTTGGCTGAGATCTTGGGAAGCCGTGATCCTTGGGCTTCTCTTGAGCTCTCTGCCATGGGTCTCACCCAGGTTGAGGTCCCGTTTAGGCTTCCTCTTGCGTCTACTCCTTTTGGTGTGCGGGAAAGCGTGTTTTTGGTTGTTCATTTGTTGGGTAATGTTGGGTGTTGCGAATATCGAGTATTGGTCTACGGAAGGAGTGATGGCGATGATTATTGGCATGATATTGGCCTTGGGTGTTGAAGTTGGATGTAGGCCTTGTGCTTGGCTCTGGATGAGAGCTTGGATCCTGCCTTATTGTGTGATAGTATGGAGATTGACGGAAGGAATGCTAGCATGTAGTACTGACTTAGAATGTTGGCCTTGTACTTACCTTTGGGCGGTGATTTGGACGTTAGCATGTGGTTGGGCATTATGGAAATTGATGGTGTTGGTACCCGTGGATTAGTCGATGCATGTTATATTATGAACAACATCTGTGGCCAGACCCGTTAGTCACCAGTAGCACGAATAAACTTTATAGTCTTCCGGTTTATGTGGTTTAAATAGCTTGCTACTGGCTTATCACCTCAGGTTCCAAGTTCGAACAGATGTTGTCATTATAATAGCCCCCATTTTCATGTGATATTACTATCTCATGTTGATCTTGGGCAACTTGAGATTGCGGTGTAACTATTGTAATGATACTGGTCACAGGAATAGTTACGGAAGCTATGTTGATATTAATAGTATATATTTATTAGTAATATCTCTTGTTTTCTTGATGCTATAATATCATATCATATTTCGTTTTATTTACAGCCTGATTTACAAAGATTACCATCTTTTCTATCTTTTATTTGCTTGAGCTTCTTCATAACATCAATTATTTGTTTCAAAAATATTTTTAAATTCCGAGGACGGAATTATTTTAAGGAGGGTAGAATGTAACGACCAGTAATTTTCAACAGTTCAATTTACGTAGTTATACGTATTTTCTAAAACCTGTCACGCCCCGCTTCCCATTAGGCTTGAGAGCGAGGACGCGAACGGGCCCGCTTATGCAAGTAAGGAGGAGGTACTTTTGCCTTTCTTTCCTCCTTGACTTAACACAATAAGCGTCTGTGTAAAAACTGCAGGTTCTTGCTTGCATTACTCAAAACAACACAGATAAGTAAAACAATATTACAATCTCAACCGTCTCAACGGAATTACAACGAATGGAGAAAAGAAGTGTGGGTCTTATGACCCGTACAACAAACGAAAAGAAGTGCAATGAATGTTCACTAGTTTGACAGTTCTTGGTCCACTGGTTCAGCTATCTCAACTAGTCCTCCTGGTGCTAAAGCTCGGGATCTGACATACATCCAAAAACATGAATGTATGTCAGCAAGGGTCTGCAAGTAGATGTTAGAACCCAAGGCAAGGTATATACAAATTTATACTGAATTTAAGAGGCGTTAATAATTTAAATGAGATGGCGACAACAAGATTTAAACAAGTAATTTATAAAATGGAATAAAGTAAAAGACATCCTATCATGCAATTCTAAGCAGTTTAACAAATAAAGTAAATCTTCTCTTTGGTTCATTAGCATGTCAATATAACTGAGATAACAAATCCAAGTTGCAAGTTTCATGTAAGCATTTCACGACTGTTAGCATTTCACGGTTGTTAGCATTCACGAGCCCCTGTATTATTAGTTATAGATTAAATACCATAATAAGCATTTAATAATTAATTAAAATTACGAAAAATACGAAAATCTTCGTAATTACGGTTGTGCCATCGCAAACTCAGTTTACGCTTTTCGTATTCGATCGTCGGTGGGGGGGGGTCTTCTGCGCCGGAGGAGGGGGCTCGGGCGGCGCCTGCGGAGGCGAGGTGGCGGGGCGATGTCGGAGGGAGCGGCGGCGGCGGCGGACTTCGCCGACGTCGGGGCCTCACGGCGGCGGCACGGGGGAGCGGCGCTGCGGGCTTCGGGATGGACAGGGGCGGCGGCGAGGCGCTGAGGAGCGGCGGCGGTTGCCTGCGGGGCGGTCACGAGCGGCGAAGGGGGCGGCGGCGAGGAGGCGACGGCGGAGGGAGGCCTCGGGGGTGGTTGTGCTGCGGAGCGGGGGCTCGGCGGTGGTCGGAGGGCGGGAGAAGAGAGCAGGGGAGGATAGAGAGAGAGTGCGAGGGAGAGGGTGAAAGAGAGATGCGGGAGAGAGAGAGAGAGCGGGCTGTGTGTGCGTACGGGAGAGATTAATACGGAGAGAGAGATAGAGGGAACCTGGGTTTGGGTTTTATCACAGAAGAGAGAGGGTGGGGATTATATAGAGTAATAATATTAATAAAAAAACTTTAACCTAATTAATACTTAGTCAAGGGGGGTTTAATGATGTTAGGTAGAGTTTAGACTAAGTGTAGAAATTAGGGTATGGCATGAAACTCATGGTGGCATACGTGTAGGGGTTAGGTAGGGTAATTCAATAGTTAATAGGGTAATTAGTGATTAGGATAGGTTAAAAATTAATTAGTAAAAAGTAAAATCTCCATTAGTGAATGTAATTAGTAAAATACAAAAACGAAATTACGATTTTGTCCCTACGAGCAAACGTGTCCGAAAAATTACGAAAACATACCCACGGGATCGTATTGTCACGAGGATGGCGAATACGAAGTCCGTTTCAGGGTTTGGGCTACGGGAATACTAGTTTTTGGCCAAAACGTTTGGAAAGCGGGTTTGCGGGTTCTCTACTGAAATGATATCCGAAAATTATGAAATTAATGTGGGAGACCCTAAATGATCATAGGATGCTACTGCAGGAGTTTGAAAATGTTTTGAAAGTGTTTGAATAGAAAATAAATTCGTCGAATCAAAACGGTAATTTTGGAAGATGAATTTTAACAGAAATGTTTTGGCCATTTGAGGAAATCTGAAATTGCTGAAATACAATATGATAAGTCTAGTGCTCTAAAATATTTTTATAAGAATTTTTGAAATCAGTTTTGTTAGAAAATTCTTGACTAACATTTATAATGTAAAATTTATTCTTAAAAATACGTATAACTACGTAAATTGAACTGTTGAAAATTACTGGTCGTTACACATTGATTGCCTTCAAAGATGCAACTTTAGAGCCTTATATAGGCTTACAACCCAACACTTCTCCTAACCAATCCGATGTGGGACTAAACTCACCCAAAAGGCCTAGACTCCTAAAAGACTCAAAATGAACGAAAATACAAGGTCATATCCTTATCAGCATGACACTATAGAACCAACTTGACAAAAGACTCTAATGGACCTTCTATGAAGAAGTGCTGACATCTTTACATGGACAGTAGCAGATATGTTTAGGACAGACCTTTTTGTATCCACTTCCCCACTGGATTTGGACCTAACGTTTCCACTTGTCAAACGAAAAAGTCTCTCACAGACATCATATATACATTATTCCACACATACATGCAACAGATTTCCTGTGCTATCAGCACAAAAACTCAAAAATTTTGCATTTTTTCTAAGGTTTTGTATATATTATAAAATCCTAAAATCCTAAACATGGGTGAACTCTATAGGCATTTGACACTCGATTCACTTGTTATAAAAAGTTATATTGTTCTGAAATCGTTGAATTTGCAAAGGATAGATTAATGGTCAAATATTGTTGGATTTATTTGATTTTTGGTATGGAGATTATCAATGATGTGTAGAATACTTCAAAAAAAATTAAAAAATTAAAAACATGTCTATGTGATGTCACTTGTCAGAGTGGCAAATTTTACTTCACTGACAGTGTATGTATGTATGTATGTATGTATGTATGTATGTATGTATGTATGTATGTATGTATATATATATAATGGCTATCATACGCCATATGAGAGCCTCTCTCATACGCTCTCTCACATAAAGCACCCAAGTACAACTAAGTACAAGCACATGTACTTGGTTGTACTTTGGTGCTTTATGTGAGAGGGCGTATGAGAGATGCTATCATATGTCGTATGATAGCCATTATTCTCATATATATAAGTACTTTTCATATGTAAAAATTCTTTGGTGCAAAAAGCGTGAGAAAGTAGTTTTCTGTGAGGTTTTTTGATGATTCAACCCGTTGAATGTGTTATACATATGGTAATACACCAATATACTAAAAATCAAGAAAATACCTCATATTTACCGTTTGATTGGATTGGTACAAAATGTTATTTTGTGTTGAAACCATTAAATTTGTAACGGCTTGATCGAGGATCAAAACCTCTTATGGTTCACATATTATTTTTCATGAGGTATATATATGTATGTATTAAATTTTAAAAATATTCAAATAATATATATATTTATATCATTGAATCCAGTGGCTCATCAAGTGACTACGCGCTCAAAGGGAGGCTATGCGGCTGGTGGCGCCTTTGCCGGCCTTAGTAGCCTCAAATTCTGACCGGGTCTTTTGTCCTCCCTCGGGCTAGCTTAGCATGGTGTGTTATGATATTTATTGTTTATAGTGGATGCTAAGGGTTATTTTTGTTGGGCCTGCTGTCCCTGGCCTCAGTTGCCTTGGTTGAGTTAGTTTGTCGTATGAGTGGGTGTGAGGGGCTTCTAGTTGTATTGTATTTTGTGGCGTGTCATGTCGGCTGATTGTGTAAGGGACCCTGCGGGGCTATACACACAGTAGAGGGGGGTGAATAGTGTAATGGCAAGCAAAGTGCTTAATTAAAAATTACTGAAATTAAAGCACAAAAAGCAGTGGAAAATAAACAGAGTGTTCAACAACAACAATCACAAATACAATGATTTTACCCAGGTTCCCCAAAACTTGGGTACGTCCAGCCACACCAATATCAACTATAATTCTCACATAGAGAAGTGAATACAATCTCACACAGAGATACCTCACACAGAGGATTTAGGATTCCCACAAAGATATATCCTTACTCTCACACAGAGAGACCTCACACAGAGGATTTGTTCTTCCACACAGAAAGAACCAAACTCTCACAAAGAGAGTAACTCCCATAAAGAGAGTAACTAATTCCCACACAGAGAATTAGGGTTTCGAACAAAAAACAAAACGAAACAACACGTACCTATTCTTTGATATGATCTTATCAATGTGAAGAAGAAGGCATGCAAGTGAAACTCAAGTGCTTAAGATGAGACTTTGATTGTACTTGATGATCTTTCTCTCTTCTAGGAATGAATCCTAACACTTCTCACTTGAGTGTATGAAATGAAGAGAAGAAAGATGTTCTCCAAGAAGAGGAATGAGATTGAAATCCCTTGGAGAAATTCCCTAGAGCTTAGATGCTATAGCATACGTATGAAGCTCTAATTAGGGAATGTGAGAGGAGTGGCTTAGAGAAGAGATTAAATGATCTCTATGACTTCCTAACCCTTTCAAGAGTTCTAAATGAACTAAGCCAACTCCTATATATATGAAGCCCAAAGAAACCCATAAAACCAGCCAAAACCCCAAAGGGAAGAAATCTACAACGACTAGATTTTGGCAGTTTATGATACAGACAGTCGATTGTTGAACAAGTGACAGTCGACTGGTCACCGGCTAAAAAAAATCCCAACTGCTATAATCGAGCCACGACAGTCGACTGTAGAAGACTACACAGTCGACTGTAAAATAGACAGTCGACTGCATATCCTTCATCAGGCGACTGCTGCAGGGATGGAAATAAAATAGAGAGATATGCATATTTCATACTTACGCCTTTCAGACAACTGATAGCCATTTCACAGGCAACTGTAAATATACAGGCCACTGTAAAAACTTCATCAGTCGACTGTCTTGCAAATTGGGATGAAGCCCAGAAAACGCAAGAAGCGCACAGTCAAGTGTCGACCAATTCACAGGCGACTGTAGAAATATAGGCGACTGTAAATTGAACATCAAGCGACTGATGCCAAAAGATCAAGAAGGGTCAATAAAAATGTTGACTTGAGCTATGCACCACAGTCGACTGTAGAAGGCTCGACAGGCGACTGGAATCACCCAGTCGACTGTAAAACCTTCATCAGGCGATTGTTGGAGAGCCAGAGACTCCAAATGAGTATTTGAGCTAGATGAACCTATTTTGTTGGATTCTATGATAATCCTATGGCTCACTAAGATGGTGATATGCATATGCATGAAAGTAAGACCATCTATCAAGGCATTACAAAAATCCTAGACTCAAAAAGAGAAATGCAAGTAATAGAAATTATATGGAATACATATTGCATCTCCCAGAGTCTAAGTCTTCAAGCTCACGATACATTGATGCTCCCCATCATCTCCAAGCTTTGGCACTCCTTGATGATCTTCCCTTCATCAAGCTCCAAGCTTTGGCAATGATCCTTTAGATGTCCATCCATCATCATGCTCCAAGCTTTGTCTTCATTAGATGATCTTCATGACTTCATCCAAGCTTGAGCACACCATCACTCTTGGAGGTCTTTAAGATATCCCTTGTAATATCCTCCAAGCATTATTCTTTGTCTCATCAACATATAATTATTAAGATAAATTGTGACTAAAATATAAGATTTATCAGCACACTAATATAATGTATTGATCATCATCAAAACAACGTTAGTCTTGAACCCAAGAACTAACAGATTGCGCTAGTTCTTGGTGATTGCTTTCCTACCTCTTCCACGTCTGTGCTCTTGGCTTTTTGTCATGTTCTTTTATGAATTAAATACACTTACTTTTCATATATATATATATATATATATATATATATATATATATATATATATATATATATATATATATATATATATATATATATATATATATATATATATATATATATATATATATATAATGGCTATCATACGTCATATGAGATAGGCTCTCATACGCCCTTTCACATAAAGCAACCAAGTACAAGCCTATGTGGGCTTGTACTTGGTTGCTTTATGTGAAAGGGCGTATGAGAGAGGCCCTCATATGACGTATAATAGCCATTATTCTTATATATATATGTGTGTGTGTATATATATCTATTATATAAAAGAGGGATGCTATCAAGAGATATTGGATAAGAGAATTTGGACATGATAAATTGGATAAGAGAATTTGGATATCTATTATATAAAAGAGGGATGTTATCAAGAGAAATTGGATAAGAGAATTTGGACACGAGAAATTGGATAAGAGAATTTGGATATCTATTATATAAAAGAGGGAAATCGGATAAGAGAAAATATGAGATATGGGATTTTGAGGGATAAGAGAGGAGGTGTGGAATTTTGCACACACAACCCCGGTTTTTGCATTTTTGCCCCTGAACCCTCTCCACACACCCACCCACACATTTTATTCTCCCCCCTTCCGACCATTTTTTTCCAGTCTTTTGAAGATTTTGAATCTTATCGTACTAGGACAAATCTTTGTCATATGTGGCAAGTTTGTCCTAGGTGGCAATGACAATTTTGGGGAGACTTGAAATTTTGTGAGAAAACTTGAAATTTGGGGGAACTTGAAATTTTTTGGGGAGAAAAAACTCAGCCATTAAATAAACCGTGCCCTATGGGCACGGGTAATGACTAGAGAAAATTGGATAAGAGAGGGAAATTGGATAAGAGACAATATAAGAGATGAGATTTTGAGGGATAAGAGAGGAGGCGGGGAATTTTTCACATACAACCCCGGTTTTTGCATTTTTGCCCATGTACCCTCCCCACACACCCACCCACACTTTTTATTCTCCCCTTTCGACCATTTTTTTCCAGTCCATTGAAGATTTTGAATCTTATCCTACTAGAACAAAGCTTTGTCCTATGTGTCAAGTTTGTCTAGGTGACAATGACAATTTTGTGGGGAAACTTGAAATTTTGTGGGAAAACATGAAATTTGGGGGAACTTGAAATTTGTGGGGGGAAAACTCAGCCATTAAATAAACTGTGCCCTATAGGCACGGGTAATATCTATTATATAAAAGAGAGATGTTATCAAGAGAAATTGGATAAGAGAATTTGGACATTAGAAATTGGATAAGAGAATTTGGATATCTATTATATAAAAGAGGGATGTTATCAAGAGAAATTGGATAAGAGAATTTGGACATGAGAAATTGGAAAGAAAATTTGGATATCTATTATATAAAAGAGGGAAATTGGATAAGAGAAAAAAGAAAAGATGAGATTTTGAGGAATAAGAGAGAAGGTGGGGAATTTTGCACATACAATCCTGGTTTTTGCATTTTTGCCCCTGGACACTCCCCACACACCCACCCACACTTTTTATTCTCCACCCTTCCGACCATTTTTTTCCAGTCATTTGAAGATTTTGAATCTTATCCTACAAGGACAAAGCTTTGTCATACATGACAAGTTTGTCCTAGGTGGCAATGATAATTTTGGGGGGACTTAAATTTTGGGGGAAAACTTAAATAGGGGGAAACTTGAAATTTTGTGGGAAAACTTGAAATTTGGGGGAACTTGAAATTTTTTGGGGGAAAAAACTCAGCCATTAAATAAACCGTGCCCTATAGACACGGGTAAAGACTAGTATGTATATGTATGTATGTATGTATGTATGTATGTATAATAATGTGTATCATACGCCGCATGAGATAGGGCCTCATATACCCTCTCACATAAAGGTGGTGGGTACAACCAAGTACAAGCCCATGTGGGCTTGTACTTGGTTGCTTTATGTGAGAGGGCATATGAGGCCCTCTCTCATATGGCGTATGATACCAATTATTCTCATATATATATTTTTTGAAGGATAATTGATTTCATAAATAAAGTCAAAAGATACAATCAGCTAGACAGAATTTGGGGTACAAGTGGACTAGGGAAAAAGAGTGATAGACACCCAAAAACCTAGGCTCCTAGCATCCCAAAGCTAGCAAAATCCAAATACGACCCATACATACTACCAGACCAACCAACCACTAGGACATAAGTGATAATCCTAGATCAGGTCGTGTACTCGCGCCAGACTCGCCCCACCTTGACCCGTGAACTCCTGCGAGGAGGAAGTGGCACATGAAACTTCTTCTTCATAGAAGCAGTTACCTGATGCTCCCATTCAGGATTGTCGGTGACAAGGGAAAATGGTGGCATGTCGTCTTCATTGTGGCAATCGTCATCGAGGAGCGATGGAATAGAATGAGCAATCCAATGTGTCTCCAGAGGAGCTGGACGTGAGGGTGTCGCCATAGCAGCACGCAAATAGTCACAAGTAGTAGATGTCATCTGTAACGGCCTGTATTTTTCAAACACTTCAAATACGTATTTAACGTATTTTTCAACAATTTTAAAAATCTCTTATAAGTGGTTAGTCAGGAGTTGTATATCAAAACTGATTTCAAAAATTCTTATAAAAATATTTTTAAACACTAGACTTATTATATTGTATTTCAGCAATTTCAGATTTCCTCAAATACTCAAAACGTTTCTATAAAAAATTCATTTTCAATAATTACCGTTTTAGGTCGACGAATTTATTTTCTATTCAAACAATTTCAAAACGTTTTCAAACTTCTACAGTAGAATCTTATGATCATTTAGGGCTCCTCACATTAATTTCATAATTTTATGACATCATTTCAGCCTAGAACCCTCAAACCCGCTTTCTAAACGTTTTAGCCTAAAACCTGTATTTCCGTAGCTCAAATCCCAGAATGGATCTTGTATTCACGATCCTCGCGTCGATCCGTCGATATGTTTTCGTAATTTTTCGGAGTCTTTTGTGAAAACGGGTTTGTATTCATCTGCTTTGCTAATTACAATGACTAATTACATTTTTACATTTACTAATCATCCTTACCTAATTACTTTTACCCCCCTATTAAACCTAGATCTACCCCTAATCAACCCACCTCGTCAGATCCAACCACCCAACTCAATTTTTTTACACCTAATATTATTATTATTATTATTAGTTTCTATCTTTTCCCCTAAGCCTATATATAACCCCCCCACCCCAGACTATTTTTCACACTCACAGTTACTTTTCCTCTCTCTCCCCCGATAACTTTCGAACCCAGGCCGTTGAATTCAATTCCCCGCACTCTTCTCTCTATCACTCTCGCATCTCTCTCTCTCTCACTCCCTCCATCCGCCTCACCCCGGGGAGCTCCACCGCCGCCCGTCGTCCGGCGGAGACGCCGCCCTCCGCTCCACCCTCCGAGCTTCGCCCCCCGGAGCCCGCATTGCCGCAGCGACACGAACCAGCCGCCTCCCGCGCTCTACCGCCGTTCCAGACCGCCCAACGCCGCTCTCCGGCCACCCCGTCGCCTCCGCCACCCTCACTCCGACGAACCCGCCGCCCGAAGCCGCCCCGACACCGCCCAAGCCCAGCAGTGCCACGCATCTGCCGCTGTTCGACACATCACATCACACCCGTCATCTTCGCCGCTCGCCTCTGCCGCCATCCGCCCTCGCCCTCGCCTCCGCCGCCTCGCCCCCGGTCGCCGCCCCCAGTCGCCGAGCGCAGACACCCCCTCCGGCGGTCGAGCGAAGCGAGGATGCGTGAATTGCCTCGGTGGCATTTCTGTAAATACGGAAATATTTCATATTACATTTTTTTAAATAATTAATAATTGGGTTTTATGGTTTTAAATCTATAACTTGAAATATAGGGTCCAGAAAAATATAGGGATAGCTCCAAAAAATCAGAAATTTCCGGACCCAATGGCGCTGGTTGGGGCTGTTGACGAACAGAACGTTCGACGAACTACCCGTGAACAAGCTCGGTACATGTTCGTTTATGTTCGTTTAGGAAGCTTAATGAACAAGCTTGAACAGATTTTTAGAGCTCGGCTAGTAAACGAACAGAGCTTGAACATAACTGTGTTCGTTCATTTATGTTCATGAACAAGCTCGTTAAGTGTTCGTGAACGAACATGTATCCAAAATAGTAAATTTAGACAAATACTATATTTTTTATTTTACTTGGAATGGATGCTTGTAATGGGATATATGTAGCTATTATGCTGGATTTGTTTGTTTTTGTCCTGCAAATATTTAATCCTTTTATTTAATTAATTTAGTCATTGACAATAATGTTTAAATATTATTATTCCTGATTAAAAAATTAACATTCGGTTGTTTGTTTGAAAATCTGTTCATGAACAAGATTGATTTGTGTTCACGAACATGTTCCTGAACATGTTCACGAACAAGCTCGATAAGACTTGTTAACGAACAGAACGTTCGATTAACTACTCGTGAACAAGCTCGGTAAATGTTCGTTTACGTTCGTTTACCTTCGTTCGGTAAGCTTAACGAACAGGCTTGAACATGTTTTTAGAGCTCGGTTAGTAAACGAACAGAGCTTGAACAAGGGTTTTGTTCATGAACAAAACCAAGCTCACTGTTCTAGCTCGTTCAAGCTCGTTCGTCAACAGTTCTAGCGCTGGTCTCATCTCGATCAGACGCCTACTTTTCCCAGAATCATTTTTCCAACTTAAATAAATTGGGTTTTAAAAGCTATTTTGAGTTTTTGAAAATTATAAAAAAATGCAGAAGCTTCTGAAAATACTTCTCTCTTGTAGTAAAATCAAAATATTTATTTTTGGCTTATATAAAAATTTTGAATAATTTCCGACACCGTTTTAACGAGTTTTAAAAATCAAAGCGACCTAATTATTTAAATAGGAAAAGTCGTGTTTTCTAACTAAGTATTTTATGTTGCAGGTACAGACTCTGGTGTACCAACTTCAGAGGAAGCCCTAGATCCTCTTCCAGCCTACTACGATGATATTGGATTTAGTAAGTCACGACAGGTTCTAACTTTAGAAATCTAGTCCACTGTGCCTGTACTAACTTGTAGCACCACACTACTACGTGATCGAAGCACGGAAGCAACACCTTCTTGTGTTGAACTTGTCTTTATCCTCCGTACTTGGCACCGTCTGCTTAGAACGAGTTTTCGACTTTCTGGTTCTCGATAAGAAAGCCAACCAGTTGACCTGGTGTGACTAACAACATATGGAACATCCCGTGGAACAATCATGTAAAGAACTCGTACTTGACACAACACTGGGGTATTGGGGTAACTCATAATTAGAGAGAGTACGGAAGTGACTAGAGTTCAATCTTCCTGTCCTGTCTCCTGAGTTTCGGCGCCGTCCTGCTGCCTGAGTTTCGGCAAAATACATGTCCTGCTGCCTGGGCTTCGACATTCGTCTGGGTAAGCGCACCCGGGCAAGAGATGAACTGAACGGTCACATATTGTACTCTCCTACTTGAGTCACGTAGTTCTAGTGGAGCAGGCACAATTACTTTTTTACAGACATGCACTTTACTTTCTACACTTGTACAGACACTGCACCGTACTTTACTTTACTTTCACTTTGGTCTGCTTATACCTAGTTACCTTTTTCATACTTGTATAGTACTCCTTTTCTTCATTTAGATTTGTTGTGACTTACCTTCGGTTCCACTTATGGCACCGGCAGACGACGACCTGATCGAGGAGGTTGCTCCAGAGTACGAGGAGCCTGCATACGACCCAGAAGCTGCGGAGTTTTAGTTATCTGTGCTTGCGTGCGTGTTGTGAGATGTATTTCTATTCTGTATTTCCTTTCTGTACTTTTCCTTTATGTATTTTGTGAGAGAGAGAGAGAGAGAGTGCAGCTGCTGGTTTGTAATCTTGTTCGAACTGTAATAACGTTATATGCTGGTTGGGTGTTGATACATCTCTGAGTTGTGGCTATGCTGATTTCACTGGTAAACTGCAAGACCTGCAAGTAAATCAAATAAGTAACTGGCCCCCGAGAGCGGGTCGTTACATCATCTCCCCAACATTATCCCCAATAAGGGGAGCCGAAGAACTAGCTTCCCCAGACGAGAGCTTAGGCCAGTGCTCAGCACACATATCTTCTACCTCATCATCATCAGATAGTAACTCAACCCCACAATCAACACCTTTACCTTTGTCTCTAGTCACTTCAGGGCCAATAGGCTTAGGATCAACCCTACAAGTATCAGGGACCAGACCACCATCACCCTGCTCCTTCAACACTCCCTCATCCTTCGTAGCATCCATCACATTTTTTCCAAAATCCATAGAGGGGACAGGCTCCTCCAATGACTCCAGTGGGCACTGAGTGGCAATATGACCAAATGACAAACACTTGGTGCACCTCGGAGATTCACCCTCATACTCAACCTCAAGAGCAAGTGATGACACGTCTTCAAACAGCAGGTTGACTTTCCTTGGGAGTGGCAGGGATGCGTCTACATCAATGAAGCATCGTGCAAATTCAATCCGCTCAAGATTGGCCATCGCACAATCCATGCAAATAGGGTCACCAACCAAACTGAAGATAATGTTCAGAATCTCAGGTGACCAAAGGTTGAGAGGAAGATATGGAAATCTCACCCAAACTGGGACACGGCGGAGTAGATCTCTCTCAAGCTTGAGCTTAGTGAACCAGCATCGCAGAACGATCAGACGACCATCGAAGAGCCACGGACCCCCCTTAGCACATTTTCACAATCTTCAGCCTGTTCAAATTTGAAGTAGAAGAACCCGTTGTCACGGGAGAACACCTGTAAGCCTGCCTTCAACTTCTATAAGCGACTAACACAAGCTCGCACTTGGCTGTAGAACGGGTGATCTCTTACAATATGGCCGACGAGTGTGTTATCCCAACGTTTTGCAGTGGCCGAAATATAGTGATCAAGTATTAGTCCCACCGACACACCATCTCCTCCCAACACTGGAGGAACGAACGAAAGTTTGCGACTTGGATCGCTAGATCTGATTCCTGAGCATATATCTTTCCAAGAACTCGCCGGAGTTACCTTACTGAAGTGGAGTGGAATATTCGGCCTAGCTGCGCGTTTGGCGAGGAGTTTATTCAGGTCTGATCGGTCCAAATGAGCACGTCGTTTACCACCGTTATCAGACGGCTCACCCAATTTTCCACCCGCAGATGTGGTAGATCTAGTTTGGACTTTCCTACCCCACCTTTGAACAACCTTCCAAGCACCCTCAGCTCTGCCTGACGCCATCTTCTTCAAGCAATGGTCATTGCATCGATGATAAGGATTAGATGCGTTGATGCATATAACCATCCTCACTCTACATCCACGATTTTCGACTACCAGCAACTACAATCAGCCAGGGCTGATAGCTAAGGCATCTGCAGAACAGACCTGATCGTCACTGCCGTATGGACTGGAATCTGCCGCCTGGATCAGATTGCAGCTCCTTCTTCGAGATCTGATCGCTGCCTGGGGGTCGAAGCGCTGACTGGATTGGATCGGATCTGGTTAGCCCCGATCAAATCGATCGCCATTTGGATCGAAGCGTCGTCAAGATCTGATCAGAAGATGATCGCCGAGATCTGATGATCGTCGAGATCAGATGACTGATCTGCTGATGATCGACGAGACCTAGGGGTCGTAGAGATCTGATGATCGCAGCCGCTTCGAGATCTGATCGCAGCCGCTTCTTCGATTCCGATCGCCGCCTGGGGGCCTGAACGCCGAGATCTGGGGGCCTGATCGCTGCTTCTTCGAGTTCTGATCGACGAGATCTGATCTGATCCGCCAGGGGGCCTGAACGCCGAGATCTGGGGGCCTGATCGCCGCTTCTTCGAGTTCTGATCCGCGAAATCTGATCTATTCTCATATATATATATATATAGAATAATGGTACGCCATATGAGGCCTTGTCTCATATTCCCTCTCACATAAAGCAACCAAGTACAACCAAGTACAAGCCCATGTGGGCTTGTACTTGGTTGCTTTATGTGAGAGGGAATATGAGGCAAGGCCTCATATGTCGTATGATACCCATTATTCCCATGTGTGTGTGTGTGTGTGTCTCATTGATAGATGAGAGGTGGCTTGGCTTTGGTTTTGGTGGCTTTAAAACCATGTGATAACGTTTGGATTAAGGGTGGCTAAATCAAACCGACCTGACCCGAACCCGGCCTCTTAGGCAGTGTTTGTACAGGTTTGACCCACCAACCCGACTCAGATTCTACCCCTATATATTATAAACATATATATATTTCATTACCATATGCACAAAAGCCCAAACGCTTTATTGGTAAATGAATTTTTTTAAAACTAGGCGACTCGGGTTCAAATCCTACTAGCGTGTTTGGGGTTATATTTTACAAATTATTAATCAATATTAAATCAATTTCATTTTTGTTTTTCAATATTTATGTGTATATAATACATATTCTCAATAGCACTTGCTAGCACACTTGGTATGTCCATATATTACCAAAAGAGAGGATGGGAGTGTGAATCCCACTTACTGCATGTAAATGTTTATTTCTCTTTTTGACCCAAATCAGACCCATCAGACAAACTGGGTCAGGTACGGGTGACCCAATTTATACCCAGGTTGGGTACATGTTTCATAACCTTAACGAAGGTCGGGTTTAGGCTTACCCATATCCGAGTCAGGTCAAACTTGACCCCATCTGAATCCGACCCGACCTGTTTGCCACCTCTAAATGGACTATATGTGGAAAAGAGAAGTGATTATTGCCAAGATGAGGGTGCATCTTATAATATTGTATTTGCTTCACAGTGGATTTCTCTATTGATGCTCCATGTATCCATGTTGGGATTGGTCAGTTGAACTTTGTATATCTTGATGTTCTTCTTCTTTATATTATGTATGATTGTTTGTTTTCTTCGCTTGCTCGGTTTTTCTGCACGAGTCATCAAAACCCTAACAACATTCATATAGAATATTTTATTTTTGTGTGTTACAAATTGCATCAGAAAACAAAACAAAAAATACATCTCAAATTTGTGCATGTGAAATTTGAGAATACCTAAAACTACATTAATAAAACATACTATGATGAATCATTATATACATGAGCAGAGCCATGTATGGAGGTAGCCGGGCTACAACCCATGTAACGGACCATGTTATCTTTGGCTCTGCCTTTGCTCCTGCCCTTGCGCTGATCATCGTTCCTGCCTTGCCTTGCACCAGCCTTGCAGCCCAGATTAATATTTGGTGCCCTTTCAGCCCCGGTAGATTCGAATTCCTGGCCCCGTCCTTGATTATATATCTTGTTTTCATCAAGAACCCGAGAGATGAGGGGGAACATAAACGGAATCTTCCTTGCCCAAAAAATCTATCTCCTTTGGAAGTTCAAGTATTTGATTGAGAAGGCAAACACAAAGGCAAAGGCTACTGGGAATGCAATTTCAGCAGCAGCTACCGCCGGTAAGAAATCATGTTTGTAGCCAAAAAAGTCATCGAGGAATTGCTTTGCCGTCATGCCAGTATCGAGCATGCTATCATTGTCTCCAAACTGGGAAACGGACATGCCATACAGTGTCCAAGCTACAGGGCATGCCCAATAGTTCCATCTACACCATGCCGGTATCCTCTGCATTTCAGTTAATATGCATAAGCTTAGATGGCAAAATCGAAAGAATAGAGAGATGATTTTGCGGGAGGTTTTGAGTCCTGAAACTTACTGTTCGAGGGATTGTGAAGCCTGCAAAGAGATTCCATATAGATATGAACGCACTGGAGACGTTTGTGGCGAATTCCGCGCTAGGGGTCAGTGCGACAGCCATCATCCCATAGAATGTGAAGTATAGGAAAGTGGTGAACGTGAAGAACGCATACCAGAGGAATTTGGCTGCAGTCCATTTGAAACTCATCATGGAGAAAACCATGATGCAGTAGATTATGGACTGGAGGAGAGTGTATGGGACCTCAATGGCAACCTGAAAGCAAGTCAATTCATGAGATCAAGCATTCTTAGATGGTGTTCTTAGTTTCATGAGCTATCTCATGTTGCGAGTGTTGCTTACAGTGGCCGTACCTGTGCAAATGCATATGGTATCGGGGAGAACATTCCTGAAGCCTTCTCCCTATAGAACACCGTTCTCTCCACATCAACAATAGGTTGTACAGGCATTGAACAGATCTTGTTGTGTTCTCCTGATAAATATTGCCAATGTTCAGATATATATCTGGTTAGTATCAGTATATTGAATATCTGATATGGAGATAAAGTTTAAGATTAAATCAGGTAACTAAGATTACGTACGGGTTGGATCCAAGTTTCCAGAAGATTGTTCCGAATATAAAGCCAGTAATTGTCGTAAACAACATCCTAATGGCAGTATATGATGGGTTGTGCCAATAAGATTTGTACTGTTTCCAGAAACATGCATTGCATTGCTTGAGGAACGGCTAAGAAAATTTAGTCGGGAAGTACATGTCTTTTGATCCCGGAGGTGGTATGTTCAATTCGCTAATCAAAGCCTTGTTTCTCCTGCAAGAATCACCTCCAGTGTTATTTTACCCAAATTTCTGCCAATTTTGGACGGAATGTACTAAATGGTCACTTTTAAATTTTAGATACCTGTATAGATCCGAGTTCCAGTATATTTCAGTAAAATTGACCCCCAAAATTTCTTCTTGTGCCAAGGTGGTGACCTCCAACATCCATGTTGCAGGATTATAACCATCTTTGATCTTGCTAACTCCATCGATTGCCTGAAGAAAATAGACGTTCATGTTATCGACATCTGTATCTATCGGATGATAGAATGGAGAAACAAATCGATTATGTATATGATATGAATCATTACCTCAAAATATCGGATCAGATCACACGAGTTGCGTCCTAGTGGTCCTACATATATTTCTTCTCCTCCTTGTTTCATTAGGAACAGCTGCAATTAGTTAAATAGCCATCAGCAAGTGAACCATTGCACCATATATAACTGCTATATCAAAACGCTGCAAAATAGAATATATGTGTGCATGCATGCGTACGACTACACATACATACACATATGTATGTATGCATATATGCATGCATATGTATGTATGTATTCTTTTTTTTTGAAAAGTAAGCCAGATCTTTATTGAGTAAAAATATGTGTATACAAGATTTTACATGCAAGCGAGGTGGGATAGAATGAGGTTTCAGAAGAGAGAGGAGAGGACACAAGCGTCGTCACTCTCCACTAATGATTCCTCATCATATCCCCCCTACGCAAAAGAGCAATGAAACCAATATGGTAACACAACAAAGACACATCATAAACAGTATAACCAAACTCCAAAGAGCTCAACCATTATCTCTGAACGTCCAGTTGGCGCAGACCCTAGCCTCACCATCATTTGTAGGTTCAAGATCTCCCACAGCCACCCTGACATCAGCAGCAATCTCCTCAAAAAGTATTGCCTTGCATGTTTCTTTAGTCTCAAAGATTCTCCTATTTCTCTCCCTCCAAATGTGCCATACACATGCCGCCAGAACAGTTTTACCAAGTGTACCGAGGCAATTTTTCCCACCAAAATGTAAAAGGAAATAGTCCCCAACATCCACCAGAGAGGACCCAATATCCGTTAGTATATTGAGTTTGAGAAGGGCCCTCTTCAGAATGTATCGAGAATAGCTGCAATCAAAGAACAGATGCCCCACATTTTCATCAATATTTTCCGCACACAAAACACAGTGTGTCGGATGGTTGGGACCCCATCTGCTAATGATATCTCTAGTTAACAGTTTACCTCTGAAAGCACGCAGAAGTGCCAAAGACATCTTTGGTATATGATTTCTATACCAAACAAGCTTGTTGTAGGGGAAAATATTACCTGGAGATCGAGCCCCATCCCAAGCTTGAGAGAACCGGAAGGGATCCCCTGGGATCCAAGCCCAGCGATCAGCCCCAGGCCGCAATTTAATGCCCTGCAAAACCGGTTTTAGATGTTGTATGGCCGAATCTTCAATCCAAGAGCCAGCCGCCCAATACTCATGCACTTTCTTCTTCATGCAGTCCGGTGGAACATCATATAAGTTATTTAGAGGCCCACAATCAAGCCAATTGTCGATCCAAAATAAAGTAGATTTCCCATCTCTCACATTTCTTTTAATTAATTTCTGCGAGATATCACGACATTTCAACATATGTTTCCAGGTTCCTGAATGTGTAGCCTTCACATGTGCAGCATAAAATTCACCCAAATCATCATACCTGGTCTTCATTTGCTCTGCCCAGATACCATCAGAAGTTAGGTATCTCCAAGTAAGTCTAATACCAGATGCAACATTAAGGTCCTCAAGCAATCTAATACCAACCCCACCCTCCTCTTTAGGAGTACAAATCTCCTTCCATGACCAAACTTTAGAATTACCCCAGATGAAGCGTCTGCATAAAGTAGAGATAGTACGCAAAATAGTGTGGGGGATTTTAAAGGCTTGCATCCAAAATGCAACCATGCCATAAATGACGGTCCTTACAAGCTCGATGCGGCCCGAGATGGATAGCAAGGATGAAGTCCAGCCCATTACACGTTTCTTGCATTTATCAATAAGCCTGTTGTACATAGGAGTCTTCGGGTATTTAGAAGAAAGAGGCAAGCCCAAGTAGGTGGTAATGGTGGTAGCAATTTTAATGCCCAAAAAATCTGCTAACTCATTCTTAGATTTTACTCCCTTGCTGAACAGAGCAGAGCTTTTCTCCCAGTTTACTTGTAAACCCGAATAACTTGAGAACTCAGTAAGGATGGTTTTAATACCTGAAAAGGACTTTCGATTTGCCCGGCAAAAGACAAGAAGGTCATCAGCAAAAAGGAGGTGAGAGATGGTACCGTGGCGCCTCATAGGATCGATATGCCGTCTAGTAATTGATTTAGCCATAAGTACAGAGAATGCCTCCATAACGATGACGAACAAGTACGGGGATAGTGGATCTCCTTGCCGAATACCTCTGTTGCCAGTAAAGAAGCCTACAGGTGATCCATTTACCATAACTGAGAAGCTAGCCGTTGATATACATTCACGGATCCAGCCAATAAAAATATTTGGAAACCCCATTTGATCTAGAAAATAATAAATAAACTCCCGATTCACACTGTCGAAAGCTTTCCTCAGATCCAATTTAAGACATGCTCTCCCTCCCATGGGATTACTGAAGTCTCTAATATGTTCATGGGCAAGGAGACAGGAATCAGATAATAACCTTCCCTTTAGAAATGCAGCCTGATTAGGGGATATCAGCTCATGTATCACCACTTTCAACCTGTTACAGAGGATTTTGCTAATAATCTTGTAGATGATATTACAGCAAGAAATGGGCCTGTAGTCAGCTAGGCTCGAAGCATTTAACTTTTTAGGGACAAGAGTCAGGAAAGTGTGATTTATTTGGCGCAGCAAGTGACCAGACCAAAAGAAAGATTTTACTGCAACAGTCACCTCCTTACCAAGAAGATCCCAATGTTGCTGAAAAAAATAACCATTATAACCGTCTGGCCCCGGGGCCTTGTCAGGCCCAATTTGGAATACAGCTTCCTTGATCTCAGCATCAGAAACCCTTCTATCTAGCCACACAACAGCCTCAGCAGAAAGGATGCGTTTAGGAATCAATTTTTGAAAGTGACAATTATAGTCATCCTGATTGTAGAGTTTTTCAAAATATTTAGGAGCATCCTCTTTCAGATTATCATAAGTTGTGTTTTTCCTGCCCGAAGCATCCACCAAATGCCCAAGATTGTTATAGCCTTCCCTTGCCTTCATAGAAGAGTAGAAAAATTTTGTATTACGATCGCCCAGGGAAATCCAATTTTGACGACTTTTCTGACGGTACATATCTTCCTCAAGAAACATTGCACATGACAATTCTTTGATAAGCCGCTGTTCCTCATTTTGAAGTTCAACATCAGAATGTAAGAGGGCCTGCAACCGGATTGATTCAAGTTGGCGCCGGAGATTATTTACTTGAGTGCTAGCATGTTGATTTGCAGCCCAGGTCCGGATGACCATTTTAAGCCTTTTAAGCTTAGAAGCAAGGCAAAACATAGGGGTGCCTGTTACACTTTGAGTCCAACTGTAACGGCCACTTTCCATCGTATGTATTTTCATACGTACCTCTTTAGTGTATTAGTTTGTGGGTATTTTCACACTTTGTTTTTATTATTATTTATCATCCGTATTTAAGACTCGCGATCGGACCCCATTTTCACAACCCTCTCGGAGGCACGATCGCCCCGGTACCTTCTTTGTAATTTTTGGATGTCGAGAGACAGATCTTCCTTAACCTCATTATCACGAAATATTTGTTTAAAAAAAATTTAAATTTTGAATCTGATGGCTAAAAGGAAAACAAATAGTAATTATTAATTATAAAAATCCAAACTAAAAATCCAAACCCATTTCATTCGTGGGTACACCTTTACCAAATCATCTTTTTAACTAAATTCCCCTTAAAATCTTAACTAACCCCTCTCCCCCACGTTCTCTGTCCCATCACTTCCCTAACCTACTCAAAACAAACCGCAGGCTTCATTTCTTAAAAAAAAATATAAATAAACCACACCAATCTTTCACGTGCAAACATATTTTCTATACCAAACAATAGAACCCAGGTCAGCTCTGTCATGCACCTACCCTACAAACCCTAGGGGCCTGCAACTCTTTTTCCAGCGTCCATCGACTGCCGCAACCCATATCGACCACGCCCAGCCGCCAAACGCCACCAGACCACCTCGCTCTCTCAGCGACGACCCACACGTCCGCCCTCCGACCTCACCCTCACGACATCCATCGATCTTCTCACAGCTCCGAGCAACCCCACTCGCCGCTTCATCCCTTCGAACAGCCCCGATCACCCTTCCTCGACGCCTTCGACCACGCCGTATCCCCTCCAGCTGTCCTGTAGCCACTCGCCGCCGTCCGACCGGCAGGCCGCAGCCCTCGTGCGTCCATCGACCGCTGCCGTGCGCCCTCCCCTCTCGCTACCAAGTCCGATGGCCTCAGCCAACTCCGGCAGCCGTGCTCCCCACCGCATGCGTCTCCGCCATCCTCAAACTTCAGAGCCTCCCTCTTCTTCACTCCGGTGGCTTCCCTCCGAACCCACAAACTCGCCTCCTCGCCTACCACGTCGACGACAGCACGTCTCGCTGCCAATCTCCGTCGTCGTTCTCCAGTGGACCCCCCGACACCGGCCATGTTGTGTTGCCGACGAGCCGCCAACGAACCCACGCCGGCAGACCGCCCCCTCGCCCCTTTGGCATCCTGAAGACGCTACCCCAAGCTTCACCGGAGTGGCCTCGTCGCTACCGAATGACGCTACCCGCCGATTCTCCGGCGTCCCGCAGTCGAAGCCGACCGCCGTGCGTCAGCCCATCCACTGTCGAGCTGTTTTGCTGAGTTCCTCCTCCATTTGGGCTTCCTGCGAATGTATAGAAGGTAAGTGATATGAGCAGCTTCATGAACTAGTATCATGGTAGATATTAATTTATATAGTTATAAATAATAGCAGGTGTTGTTAAATTGTGATTTTAAGGGACACAGTACCCTAGAAGCCATGTCACTAGAAGTTATTGAATGATATCACATGTAAACAGAATAGGTTTTATCAACTTACGAAATGTGCTGGTACCTCTTTAGTATATGATTAAGTTATAAACATCCATGTTACAAATTAGTTCACCTTATTGGTATGTGTGTATGAACAGAGTACAGAATAGAATGAACTGTAAATTATGGTTGAAACTTGTAACATCTTAATATTTTTGTATCTTATATATTAATTGATACTATTTGGGACTATTAGTACAGTTATGTTCTTATGCTAATATGTTAGGTTGTACATATAGTTTTATAATGTAATAATATTATATATGTAGGTATATAGGGTAGTATGCTGTTGTTTTAAAGAGCTTATAAGAGTCAACCTAATAATATCATATATCTAATGACGCAGATAGTTATGTACGCCCCCTTGCTACCGTCTGGATCCCGACGTTCTCTTGCATGTTGCCCACTCGCCGACGTCCACTAGCTCGTTTACGTAGCTGTTCAGACCCGACATCCGCTCTTCGATCAACGTCAAAAGGTTAGCCCCCTAACTCGTAGCGAACCCACACTGTAGCAAACTGAACCTTAACTAAAACTGGACAACTACAATTAAATTTACTTTTCTGCACCAGTAAAACGCTGCTCACTGTAGAAATCGACCATCGGACAATTTTTCTGTGCATATAGGTTAGGGTCGATCTAGGCTGACAAAAACATCAAATCGTGACTCTGACATTTAGGATAGCCCCGATAACCTAGAAATGAACCTAAATAGGATTTGTTGAAAACGAGGCCTGACATCGTCGCCGTGGCGATATTTCAGACGGATTTCTGCGGACGAGACGCTTGGACGAGACGCTCTGGACGGACGACACACTCGCCATCTCAGGCAAGTGTATCCACTTGCACTTTTGGCCGTGCTTAGGCCTTAGTTGGTTAGAACTGATAACTGTGAACAAATAGAACCGGACGTGAAATGATAGCGTCCGGGACGACTCCTGACGGCTCAGACTTGACGACGAAGTCTGAGCCCGACAACAACAACTTTTGATATTGTAGGGCTACCATGTGTGTGCCTGTGTGTGTGTGGACACCCTAGAATAACCCTTCCTGTCTTGTCACGTCCCGTCCCATCTTGCACAGCCCGCTGGGCAATAGGGCACTCGCCGAGTGATCCCTTGTACAGATTCACAGCCTGCGGGCAATAGGGCACTCTCCAAGTTGAGAGAGTGATCCCTTGTACAGATACACAGCCCGAGGGCAATAGGGCACTCTCCAAGCTAGAGAGAGTGATCCCTTGTACGGATTCTCAGCCTGCGGGCAATAGGGCACTCGCCAAGCTAGAGCGAGTGATCCCTTGTACTGGTGTCATGTCATGTCTTGTCTTGGGGGTTTGGGGGTTGGGTTGAGCGTGCGCACGGTAAGAGGGTCTGATCCCCCTCGAACCGTAAGGCGTGAACCCTTTCGTGTCTCACTTGTCTTGTCTTGCCTTGTTTCCGTCACGTCCCGTCTTGTCTTGACACCTGTAGGTTAGTCCCGTAGTTGGTAGCACACGCTACGACTACTACCTGTCTCGTTTTACTTTCCTGCTGCGTTACTTCTTTTGTGTTACTCTGTTATAACCACAGCATGCTAATCAACCAGTAAACTGTTGTATAATAGAACCTCAGCATGCGAATCAACCAGTAAACCGTTGTTTAAAGTTCGGTGCACTTGCGGTAAAGTCTAACCCTTCTTGTAGACTTTACCTGACGTACAGTTTCCTTCTTTGGTGCTGTACGTCAGGTGTTCAGCCAGAGTTCGTAGACGAGTCAGACTCACTGGAGTACGAGGAGCCGAGGACGTTGATCCAGAGTTCGTGCTTGACGAGGACCAGACCTTGAGGTTCTTTTTTTTAGTCGTCACTTTCAGAGGTTACTGCTTTTAGTTTCGCTGTTAAATATTTCGTTTGCCATGCTTAGGCTTCTTTTTAGACTTTGTACTCGTTGGATATTACATCTCTAATTTAATGAATGCAACTTCCTTTCTGTACTTTTTGTTGTTTTCGAACTTTATTAATGCTAAAGAACCTGAAACTTTTAAAATGGTACCCCTACAGACGCTTATTGGGTCCGAGCTTCTCAGCTCTGGCCTAAGCGGGCCCTTAGTCACGCTTCGCCTCCGTATTTTTGGGAAGCGGGGCGTGACAGGTTTTAGTGGTGGCCCATGCAGGTCATGCAAAAGTTCGGAAACAATAAGAGTACCGCATTCATTTAATATCCATGTATAAGTCTAAATTAGGTTTTCCAGTCTTAGATGATAGGAAGACATAGATAGGCATCCAGGTTTGATAGTCAGACGCATTGGTTTAAGATTTAGACGTACTCGTCTTAGGATACCCTAGTAGCCTCTCCCTCCCTGGCTCTGACCATGTTAGATTTCTAGAGGTCCTTCTTTTAGTCGTTCGCTCGGGTTCCATCGACTTTGGGCCCAACAGAAACGTAATCTTGATTCTCTTAGGGCCTTTTCCTGAGATCTCTCTATTACATTCTAGTTCACTAGGAAGACTTAGTGCTGAGTTCTTCTAATCTTTAGACGGCCTGAAAATTAGAACCCCTGACTTCTAGCATCTTCCTGATCACTACACTTTTGTGTTATCGACCGTAGATTTCCATTGTAGCTTTTCATGAATCATATCTTAGGCGTATTCATCGTGCGATCACATTCTTTCCCCACGATTCGCGTGATCGCTTCATGACAATTATCGATTAATCCTTCGAATCTCTCCATTGCGAACCCTGCTTCATTTTAAAAGTATTTTTGAAATTTCTTATTAAATTCGGTTTAAATTTTGTGAAAACCTCTTATTAGATATATTTAAATTTCTCGGCTTTTCGGTTGAGTTTAAAAAAAAAATTCTTTCACAGATTTTGAAACCTTCTTGGTCGAAATTTTTAGTTGCTATCTCGTAACCGTTTTCTAACCGATATCTTTCGTATTTCATTTTTAAAACCTTGTTGCCATTTTGAAAATTCAATATATCACCTTTTCCTAAAACTACGAAATTTATTTTTACCACTTAACGTACGTACTTTAAAATATTTTTCTAAACTAAAGAGAGCTTCAATTTTTATATATATCAGTTCTATGTGCATAGTGCCCTCATTAAATTTTTTTTTTAGTATAAACCTATTTTCATTTGCAAAACAATCGCTACCTTACCCTACTCTTTTTCCTTCGTCTAACTCTTTCCGAGTTGTAATTTTCTACCATCTGCTCACTATTTCTACATTTTTAAGTATAAAGTATATGATACCATATTTTACACATAATCCTTCTTCCATCTCTTTAGTTATTTTGAGCAATATTTTTGACCCATTCAACCAGCTATGTCTCTAATCTCGTCTTATTTGAACTCGTTCTTTCCGATCTTGTTTCGTTTCGCTTTTGGTTTCGGCTTCCCTTCTGTCGTGTAGACATTAGTGCTTGTAATTGCCTGTGTCAACTCTAGTTTAGTCGTGGGCCCATTGGCCTTGTGATGTCGTCGTGGTGCATGTATATAGGTAGAAGTGTGTGGACCTGTATGAGTGTGCTGCCTTTAGGATATTAGTGTTTGTCTCTGGCATCATGTGTGTATACTCAGTGTGGTCCGTGGTATACGTATGTAGTTGCCTGAATGATGGTAATCATATAGGTGTAGATAGCGTCATAGCGGGCAACTCCTTAGACTTAGTCTTTCGTGCGTGTAGTATAGCTTATCTTTGCTGCATGTCATTTGTATAAAAACTTTTGTTTTCTTTTAAACCAAATCTTTAAAGTTTTGAAACTAGCTCACAAGATCACAACCCACCTATCTTCCCCCATCCAATACCACAACCCACACGTTTTTCCCACATGTTTTTTTAAACATCCTCTTCTTCTCTTTCTCTCTTCAGAGTGTTAAAATATTTTTTTTATTTGTTATGATATTGTTAGTGCTAGCTAGTATTGTTATATGATTATAGTTGTGGGTAGGCATAGGGTGAGATGAGATATGACGTAGCGGTGATTGGTTGATCTTGAACACAAAGATATTAGATTAGATTTCTTTCGGATGAAAAAAAAACGAGGTGTCCAAGACTAATTTATAATACCAATGTGTGACGGACTCTAGGAGGAATTCTAGTTAGATGAAATTATATACAGAGAGATGAGTACTTACCAGATCTGAAACTTGGGACGAGCGGTAGATGGGAGTAGCCACGGAGTTATAGTATGATTCAGAATGATCATGAAATGAGTAGAGCATTTAAAGCATCAGGATTCGACTATAGTTTGGGGGTGAGAAGACATTGAAGTAACACGACATGTTGGGATGAATGGATAGTTAGGAAGACGGATTTTATATGATTAGGAGATTAGATGATAGGGGTAAGGATAGATGTAGTTTGATGGTTCATTAATTATGGAGGATAAATTTATGAGTTAATATGATGGAGAATATATTGGGGGCGAGATGATTGATGACTGGTATGCGATAATGTGGATTTATAGTTAAGTGTTTAGGGTGTGATTCTGGTTATAACATTAGCCAATGGAGAGACGGGTTAAAATGGATTATTTGAGGAACGCTGGTTGAAGTTGTAGGATTAGCGATCATTAGGTGGAATATGGGAATTGCGGGTATAAGGGTAAATATATATTATTATTATTATTATGAGAGATTCCGAGGGCGGAATCATTTCTAAGGTGGGCTAGAATGTAACGGCCACTTTCCATCGTATGTATTTTCATACGTACCTCTTTAGTGTATTAGTTTGTGGGTATTTTCACACTTTGTTTTTATTATTATTTATCATCCGTATTTAAGACTCGCGATCGGACCCCATTTTCACAACCCTCTCGGAGGCACGATCGCCCCGTAGACCTTCTTTGTAATTTTGGATGTCGAGAGACAGATCTTCCTTAACCTCATTATCACGAAATATTTGTTTAAAAAAAATTTAAATTTTGAATCTGATGGCTAAAAGGAAAACAAATAGTAATTATTAATTATAAAAATCCAAACTAAAAATCCAAACCCATTTCATTCGTGGGTACACCTTTACCAAATCATCTTTTTAACTAAATTCCCCTTAAAATCTTAACTAACCCCTCTCCCCCACGTTCTCTGTCCATCACTTCCCTAACCTACTCAAAACAAACCGCAGGCTTCATTTCTTAAAAAAAAATATAAATAAACCACACCAATCTTTCACGTGCAAACATATTTTCTATACCAAACAATAGAACCCAGGTCAGCTCTGTCATGCACCTACCCTACAAACCCTAGGGGCCTGCAACTCTTTTTCCAGCGTCCATCGACTGCCGCAACCCATATCGACCACGCCCAGCCGCCAAACGCCACCAGACCACCTCGCTCTCTCAGCGACGACCCACACGTCCGCCCTCCGACCTCACCCTCACGACATCCATCGATCTTCTCACAGCTCCGAGCAACCCCACTCGCCGCTTCATCCCTTCGAACAGCCCCGATCACCCTTCCTCGACGCCTTCGACCACGCCGTATCCCCTCCAGCTGTCCTGTAGCCACTCGCCGCCGTCCGACCGGCAGGCCGCAGCCCTCGTGCGTCCATCGACCGCTGCCGTGCGCCCTCCCCTCTCGCTACCAAGTCCGATGGCCTCAGCCAACTCCGGCAGCCGTGCTCCCCACCGCATGCGTCTCCGCCATCCTCAAACTTCAGAGCCTCCCTCTTCTTCACTCCGGTGGCTTCCCTCCGAACCCACAAACTCGCCTCCTCGCCTACCACGTCGACGACAGCACGTCTCGCTGCCAATCTCGTCGTCGTTCTCCAGTGGACCCCCCGACACCGGCCATGTTGTGTTGCCGACGAGCCGCCAACGAACCCACGCCGGCAGACCGCCCCCTCGCCCCTTTGGCATCCTGAAGACGCTACCCCAAGCTTCACCGGAGTGGCCTCGTCGCTACCGAATGACGCTACCCGCCGATTCTCCGGCGTCCCGCAGTCGAAGCCGACCGCCCGTGCGTCAGCCCATCCACTGTCGAGCTGTTTTTGCTGAGTTCCTCCTCCATTTGGGCTTCCTGCGAATGTATAGAAGGTAAGTGATATGACAGCTTCATGAACTAGTATCATGGTAGATATTAATTTATATAGTTATAAATAATAGCAGGTGTTGTTTAAATTGTGATTTTTAAGGGACACAGTACCCTAGAAGCCATGGTCACTAGAAGTTATTGAATGATATCACATGGTTTTATCAACTTACGAAATGTGCTGGTACCTCTTAGTATATGATTAAGTTATAAACATCCATGTTACAAATTAGTTCACCTTATTGGTATGTGTGTATGAACAGAGTACAGAATAGAATGAACTGTAAATTATTGGTTGAAACTTGTAACATCTTAATATTTTTGTATCTTATATATTAATTGATACTATTTGGGACTATTAGTACAGTTATGTTCTTATGCTAATATGTTAGGTTGTACATATAGTTTATAATGTAATAATATTATATATGTAGGTATATAGGGTAGTATGCTGTTGTTTTAAAGAGCTTATAAGAAGTCAACCTAATAATATCATATATCTAATGACGCAGATAGTTATGTACGCCCCCTTGCTACCGTCTGGATCCCGACGTTCTCTTGCATGTTGCCACTCGCCGACGTCCCCTAGCTCGTTTACGTAGCTGTTCAGACCCGACATCCGCTCTTCGATCAACGTCAAAAGGTTAGCCCCCTAACTCGTAGCGAAACCCACACTGTAGCAAACTGAACCTTAACTAAAACTGGACAACTACAATTAAATTTACTTTTCTGCACCAGTAAAACGCTGCTCACTGTAGAAATCGACCATCGGACAATTTTTCTGTGCATATAGGTTAGGGTCGATCTAGGCTGACAAAAACATCAAATCGTGACTCTGACATTTAGGATAGCCCCGATAACCTAGAAATGAACCTAAATAGGATTTGTTGAAAACGAGGCCTGACATCGTCGCCGTGGCGATATTTCAGACGGATTTCTGCGGACGAGACGCTTGGACGAGACGCTCTGGACGGACGACACACTCGCCATCTCAGGCAAGTGTATCCACTTGCACTTTTGGCCGTGCTTAGGCCTTAGTTGGTTAGAACTGATAACTGTGAACAAATAGAACCGGACGTGAAATGATAGCGTCCGGGACGACTCCTGACGGCTCAGACTTGACGACGAAGTCTGAGCCCGACAACAACAACTTTTGATATTGTAGGGCTACCATGTGTGTGCGTGTGTGTGTGGACACCCTAGAATAACCCTTCCTGTCTTGTCACGTCCCGTCCCATCTTGCACAGCCCGCTGGGCAATAGGGCACTCGCCGAGTGATCCCTTGTACAGATTCACAGCCTGCGGGCAATAGGGCACTCTCCAAGTTGAGAGAGTGATCCCTTGTACAGATACACAGCCCGAGGGCAATAGGGCACTCTCCAAGCTAGAGAGAGTGATCCCTTGTACGGATTCTCAGCCTGCGGGCAATAGGGCACTCGCCAAGCTAGAGCGAGTGATCCCTTGTACTGGTGTCATGTCATGTCTTGTCTTGGGGTTTGGGGTTGGGTTGAGCGTGCGCACGGTAAGAGGGTCTGATCCCCCTCGAACCGTAAGGCGTGAACCCTTTCGTGTCTCACTTGTCTTGTCTTGCCTTGTTTCCGTCACGTCCCGTCTTGTCTTGACACCTGTAGGTTAGTCCCGTAGTTGGTAGCACACGCTACGACTACTACCTGTCTCGTTTTACTTTCCTGCTGCGTTACTTCTTTTGTGTTACTCTGTTATAACCACAGCATGCTAATCAACCAGTAAACTGTTGTATAATAGAACCTCAGCATGCGAATCAACCAGTAAACCGTTGTTTAAAGTTCGGTGCACTTGCGGTAAAGTCTAACCCTTCTTGTAGACTTTACCTGACGTACAGTTTCCTTCTTTGGTGCTGTACGTCAGGTGTTCAGCCAGAGTTCGTAGACGAGTCAGACTCACTGGAGTACGAGGAGCCGAGGACGTTGATCCAGAGTTCGTGCTTGACGAGGACCAGACCTTGAGGTCTTTTTTTTAGTCGTCACTTTCAGAGGTTACTGCTTTTAGTTTCGCTGTTAAATATTTCGTTGCCATGCTTAGGCTTCTTTTTAGACTTTGTACTCGTTGGATATTACATCTCTAATTTAATGAATGCAACTTCCTTTCTGTACTTTTTGTTGTTTCGAACTTTATTAATGCAAGAACCTGAAACTTTTAAAATGGTACCCCTACAGACGCTTATTGGGTCCGAGCTTCTCAGCTCTGGCCTAAGCGGGCCTTAGTCACGCTTCGCCTCCGTATTTTTGGGAAGCGGGGCGTGACACCAACTCTCCAAGACAATATCTCAGAATCCTGGGCATTTAGTCCAATAGTTGAAAAATTTGAAAGGTCGTGGATTTGGGGGTACCTGAGAGTGAGGATATACCACCATTGGAGAATGGTCGCTCGTGAGGGGGTCGAGATAATGAATATAGGTTTCAGGAAGCTTATGAATCCAGTCTGTATTGCAGAAGCATCTGTCAAGTAGGGCCCCAACTCTAGCATCCCCCTTTCGATGGTTACACCAACTTATATTTGTGCCTGTGCTTTTGATCTCCTGAAGTTTGCAGGCCGTAATGCATTGAAAAAAATCTTTGACCATATTATCCTCCAATTTCCGGCCTCCAACCTTGTCGCTCGAGTATAGGACATTGTTGAAATCGCCTCCCACAAGCCACGGACCTGCAATATTGCCACATATATCCTTCCATAGAGCCTCCCAGATATCCTTACGCATTGCCAATGAGTTTTGCCCATACACAGCCGAAATATTGCATTCAAAACCATCAGAATTTGTACACAGCACGGAGATGTGCTGAGGTGAGGCAGAGAGAAATCTGGTCTTCCAAACAGTAGGGTTGAAACCCATGAGGATTCAGCCACCAGGAGCAAGATCAAAATTGTCGAGAGAAATCCAATTTTTTGGAAAAACAGATTTATTATTTGTAAAAGGAGATTTCATCTTAGTCTCCAAGAGAATCATGGCAGACAGATTTATTGACTTAACTCTGTCACGAAGATCACGCCTTCGGACTGTATTATTAAGGCCTCTTGTATTCCAAATGAAAATAGTCATTAAGACGGGTTTTTAGCAATCTGACATGGCACATTTCCCTGCAGCCTTGTGCTTCTCCTTGTAGAACTCATCAAATGGCCAACATCCTTCCTTCTAATAGACTTTCTCTCCTCAGCATCAATGAATAAAGTTTCCTCCTCCCGATCCCATTCAGGGTTGTCAATGGCAAGCTGATCAGGAATCATGTCCGTTTCATGTCCCAAGCTATCAAACAAGAGGGAGGGTAGGGGCAATCTGGGACCAGGACCCGCTGCAGGGGACATGCCAATGTGGTGTGCTCCAGCACTGCTCAGGACTTCAGGTTGGAGCTTCAGCAAGTCAGTACCCGAACAGCCCTTCCCATCAACTTGTAAGCCGCCTCCTGTAGTGTGAGATGATCCCACAGTTGGTGAACACTTGCTAGCATTTATCTCCACAAGAGTTGGTACAGGATTTTCATCTGTGTTCACCTCACCATTGGGAGTGAGAAGGGTATGTACCTCAACATTAGGACCTGATTGGTCATGAAGAATACCCGCTCCTGAGACAATGTCATTGCCTGCAAAGATTTGAATAGAACCTGTGGTAATCTCCTTCAAGTTGCCTAGTGACGGTATAGGAACACCTTCTATAAAACCGGACTGAATAGACCCAGTGGTAGACTCCTTCAATTGGACTTGAGCATGAATAGATTCAGTAGTTCTGTTAGGCAGCTCACCGCTATCCCGGCCCTCTCTGCCAGGGACTTGAGGAGTTAAAGTGTTCAGCCCAGTGATATCCTCATGTAACACAGGGTCCTTATCAAGAGATTTCTCTATAGAAATAGGGGCGCCATCGTGTAATGTATCTTGGATTGAAGGGAGCGAAGTTGGACATTGGGAATTATCATGTCCAAAGCAAACGCATTGGGAGCATCGGGGGGGATCATTCTCAAACTTTGGTACAATGGTCAGGATCTTCCCTTCATCCAATTCCACTTCAATAGACTTTGGAAAAGCATTATTTGCTGAGACTTCAACCAGACATCTCGCGTAAGTTAAGCGCTCATTGTACGCAGTAGCACGATCCAAGCATAGGGGTTTGCCAATAACAGAAGCAATAATATTAAGGGCTTCGATATTCCATAGGTATAAGGGAACACCATGAAGCTGGACCCAAACTGGGACGGAAGAAAGGATGTCACGATCGTGGCAAAGAATCGGACTCCATCTCTTCAGGACAACCAATCTGCCTTCAAAAAGCCAAGGACCACCTTGCAAAATCCGCTCGCATTCTTCTGGGGATTCAAACCTAAAATAGAAAAATCCATTTTCCTTGCTGAAAATTTGGATCTTCCTCTTGAGCTTCCATAGGCGATCAACCCATCCCACAATCTGGCCATAGAAGGGGATATCCCCAATAACATAACCCACTAAGGTGTGTTTCCATTTCTCAGCGCCCCTCTCGACTATCCCCTTAGGCATTCTTGCGCAAATTGATCCATCCAATCTGATCATGGGGGGGACATGAGTCATGGACATGGCATCATCATAGGATCTCCTTTGCGTGCAAACATCCAGCCAAGTTCGCTTCGAACCAGAACTATCAAGTTTTACAGTTGGCATTTGTCTTTGGGGAGTTTTTGCAAACACCTTTGGGGCGGGAGGTGCAGTACGGTCAGTCGCAGCATAGCCTGGGTGTCTGGGCCGTCGTAGATTTCCCCCACGAGGAGGCACGTTGGGCCTGAATGCTCCACGATTGAATACCCTGTCCCTACGCTTGACCTCCACCCAAGAACCATCAACTTCATGCGGGCTTTGGACAGGAGTGCATATGCTATCCCTGGCAGTAGCGCGAGGATTTGGGGCCACAGAAGAAACCCCAGAACCCCCGGCGCCAGAGTCACCAACTCCTCCAGCAAGTATCCACCGTTGAGGGCCCGGCCGACCACCAATAAGGCCGCCGCCGATGGAGCCCTTCTTAGAAACCAAAGTATCCCCAAGAGATGTCTTACGTCTTCCATTGTCACCTAGGTCACCAATCGAAACCTCCACATGGGTCCTCAGGTCCCCGCCGTTAAAACCCTTGCATATGTTGCCATCGGACCCTTGCCTAGGGCATCCAGATCTACGCACTTCGGCACTTAATCCTTCAGAGTCCTCAGATGAACCTCCGATTCCTCTCTTAGGGCCCCGATCATCAAGCTTCTCTCCTCCAGTGCCGCCAATTGAGCCGCCACCAGGATCGCCCGTATCGTCCGTATTCATCCATGTATATGTATGTATATGTATATAGATGGACATGGCTACCCCGACAAGGACGCGGCACGCCACGCCACGAATTGGAAAATGCTTTAAAATACATATGATACATGGATCCGGCATGCATGTCATACACGTATCAGACATGGCATGGATTCATGATGGAAGCATTTGTGTGGCTTAAATGTAGATATAAATATGTTATGTTTCAAAAACTATCAATCCCTTGTGTTGCTTTAATCTTTTATTACCTCATCAAATGCTTCAAAAATGTCGATGCTGGGTTGGTGAATAGTGCAAACGACTGTCCGCCCTGTGTCCACCGTGTTTCTGACAGCTCTCATGACAATTGCTGCCGCCCGTGCATCAAGACCAGAGGTCGGCTCATCCATGAATATTATCGAAGGGTTGGCGACGAGCTCGACAGCAATTGTGAGACGCTTGCGTTGCTCAGTTGACAACCCACTGATACCCGGCAATCCAACTACTGCATCCCTCAGTGGGGACAACTCAACTAGTTCCATGACCTCCTCCACAAACATCTGAAACCATCAAGACAAAACACACAAAGTTCATTTTATTATCAGTCTATTCAATTACAATCCGAAGGTAGAAAGTTTATTTTGTGTGCACCTTTCGTGTCTTCGAATCAACTTCAGGGGGCAACCGAAGCCATGCAGAATAGACCAAGGACTCGTAGACTGTAACATGAGGCGAGTGTATGTCATTCTGTTCACAGTAACCAGATATCCGAGCAAACGTTTCTTGCTTCTTCGGATAACCAGATATATTGATGTCCCCCTCTATGTATCCACCAGTCTTCCTTCCGGCCAACACATCCATAAGAGTCGTCTTACCAGCTCCGCTGACGCCCATCAGTGCGGTGAGAACTCCTGGCCTGAATGCCCCACTCACTCCTTTCAGAAGGACTAGCCTGTCATCTTGAACACCCTGAGCTTTCATTTCCTGTAAGCTTTAAATTTATTAGTTATGATGATATATATAATATGTATGAAGTAAACATGATTTAGTAGAGACTCGAAAATTTAGGTTCACCTGTGGCATGTCCACTGAGTATCTGATATCATCGAAAGTGATCGAAAGGGGAGAAAATGGGAGCAACATTCCCCTCTTGTTCTGATTGGATTCAGTTTCTTTTTGTGTCATTGCTGCCATTTCTCCATTCCCTCTTCCTGCAGTCAGAAAAATGCAAAATTTCAGGTTATTATCGTAAAAATATTGCATGTGATCGATAAAAGAAATATTGAGGAACTACGATTGAGCTTACGTTCTGATCTATTGCTGGAATTTCTTCCTCTGGATGATAATTCCCCAGTCCTGTTGGCATTCTTCCCCTCCAGAGCCTCCTCAGACACTATCGCTTGGCCTTGTCCGATTGCTGCATCAGAAAAATTCAACAAGTTCGATTTGTCAATATTAAACTTGAAGCTGCAATGCCACCAAAAAAACTAGTTTAATTTGCATATCAGCACTCACGGTTGAGATATGCAAGTGCAAGCGTGAATATGACATTGAGGAATAAGACATATCCTACCAAAGCACCTGCTCCTATCCCAAACCATTTTGCTTCGGCAAACAAACCACGCGACTCTAAGATCCTGACACCTAATGTCATGGGATTTTCTGTTGTGTTACCCTGAATAACAGAACCAAGATTAGCTTTGAGGTGAATTCGCAATGGAGCAAT
The DNA here is from genome assembly GCA_030789695.1 of Scilla litardierei. NCBI lineage: Eukaryota > Viridiplantae > Streptophyta > Magnoliopsida > Asparagales > Asparagaceae > Scilla > Scilla litardierei. The sequence continues at coordinate 321,367,258 of CM061141.1, forward strand.
GCATGCATCAAGAAAGAACAATATTTACAGTCTGCCATCTCTTTCCGAGGAACTCGTTAACTGACAGTGAATTTTGTGCATACATCAAGGGTGAAGCCCAGTAACCCCATATCCACATTTTCTTGATGCTATCTGCATAAGCAGTAGAAGGTTTCAGTTTTACAGTATACGCTCATATCAACAAAGTTTTAGTGTGTGTAGTTAGTCAATACATACTTCGTGATAGGACATATCCACCAAGCACAATAAGGCAGAGCTGAACGAAGGACCCGAATGTGTTTGCAATGACTGTCAATCTGCAAACTGCTGCAATGACCCTGAAGAGTCCAGAAGCCATCTGGCTAAGCAACGAAAAGATGACGAATTGCCTGAAAAACCTGTAAACAAAGAAGGAAAGGGATTTGAGTTATGCTGCTTTCAGCTAGGAAGAGAAATCTTAGGACAGTCCAAGCTTACCTATTGGCACTTGGGTCGAAGCCGATGACATAGTAGGTCAATCCAACATAGACACCGCATTCTAGAAATGATACCGGGATCTTTAGGATCCATGCTGGGAGCGCATACGCCCACGCCGGATAAAACAGGAAATCTCTTTGTTTGTAGAAAACTGGGAGTTTTGCTATGCTCATTGCAAGTTCAGCAAACCCATTGAAGATATGAGTGATGAGACCTATGAAAATTGCACCCATATATATCAATCCATCCTCAATGGAATCTTGGTGCATCTTGGAGCGGATAAAGACGGTCATTGCAACAAAGGAGATCACTAAAAGCTGAGCACAGAGGGGAAAAAACAGTGTGTTAGGCGAAAGAACTGGGAATTTGTGAGATCTGATGGAGAGCTGACCTGGGCCAGTTTAAAGATGTAGACGAATGAGTTTCTCTTCATCAGCAAATATTCTCTCGCGAAGCAAGCCTTGAGTATCTCCATCTTGCTGGTGCCATATCTTGAAGTCGTTAGAGCAGCGGGGTGGTTCTTGCTTCGATCGAATGGCCTGCTCAGTTCTTCTGCCAGACTCCAGCCAACGTGGAAGGACTGAAAGGCATCTGCGAATTGTTTGACTGGAATAAAATGGTATGGTTCGTCTCCCCTGTACCAGTACTGCTGCTGATCTTTCCTGGATGTTACCTATACATGCAGGTCTCAATAGTTACTGAGATTCATTTCATGCCTACGTTTATATCAATGTTGATTCTGACAGGTTAAGATTCCTACTTCCTGCAAGAAGTCAGCAACACCTTTCCTCTCGGGGCATTTGAATCCCATGGACTTGAAGAATTCAAGAACATGTTCACGAGGGCCTTGATACACGATCTGCCCTTCTGAGAGGGGAATTATGTCGTCGAAGAGGTCATATGTCTCTGGAGCTAGCTGAAGCAAAGTCATGAAGTTTATTCAATCTATGATTTCTGATTCTAAACTTTTGTAGAGATACTTGTGTCTAATCATGTTACTATATCAATACTAAGAATTTGATATTGTCTTGTTGCTTTCACACGCGCACACACACGTGTGTGTGTAAATATACATACAAACATATATGTACCTATATGAACACATGAACACATAAATACATACATATGTATGTTTGTGTGTGTATATATATAATGGGGATGCATGTGCACAAAAAAACCATTTTTAAAATTTTTTATAGGCTTGATGTACACATTTTAAGAACCCAAAACCCCAAATATGGTGAACCCTAGGGCATTTGGCCCTCGATCCATCCATTATAAAAAGTTCTATTTTTTTGAAACTTCTGAAACCATTGAATTTGCGAGGGTTAGACTGAGGATTAAATAGTATTGGATTCACTTGATTTTTAATGTTTTGATCATCCATGAGATGTACAACAATCCTATGAATTTTTTTTCAAAAAAATATGGAAAAATGTGCTTTATGTGCATGTGCACAGCTACATTTTTCCATTTATATATGTATATGTATATATGACATATGATGTTCATTTTGATGTTCATATTCTAAATCCCTAAAACATATGAACTTAAGGGGTTTTGAATATTCATCCTCCTGTCGTAAAAGTTTTATTCATGAACAACCAGTACATTTGCGAAGGGTTGATGAATGGGTAAAACCTCTTAGGTTCACCCTATATTTGGTATTTTTCATTTTAGAATATGTAGATTAAAATTAACGGCTCCGATCATCTAAAAAATATCAGGGTTAGAGTTTGGGAGTCGCAAATGAGGCTTAGCCTTATATCATATGATACAGATTATTGTCATATATATACATATATATATGTGTGTCTGTGTGTGTGTATATATTTATATGTATACGTATGTATTATTTTTTTTGGAAAATTAGCAATTCTTTATTAAGTAAACCATAGTAGCAATGTAGGATGGTTTCCAGTAGGGGAAGGATAGGGCACAAGCGCCGTCACTCCCCACTACCGATGACCAACCTACAAAGTACTAAGAAATATACATGAATGGTACAAAACAATAAGAGGAAAAATATTTACATTAACCCATATCTCTCAACTCCCAATTGCTAAACACCAAAGCTTCATCACTATTCTCCGGTTCAGCATTCCGCATAGCAAGTCTGATGTCAGCTGCAATGTCCTCAAAAACTGTTGTCTTATGTTTCTTTAGCCCCTCAAAGATTCTCCTATTTCGTTCTCGCCAGACATGCCAAACTATAGCCGCAAGGGAGATTTTAGCTAACAAACTGAGTGCACTCTTGTCCCCAAAGTTAGCCAGAAAGAATTTCCCAACCTCACCAAGAGAGGGCTCGACAGAGGTTTTGGTGTTCAGTTTCAACAATGACCGGCACAGGATATACTCTGTGTAATTGCATCTAAAGAAAAGGTGGTCAATATCTTCATCAAAGTTACCCTCACATAGCACACAGGATTTTGGTGTGTCAAAGCCCCATTTATCAATCATAGCTCTAGTGAGGAGTTTCCCTCTAAAAGCTCTCAGCAAAGCAATGGAAAATTTAGGTACATGACCCCCATACCAGACAATTTTATGGAGAGGGAAGGGAGTACCTCTTTTACGCACCCCGTCCCAAGCTTGATTAAATTTGAAACCATTATTAACACAAGCAGGGAAAGAAGCAGGAACCGGAAGGGGGCCTGTCGAACTCATGCTGCGATATAGAGGTCTTAAAGTAGGACGGGGCGGGGACCTGTTTGTGATAGCAGCCCCAACAGCCGGGCTCGGCTTCCAAGACCAAGCATCAGCGCCCAGGCCAAGAGTCACCCTGCGAATGAAAGGAAGCACAGGAGTAAGCTCTGAGGATTCGGACCAAGCACCATTTATCCAGTAATCTCTGACTGTCCGCATGGAGGAGCCCAGAGGAATGTCCGAGAGGTATTTAAGAGGCCCACAATCCAGCCAATTGTCGTGCCAGAAAAGGGTCGTTCGACCATCTTTTACAATTCTTTTAATTAGCTTTTCTGAAACGCTCCTACAACCAAGCATTCGCTTCCAAGTACCTGATTGGGAGACTGAAGTGTTTGCCGCATAAAATCCCCCACTATTTGCGTACTTGCTTCTCATAAGTTGCGCCCATAGAGTATTAGAAGATAGGAATCTCCAAGTAAGACCAATCCCCGCCGCATCATTTAGCTCTTCCAGTAGTCTGATACCAACGCCTCCTTCCTCCTTAGGCTTACAAATGTCCTCCCAAGCCCACGATCGCGAGTTTCCCCAAATGAAGCGTTTGCACGCCGAGGAGATTGTTCTCAGAACGGACAGGGGAATATGGAAAGCCTGCATCCAAAACACGACCATGCCATAGATTACAGACCTTACGAGCTCAATTCTCCCAGCAATAGATAACATAGCCGAAGACCATCCCATGAGCCGCTTTTTACATTTGTCAACCAGCCTGCTGTATTGAGGTGCCTTAGGGTATTTTTGTGAAAGAGGGAGCCCCAAATAGGTGATGATAGTGGTTGCCTGTTTAATACCCAGAAAGTCTGCCAGCAAAATCTTGTGCTTGGCGCCCTTGCTGAACATAGCTCTACTTTTTTCCCAGTTTACATTGAGTCACGTATAATTGGAAAAATCACCCAGAAGACTTTTGATCCCCTGAAACGATCTCATATTAGCTCGGCAGAATACAAGCAGGTCGTCTGCAAACAGCAAGTGCGAGATTGTCCCCCTACGCTTTAAAGGCTGAATAGTGCCTCTATTAATAGATTTTTCCATTAAGATTGAGAAGGCTTCCATCACCATGACAAACAGATAGGGCGAGAGAGGGTCACCCTGCCGAATACCCCTGTTACCTCGAAAGTAACCTTCAGGAGAGCCATTTATCATCACAGAGTAAGATGGCGTTGAGATGCATTCTTTCACCCATCCAATAAACAAAGTTGGAAACCCCAACTGGGAGAGAAAATAGTAAATAAACTCACGATTTACACTGTCGAAAGCTTTCCTCGGATCCAGTTTCAGACAAGCTCTCCCTCCCATCGGGTTGCTAAAATCCCTGATCTGTTCATGGGCAATGAGGGCAGAGTCAGATAAAAGCCTTCCCTTAAGGAAGGCTGCCTGATTTGGGGATATCAGCTCATGAATAACCTCCTTGAATCTGTTGCAGAGAACCTTACTGATTATTTTATAGATAACGTTGCAGCATGCGATGGGTCTATAGTCTCCCAGACCAGATGCATGGGCATTCTTGGGCACCAGAGTGAGATGAGTGTGATTAATTTGCTTCAGGAGCTTGGAGGATTTAAAGAAAGACTTTACCGCAACAGAGACATCAGAACCAATTAAGTGCCAACTGGACTGGAAGAAATGCCCGTTATACCCGTCAGGCCCAGGAGCCTTATCAGGCCCAATTTGAAATACTGCCAGCTTTATTTCCTCATTAGATATCCGTCTGGTAAGCCAGGAGGATGCATCCGCTGTAAGAATACACTTGGGGGTCAAAGTAGGAAAAGATGATGGATAATCATGCTGAGTAAAGAGGTCTTCATAAAAAGCAACAGCATCCTCTTTGAAAGCCGCATAAGATAGGGTAGGCCGGCCATCAGACTTCACCAAGTGATTCAAGCTGTTATGGTTGACTCTAGCCTTCATAGAATTATAAAAGAATTTTGTATTTCTATCCCCCAGTGATAACCAGTCTTGACGACTCTTCTGTCGAAACATTTCTTCTTCAAGGCTAACAGCATTTGCCAACTCCTTCATAGCCGCACGTTCAGCAAGCTGTAGAGTATGGCTAGAGTGGATCGATTGGTCCCTACGAATGGTTTCCAGCTTAGTGCGGCAAGTTTGAACCAACTTGGAAGGGTGGAAAGCGGCAGCCCAATTCCGTAGAATCGGTTTAATATACTTGAGCTTGTGCATTAAGCAAAACATCGGGGTGCCAGACACTTGGGTCATCCATCCATCCTCAACAATTTTAAAGAATCATGGGCATTTGGTCCAATAGTTGTAGAACTTATAAGGTTTAGGAGAGGAGAGTACCTGAGAGTGGAAGTGCACAACCATGGGAGAATGGTCACTAGTAAGTGGGTCTTGGTATTCAATATAAGATTCCGGGAGCAGGTTGATCCATTCAAAGTTGCAGAAACAGCGATCTAGACGAGCAGCAATACGGTTGGCGCACATTCGGTTGTTGCACCAGCTTAGGCCAATCCCCGTGAATTTCATCTCCTGCAGGGAGTAATTGGTAATAAAGTCCGAGTAGTCTTTAACCATCTTCTGTTCAATCTTCCTGCCCCCCACTTTCTCCTTTGCGAAGAGAACACTGTTGAAATCACCCCTATCAGCCAAGCCATACCGCTAAATCCTGGGGCATCCTGACCAAGCACATCCCAAAGGTCCTTTCTTGCGGCACTAGAGTTATGAGCATACACGCCAGTAAAGAAGAAAGAGAAGCCACCTGCATTGTCACACTTCACTGTGATATGCTGAGCAGAGCGGGATATTAGAGTAGGTTTCCAGACAAGGGGGTTGATTCCCATCAGAATTCTACCACCCGGAGCTATACAAAAATTATCCATCATATCCCAAGAAGTTGGAAACAACGATTTATTATCACTTAGAGGAGACTTGAGTTTGGTCTCCAGTAAAACTACCATGGAAGGCCTTATTTTGTTAATCCTGTCCCGAAGATCTCTTCGCCTAATGGTGTTATTTAGTCCTCTAGTATTCCAGATAAACACAGTCATAGATTAACAATTTTGATGTTTGGGATTAATCCCCCTGTTGACTCTGGAGCTTTTCCTCAACTGGCTCGTCTCCCCTTGAGGCTCTGTCTTATGGCTATTTGTATTGACCTCCATGTCTTGCCTAAGGTGAAATTGCTCCTCCCTAACCCATTGCCGATTGTCAACAGCAAGCACCGTAGGTAATGCGTCACCCATGCCTTCATAATAATTATCCTCCAGAAGTGAGGGGATGCCAGGAATAGAAGGAGCATCACCCATGCCTTCCGTATTGCTTCCAGCCCCACTCATTAAAGCCTTTTGCATATCATCAGTTGGAACTTCCGAGCCAACTTGGAACAGCTGAAGTCCCGATCCCGGAGCTTTCCGCTGGCCAGGTAATTCAGTAGCCGTGGTGTTCAAAAGGTCCTCCTTCCGCAGCGCAGCATCATGCGCGCCCTCAGCTGGATGCATATCAGCAGAGAGGCCGTTAATAGGACCAACAACATCAGGCTTGTCACTTCTAGCTCCATTAACACCCTCCCCTTCCATTTGAGTATGGCAAACAGAATGCACCTGTCCATCATGAGTATTGATATACAGGCTATCCCCCGCTGTAGCATTAGTGAATGATGCCTCCTTAGGCTCCGAATCCTTCTCAGCTTGGATTGAAGGGAGCTTGATTAAATATGGGCATTGTTTATCGGAGTGACCAAAACAAATACAATGCGAACACCTTGGAGGTTCCCCTTCCAACTTCACTCCAATATCAATTGATGGGCCTTCCTCCGTGCATACCAATACCGAAGCTGGGATGGGCTTTTTAGCATGAATTTCCACCAGGCACCTCGCATAGGACAGCCTCTCCTTCTTAGCCGTAAGTTTGTCCAAGCAAATAGGCTTTCCTATCACCGAAGCAATAGAGTTCATTATCTCCAACGTCCACATACCTAAAGGCACCCCATGTAACTGAACCCACACAGGGACGGATGAGAGGATGTCCCGTTCATGTTTAAGTGCCGAGTTCCACCGCTGCAACACCACCAGTCTGCCATCAAACATCCAGGGCCCTCCGTGGAGAATCCTTTCACACTCTTCCCCATCCTCAAACTTGAAGCAAAAGAAGCCATTCTCTCGACTGTAAATTTTCACACCTTTCTTCAAATTCCATAGTCTATCTACCCAGGCTCGGATCTGACCAAAGAAAGGAATGTCCCCCAATACATACCCTACAAGTGTGGATTTCCATTGATCAGCACCCCTATCAAGAGCAGCCTTCGCAACCATTGCCATCTCCACCCCATTCTCGTTTACCACCGGAGGGATATAGGACATACCCACGTCAGAGTCGTATATACGTATGTATATATATATATATATATATATACGTATGTGTGTATATATATATATATATATATATATGTGTGTGTGTATATATATATATATATATATGTGTGTATAGATATATATATATATGTATAGATATATATATATATGTATATATATATATATATGTATACATATATATATATATATATATATATATATATATATATATATATATATGTATGTATGCATGTATGTATGTATGTATGTGAAGCCTACCCAATCTGGAACTTGGAAATTCCTTATACGTCACCGTAGTACTTTCCAGCAACTTATCAAGTGTATTGTCAGGGATGGTGCCTCTACACCTTTCTAGTATGACAATTGGCTTCCTAATGGGCCTATAGCTCATCTACATCCGGTACCCGTTGGAGCGGAGGAAAAGTTGGTAAGTGATTACTGGTCTCCTGAAGGTTGGTCAGATGACCTTGATATTCATGCTCTTCTCCCTATGCTACAGACGATCTCCCTTGGGCAGGGAAGTGACACATGGGAATGGATTCCCGGCACCCTCTGTTCATTTCCTGATGCCTAGGAAGGATCATGCACTAAGGGCACCCCTTTTGCTTATTTCAGCGTAGTTTGGTATAGCAAGCATATCTCGAAAATGGCGATCACACTGCTCCGTGCGTTTTAGGGCCAACTTCTCACTAGAGATATTCTTTATAAGTGGGGTGTCACTACCAATCAATCATGCGTACTTTGCGATGATGGTGCTACTGAGCGTATTAGTCATCTCTTCTTTGAATGCAATTACACTCGTTATATTCTCTGCATGAGCCTGCTCACAATGGGGATCAATGCTGCAGCGCCACAATCCCTAGCAGGGGTGGGTGACCTTTTTCTCTCCCGTTACAGTAAGTCAGATTGTGTGGGTATTCTGGCTAAATCTGCTTTGGCGTCCATGGTTTGGCATATCCGGAAACAGCGCAATAAGAGGATTTTCGAGGAAAAGTGTGGAGAAAACAGCTCTATTCGAAGACATTGCAGCAGATGTCATCATTTCCCTACGTGACATAGACCGCGATCAGCGGTCGGTGATTGTCCCCTACTCCAATTGGGGGTTTCGGGATAGTTGTCATTTTTTGGTCGTTGTACATACATATATATTTCTGGTTTCCTTTGCATACGTTATGACTAGTGGGGTACTAGTTTGTAGTTGGTGACGGTGCTTGTGCCCTTTCCCCCCTCTCCCTCTCTCCTATCCCGGTAACCCCTAGTATAGTAGTTTTGTATTATTTTCATATCAGTAAAGATACACACTTACTTGTCAAAAAATGTATATATAAGAAAAATAGATATATGCTGACCGCACAGGTATCGGTTTTCATATTAAAAATTTCGAAAATTTTGTGTTTTGTTCTACATATCATGGATGATCACCACACGGAAAATCAAGTGTATCCAGTGCTACATTGCAATTTAACGGATTCTGAAGAAAAGAACTTTTTGTAACTAGTGGATCGAGGGTCAAATATACCCAGGTTTGTTCATCTATATTTAGGTTTTTCATGTTTTAGAATGCATACAACAAACCAAAAATATTTCAAAATTTTTTTAAATAAAACCAAGCTAACAGCATAGGAAATTTCCAATGTTATCAGTACATATACATTAACATATGTGTTTGTGGGTGTGGAAAATGGGAATCAGCTACAAAAAGAGGAAAATTTCATCCTTGGTTGCATGAAACCCATGCTTACCTTATTTTTTCCTTCAATTTGAACTGTTCATTTAGATATTTATGTTCTAAAACCCCAACCACCAATCTTTAAGTGAATCCAAGGAGTTGTGCTCATTTATCCACTTATTGCAAATTCAACAGTTTCAAAACAATAACTTTTGCAATGAGTTGATCGAAGGTCAAATGCTCTTAGAATTCCCCATATTTCAGGTTCTGAGGTTTAGAATGTGCACCAATTTTATTAAAAAATTTCAAAAAAGTGGGACAAGGGTGGGCGGCAAGCTAACCAAGATGGAATTTTCTCCTTAGCTAGCTTGCCTCCATACCTCTCTCTCTCTCTCTCTCTCTCTCTCTCTCTCTCTCTCTCTCTCTCTCTCTCTCTCTCTCTCTCTCTCTCTCTCTCTCTCTCTGTGTGTGTGTGTGTGTGTGTGTGTGTGTGTGTGTGTGTGTGTGTGTGTGTGTGATGTTAACAATAGGATTTTCATATGCTGACAACCACATGGTGTTTCAAGATTCACTAGGACTATTCTGCAAAACTACACCTACTTTTTTGAAACTCCCGAAAATTACAAACCTCCATTCAATCCCAATTTCCATCATCTTACTCCTACTTTGCATAACCTCCTCCATCCCTCTTTCTTGTCATTGGTGATGACTAGTTTGGTCGTTACCGATGACTAGGAGGATGTCAGCAGGGGATGAGGAGGTCAAGGGATGGGATGAAGATGATGAAGAGTTTAGTAATGGAAGGAGGCTACATAGGAAGAGGTTAGTGTGGGGAGGTGGTGTTGGTGCTCGGGGTGGCCGATGGTGATGATGGAGATTAAAGATATTGGAGGATGTGGAGGTCAGGGGTAGAAGGACGTTATTTTCATTTTTTTCATTGTCCGTAGTAGGGAGGATGTAGCGGTGGGGAGGACAAAATGACGATAGGGAAATGGCGAGTAGTGGCGATGGATGATTAGTGAGGGAGAAGTTGTTGGTGGTTTTGCAATTTTAGGTGGATTTCAAAAAAGCATAGGCTGTTTTACAAAAACAGCCCAACGAATCCTGAGTCGCATGGTTGTTAGCATAGAAAACTCTTGTGACAAGAACATATTTCCATATATATGTAGATGTATGTATGTATATGCAAATGATATTATGCAAAAATTTCCCCGTGCAAACACCATGAGAAAAATGTCTTCTTATATATGTTTCTAGATCTAAAATGTTGAATGTTATCAACATATCCTAACACCAACTTAAATCAAAAATAAAAAATTCACCCTATTTGTAACTTGATCGGATCGGTGTAAGATGTTCTATTGTTCTAAATTTTTTGAATTTATAACGGCTTGATTGAGAGTCAAATTCCCCAAGGTTTATCATTATTTTTACTACGTATATTTACGTATAAATTAACATTTGAAAAAAATTTGAAAAAAAATTAAAAAATAAAAACTTTTCACACCATGTTCCTGTATGAAAATCCACACATGAATATGGCCACACACACATACATATATGCGAATAATGGATATCATATGTTATATGAGGCTAATCCTCATACACGCCTCCAAAACTCCGCCCTTCACTATTTTTGCGAAGGATCGGAACCGTTTATTTTGATTTTCATATTCTAAAACCCCAAACACGGAATATCATGTGAACCCTAGGTGTTTTGCACGTTCATCCACCAGTCACAAATTTAATGGTTTTGCGTGAATAGAACTTTTGTGATGAGTGGATGAATATGCAAAAACCCCTGGGTTATCCCAATATTCATTGTTTTGGGGTTGTAGAATATGAACATCAAAATGAATGTTTCCGATCCTTCGAAAAAATAGCAGAGAGTGAAGTTTTGAAGGTAGTATATGAAGCTTAGACTCATATGTCATATGATACCCATTATTCTATATATATAGTGAAAAACGTATATGTGATGTCATCGCGGTAAAATTTCCCATGCTGACTATATTTTTAAAAATTTTGTGAGTTTGTTCTACACATCATGTATGATCACTATACCAAAAATCAAGTGAATGCAACCATATTTGACCCTCAATATACCCGTTGCAAATTTAATGGTTTCAAAACAATAGAACTTTTTACAACGGGTGGATGGATGGTCAAATACGCTTAATGTTCACTCTTATATGGGGTTTTAGAATGTGTACAACGACTTTATAAAAAATTTCAAAAAAGAGGGGAGTGGGTTAGGCCTTGAGCTATCAACGCCTGGAATTTCATGCGTTGACAGTACATATCCATATTACTCATATATATATATATATATATATATATATATATATATATATATATATATATATATATATATATATATATATATATATATCGTTTTAAAAATATAGTTTGCAAAATTTTCTATGTGGGATTGTGTACATTTTAAAACATCAAATATGGGTGAACAATAGGGGGAATTTGACTCTCACTCGGCTCATTACAAAAATTTCGAAACCAATAAATTGGTAACAATCAGATCGAAGGCCAAATAGTGTTGTATTCATGTGTTTTTTTGGCATGGTTATTTTCCATTTTTCTTAGAACACATCTAAAAGATTTTTATAAAAATAAATAAATATGGTATATATGTGTATCCGCATGGAGAACATTTCTAATGCCCAATCTCATGTGCTTGCTTATTTTCTTAGCTAACATCAGCCCATCCAATCATTTTTCACACTTTTTCTATTAATCTCATGTTTGTGCTTTGTAAATGTGATATTAGCTAGTACTACACTAACAAATATCTTGATCACTACTGCTTCAGGTTATAATCATACCTTCATGAACATATCAATATCAGGATCCGGCTTGATATTTGCCGCCATCTCCCTCCTCGATAGCTCAGTCAACATATCTGCAGTTCATCGCGAAACCACACACAGAATCCAAACTCCAGGAGAAAAGAAAAACGAAAATTGAAATTCAGCGGCTCGCTGTTTTCTGGCAGAACATACCATATCGTGCTCCAACCCCCTGGCATCTTGCAGAGAATGCCAGGGTCTCTCTGACAGTCATCTCTCCGATGTGAACATCATGCTGACTTACATAAGCCGAGGTTCTCTGGGGAACGAACTCGTTCATCCTATGCCCGTTGTAAGTCACTCTGCCAGAAACCTGCCCGCTCGAAAATATTAGCTACAATTGACATAAGTGTTCTCTGTTTCAGAGTTGAATTCAGGTGAAGGATGAAAGAACGTTTTGCCTTCAGTTCTTGCTTCAGCTTTCCTGCCAGAGCCAGTAGTAGCGTCGTCTTTCCAGAGCCTGGAGGGCCTAACAGCAAGGTCATCCTGCAAGATTACAGGCTTTGAGGTAAGTATGGAGTGAGTTAGACACAATCGAATTCAAGTCTTATATCTACCTGCCAGGCTTAATGATCCCGCTGATATCATGCAGGATTGATATCGGCCTCTTTCGACTAGGAAGAACATGCAGGCTATGGAGTATCCCCTCGATCTTGGTAGTAAGAAATTGAGAAACGTAGGGACCCCGCTGTTTCCTACATATACGTCTGCCACAATGTCCAAGTTCTCGAACCTGACCTCAATGGTCGGATTTTTTATCCCAACCCTTCAAGAACCACGCAACACAGCTGATCAGTAACTAACCGAAACAACAAACCAAGCAATTCGATACCAAAAACGTAAATGAAGCGTATACCGATCTATCCGTTTCTTGAGCTTCAGCAAGAACTTCTCGTTGTCCTCCTCCGCGACACGCACCAGCCTGTCCAGCAGCTTCTTCCTCTCCCCTGGACCGAGGTTCTCAACATCGACTTCTGCCTTTTCGCCCGAAGGCCCCGTGAGGATCGCCTTCCTGACACGGTTGTAAGTCGGCAGCTTCTCCAGTGCTGCCCGTTTGAGAGCCTCCTCGTCGTCCTCATCCCTCGAGGAGATTGAGAACACGTCGCTGCGGGTGCTGGCGTTTCTCCAGAACGAGCCGCTCGAGCCGCTTCCCACCAGCCCTGCCGCAATGCTTCCATCCATCATTGTGTCGTCGGAAACTTGTGTTCAGAGAAAACCAAGGGAGTTGGATGAGGGAAATACTGAACCTGGTGTTGTGTGTGTAGTGTGAGTTTACATATAGAAGTTTGATAAGAGAATCTCAGCAACATTTTGCAGTACTACAACGTGAATGAAACGAGAAGTTCTTGGGGATCCGACAGTTTAGTTTTCTTATTGTAGACGTCATTACTGGACTCGTTGAGACTTCTGAGCAATCGTGTCTCGTGAGACTCTAGCTAGCATCGGGAAAACATTTTTGAAATGTAACTTGTTAAAACATTTTGATCATTGACCCCTTCTCGTTAATCAATTCATGTGGAAAATGAATTACCTCAAATCAATTTTTACACACTACCTTTGCATTTGATAAGTTGGAGTGCAATGGTTTCTGTTTGAAGAAAAAGGATTAGCTATGGTCCTCTTTCTAATGAGAAAGTAATGAAACATGAACATAACAATGAAGGAGGTAAAAAGGTTTTTTGATCAATGAGAATGTAATGTAACATCGACCATAACAACGAAGAAGCCATTAAATGGGTAATCATTCAAAAAAAAGATGTTATGGTAGCACTTACAGGTCTCATATGGTTTACTAGTGGATAACATATTGATGATATATTCAATAGATCTAAGGTAAAGTTATCAAAACATTACTAGTCACCTCATTTATATATGAGGTTAATCGGGTTCATGTGGCCAATGAGGGGATTGTTGATAAAAAAATTGTTGGAACCCCGCGGAACAACAAACCCTAACGACTAGCTAGGGAGTTGAGGCTTGAAAAATCAGGTCACAGAACAAACCAAACAACCAATCCCTCTTCGGATCTTGTGAGAGCAAATTAGCAAACGAAATGCGACAAAACTCTACCAGCAGAATATAAATGAGTCGAGAGATTTTACACTGGTTCGGTTGTGAACAACATACTCCACCATTCCGAGACGATCCACTATAAGGAGAACACCCGAGCTTACACCAACACATTCTTCTTTGCACTCTTGATAGTAATAACTTGACAATTCCAAGCCTCCACAAGTATCACAAAGAAAGAAGTGAAAGAGAAACACTAGAAGACCTAAGAATCAAAGAAACCCTCTTAGCCTATAGCTAATCCTCTTGTTTCTTCTCTCTTCTAAACTCTCCAAAGCCCTCACAATTCTCTCTCTTGAAGAATGACATCCGCACTCCTCTTCTAACTGAAAATTGCAGCGGCTTATCTCTCTGCAAAAAACCAAACGACATCAGCACACTCCTCTGGTTTCAGCTCTCTGGAAAAATTGAGCAGCACACTGATTTTTTCTGCCCCTTTGCACAAGTTGTCGGTCACAAAGAGAAGGCCACCAATCAAAATTTAAGTCCAAACAACAACACTAATGCATGGGCACCTCAAGACTGTGCATGAAGACTTTTGGTAGCACAAATTTAACACTTTATCTTGCTACAAAATTCTCCAACACTCCATCCAAGCTCTACCTTGATCACAACTCATTGGTCACTCCACAGACCTCTTCGTCGTATCGGAATCTGCACCCTCTGGTGCCACACTCGAGCTACCAAACATATCAAGCTTAATCATGTCTTGAGCTTGATGGCATGAATGGGCTTGATGAACATGTCTGTGGGGTTCTTTTCAGTCGGGACCTTCTGAAGCTCAATTTGCTTGCTCTCCTCCTCTAGGAAGAAATCACGTATCTCTATGTGCTTCATCCTTGAATTGTAAGCCTGATGCTTCGCAAGATGAATAGTGCTCTGACTATCGCTGAAAACTAACGACATTCTCTGTGGCAACCCTAAATCCTCTAGTAGACATCTGAGATACTTGGCCTCCTTCATCGCTTCCACTCTAGCAATCAACTCGGCCTCTGTGGTTGACAGCGCAACCACCGACTGTATGAAAGATCGACATGACACCACTGCAGGGCCCAACATAAACATGTAACCTGTCGTCGATCTCCGTCTGTCCCTGTTACCAGCATAATCAGAATCGTAGTATCTTGTCAGCACTACACCGTCGCCTTTGGAAAAGTACAAACCGACACCAACTATGCCTCACAGATATCATAATATCCATTGACAGCTGGCCAATGCTCCTTGCCGGGGTTTGCCATAATCTAATCACTACTCCCATGGCCTGTGCGAGATCAGGACGTGTGCAAACCATCGCATACATCAAGCTCCCAACTACACTAGTATATGGCACCTGAGACATAGATTTCCTCTCATCCTCCGTGCTCGACGACTGCAGCACCGAAAGCTTAAAGTGAGTTCCAAGAGGTGTCCCCATGGGCTTCGCGCTCTCCATTCCATAACGAACGAGCACCTTCTCAATATACCCCTTCTGCGACAACCTCAATTCACCCTTCCTCCTATCTCGGGATATCTCCATCCCTCTGATTTTTTTCGTCGGGCCCAAGTCCTTCATATCGAATTCTTTGCCCAACTTCACCTTTTGCTTCTTGACCTCTGACATGTTAGAAGAAGTGATCAACATGTCGTCAACATAAAGTAGAAGGTAGATACATGAGTCATCATCCAATGTGCACACATATACACATTGATCCTTCACGCTCTGCTCAAAACCAACTCCCATCATGAAGCTATTAAATCGCTTGTACCACTATCTGGATGACTGCTTCAACCCGTACAAGGATTTCTTTAACATGTAGACCATCCTCTCCTTACCTTCAACCACAAGCCCATCCGATTGGTGCATGTAAATCTCTTCATCCAAATCACCAGGCAGAAAAGCAGTCTTGACATCGAGTTGCTCCAACTCTATGTCCATGGATGCTACTAGGGCCACAAAACACGAATGAAAGTCTGTCTCACCACTGGAGAAAATATCTCATTGTCATCCTCTCCCTTCCTCTGTGCAAACCCCCTGGCCACTAGCCTTGCTTTGTATCGTACATCACTACCATCTTGGGTTGTGCTTTCTTTCACCTTGTAGATCTACTTACATCCAATGGCACGCTTATTATATGGTAGAGGCACTAACTCCCACATGTCATTGTGATGGAGAGACTCAATCTCTTCCTCCATGGCTCCTTGCCAATTCGCTGTATCATTCTAGCGTATGGCTCCACCGTAGTTCATTGGATCATCCTGCTCAATGTTCAAGGCATACGATGCGATGTTATCAAAAGAGAATGTCGTATAATACCAAGCTCCAAGTCTCTCAGGCGCCTTCTTGGTCCGCTTGGACCTCCGCACCTCATCTGCAACAAATTCATCGCGTACTTGAGCTTAGACGTGCGTCTGCATATGGTCCTCACCATGGACCTCATCATGTCCTGCAACGGGGACCTTGACCATCGGCTCCTAGCCCGGTCTCATCTGAAATGGGATTGAAAAATCAACCGTCTCTAGTACGGTCTCCATGGTTGACTCCTCCCGCTCCAAATAAGTATGCTTCGTCCTGAGCATCAGAGACTCATCGAAGGTGACGTGTCTACTCAAAATCGCCTTGCGGCCCACCGGGTCCCACAAGCGATATCCTTTTATGCCATCGCCATATCTGAGAAAAATATATTTCTTGGCCCTTGGATCCAACATGTCGCCCCTCTCATGTGCATATGCCGGGCAACCAACGATGCGTTGGTAGGAGTAGTCACCAATTTTCCCACTCTATTTCTCTTCTGGAATTTGGTAATCAATAACCACCGATGGAACTTGGAGCACTAAGTGCACTGCGGTAGTGAGAATCTCACCCTAAAATTCATCCTCCAATCCAGTAGAGTGCCTCAAGCATCACACTCTCTCCAACAATGTCATGTTCATCCTCTCTACAACCACGTTCGACTGCGGATCACTCGGTGTAGTAAAATGACGCCGAATCACATGGAATCTACAAAATCCTGTGAACTCCCTCGAGGTGTACCCCTCTCTGTTAAACCAATTTTCTTCAAGAATACGTTTAGATCTGCTATTTTATGGACCAAAAATCAATGTTTTTAACGATAAAAATCAAATTTATATGATAAAAAAGTTCATTTCAATGATAAAAATTGGTTTTTACAATAAAAATTACATTTTTATTTGATAAAGGAAGATGTTTAGAGGGGTACTCACGCACGTGTCAATTTTGGGGGATCTCGGCTCTATAGCTGGTCACTACCACCCCTCTGCATCGAACCCCCCGGCGGGAGGCCTTTTCTCCGCGTCGTAGTCCTAATCCGGGGGCGACAGCCCCCTCGCTGGGGGCCGGCAGCCCTCCTCCCCCCTGCTGTGGGCCCGTTGAGCCGATCTGAGGGGCCGTCAACCCCCTCGCTGCGATGATCCGGGAGGACGTCAACCCCCCCACAGTTTCTGATCCAGGGCGCAGTCGCAGCCCCCCACCATCTGCAATTCGAGGGAGGGACGGTAGCCCCCCACACCGTTTCTGATCTGGGGGCCCGTAGGCCTGCCTCCTGTCGTCTGCAATTCGGGGGAGGGTTGCCCCCCCCTCCCCGCCATCTCAGATTGGGGGGGCAGCCCCCCCCACCCCTGTGCTGCTATTCTTCGGGGGTGCCGACAACACCCCCATACTGCTATTCTTCAGGGGTGCCGGCAGCACCCCCGCGGCTGTGTTTTAGGGGTGCCGACAGCACCCCCCCCCCCCCCCCCCCCCCCGTTGCTCCTTCGTGGCGTCCCCATCTGTGTGAAACCCTGGCCCCGAAGGCCGCAACGCTAGCACGGTGTTTTTCGCGGCCCCGCAGGCCGCCGTCGCGTCCTTGCACACCCTTCGCGGCCCTGACGGCTATCGTCGCACAAACCACGTGAAGACAAAAACAAACCCTAATTAGGGTTTTGGGACGGACATGTATAATGGGGCTACTAAATTCTATACATGAACTTTTCGGGACGTATAATAAATTCTTCCGTTTTCACATTTATTTTTGGTCCATTCTATGCCTATAACACAAATTATTAATGCCTGAAGCATATCTAAATTTCTGTGATGCAAATTATTAATGCCTGAAGCATATCTAAATATCAGTGATGCAAATTTATATGCATGTTGCATATTCATCCTTTTGTGATGTATATTATTCGATTCGTTGTGATTTTGGATCGGCTAGTTTGTCACGATTTTACTTTCCTCACATTTTCTTCTTCTTGAGTGAAAATGTATTGATGATGAAATTGTAAATAACCAAGGCCGGAGGCACATCCCATGAAGACGGAGACCAACTTGCTAGAAGATGGGGCCCACAGGGTTCCCAAGTTGTATTTTTCTCTTTATTTTCTTTGGGACTGTATATGGACTTTGGACTGTACTTTTTAGTAGTGACTAGCTGATCCACGCAACAAGCTAATATGTCTGGTTTGCATAAATTTTCGTTATCTCAAAAATATTGAGAATATTTGAATGCATCACTTAGGTTTTTCTCATATAATTGTCTTTATATGCTTTATATGAACTACCTATGATGATATTATTTAGCATAATATTCAGCTTACATGCTTTATATTGTCTTTATATTGTCTGAAACATATGTTTTTACACGTTAAAAATTTCATGCATATATGCTCATAATTATGATTAAGCATTATGTCACACAACTAATTATAATTTTCAAAAGTTTAAAAATCATATCTTTATTGATAATCGAAGCTCAAGTTCAAATTAAAATGTCAAATACACTTTTTCCAAATAAAAAACGACGTGAGTATGCGAAAACTATTTTTACCATCTTAAATATGTGCACTTCGCGGTAAATAGATCTCACAGATCTATGATCTAATAGACCAATATGGATACCAGAATTATGTCATAACACTGCTAAACTATTTTAGAGTAATCTTACTCTACAAGGAATGATTCTTGAGTCTAGCCTTGAATATAAGCTCACTCCTGAAGTCGTGGCTAAATAAATAATTGAGAGAAATATATTATGCGATTTGCACCCAAGTATTTGTTCTTTTTAAACATATATCTCCTTCCACAAACTGAGAAGTGGAAGTATAGAAACAAACTTGCTCTCTCGTGTATGTCTCCTTAGTGAGACTAATGTTCCTTCTTCCTGAAAAATAATAGTATGGAAGATTGAAAACATGGAAAGTTCAGGACCAACAATATCCTTAAAATAAAAAGAGAAAGGAAAGATATGAAATACCTTGATGTGGAATAAGCAATGGCAAACCAAGATCAGACCCAGAGGTTCTGATAAGACCCATACTGATCTAGCAATAGGAAATGGTATAAATTTATGCCATAAAAAAATTATACAAAGATATTCTAAAGACGAAAGTCGTGTTGGATATGGAAGACGTTAGTACACCCTTGTGGGGGATGTACGAGGGAATACGGACCTCGAACGTCGCGTACACGAAGTCGTGCGCAAAGGGAATATGTTCCCTTTCAGAGAGGATCTCTAGATTGATAGGAAAGTCGCATTATATGTGCATAAGTGAATGCGACATATGGCTAATAAAGGGGTAATATCTTAAGCTTATATTGTACCATGCATGTGGTACAACTTAAGCTTATAATATGCCATGTACGATGGTACACCTTAGTTAAATTGTTCCAAAGGAACAATTTACCCTAAAATAACTACCTTGGGGTCTATAAATAAGACCCAAGGGTTAGCCATTTTCCTTACACTTTTTGCATGGCATTCATGCATGCATCTTCATTCTAGCGAAGCTCTGCCGAAATACTTCCTCTCCCTTTATCCAAGTTCTTAATCTAAAAGTAGAGATTTAGATTGTGGATTTAGTAGCCTTACTCCGTTCGTGAGAAGACTCGATCCGTCGTGGCGAATCCGAAGGCGAAGTTCGTAGACTACCGTGCTGCATACGCAAGCGTAAGTCTCAACTTCATTTATTGATCCTAACTCTGTTTTGGCAGGATCCTTCAAGTCGACCCAACTATCGTATAATTGGCTATTCCCCGAGCACATATAAACTTTGAAAAACAATAAATTGTTGCCATAACATAATTACTTGGAATACTTTTCTAACATAATTGTTGATCACAATATATATACATTTATGCTTTTTATGCATTTATTTATACTGCAAATTTTTATGCTTAGTTTTTAAGCATCTGTAATATAATATGAGGATGCACAATGCTCTCTGAAAAAGAAACTTACCAAGTTTTGATGGATATTCGTCAAAACAAAATCAATAATGAATGACTTAAAGATATAATGGACTGAAGACCATACTTGAGCATTCAAATGGACTTTCAAAAGGTCTTATTTAAATTTGAAAAGGGGAAGCAAATGGAACACATGAAGTGAATAGAATCGTCCAAGTTTTAACTTTGGTACGACACAATATGCCACCCTGGATCGGTGATGATGCAATACATCACATCACATTCCTATAATCATAACTTGAAGAACATGAAGATTCTTTAGTAGTGTGAGCTTTCATTGTCCCACTGAAAGGGAAAAATGATTACGAGATCATCTCCACTACACGTGGTCATTAACTCTCAAGACTTCCTCAAATTTAATTATTTACAAAATCTATCTTAAAAGACCTTTAGGTCTTTTGAGAGTAATTAGGGGATTAAGTGGACTTATCCACTCCCTACAAAGGGCCAATGAAGTACCTTAGTGGACTCATCCATAGATCCTCTAAAATGGTCATAAGCAATCTAATTATCCAACTGTACTCCAGCTTTTTCAAACCAAAGGGGGACACATTTCTAAATGGCGGGTAAATTGGATAATAATGTGAAATCAACAATAATTTGCAAACTGGAATAAAGTAGAACACCCTGAAGATTGTGTTCACACCCAAAAATTGGTCATATGCGTAAATCATTAAATTAATTCAAATGGATGACTCACTCGTTAAAAATCCAGTTGATGGTGAGTACATGGGACATTCAATTACATTGCAGACCATCAGAACACCACCTTATAACCCATTTATCAGGGCCTGATCAGCCCAGATAAATAGTTTCTGAGAACTCCAAACGGAGGAGGCGTTCAGAGCACATATTATAGATTGTGCCTTGATGTGTTCACATCCCCATAACACCACTATAAACCATCAAAATGCACTCCAAACAGGGGAAGCATTTAAAAGCACAACTCATAAGATTGTGCATTGTTGTGCACTCATTTAAAGTTTCGATAATAACGATGAGATCCTAAAGATCCTTCACATTCAAAAATCTTTAATTTTCCAGTACTAGGTTCAACTTGGATGTCACAATCATCACTGAGATTAAATCTCAGTTGACCATATCTGAATATCAAAATCTATGATCCGCGATTATGAATTATGATGAGATCCTGAAGATCCTCCACAATTATGAATCTGTTAAAAATTCATCGGACATAGTATTTGACAATCTGAATATTGTCAAAATCACACATCCCTGCTGCTAAAAATTCAGCTAAGATTGACATAAAGAAATGATGGCTGCAATCCGCCAACAGAAGTGGATGTCCTCAATGAAGAGAGGATAGGCCAAGAGGCTCCAAATAGAGGAAACCCTTATGGAGACCTTAAAACAATACCACCACATGAAAGTGAGCTCATCTCCATATCATCTCCCTTTCCAGACCACTGAAGAGGAAATTCTGGAATAAATTGATATATAAATGAATAATGTACGTACATAGGGAGGTGATTGGATAAAAAAACACACTTGTCGACAATTATTTCACGATTCATTTTTCCATTTAAATGATAGTAATCGATCCACACTACGTTGCTAAAAAGCAAACGTGATTAGCCAAAAAATGTGGAACGGGGCAAAAATAAGTTGAGCTAGACTCACTTATGAAACGTGAAGTGTTAACCTGAAGTTCTGATATCAAAAGGTATCAAACATGTGGGAATCAATAGTATTGTATAAAATATAAATAAATATGCTACAAGGTATAACCTATAGCTTAGATGGTTCTTTTCACTGGAAATAGGAATTAATAAAGTAAGATGAGTTTGACTCGCTAATGAAACATACATGATGCATCATACTCTTTGGTTATAGTTGCGAAACCCTAACAATTGACAAAAGAAATTGCGAATATGCTGCTTTGGATGCTGTGATGGCATACCCCTAAGGATTTATTCCTAATTTCTAATTGCCTGAATAGACTTTGGGACGTATATTCTATGAGAAATTATAAAATACAATTAATAAAGAAAATGATTTGAGAAAGACTCGAATCTCATTTATAACGTCCCGCTCTCCAGGATACCCGGGAAGTACGAATCCATCCCAGATACTCCTAAAGAGGGGAGGGTGAGAAAGAAAGAGTACGAGAGAGAGAGGACGAGAAACAAATGCAAGCCACTGCGCACGTGGTGGGAGAATACACGTAATGCTCCTCAATGAAATAAATAACAACACAGAATTAACAAGAAGAGCTGCTGTCCATTAATATTTATATACATATTAGTGTACAAAGATTTACACAAGTTTCGCACCCAACTCTCTCACTATTGTCACGCCCCGCTTCCCAAAACGACGGAAGCGAAACGTGACAAGGCCCGCTTAGGCCGGAGCTGTGAAGCTCAGACCCAATAAGCGTCTGTGTGGTACTCCAAGACGAAGGAACAGGTCCCTGCAGGTTAGTAAGGAACAACAAAAGTACTAAAAGAGATGCATTCATTTTATTCAACAGATATCCAGAAAAGTACGGGGAGTCTAAACAAAAGCCAACACGGCTACAAAACAGCTGAAAGTAAACGAATGGTGCAAGCACCCAACCTAGACAGAAAGTAAACGGTGCTACGCACCCAACCTAACTGCAGTGAAACCTCTGAATCAGCAACGTGAAGATCCCTAGCTCTGGTCCTCCTCGGGCACGTACCCTGGGTCTGCGTCCTCCGGCTCTGCGTACTCTGGCTCCACACCTGACGTACAGCACCAAAAGGAGGGAACTGTACGTCAGGTAAAGTCTACAAAAAGAGGTCAGACTCTACTGCAAGTGTACTGAACTATTAACAATGGTTTACTGGTTGATTAGCATGCTGGGGTTATAACAGAGTAACAACAGAAAGTAAACGCAGCAGGAAAGTAAAACGGAACAAGCTATAGTCGTAGTGTGTGCTACCAACTATGGGACTAGCCTAACCGGTGTCAAGACAAGACATGACAAGACGAAGCGTGACAAGACGAAGCGTGACAAGACGAAACGTGACAGGACAGGACAGGACAAGACAATACAATTGTGACATGAAGGGTTCACGCCTTACGGTTCGAGGGGGATCAGACCCTCTTGCCGTGCGCACGCTCAACCCTACCCCAAACCCCAGAACTCAGGACAAGACAATATAGGGCCACTCACTCTGCTAGGTGAGTGCCTCTATCCCCACGGTTGGTAGCGTATCGCTCACTCTGCTAGGTGAGCGACGAACGCCTCGTAGGTGAAACCGTACTACTGTATAGGACCACTCACTCTGCTAGGTGAGCGTCTCTAACCTCTCGGTCTGCTGGGACACTCACTCTGCTAGGTGGGTGCCGAGCTTCCCGTCGGTGTTCCGTAACAAAGATCACTCACTCTGCTAGGTGAGCGTCTCACTGCCCACAGGCTACACAAGACACGACGTGCAAGATGTTCATGACATGACAAGGCAAAGTTGTTCTAGGGTGTCCACACACACGCACACACAAGATACCCTAAGGTGTCAAAAGTTGTTGTTGTCGGGCTCAGACTTCGTCGTCAAGTCTGAGCCGTCAGGAGTCGTCCCGGACGCTATCATTTCACGTCTGGTTCTCTTTGTTCACAGTTTAATAGTTCTAACAGTCTAAGGCCTAGGCACGGCCGAAAGAGCAAGTGAGTACACTTGCCTGCGGTGGCGAGTGTGTCGTCTGTCCGGGTCGTCTCGTCCAGTCGTCGCGTCTGCGGTAGTCCGTCTGAAACAGGTCATGGCGACGATGTCAGGTCGCAATTTTCATCAAGTCCTATTAGGGTTTGTTTCTAGGTTGTCGGGACTACCCTAATTGTCAAAGTCACGATTTTTGGTGTTTTATCAACCTAAATCGACCACTACCCTATGTGCACATAAAATTGTCCGATGGTCGATTTCTACAGTGACAACATTTTACTGGTGCGGAAAAAGTAAATTTAGTTCGAGTTGTCCGATTTTAGTTAGGGTTCAGTTTTGCTACGGTGTGGGTTTTGCTACGAGTTAGGGGTCACCAACCTGGTCTGACGGTCACGGGTAGCTTTGAGGTCGGATCTGAAACGACGGATCACGTCGCCCTCACTCTGTTTCCTCGACTGCGAGTAGCGTAACTGGAAGAGGTCGTCGGGGTGTTCCGGTGATCGAACGAGGATGAGTCTACCTGTGAGACCGGATATCAAGCTAAGAGATCCCTAACCAATAAATTTCTATTAACTAAACTTATAGAATCATGATAACAGAACCTACAAACTATTTATATAATCTCTGCACATTTTATTAATCATTCACCCACAATAACACTGTTTGTAGCCACTGCTCCAATGTGACAATTTTACAACACTTACGGTCGAATGGGTCTCGCGGTGTTGTTGCGCGTAGATGGCGACGCGGCTCAGGGGAGCGCAGGCGAACGGCTGCGCGTGCTCGGGATTTGCAGCGGCGCGCGTTCGGGAGTTGCAGCAGCGGCGCGGCTGCCTGCAGATGACGGTGCGACGTGGGAGGCCGTGGATGGGCGACCGCGGACGGTGGCAAGGCGGCGATGTGCGCAGATGAGAGAAGGCGGCGGCGGGCGCTGAAAGAGCGTGGCAGCGCGGCTGAGGGGAGAGGAGGAGGCGGCGCTCGCAGCAGGCGGCGGCGCTCGGCAGATGGCACAGCGGTGGGCTGCGGATGAGGGCGCGGCGGCGGGCTGGAGGATGAGGGACGCGACGGCGGTGTTGCGGATCGTGGGCTGCAGCGGCGGAGCGTGCTCGACGAGCTACTGCAGCGGCGGATCTCGCCGGAGAGCGCGGGCGGCGCGCTGAGCGAGGGGAAGGCGGCCGTGGGCGGAGCACAGCGGTGATCGGCGTCGGGGACAGTCTCCGACGGGGTTGGGGCCCGGCGATCGGAAGGGGGCCGCGAGGAGAGCGGTGATGGCGGTTGAGAGGGGGAGATTGCGGGACGGCGGCCCGCTTGGCGCAGCGGCGAGGAAAACGAGGGGAGGCGGCGGCGGCGAGATCGCCGCGAGGGAGAGGGAGAGATGAGGGAGAGAGAAAATCGGGGGAGGGGGAGAATTTTGGTGGCGGCTGTGGATATTTTAGGGTTAGGGTTAGTATAGGGTTAGGGTTAGTATATAAATAAAATTTATAATGCTATATACCCTATGGTTATAGTTAAGAGAAGGAATTAAAGGGGGTAGGGGGTGTAGAAAGGGGGAAATATGTCTAGGAGAATAGAAAGAACAATTTAGGAAATATTTAAAACAGATTTGTTGAGAGATTTGGCCAGATTTGGCTAACAATTTCGAAATTTGAAACTGATCAGGGCAAATCAACGGTCCAGATTTCTCCGAGCGATATCTTTCAATCCGGGCGTCAGAAAAATAATCCGAAAATACCGGGGCGATCATGGAGACAAGACGCACAGATCTACGGAGCCCGATCGTGCATAACGCCTACCAAAAATTTACGTAAAATTGGAAACGGCGTTTTGAGTCAAATGACTAAAACGCCCATATCGTTCAAAGTCGTTTTGTAAGAAAGCGAGCCGTGAAAAGACGTTTCCAAATATTACTATAAAATTCAACACCCAAAATGATCGCAACGGCATATCGCATTGCTCATGCCGGAGCTCAGAAAAAAAAACAAATAAAATACGTGCACGATAAAGCACGTGCACACAGAAACTACGAACAGTCTGAAAGCGGTCGTTACATTCTACCCACCTTAGAAATGATTCCGCCCTCGGAATCACTCACACTAATAATAATATTATCCATATAACCTTATACCCGCAACTATCATGTCTACCCATAAATATTTCTCATCTTGCAACTTCGAACATCGTTCCTCAATAATCCATCATGATCCATCTTTTCACTAGACAAAGCCTCGACTACACTCCTCTCTTAATACTTTTCTATAGACCCGACACTACTGTTCGAATTTCCAACTCCAAGTCCTCCCAAAAATAATAATCATCTTCTCAAACCATACCACTCCGCTAAACATCATCGCTCAATAACATCTTTTAAATTTCTCAATCTCTTTCAATATTAATAATCGCTGAAAGGATGTTCTAGTCAATCACCAATCCAAGACAAAAACGTTGTCGATCTTATAATACCTCCGCAAATCAGCATTCTCCGTGTCTTCAATATATTCATGGCATATCTTCCCATAATTCATCCGCCAATAAATTTGGACTACCAAGATCACATCTCCTCCCACTCACTATAACTAATCCCAACCGTTACTAAGTCCACATACCTAACCATTCATCCATCTCAACACGTCGTGTTACTCCCAATGTCTCCTCACGTCAACTCAACAATCAGTCTTAATGCTAATAAAAGCTCTACTCAATCTCATGATCGCCCTAACTCATACTATACCTCCATAGTCACTCCTGTCTACCACTCGTCCAATTTTCAGGTCGATTAAGTACTCACCTCACTGTGTCTAATCTCATACGTTCCGAGTCCCCATCAAGTCCGTCGCACATTTGTATCATTTATAAGTCTTGGTCGCCTCATTCTTTTCATCCAACGTAATCTGATCTAATATCCTTGTTTATTCAAAACCAACTAATCATCGATACAACATATCTCATCTCACTCTGAGCCTACCCGTAAACATAACCCTATAACAAAATATCTAGTACTAACAGCATCATAACAATAAAAATAACACTCCCGAAGAGGGAAGAAAAGAAAATTTAAGGGATAAGACATATTTTAAAACATTGGAAAAGAACGTGTAGAGTTGTGATATTGGATGAGGGAAGGTAGGTGGGTTGTGATCTTTGTGAGCTAAACCCAAAACATTAAAGGTTTGATTCGAAGGGAACAAAGTTTTGAAACATACATAAGCAGCCAAAAATAAGCTAAATTATAATACGAAAGATTCAAAACTATGGAGTTACCTGCAACGACGCCATCCGTGGCTGTCATGACATATGCTCCACGGACAACAGCTCCTCTCTGGGTAGGGGCAGGTGCTCCGTCCTCAGCATGGCGATACCTCGGGCAATCTACAAAGGCGTGTGTGGCAGCTCCACATGCCAGACACAAACCCAGCTTCTTCCTGCAAGTGTTCTGCTGATGCCCTGGCTTGCCGCAGAAGTGGCATGGTCCCTTATTCTGACTCTGCATAGGTGCTCCTGACCTCTTGAAAGGCACTGTCTGAACTGGTCCCACCGTCGGCCTAGCAGGCGGTCGATACTGCTCCATGGGACGCTTCCCCTTATCAGTTGGAGAGTCAGGTAGGAGTGAAATAATCTCATGATTCTTCGCAGCATCTATCACCTCCCTCATAGTCGTGAAATTTGCCGAAGACATAGAAGCCTGAATCTTCGGACGCAGTCCCTGACGAAAGCGATCAGCTCGCTTCTCCTCCTTCCTTACCATATGCGGAGCAAAATGACTCAGCATCTCGAACTCAGCTTCATACTCCTCGACAGTCATATCCCCTTGCTTCAGGTCTATAAACTTGCTCAACAGCTCCCTCCTGGCAGACTTGGTGAAATACTTATCCTTAAACATCGAGCGGAAGGTCTTCCACTCCACTGGCTTCAACAGTGCCTCTCCTCAATGCGCCACCAGTTCCTGGCATTCTCTGTCAACTGCATCTTTGCTATCTCCACTCGGGTATCATCAGGAATCTTCGCAGCAACTAACTTCTCCTCCGTGCTCTGGATCCACTCGTCAGCAGCTAGGGGTCCTTCTTTCCCAGAAAATGTCCTCGGCTGAAGCTCATTGAACTGCTTCACTCCTGGAGCAGCTGGAGGGGCAGGCGGAGGCGGTGGTGGTGCAACCGGGGGAGTCTGGGCAGCACGCTGGGACTGCTAAACCAACTGATGCTGCACATCCAGCATCTCTCTCATCACGCCCAAAAGTTGACGGAACTCGCCACTTCGTCCATCCATGGTCCCGTCAGATGAAGGTCCGTCTCGAGCTCCACGTCCTCTTACCATCCTAACGACAGGGAAAAGAAAAAAAGAAACACAGCTTAGACTCATACATATTCCTGAATGGAAAGAATGAATGTTAATACTTCTATCGGTCCGAACTTTCACAGAAAAGGGACCTGCATGGGCCACCACTAAAACCTGTCACGCCCCGCTTCCCAAAACGACGGAAGCGAAACGTGACAAGGCCCGCTTAGGCCGGAGCTGTGAAGCTCAGACCCAATAAGCGTCTGTGTGGTACTCCAAGACGAAGGAACAGGTCCCTGCAGGTTAGTAAGGAACAACAAAAGTACTAAAAGAGATGCATTCATTTTATTCAACAGATATCCAAAAAAGTACGGGGAGTCTAAACAAAAGCCAACACGGCTACAAAACAGCTGAAAGTAAACTAATGGTGCAAGCACCCAACCTAGACAGAAAGTAAACGGTGCTACGCACCCAACCTAACTGCAGTGAAACCTCTGAATCATCAACGTGAAGATCCCTAGCTCTGGTCCTCCTCGGGCATGTACCCTGGGTCTGCGTCCTCCGGCTCTGCGTACTCTGGCTCCACACCTGACGTACAGCACCAAAAGGAGGGAACTGTACGTCAGGTAAAGTCTACAAAAAGAGGTCAGACTCTACTGCAATTGTACTGAACTATTAACAATGGTTTACTGGTTGATTAGCATGCTGGGGTTATAACAGAGTAACAACAGAAAGTAAACGCAGCATGAAAGTAAAACGGAACAAGCTATAGTCGTAGTGTGTGCTACCAACTATGGGACTAGCCTAACCGGTGTCAAGACAAGACATGACAAGACGAAGCGTGACAAGACGAAACGTGACAGGACAGGACAAGACAAGACAAGACAATTGTGACATGAAGGGTTCACGCCTTACGGTTCGAGGGGGATCAGACCCTCTTGCCGTGCGCACGCTCAACCCTACCCCAAACCCCAGAACTCAGGACAAGACAATATAGGGCCACTCACTCTGCTAGGTGAGTGCCTCTATCCCCACGGTTGGTAGCGTATCACTCACTCTGCTAGGTGAGCGACGAACGCCTCGTAGGTGAAACCGTACTACTGTATAGGACCACTCACTCTGCTAGGTGAGCGTCTCTAACCTCTCGGTCTGCTGGGACACTCACTCTGCTAGGTGGGTGCCGAGCTTCCCGTCGGTGTTCCGTAACAAAGATCACTCACTCTGCTAGGTGAGCGTCTCACTGCCCACAGGCTACACAAGACACGACGTGCAAGATGTTCATGACATGACAAGGCAAAGTTGTTCTAGGGTGTCCACACACACGCACACACAAGATACCCTAAGGTGTCAAAAGTTGTTGTTGTCGGGCTCAGACTTCGTCGTCAAGTCTGAGCCGTCAGGAGTCGTCCCGGACGCTATCATTTCACGTCCGGTTCTCTTTGTTCACACTTTAATAGTTCTAACAGTCTAAGGCCTAGGCACGGCCGAAAGAGCAAGTGAGTACACTTGCCTGCGGTGGCGAGTGTGTCGTCTGTCCGGGTCGTCTCGTCCAGTCGTCGCGTCTGCGGTAGTCCGTCTGAAACAGGTCATGGCGACGATGTCAGGTCGCAATTTTCATCAAGTCCTATTAGGGTTTGTTTCTAGGTTGTCGGGACTACCCTAATTGTCAAAGTCACGATTTTTGGTGTTTTATCAACCTAAATCGACCACTACCCTATGTGCACATAAAATTGTCCGATGGTCGATTTCTACAGTGACAACATTTTACTGGTGCGGAAAAAGTAAATTTAGTTCGAGTTGTCCGATTTTAGTTAGGGTTCAGTTTTGCTACGGTGTGGGTTTTGCTACGAGTTAGGGGTCACCAACCTGGTCTGACGGTCACGGGTAGCTTTGAGGTCGGATCTGAAACGACGGATCACGTCGCCCTCACTCTGTTTCCTCGACTGCGAGTAGCGTAACTGGAAGAGGTCGTCGGGGTGTTCCGGTGATCGAACGAGGATGAGTCTACCTGCGAGACCGGATATCAAGCTAAGAGATCCCTAACCAATAAATTTCTATTAACTAAACTTATAGAATCATGATAACAGAACCTACAAACTATTTATATAATCTCTGCACATTTTATTAATCATTCACCCACAATAACACTGTTTGTAGCCACTGCTCCAATGTGACAATTTTACAACACTTACGGTGGAATGGGTCTCGCGTTGTTGTTGCGCGTAGATGGCGACGCGGCTCAGGGGAGCGCAGGCGAACGGCTGCGTGTGCTCGGGATTTGCAGCGGCGCGCGCTCGGGAGTTGCAGCAGCGGCGCGGCTGCCTGCAGATGACGGTGCGACGTGGGAGGCCGTGGATGGGCGACCGCGGACGGTGGCAAGGCGGCGATGTGCGCAGATGAGAGAAGGCGGCGGCGGGCGCTGAAAGAGCGTGGCAGCGCGGCTGAGGGGAGAGGAGGAGGCGGCGCTCGCAGCAGGCGGCGGCGCTCGGCAGATGGCATAGCGGTGGGCTACAGATGAGGGCGCGGCGGCGGGCTGGAGGATGAGGGACGCGACGGCGGTGTTGCGGATCGTGGGCTACAGTGGCGGAGCGCGCTCGACGAGCTACTGCAGCGGCGGATCTCACCGGAGAGCGCGGGCGGCGCGCTGAGCGAGGGGAAGGCGGCCGTGGGCGGAGCACAGCGGCGATCGGCGTCGGGGACAGTCGCCGACGGGGTTGGGGCCCGGCGATCGGAAGGGGGCCGCGAGGAGAGCGGTGATGGCGGTTGAGAGGGGGAGATTGCGGGACGGCGGCCCGCTTGGCGCAGCGGCGAGGAAAACGAGGGGAGGCGGCGGTGGCGAGATCGCCGCGAGGGAGAGGGAGAGATGAGGGAGAGAGAAAATCGGGGGAGGGGGAGAATTTTGGTGGCGGCTGTGGATATTTTAGGGTTAGGGTTAGTATAGGGTTAGGGTTAGTATATAAATAAAATTTATAATGCTATATACCCTATGGTTATAGTTAAGAGAAGGAATTAAAGGGGGTAGGGGGTGTAGAAAGGGGGAAAATTCTCGAGGAGAATAGAAAGAACAATTTAGGAAATATTTAAAACAGATTTGTTGAGAGATTTGGCCAGATTTGGCTAACAATTTCGAAATTTGAAACTGATCAGGGCAAATCAACGGTCCAGATTTCTCCAAGCGATATCTTTCAATCCGGGCGTCAGAAAAATAATCCGAAAATACCGGGGCGATCGTGGAGACGAGACGCACAGATCTACGGAGCCCGATCGTGCATAACGCCTACCAAAAATTTACGTAAAATTGGAAACGGCGTTTTGAGTCAAATGACTAAAACGCCCATATCGTTCAAAGTCGTTTTGTAAGAAAGCGAGCCGTGAAAAGACGTTTCCAAATATTACTATAAAATTCAACACCCAAAATGATCGCAACGGCATATCGCATTGCTCATGCCGGAGCTCAGAAAAAAACAAATAAAATACGTGCACGATAAAGCACGTGCACGCAGAAACTACGAACAGTCTAAAAGCGGCCGTTTCAACTATGACCCCTAAGTACAACTCATCTCACTAAACTACCCTCACTCCATCTCCAAGCTAACTGCCGAAGACTCCACCTGCTACCACCTGAAAAGGAGGAGGTGGTGGCCGGCCATGGTAGGAGGGAGAGGGAGTGGAGATTAACATGAAAAAGAAAAGAAAAGGAGAAGGAAAGGAGATTTTTTTCTAAGGAGTTTCTACACACCCCTTTACCTTATAGGATAAGCCAAGGCATGGCTTATAGAATAAGCCATGACAAGTGTGCCATTTTACTGTATGCACACACCTCTTTACTATATACACACACCTCATTTAGTCTAAATGACCATTTTGCCCCTCACCTTTCTAAAAATTTACAGGGATGCCATTAACCCCTAACCCCTCTTCACACTAGCATGACTCTCCCTACACACAACCATGCACACCCACGCATGCATACATGCACCACACACACACACACACACACGTCCAAAACATACTTGTAACATTATGCACACGACGTCATTCACACTTCTCCTACATTCATGTCTGGCATTCTCGTCTCCTAGCCACATGTTACGGTACAACCCCCATGCACTACGATGCATACATCAACATCCACACTTATATCATGCCTACGTATGCATCGTAAGTAGAAATACCACGTGTATATAGTAGAATACACGTATAGTTCAAAACAGGGCATGACATCATTGGATCTCCTGAAGAGAAAACCAAAATATCTGTTCAAGCATAACACGATATGTAAGACCTAGGCAAAAAATAAAGACATGTCTTGGGTTACAGACTTATCATCCAGATGATGAAAATATCATCCAGCAGATGAAAATCATGCGTCATTAAACTTCATACACGTGAAGTTGATGAAGAAACATGGACCATTATAATCCACTAAATACATTTATAGGTTGTATGGATTTACATAAGGACCCCTTCCGTCCACTGGAAGAGGGAGATGAAATACTAGGTCCTGAAGTACCAAGCCGAAGTACTTCCTTATCTAGCCAACTACACACATCCCGATATACCGTTGACAGTAAATCTGTTAGCCAGATATAGTGCAGCGCCTGCAGCGTGTCACTAGACCGGACCTATGCATCTCTCGCGCTACCTCCAAAGGTCAAGGATCATCCTCCATGTTAAATGTATTTGTTGATGCAGGTAATATATCATCGTGATGATCACCACGAAGGAATGGCCACCTCCTAGAGATTTGCAAAGCATACCACTAAGGTAACATCATCCTACCATTCCGAGAAGCTCATCATCCAAGAAGAAAATCAATAGAGTGTAGCTACGCCCTGATGTACCTCGCAAACCAGTGACGACTGGGTCAAAGACTAGAGACATGGAGCTATCTGCCAAGTTCACAAACCATGCCACTTACCTAGCTCAACCTTGCGGAGGCTATATCAAAGGCGATGAGACAGAACACACCTCTCCAAAGCTCCTTTGGATTTAGCTGCTGCCATAGATGAGCAATACTGGTATTTTGTATTTACTCTCGGAATGTTGTAAACTAGATTGATGTATAGACGCCTAGGAGACTAGAAAGCCTGAAGCTTGCACAGAACAGATAGAGCTAATGAAGATTTGTACTCTTTTTCCTTAGCTATGGTTTTTTCCCACTGGGTTTTTCATAGCCAAAGATTTTAACGAGTCAACAAAATTAACTCTGGATCCAGAAGTATCCACCACTATTGATATCCACAAATCAGGGGAAGTTAAGTAGACTTGTACTCTTTTTCCTTCGCTTTTGATTTTTTCCCACTGGGTTTTTCCATAGCCAAAGGTTTTAACGAGGCAAAACCTCCTAACTTAGGATCGAGAAGTATCCAATTCCCATGATACTAATAAGCACCATGAATCCTGAAAATATTCATATATCGAGCTTACAATGATGGATGGATAAGGGAAAGTGTTATGAATGGGTTTTTGTAGGCCCATGTAGAGTCCATGTAGGACTAGGGTATCCACTCAATTATAACCTTTGTTATACTATAAATATATGGCTACTGATTCAGCAACCGTCACCTTCACAACATCAAGTTTTTTTTTCCTTTTTTTTATTGCCAACAGACAATTGTAGCCTTCCTCCACATTTTATTTTCTTTTTTTTTCATGTAAGAATCCATGACATTCAATGATGGGGACATTTTATTAAGGTCAACCCTCCATTAACCCGAGAGAGAGAAAGAGAGAGAGATCATATGGAGAGCTTAATACAAAAACATTTTATAGATAATATATATACGAAATCACATGTACCCCATGTCTAAATATCATGAAGTGAACAAGTTCCGGATAATACTGTTGCTGATTACTATTTTTTTTTTTTTTTTGAATAGAAAACGGGTTTTGTTACGGAGCATGTGTATCACAAATTGGGGCCTTCCCTTCAACATCCACATTTTTTGTATTGTTTGTTGAGGCTTGCGATCACTTGTGATTCTTTGGATTATTTTTCTCAGGTCAAGAGCAAGAGTATTATCCAAATAATAGTAGACACATGGTGATGGGTAGCATGCAACCTAAAAGCTCACGTGCATGGCTCGGCATGGGCCAGCGTAGGCCTGACCCGCGCATGGAAGACCGAAAATGTGAAATGACCAAATTAGTTCAACACTGTAGTATATCATTCCCATCCAGGGAAGAGATCACTCGTTCTAGTCCCTACTTTCTCTTTCTATAGTTATATATTTTACCTATCATGTTCTAATTTTAGGGTGTGTTTGGTTGGTGGGAAAAGGAAAGAAAAAAAAAATGAAATGAAAAGGAAAAAGAAAAAGAAAGAAAAGGAAAATGAAATGAGATTCCTTCTCATGTTTGGTTACCAAGGAAAATTGGGAAGAAAGTTGAATGGAAAATATAGAAATTGAGAAGAAAGTCGATTTTTTTAAAAAAAATGCACGAATTATTCATGATTTTTTGATACAAACTTAAGAATAATCGTGGATTCATTAAAAATAACAACTAATTATGTTTGCTAAAAAAATATAAATACATGAAAGTGTGAGAAATTAGTTTACATCTCTTTTCCCTCATTTTCCTTGGGTCAAAAAGAGGAAAATCGCAAAGAAAAGTTTTAATAAAAATTTTCCTTTGTTTTCTTTCATTTTCATTTTCCTTTGTTTTTTCTTTCCAACCAAACAATGGAAATACTTTTCCTTCTAACTTTCTTTCCTTTTCTTTCATTTTCCTTCAAACCAAACACACCCTAAGTGTCACAGTAGTCAAACTAGTGACTCTACCCCTTGGTCTCAACTCGCTAACGTTCTTATTGACTGTGAAGTGTAGATTACAGTGCACCCTAAATATAGGCCAGACTCGGCCCTCAAAGATATATCTGCCACTGAAATTCAGTACGAAGAGATTAATTAATCAAGCATAATGATTAAACACAAAACCAAGCAACGACACGCAAAACTTGGTAACGCAGTTCGGTGCGCACACCTACATCTGCGGGGCCACGCCCAGAAAGATCAGATTACTCCACTAAAAATATCAATAAATACAATCACTAATATCGGATTTCTATTAGGAGGAACAAACTCCCCCTCAATACAAATCGTGATGGGTGGTCTCTACCAAACCCATGGAGTAATCTATGCAAGCTCCCCTTGCATGCAAGATCCCCTTGCTGAACTGACTAGAATCAACTCCCTTGATTCCTACATCGGTAGCCGTCAGCATCCCTCCCGGAGTACGATCAATTTTGGCAAAAGCTGTAACCCTAGCCGCAAAATCGCACGCCATTAGATACCCCGCTCCCCCTCAATCTTGGTGTAGGTAAGGTAGATTGCGCAATATATCCCGTGCAGATCGGCAGCCCGAAAATCAAGGAACCACTTCTGGCAGGTGGTTCCGCAATATCTTCAAAGATCTTTCAACCACTATTTGCGGGCTAATATTTCTCTCAACACATTCTCCAATCAAATCTAAGAGACAACAACTTCCAAATGCATCTTTAGCGATTCTTCAACATAACATCATATAACAGAATACCTTGAAGAGACTGCAATAGGATCTGGAGTAATCCACCTTCAGTACTACAGATGACCGTCATCCTTGTCAAGGCCTCCGACATAGCATGTTGGACCTCATGTTGCAACATGACATTCAACATGTCATACAACATGGCCAATAAACTAGATCTCTCATTCCCAGATAATTAAGAGCAATAAAAGACTAAATGGGTGCCACTAATGACAACACAGTCACACAGCGTATGACCTAACAAACTCCTCCTTTGGCATTTAGTGGCACAATCATAATAGGTCAAAGCATGTTGGAAAAGAGCAAATGTCTATAAAAGCAGAGAGGCCATTTTCATAAAAGATTTAATGTATGTTGAGAGGAACAACAACATACCATCCAGCACACATATCCAACATGATGTCCAACATGATGTCCAACATATCATTAACAGACATACCCAACATGATGTCCAACATACTCACCATCAAAACAACACCCCCCATCAAAACAACACCCCCACATACACATAACAGACAAATCTCCCCCTTTGGACCACAAAATCCAAAGGAAGCATACCTCACTTAGAGCCACTGCCAGCAGCATCATCCACAGACTCTGAAGAAGAAGAAGGAAGCTTGGCTTTAGCAGAATGATCCTCTTCTCAAACATAGCTTTCTGAGCTTCAAACACAACTTTCTGACCATGAAGCAGCAACAACTGATTGTCCACATTCTTCAGTGTAGTCTCATATATTTCGATGTCCTCTAGGATAAGAGAGTGAGAGCCAACATGACATAGAGGATCAGATACTGAAGGGATAGAGGATGGCTACCTATTAGGAGAAGATGGTGAAGAAGATACATGACCAGTTTTGGTGGATGGAGAGGCTAAACTAGAAATATCATCAGTCTTTCCAACTACAGACTTGACTGTGTAGCAAATGCCCTCAGAAGGAACAGACAATTCAGTTGCAGATGGCATAATTTTCTAAGACTGTAGCATTATGGAGATAAGAAAAGCATGCGGTAGAGAAGGAGAAGCTCCAGATGACTCTGACAGTGACAAAATAGAATCAAAGATGATTCTTCCAAGGTTGAGGGGCTGCTTAGTACCAGCAGAATACATCAGTTTGCACATCTCTTTAGTGATAACAGAAACGTTGGATATGGGAAGCCAATTCTTGGAAGCAATTCTATACAGCAGAAAGAACTTTGCAGACAAAGAAGAGGAAGGAAAAGATGAAGACTTAGGCTAACTGACCAACTTCCATGCAGTGACCACCTTAATGAAGGTGTTATAATTATCTCCAATGGACTCCCCAAAAGTTGACAGAGAGGGAGGACAAGACCACTGTAAAACCTTATTAAGAACGGAGGGAGAAAAAGATATAATCTTCCCTCTAATAAAGGCACGAAAGGCCCACCTAGATGAAGAATCTACTGCGGCCCTAGACAAATTACAGTAGAACTCCCTGACCAAGGAAGGGTTATACGATTTGAAGCAAGTGGCAGCATGAAAGAGTTTGAGGTCATTTAAAATGGAGATAAATTTGGTCTTGGCAAAGGAGGAGACAGATAGGGACTTCTCAGCATGAATGGCCCTTTCAGAGTAAAGTAACCATCTCATTTTGCAAGCTTTATCAAAGAATGCCTTGCTCATATCTTCTGATGCAATAAAAGGGGGGGGGGAGGTGAAGAACCTGAAGCAACAGACGTTTTAGCCCTCTTTGAAGGAGATGGGGAGACATGGCTGGAAGGAGCAGCACGTTTCCTGGGAATAGTCCTGGGCTTGCGAGCATAGGGGGAACAAGATCATCTCTAGTCAGAACAGGCTGAGGTGAAGTATTTGCCTCTACTTGCACAGCTGGGGTGCATGTTGCATCTGATGTTGTAACATCATGAGCAACATCACAAGAAATATCACCACCAGCAGCTTGAGCTGCACACAGATCATCTAGAGGGGCATCTTCAGCACTACCACAAGTGGATATTACAACATCAGGAGCCACCTCTAGAGCAACTTCAGGAGCTTCCTCTGACTGTGGTACAACACAAGAATTATCACCTGCCCCCTGAACCAGAACCACGTCAGGAATTTGAGGCCTATGGGTATCAGAAGTAGTCCAGAATCCTCAACTACAGAGGGGTCCTCCATTTGAACAACTTCTTCATTTGCAATCGGAACAACAGGGTCATGGTTGTCACCTTGAACATCAACAGAGACAAGAGGGATTTGAGGCTGGACATCTACAACCGCAGGGCCAGAATTCACTTCAGCATCAGCATTTGCACCAGCATCCTCAGCAGGGATGGACATCTCAGAATCAGAAATCTCTAGAACCACAATCTCAGATAATTTAACAGAAGACTTCCTTCACCGACAGGTGGCAAGTATAATCTCATCATCATCAGGCACCTCAACACTCATCAATTTAACTCTCAACTTGTCCAATTTGTAAGGACCAAGGCGAACACCAGTGAAGTCCATCCAAGATATGTCCAATTTTTTTACCAGTCCTCCTAAGACACCAAAACCAGTCCTGAATTGTGACTGGAGCAGGAAAATCGTCATCCAAATCTAAATCGAATGACGAGGGTTTCTCGTAATGAACTGAAATTGGGAAAATTTGAACCATATCCCAGTTCGACACTACAGGGCAATGCATGTGATGCATGTGCTGGGAAGACATCTGAGATGGAGAGAGAGGAGAAATTCAAAAAGATGAGACACGAGCGGACCGAGGAGCCACCCTTTTTTTTACCCAGTGGACGAGAGGAAGAGGACGCTGCCCTTTTGAGGAGGAAGACCGTCGAGAGGACCTGCGAGGGGCCTGAGGAGATTTTTGACTTTGATCCCGAGCCATTTCAGCAGAGGAGCGGGAGAATCACACAGGAAAGGATCAAGAAACCCTAGAAGAGCACACTTCGATTCTTGAAAAATTTTGGGAGAGAAAAGAGCACCGTGAGTTGAATAACTTAGGGGGTAATCTAATATAACGGCCTGACCCTAAACATGCCCAACTTGACACAGCCCATGACCCCCTTATGTTGCAACATGAGATGCAACATCATATACGACACAGCCCAAGTGCCTGTCGCAGCTCTTCAAATATGCCTGAATCGAGGGGTTTCGTGAAAATATCAGCCAATTGGCTAGAGGTTGCAACATATTCCATGATTAGAACTTTCTTCTCTACCAATTCTCTGATGAAATGGTGCCGAATATCTATAAGTTTAGTTCTTGAGTGTTGAACATGATTCTTGGAGATGTTGATTGCACTCTGGTTGTCACATAAAATAGTCAAAACAATTTTCTCTACCCCATAGTCAGTCAGCATCTGCTTCATCCATAGAAGCTCAGCGGTGGATAGAGAAATAGAATTCTGCTTCTTGTTGTACCATGAGACAAGATTGTTTCCCACATAGAAACATCCATCTAGTGTACTCTTCCTATCATCAGCATTTCTTGCCCAATCAGCATCGCTGTAGCCAGACACTAAGGTGTTTGTTTCTTTGGTATACCATATACCATATTCGGCTGTACCACTAACATATTTGATTATTCTTTTGACCGTCGTGATATAAGACTCCTTAGGGCATGCTTGATAATGGGCACATACTCCCACACTGAAATTGATGTCAGGCCTGCTGGCTATCAGATATAGAAGGCTCCCTATCATGCTCCTATACAACGCGACCTCCACTGATTTTTTCACCATCATCTTTGAAGAGCTTGTCACTTGTAGACATAGAAGTGCGGACTTGTCTGGCATTCTCCAGCCCGAATCTTTTCACCAGATTTCTCGCATACTTGCTCTGAGAAATGAACAGACCTTCATTAGATTGCTTTACCTGAAGACCAAGGAACATGTTCAGTTCTCCAACCATACTCATCTCAAACTCCTTCTGCATGAGAGATATAAATTCATGAACAAGCTATTGAGAAGTGGATCCAAACACTATGTCATCAACGTAGATCTGAGCTACAATCATAGCAGACTTAGTTCTTTGAACAAACAGAGTCTTGTCAGCTCCCCCTCTCTCATAACCCTTCCGAAGAAGATATTTAGTCAGTCTCTCATACCAGGCCCTTGGAGCTTGCTTCAAGCCATAAAGGGCCTTCTTCAGCTGATAAACATGATTAGGGAGAAATGGGTCTTCAAACCCTTTGGGTTGTTCGACATACATTTCCTCATTCAGTATTCCATTTAG
The DNA here is from genome assembly GCA_030789695.1 of Scilla litardierei. NCBI lineage: Eukaryota > Viridiplantae > Streptophyta > Magnoliopsida > Asparagales > Asparagaceae > Scilla > Scilla litardierei. Next base: position 321,407,195 of record CM061141.1, read on the forward strand.
AAATGCACTCTTCACGTCCATTTGATGGAGTTTGAAGTTGAAGCTACAGGCTACTGCCAGTAGGATCCTGAAAGATTCCAGACGAGCAACTGGGGCAAATGTCTCATCAAAATCAATACCTTCTACCTGAGTATACCTGTAACGACCCGCTCTCGGGGGCCCGTTACTTATTTGATTTATTTACAGGTCCCGTAGTTTACCAGTGAAATCAGCATAGCCACAACACAGATATGTACCCACAACACTCAAACCAGCATACATACATTATTACAGTCCAAATAAAAGTACAACAACAGCCAGCACTCTCTCACCAGAATACATAAAAGGAAGTATGGAAAGGAAAAGCGAAAAAGAAAGTACATGGTACAACACACACACACACACAACAGCTAAAACTCTGTAGCCTCCGGGTCGAATGCGGGCTCCTCGAGCTCTGGTGCAACCTCCTCGATCAGGTCGTCATCTGTCGGTGCCACAAATGGAACCGAATGTAAGTCGCAACAATTCTAAATAAAGAAAAGGAGTACTGTACAAGTATGACAAGGTAACTACGCACAAGCAGGCCAAAGTGAAAGTAAAGTAAAGTACGGTGCATTGTCTGTACAAGTGTAGAAAGTAAAGTAACTGAGCAACCGAGTGGTAAAAGTAAACAACACTGAAAAGAGAGAGCATCTGCACGTGGGAGTGCAGGTGTAACAGGCTACTGCTGTAGCTCATAGCGTGACAAGTAAAGTACGGTGACTGTGCAAAAGTAACTACGTGACTCAAGTCGGAGAGTACAATATGTGACCGTTCAGTTCATCTCTTGCCTGGGTGCTACCCAGACGAATGCCGGAACCCGGGCAGCAGGCAGGTTACTTTTATTTGCCGAAACCCAGGCAGCAGGACGGTATGCCAAAACTCAGGCAGCTGGACATGTAGATCGAACTCTAGTCACCCATACTCTCGCAAACTGTGAGTTACCCCAAAACCCCAGTGATGTGTCAATTACAAGTTCAATACAGGATTGTTTCACAGGATGTTCCACGGGATGTTCCACATGTTAGTCACACCAGGTCAACTGGTTGACTTTCTTATTGAGAACCAGAAAGTAGGGATCTCGTTCCAAGTAGACTGTGCCAAGTACAGGGAATAAGTCCAACACAAGGTGGTGGTGCATGCTTCCATGCTTCGAGCACGTAGTAGTGTGGTGCTACAAGTTCGTACAAGCACAGTGGACTAGATTTCTAAATTTAGAACCTGTCATGAATTACCATCTTCGAGGTGGTGGTAGTGAGCCGGGACCGGATCTAGTGCTGATGCACAAGATTTGCTGCTTGCAAACACAAGAAACAACTAGTTAGAGAATACACTATTTCTTATTTGTTTATGTTGATTGTCTTGATTTTTAAAACTGATTAAAACGGCGATGAAAAAGTGTTCTAAATTTTTATATAGACTATATATGATAAAAATAGTTTTATTGCAAGAGAGAATATTTTTCTGAAGTCTATAGTAATTTTTATAATTTTTAGAAACTCAAAACTAGTTTAAACACCCAATTTATTTAAGTGACGCATATCTTCCGTAATTTATTACGGGAGCAATCCTAATCGGAATTACTTGGCTGAGCAGTCAAAATGACCGCCTTGAAGTTTATTATTACGTATAATTTTATCACATATCAGTTCACTTGAAATTAACAGGTTAAGGATTTTAGAGTGAAAAAGACGCATTTAAGTTTTTGGCTTAAAAATTAATTCTGAAAAAATAGGCGTCCGATCGAGATGAGACCAGTGTCATTGGGTCCGGAATGTTGTTTCTGATTTTCTGGAGCTATCCCCACATTTTTCTGGCCCCGGTATTTCAAGTTATGGATTTAAAACTATTAAACCCTATTTAATAATTAATTTAAATAATAAAATACGAAATAATTCTCGTATTTATGGAAATGCCACTGAGGCATCTTACGCACCCGCTGCTTCTCCTTCGACAGCGACGGATGGGTGTCGCTCCGGCGACAGCGGGGGGCGCCACGGCGTAAGCGGCGACGGCGGGGAGCACGAGGCGGCGGCGACGCATGGCGGACGAAGGCGTGCCGGCGACGGCGACGGGCTCGAAGCGAGGCTTCGCCGACGGGGTCACTGTACGGGGGCGGGGCCTCTTCGGTGATGACATACGAGCGACGGCGGAGCTCGGGAGGCGACGGTCGGCGTCGAGGTGGTCGGAGCTCGTCGAGGTGTGGCGGAGCACGGCGGAGGCACTCGTTCGTGGGCTCCGGGGGTGTGGCGTTTCGGGGGACACGGAGGGTGAGTCAGTGCGGGCGGACGGCGGGTGTTCGGAGGCAGAGGCGCTGCTCACGGCGGCGGAGCGACGGCGTGAAGCGCCGGCCTGCAGCGGAGGGGCGAGTGGCGATGCTGCTGACGTCGGCGAGGCGGCGTGGGTACGGCGAACGGTAGAGGACGGAGCTGTGCGGGCTGTCAGAGCTCAGGCGGGCGGAGGGCGGCGGTCACGACCGCCAGACGGCGTGGGGCGGAGGGACAGAGTGAGAGAGCGAGGGAGAAAGAGAGGCGGGGAGAGGGGTTTCAGATTTGCATGGGTGATGGTGCGAACGTAAAGTGAGGGGAATGGGTTCACTTCATTTCGTTCGGCTGAGCTGGAAAGGAGAAGAGGCCTGGGTTAAGTGAAGGAACTGGTGATGTGATAGTCATATAAGTCTAAGAATGAAAAATAATAATAATAGTTATAAAAGTAGTTAATAGGGAAAATTAGTTTTGGTGGTTGGATCTCAGATCCGGAATATGTGGATCTGTCCAACAAAACGGTGAATTAATGGAGGGTTAGGGTGAAAGTAAGAAGATAAAAATAGTTTAGTAAATGTAAAAAGGTCATTAGTGAAATGTAATTAGAAAAAGCGGAGAAATACAAGCTCGTTTTCGTAACCGACTCTGAAAAATTACGAAAACGTACCCAGGGGATCATATCGTTGCGAGGATCGCGAATACAAGATCCGTTTTGGGATTTGGGCTACGAAAATACAAGTTTTAGGCCAAAACGTTTAGAAAGCGGGTTTGCGGATTCTAGGCTGAAATGATATCTGAAAATTACGAAGTTAATGTGGAGAGCCCTAAATGATCATATGATGATACTGTAAAAGTTTGAAAACGTTTTGAAATTGTTTGAATAGAAAATAAATTCGTCGACCCAAAACGGTAATTATTGAAAATGAATTTTTATCGAAACGTTTTTGAGTATTTGAGAAAATCTGAAATTGCTGAATTACAATATAATAAGTCTAGTGTTTCAAAATATTTTTGTAAGAATTTTTGACATCAGTTTTTGTTAGAAAATTCTTGACTAACATTTATAAAGTAAAATTTATTTCTTAAAATACGTAAAAATAAGTAAATTGAAATGTTGAAAATTACAGGTCATTACATTCTACACTCCTTAAAATAATTCCGTCCTCGGAATTAAGAGGATCGATAATTGCCTAAGCAATTCAAACGATCGACCGGAGTGCTTGACGAACGACCACGACATAGGAAAATAAGTTGTTAATAGCATGAAATATAATGTGATATCACAGCATCAAGAAAACAAGAGATGAATACATGAACACATACGATTGACATTACCATAGTTTCCGTAACTAGTTTCGAAACTCAGTATCATCAGCATAGTTGTCTCGACTTTTCAAGGAGCCAAAATATAAGGTAATGGCATTACATGAAAATGAGGGCTATTATGATGATGACATCTGTTCGAACTTGGAACCTGAGGTGATAAGTCAGTAGCAAGCTTTATTTAATAACATAAAGTTTAAAATTATAACTCATGCCATTGATGAATACTGGGTCTTAACGAAGTAAATCATCGCCATAGCATACATAAACGTAAGGGCTAATCCAAATGCATCCAATCTGTTACAACTTAACCAGCCGAGCACAAAGGATATCATCTGCCATGCTACCCAATTACAAGCCAATATCCAGATCGACACCAAAAGGCAGATATAAGGCCAACTCTCAATGATCAATATCATCGCTACCAGTGCTTCCAGCAATCTCCACAACATCCAACAATACGCCAGCATCAAAGCTGTCTCCCAAATCCGAGCACAAGATTGGCATCCCATCCCAACACCTAAGGCCAAAAGCAATCCAATACTCATTCCCAATGATACTGCTGGCCAATACAATTGGTTGACATCTACGGTTATCACCATCAGCCCTAAGCAATTTAATGACCAAAAACTCAAGAATCCACAAACACGAAGGAGCGGCCCTAAGAGGGAATCGAAGCAGGGCAGCTCAAGGGGGAAGAACCAGAAAAAGGAGCTCCAAAGAATACCAAGAGCGACGGGTTCCCAAGATCTCAACCACACGGCAACAACGAGGGTGACGGCGAGGGCTGTCGCTAAGCGCAATAATCCCCAAAGTCGTTGATGGGCCATCGGCGGCTGTCGATCCAAGGCGGCGAGGTGCGACGGCTGCGACTGCGTGATGTGGCGGGAGCCTGCGGGATGGGATGAAGCTTCGGGTGAGGCCGGAGGAGCTGGAGGCGAGATGGATCGAGCTCGCCGAGAGGGAGGCAAGGCGAGGGAGAGGGTGATGTTGGGGTGAAGGGGGAACCGTGGGGTGTCTTGGTGAGGAAGGAGAGGGGGGTTTAAAAAGATGGGGTGAGGTTTGAAAAGGGGCGCAGAAAGTCATTGGTAGGTAGTGTAGGGTAGGCTAAGTTAGGCGGGAATGGGGCTCGAGTAGGGAATGAAGACACAAGACAATAATAAGGGGGAGGTGGTTGGTGGAAACGGATTCCAACACATGGAATAATCAGGTACAAGATGAAAGTAGGGTTTAGAAAAGAAATATGAGCTCAAAAAGATGCAAAAATGCAACAGCATACACGTGCACGTCGGGTCTGGCTTGTTACTTCACTGGTCCTTCTGATCGGCTTTCGCTGAGGAACTCGAACTTTAGATGGTTGGGTATTTCGAATTCTACCCTCCTTTGACAACAGTCAATGGTGGCATGAAATTCTCCCAACCAATCCATTCCAAAGACAGCATCGGAGCCGACATCTTTATCACCATAAAGTCGGCAAAGAGATCTCGTCCACAAATCACAATAGAGCATTGGAGGCATCCGCTGGTCAGCGGTCTCGACCTTCCAACGGGAGTCAGAGGTTCAACAGAGATGGCATGTGTTTGGACGAATCGACTCGCCAAGAAGCAATGTATAGCTCCCGAGTCGAACAATGTGAGGGCAGGTTTACCGACTATTAAGACGGTACCTACCATGATGAGAATCAAGTCTAAGCTCACGATTTCTAAATAATAGAGTGTATAGCTTAGTGGGATATCTCGTACCTGTGATTACGTGGTCCGTAGCTTCAGCCTCTTCTACCGTCATGGTATAAGCTTGGCGTCTCGGGGTGGCGCCTATCGTCGAGTCTGCTGGTACACTTGTTGCTGAGGAGAGAGTGGTTGACGTTGCTGAGCAGGTGGTGGTGGCTGCAGTGCATTCCTGGCAGGGGCGTTGGCTGGAGCTGGGTTGGAAGACTGAGACTTCCCCTTAGGAGAGTCCCTTGCAGTGTGGTCCATCGATTCGCTTCAGTTGTCGAACTCGAACTTCTGATGATCGAAAATTTGAACGCTATCCTCCGTAGTTAGAGTTCAAGCAAACTTGAAATAGAAAGATTCCAAGAAGGTCAATCGAAAGGTCATCAAGCTAAAGGAAGGGTGATAGTGATGAAGATCGATGACACTACATACTCATGATTCACGTCCTTGCGGTCCAGCGGACACGGCCAGGGAAGTGACTAAGCCAGAATTACTTATGCCCAGTCTAGCTATGTCGATCCAACAAACTTAGCCAAGCACATTGACTGGATCATGGTCCATTGAAGGAAGCCTATCATTTATATGCGTGCCACCAATACAAAAAGATTTTTTTATTAACAACTAATTAATCCTATCAAAATTTAGGTTTTGTTAATGGCTTTTATTAAGTCCAGATAGGTCAGCTCCACTGGGGCTCTTCGAAGTGTTTCCGTCCATCTTTCGAGTGGCAAACCTGCATTCGTAGAAAAATGTCAGCTTAGTCGAGTATCGTATACGATACATCCTGGTTTTACTATACTGTTCACAAGGTATTTTGCACGGACCTGCATGGGCCACCATACTTGTAACGACCCGCTGTCGGGGGCCCGTTACTTATTTGATTTATTTGCAGATCCCACAGTTTACCAGTGAAATCAGCATAGCCACAACACAGAGATGTACCAACAACACTCAAACCAGCGTATAGACATTATTACAGTCCAAATAAAAGTACAACAACAGCCAGCACTCTCTCACCAGAATACATAAAGGGAAGTACGGAAAGGAAAAGCGAAAAAGAAAGTACATGGTACAACACACACACACCCACACAATAGCTAAAACTCTGTAGCCTCCGGGTCGAATGCGGGCTCCTCGAGCTCTGGTGCAACCTCCTCGATCAGGTCGTCGTCTGTCGGTGCCATAAATGGAACCGAAGGTAAGTCGCAACAATTCTAAATAAAGAAAAGGAGTACTGTACAAGTATGACAAAGTAACTACACACAAGCAGGCCAAAGTGAAAGTAAAGTAAAGTACGGTGCATTGTCTGTACACGTGTAGAAAGTAAAGTAACTGAGCAACCGAGTGGTAAAAGTAAACAACACTGAAAAGAGAGAGCATCTGCAGGTGGGAGTGCAGGTGTAACAGGCTACTGCTGTAGCTCATAGCGTGACAAGTAAAGTACGGTGACTGTGCAAAAGTAACTACGTGACTCAAGTCGGAGAGTACAATATGTGACCGTTCAGTTCATCTCTTGCCTGGGTGCTACCCAAACGAATGCCGGAACCCAGGCAGCAGGCAGGTTACTTTTATTTGCCGAAACCCAGGCAGCAGGACGGTATGCCAAAGCTCAGGCAGCTGGACATGTAGATCGAACTCTAGTCACTCCCGTACTCTCGCAAACTGTGAGTTACCCCAAAACCCCAGTGATGTGTCAATTACAAGTTCTATACAGGATTGTTTCACAGGATGTTCCACGGGATGTTCCACATGTTAGTCACACCAGGTCAACTGGTTGACTTTCTTATCGAGAACCAGAAAGTAGGGATCTCGTTCCAAGTAAACTGTGTCAAGTACATGGGATAAGTCCAACACAAGGTGGTGTTGCATGCTTCCGTACTTCGAGCACGTAGTAGTGTGGTGCTACAAGTTCGTACAAGCACAGTGGACTAGATTTCTAAATTTAGAACCTGTCGTGACTTACCATCTTCGAGGTGGTGGTAGTGAGCCGGGACCGGATCTAGTGCTGATGCACGAGATTTGCTACCTGCAAACACAAGAAACAACTAGTTAGAGAATACACTATTTCTTATTTGTTTAAGTTGATTGTCTTGATTTTTAAAACTGATTAAACGGCGATGAAAAAGTGTTCTAAATTTTTATATAGACTATATATGATAAAAATAGTTTTATTGCAAGAGAGAATATTTTTCTGAAGTCTATAGTAATTTTTATAATTTTTAGAAACTCAAAACTACTTTAAACACCCAATTTATTTAAGTGACGTGTATCTTCCGTAATTTATTACGGGAGCAATCCTAGTCGGAATTACTTGACTGAGCAGTCAAAATGACCGCCTTGAAGTTTTTTATTACGTATAATTTTATCACATTTCAGTTCACTTGAAAATAACAGGTTATGGATTTTAGAGTGAAAAAGACGCTTTTAAGTTTTTGGCTTAAAAATTAATTCTGGAAAAACTAGGCATTCGATCGAGATGAGACCAGTGCTATTGGATCCGGAATGCTGTTTCTGATTTTCTGGAGCTATCCCCACATTTTTCTGGCCCCTGTATTTCAAGTTATGGATTTAAAACTATTAAACCCTATTTAATAATTAATTTAAATAAAAAAATACAAAAATAATTCTCGTATTTACGGAAATGCCACTGAGGCATCTTACGCACCCGCTGCTTATCCTTCGACAGCGGCGGATGGGTGTCGCTCCGGCGACAGCGGGGGGCGCCACGGCGTAAGCGGCGACGGCGGGGAGCGCGAGGCGGCGGCGACGCATGGCGGACGAAGGCGTGCCGGCGACGGCGACGGGCTCGAAGCGAGGCTTCGCCGACGGGGTCACTGTACGGGGGCTGGGCCTCTTCGGTGATGACATACGAGCGACGGCGGAGCTCGGGAGGCGGCGGTCGGCGTCGAGGTGGTCGGAGCTCGTCGGGGTGTGGCGGAGCATGGCAGAGGCACTCGTTCGTGGGCTCCAGGGGTGTGGCATTTCGGGGGACACTGCGGGTGAGTCAGTGCGGGCGGACGGCGGGCGTTCGGAGGCGGAGGCGCTGCGCACGGCGGCGGAGCGGCGACGTGAAGCGCCGGCCTGCAGCGGAGGGGCGAGTGGCGCTGCTGCTGACGTCGGCGAGGCAGCGTGGGTACGGCGAACGGCAGGGGGTGGAGCTGTGCGGGCTGTCGGAGCTCAGGCAGGTGGCGGGCGGCGGTCACGACCGCCGGATGGCGTGGGGCGGAGGGAGAGAGTGAGAGAGCGAGGGAGAAAGAGAGGCGGGGAGAGGGGTTTCGGATTTGCATGGGTGAGGGTGCGAACGTAAAGTGAGGGGAATGGGTTCACTTCATTTCGTTCGGCTGAGTTGGAAAGGAGAAGAGGCCTGGGTTAAGTGAAGGAACTGGGGATGTGATAGTTATATAAGTCTGAGAATGGAAAATAATAATAATAGTTATAAAAGTAGTTAATAGGGAAAATTAAATTTGGTGGTTGGATCTCAGATCCGAAATATGTGGATCTGTCCAACAAAACGGTGAGTTAATGGAGGGTTAGGGTGAAAGTAAGAAGATAAAAATAGTTTAGTAAATGTAAAAAGGTCATTAGTGAAATGTAATTAGAAAAAGCGGAGAAATACAAGCCCGTTTTTGTAACCGGCTCTGAAAAATTACGAAAACGTACCCAGGGGATCGTATCGTCACGAGGATCGCGAATACAAGATCCGTTTTGGGATTTGGGCTACGAAAATACAAGTTTTACGCCAAAACGTTTAGAAAGCGGGTTTGCGGGTTCTAGGCTGAAATGATATCTGAAAATTACGAAGTTAATGTGGAGAGCCCTAAATGATCATAGGATGATACTGTAGAAGTTTGAAAACGTTTTGAAATTGTTTGAATAGAAAATAAATTCGTCGACCCAAAACAGTAATTATTGAAAATAAATTTTTATCGAAATGTTTTTGAGTATTTGAGAAAATCTGAAATTGCTGAAATACAATATAATAATTAAGTCTAGTGTTTCAAAATATTTTTATAAGAATTTTTGACATCAGTTTTTGTTAGAAAATTCTTGACTAACATTTATAAAGTAAAATTTATTTCTTAAAATACGTAAAAATAAGTAAATTGAAGTGTTGAAAATTACAGGTCGTTACAATACCCTTAAGCCACAAGACGAGCCTTGTTGCAAGTGATGTTGTCTTTCTCATCTATTTTATTTTTAAAAATCCATTTCATACCAATGACATTTATCCCCTTAGGTCTTTCTACCAGTGTCCAGACATCATTTCGCTGAAACTGGTTCAGTTCTTCTTCTATTACAGAAACCCAGTATTCATACATGAGGGCCTCCTACACATTTTTCGGTTCAGCTAAGGAGATGAAACAGGCATACCCGGTAAGATCACGGTAGTTGACATGGCTCGTTCTTCTCGTGCAATGACCGTCAAGAACATCACCTATAACCAGCTCTGGAGGATGATTCCGTACGACTCTGGTGATTCCTTCAGGAGCATGAGCATCACTCGAGCCGCTTTGAGGTTCTTCAGCCGATGGTGTATCCTATGTTGCAACATTAGGTTCAACATGGTCTTGTGTTGTATCGGATGTTGCAACATTAGATTCAACATGGTCTTCTTCATCTGTGCAGTCTTCCTGAGAATGCCTTCCTTCAACAGTGACTGCCTCCTTTTGATCAAAATAATCTACAACAACATTGATAGACTCCATCATGGTATTTTTACGCTTGTTGTAGACCATAAAAGCATAGCTGGTAGTAGAATAGCCAAGAAATATTCCTTCATCACTCTTTGCATCAAACATCCCTCTTGGAGTATGGTCCTGCAGAATATAACATTTGCTTCCGAAGATATAAAAGTATGACACGTCAGGTTTCCTTCTTTTCCAGATTTCATAAGGAGTTTTCTCAGTTCTAGGACGGAGATAAACTCTGTTACTAGTATAACATAGTATAACATGCAGTATTGATTGCTTCGGCCCACCACCTTAAACTGACCTCCCTAGCATTTAGCATCACACGAGCCATCTCTTGCAAGGTGCGGTTCTTCCGTTTAACAACTCCATTTTGTTGAGGGGTCTTAGGAGCCGAGAATTCATGAGCAATTCCTTGGGACTCACAGAAATCAGTAAATGAATGGTTTTCAAACTCCTTTCCATGGTCACTCCTGATTCTGACAATTTTGCAAATATTACTTCCCTTCTCAACTTGCAGACGAGCACACAATTTCTTGAAGGCTTCAAATGTGCTGGCTTATCTTTAAGAAAATCTACCCAGGTAAACCTAGAAAAATTATCAATACAGACAAAGATGTACTTCTTACCTCCCATACTAGTTTCAGACGTTGGCCCGATCAAATCCATGTTCAGAAGATCCAGAATCTTGGATGTAGTAATCGTCTGAAGTTGTTTGTGGCTGGTCTTCTTTTGCTTTTCCAGTTGCAAGGACCACACACCCCCTCTTTCTTCTTGTTTAGAACCGGTAATCCTCTGATAGCTCCAACTTTAGATATCTTCATCAATGTCTTGAAGTTGAGATGCCCTAACTTTTGATGCCACTGTTCAGAAACATCAGCGGTAACACAAAGGCACATGTTAGCTTCTTGGAGAAGGTAGCAATTTATCGGTAGATCTTTCCCAGTATGGATACACTCTGTATTTGCGTTGAATACTGAAAACTTCTCTTTAGTAAACCGAACTAATAGGCCTTGATCACATAGTTGCCTTATGCAGATAAGATTAGCTTTCAGATCTTTGACATGCATAACATCCTTCAGATTAAGAGAAGCGGCCACATTTAGATTTCCCTTTCCACAACTTTGCTTCTTTGTCCATCGCCAAAGATTACGTGACCCTTGTTGCAGGTTGCATAATCACTAAGGAGAGTCTTGTTGCCGGTCATGTGCTGGGAGAACCTACTGTCAAAATACCACATGTTCTCGGAGAAAGCAATTAAAGAAGTGTAAGCCACCATGCTATGCAGTTCGGATTTCTTTACCCATTTCTTCTTCATCTTCGTGTCAGAATATTTAACATTTCTCCCTTCACACCAATGTCGCATGCGACTGAAGCAATTTCTTTCAATATGTCCTATGAGCCTGCAGTAGCCACACACAAGACGCCGAATGTTGTATCTTTACTCAGCTTCTTCTTCTGATCATACCCCTTGGGCTGACCCATCCTTTCCAGCTCTTTGGTCACAAGGATTTGTCTCTCCTTAGGAACATAATTGTAGCATCCTCTGTTGTACCCCACTCCAGTGCGATCTCCTGAGGTCTTCCACATACTTAGAATGTCATCTAGTTTTAACCTTCCAGAGTTCCACTTGTTGAGAATACACTCAGCCTTCTCAGCTCTGAGAAGATTTTTTCTGACACTGCTCTTAAGATTTCTGAGACTGAGCTCGGCCTTCAGAAGTCTAGCTTTGGCTTCTTCCTTCTCATCCTTCAATCTGATATTCTCATCCTTCAAGGTTTTGTTTGTTTCACAGATCTTCATCCACTTGTTAAACATGGTCTGATAGGCTGTTCGAATGTCCTCTTCACTCACATTCTCGTCACTATCAATTTTAGAATTAGATTCATTGCTGGATGTTGTACTTGATGTTGCAACATTCTGGCTGACATTGTCTAGTTTATTACCCAAGGGGTGTTGTGGGCCTGCGATGTGTTGAATGGCTTCTGCCAGGGCTCGGAAGTTGGCGTTCATCTCCTGAGTGAGATGATCGAGTTGTTCACGGGTCACCGAGCGCGAGTCGTCGGTTTCCCCTGCGGAGCGGCTATGCTCGGTTTAGCGCGGGACGTAGCTGCCATCCTCCGGGATGGTCGGCAGGCGGGCCGCTCCGTCGTTGTGCTGTTCCATATTAGGTGTTATGGATGACGTGGGAAACGATTTCATTCCCACAGACGACGCTAGATGCTTCAGGGTGTTTTCTCACAGCTGATTGGTAGTTTGGGGGTCCGGGGTCGTCGCTGTCATGTGAGTCGCGTGCGGCCTCCGGGGTCGGTAAATCGGGCGTTCGTCTGGTTGAGAACGCACGGACCCGAGCGTTAGTGCACCGAAGGGTAGCTTCGGCGGAGCTACGGATTCCTCGGACGGTCGGTCGAACGGGCTCGGGGTTGAGGGCGTTTGGTTCCAATCGATGGACTGTCGAAGGGTAGTCTCGACGGGTTGGTGTCCTCTTGATCTGCACAGATGAGAGAGCTCGTCAGGGGGGTCGGACCTTGGTTCTGACCAAGTCCCCTCTGATGCCTAAGTCAGATGGTGACTAAGAAGTGCTCGGTGGAATCGAACTTGGTTCACGGAGAGACCAAGTGCGGGTTCTCGAGCCGTGCTATGGAGGAGAAATATCAAAGGTGGAAGACAAGGTGTTGAGTGGTAGAATACCAGAGTTGTCAGTCTCCAAGATTCGATCCTTTGGCGTTTCGTCTTCCCGGCCCTTTATAGGAACCTGCATGTCAACACCTTTACGGCGTCCTGCCATCTCGCCCTTTGCGTCCGCCCGCTTTGCTGGTCCCTTCAATGGTGATCAAGGCGGGCATGATCTAGGGAGCGGTTTCCTCAAGGGGTGGGAAGCTAACGGTGCGTCGGGTGGCGGTGCTGAGCCGCGATGTCCTGGGCCCGCTCATGGGGCCTTTGAGGCTTGGGCTTAGCTTAGCTTCTTGGTCGTAGGGCCGGCCCGTCTTTCTTCGGCCCATTTGGGGGGTCGTATCAGAAATATACTGTTATGGCTAAAAGATAAATTTTACAGAACGACAATTAGCCAATCGTTATATGATACACAGTACTGGTATATCACCAAGAAACATGAACATCATATGTGGTATGGCAAAGAAAAGATAAGATAAAAATGAAGATATTTGAATGAATATAGACATTGTGCGTATATATGAGATACGATGAGAGAATATCACTTCAGATGGTTTGTGCAAAATACACATTAGAGCTATTGATGTGCTCGTTAGAACGACAAAATTTATGAATGTTGACATCGAGAAAAAGAGATGTAGAATAAAAAAAGAGAATAATGGGTATCATACGTCGTATGAGAAAGGGCCTCATATTCCCTCTCACATAAAGTGAGTGAGTACAACCAAGTACAAGCACATGTGAGCTTGTACTTGGTTGCTTTATGTGAGAGGGCATATGAGGCCATCTCTCATACGGCGTATGATACCCATTAGAAAAAAGTATGGAAGGAAGAGAAATGAATTGATAGGAAAGATCATGATTGATAGAAGACAGAGATTTAGATCGTAATGTAAGTATTCGATATCACGATCTGACATGATCACGATCTGACATTCTTTCTACTAAGCCATGAAACCGAACCCAATTTTTGAGATGAAGGCGGCGACGAGAATGTCATATTAGCATAATTTATTCACAGATGGAGCGGGCTTGGGCCAGTTTCCAATCCTAGCCTATTGCGAGTGGGCCGGGCTCAAGTAGCAGCTCGATCCACAGAAAATTCTTCTTCCAATTCCTTTGTGTTCTTTTTTGTGCTTCACTTCAGAAAATAAAAATAGGAATCAATAAATAATAAATAAATAAAAATGAGGAGTCCATTAGACCCAATTAACTCTCGAATACTCAAAAGACCAGAAAAAAAAAGTAGAAGAATAAAGAGCATCCAGATGCCAGTCTCCTCGCTGCTCCTCTGGCTTCTGATCGAAATTGCGGCCATGGTGAGTCTTTTAGGGTTTCATATCTCTCAATCCCTCTCATCTTCTTTGATAAATTCGCCATTAATTTTGTTCTTGATCTGTAGATCTGTGTATGAATGCTTCTATCTGTTGGTTAAGCTTCATTTCTATTTTTAAAAAAATGCGGAATTGTATTCGTTTTAGGGGGAAAAATAAAAATAAAAATAAAAATAAATGAAGTCTCTGCTTCAGGCTTGTATAGATTAAACAATGGGGGTTTAAATATTTTTTTTATTTTTAACTGTAAAATTAACCTGTTGGAGTCTTATTAAGTGTCTTTAACTTCCCGAAACCTAATAGATAGTAAAGTGTTATAACTGTGTCTTCAATTACATTTTAACTCGCCTCACATTTTTGACATTTTACTATAATGCCGTCTACTTAGTGATAACATTCAATTTCTTTGAAACACATGAGAAGAATTCAAGAGAAATGGAACTTGGAACATCACAAATAGCTGGGTAAAAACATGTCCACACATTTAACGCTGTGATTTGATATGAAGTTAAACTAGGCATTAGATTGATCTAGTTATACTCTAACCTTGCATATGATGACATGAAAGACCTTTTGTAAGAGAATTCATGGTCAACGTGACCAAAGAATGGCGAGTCACCTAGGTAAGTAATCCATTAAAAGATCGGGCATTTGCCTACAACAGATGTTCAGAGAATCTTAGAAAACCAGCGTGGAATAAGCACATTCTTGGAATGTCGAATGTTGATAATATGATTCTTCTTCGACATCCCTCTGCTTCCCCTTCCAAAATATATTGGTTTCTATCTCCATCTTCCAATGTGCATCCCATCTAACACGCATTGCTTCAAGTTAATTGTTAGCTAGGATTGACTCATCTTGTCCCATATCACTCTAATGAGATGCCTTTATATTGCAAAAGAAAGCTGTGATGAGAACACATAATTGCCTATTACATCTCCATTGACTCTTAGCATGGACTATCCCTAATTGAATTTAATCACGACCTATCTAACATACTTCTACTTATTTGGAGGACTTAGGAGAGAACTGGAAACAAAATGCATGTGAAGAATCTATTATACAAACGAGGACTTTTTTGAATTTTGTCCTATGTGGATACCAAAGTATGACTAGAACAAACATTGGTGATTAGGATGCCGAATAGGACAATGATAATAGGAAAAATGAGTTGAATTTGAAATTTGGAGGAGCATATTGGGGTGAAAATTAAAACTTGGGGAAAAATTTAAATGAGCTTTGATTTTTGTGTTGGGGGAAAAGCTAGGGGATATTTATTTTGAATTTTGTCCTACTAGGACAAAGGGTTGTCCTATGTGGCACCCCTTTGTCCTTCTAGGACAAATTGTTTGGAGAGTGGGCTGGGCCCAATAGGGTGTGTGAGGGGTTGGGTGTGGAATTGGGTGTTTTGGTGTAAACCCCAAACAAAAGCCCATCACATTTCCCTTACTTGCAAGCTTGCCATTGCTTTTTCATAAAACCCAAATGCCCTCATCTTCCCCCTAATTACGAGTTTGCCATCGCCCTTTTTCCACTTTGCACTGTGTATTTTTACGCGTTAGTCCCTGCTTTTGCACCCCTGCAACGACTGAACCGAGGTTTTTTTGCCGTCGGTATCGTGTCTGGGAGAAGACATTCGTTCTTGCGCCCGGGCGACGATTGCCCCCTTCGACATTTCGCCCGTGAGCCGGTTGTCCCCGTCGGTTTTGTGCCCGGGAGACGACCTTTTTCGTGCCCTCCGGCACGTGCATTCGCTACTATACTATTAAAAATAGAAGGCTAACAAACCCATTGGCTGGATAAAGAGGACTCATAATTATAACATTGCAATGCGTGTAAAGTTTTCGGTCTATCACTTGTGCTGATAATTGTGAGACAACCAGACTAACCAACATGGAAACCTGGTTTCTGTGTGGGTGTTGGATATATTTGGATGGGTTTGGTACTCTTAAATCTGTCCATGCATCAAACTCCATATCTTTGTGTAAGCAAGTCCACGAAGGCATGAAGTAAGGAATATAATGATATACAATGCTTCAAGCCTACACTACTTGCTTCTCTGATATGTTGGATTGGGCTCACAAAAAGTTTGTCATTTGAAAAAGAGGTGTGAATAAGCCTAATAACTTATCATTCTTGTTTAATATCTGCTAATATTAAAAGAGAGAATTTGAATATGTTATAGGTTTTTTTTGGGTAATTGGAAAGTAAATTAGTTAATAGTGTTGCAAATGTCTTTCGCATAGGTTTCCAGTTTGATTTCATTTTTATTTTCAAAAGTTGCTTAATTGAACTCGCATTTTATACTCCTTATGTATTTTACTAAAAGGTTTGGCAATCGTTTCCAATATCCGCTTCCTGAACATCTTTGGCTCTGAAGTAGCCTGTCTGTATCATTTATTGTTTTAGTGGCAGCATATTTTGACAAATGTGAAATTTGTTGCATGGCCGCTGCATAACCCCTTTTAGTTTTGTGGACAAATTTTATATTTTCTTACGTATTATTTAAGAGGATACTACCATCATGTAGTATTTAGGGCTATGAATATGAGCAATTTAGGTTGATTTACCATGCATCAAGCATGTTATATTATGCCTGCCAAATGAACCTCAATCTTGATTTAGACTTGACTATGAGCAATTCGAGTGTACATACCCAAAACGTCTTATTGCCCTGTAACATGCAGCATAGATTGGGGTACATGTGGGGGTACTGGTACGGGCAATATGAGACATTGAAAATTTATAGATGTAGGGTATGTGGATATGACTATATAAAATATTATAATAACTAGTCATAACCCGTGTCCGCGGGCACAGTTCATTTAAGATTTTCCGCCGCAAAATCTTTGTTCACCAAAAATTATTTCCAGAACAAAAATTTAAATGAATAACAAATTAGCGTAAAAATATTTAGCGGACGAGCATCTTCGGCGTGGGCGCCTTCGACGCGGAACAATAAATACGGCGCGAGCACCTTCGACGTGCAAAAAATTAGCGTAAGAAATTTAGCGGAACAACAAATTCGGTGAGAAACAACACACTAGCGCATTCGGTGCAGAACAACAAATTCGGTGTGTGCGCAAATGACACGGAACAACAAATTAGCGTTAAAAAATTGCACGGGCGTCGTTCGTTGGCGCGGAACAACGCGCGAGCGTATTCGGTATGGAACAACAAATTCGGCGTGAGCGCCTTCGACGCAGAACAACAAATTAGCGTAAAAAAATTTAGCGGACGCCTTCGACGCGGAACAACAAACCGCAGGGTATTTTGTTGGTGACGATATTAACTTAAATTTTTTACGCTAGTTTGTTGTTCTGCTAAATTTTTTACACTAAAATTTTAAATTTTTTTAATTTAATGGATTATGTTTCTCCACAATCTTTCCCAAGACACTTTTAATTTCAAAGTTTTGGTTCCCAAGCCACTTTTTCCTTCAAAATTTAATCTCTACAATCTTTCCCAGTACACTTTTAATTTCAAAGTTTTGGTTTCCAAGACACTTTTGTTGGATATTGGACTCCCCGGATTTGGTTTTGGATGATGAACAAACATAAATAAAATATGAACTAACACTTTGTGAGCGCAGTTATGGAGATCGTCGCCAAATTCACATGAATATCAATAACGACGTCTCAAGACTTCTCAAAGCACGTGATCGTATGCCTAAAGCTTCGTTGAAGCTTATGGACCTATTTAGAAGTCATGAAGATTCGATTGAAGCTATTGAAGACGGTATCGTCAAGTTTATTTAATAGTCTTTAAGCTTCTTTCGTAGAATGTTAAGCCTTGAGTAGGTCTTACGTTTTAATTCTTCATAACGCTCATATCTTAGCTCTAGGATCTTAGTAGAAGTCCATACAATTCTTCCCGAAGCTTCGCGCTTCGATTCGGGACTTCTTGTGCATGTTAGTTGGTTCAAGAAGAAGAACTGACCGACTAGATGGTGATCTAGTCGGTCAGCCAAGCTTCTTGGACCGACTAGTTTCTGTCAGTTAATTCTTAGCTCTTTACTGTTTACAGTTAGTCGGTCTACGTTGACTCATCGACCGACTAGTTTGTGAACTAGTCGGTCAGTGATGCTTCTGTGACCGACTAGTTGAGCTTTCCCTGAACATGCACATTTTCACTTGAGCTACTGTTTATCATTAGTCGGTCTGTGCTCATTGATCGACCGACTAGTTGATGAACTAGTCGGTCAACTTTCCTTCTTGGACCGACTAGTTTGGTTTACTGTACATGCCAAATTTTTCACCATACTTACTGTTTATCGTTAGTCGGTCTATGTTCATTTGGTGACCGACTAGTTGGTGAATTAGTCGGTCAACATTTGTTCTTGGACCGACTAAGTCTAATTCTTCTCAGACTTCAGTTTTATCTGTTAGTCGGTCCACGTTGAGTAACCGACCGACTAGTTGTGAAACTAGTCGGTCAGCTACTCTTCTTAGACCGACTAGTTCCTTAGTCTGTACTTTGATCTTTTCTCAGTTTACTCATTAGTCGGTTTACGTTAATTGACCGACCGACTAGTTGATGAACTAGTCGGTCGGTGGTTGTTCTTTAACCGACTAGTTGGGTTCAGAAAAGAGCCGTTGGAGCTTTAATTGAAACGTTTCTCTCTCTCTCTCTCTCCTCTAACCTATATATACTTGTTGGGCTGCATTCATTGCTGCCAAGGCTGATATTAATGCAAGTTTAGAGTTCAAGAGAAATCAATTAAAAGCTCATTCAAAGCTCATTCCCTCCATTCATTAATCTCTCCTAACTCTTACTTCCAAAGAGAGATTCATTGAGTGTGAAGCCTTCCAAGCCAAGTGCTTGATTCTAGGTCACCAACATCCCCAAAGCTCTCCATCGCTGTTCTACATCTTGGAGCTAGGGTTTGGTGCCACTTCTTCCTCAAAATCATCCTTGCCCTAATTCGTAAGCAATACTCAAGGCATAGGTATTTTGTTCGGTAAGAAGTTTCTTTATTTTATTTCATATTTGATTTGTAAGTTTCACTCTCGGTTGTGAGAGTGTGGTTGTGATCCCGGGTTGTGGGAGTCACAAATTACATTTTGTATGATCTGACTTGTGGAGGTTTTTCACAAGTATTTCATAGTGGAAATCTTGAGTTAGGGTTTCTAACTCAAGTATCCGGAGGGGATCCGGGTGGTTGGGACGTAGGATCACCGGGAACAAGTCGGGGAGACTTGGGTGGATCCGAACCCAGTAACATCTCTTGTTAGCGTTGTTAATTTTGTGTTGTCATTTCAATTTAAGCTTCCGCAAATTGAATTGGTAGTTGTTTGCATTTAATTTGGAATTATACTCCTTATTATTTTAAAGTACTATTCACCCCCCCTCTAGTACTTGTGCAGTAGCTGGTAGGGCATTACATTTGGTATCGGAGCCATATACTTAGCTATGTCTGCCAACGACAACAAGACCGTGCGTCCACCTTCCAACTATGACACCTTCAGGAACCGTGAAGGAGCATCTTCGGTGATGGAGGGACATTCCTCTACGAGGCCTCCATTCTTCAACGGTACCAACTACGGGTACTGGAAATGCCGGATGGAAACCTTCCTCCGGAGTGCGTCTCTATGGAGGACCACAATGAAGGAATACATCGAGCCCGAAGAAGAAGACTTCGAGAAATGGACTACCGCGGAGGTCGCCGCGGAGGTAAGCAATGCCAAGGCGATGAACGCCTTGCAATGCGCATTGGAGCCCGAGGACTTCAATAAGATATGCACATGTAAGAGTGCATATCAAATTTGGAATTCCCTCCTCATACTTCATGAAGGGACGAGTCGGGTAAGAGACTCTAAACTCGTAGTTGTAAACAAAGATTACGAAATGTTTCATATGCAACAGGGCGAGAAGATGAAGGAGTATTACGCTCGCTTCGTCGACATTATAAACGAGTTAGAGGCTCTTGGCAAATCCTACACCCAAAAGGAGAAGTGTTCGAAGCTTATCGAAGGACTTCCTTCTTCTTGGGAAAAGCGCACCTTCGCCATTGAGGAAGGTAATGACATGAACAAGTACACCGTAGTTCAACTAATGGGTACTTTAATGTCATACGAGGTACGCAAGGATAGCAAGCTCAAATTGCAGGAAAAGATGAAGTCCTACCTAAAGCAAGACGAGCCAAAGAAGAAGGCCATTGCTTTCAAGGCCGCTCCATCCACATCCACATCAACCGATGATGAAGACTCGGAAAACGAGTTGGACTTGGAGTCCATGGCACTCATGGCCAAGAAGTTCAACCGTTTCTTCCGAAAAGGTAACTTCAAGAACAAAGCTAAATTTAGTTCTACTAACGCCTCTTCCTCTCCTTTATGTTTCAAGTGCAATAAGCCGGGACACATGAAAGCGGAGTGTCCCCTCAATAAGCACAAGGAGAAGTGGAAGGCGCCAAAGTATGACAAGTCCAAGAAATACACGAAAGGAAACAAGAAGGGACTTGTCGGAGCTACCTTCACCGACTCCGATGATTCTTCAAGCGGAGAGTCGGATGATGAGCACGTGGAGCAAGCGCACATGTGTTTCATGGCAAGAGAGGAGCATGATCAAGGATCCTCCTCTTCCGATGATAGTGATGACGAATGCAACGATGATGTAACTATGGATGACCTTAGGAATGCTAACTCTCAATTATGGTCAAAATACACTAAATTAGTAAATAGATATACTAAGGTAAAAGATGACCTAGCTAGCATTCAAACATCGCCTAAGACTATCATCACCAACAACGACACCGTTGTTGAAGAGTTAAGAAATGAGATTGTTAATCTCAAATCTAAACTTGAACATGTTAGCATTGAGGATGCGGAAGAACATAAGATAGCGGATTTAACTTCTTGAAACTCGACTTTGAGTATTGAGAACGAGAATCTTAAATCTCGTGTTTATGTGCTCACATCGCAAATATCCACTTTGGATATTTCTTTGCGTTCTCTCAAAGAGAAATATGAGGACACATTAGGCCGAATCAACAAATTCAACAAGGGTAAGGGCCACTTGGATAATATCCTAAAAGACTTACTTCCGGCCAAACACCACATTGGCTTGGGGTATATGATGGGAAATTCATCCAAGTCGGTCACTACTTTTGTAAGGCCAACTTCCGAAGCCTCAACGAGTGGGAGCAAACACTCTATTGGTAGTTCATCTACCAATGGTGCTTCCACCTCGTCCACACCCTCTTTTGGAAAGAAACCCACTTTGGGTGGACCTCCAAAGAAGGGGCATGCCTACATGTACACCAATACCATGCCACGTAGGAACACACGTCCTACTCCACCGGCTCACACGTATGATGATTTCTATGCAACACATTCTCGGGCACGTGCACACAATGTGAGACACCCTCATGCACGTGTTCCCTCACATGCATATGTTCACCCACAACATCATATGAATAATTCTCATCGTGCACCATTCCATCATGTTCCTTATGCCTATCCACAACATGCATCACGTAGAAATCAACGTCGAATGCATGCACCCAATAGGATGAGGGCTCCCAAGATTTTCACAATTTGGAGCCCAAAGGACACAAGCATGGACGAAAAACAAATGTATATGAATGCTTATTTTTCGGAGTGCATAGTAGAAATTATGTGGGGAAGTCTAAGTCCAATTGGACTTGGCTTCCAAAGGTCTAATCTTTTGGACCCAATGACCTTGGGTACCATGATATGAAATTCTCTATCTTTAGATACTCAAGGAAAAGAAAAAGAAAAGGAGCAACAAATTTAAATTTAGCTCCAAGGGAAATTGGATACTCGATAGCGGGTGTTCAAAACACATGACGGGTGACGCTAGTTTGCTCTCCGGAGTGGTTCCCATAGCAAATGGAAACCGCGTCGTATTTGGAGGCAACGAGAGCGGAACCATCATAGGTGTTGGTAAAGTGGGTAACCCTTCTAAACCCCTAATTAGTGATGTCTATCTTGTTAGTGGTTTAAATCATAATCTTATTTCAATAAGCCAACTTTGTGACAAAGGTTACAAAGTTAGCTTTGCGAAAGGATTGTGTCACATTTTAAGAAAAGATAATGATAAATTATTGTTTTCCGGAACTCGTCATAAAGACATTTATATTTTGGATCTTCCTAAGTCATATGAACAATGCCTCGTTGCCAACACAAGTGAACAACACTTATGGCATCGACGCTTTGGACATGTGAACTTTGGAACACTATATAAGCTTTCAAAATTAAATTCCATTAAAGGTTTTCCGAAGCTTGTTTTTGAAAAGAAAAGTTTTTGTGATTGTTGTCAACGTGGCAAGCTTCCTAAATCTTCATTTAAACCTAAGAAAAGCATTTCTACTAAACGGCCACTAGAGCTATTACATCTAGACTTATTTGGGCCAACTAGAGTTGCTTCCTTAGGAAATGCAAGGTATGGACTTGTCATTGTAGATGACTATTCAAGATTTACATGGGTATTTTCATTGTGTAATAAAAATGAAGCTTTTGAAAACTTCACAATTTTTGTTAAGAAAGTACAAAATCTCTTAGGAACCACCATTGTCACTATTCGTAGTGATCATGGAGGTGAATTTGAGAATGAGTCTTTTGAGACATTTTGTGATGAAGTTGGTATTACACACACCTTCTCTTTCCCTCCTGCACCTCCTCAAAATGGTGTAGTTGAGAGAAAGAATAGGACGCTAGTGGAGTGTGCTCGCACTATGCTTGATGATAGCCAACTTGGCCATCAATTTTGGGCGGAAGCGGTACACACCGCTTGCTATGTGTTTAATAGAATACTTTTGAGGCCCGGCACTAAACAAACTTGTTATGAATTGTTGTTTGGTAGGTTGTCTCAAGTTAAACATTTTCGTGTTTTTGGTTCGAAATGTTTTATTAAGAACACATATGGTAGTTTGGACAAATTCGATCCAAGATCCGATGGTGGGATTTTTGTTGGATATTCTTCGCGTAGCAAAGCCTATCGGATATTCAACAAACGAACCTCAACGATCGAGGAGTCGCTTCATGTATCATTTAATGAAGGATTTGTTCCAACTAGAATTTCAAATGAAAATGATTCTATGGATGTTTTATGTGATTCACTTGATAATTCTAAGTCTAATGATTCTATTGATTCTATTGAGACTAACCCAACTAATGAAGTTGTTGAGAATGTTCCTAGTGATCAAGGTATTCCCAAACGGCTTCATACCGTTCGTGACCATCCTCATGAGCAAGTCATTGGCAATATCCATGATAGTGTCAAGACGAGATCGCAAGTGAACTACTTCGCTCATTGTGCCTTTGCCTCCTCGATAGAGCCAAAGAATATTAATGAAGCATGCGAAGATAGCGCTTGGATCTTAGCCATGGAGGAGGAGCTCATTCAATTCGAGAGAAATGAAGTTTGGGAGCTTGTTCCATTGCCATCGAAGAACCACACCGTCATAGGGACAAAGTGGATCTTCAAGAACAAAACCGACGAAAACCAAGTCGTCGTCCGGAACAAAGCTCGGTTAGTTCCTCAAGGCTATCGACAAGAGGAAGGTATTGATTTCGAAGAATCCTTCGCTCCGGTAGCTAGATTAGAATCAATTAGATTATTATTGTCTTTTGCATGCCATAAGGATTTTAAATTATTTCAAATGGATGTTAAAAGTGCATTTTTAAACGGAGATGTTGTTGAGGAAGTTTACGTTTCTCAACCTCCGGGGTTCATAAATGAAAAATTTCCAAATCATGTTTTTAAACTAAAGAAAGCGCTTTACGGCTTAAGACAAGCTCCTCGAGCTTGGTATGATCGCCTAAAAAATTTTCTTTTGGATTTGAATTTTAAAATGGGAGAAGCCGATTCTACACTTTTTGTTAAGCATGCGAATAATGATATAATTTTAGTTCAAATATATGTTGATGATATCATTTTCGGTGCTACTAACTTTGCTCTTTGCGAAGATTTCTCTAATGTTATGAAGGAACAATTTTAGATGAGCCACATGGGTGAGCTCAAGTATTTCTTAGGTCTCCAAATTCGCCAAATGGACGATGCAATCTTCATCCACCAAACAAAGTATACGGTGGAGTTGCTAAAGCGATTTGGAATGGAAAGTGCTTCCGGGAAAAAGACTCCAATGAGCATGACTACGCATCTTGACAAGGATACGGGCGGTAATGATGTAGACATTCGTCTATATCGAGGTATGATAGGTAGTTTGCTTTATCTTACCGCAAGTAGGCCCGATATTATGTTCGCCGTATGCGTATGTGCTCGTTATCAATCTCAACCTAAGGAATCTCACTTAGTAGCGGTAAAGCGTATTTTTCGCTATCTAAGTTACACTTTAGATTTTGGATTACTTTATCCGAAATCTAGCACATATGAGTTAATCTCATATAGTGATGCCGATTATGCGGGATGCAAATCCGACAGGAAAAGTACTAGTGGCACTTGCCATTTTATAGGAAATTCTCTTGTCTCTTGGTTTTCCAAGAAGCAAAATTCCGTATCACTTTCAACCACCGAGGCGGAATATATTGCCGCCGGTGCCGCGTGTGCTCAAGTTCTTTGGATGAGACACACACTTAAAGACTTTGGTATAAATTGTGATACTTGCCCTATCATGGTTGACAACCAAAGTGCAATATGTCTTTCCAAGAACCCGGTACATCATTCCCGTTCGAAACACATAGATGTCCGACACCACTTTTTAGATGATCATGTTGCTAAAAAGGACATCATTTTAGTGTACGTTGAAACCCAAAAGCAAATCGCCGATATTTTCACGAAACCCCTAAAGGAGGACTCCTTTGTGCGGTTGCGTCGAGAATTGGGGATTATGGGTGAATCCGAGATATAGGATTCATGTTTCATTCAATAATTTTGCATGCTATTATATTTGGCAATATCTCTGTCATGCTAGAATTATTGGATTTTTCGGGAATTTATGTGATATCTTGATTTTTCGTTCGATTTGTGCGTAATCGTCAAATTTCTGTTTTTTCGATGTTTAATGGGGTAGTTTAGATGATTATTGAGAGTTTTGAGATATATCGTCCAAGCGTATTATGGAGAGAACTTGATTTTCAAGTTTTTGACTCTTTAGTCGGTTCATGTTCAGTGACCGACCGACTAGATTGAGATCTAGTCGGTCAGTACATGAACGCAGACCGACTAAATCTTGTCAGTATATCTTGGTTTCAGCCACTGTTTGCAACTAGTCGGTTCAAGCTCATTGACCGACCGACTAGATCGTGATCTAGTCGGTCAGTGCTTGAACTGTGACCGACTAGTTGTGCCAGGGACTGTTTGGTAATTTGCGATCTCGACCGACTTAAAATGATTTTAGTCGGTCTATTCTCATTCTAATCGGTCAAGTTCTCTTTCTCCTCCAGCTCAAAACCCCGACCCTTCCACTTCCGATCGACTTCCGGCCTTGTTCCGATCATCTCCGCCGTCGCCGGCCGTCGTTCTTCCTCCTAGGGTAACCCTCTCTCCTCCCTCTCCTATCTAGGGTTCATTTTCAGTTTAGGGTTAGGTTTTTCAGCCTAGGTTTCTAGATCTCTTCCTCTAGGGTTTCAAATTTCCTAGGGTTGTGCTAGGATTCGTTGATTTGATCTCGTGTCTCGTGTAGTGCCGCGATTATGGCCCGAACACGAATCCCGATCACTCCCTCTAGCCCCTCTCCGATGACCATTGATCCAATCTCTTCGGATCCCGAACATCCAACCCCTCCGAAGCGTAGAGCCAAGACCACCTTTCCTTCGTCGTCTTCGCCTCCTCTCAAGAAGAAGAGGACGACGACCGCTAAACCTAGAGGTCAACCGAAACCCAAACCCAAGCCTAAGCCAAAGGCCAAAATTCTTGCTTCTGCTTCTTCGTTCCATACTCCTACCGATTCCGATACGGAGTATAACCCCGAGACCGAGACACATAGGGAACCCACTCCTCCTATTCATCCCGAGTTTAGCACCCACCCTCGTACGTCTACCCGTAAGCCTAAGGGAAAGGGTCCGATGCCGGTGGGCGGTGTCGATATTTCCTTATGTCGCGATGACCCTTTGTGTCTCGCGGCGTATAACCGTATCGAACATTGCCTGCTGCTTCTGGAGCATTTCGTCCAGTTTAGCGACTTTATAGGGTTAGCTGATCTTCTGTCGTCGTCGGGTCTTCTCGATTACCTTCGATATGACCCGAAGGCGAATCCTCACCCCTACCCTAGATTAGTGAAGCTTTTCTATGCGAATAGGATCCGGGGTCAGTACGATCAGACCCACTCTGTTGAGACGACTGTTTTGGGGACTCCTATAGTCCTCACTGCGGAAATCTTAGGAGAGATTTTGGGTATCTCTTCGTCTGGCCTTCTTCCTTCTGATATCTCGGTTGATGATATTTCTTCTCTTGATCAGACCATCCTTTCAGAGATTTTCCATCAGATCCCTCCTGCCATGATTGGCGTGCCATCTAAATCATTCAAGCCAAATGCATGGGTCCTAAATCTGATTCTGAAGTCGTGCTTGCTTCCCAAGTACGGCTCCTCATCTCTCCCGTCCCAGCCATTTTTGAAGCTTATCTATGCGATCTTCATGGGGAGCTCGATTAATTGAGCTCGAATTATACTCGATAAGATTGACTCTTTCGAGTGTATTCAAAAGTCCAATAAATCGGCTCATATCCCATTTCCTTGCTTGTTGACCCTCGTGTTTCGTCATTTTCGTGTCACGTTGCCTCGTGACGATGAGCGTCCCCTTGGTCCTCCCCTGAATGCGACGGCCGTCAAGAAATCTCTTGCGGCGCTTCGTCACATTCAGAGGACGACACCTTCAGCGTCTGTCCCTGCCTCTGCCAGTGCCTTTGCTGCTCCCTCTGCCACCCTGGATGAAGTCCTACGGATACTTCGTCGTCACGAGTCCCGCTTGGCTCGTACCGAGGAGGTAGTCTGCCGTATGGCTCGTCAGATGGGTGTTGAGCTTCCTCCTTCCGTGTCTGAGGATGAGGAGTTTGATGAGATGGCTGAGGAGGACATTGAGGAGCTCTGTCGTGCTTCGACTCGTGCCCCCGAGGGCACTTCTGCTGGTACTGCTGCTGCTGGTGATACCTCTTCCGGTGCTGCTGTTGCTGCTACGTCTGCTGGTGCCCCCGAGAGCACACCTGTTGCCACCACTTCTGTGGTGGATACTCCGACTGGTGCTCCCGAGGCCACTACGGTTGCTGCTTCAGAGGTTGCCACTTCTGTCGTCTCTCCTGCTGATCCGTCGGACGTTCTTGCTGATCCAGTCACCTCCTCTGCTCCTGCTGAGCCTGCAGTTGCTTCTGATCCTCCCGCCGCCTCTTGAGTTTCTTCGAGGCCTCTCCTGATACTCTTTGGATGATATATCTAGTTGTGAGAGATGTTGGGTAGGATAGTGTGGGTGGCTATGTATTTTGGATCTTTTTGATGATGTATTTTGATATGTTTGATGATGATGTAATTTTTTTTGTTTGTTGACACTCCGATATTTTGTGATGTATGATGTATTTTTGTGCCCCGATCTGTTGATCGTCGGTGTGTATATCGGTGATGTACTCTGCTTCATGCATTATATATATATATTTCTCAGTTGACATTTCATTATTTTGTGCCATGTACAATTTTAATGTCTCTTATGTTTGATTTCGTCGCTCGACGATATTCACTTGGTTTAATAGAAATTTCTTCTATGAAAACATAGAATTGTTTTCCATGCACTAAATTAACCAAGAATGTTGATATTGGAGAGTATATTCCATAACTCAATCCGTTAAATTGATTTGAGTTTTGATGATTTTGTTTTACGATTTTTTCGACCTTGGTATCATTGACACGCCTTGATTCAATTCGTATTTTTCTCTTTGGTGTCACTTGAACCTTCGTCATATTCTACGACTCCCGTGCCTTTTAATTTGAGGCCATTGTTGTTGTCGTTGTTATCCTCCCGCTCTTTTTGCTTATGCCAAAGGGGGAGAGATATAATAATAACGATGTGCCAAATGAAAATTTAAAGCATTTCTCCAAGAATCTAACTTGATGTGTTAGATTCAGGGGGAGTTAAGATATATAAATGGATTTTCAAATCCGATATTTCAATAACCTTCATTTGGTATTTCAATAATTCAACAATCGATTCTCATTTAATATACTTCACTCGTCTGCTTGATGCGTATCATTTTTGTTTAAATTGGAATTAACGTGTCATCAATGCAGGGGGAGTAAGTAAATTTCATTTGAATTATTATTTTTGATTATTATTTATGTTAGTTTGTCATCACCAAAAAGGGGGAGAATGTTGGATATTGGACTCCCCGGATTTGGTTTTGGATGATGAACAAACATAAATAAAATATGAACTAACACTTTGTGAGCGCAGTTATGGAGATCGTCGCCAAATTCACATGAATATCAATAACGACGTCTCAAGACTTCTCAAAGCACGTGATCGTATGCCTAAAGCTTCGTTGAAGCTTATGGACCTATTTAGAAGTCATGAAGATTCGATTGAAGCTATTGAAGACGGTATCGTCAAGCTTATTTAATAGTCTTTAAGCTTCTTTCGTAGAATGTTAAGCCTTGAGTAGGTCTTACGTTTTAATTCTTCATAACGCTCATATCTTAGCTCTAGGATCTTAGTAGAAGTCCATACAATTCTTCTCGAAGCTTCGCGCTTCGATTCGGGACTTCTTGTGCATGTTAGTTGGTTCAAGAAGAAGAACTGACCGACTAGATGGTGATCTAGTCGGTCAGCCAAGCTTCTTGGACCGACTAGTTTCTGTCAGTTAATTCTTAGCTCTTTACTGTTTACAGTTAGTCGGTCTACGTTGACTCACCGACCGACTAGTTTGTGAACTAGTCGGTCAGTGATGCTTCTGTGACCGACTAGTTGAGCTTTCCCTAAACATGCACATTTTCACTTGAGCTACTGTTTATCATTAGTCGGTCTGTGCTCATTGATCGACCGACTAGTTGATGAATTAGTCGGTCAACTTTCCTTCTTGGACCGACTAGTTTGGTTTACTGTACATGTCAAATTTTTCACCATACTTACTGTTTATCGTTAGTCGGTCTATGTTCATTTGGTGACCGACTAGTTGGTGAATTAGTCGGTCAACATTTGTTCTTGGACCGACTAAGTCTAATTCTTCTCAGACTTCAGTTTTATCTGTTAGTCGGTCCACGTTGAGTAACCGACCGACTAGTTGTGAAACTAGTCGGTCAGCTACTCTTCTTAGACCGACTAGTTCCTTAGTCTGTACTTTGATCTTTTCTCAGTTTACTCATTAGTCGGTTTACGTTAATTGACCGACCGACTAGTTGATGAACTAGTCGGTCGGTGGTTGTTCTTTGACCGACTAGTTGGGTTCAGAAAAGAGCCGTTGGAGCTTTAATTGAAACGTTTTTCTCTCTCTCTCTCCTCTAACCTATATATACTTGTTGGGCTGCATTCATTGCTGCCAAGGCTGATATTAATGCAAGTTTAGAGTTCAAGAGAAATCAATTAAAAGCTCATTCAAAGCTCATTCCCTCCATTCATTAATCTCTCCTAACTCTTACTTCCAAAGAGAGATTCATTGAGTGTGAAGCCTTCCAAGCCAAGTGCTTGATTCTAGGTCACCAACATCCCCAAAGCTCTCCATCGCTGTTCTACATCTTGGAGCTAGGGTTTGGTGCCACTTCTTCCTCAAAATCATCCTTGCCCTAATTCGTAAGCAATACTCAAGGCATATGTATTTTGTTCGGTAAGAAGTTTCTTTATTTCATTTCATATTTGATTTGTAAGTTTCACTCTCGGTTGTGAGAGTGTGGTTGTGATCCCGGGTTGTGGGAGTCACAAATTACATTTTGTATGATCTGACTTGTGGAGGTTTTTCACAAGTATTTCATAGTGGAAATCTTGAGTTAGGGTTTCTAACTCAAGTATCCGGAGGGGATCCGGGTGGTTGGGACGTAGGATCACCGGGAACAAGTCGGGGAGACTTGGGTGGATCCGAACCCAGTAACATCTCTTGTTAGCGTTGTTAATTTTGTGTTGTCATTTCAATTTAAGCTTCCGCAAATTGAATTGGTAGTTGTTTGCATTTAATTTGGAATTATACTCCTTATTATTTTAAAGTACTATTCACCCCCCCTCTAGTACTTGTGCAGTAGCTGGTAGGGCATTACAACTTTTCCACCAAAATTTAAGTTTTCCCACTAACATTTTCATAAAATCCAATCTTAACCATTGATTTACCAAGATCAAATCTCAGCCACTCTTTATTTTATCTTAGTCAGCCCTAGAATTTAAAAAGGCTGTCAAATATATATTATATATATATATATATATACTAGTCATAAACCGTGCCCGCGGGCACAGTTCATTTAAGATTTTCTCACGCGAAATCTTTGTTCTCTAAAAAATTATTTCTACATCCAAAATAGCTCGAAACAACAAATTAGTGTAAAAATATTTAGCAGCACGTGCGCCTTCTACATGGACAACTAATTCGGCGCAGAACAACAAATTCGACGTGGGCGCCTTCAGCGTGAAACAACAAATTAGCGTAAATAAATTTAGCAGGCGCCTTCGGCGCAGAACAACAAATTCGGCACGGACGCTTTTGGCGTGGAACAACAAATTAGCATAAAAAGATTTATCGGGTGCCTTCGGCACGGGAAATTATTCTCATCTTATTGCCCCATGCGTCGCAGAGACGGTGGGCCCCGCATTGAGGGAGAGATCATTCGATATGCAGCAGTATTCGATATGCAGCATTAAGTGCAAATTAAAGTTTTTTTCAAATGCATTAAGTGTGTGTACTCTGCTATTTCCCAAAAACTTTCATTCCCCAAAAAGTATCATTTCCCTAAAAATGTTTTTCCCTCCAAAACTTTCCACAAAATCTCATCTCAACCCTTCATTCATCAAGATTAAATCCAAACCATCTTTCTATCAACATGTTTGTCCTAGTCAGCTTGTCCTAGTCAGCCCTAGAATTCAAAAAGATTGTCAAATGTAATATAGATATTATTATATACATATACACAACCAAAACATATAGGATGATATCCATAAATATAATTTTAAATGCATAATTTGGATATTGAAGCATAGATACATACATAGAATATACATAGAATATGACATTGATACATGTTGAGGATAACAGTTCCTTAAAAATTGGATACAAAGATACAACGACAAGACACCAAATATGTATAGTTATGAGAGTATGTGTATCTGTATATATACACCCATGTCCATGCATCCAAAAGTGCAACACATTTCTAATTGTATAATACATGTAATGATTACATCTTATCACATATTTTCATGATTTTGAAAAAGAAATAGTCGTTGGTGCTTCAATTCTTATGCAGAGTTTAATGTACCTTGATTTTTTGACCGATACATAAATCTCATTCTAGTTTTAAACACTCCTATAACTTTTTTCACTAATGTATAGTAATTCATATATAAATATAAATTAAATAAACATTTCAAACATTTGATCATGTTTTGTGAAGAAGTAATTGAGTCATATAAACATGTCTTCAATATTTTCACCAAATATTCTAGATTTGAAAATATAATATATAAATAACAACATATTTGAGAAGTATCGGACACATGTCCAAGTATATGTCAATGTCTAATACGAGTGATGTGTGTCGGCATGTCTGTTGTGGGGTATTGCTTCATAATAAGTACACATGTTACATAGGTGCTATATGCCTCACGGGTTAGGGAAGGGGGGCAGCAGAAGCCAAATGATAGCTAACACTCCTGCTTCATGTCATGTTTTCAAGAGATGCCCCTACCTGGCCAGACTATGGTCAAGCTAAACCCAAAGAAAAGGCAATGTTTGTTGGACCTTGTTGGTTTTTGGAGTGATAGCAGAAGTGTTGTTGCTTAAGAAAGTCAAACCAATTTGAACAGATATCTAGCTACACAGGTAGGAAATGATGGTTTTGGTTGTTGTTGTTGTTGTTGTTGTTGTTTTTTTTTTTTTTTGGGGGGGGGGGGGGGGGGGGGGGAAGACGGTGTTCCTTCATACCCATTCCAGTGACACAGCGAAACCCGATAGTGAGATGAGGAATTCGCATGTTTTGGCACCAAACGTGTTGCCATATCTCACCCAAACCCATGAGGATTTACATCATGATAATAAAATTAGATGAGAAATCACTTGATTTCAGCCTGCGCAACTGCAGCTCTGATTTAGTCCGTAAGTGTGTTGCTGATTCCCAATTTAGCATATCAGTAAACGTTTCCTTTTTATTTGGGAGAGAGGGGGTGTTGGGGGAATGAGTTTCAGGACTTGGCTCAATAAAAGGGGAGTTCATTGAAGTATGGGTTTGGGATTGGATAAACATATGTGCCTCGTGGTTAAGTTGGGTGGGTTTGGTAGCTCATATGCACCAAAGTGAGATGAAATATGAGTGGTTAACCAACCACCCTCCTCTTACCAGTTCTCGTATATGTTATCTGTCATTTTTGTAAAACTATTGAACTAAGGGTTGATATGCTTTTGTAAGAACGCTCATAAATGAATTATTCCCTTTATTCAATGTCTATGTGTTAGATTAGAGCCACACTTTGTCTTTGATATGCACATTTGTTGGATACAGTAAATGCACTTGTTTCCTTCGAATAAATTTGATCATATGGAATGCAGAAGGAAAAGAAGTAGGTGAATTATCTTTGATGCTGGATCAATGACCTAATTTATCTTCATGTAGCTAGTGCATGGTTTATAAAGACTTTGTATACATATGTATGACTGATTAACACATTAAATGGTGTTGGGATTGTTTAAATTTAGTTTCCATGCTATATTAATTCTATTAGATTACATGCTAAACTCAACAAGGTTGCAATATAATTGGGCTTATCGGTTTCATTTTACCTAGCAGTTCTACCCCTTTGTTCTTTTGATACGTATGTTACAATTTCATACACCTTGTTACACCTCGTTTTACATTTTCTTGTTTGCATTTGTCAGCAAGTTAAAATATGCTAAAAGTATTTCAAAATGATCATTTCATTTTATAGCTATCCAAGTATATTATATATGGGTATATGTAAAATGGGTCATGCTGTTTGAAAGGGAAAACAAGGACTGCTGTTGTAGTTCGGTCTTTTTCTTCTAACATGATAATGTATGCTTGAGTGTAATGGGATGAGATAAAGTAATCCTTACAGACATGGGGAGAAATTACTTGCCGAATTGGAGGCACCGATGAATATGTACAAGGAATTGAATGATATATCTTTTATAGATTAAAAAACAAAGAGTTATCACTACTAAGCTGCTGGTTGAAGTCATGAACCTGATTGGAAGGAGAAGAAGAAAATGAAGTAACAATATGCGATCAAGTAAACCATGTGTGACTTAGAGTTGTTCTACTTCAACTGAAGTTGTTAGCTGACATGTCACAAAATTTTCATTAAGGAATATTTTAGCTGCACACAAGGTCATGTGCGTGCTACATGGTTGACATGGATTCTAGCTGGTTTCTGTAACTGGGGGGTTTTTTTTTTTTTTTTTTGGGGGGGGGGGGGGGGGGGTTCTTATTCTTATCAAAATTAGTTTCATATTCTTTCATCTACAGAAACCCATCATGTTGTTTCTCTTATCAATTCATTCTAATGCTGTCCGGCCCCTCTATCTTTGGATAACACACATCGATGCTGTCTTCCATTCCATCCTTCATCTCACCATTCCTCAATCTAACGACCTCCAAATGCTCTGGCATTACGCCTTAATGTCGATTGCTATGCAATGTCCCGATGTTATGGAACAAGGACATCTCGATGCCAACTTTCTAGAAACGTACCCTTACAACCAACCTCAACAATGATGTGGTTCGTGTCTTTCTTATTTGCCGGTGATCGCTCACTCTCGAGTACAGTTATCTTTAACTTGGAATTATTTTTGGGCAGTTTAGTCAAAAAGTCTTGTCATGTGTAATTAGAAATGTAAATTTTGACACTTTCAAATGTATCTATTAGTTCTTGTAAATTTTCTTTGTTTCAATTTAAGCTATATCATTCTCAAGTTATATGGTCTTGGAACAATTACACTTCAGAATTACAGTTGAATTCATGTTTTGTTGTAAATTTTCAAGAGTAGAATGATAAATGGTGTATATTATCTAGAGGCACATTATACTTGTTGAGATTATATGATACATGTAAAGAAGAATTAAATTGCAGATTAATGAGCTATTATATTGTTGGCAAATATGCGGATGTATGTAAGTTGTTCAATGAAAGCTCTAAGTGATGTGCTCCATTGTTGAGGTTGAAACAATTGTCATGGAGGGATCAGGGAGGGCATGATGTTGAAAAGACTGCTTCAAGAGGTCATTTGGTCATGAGGTAGGGAAGACAGCAATGTGTAATATTTATGGCACAGTTTTGGAGAATTCGGATACCTTAGTGTGAGAATTGTGAGATGGTGGATGGAGAGGATATTGTCAATGTGTGTCTTAGCCAGAGATGACTGGGGACGTCGACATGGGAGTGAATTGAAGCAAGAGAGAAGATGAATGGTTTTGACGATGGGAGAAAGAGTGACTAGTTTTGATGAGAATCAGATTCCCTTGTCTCTCTCCCTAAACCAAAAATATCTTCTAGTTTGGCTTGTAAAAGAATAAAATTTAATAAATATTTCTAAATAGCGGGAGTAAATGAAAGTATACTCTATTAACCTTGCCTTGAAACATTTTGGCTGAACAAGGAAAATTACTCCTGAAAGCTGAGGTTTAAAAGCATGACCATAATATGAAGGTGTGCTGCCAATCAACTCTGCTTGGTTCAATTGCAAGGCTACATTGTAGCGTAGTAGCATTAGCATAGTTTTGGCACGAATTGATGGGGGTTTGGAATACGGTTGATTGCTCCTCATTCTAAGTTAAATGCCTTTTTTTGGGAGAATGCATTCTGATGGAAAAGACACTTAGATAGTGATGGACACTAAATTCCCCGCTCTCTCTCTCTCACACTCTCTCTCTCACGTGCCCACTCATAAAGACAAACATGTGCACCTACACAAAAAGAAAGAAGAAGAAACATAATATGTAGATATGATTATACTTCCGTACACATGGATATTGGCACGAGTGACTTTTTCCGACACACACGTAGGTTAACATGGTAGCCTAAAAAGTTTAGCCACGTGAGTACAACCGTATGTGTTTTTTCATTTCAAAATATTCATATGTAAGTCAGAACAATATATTTATTGGGTTGTTATTTGCATATGCAAGAATTAATAATAAAAGATTAATAAAAAATCATCTTTTATCGGATGAGGACATATCATACTTCAGATTGTACATATTTTTGAGGTGAATACAGGCTTATGCAGTTGTAATAGTCTGATATTTAAGGACATGCATGTTGCATCCGGTGGTGGCATATGCTACAAATTTATTTAGGTCAAGTGACCTCCATATAATATATACTAGTCATAACCCGTGCCCTCGGGCACGGTTCGATTCATTTAAGATATCCCCTCAAAATCTTTGTTCTCCCCAAAAAAATTTTCACTCCAAATTTTAATCGAACAAAAATATTTTCTAAAAGGCACGAGCGCTTTCGGCGCGGGGAAAATATTTAACCCGGGCCAAAAAAGAAACAAACAAAAATGAGGGGGGGGAGTTCACAAGTGTGGGGGTGTGGGGGGTAGGGTGTGTGGGTAAAAAGTGAAATAGAAGTGTTTTTAGCAAAATGGGGAAGGGGGCAGTATTCTCACAAATGTAGTGATTGTGGGAAGGGTGGGGTTTGAAAACCAAAGAAAAAACAAAAAACACACATCTCAACACTTCTTTTACCAAGATTAAATCCTAGCCATTCTTCTATCAACATCTTTATATATATGCATGACATCAGCTTGTCCTAGTCAGTCCTAGAATTCAAAAAAATTCGTCAATTGTAATATAGTGCACGGAAATTACCCGTGAAATTACATGTGCACACAATGCACGGAGCAAAAAAACCCTGCTAAAAGGATGTGATGCACGCGCACAATCGAAAAGGAGCGATAAATGTGGGTAAAAGTGCAAAGTCCGAGGTCAAAACGCAAAAAACCTTGCGGTGGCAAACACGCAAATAAGTGGGGTTTTTGGTTTTTTTGGGTTGAATGGCAAACATATAATTAAGTGGGGTTGGGGTGAGATTTGGGTGAGGTGTAGGGTGAGGTTGAGGGGTGATGGAACATTTGTCCTAGTCATATTTCCCCCCTCCACCTAGGAAAGGAGGGAAAAATAAGAAAAAGTGTGGGGGTGTGTAATTAAGTGGGGTTGGGGTAAGATTTGGGTGAGGTGTAAGGTGAGGTGGAGCGGATGATGGAACATTTGTCCTAGTCATATTTCCCCCTCCAAATAGAAAAGGAGGGTGAAATAAAAAAAGTGTGAGGGGTGTGTGTGGAGGTTCCAAGGGGAAAAAATTGCAAAAATTGGGATTGTATGTACAAAATGCCACACCTCCTCCAAAATCTCCTCAAATCTCTTATCCAAGTTCGCTTATTCAAATTCACTTATCCAATTTTTCTTGATAACATCCCTTATTTGTATAATAGATATCCCTCAAAATCTCATTTGTATAATAGATATCCATCAAAATCTCATCTTTTGTCCAATTTATCTTGTCCAAATTCACTTATCCAATTTCTCTTGATAACATCCCCCATTTGTATAATAGATATCCCTCAAAATCTCATCTCTTGTCCAATTTATCTTGTCCAAATTCACTTATCCAATTTCTCTTGATAACATCCCTCATTTGCAGTGTTCTAAATATCGGATATCGGTCTAGAAAATTTGATATCGGATTGCAGATATCGGGGATATAACAGGGATATTGACTAAATATCGAAGTGTCATATCGGAGGCTAAAAAATTATGACATATGTCAGCATAGATGTATCTAAGAAAATATAAACTATACTAACTCAAATAAAAGTATGTTTTGGTTATACTCATCTCATTAACCATGAATATCGGGGATATTGACTTAATATCGGAGTGTCATATCAGAGGCTAAAAATGATGTCAAATAAAAGCATAGGAGTGAGTCTAAGAAAATATAAACAGAAACTGAAAGAAAAGTATGTTTTGTGTATACTTATCTCATTAAACGTGAATAGCGGTCATCCACTTAGTGGAATATGTCTTTAAGTGGTCATAAACTAAACGAGTTAAATACCTACTATATATGATTCATGTGGATAAATAATACCGGTGTGAAGATGAAAATAAAAAAAATTGAAAAAATGTATAAATGTAAAAATGGAAAGAATACTCACCTTGATCGGAAAACCCTCTTAAGAAGAACAAACGGTAGACTGAAAAAACCAACTGAAAAATTGAGAAAATGAAAAAAAAATGAAAAAAATGAAAAAGGTAAAGAATACTACGTAGTAAGTACTAATCTTGATTGGAAAAACCCTTACGAAGATCGAACGTCGGATGTCAAAAGCTCGATCGACGAAAAAAACCCAATACTGGAAGGAAAAACTGAAAAAAGGGCTCGACTACTCACCTTTATCAGAAAACACTTCCTTGCAAAGATTGAATGCCGGACGTCGAAGCTCAATCGATTGTCGTCGGAAATTTTTACCGGACAGAGCTGAGCGGAGCGGTGTAAGGAGCGGAGCGTCGAGAGGAGCGAAGCGGTGTGATTAGAATTAGGGCAAAGCAGCAATTATCTCTCAAAAATCTTGATGCCTCTCGTCGTTTTAAGTAAATGATTGGATCGGGTGACTCCGGTCGAATCCACTTTTAAGTGGACCGACCCGCTAACTTTGTTTTTAAAAAACTATTAATTGCGGCCGATATTTCAAGGTATATCGGCCGCAATATCGGCCGCAACCCGATATTGCAGCGATATTTTCCCAAATATCGAAAACTGTAATATATAAGCACATATCGTATCGGCCTAGTGATAAAACCGATATTGCGGCCGATATTTCGGATATCGGACCGATATTTAGAACACTGCTCATTTGTATAATAGATATCCCTCAAAATCTTATCTCTTGTCCAATTTATCTTGTCCAAATTCTCTTATCCAATTTCTCTTGATAACATCCCTCATTTGTATAATAGATATGTTATATGTGATGATAGTATTGCCTAAGCATACTTTGTCCAGGTAGAATAAGCAGACTATAATCTTGTGATAAAAAATGATTCATCATTTATTTGCCTTTAATATGTGATGGGCTACGCTCATATTATCATAATATTTTTCGCAGCTGGTTACTATATCAGCTGAATCATCGTCATTATAGCTATCTTATTAAAAATTAGGGTATGCTTTATGGACATAATAGAAAGAACATCATGATCATGTCAGACCATGATGTCGGATGCTCATTTTTCACGTATTACAGTCTATAACTTTCTCTTCCATCAAACTAAGATCCACGTTCATGCCTTCTTCGACCTACCTTCCTTTATCGTGATTGCAATATTCTTATATTTTGTCGTTTTAATGGGCCCATCAATAGGTCTTCTGTATATATGCCCTAAACATTTCAAGCGATGTTATCTTATCTTATCCTCTATGGGAATCATGACTGTCTTGACTGTCTTCTTTCAGATGTTCTCATTTCTTACTTTTATCTTTTCTAGTATTTTCACACATTCATCGTAATATTCGCATTTCTCTCACACCTAGACTATGTTTATGTTTCTTAGTGATAGCCCAAAATTGTGTATCATATAACAAAGTTGATCTAACTATCATCCTGTAAACTTATCCTTTAATCATGATTGTGCATTTATATCATACAATACTCCTGTTGTGACTCTACTTTAACCATAATGCTTTGATTATATGATCAACATTTTGCTTAATCTCTTCATCCTTTTAGACATCTGATTTGATATTTTTTAAAGTGCTTACTGAAATATTTCCATCCAGCTTCACCAAGCTAACCATACTATGATCTTCATGTCTCATTCTATTAAACATATATTTTGTTTTTTCCTTTTAAGTTTGAAACATTGAGTCTCTAATATTTATCTTCAAATTCTAACTTTATATTTACTTCACTTTTGATCTTATCTATCAAAATAATATCATGATCATTATATGATATCAACTAAACATGATGGCTATATCAACTCAATATGGATGCACAACTACCTAATCTATTTATATGTTGAAGCCATTTTCATTACCCTATCTTAAATATAAAAAATCATCATATGCATATCCTAGAAAGGGGGAAAAATTATTGTTAGACATCTTTATGTTTTTTGTTCATCATGTTTATAAACATTTCTTGATTTCTGCAATGTTCACGCTTTACTGTGGTCTGTGGAGCTAACATGATAGAAAATAATCAGCATTTAGTGATGAATTTGAAATTTTCTTCATTCTCCATTTATTGCCATGAATATTACAGTGATAATTGAAGTTCATGTTAGGAAGGAAATCCTTTGAAACTCTCTTAAACTTAAGGAAGAGTCTACTTGGTGACAATTTCTAATGGACGGATATTCAATAACCTTTTTTACGTCAAAATGGTGAACTGAGATGAATCCCCAATAATATGTGGATTTATGTAGCACGAGTACTTCTGTCGTCGCAGAGCCATACCTGTACCAGACATGCTACCACATATACCTGATACTGATGCTTTTCAGACACTTTTAAGACGTGTCAGACACTTTTCAATATTTTCCGGACACATCATACATGATTATTTCAATACTTGTATTTTGTTTGGCGGTGTATTTTTGTGGGTGGCTTAAATGTAATTTCATGGGTTACACTTGTGATTTTGTGTGTGCTTAAGACAACTAGGAAATGTAACTATAAGATGAAGTAACGAACTTATCTAAATTTTGTGTTTAAAATTATGTTGTTTGAAGTAATATTTTACATGTTTTATGTGTGTAAATAAATATGTGAAATATAATAAATTATATAATAATAGATGTGTCCACATATACTACCTTTTACAAATTTACCATGTCCATCACTTGTGCCCATACACAGACTAATATTTTATATTATAATAGCTGGTTCTATGCTTCCTACTTGTGAATTCTGGATGAATTTTGTTCAGTCCTTGGGCATGGTATTTCATATGCAAAGAGTGAAATTGTCATTGGGTTGACGAGTCAATGCTTGCTTGTTTGGAAAGGACACTTCTTCCTGCAGGATATGCATGTTTGTTAGATGTTCAACAAAAGTAGAAATTCAAATATATAGCACAAACTCAGACATCTTAATATCTTTTGGTCCAATCATTTAACCTGGTTTCGTTCGATATAATTATATTTAAAATGTGCATCCACAATGGCTCCTTTGTATTATTAATGTATAGGGTTTCTTTCGTCTGCTCTTTTTTACCCCCACAGACTTGTTGGAAGTAGCCATGTCTCACATTAAACATTGCCGTCAAGTTTTAAGTTGGAACCTGAAATTGGTTAATATTACTATTCAAATTTTATGTGACCCTTTTCTAGTTGCTTATTTACTTCTGGTGTATTTCTCTATATTTTTTATCTCTGCAATATTAGCTATGTTTTTATAGTGAGTGCTGCAGACGGAGCTACAAGGAGGGGCTTAAGGGATGGCATTTAATGGAGAAGAACAAAGCCAGGACTATCTTTTTAAAATTGTTTTGATTGGTGATTCTGCGGTCGGGAAATCAAATTTGCTTGCAAGATTTGCTCGAGATGAATTCTACCCAAATTCCAAGTCTACCATAGGAGTAGAGTTCCAAACTCAGAAGATAGACATCGATGGGAAGGAGGTCAAAGCTCAGATATGGGACACGGCAGGGCAGGAGCGCTTCAGAGCTGTGACATCAGCATACTACCGAGGAGCTGTTGGAGCTCTTGTAGTTTATGACATCAGCAGACGCCAGACCTTTGAGAGCATTGGTCGGTGGCTTAATGAGTTGCACAGTAAGTGTTATTGCATTACCGCATGTTATTATGTGTACCATGATGCCAATATTTTTTGACTTTCAAATGCAAAACAAAAGATTTTGTGTATCATCCTCCTTGTCTCTGCTGTGTGGTTCATAGCCAAGTCCTATCCATTGACCATTAATGTCTCGGTGGATCCATTCACCAGAGAGGTAAAAGAGTAGGTGCATAATGTTTCATGATGAGCCCTTTGATGACTTTCTGAAATGACCATAGAGTTGTTCTAGTTGCATTGAATATTCCATATCACATAAATTTAACGTGACTATACAATTAGCAATAAATCACAACCCTAATTCGTCGATGTTTAAGAAGAATTAGGTTTATTTTTAATAATTCACCAGATGAGACGATGCCATCAATTTGAATTTTGTATGGTGAGTGGACTTGAACGTGAACCACATAATGAATCATCCCTACAATAATATTCATCTTCCTCCATTTTTGAAACAGCTCACTCTGACATGAACGTGGTGACGATTCTCGTTGGCAATAAGAGCGACCTCAAGGACGCAAGAGAGGTGGCGACTGAGGAGGGCAAAGCCTTGGCTGAGGCGCAGGGCCTCTTCTTCATGGAGACCTCGGCGCTGGACTCCTCTAACGTGACAGCAGCCTTCAAGACGGTCGTAAAGGAGATATATGATATCCTAAGCAGGAAGGTGTTCCAGTCTCAAGAGGTCAAGAAGAAGGAATCGTCGCTGGGGAGTGGAAGAGCAGTGATCCTACAGGAGGATGCGTGTGAAGCCGGCGAGGGAACCAAGAATGTTGGGTGTTGTTGATAGGGTCCATCATTTGTAAACCTTTTCTTTCTTCTTCGTTTTCTCCTTTTTTTAGCCATTCACTTGATTGTACAGTCCTTTTTCGCTTTTGTAAAGGAATTTAGAGCAAAGCATTTACATCCGATGATCCTGTCCTGGCTACACGTTTTGTCACCGATTGCTTGCTTCCCGATATTTGGCCACAAGGTTCTTGTAATGGTCTATTGATCACCACTTGGGTCTTTGATTTGATCCGGCCGGTGTGATTTTTGGTCTGGAATTGGGATGTTTGTAGCTTGAGTTGAGTTTGCCTTTCAGGTTCAATTGAGTAGATGGCACTATGTGATTCACTACTTTGTTATTGTCTTGTTAATCTAAGATTACAACTATAAACTGCAAGTTTAAGGGTATTTGTTTTTGTAACCAAGGAGTATGGAGTTTGCTCCCTGTTTCTGGATGGCAAATGCTGAACTCCTAATCTCCTTCTGTGCTATACGGTAGGGTTAGCGTTAGCATGACACTTAGGATAAAATTTTGATTTGGAAGTTTCATGATTCTCTTCTAAAAGAACGACTACAAGACATTGCCAACATTTACTAAATTACTGACTTAGTTTTTCTCTAACTATATCAAGTCTATTACTTTCAATTTTTTTTTAAAGGAATATCCATATTCCTCCATCATTTCAAGGAATGTAGAGTAGTTAGATTGATGCTATGGTTGTTGACGAAAGTCAAGCCTTAGTTTTCAATTCTAGGTGATGCATCTTTGTAAGCATAAGATGGATTCGGGTGATGTGAGGATCTGCCTTGTTGACAAAGGTCAATGGCACATTGCTCACATTCTACTGAATACAAAACGATGGGAAAGACTTGACTAGACTTTATGATTTGTGGACGAATGTCAATGTCATAAAGGGCCAGGGGCGAAAACCATAATTGGGAGTTACAAAGTGTTGCAATTGACAAAGAGTATGTCTATCAACTATGTAGGACGATAACTTGTTGACGAATTTCAAGGTTATCGTACTCAAGATAGTTAGATCTCAATTCCCACTAAGAAATTATATGATAATTTTCGTCTATCTTTTGGTTTGTAGATATTCGTGAAAATTAGTGGGAGAAATAACTAGATAAAAACCAATCTAATAATTTTTTAAGAACATCTGCTTCATTGTTGTACCTCTTTTAATATTCTTTTGCAGCATCTTGACTGGCTTGAAAGTAATCTTTGACAAAAACAAACTCACTTGACCTAATTATAAAGACTGGCTGAGAAACGTAAAGATAGTGTTAACTTATGACAAAATTGCATATGTGTTGGATGAATCACCTCATAAGACACCAATTGTTAAGTCCTCGGATAAAGAAAAAGGACTGTTCAAAATTTGGACTCATGCCTATGATAGCCAATCCTCGTGCTTGCATCCATGAACAATGCATTTCAAAGACATCACGAGAAAATGGATGTCTAATCCATATTTCTTCATGTATAAGAGTTATATAGAGAGCAATCTTGAATAGCTAGATTTGAGACCTCAAAGAAATTGTTTCATGCGAGGTTATCGACTGGATCTTCAATTCAAGATCATGTCCTTAAAATGATCAATTACATCGAGGCACTTGTAGAGTTGAGGTGCATTATGTACAATGAATTATAGATTAATATAATTCTTCAGTCCCTTCTCATTACATACTCTCAGTTCATAATGAATTTTCATTTGAACAAACTGGACTGTACAGTTCCAGAGCTCCTCAATATATTGAGACAGGCTGAGAGCTCCATGCTTGGAGAAAAAGTGTTGGTTATGCTTGCGAGGACTCCTGCTCCACCCAAGGCATCTACCAAGAGGAAAGGGAAGAAGCTTACCAAGCCTAAGGGTGGCGTCAAAAAGGTGAAAGGGAAGAAGGTGTCTCATTCATCATACGAATGTCATTACTGTCTTAAGCCAGGCCATTTGGAGAGGAACTGTAAGGAATACTTGGAGTCCATAAAAAAAGAATGGGC
Organism: Scilla litardierei; assembly: GCA_030789695.1. NCBI lineage: Eukaryota > Viridiplantae > Streptophyta > Magnoliopsida > Asparagales > Asparagaceae > Scilla > Scilla litardierei. The sequence continues at coordinate 321,450,898 of CM061141.1, forward strand.
ATGTCGATGCCTCATCTTCGGGTGCGTATGTTATTCAAAACATATTTCTGTTTCTCCTCCTACTTGGGAATTGGATACCGGAGCTGGTTCTCACATCTGTAATTCTTTACATGGATTGAGAAAAAGTCGGGATACTAAAGGAAGGTGAAATGACTCTACAAGTATAGACTGGAGCAATTTTGTTGCCGTTGCCATATGTGAATTCCATCTTAGCTTATCAGAAGGGAAAATTTTGGTTTTACGCAATTGCTATTATATACCGAGCATGATATGTATCTATATCCTTATTGTTGGATACTACGATATTAGATATAACGATGTTGGATACACCGATCTATGATTTCTTGTTTGATGATAACAAACCTTCATGAATATTTTTGATGTGTTTGTTAAGTATTTTTAGGTGCAAATGAATAAGGAAAATGATAATGGCAAAGTGGTAAATTGTGAGAATATGTTCCTAATGGAAAACTTGTGAATATGGACAACATGGAAAACTTGCAATATTTGCTTGGTCAAACATTTTCTAGTAACTCCAAGGAGATGAGATAAGATTGGCCTAAAAAATCCAAGAGAAGCGGAGAAGATAATTGGTGCAAAATTTTGATTTGAAGAGATGATAATGTGTGAAGATAATTGGTTTAAATTCATCATGAATGAACCAAGTGCAATCAAATTTGAAGATTAGGAGATTGGCTAATCAAATTTGAATTTCAAATTTTTTTCAAAGAGTTCTAATTGTCCAAGGAATGATTACTTTATTACACCAAGGAGATAAGATGATTTAATCAATTTTGAAAGTGTCCTAGTGAATCTAGGAGAATCCAAGTGCAATCAATTTAAATTGGAGTTACTCTAGCTAAGATGAGAGCTAAGAATGAGTTTTGATTGAACTATAACTCTTGGGTCCAAAGCTATATATATGCTGTAGCTCTCAAAGAAATTCCTTAGGAGAGAAAAAAGCCAAGCAAAAGTCTTTTCTTCAAACAATTGATCAAGCATCCAAGAAGCAATCTTCAAGCAAGTCTTCATCTTCATCATCAAGCTTCCAAGTCACGGCACAAGCTCACGTTCTTCAAGCTCCTTGCGACAAGCCAAACTCCAAGCTTCAATATTCAAACTCTCAAAGCAAAGCAAGCATCAAAGATCTTGTTAATCGTCTCCTTAAGAGCATTCAAACATGTCTTCTCTTATTTTTCAATCGAATATGATGAGCTCATGATTCCAACAGATATTTTTATGGATTTTTCTGAGCTCGGTACTATTTTCTACATTTTATGGAAGACGGAGCAGCTGATTGCTTTACTCAGCGACCGAAGTCCTGCACATGGTTTGCAGCCTCTGATTCCAATCGAGCAGAATTGGGAATTCCACCGAGTCTGACTCAGTGAATTGATGAGCCAAGTTCAATTGCTTTACGCACTAACCAAGTTTAGGCAGATTTGCGCAACAAACTTTGGAGAGCCATGTCTTTTGATCTAAGCGTCGGATTGAGACACCGTTTGTACCAGCGCGAAGCTGACGACGAGCACAATGACATAGACTATTCATTTATCATAAACTGAGCACTCTAAACTCTGTTTACTATTTTTAATTTTGATAGAAGTGTTTTAGATCCTCTGTATTATATGCTTTTCTTTTTTGGGTTCTTTTTGGGCTCTTGACTTGTTGGTGCATGCTAAGAGAAAGTATTTGCTAGAGTAGTAGAGTTCAATACTTAAGGATGTGAGGTATAAACTTGGTGAACCGAGTGTTGTGGTACGAAGTTCCGTATGTTTGTACCATTGATACTATTATTCTAGTAATTACTTTGGGTTAAGACGTAGGTCGTTAAGGCGATCGAACCAGGGTAAATACTGTGTGCTCTCTATGTTTACTTCCACATTATTTTATTTACACATATTTGTGTTGGGTTTTGAGGGACCCTTTGACATAAATATATGCTCGTCCTACGTCTGACGGACGATAGAGGCAGAAAAACATGCAGCGGAAAAAACAACCGTTAAACTGTTTAACGAAAGTCCTAAGGATTTCAAGACCCTAGCCAGGATCTCTACTATCTTGAGGTGAATCTGACCACCCCAAGATAGATCTAAGCTACTGCAATATTATAAATACTATGCTTAATAAAACTTACATACCCGGAACCTTGCTTGCACCGGCAAGGTGTACCGAACCACGTCCCGAGCCGATCCTCGTCCCGAGCTGAACCGCTTCACAAGCCGCTCCTGGTCCCGAGCCGAACCGCTTCCCGAACCGCACTGTGTCCCGAGACGAGCAACCCCCTTGTTGATGAGCCAACCACGCGCCGAAGAAAGTTTCACTTGAGTGGATCCTTCACCAAGACTCCAGATGGAATCCGAGCCCCTTCGTGGCTTTGCTAGAGCCCGTCAGGAGCAAGGAAGATATATGGGGAGAGAAAAATATTTATCTTAAGCTTAGATCCGAGCGTGCTCCAAATTTTTGGGAGCTGCTCAGATCTAGAACTTGGGACGAGTTATGAGGAAGGGCATGCCCCTATTTATATTGGCGGCTGACCCCTCCCTTTTACTCCACTTCCGATGTGGGACTAAAGTTTTGGAGTTAAATAATTCAAGTTAGTTTGCCTTAAAGAAAGGCTAAACTTCATTGAATTTTAACTCCCTCACCGTTGAGCTTCACATTTGATACAACCTATCAAATCGAAGAGTGCTGAACGGTGAACACGTAGGAAAAACGATGAGTAATTTGGAGTTCGTTTGTCCCCTCAAACGTGTGTCCAAAGATCAGCCAAACCCATGCATTTTCGCAAAAACCATCCTTTAAAAACTGCTCCCAGCCCTAGGTGGGACCCACCCGCAGCCTGCAGGCGGGTCTGGGGCAGGACGACGTCCCCAGCCCGCCTGCTGGGCAGGCTGGACCCACCCAGGGGCAGGCGGGTCGGGCGCCCGCCCATGCGGGCGGGTTCGACCCGTCCGCTGGGGGGGGGGGGGTCGGGCACCCGCCCATACGGGCTGGCCCGACCCGCCCAGCCTTGGGCAAGCTGGCCTGTCCCTGGGCCAGGCACGGGCCCGCCTGGCTGTCCTCTGGGCTTCTTATAGGCTGGGTTCAGCACAACAGATTTGGCTGACCCCCTTTGGATGGTTTTTGCCATATCTTGTGCATTTGGCGTCCATTTTGGATGCCGTTCGAACTTGGATTTAGACCGGAACGATCCCGTCATCTAGGTAATATTTTTACACATTTATTTAATTAAATACGTACGTAAACAATTTACGACATTCAAATTTTCCTTTGCATCAAATGCAAAATTTCCACAATTATTATATAAAATCATTTGCATCAAATACAAATGATTTGAGGGTTTACATCCCCCAACATCTTCCACTATCACTCAGGATCATTTATCTCGAATGCAGGAGCTAGCTGTAAACTCTATGCAGTTTCTGTCCCTTGCATCAAATGCATATACTCCCTAATTTCTACCTATTACTTGACGAAGGTCGCACTCTGTGTGAGACCATACAGCCTGACCCTACTACAGATGGGGCTCGAAGCCCCAGACGGCAGTAACCGCGAGCAGCAGGTGCAGTCCCTGTTTCAGTATCATACTTATGTGGTTAACTCATTGACATGAGTGTTATCGGGACCACCCTGACTGTGTCCGTGATGAATACCGTAGTTTTAGTCTCCTCGTCAAAACTATGCCATTTTATTCAAGCCTAGGGTACGATCAAATTGTCAACACCAATAGCTTGAAGCCGTTTAGTCTCCATCTATCTTTAGTCAAATAATGTTGGACATCTTCCAATATACTCTGGCCAGAGTTTTCACTATAGATCGAACTAACACTACGACACTAACTACCATTGACCGGGAGAGACGAATCCTATCTTGGTCATTACTCTCCTCGCACGCTTCAAAAGTCACCCAACCAAAGACCTTTCGACAGGCCTTGCCTCGAAGCTAGGTCAGAGATCTAAGTGACATCGTTCATGTACATGTTTGTACAATGACCTCAAGTCAAAAGACCAACTTACATATCATCACTAAGAGTTATCATTGACAGTTGGTCAATCATAACCATATGATAACTATTGATGGGTCTTTTAGTAAATTCATTCTCCAATGAGTACATGTGTCTCGTTTTCGACTTGGCCAAGTCAAACGATCATAAGATCATTGTCACCGCTACACGGTGAAGACTAAGACACAATGGTCTATCCGATGTTTCGATATCCTTTTCTCGAAACATCTACGACCACGAATCTTTTTAGACTTATGCTACTAACGATCAAGCATTTCTTCATGATCGAGATCCTTATCTGGATACATATTTGACATTGCATTAAGTCTCAGGACTTTACCTAAGTTTCTAATGATAACTACATTATGATTTAACTTAGATAAATTCTTACCATACACCTTACTGTAATTTTGAACAAGTTGTTTGTACAATTACACAGAGATAAATTGCCTCGAGGGCATACATCTCCCAACAATTTGTAGTAAGGTGTATATATTTGATATGCATTAAATCTTCAAATTTGAAAAATAGATATACTGCTTGCTTAGCTGGGAGCTTGTTCCCATTTACTGGTACTATCTTCGGATTTCCAAATTGATCATGATAGGATATCTCAGCCTGTTTTCATCTGGTGTCATCAGTCAGTCATTTGATTGAAACAAGATTACTTTGATAAAGAAACTCATACCTCATCGATGAAAATCATATTCGATTCATCCATCTCGCATGGATTAACCAAGTATTTGAACTCAGAGCAAGTGGCGAAGTCAACTCGCATCATGCTGATGACAGGCACTATGCAAACCTGACATTTTTTTGCGCTGTAAAATGCTAGCCTATTTATCATGTTGTAAAGATAATCCCATATGAAGCATTTTTAGGACAGAACACAACTTTAAGAAATAAATTAGATTGAATCGGCTTTTTTGGTGCACAACAATGAAATGTATGTTCATCTCCTTCAATATAACAGAGTGACCACGAGTCACATGGTGCTGTTTTGGATCCATCCATGCTATCGTGGTCTGAAAGCCATCTCAACCGATCACGGTGCACTGCCAGCCTGAACCATGTCTCCATAGAACCTGCACATAATCAACAGCAATTGGCAGCTTGTAATACATTATGGTGTAAATTAACAAAACATCCCAAATCTGTAAACAGCACACGCTAAAAAGATTCCAACAAACAATATATGATCAGAATAAAAAGAACACACAATAAACTCTAAATGACATTTCATCAAACACCTAACAGATCTACAAATACTACAAAACTTTAAATGACACTTCATCAAGCAATAAAATTCTGTTGCTCATGGGTCTCTTCTAACCAAATGACAATCGATGTTAAGCAAAACATAAACGGATCGAAGATAAACTTTGAAATAACAAACGATCAAAGAAAGCGATCGAGAAGGGATTGATTCACCTTGCGCTCGAGGTGTTCCTCGGGGATGAGCGATATCATCTGAGAGATGAAAAGAAAACGGGGGAAATAATTTTGGGATGAATTGAGGGATTAAAACAGAACGGGGGAAATAATTTTGGGATGAGAGGGATTAAAGGAGAACATGGAAATTTTTGGGATGTGGGGAAATTTTTGGGATGAAACTCCTTGGCGGCAAACAAAATGTAATGTGATTTATTATCCACACGTACCTAATTAATGGATACATATCATTTATTTACAAGTTTGCCCTTACAAACTGGAAATGTACAGGGTAAATCATTATTTTTGTTAATTTTAATTCAGTTAATTAAAAATAGCAAAGCACCAACAGAATAACCGTTGATGCTCAAACAAAATAGCACCAATAGTTGACAGAACTGTTTGTGCTGCACAGTAGTAGTGTGAGTAGACCATAATTTTTATATTTGAAAAAATTATTCATAAGCATGTTCACCACCTCTCTAGCCGCAGATCATGATCCAACAACTGGTATCAGAGCAGATTAGAGCATCTAGTCTAGAAATTATGGATCTCTTTAATTCCGCTTTCGCTGAAGGTATGTCCACTGTTAGACCCCCAAAATTCAATGACGCAGAATTTGCATAGTGGAAAGCTAGGATGAAAATATATCTTGTGTCATTGTAGAAAAAGTGTTTACACCTCCTATGATTAAAATAGAAAATACTGAAATTACTGAGCATAAAGATAAATGGGATAACAACGATAAAGAATTGTGTTATTTAAATGGTAAGGCTATGAATGCTATCATTTGTGCTTTAGATAAAACTGTATTTAATCATGGTTCCCAATGTTTGACTGTGCATGAAATTTGGCATACGTTGGAGGTGACACGTGAGGAAACTTCACAGGTTAAGGAGTCCAGATTGGCCCTTCTATGCACAAAGTATGAAAGTTTCTACATGCGACCCAGAGAGTCTATCAAGGAGATGTATGCAAGATTTACAGACATCGTGTACAATTCTAAGTCACTTGGAAAGCTATACTCAAACTTGGAGCAAGTTAGAAAAATTCTGAGAGCGTTGCCTAGTACCTTTCATCCTAAAGTTACTGCAATCCAGGAGGCCAAAACTCTTTCAAAATTAAGCTTGGAAGAATTGATTGGAAATTTGATGTCACATGAGCTTTAACTGAAGACAATGGAATCGAGAGAGAAGGAAGAAAAATCTGAGGCTAAGAACTCCAAGACTTTAGCTTTTATAGCCAATGAAGAACATGAAGATGGGCTTGAAGAGGAGCAAGCATTGATGGTTTAGAGGATTTAGAAGATACATTAAGACTCCACAGGGAAAAGCTGAAATGGCCAAAAGGTTCAATCGCTTCAATAAATATAATCCTACAAATTATTCTTCTAAATAGGGTTTTGCTAATTCAGTAGTGCAGTGCTTTTATTGCAGGAAACAAGGACATTTCATGAAAAATTGCCCATTGATGAAAAGCAAATATGTGGAGAAGAAGAGAAAATCACTTGTGACAACATGGGATGAAGATAGCGAGGACGAACCACAAGATGAGACTGCCCACTCTTCCCTATGTTTGATGGGAGATTTTGATGACGAGGATGAACCTGAGGTACAAGAATACTCTATACTTGAGCTTAATTATAAATATTTGTGAGAATATGCATGCTGAAATTGACAGTTTAGAATCCATCGTTGAGTCTCTTAGAGAAATAAACTTTAAATTACAACATATGAAAACTATCGCATGTCTCTAGACGATGCTAAATTGAAAACTAAAAATGATACAGTTAAGGCTACGCTTGCCAAGAGTAAAAAGGAACTACCTATTGTGCATGAGACCTTTTAAGCGTAATATATGCCCTAAGTTAGAGACAGAAAACAAAGCATGTAAAGAAAAAATGATTAAGTCATAGATGGAAAATAAAGAGCTTAAAGGAAAAATTATTGATCTAGAAAAGAAAGCTGAAAATTTGAAAAAGAATGAAAAGGAAAATAAAAAGGCTTTCATTAGTAAGTGTACTTTGCTTGTGAACGAAAATCTTTATTTGAAATCCAAAGTTTTAGACCTAGAGTTGACCATAAAAAAATTTGGAGTTGGAAAAAATCACTAGACATAATTCTTGGAAATCAATTGCATGGCAACAATAGGCTAGGACTTAGATTTGGATTGAAGCTTAAAAATAAGAAAGTTCACAATGAGATTATGAAAGTTAGAAATATTCATGCGAAGTGCTTTACTTGTGGATGTGTTGGTCATACTTCTCATCACTACTTATATAGGAACAAAAATATAAAGTTTAAACAAATATTGGTTCCTAAAAGTACGATAACTAACATTAGTAGACTTCGTTGGATTCTAAGGTCACACATAACATCTTCCATGTAGGTAAGATGGAGGGACAAGGAACTATAGATTTGACGTCGCATATCATTGAAGTTCCTTGGCCAAACGACAATGCGAAGGTATGATTTCTTGGTTGAGCTTATTGCTTACCTTCATGGGATTGTTAATATGTTTTTTGTGGTTTTTGGTGTGTTTCTTTTTTGTGATAAAAAATTGTGAAAAACATAAAAATTGAAAATAAAAAAATTAGGAAAAAGTGCAAAATCATAAAAATTGAGCCTAATTGGTATCTTTTTTTGTTAATCAAAATTGCACTTTAAATGATATTCATATTCATGTAAAAATCTTGCATTATTATCATGACTATAATTGCATGATAAACTTTGTAAATAATCGCGACATGTTTATTTAATTGAATAACTTAATTTCTATATCTACACCTTACACTTTCACGGGATTAATTGTTATTGCAAATATGGAATTGTTTTCATGAAATATGGGAAAGTGATTGTATGTGGATGAAACAAAAAAATGAAAAATATTTTACTCTACGGGATATGAAGTGTCATGCTTTGGATTAAAAACAACCCACTTATTTACAAGTTCACCGCTGAAATTACTCACAGTGCACAACTGGTGCAAAATTTTGAAAATACCACTGGGTGTGCACAGTGAGTAAAACGGCCGAACGACGTCAGGCAGTGATGCCACTACCTCTTCCGACATCTCCAGCCCCCCTTCCCTTCTTCTGACCTCCACAGCCCACTTCTCCCTCCTCCGACCTCCCCAGCCCCGCCCCGCATCCAACCTCCCCAACCCCACCTCCCACTCCTCCGACCTCCCCAACCACACTCTCCCTCTTTCCTCGTCCCCTCCTCTGACCTCCCAGCCCCACCTCCGATCCCCCTCCTCCGACCTCCCAGCCACCCTCCCTCTTCCACTGCCCCCTCCGCTACCCCCCTCCTTCGACATCCCCAGCACCACACCCCACACCTCCGACCTCCCCAGTCCCCCACTCCCAAACCCTAGTAAATCGTCGTCGGAGAATGGTGCACACGGGGTAAAATAGGATTAATAATGGCAAACTTGTAAATAAGTGGGTTGTGCACGGGAGTAATGGTAGACTTGTAAATAAGTGGTCGCGCACACAGTAAATGCGGTCATGCGCGCATCAATTCCCCTAGAAAACACGTAGGGTGTGTTTGGTTTGAAGGAAAATGAAAGAAAAGGAAAGAAAGTTAGAAGGAAAAGTATTTCCATTGTTTGGTTGGAAAGAAAAAACAAAGGAAAATGAAAATGAAAGAAAACAAAGGAAAATTTTTATTAAAACTTTTCTTTGAGATTTTCCTCTTTTTGACCCAAGGAAAATGAGGGAAAAGAAATGTAAACTAATTTCTCACACTTTCATGTATTTATATTTTTTTAGCAAACATAATTAGTTGTTGTTTTTAATGAATCCACGAATTATTCTTAAGTTTGTATCAAAAAATCATGAATAATTCGTGCATTTTTCAAAAAAAAATTCGACTTTCTTCCCATTTTCTATATTTTCCATTCAACTTTCTTTCCAATTTTCCTTGGCAACCAAACATGAGAAAGAATCTCATTTCATTTTCCTTTTCTTTCTTTTTCTTTTTCCTTTTCATTTCATTTTTCTTTCTTTCCTTTTCCCACTAACCAAACACACCCGTACTCAAATAAGTATGGAATACGTAGCTTCATAGAAACGTAATTTAGGTGGCTTTATCTAGCTTCGATTAATGAGATTTTTCTAGAGAAACATATTTTATGTATTCTCCCCAAATGCACAAATCCTAGTATAACCATTTTGGGGCATGTTCAAATATCTAGTCAAATTAGGGTCCAACTCACACCTTTATCATGTGATCCACAAACAAAAACCAACGAACAGACAACCTCTCAACTTTTTACATCCCACTATCCACCAGCCAACAAGAATCCGATCCATTTTCCCGCTCCCTTATCCGAAACTCTCTCTTTCTCCCTCTCAAATGTCTTAAAACTTGAGTGCCACGTCACTTCCACCATTGCCATTGCCGGCCTGCTCCATCACTGCCACCGGAACTAATGCCTTGTCGTCACCCTTCACTTCCTCCGTGCCATCATCCTCTTCTCGCTGCCGCTGCTCCTCGTCGTCTTCCACCTCTCGCTCCTCCTCCCCCTCCTCGTCGATGCTCTCCGACTGTTCCCCGCTGCCCCGCAGCTCCGAGTCGGGCGAACGCACCCGCCGCGCTTGGTACGGCACCGCCGTGGCGGCAACAGCACGGTGGATGAGGTGGTGGTGGTGCGCAGGCTGCTGGGAGGCATAGAAGTCGTGCGGGAGCTGGTAATGGGCGGCGGGGCCGCCGTAGATGGCGGGGCCTGCTGCCGACGTGGCATATTCGGGCGGGACCCAGATGCCGCCGAGGACTACCAGGTGCGGGGCCGCGGCCGCCGGGGGCTGCGGTGGCTGGAGTGGCCTCCGGGTGTGAAGCCTGTATTTCTGAAAAATAAAAATACAAGTTATGTTAACCTATTTTTTTTTTTGTTGAGGATGAATTAATATGTAGTAGCTAGGGTTTTTTGAGGGGGAGACCTGGAGGTGGCTTTTCACCTCATCATTGGTGAGTCCATCAACTTTCATTAGCTCTCTGATTTGCTTTGGGGTGGCAACTGCATGTTTTCATTTCCCACGATTCACAACAATTTGTTATTAATTCTTTCCTAATAATTACAAAAAATAATTGTAGAGCAAAACAGCAACAAAAAAAAAAACCATATTTTAGCTAATTTAGCCTCTTGACTCCTACATCAAAACTATGAACAATCAAATTATGTTTAACTTGAAATATCTACAGGAATTGTGTTAACAAAATATGCGCATGAAATAAGAATTAATTTAGGCGTAAGTATTACCTTGAGATCCTCCTAACATCTGAAGAGCATTAACAAACCGCCGGTGCAAGTCCGGCGACCAGCACCGCCGCGCTTTCCTATGCGTGCTCTGCGCTCCTCCTCCTCCTCCTCCTCCGGCGGCTGCCGCCTGCCCGTCGACGGAATCTCCCTTCCCTTGCTGCTCACTCTTACTAGTTACTCCGTTGCTCGTACTCTTAACGTTCCCCATCTCCGGGCACTTCTTGTCATCAACGACCACCTCCTTCTCCGCCGAAGCGGCCAGAGCTAATTCTGGCAAAACCCGCGAATTCCCTTTAGAGAATGGAAGGAAGGCTCCTCCATTTCTCTGCTTGGTGTCGAGGGCGAGCTTCGTGCTCGTCTGACGATCGTCGGATTCCTTCATCTTGGATGACGCGACGATATATTCGCTTGCCGGGCTCCAGAGCTGCGCCGAGACCATCCAGCTGGCCTTATGATCGCTGGAGTTGGCGGGCGCCGGCGAACCCTGATCGTCTGCAGCGCTGTGTTTGATGCACATGTTGCTGAGAGGGATGAACTCCTCGAGCACCGGCGGCCTCGGCCCTTGGTTGCTCTGGTATGTGTCTAGCTGCCTCCTATAGGTCTCCATGGCTGCAAGAAAAAAACTGAAATCAGTTAGTCTTTTGTTGCATTTTATGTGCATATGGATGAATTTCTATGTATATACCATTGTTGAGGAGTTGCAAGCAAAGGGGGAGCTCGCGCTTGAAGGCTTCGATCTTGTTCCTCTCTTCTTCAAGCCGAGCGAGGAAGTCTTCGAGCTTCTGGGTCTGTAGGTCGTCTCCGAAGGGCTTGTAGGCGTTGCCGGTGGTGTTGGGCTTGTAGTCTAGGGTTAGCTCAGACGGCGAGGCCATTGTTTTAGTGTTTGCACAGGTTCAAGAACTTCAAGTAGCTAGTTTTCAACTAATTCACATGAGAGAACCAGAGGGAAAGGTATCAAGGGAGTTGTGAGCACAATGAGGGATCAAGGGAGGGATATCACTTGTGCCTTTTAATTAGTGAGGGCTTGAGGGAAGGGAATAAAGGGGGAGGGGAAAAGATAAAGCAAAAGAGGAGGGGAGAGCTAGGGTATGGTAACTTCTTGCAAAGATCAAAGGTGCATATGGAGAAAAGAAGAACAAAGAAGCTTTGTAGGGTTCATGACAAGGGAATCAAGAGTTGATCATGTGCTTATGGCCCTTGTCTTATTTTGTACCCTAACTCGAAAAATTCACCAAACCCCAGGAAGATTTTTTTACCTTCACCCTTCCCCTTGTCCCTTTGTATCTTGCTTATTTATTCCACATATTGTTGGGCTTTAAATATGTGCTCAACTCATCAACACTGTTATGATATTGTCCAATTTGGACCTTCACAAGATCCGCATTGTTTTGTTCTTGGGCTCTCCCTAAAAGACCGCATTTTAATGGAGATTTAATTCCTATATTTTTACCCCTCAAATCCCCTTGTCTAGCTGATGTGGGAATATGTTTGATATTCCACAAATCTCTACCTCAAACATAGTCTCACAGTCTCCCCTTGACAGATCAACATGATCAGTTCATCTTACTCATCAAGCCGATCTCATACTCGATTTGAGAGCCCACTTGCCCAATTTAGACTCAAACTTAGCTCATATTACGCTAACGCCCAATCTTTTCATTATAATTGGCTCATCCGATCCGACTGCATCATGAGTCGCTGGTTCAGCTGTACATTTTATTTTTATACTCTGGTTCAGCTTCAGTATGACTCATGGAAATGAATGGAAGATTCAAAAACTACTTGCATAGGGTTACGTTTTATTTTTATATAAACCTATATATTAAAACACAACTGTTTTTGAATTCTAGAGCTGGCTAGGACAAGATACAGAGTGGCTGAGATTTGTTCTTGAAGATTGGAAGGCTGAGATGAGTTTGAGAAAGTTTTGGGGGGAATCAATTTGGTTGGAAAACTCAAAATTTTGAAAGTTTTATGGAAATTGTGCACCCCACTTAATATCCAATGGCATTTAAAAGAATCAAGTTTGTGCACAACTCCCCATGATGGGTTTAAAGTTTAACACGACAATTATAGATTTTAGTGTCTTGACCTATTATGAAGCTTCTGCCCAACAAAGTTAACCATGTTAAATAAGCAGTTTGGGATGGCACGTTAACTGTGTAAAGCAGGACTCTGATACTCAGGACTCTGATACTATTAACCATAGAAGAGAATTTCACTTTGATAGAATAAGAATTCTAACAGTACCTAGAAGGATAGTATTGATGCTTGATCATGTACCAAATACACAAGTGTTCCAGCCCCGAAGGCGTCCGCGAAATTTTTTCACGCTAATTTGTTGTTCTGCGCCGATGGTGCCCGCGCCTATTTTGTTGTTCTACGCCGAATTTGTTGTTCCGCGCCGAATGTGCCCACGCTGAAAGCGCCTGTGCTGCTACATATTTTTACGCTAATTTGTTCTTTTAAATTTTGGCAATGAAAATAATTTTTTGTGTAACAAAGATTTCGCGGGAAAATCTTAAATGAACCATGCCCTAGGGCACGGGTTATGAGTAGTATATTTACATATCATAGATATATAAGCCAATTTTGATCCATCCTGAACCTAGCTAGAAGGAAAAAAAAACATATTTTCAAATACATTTGGGTGATGTGCAAGAATTAGAAAACTACATGAATGGTCTAGTGTTGACAAAGCTGTTGGAATATAAGATATGTTTCTTAAGGATTAGCCCTCTCATTGTGACCATACGATCCCCCCATGATTATTTTAAATGAAAGAAGCAAATTAGAAAGATTAAAAAGCATATACCATACATAATTCAAACAAGATATGCTAAGATTCTCACACACACATACTCCCCCATTTGAAAGAGGAAAAGAAAGAGAAAAGAAAAGGGGAACAATGGCAACCTTTCCTTGTTTTCAAAAGGTGAACCTCACCCACAACACAAGTTCCTCCTAGATCAGCTTTAATACCACAGGGGCAAGGGATATCTAGTGGAGACCTAAAGAATATTATTGCAGTTTAGGGCCTCTAAGCAAGGAATATCTCATTTGTGACCAACACACAAAATCCCATCCCTTCGCTTTAAAGGCCCAAACCACACCCCAAACCTCATCTTAAGCCCCCAAAAAGCATAGAAAGGGATCAAAGGATAGGAGAGAGATGGGAATCTCCCTCCTTGCTACTACTACAACTTACAAACTTTAAGGAAGTGGGCTGGAAGGTAACCATATATATATATTCCTCAAACTTTTAAGGGTTAATTTTACTAGATCTCATTGAGTTTCTTGCTATATATATATTCCTCAAACTTTTAAGGGTTAATTTTACTAGATCTCATTGAGTTTCTTGCCAAGGAGTCTGCAGCGTTTAGAGAGAGGATTTGTAGTAGAGAGAGAGAGAGAGAGAGAGAGAGAGAGAGAGAGAGAGAGAGAGATGCATCGAATTCACAGAGGGTGATAACGAGGGGTTGGTTGGTCGCTTTCTTCCAGGATGAGTCTTGAGGTACAAGACTCCAACCCATGCCTTTTCTCTGGATTCTCTCTCTCTCTCTAAAATTCAACAAAACAACAGCAGCAGCGGCAGCAACGACGAAAACTTTACCATGAGATTCTCCTCGTGTCAGCCTTATTCCCCTTCCTCCCCCTTTATCCTTGTGCTGAATATCCCTTTTGTCTGGCGCGCGCTGGGAAAATATTCCTTCTCATAGCTTTCCTTCTTTTTTTCCTCCCCTCTCTCTTTTTAAATTCAGTATTTTAAGAATTTACATATAATTAGTTCTTGGCCATTGGAAGGAGGGAGGGAAGAAAAAGAACGGCTGCAGTTTTCTCTGATGGGTGATGGGAGAATAAAGAGTGTTCGATGCCCAGTCTCCTTCCTCATTGCATGTGGAATGTGCATGCATGTTATGTGTGGCATACGACTACGTGTTAATAATCCATGAGAACTTAATACCCATTATACAACTCGATATACTTATAAAGAATAGAATTTGAATGCTTGATTTTTATTATCTGTATGTGCCAGTTAATTATATATACACATTTGTTGGGTGTTGTGAAAGAAGAACACAAAACTTGACCCACAAGTCTGGCATAGAAATATACAATTGACTTCACAAGATCAAGACCAACAGTACTTCTAGCCTAAAAATAAAATACCAGATCCATAATTTTAACCTTATTTCTGCTTGTTTTTCTCTAACATATGTCTCATTGATATGTGTATCCTTAATAATCAAACTCACAATTTTAACCGTGCGTCTTTTTAATTTTACCTTGTCTTATCTATGTATCGATATGTGATCCATAGAGATCGAACCATCATTGAGATGAAGAGGAACGGATGTGGGGAGTGGAGTACTGAAATCTTTAGCTACATCCATATATAAGTTCTTGTAAGAACATTTTAGATGTATTTGTAATTCAGTACTACGGAGATAATCAAATGAACATATAACAATAAGAACAAATCCAAGAGAAGACACACAGAACTTGGTAAAACAGTTCGGTGCGCACATCTACATCTGCGGGTCCACGCTCAGAAAATCAGATTACTCCACTAAAATATAAATGAATACAATCACTAATATCCGATTTCTATTAGGAGGAACATGCTCCCCCTCAATACAAATTGTAGTGGGTGGTCTCAACCAAACCCATGTAGTAATCTATGCAAGCTCCCCTTGGATGCAACATCCCCTTGCAAAAACTGACTCGAATCAACTCCCTTGATCCCTACCCCAGGTAGCAGTCAGCCTCCCTCCCGGAGTTTCCAATCAACTTTGTTAAACGCGATAAAACCCTAGAGACAATCCGCACGTCTTTTATATAAGTCCACTCCCTACAATCTCGGAGTAGATTTGGAGGGCTGTTCAATAGAATCCCGTGCAGATTGACAATCCGCAAATCAAGGAATCACTTAGGGCAAGTGATCCCGCAATATCTTCAGCAAATGTCGTAGGCACCATTTTGCAGGCAACATATTGCCAAATATATCTTCGACAGATCTTGCAACAGTATTTGTGGGTTTAACAACTTCATGTTTCATCTTTAACAGATCTCACACGAAGCAGCATACAACTGAATATCTTTGGGTGTGATGCTATAAGATCTGGAATAATAAATCTTCAAACATCTGAAGTCTGACTTTCTATCTGTAAAGTCAGAACAGCTTGTTGCAACTCATGTTGCAACATGACATACAACATGAAATAATATCATGACTATTAAAACGATTTTCCATGTCAAAGATAATTAAGACACACTGAAATACCCAAGTGCCACTAATGACAATACATTCACACCACGTGTGACCTAACAAACTCCCCCTTTGGCATTTAGTGGTACAATCATCATAAGACTAGTCATGAAGAAAAAGAAACAAAAATACTAAAAGCAAGTCCATTTTCAAATCTGTCTGTGAGAACCAACAACACTGAATCCCACATCACAACACATCATGATAGCAGTATTAACAAGAAAGGTTACTTACAGAACCAGACAATTTGAAACTCCAGAGAACTTCAACACAACCAAATAATCAGCCACCAAACAAGATAACATCACCAACCAGATTCTCCCCCTTTGTGCTACCAAATCCAAAAGGGTACCTTAAGAAGATCCTCCAGCAGCAACATCATCATCAGATTCCATAGAAGAGGAGGAGGATAGCCTGCTCTTCAGAAAGAGAATCCTGGATTCAAACATAGTCTTTTGAGCCGGAAGAAGCCCAATCTGTGTGTTCACATCCTTTAAGGCAGACTCATAAATGGAAATATCTTCATGAATAGGGAGTCTGGACCAGCAGAGCTCTCAGGGACAGATGGAGGAGGGACAATAGAAGGTTGACCAGTAGGAGACACTAGAGATGAACAGACAGCTCCAACATCAGGGGATGATGAAGGCATAGTGGCCAGATGTCATCTATCTTCCCAGTAACTGACCTAACTGTAAATCCAATGCTCTCAGAGGGAATAGCCAGTTCATTTGCAGAGGGGGAAACCTTCTGGGATTGCAACATCAAGGAGATGAGACAAGGATGAGGCAAGGAGACTGAAGCAATAGAGGACTCAGCCTGAGATAAGATGGAATCAAAAATAAGTCTTCACAGTTTGAATGGCCTATTGGACCCAGCACAAAACAGTAGCCTGCACATGTCCTTGGTGACAACAAAAACATTTGAGGTTGGAAGCCAGTTCCTGGTGGAAATACGATAGAGTAGGAAGTACTTTGTTGTCAATGCAGAGGAAGGGAAGAATGTGGTCTTAGGCCAACTAGACAACCTATTCGCTGTGACAACCTGAATGAATGTGTCATAATCAGCACCAGCAGAATCAACCAAGGTGGATAGGGAGGCATGACAAGTCCATCTAAGGAGCTTGTTAATAACAGATGGGGAGAAAGAGACAATTTTCCCCCTGACAAAAGAGTGAAAAGCCCATCTGGATGAAAAGTCTCATGCAGACTTAGTCAGATTGCAATAAAATTCCTTGACCAGCACAGGGTTATAAGACTTGAGACAGGTGGCAGCATGGTATAAATTGATCCCCTTCACAATAGATGGGAACTTCGTTTTGAAAAAGAAGCAAGAGACAGCTGCTTCTCAGCTAGATGGCCCTGTCATAGTATATGGACCATCTCTTCTTGCATGCCTGATCGAAAAACAGTCTACTAATAGCATCTGAGACTAAAAATAAGGATGGAGATGCAGAACCTGTGTCAGCAGAAACTTTAGCCCTCTTGGAAGGAGATGTAGATGTAGAACTGGAAGGAGCAGATCTTATCTTAGAGGAGGTCCTTTGTTTACGAATAGAGGGAGTGACGTCAGTAGCAGGGGCAGGTTGGACAGCAGGAGGGGGCCCAGTAGAAGCAGCCGGTTCAGCAGGAGGGGGCCCAGTAGAAGCAGCCGGTTCAGCAGGAGGGCATGTTGTAGCCTGTGTTACAACATCAGGTGATGTTGCAACATTAGGTGCAACATCAGGTGCAACATCAGCACGTGTTTCCAAAATCTCTTCATCAACATGAGGTGATGTTGCAACATCATGTGCAACATCATATGCAACATCAGTCTGCGTTGCAACATATGAAGAGTCAATTGCACCCAATGTTGGACCATCCTCGATGGCAGTAGTGTTAGGGGTAGCAGATGGGATACTGAAGTCATCTACCAAATCAGTAGGAATTTCAGGGCCGTGACCCAAATCTTGATCTTCACCAGAGATAGGAGGGTTGGGTGGACCAGAAGATTCCTCAGGCTCAGTATCACCACCCACGGCCTTCGTAGTTATGGACATGGAGGAGTCAGAATATTTCAAGACAACAATCTCTATCAATTTGATAGAAGGGCGTCGGCGCTGAGAGGTAACCAAAATAGAGAGTTGTCATCAACCACTTGTACCTTTTCACTTTCCCTCCCAATTCGTCCAATCGAAATGGACCAAGGCACACTCCTGTAAAATCCATATGGGACAGATCGAACTTCTTTCTAGTTTTACAGAGATGCCAGAACCAATCTTGAATTGTGATAGGAACACCCGATTCTGAAGACGATGAGGGTTTCACACTCCGGACAGAAATTGGGGAAAACGGAACTATTCCCAAATTCGCCATGGCAAAGTGTTGCAGTGATCAGAGAGAGTCGGAGAGGAAGTGGGAGAAGGCGAATCACGAGAAGAAGTAGGGGCGGATCGAGATACCACCCTTTTCCGCTTCATTGGAGGAGACGCGGAGGAAGACGCTGCCGATTTCGCTGAGGAGGAGCGTCGAGAGTAACATCGAGGCATTTGTGCCGATTTTCGATCTTGATCACGGGCCATATCGACGGAGAGGAAGAAGAATTTCTCAGAGAGTCACAAGGAAACCCTAGAATAGAGAACTGCTTTTCGTTGAAAATTTGGGGAGTGGAAATGAGCACGGAAAAAGAGACCGGAAACTAAAAAGCGCTTTTAAAAATAAAAACTACCCCTGTGTTGCAACATGAGCCAAACCAAGCAAGAAAATTAAATACGACAAAGTCCAAGAGCTTGTCGTAAGTCTTCAAATCGACCTGAGTCATGTGGTTTAGTGAATATGTCCGCCAGTTGACATGATGTTGCAACATAGTCCATGACAAGCACTTTCTTCTCTACCAATTCTCTAATGAAGTGGTGACATATGTCTATGTGCTTTGTTCTCGAATGTTGCACTGGATTCTTCACTTTGGTTGTCTCATAAAATAGTTAATACAGCCTGTTCCACTCCATAATCAGTTAACATCTGCTTCATCCATAATAGTTGTGTACAACAACTTCCAGCTGCTATATACTCAGCTTTTGTCGTGGATAAGGAGATAGAATTCGGCCTCTTGTTGTACCATGAAACAAGATTGTTTCCAACATAAAAACATCCACCTGTAGTACTCTTCTTATCATCAACATTGCCTACCCAATCAGCATTATTGAATCCTGACAGAAGAGTGTTAGTATCTTTGGTATACCAAATACCATAATCAGCAGTACCACTTATGTATCTAATAATTCTTTTTACTGCTGTAATGTGAGACTCCTTGGTAGATGCTTGATAACGAGCACACACTCCCACACTGAAACTGATGTCAGGGCTGCTAGCCGTGAGATAAAAAAGATTCCCAATCATACTCCTATACAGCGTAACCTCCACAGACTTACCACTGTCATCTTTAGTGAGTTTTTCACTTGTAGACATAGGAGTGCGTACCTGTCTAGCATTTTTTAGTTCAAACCTCTTCACCAGATTCATTGCATACTTACTTTGGGACATAAACATCCCCTCGTTGGATTACTTTACTTGAAGACCCAGAAATATTTTGAGTTCTCCCACCATACTCATTTCAAACTCCTTCTGCATAAAGTTAATAAATTCATTCACTAACTTCTGAGAGGTAGAGCCAAATACTATATCATCAACGTAGATCTGAGCTACTATCACTGCGGCCTTGGTTTTCTGAACAAATATTGTCATGTCAGCTCCCCCTCTAACGTAGCCCTTCAGAAGTAAATATCTGGTTAGACTTTCATACCAGGCTTTCGGAGCTTGCTTCAAACCATAAAGAGCCTTTTTTAACTGATACACATGGCCCAAAAGGAACGGATCCTCAAAGCCTTTGGGCTGCTCCACGTAAACTTCTTCATTCAAATACCATTGAGAAAGGCACTCTTCACATCCATCTGATGTAGTTTGAAGTTGAAACTACATGCTACTGCTAGTAAAAGTCTGATGATTCGAGACTTGCTACAGGAGCAAAGTGTGGGATCCTGTGGATGGCAAACAACACTAGAAGGGGGGTTGAAAAGTGTTGTGCAAATATTAAACGTTTTCTTTGGTTGATTAGCACAATTAAAACCCTTCTAATGTTGCCTAAGAACCAAGTAGAGTGATCTACGCTTGGTTCAAAGTAATCTTATAAAGAATGTTAACAGAGTGATCTCACAGCAAGTAGTCGATTCCCTCAAGTAGTAGTAGACTCTCAGAGAGTTTGAGTGCAAAGCTCTGCTGAACGATGAGATAATATAAGGATAAGATTAGAAGCAATATATCTCTACACAACGGAAATAAATAAATGAACTTTGTAATTGTATAAAAGAATGAATTACAAAGATACAAAGTATCAATAAGTAAAGTAAAATGATGTTGCAGGAATTATTAACAAACTCAGAAAATGCAAACGCAAAGACAAGGATTTTTATCCTGGTTCCCCACAACTTAGGTACGTCCAGTCCCCGACTAATCCGGTACAAGATTTTTCACTATTGCCTTAGCAATATAAGTACCTAACTTCACTCGTTAGGATTTCCCAAACACCTAGCCTCGACCAGGATTTTCGACCACCTAGACTTGATTAGGATTTTCCCGTCCCTTACAACCAAGGGAATACACAAATAAAAACAAGTTTCCAACTCACCACATAAATTAGTGGAGTTTGGATTACACCCAGAATTCTATAGCCAATGTAAATATAGTGATTTGTGCGTTACGTGGCTAAAAGAAATTTAAATAGATCTTTTAGATCACACAAGGAATATGAGATTATTCGTTGTGATCTTAGATCTATAGCTTTTCAAAATCCTTTCAAGAAATGAAAATTGAAGAACAATGATTTTAAAAAACACTTTTAAGAATATCCAAAATAAAAATGCAGATCTCAAAAATTAATATCAGAAAAATAATAGCTGAGATCAGGAAATAAAATCAGAAATTGGCGTTGAGAGAAAAATGAGAGCAATAGAGATCAGAATTTTGCACAAAGAATAGAGAGTTTTGATTTTTTGTTGTTGCGTGTAAATGATCTCAATGAAGGCTATATATATAGAGTTTCAAGGGAATTTTGAAATTCAAAAGGATTTGACTTTCGGCTTAAGCAAATATAGAAATTGAGCGAAATCAGGAAGCAGAGTCGTTGAAAAACGACAGCTAGTAGTCGACTCACAGAGAATTTCAGTAGAAGTTCTGCTTCTGACTGGTAATCGACTCCCTCCTCTGGTAGTCGACTCACAGAGCAATTTTCTCTGAAACTCGGCTAGTTGAAAGACGTAATCAACTCCTAGGTGTATTAGAGGTTGACTACTAATAATGGATCGACTAGCTTATTGCTATCAAGAGTTAAAAAGATATTTAAAACATTTGAAAACATTACTTTCGAAATCGTTTGTCATGCCCTGTTCCCCAGAATACCCGGCATTAAAATTTTTTTTCCAAGTATCCTAAAGAGTGAGGGTGATGTGAGAGGAAAAGAGAGAGAAAAGAGAAACTGAATATGCAGGCCACTGTGCACATGCTGGGATAGTACAAGTGAAGCTCCACTATAATATCAAACATCCTCATAAAATAACAATAACATTTTATATAACATGTTTCATTTAAAACATAGTCCAAGTATATCTATACATATACACAGCCACCCTCCACCTCCAAGGACAACCACGTCACAACGCAAACTACATCTCACACCAAGTGCTACCCCTGAAACACAACTCCAAGTCACCGCCAACCATGCTACCAGTGCTACCTGAAAAATTGGGGAGGAGCACGTCAATGCGTGCCCCAGTAGGAACCAACTTGGATTTGGAACACCGTTCTAAGGTTATCAAACCACAAGGCATGACAAGAGAAATAAGGCATGTAACTAAGTAATATAATGAAAAGTAAATAGCTAAACAAGGGGATCATACCTGCGGCCCAATGTCGAGTTACTACAAGAAAGGGTTAGCACGAATAATAATAATAATAATAACACAAGTGTTCAGCAAACATTATCTAATAAGATAAGTACAAGTGCCTGAGGTATGACACATAGTCACAAAGAAGCAGGCAAAGGGAAGGGGGAGTGCTGCCAGCAGAAGGAGTAACATGCAAAAGTCTTATTTTATTATTTTATAATTGAATTAATTGGAAACTTGGGTAAACTGTGTGATACCAGGACTTGTACCTCACCCCAAATTTGGGGTGAATATAGCACACGACGTAGTGGACACGGGCACTGTACGCCGGGCCTCTCAGCTCCCCCGTCACTGGCAGGAGTGAGACCTCCCACAATAACACAACCTCTGTATATCCCCTCCACTCCTGGTAAAGGCGAGTGGGTATAAATATCACATATCACATAATCATCTCTCCCAACTTCTTAGTCCAGGCCTCATATCCACAATTTACTCAAATCCCACCTAAACCCGGGTTTTGCTAACTCACCCTCATTAGAGAGGACCGAGACATTCAAAAGTTTCATTTTATCATTTTAGTAGTAAAGGAGTCATGTTGCATGGCATCACATTCCGTATTCATACCAACATGGGTCATGCACCGAAGTGTCATGCCCTCCATCGTAGTCACATCACATATCAACGTGGGCCATGCACCCAAGTGTCATGCCCTTCATCATAGCCATTTCAATTCATTATTCATAACATATGAAACCATGCTTTCTATGACTCCATCATTACCAATTTATAGCATGCTTAATGATACATGTATATACAACTCATTTTGCAGGTTTCTCCACTTTGTAACATTGAGGCATTTTCACAAACACTTGACAGGCGGCACACACATGACCATTGTTGTAATGCCCTACAAGCTACTGCACAAGTACTAGAGGGGGGGTGAATAGTACTTTAAAATAATAAGGAGTATAATTCCAAATTAAATTGCAAACAACTACCAAATCAATTTGCGGAAGCTTAAATTGAATGACAACAACAAAATTAACAATGCAAACAAATGATGTTAATGGGTTCGGATCCACCCAAGTCTCCCCGACTTGTTCCCGGTGATCCTACGTCCCAACCACCCGGATCCCCTCCGGATACTTGAGTTAGAAACCCTAACTCAAGATTTCCACTATGAATATCTTGTGAAAAACCTTCACAAGATCAAATCATACAACAACGGCAATAGTGAATCCCACAACCCGGGATCACAACCTTCTCTCACAACCGAGAGAATCAACAAGCAATATAAATGAGTTATATTGAAATAAGCAAACTTACCACAAAATCCTATACCTTGAGTTTTTCTTACCCAATAGGTGAAATGAAGGATTTGAGGAAGATGAAGTCACCAAGACCTAGCACCAAGGAAATGACCAGCAATCGGTGCCTAGGGATGATTTGGAGACTTGGATCAAGCAATAGCTTGAAGATCTCACCAAGAACAAGCTTCTCTCTAGATGGATTCTAGATCTAGAAATGAGAGAGAATGGGTTTCTTGTGAGGAAGAGAGCTTTTGATTTGAGTGAGAATGGCTATCTCTTTTGATCTCAATGAATCTCTGAATGGAAGCTCTAACCTAGATAGAAATGACCTAGGTTCGTATTTATAGGGTCCCATAAAAACAACTTAGGTCATTCTCCAACGGATAGAAAACTGGGAGAATTAGTCGGTCAAAGAACAATCACTGACCGACTAGTTCATCAACTAGTCGGTCAGTCAAACAGCATGGACCGACTAAGAGAGGAACTGAGAAGAAAGAGAATTTCAGACCTAGAAATCTAGTCGGTCCAAGAAGACTTTCTGACCGACTAGTTTCACAACTAGTCGGTCAGTCAGAGAACGTAGACCGACTAAGAGGCAAAATGAAATAGTCTGAACACAAGTTGACTTAGTCGGTCCAAGAACAAAAGTTGACCGACTAGATTGTCAACTAGTCGGTCACCAAACGTTCTTAGACCGACTAACGATAAACAGTAGCTAAGGAGAAATTTAGCATGAACAGTAAGTCACAACTAGTCGGTCAAAGAAGCATCACTGACCGACTAGTTCACAAACTAGTCGGTCGGTGAGTCAACGTAGACCGACTAACTGTAAACAGTAAAGTCCAAGAAATTAAGGAATCAAACTAGTCGGTCCAAGAAGAGTTGCTGACCGACTAGATCACCATCTAGTCGGTCAGTACTTCTTCTTGTACCAACTAACATGCACAAACAAGTCCGAATCGAAGCGCGACGCTTCGAGGAAGTTAGAATGAACTTGTGCTAAGATCCTAGAGCTACGATATGAGCGATATGAAGATAGAAACGTAAGATATACTCAAGGCTTAACATTCTATATATCGAAGCTAAAAAGACTATAAATAAAACCTTAATAAACGGTCTTTGAGAGCTTCGATTGATTCTTCATCACTTCCAAAACGGCGCAAGAGCTTCAACGAAGCTTTGGGCAAGAATACGAGTTTTGTGAAGTGTTGAGATGTCGCTTTGAATGTTCTCGTGAATTTGGCGACGATCTCCAATACTGCGCTCACAAATTGTTAGTTCATGGATTATTTATGTTTGCTCATCATCAAAACCAAATCCGGGGAGTCCAATATTCAACATTCTCCCCCTTTTTGGTGATGACAAACCAACATAAATAATAATCAAAAATAATGATTCAAATGTAAAATACTTACTCCCCCTGCATTGATGACACGTTAATTCCAAAATGAATTTATATGAATTGCATCAATCAGATGAGTAAGATAAATAAAGAGAATCAATTTTCGAAATATCGGATTTTGAAAATCCTTATATGTATCTTAACTCCCCCTGAATCTAACATATCAAACTAGATTCTTGGAAATTGAGTTAAATTTTCATTTGCGCTATTTATTATCATTATCATTATCTCTCCCCCTTTGGCATTATCCCAAAAATGGGGGGCATACAACGACAACAACTAGGAAATGGAAAATCCAACATCGGGAGTCGTAGACAATGACGATGGAACTAATTGACACCAAAGGAAAAATGATGAAATCAAATCAAGGTGTGCCAAATTGTCCATTATCAAAAAAATCGAGAAACAAAATCATCAAAAATAATATTTGGTAAAATTTTTTATTTAATGAATAATGAAACATACTCTCCAATATTCAATATTCTTCGTTAAATATGTGCATGGAAAACAATTCTATACAAATATAGAAATATAATCTATTTAACCAAGATTTTTAATCGTCGAGCGACGATTTTACATAGCATGGACATTGAATGAGAATTAATGTGCATGACGAAATTAATATCACAACAATTACATCGATGAACGAAGAAATCACATTTCATAAGCGTTGAACGAAGAAATTACATTTCATACCATGTAGACAAAGAGAACGACGATGTATAAATATATGAAAATACCATGAGTACATCCAAAAAGATATCGATACATCAAATGCAACATACCCATCATAACAACATTGATACAACATCATCATCTACATCAAAATATAATATCAACATCAACAAAATCCAAAGTACATCAAAATATCCAACACCGACATCCAGAAAACGCAAAAGTACATCAAAACAACTCTCAAACCCCATCCAAACCCAAAATACTCTCACTAAGATATATCATCCAAAGCGTAGTGGAGAGTCCTCGGAACAACGATCACGAGGAAGTGGCTGGATCTGCAGTCTCCGTGGGTCCAGTCGACGGAGTGGACTCAGGCTCTGCAGGGAGAAGAGGTGTCTCAACAGACGGGATCGTCGGGGTAGGAGTGGAAACGACTGGCTCAACAGCAGGGGTCTCAACAGCAGCAGGTGAAAGATGTGCAGGCTCGACAGCAGGGTCAGCAGCAGGCTCAGAAGTCTGAAGTGCTGAAGCAGAAGTCTCTGGAGCACCGGAAGTGGTGCCATCTCCAGGAGTTGAAGTGGTAGCAGCAGCAGCAGCAGTTGCCTCATCGCCACGGGCTAAGGAAGTGACAAGCTCATCAAAATCCTCATCGTCCATCTCCTCGGCCTCAGAAACTGAAGGAGGAAGATCAATCCCCATCATCTGAGCCATACGGCAGACGACCTCCTCGGTACGAGCCAAACGCGACTCATGCCGACGAAGAAGGCGTACGAAATCATCTAAAGTGGCAGGAGGAGCGGGGGCTGCAGCAGCTGAGGGAGTAGACTGGGAAGCAGATGCGGTAGACCTCTGCACGTGACGAAGCGCCACTAGAGATTTCTTAACGGCCGTCACGTTCAGAGGAGTACCCAAGGGACGCTCATCGTCAGGAGGGAGAGGGACTCGGAAATGACAAAAGACAAGGGTCAGCAGACAAGGGTATGGAATATGCGCAGATTTATTGGTCTTGCGTATACATTCGAAAGAGTCCATCTTATCAAGTATCACGCGAGCCCAATTAATCTCGCACCCCAAGAAAAGAGCGTAGATCAATTTCAAGAACGGCCGGGATGGAAGTGAAGATGATCCATACTTAGGGAGAAGGCATGACTTCAAGATCAGGTTAAGGACCCACGTATTCGGCTTGAAAGATTTCGATGGAACACCAATGAATGCGGAGGGTATAACATGGAAGATATCTGAAAGAACTGACTGATCCAAGGAGGAAATATCATCGACGGAAATGTCCGAAGGAAGGAGACCACACGACGAGCAACCAAGAATCTCCCCCAAGATTTCTGCCGTGAGAACTATAGGAGTTCCCAAGACAGTAGTCTCGATGGAGTGGCTGGCATCGTACTGGCCTCGAACACGATTGGCATAGAACAATTTCACAAGGCGAGGATAAGGTTTAGGATTCTCCTTGGGGTCAAAGCGAAGATAATCAAGAAGGCCACTATAGGAGAGAAGATCAGCAAGGCCGAGAAAATCAGAAAACTGAACGTAATGCTCTAACAACAGTGGACAGTGCTCTATACGGTTGTACGCTGCGAGACACTGAGGGTCATCGCGGCACAATGATATGTCTACACCGCCGACTGGCATAAGAGATTTACCCTTAGCCTTACGGGTCTTCGGAGGAGGAGTAGGTTCCCTAGGGCCAGACTCGTCCTCAGGCACGAACTCAGAGTCGGAATCTGGAGGAGTAGCAGGAGAGTGGGGAATGGGCTTTTTGGTTTTAGATTTTCTGGGTTTTACCGTCGCTGTCCTCGGCTTCTTAGGAGGAGGCGAAGATGGAGAAGCTTGGGTAGACTTGGCAGGACGCTTAGGCTTAGGCGGATTCCTAGGGTCGGAAGGCCCTATAGACATAGGAGAAGCCCCAGAAGAGGCGATAGGAATCCTCGTCTTTGCCATGGTCGAGGCACGACGAGTACAACCAAACGTCGGGAAGATCAAACACCCTAGCACAAACCCTAGAAGCCCTAGATTCCTACAGCAAACTCGAAATGAACAAGCTGCCCTAGAACCCTAGGAGAACTTTGAAACCCTAGGAGCTAGTACTTGAAATCAAGGAGAGCAAACCCTAGAATAGGAAATGAGACCTAGGAGGAGGGGGGTTTTACCTAGGAGGAGGAGACGACGGCGGCGGACGACGGCGATGGCCGGAGATCAGGCCGGAGTCGACGGGAATACGAAGGGGCTCGAGAGGGGTTTGAGATTTTTCGGGCTGGAGCTGAAGGGAATACCGACTAAAAAGATTTTTAGTCGGACGAAATGAGATTAAGTCGGTCTGGAAATCGAAAAGACGCATTTGCCCTAACCCACTTAGTCGGTCACAGTTCAAGCACTGACCGACTAGATTACGATCTAGTCGGTCGGTTAATGAGCTTGAACCGACTAAGTCGAAACAGAGGCAAACATGGATTTTTAGGGCTAGAATTAGTCGGTCGCAGTATACTCACTGACCGACTAATTTTCAATCTAGTCGGTCGGTAAGTGTACTGAGACCAACTAAAGAAAGAAAAAGATAAGAGTAAGATAAAAGCTTGATCTAGTCGGTCTGAGTTCATTTGCTGACCGACTAGATGAGCATCTAGTCGGTTGACAAATGAACTAAAACCGACTAGAAGAGTCCAAAAATTGATAATTGATTTCTCTTCACAAACCACTTGGATGAAACATCTTAACACTCTCATTAGTCATCTAAATTAACCCATAAAATGTCGAAATCTTAAATACGACATTGAAATACGAATTCGATCATAAATTCAAACATATCACATAAAATTCCCAAAAATTCAATAAATCTAGCATGAACGAAATATCGCAAAATATAATAGCATGCAAGATAATTGAATGAAATATGAATCCTATATCTCGGATTCACCCATAATCCCCAATTCTCGACGCAACCACACAAAGGAGTCCTCCTTTAGGGGTTTCGTGAAAATATCGACGATTTGCTTTTGGGTTTCAACGTACACTAAAATGATGTCCTTTTTAGCAACATGATCATCTAAGAAATGGTGTCGGACATCTATGTGTTTTGATCGGGAATGGTGCACCTGATTCTTTGAAAGACAGATAGCACTTTGGTTATCCACCATGATAGGGCTAGTATCACAGTGAATACCAAAATCCTTCAAAGTGTGTCTCATCCAAAGAACCTGGGCACAAGCGGCACCGGCGGCAATATATTCCGCCTCGGTGGTTGAAAGTGATACGGAATTTTGCTTCTTGGAAAACCAAGAGACAAGAGAATTTTCTAGAAAATGGCAAGTGCCACTAGTACTTTTCCTGTCGGATTTGCATCCCGCATAATCGGCATCACTGTATGAGACTAACTCATACGTGCTAGATTTTGGATAAAGTAATCCAAAATCAAGTGTATAACTTAGATAACGGAAAATACGTTTTACCGCTACTAAGTGAGACTCCTTAGGTTGAGACTGATAACGAGCACATATGCATACGGCAAACATAATATTGGGCCTACTTGCGGTAAGATAAAGTAAACTACCTATCATACCTCGATATAGACGAATGTCTACATCCTTACCGCCCGTATCCTTGTCGAGATGCGTAGTCGTGCTCATTGGAGTCTTTTTCCCGGAAGCACTTTCCATTCCAAATCGCTTAAGCAACTCCACCGTATACTTCGTTTGGTGGATGAAGATTGCATCGTTCATTTGGCGAATTTGGAGACCTAAGAAATATTTGAGTTCGCCCATGTGGCTCATCTCAAATTGTTCCTTCATAACATTAGAAAACTCTTCGCAAAGAGTGAAGTTAGTAGCACCGAAAATAATATCATCAACATAAATTTGAACTAATAAAATATCATTATTCGCATGCTTAACAAAAAGTGTAGAATCGGCTTCGCCCATTTTAAAATTCAAATCCAAAAGAAAATTCTTTAGGCGATCATACCAAGCTCGAGGAGCTTATCTCAAACCATAAAGAGCTTTCTTTAGTTTAAAAACATGATTTGGAAATTTTTCATTTATGAAGCCCGGAGGTTAAGAAACGTAAACTTCCTCAACAACATCTCCGTTTAAAAATGCACTTTTAACATCCATTTGAAATAACTTAAAATTTTTATGGCATGCATAAGACAATAAGAGTCTAATTGATTCTAATCGGAGCTATCGGAGCGAAGGATTCTTCGAAATCGATACCTTCCTCTTGGCGATAGCCTTGAGCAACTAACCGAGCTTTGTTCCGGATGACGACTTGATTTTCGTCGGATTTGTTCTTGAAGATCCACTTTGTCCCTATGACGGTGTGGTTCTTCGATGGCAAAGGAACAAGCTCCCATACCTCATTCCTCTCGAATTGAATGAGTTCCTCCTCCATGGCAAGGATCCAAGCACTATCTTCGCACGCTTCAACTATATTCTTTGGCTCTATTGATGAGACAAAGGCACTATTGGTGAAGTGGTGGACTTGAGATCTCGTCTTGACACTATCATGAATATTGCCAATGACTTGCTCATGGGGATGGTCACGAAAGGTATGAAGCCGCTTGGGAATACCTTGATCACTAGGCACATTCTCAACAACTTCATTAGTTGGGTTAGTCTCAATTGAATCAATTGAATCAATAGACTTAGAATTTTCAAACGAATCACATAAAACATCCATAGAATCATTATCATTTGAAATTCTAGAAGTAGTAAAATTCTCATTAAAAGAGACA
Organism: Scilla litardierei; assembly: GCA_030789695.1. Taxonomy (NCBI): domain Eukaryota; kingdom Viridiplantae; phylum Streptophyta; class Magnoliopsida; order Asparagales; family Asparagaceae; genus Scilla; species Scilla litardierei. The sequence goes on from CM061141.1 coordinate 321,480,908, forward strand.
TGAAGTGATTCCTCGATCGTAGAGGATCTTTTGTTGTATATCCGGTAGGCTTTGCTACGAGAGGAATACCCAACAAATATCCCCTCATCCGATCTCGGATCAAACTTGTCCAAATTATCATATGTGTTTTTAATAAAACATTTTGCGCCGAAAACACGAAAATGTTTAACTTGAGGCAATCTACCAAACAACAATTCATAGCAAGTTTGTTTGGTGCCGGGCCTCAAAAGTATTCTATTAAACACATAGCAAGCGGTGTGTACCGCTTCCGCCCAAAATTGATAACCAAGTTGACTATCTTCGAGCATAGTGCGAGCACACTCCACAAGCGTTCTATTCTTCCTCTCAACAACACCATTTTGAGGAGGTGCGCGAGGGAAAGAAAACGTGTGAGTAATTCCAAGATCATCACAAAAATTTGAGAAAGACTCATTCTCAAATTCACCCCCATGATCACTACGAATAGTGACAATGGTGGTTCCGATGAGATTTTGTACTTTCTTCACAAATATTGTGAAGTTTTCAAAAGCTTCATTTTTATTACTTTAGAAAAATACCCATGTAAATCTTGAATAATCATCAACGATGACTAGTCCATATCTTGCATTTCCTAAGGAAGCAACTCTAGTTGGCCCAAATAAATCTAGATGTAATAGCTCTAGTGGCCGTTTCGTAGAAATGCTTTTCTTAGGTTTAAATGAAGATTTAGGAAGCTTGCCACGTTGACAAGAATCACAAAAACTTTTCTTTTCAAAAACGAGCTTCGGAAAACCTTTAATGGAATTTAATTTCGAAAGTTTATAAAGTGTTCCAAAGTTCACATGTCCAAAGCGTCGATGCCATAAGTGTTGTTCACTTGTGTTGGCAACGAGACATTGTTCATATGACTTAGGAAGATCCAAAATATAAATATCTTTATGGCGTGTGCCGGAAAATAATAATTTATTATTATTATTTGAAATATGACACAATCCTTTCGCAAAGCTAACTTTGTAACCTTTGTCACAAAGTTGGCTTATTGAAATAAGATTATGATTTAAACCATCAACTAAATAAACATCACTAATTAAGGGTTTAGAAGGGTTACCCACTTTACCAACACCGACGATGGTTCCGCTCTCGTTGCCTCCAAATACGACGCGATTTCCATTTGCAATGGGAACCACTCCGGAGAGCAATTGAGCGTCACCCGTCATGTGTTTTGAACATCCGCTATCGAGTATCCAATTCCCTTTGGAGCTAAATTTAAATTTGTTGCTCCTTTTCTTTTTCTTTTCCTTGAGTACCTAAAGATAGAAACTTTCATATCATGGTACCCAAGGTCATTGGGTCCTCAAGAGTTAGACCTTTGGAAGCCAAGTCCAATTGGACTTAGACTTCCCCACATAATTTCTACTATGCACAACATCTGAAAAATAAGCATTCATATACATTTGTTTTTCATCCATGCTTGTGTCCTTTGGGCTCCAAATAGTGAAGATTTTGGGAGCCATCATCCTATTGGGTGCATGCATGCGTTGTTGATTTTTACGTGATGCATGTAGTGGATAGGCATAAGGAACATGATGGAATGGTGCACGCCGAGAATTATTCATATGATGAGGTGGGTGAACATATGCATGTGTGGGAACACGTGCGTGAGGGTGTCTCACATGGTGTGCACGTGCCCGAGAATGTGTTGCATAAAAATCATCATATGTGTGAGATGGTGGAGTAGGACGTGTGTTCCTACGTGGCATGATATTTGTGTACATATAAGCATGCCCCTTCTTTGGAGGTCCACCCAAAGTGGGGTTCTTTCCAAAAGAGGGTGTGGACGAGGTGGAAGCACCATTGGTAGATGAACTACCAATAGAGTGTTTGCTACCACTCGTAGAGTCACCGGAAGTTGGCCTAACAAAAGTAGTGGCCGCTTTGGACGAACATCCCATCGTATACCCCAAACCAATGTGGTGATTGGCCGGAAGTAAGTCACTTAGGATTTTATCCAAATGGTCCTTACCCTTATTGAATCTATTGATTCGGCCTAATGTGTTCTCATATTTCTCTTTGAGAGAACGCATAGAAATATCCAAAGTGGATACTTGCGATGTGAGCACATAAACACGAGATTTAAGATTCTCGTTCTCAATACTCAAAGTCGAGTTTTGAGAAGTTAAATCTGCTATCTTATGTTCTTCTGGATCATCAATGCTAACATGTTCAAGTTTAGATTTGAGATTAACAATCTCATGTCTTAACTCTTCAACAACGGTGTCGTTGTTGGTGACGATAGTCTTAGGCGAGGTTTGAATGCTAGCTAGGTCATCTTTTACTTTAGTATATCTATTTACTAACTTAGTGTATTCAGACCATAAATGAGAGTTAGCATCCCTAAGGTCATCCATAGTTACCTCATCGCCTTCGTCGTCGCTATCATCGGAGGAGGAAGATCCTTGATCATGCTCCTCTCTTGCCATGAAGCACATGTGCGCTTGCTCCACTTTCTCATCATCCGACTCTCCGCTTGAGGAATCCTCGGAGTCGGTGAATGTTGTTCCGACAAGTCCCTTTTTGTACCCCTTTTTGTACTTCTTTGACTTGTCGAACTTCGGCGCCTTCCACTTCTCCTTTTGCTTGTTTTGAGGACAATCTGCTTTGATGTGTCCTGGCTTATTGCATTTAAAGCACAAAGGTGGAGAGGCGTTAGTAGAGGTAAACTTAGATTTTTGTTTGAAGTTACCCTTTCGGAAGAAGCGATTGAACTTCTTTGCCATGAGAGCTACGGATTCCATGTCCATTTCTTCTTCCGAGTCCTCATCATCGGTAGAGGTGGATGAAGCCGCCTTGAATGCAATCGCCTTTTGCTTAGGCACGTCTTGGTTCAAATAGGACTTCATCTTTTCTTGTAACTTCACCTTGCTATCTTTGCGTACCTCGTATGACATCAAAGTACCCATTAATTGAACTACGGTATATTTATTCATGTCATTACCTTCCTCGATGGCGAAGGTACGTTTTTCCCAAGAAGAGGGAAGTCCTTCAATAAGCTTTGAGCACTTCTCCTTTTGAGTGTAGGACTTGCCGAGGGCCTCTAACTCGTTTATTATGTCAACGAAGCGAGCGTAATATTCCTTCATCTTCTCGCCCTGTTGCATATGAAACATTTCGTAATCTTTGTTTACGACTACGAGTTTAGAGTCTCTTACCCTACTCGTCCCTTCATGAAGTATGAGGAGGGAGTTCCAAATTTGATATGCACTCTTACATGTGCATATCTTATTGAAGTCCTCGGGCTCCAATGCGCATTGCAAGGCGTTCATTGCCTTGGCATTGCTTACCTCCGCGGCGACCTCCGCGGTAGTCCATTTCTCAAAGTCTTCTTCTTCGGGCTCTATGTATTCCTTCATTGTGGTCCTCCATAAGGATGCACTCCGGAGGAAGGTTTCCATCCGGTATTTCCAGTACCCGTAGTTGGTACCGTTGAAGAATGGAGGCCTCGTAGAGGAATGTCCTTCCATCACCGAAGATGCTCCTTCTCGGTTCCTGAAGGTGTCATAGTTGGAAGGTGGACGCACGGTCTTGTTGTCGTTGGCAGACATAGCTAAGTATCTGGCTCTGATACCAAATGTAATGCCCTACAAGCTACTGCACAAGTACTAGAGGGGGGGTGAATAGTACTTTAAAATAATAAGGAGTATAATTCCAAATTAAATTGCAAACAACTACCAAATCAATTTGCGGAAGCTTAAATTGAATGACAACAACAAAATTAACAATGCAAACAAATGATGTTAATGGGTTCGGATCCACCCAAGTCTCCCCGACTTGTTCCCGGTGATCCTACGTCCCAACCACCCGGATCCCCTCCGGATACTTGAGTTAGAAACCCTAACTCAAGATTTCCACTATGAATATCTTGTGAAAAACCTTCACAAGATCAAATCATACAACAACGACAATAGTGAATCCCACAACCCGGGATCACAACCTTCTCTCACAACCGAGAGAATCAACAAGCAATATAAATGAGTTATATTGAAATAAGCAAACTTACCACAAAATCCTATACCTTGAGTTTTTCTTACCCAATAGGTGAAATGAAGGATTTGAGGAAGATGAAGTCACCAAGACCTAGCACCAAGGAAATGACCAGCAATCGGTGCCTAGGGATGATTTGGAGACTTGGATCAAGCAATAGCTTGAAGATCTCACCAAGAACAAGCTTCTCTCTAGATGGATTCTAGATCTAGAAATGAGAGAGAATGGGTTTCTTGTGAGGAAGAGAGCTTTTAATTTGATTGAGAATGGCTATCTCTTTTGATCTCAATGAATCTCTGAATGGAAGCTCTAACCTAGATAGAAATGACCTAGGTTCGTATTTATAGGGTCCCATAAAAACAACTTAGGTCATTCTCCAACGGATAGAAAACTGGGAGAATTAGTCGGTCAAAGAACAATCACTGACCGACTAGTTCATCAACTAGTCGGTCAGTCAAACAGCATGGACCGACTAAGAGAGGAACTGAGAAGAAAAAGAATTTCAGACCTAGAAATCTAGTCGGTCCAAGAAGACTTTCTGACCGACTAGTTTCACAACTAGTCGGTCAGTTAGAGAACGTAGACCGACTAAGAGGCAAAATGAAATAGTCTGAACACAAGTTGACTTAGTCGGTCCAAGAACAAAAGTTGACCGACTAGATTGTCAACTAGTCGGTCACCAAACGTTCTTAGACCGACTAACGATAAACAGTAGCTAAGGAGAAATTTAGCATGAACAGTAAGTCACAACTAGTCGGTCAAAGAAGCATCACTGATCGACTAGTTCACAAACTAGTCGGTCGGTGAGTCAACGTAGACCGACTAACTGTAAACAGTAAAGTCCAAGAAATTAAGGAATCAAACTAGTCGGTCCAAGAAGAGTTGCTGACCGACTAGATCACCATCTAGTCGGTCAGTACTTCTTCTTGTACCAACTAACATGCACAAACAAGTCCGAATCGAAGCGCGACGCTTCGAGGAAGTTAGAATGAACTTGTGCTAAGATCCTAGAGCTACGATATGAGCGATATGAAGATAAAAACGTAAGATATACTCAAGGCTTAACATTCTATATATCGAAGCTAAAAAGACTATAAATAAAACCTTAATAAACGGTCTTTGAGAGCTTCGATTGATTCTTCATCACTTCCAAAACGGCGCAAGAGCTTCAACGAAGCTTTGGGCAAGAATACGAGTTTTGTGAAGTGTTGAGATGTCGCTTTGAATGTTCTCGTGAATTTGGCGACGATCTCCAATACTGCGCTCACAAATTGTTAGTTCATGGATTATTTATGTTTGCTCATCATCAAAACCAAATCCGGGGAGTCCAATATTCAACAATTGTCACATCAGCAAATTCAATAATCATTTGCTTAACTAAGCTAGTTTCCAAGTGACAACAATAATTATGAACCATAGAGGGAAGTTTAGCAACAATACATAATTTAGATCACTACTCAAATGTTTCAACTTGCAGGAAAATTGCAAACAGTCCCAACAATTGACTTATATCACCCAATTGTAATAAGAATTTAAAGAAACTTCCTAAATGAAAGTTGTAGGTATGGTATTTTTGGATTCACAGATACAATTTCAGGCAAAAATATTAAGTGATTTATGGTGAATTATTTGGTGAAGTCTGTCAAATCTGTTTTTCAGACAGATTTCAGAGTCTGTAAAGATTGCTGTGTTTAGGCATGTTTAGCCATAATTTCGTAAATTATGAATTGAGGTGAAGTTATATAAAAACTTGTTAACTTTCCAACGAGACCAAGAACATAAAATTTCATTATATGTGCAGTTACTGAGGTCAATTTTACTAAACTGTATCCCGACTAAAGATCAAACAGACATGTTGTAAAGATGGAATTTGTACTCCTAATTTTTGAATTGAACAAGTATCAAAATTTATATGATTTTGGGTAGAACTTCATGATCTACACATATATATTTATTTCAAAACCTAATTCAAGCTATAGTAACCGTATTACATCAACAACATGCAACAGAATTTCAGGATTTCAAAAGAGATAATTTTGCTTGGAATTTCAAGGGGTTATGCATGGAATTGAATCATGGCACATTAATTTGATTACCCCAACTACATATTGAATAATCATGATAGAAAAACATGGTAGAAATGACAATTTCATGGAATTCCAAATCCAAGTAAATTCCTACCTCAAAATTTGATTTTTCCTCTTCTCCTTCTCTTCTTTCTTCTCCACCTTCTTCTCTCTTGCAACTACTTGTGTTTCATGGTTTTAGGAGGAAGTAATTCGGGTTTTCAATAGAAGAAGGAAGAGAAAAGGGGGTGGGGATGGCCGGCCATGGCTAGGAAGGGAGACGAAAAAGAGCGATAGAATGAAAGAAGATTAAAGAAAGAAAAAGAAACTTAAAGAGACTTCTACACCATGCTTTAGCTTATCTCCTAAGCCATGCACAAATCAAAATGAATAAAATACCCTCCCAAGAATACCCCTCAACTTCTAGGTATTTACATGTTTGCCATTACTTTATGCACACACCACTTTAGTATGTACACACAACACCTTTGGTCCAAACGACCATTTTGCCCCTCACCTTTTTAAAAATTTACGGAGGTTTCCATTGACCCCTAACCCCTTTCACACTAGCATGGCTCTCCCTACACACATCCATGCACATCCATGCATGCCTACACATGCATACATGCACCACACACACGTCCAACACATTCCTGTTGTTTTACACCCACGACGTCATTCGCACTTCTCCCACACTCATTCTCGCTTTCTCGTCTCTTAGACATGTATTACGGCCTAATCCCCCCTTGTACTACGCCACATACATCGAATCCATGTTTATTTCATGCCTACGTATGTATCGTAGGTAGAAATACCACATGTATATAGTAGAATACACGTATATTTCATAACATGGCATGACATCATTTGTGTGTGTGTGTGCAAGATATCTACTTTGGCTTTAACATAATCCTAAGAACTCACATACTACACTGAAACAAGACCTTCGAGAAGCTGATCCGGTAGATGTTTGCTTCTCCTGAGTTTGAGTTCTTTCTTCATATAAGCTTGAGCACGAGCTTCATCTTGTGCTTGATGTAGAACTAGCAAATTCGTCCTCATCTCATGTGTGGTTGAGCTTCTTCGGAGTATGCGTAAAGTCACCGTTCGTCGCATAACATGCACACTTGAGTTGTAGTGTAGTTAGTACACTTATATCATTTGTTGTGCTCATCATCAAAACCACTTAGGGGTGGGATTCAATTTCCCATCACTCTCCCCCTTTTTGATGATGACACCCAAATGAAAAATGAAGTACAACAAATGAATATTGACTTTAATGAAATAACTTACTCCCTTTACTTAGATGCGGTACTCCCCCTGCATCAAAGCCGGTTAGAAAAATAATATTCATTCATATTTAGCAAAACAATATTCATTCATATTCATTCACATTTTTGCATTTCACCACCTTTCTCCCCCTTGTCATCAATCAAAAAGATGACATATATTTCACCAAGAATTAACCAAGCTTTAACATTAGCAAAACAACGTTAATAGATGAAGATATATAATATGATAAAAACCTGCATAAGACATCAAATCATAAGCACAATCAGACCATAAGTGTATCAGACCATAACATAGTATAGTTATTACAGACCATAAAATAGTATAGTGTTTAGAGAACCATTGTTTTAGAAACCAAATGAATTAGTTCATGAAGGTCCTCCATTCTTCTTCAGTTCCTTGATCTCGCCAAGGATCAACTTCAGAGTCTCCTCCTTCATCTTGTTGCTGCTTGCCACAAAGTCCTTCAGATCATCCACCTTTTTGTTGGGACTTTAAATCCATTTTCTTGAGAAATCTTCAATTTCCCAATCTTCTTCAAGAGCATATCTTGAAGTTCAACAAGGTATGCCGGTTGTCACGCCACGTTTCCCAGAATACCCGGAATTTAAATTTTTTTTCCAAGTATCCTGAAGAGTGAGGGTGAAGAGAGAGGAAAAGAGAGAGAAAAAGAAGAAACTGAATAAGCAGGCCACTGCGCATATGCTGGGATGGTACAAGTGCAGCTTCATTAATATATCAAACAACTCATGAATAACATAGAACAACAACAAATTTATATAACCACTTTCATGTACATACATAGCTCACGTGTACCACTACATATACACCGCCACTCTCCACCTCCCAAGACAACCATGTCACACCACAACTACAACTCATACTAAGTGCTATCCCTGAAACCCGACTCCAGGTCACCACCAACCATGCTGCCCCTGCTACCTGAAAAATAAGGAGGAGCAAATCAATGTGTGCCCCAGTAGGAACCAACTTGGATTTGGAACGCCATTCTAAGGTTATCAATCCACAAGGCAAGCCAAGAGAAATAGAGCATGTAACTAAGTGATATAATGAAAGTTTAATAGCTAAAACAACGGAATCATACCTGCGGTCCAATGTCGAGTTACTGCAAGAAAGGGTTAGCACGAATAATAATAATAACATAAGTGTTCAAGCAACCAATATCTAATAAGATAAGTGCAAGTGCCTGAGGCATGACACAGAGTCACCAAGAAACAGGCAAAGGGAAGGGGAAGTGCTGCCAGCAGTAGAAGTAACACACAATTATTATTTTATTATTTCATAATTGAGTTAATTTGAAACTTGGGTAAACTATGTGATACCAGGACCTGGACTTCACCCTAAATTTGGGGTGAAAATAGCACACGACGCAGTCAACACGGGCATTGTACACAGGCACTGATACATTCAAGAGTTTCATTTCATCATTTTAGTAATGAAGGAGTCATGTTGCATGGCGTCACATTTCATATTCATATCAATGTGGGTCATGCACTGAAGTGTCATGCCATCCATCATATTCATCAACCGATCATCACATCACATATGGTACCATGCATGACATGCTCCCAATATTACAAGTTCATATCAAATCTCAGTTCATATCCATATGATTGAGCATTTATAACATTTCTGGCATTTGCCTTCATTCAGGCATTTTCACAAACACGTGGTGAGCGTGACGTGTGTATCGGTAAGCACATTAGCAGATCAATTGGCATGACATATAATTAATCTAGTTTACATGTAAAAACAATAATCATGTGCTATAGTGGGTGGAATAACAACAATATACAATTTAACACATCACTTAACCATTCAGCTTGCAGGAATTTGTAGAAGTTACCAATACATGGGCATATATCATCAGATTTTATTGAGAATTTGAAAAAATGTCCCAAATTAAAGTTATAGATATGTTAGTTCTTGATTCACAGATAAAATTTCAAGGAAAAATATTAAGTATATGATTTATGGTGAATTAATTGGTGAAGTGTGTCAAATCTGTTTTTCAGACAGATTTTAGGGTCTGTATTGGAAGCCAATTTTGGGCATGTTGGAGCAAGAAATTCGACATATAAGAACTCTACTGAACTTTTAGAAAAACTTGTTAACTTTCTAACAAGACCAAGATCATAAAATTCCATTATGTGTGCAGGTGTCTAGGCCAATCTTACTAAACTGTGTCAACACTGAAAATCAAACAGACATATTGTAAAGATGGATTTATTGGTCCTAATTTCTGAATTGAAACTATGTCAAAATTTATATGATTTTGGGGTAGAACTTCAATATCTACAAGCTCATATTTTTTTCGAACCCTAATTCGAGATACGGTAACCACAATCAAGGCAAAATCAGACATCGAGATTTCTAAATTTCAAAGGGAGATGTTACGTTATTATAAACAAAACAACATCAAAACCTAATACCAGATTAGGATAGTCCCTTTTGATTGACAATCATTGTAATAAATCGTTTAAATGATGATTATCGTTAAAAGACTAATTTTGAAAAAAATGTTGTTATTGTCTTACTAAAATCCTAATTAGATTGGGGTAGCATAGTTGAACGTATGAACCTTATAGTTGATAAGGACTCAATAAAAATTTTTCAACCAATCCATAAAATTTCGAATTTTAGGATCCACTAGTTGATAAGGATTAACTAGTTTTAATTAAAAGCCATTTAGTTGTTGGGTGAACATAGAATTGATGAAACTCCTTCAATGGATCATGATATCGGTCAATGTGCTTGGCTAAGTTTGCTGGACCACCTTAGCTAGTCTAGGGGCCGAGTGGTCCTGACTTAGTCAATTCCCTGGCCACGTCCGCTGGACTGCAAGGAGTCGAATCATGACTGTGTAAGTCCATCGACTATACCTAAGTCAAATACGATAATAATCTTATTCAATATAAATCGTAGCCCTTCTTGTTTTAGGAGTTGGCAACTGTAAGACCCGTGTTGCGGTTGTTGAGCTACACTCAAGCTGCGACATGGCAATCTTATAGAAACCGATTTCTTGAAAACATCTTGACTTGACCCAAACCGTCGTCTCGTCCCCATACCGAGCACCGGCATAAAGTCTAACCAAAGATGTAGTCTAAGTCCTGACCCAAACCGACGTGTCGTGCATACACCGAGCGGCAGGGCAAGTCAGGCTAGACATGAAAACAAGGGTCTGACTAGGCTAGCCATTGTGATCCGGATGAGCACACTCATGATCACAAATGACTAGGGGTAATAATGATAGGGAATCATATTTAATATGATTGTCAACAAGTTCGTCTACCGACTGCAGAGTCGAACAACTTGTTGAGACACACTCAAGGTTGTCAGACTCAGGGTAGTCAGATCCCTCTCTCACAAATGTTATTTTTATAATAAACTGTTTATTATTATGGCTTTAATAAATTTAGTGGGAGAATATAGTTTTATTAAAAACCATTGAAACTATACCATGAACATATACTGACTAAAGTATCTATAAAATTGCAGAATGGATTCAGGTCTAAGATATATGGTAGAGAAGAACATGCTCGATGGAACGAACTATAAAGACTGGCTTAAGAACATTAAGTTAGTCCTTTCTCTAGCCGGGATTGGATACGTGTTGTTCGAGGACGCTCCGGAGAAGCCTGATGATGATGCGACCTTCGAGGAAAAAGAAGCCTATAAGTTATACCAGAGGGATGCAGAGAAGGCCAGGTGCCTTACTCTGGCTTCGATGAATAATGAACTGCAGAGGAAGCATGAACATTTGGATGTTCAAAGTATGCTTCTGAATGCACAAGAGTTATATGGCAAGCGGTCTCGAGCTGCCAAGTTTGAAGCCACAAGTAACCTCTGGAGCACAAAGATGGAGGCAGGGCCCGTACAAGATCATGTCATCAAGATGATCGGGTACATGGAGGACGCCGCCCAGTTGGGTTTTGTCCTGGACAATGAGATGTCTGTAGACATTATCCTTAAGTCTTTAACCCCGGCCATCAAGCCTTTCATTACTGGTTTCATAATGAACAGTCTTGAAACGGATCTTCATGGTCTCCTCAATATGCTTAGGCAGTTTGAAGAGATTGAGAAGAAACCGACTGCATTGGTTGTTGGCTCTGCTTCTTCAGACCAGCCGAAAGGCAAGGGTAAGAAGAGGCGGGTCCCGCAACCTGCCAAGGCGAAGAAGGGGAAGAAAAAAATCAAAGGGGCCCCGTCAAAATCTGAGTGCTTCCATTGCCATAAGATTGGCCATCGGAAGAGGAACTGCAAGATCTATCTTGCAGAAAAGAAGAAGGGTCATACTGATACCTCTGCCTCAGGTAAAACAAATTAAATTCAATAAAGCATAATTATTTCCAATCACATAGAATGAGATCCTAAGACATGTGTGTAATGTATATAGGTGGCTAAAATAAAGCAAAGATTGGAAGAAGTTCGGAGGACAGTCGACATCTGAGAAATCATTGCTGCTGGGGCCGTGCGAAGACTTCGAGAGACATGAAGAAGGAGCTGATACTCATTTTAGTTGAATAAAATGTATCATTCCTTAAAGTTAAAACAATGATTGAGCGTCCAACACTCAAAGTTTATTTGATAAACATATTATGGTTCATCTTTTATGAATCCATTGTTTGAATGAATGTCTCGGAAATGTGCTTTCTGTTGAAATTGAGATTTGATTGAGATTGGCTTAAATTTCTGTGATTGTGGCTTTCTGAGTTGGTTGCAAAAATTCTCGAACTACGATGCAGAGCTTTAGAAATTTTTGGTTGTTTTGGAGCTGACTTAATGTTGTAGTCAATCAGTAGTTAAGTATAAGTTCTAGTAGCGTATAAATTATGTGTAAGCACAACTATACGCATATTAAGATTAATACTTAATATACTATATTTGATTCTTAAAGAGTTAATATTAAATGTAGTAAAGGGAAAAGTACAGTGTAGGACGTTTGATTGAGTGAGTCAATGTCAAGATTCCTTAAACCGATCTTGATTTGACTCATTCGTCAAACCCAACCTGACACTAGTACATTCCATCTAAAGCACATATCAAATGGTTATGTCTTCATATATATAATCTAAATATGATTTAGATATAAAATTGAGGTACTTAACTAGGTAATCTTAAAGTCAGTGGGAGCTAGCTCGTATACTTAGTTCCGGTTTCTCGGACTAAGTAAAAAAGGATTCCAACTTATTTGAATCATCTATGTAGAACATTGAATCAAAATCGTTTTGATTTAATCGACTATATAGAGACTTAGGGTGTCAGCATGTACTTGACATGTTGAAACAAGAAAATTGGAATGAGCTGAGACTGACTTATAGAAATGTTAGACCCTACATCTAGATTGTATAAGCTAATTGTTAGCTATACAAAGAAAGGAAAAATTGATCCAAATCATTTTTCCAAAGGATCAACCTTGTGTGATCAAAGGATGTATTAGTAAATATCCATTTAAATGCATTATAGATACTCGTTAGTAAATCCACTCTTAGGTTTGTCATATAAATGTCTAAGTGACTGATATGCTATAACGGTATGAGATACCGAGATAAATAGCCTAAGTGCAAGTGGGAGATGTAGGAGGATATATGCCCATAAGGCGATTTATCCTAACAATACGTCTTGTTCATATAATATATGGTGTCCATTATTCTAAGTATGAAATCGTTTAAATATTATACTTAGATAATGTCCATAGACTTATAGATAGGTCCGTACGTATCCAGATAAGATCTCGATTATGAGTAGTAAGCGACCGTATAGAAACGTAAGTCTTAAACGGTTCGTGGTCATAGATGTGTTGAGAACTGGATATCAACACATCGGATAGACCACTGTGTCTTAGTCTTACCTTAGGGTAATGATAATCTCATAGTCATTCGACTTGGCGAAGTCGGATACAAGACACATGTGCTCATTGGAGAATGAGTTCACTGAACGACCAACTTAGAGTTATTAAATGGTTAACGTTAACTAAACTGTCTATAATAACTCTAGGGTGGTGATAGGTAAGCTGGTCCTCAAGACCTGAAGTCATTTGTACGAACCTGTGAGTGAACAGTGTAGCTTAGACCTATGATCTAGCTTCGAGGCTAGGCCTGCTGAAAGATCTTAGGTTGGGTTGCACTCGAAGCTCTTGAGGCGAGTAGATGACTAAGATGGGATTCGTCACTTCCGTTAAAGGAAAGTTAGTGTCACAGGCTCAGTACGGTCTTTGTGTTAATCCTCGACCGGGGTACGTCGTAACAAGTACAACGTAAATACAACTGAGACCATCGTATACTGACCAATGTTGTCTAATAGGGTTGACAGTAAACCATACCCTAGGCCAACCGGGACACAGTCTTGACGAAGGGACTATAGCTAACGGCATTCATCACTGACACAGCCAAAGTAAACTCAATGATGCTTTTGTCAATGGGTCGATCACGTTATGATGATTCTGAAACAGGGACGACAACTATTGCTCGTAGTGACTGTTGTCTAGGGGTTTCGAGCCCCAACCTGTACTAAGGTAAGGCTGTAGGGTCTCACACCGAGTAACGTTCGTGTCTTAGTAGTAGAAAGATTAATTCAGAGAGAGATTCATTTGATGATATTGAATAGTTGATATTCACAAAGCTAGTTGTGATAATAAGTCGTAGATGCAATAGGGACAATGTTGCATTTGATGCAAACAAAGATTAAACGTGTTGTAAATTGGTTACGACAATATTTTTAGGAACGAATACATTGGAAAGGGTTACCTGGATGACAGGATCATCCCGTTCTAAACACAGGTTCAAACCACGTCCAAATCGGAGCTCAAACGAGCCCAGAAACACGAAAACAGTCCAAGGCAAAGTCGGTTAGACCCACTGGGCTAACAAGCACATCCGCAAGGACAAACGAGCGCGTCCCACTGGCTGCAGCAGGCACGGCCCGCTACACAGCGGGCCAGCACCGCTGCTTGCAGCGGGCGCACGCCCGCTGCCCAGCGGGCAGGCAGCACGCCCCCTTGCCTTGGGCAGGCGCGCCAGTAACTTAAGTTGTTTTAGGGTTTTTTGAAACCCCAAATGATGGCTACGAAAATTGATTTTTTGCCCATCTTTAGGCAATTGTTTGAGGGGTCAAACGAAGTCGAAATTCGTCGTCGTTGGTTCCTACGCGTTCACCATTCGAAGCCCTTCGAATTGATAGCTTGTTTGGTGTCTAAAGTTTAATGAATGAAGAGAATTAATTCGTTGAAGTTGGCTTTTATGAAAAGCTTACTAAACTTCAATTAAGCTAAATTAGCTTAATTAAATTCCCTTCAATTTTACAATAGTCTCACATTGCTCACAACGAAATAAGGAGTGCCGACTCCCTATATAAATAGGGGTGCACTCTCTTCGTTGAAAAATGCATCAAGTCCTCGATCAAGTAGCTCCAGATATTTGAGCTAGCTCGATCAACGACTAAACTATACTCTCTCTCTTCTTCATATTCTCCGGACTAGTCCTAGCAAGACTACGAAGGGGGTGTGGATTCGGATCCAGACGTCTAAGACGCGGGTCTATTCAAGTGAAACTTTCTACCGCGTGTGATCGGGTCGGAGGTGGGAGTCAGCTCGGGCAGATCGGTTCGAGGGTGCGAGGCAGCTCGGGTGGATCGAGTCAAGGCAGTTCGACTACGAGGAGCATCAGAAGACGGTGCGGTACATCTTGCCCGCCCCAAGGTCAAGATTCCGGGTATGTGGTTAAGCAATTTTAGTGTAGATTTAATTTTGTCGCTGTAGAATAGATCCATCTTGTGGTGGTCAGATCCACCCCAAGTTGGCATAGATCGGGCTAGGTTCTGGCTCCCTCAGAGCCTAGCTAAATTGTTTAGCTAGCCTTAGTTTTTGTTTTTGATTTTTCGCTGGGCTTTTATGCCCCTGTGGTCCGTCCAACTTAGGACAGACACATATCCGAGCTCTGAGGGTCCGCCAAAACCCCTACACTAACCCCTTTCACACTAGCATGGCTCTCCATACACACATCCACGCACATCTATACATGCATACATGCTTCAAACGCACACGTCTAACATATTCCTGTTGTTTTACACCCATGACGTCATTTGCACTTATCCCGCATTCACATTTGGCATTCTCTTCCCTTAGACACGTATTACGGCCTAATCCCCCTTACACTACGTCACATACATCGATATCTACGCTTATTTCATGCCACGTATGCATTGTAGGTAGAAATACCACATGTGTTCAGTAGAATAAACGTATAATGCAATATATGGCATGGCATCCTACCCACCTTAAAGTAAAGTCCGTCCTCGGACTTCTTAGGGCGTGAACCTTGCCGAGGTCTGCTAAGTATGATGGTCTTATTACCCATGGAGTACAAACAAGAATACGTATCTACACCACACTTATATACTCTATATGCTTCAGTATCATCCATACACATCCGTATCGCACACATGTCACAGATACATCCTATTACTCACCTAGTAGCACATCCATAGCACTATATGCATCATTACATACACATACATATGTGTTCTTCACATAAACATATATGCACACATATTCACACATTAACATATACATCACATGCTACAATTAGGTCTCTATACGTATTATTACACGTATTTAGATCACTAATCACATTCATGTGCATACGACATCACATCGTATCCACATCATGATACCTTCAAGTATAACGACTTATATTCTACCTGGTTATATATATATATACACACACACTATCACGGTGTCACACCGTATGTACACATAATCCCTATACACCCAATATTTAGTCATATGGGCTCACTTCCATGTATAGGCATATAAATATCTATATACACATATTATTTAGTCTCATCCATACATACATTCACATGAACGTACCAACATATGCATGATCAAGTCACATAGGGTTCACAATCATGCTTTAAATAATTATACACATAACCTCACATTCATAGTAGTGCACATTTGCCTCACACAGATAGGCACTTATACCACACACAATACACACAAGAGTGCACAACATAACACGTCCCCTGCCATATGCTATATATATAACTACTTTTGCAAATCCCACGCGCATACTGCCATGATAGTCAAATAGTTATAAATATTCATATACACTCTACACGCGCGTATACATATAAATTTGCAAACAAACACACACATTACAATACCCACATGTCAAACAGTTTCATTCACTTACATTTATCAAACATATATGTACACCTACATTACATATTTTATCACTTTACATTTACATTGCACATGTATATACATACATACATGCTTTGGTACAGACTTATATGTATATATACATGCATACAAGCAGAAATACATTTATCCAGGGCATACCGAGATACACCTGGATGAACAACCCTATAAGATAGATCAGCAAGTGAACAAACAAGATATGTGTAAGTATATATATACATATATATGTTCATTCATCCAATATACACACCATTACATATACTTCTACTGCACATTACACCTACACGAACACATCCCAACACTTCACATTCATACAAGTATGATACATATTCACATATAGGTAACAAACAATACTTCACATAGATATTCCACATCTAATTATATACACACTCTTGATAACAATGCATTGTTATCAAAAGTGTGTATATAATTAGATGTGGTATTTCCAATTAGAAATTATATACACACTCTTGATAACAATGCATACGCTTATTTTATAATATAGATATTATCCAATTTCTATTGTCCAATATCTCTTATTCAATTTCTCTTGATAACATCCCTCTTTTATAATATAGATATCTCTTATCCAATTTCTCTTGTCCAATATCTCTTATCCAATTTCTCTTGATAACATCCCTCTTTTATAATATATATATATATATATACTAGTCATAACCCGTGTCCGCGGGCACGGTTCATTTAAGATTTTCCCCCGCGAAATCTTTGTTCCCAAACATTATTTACACAGTCAAATTTGTGCGGAACAAAAAATTCGGCGTAGAACAATAAATTCGGCGAGGGCGCTCTTGAGTCGGAACAATAAATTAGGGTAAAAAAATTTAGCGGGCGCCTTCGGCGCGCGGGCGCCTTCGGCGCGCGGGCGCCTTCGGCGCGCGGGCGCCTTCGGCGCGCGGGCGCCTTCGGCGCGCGGGCGCCTTCGGCGCGCGGGCGGCGCCTATATATATATATATATATATATATATATATATATATATATATATATATATATATATATATATATATATATATATATATATATATATATATATATATATATATGGGTAAAGTGTTCCTAGGGTGACTCCTTAGATTAAATCTAAGGAGTCGCCCCCATTTTCTCCCATCTCCCACAATATTTTTGGATTTTATTTTCCATAGGATTGTTGGTCACATCATGGATGATCAACATACCAAAAATCAAGTCATTCCAATACTTTAAAAGCCATCATCTACCCCTTGCAACTTTATGGGTTTTTCAGCACGTTTTCAGACCGTTGAAGTTGCAAGGGGTAGATGATGGCTTTTAAAGTATTGGAATGACTTGATTTTTGGTATGTTGATCATCCATGATGTGACCAACAATCCTATGAAAAATAAAATCCAAAAAAATTGTGGGAGATGGGAGAAAATGTGGGCGACTCCTTAGATTTAATCTAAGGAGTCACCCTAGGAACACTTTACCCTATATGTATATGTATATATATATATATATATATATATATATATATATATATATATATATATATATATATATATATATATATATATACATATACATATAGGGTAAAGTGTTCCTAGGGTGACTCCTTAGATTAAATCTAAGGAGTCGCCCCCATTTTCCCACATCTCCCACAATTTTTTTTGAATTTTTTTTTCTTGGGATTGTTGTTCACCTCATGGATGATCAACATACCAAAAACCAAGTCAATCCAATACTTTTATAACCCCCATCTACCCCTTGCAACTTCAACGGTCTGAAAACGTGCTGAAAAACACATAAAGTTGCAAGGGGTAGATGGGGGTTCTAAAAGTATTGGAATGACTTGGTTTTTGGTATGTTGATCATCCATGAGATGAACAACAATCCCAAGAAAAAAAATTTCAAAAATAATTGTGGGAGATGGGAGAAAATGGGGGTGACTCCTTAGATTTAATCTAAGGAGTCACCCTAGGAACACTTTACCCATATATATATATATATATATATATATATGAGGAGGGCTCAAATGACCCCCAAAAATAACCCCCAAAAATGACCCCATATCAAAAATCCTATGCCCCCCATTTTTTCGGAAGATCCGAACCGTTCATCTTGATCTCCACCCTCTAAATACCTGACCCACCAATTTTCAACCCGATCACATGTGTTTTGCCCGTTCATCAACCATTCGCAAAAGTTCTGTTCATGCGAAACCGTTAAATTTGGGTCGGATAGATGAACGGGCAAAACACATGGGATTGGGTTGAAAATTGGTGGGTCAGGTATTTAGAGGGTGGAGATCAAGATGAACGGTTCGGATCTTCCCCAAAAATGGGGGGCATAGGATTTTTGATAGGGGGTCATTTTTGGGGGTTATTTTTGGGGGTCATTTAATCCCTCATATATATATATATATATATATATATATATATATATATATATATATATATATATATATATATATATATATATATATATATATATATATATATATAGCCATATACACGTTCGCTCATACACACCAGATTCTTATTCTAATAGTAGGTATACATACAGACATGTATATATATATACCTATTAAGATCCATGCATTATGCACATACATTACCATGTATGGGCACACATACACCTACACACATACTATACTTATCCTGCTTTTACACCTATACAGTCAAGCTACTCAACTATATTAGCAGATAGTCGATAGCTACCCATACCACTATATACATAACATCCAATATGTCCATACTTTTTCTAACATACTAGTATATGCACAAATATATGTATTTCAATATTCATACACATTCGATAGATGGCCACATCCGCTATACGTACACATCCATATACTGATACATGTATATCAAAATAGGGATCATTCACATACATACACATATAGTCACTCACAAGACATGCACCAATACACGTTCAATGACACATATACACAATCACACCACACTAGCTACAACACACCCATATACACACAAATATCACATATACCATTATACAATCCCCCTTCATGCCACCATATAGAGAAAAATACATACACTTATGTGTGTGTGTGTGTGTGTGTGTGTGTGTGTGTGTGTGTGTGTGTGTGTGAGAAAAATGGAGAAGAGCTGACAGCGCTGGAAATTTTTCCAGCGCTGTCCGCATTTTGGGCGAGATAAAAGTATTTTTTTTGAAATTTTTTTTTGCAGTAGTTAGATATACGTGTTGGGAAGCTCCCCACAAAATTTCAGCTCGATCCGACACCGTTTGAGCCTCCGTTCATCGATTTCAAAAACGTTACGCAAAACTGTGGACAGATTTGCGTAACGTTTTTGAAATCGATGAACGGAGGCTCAAACGGTGTCGGATTGACCTGAAATTTTGTGGGGAGCTTCCTAACACGTATATCTAACTACTGCAAAAAAAAATTTGAAAAAAAATATTTTTATCTAGTCCAAAATGCGGACAGCGCTGGAAAAATTTCCAGCGCTGTCAGCATTGGCCCATTAACATATATATATATATATATATATATATATATATATATATATATATATATATATATATATATATATATATATATATATGGGTAAAGTGTTCCTAGGGTGACTCCTTAGATTAAATCTAAGGAGTCGCCCCCATTTTCTCCCATCTCCCACAATTTTTTTTGAAATTTTTTTCTTGGGATTGTTGTTCACCTCATGGATGATCAACATACCAAAAATCAAGTCATTCCAATAATTTTAGAGCCCCCATCTACCCCTTGCAACTTTATGTGTTTTTCAGCACGTTTTCAGACCGTTGAAGTTGCAAGGGATAGATGGTGGCTTTTAAAGTATTGGAATGACTTGATTTTTGGTATGTTGATCATCCATGATGTGACCAACAATCATATGAAAAATAATTTCAAAAAAAATTGTGGGAGATGTGAGAAAATGAGGGCGACTCCTTAGATTTAATCTAAGGAGTCACCCTAGGAACACTTTACCCTATATATATATATATATATATATATATATATGGGTAAAGTGTTCCTAGGGTGACTCCTTAGAATAAATCTAAGGAGTCGCCCTCATTTTCCCATATATCCCACAATTTTTTTGGATTTTATTTTTCATGGGGTTGTTGTTCATATCATGGATGGTCAACATACCAAAAATCTAGGCATTCCAATACTTTTAGAACCCCCATCTACCCGTTGCAACTTCAAGGGTTTTTCAACACGTTTTTAGACCGTCGAAGTTGCAACGGGTAGATGGGGGTTCTAAAAGTATTGGAATGCCTTGATTTTTGGTATGTTGACCATCCATGATATGAACAACAACCCCATGAAAAATAAAATCCAAAAGAATTGTGGAATATGGGGGAAAATGAGGGCGACTCCTTAGATTTAATCTAAGGAGTCACCCTAGGAACACTTTACCATATATATATATATATATATATATATATATATATATATATATATATATATATATATATATATATATCCAAATAGTCCAATAGATGTCATTCGACGTGGCACGCATACACACACACACATATATATATACCATAACTCCACTTAACCATGCAAACCCACAATCTTTCCATGTATACCTGCACTCTATGGTCTCAAATCCTTATATCCATCACATCTACAGATGATACACGTCACACTTATATCCCTATCCGATAATAGTCACGGTACAGAGCTAAGACCTCAACTTAGGTGGAGGGGTCTAAAGCACACATACCCACCTTAGGATACATCTATTACAAACACCCTGGAGCATTACTCAAACTACCAGTGCATCCACCATTTATCTATATCTCTACGTACACGCTATATATGGCCAAAACACAACACCTATCTTCACGCAATAAAACAACCCACAACCATACACCAAAGTAGAACAATATATCGGTACATATAGGCACATAGGCAGCATATACTCATACTCATAGTTATTCAAATCTAACACATGAGGAATTCATACACTAGCAATGCAACACTAGCGACATATGTATATATACCAGTGCTCCCTACTTATAGCTATACCACTTGCCCATACAAATATACGTATATTCACTCACATACACTTTCTCCCCATATACCCACAAGACAATATGGACACTCTGCCAATCTATCCACACAAGGATAAGTATACACACCTTGGTACTTCCCCACACGGGGACAACCGTAATGTAATAGATAGGAAGACGCTTACATGCACTTATATCTCACACGTACATGTCTTCACTCACACCCTTACAAGGTATATGTCCCCACTAACTTATATGTACCCACCAATATACATCCATGAATAAACACGTATATATCACCAATGTCTCAGAGTCACACAAGTATACCACACACCTGCCTCGCATATCCGTATTATGTACCTTTATAGAGAAGTAGTACACATACCCTTAAGTATTCACCCACCTAGTATATACTCCCATGTCTATCCATCATGCAACTTTCCTGCTATTCAAATACAAATATGTATATATATATATACTGAATACAAGTATACATGCGACACATATAATTCAAAAATCCAAGTACAACGACTGCATTTATACACACGAATTCTCATTAGTATATATACACTGATACCAACTAATATACATCTATAGTATACTATACTGTAAGAAGTTCATCCGTTGACTTCCTAAGTTAGGAGTTTAAGGGTGGATCACTTAAGGCTCTAAGGTCTCTACCCACCTTAGGGCTAATGTATCCCAATCACCTATCGAAGCATTACATGTACTATCCTTACGTACATCGCAGTGCGGTGGCATGCATGGACCGCCAAAAACTGTCACACCCCTTCCCCAGAATACCCGGCATTTAAATTTTTTTTCCAAGTATCATGAAGAGTGAGGGTGAAGAGAGAGGAAAAAAGAGAGAAAAAGAAGCAACTGAATAAGCAGGCTAACATGTGCGCACATGTTAGGATAGTACAAGTGCAGCTTCATTAATATATCAAACAACTCATGAATAACATAGAACAACAAAAAATTTATATAACCACTTTCATGTACATACATAGCCCAAGTGACCACTACACATACACCGCCACTCACCACCTCCCAAGACAACCATGTCACACCACAACTACAACTCATACTAAGTGCTATCCCTGAAAGCCGACTCCAGGTCACCACCAACCATGCTGCCCCTGCTACCTGAAAAATAAGGAGGAGCACATCAATGTGTGCCCCAGTAGAAACCAACTTGGATTTGGAACGCCATTCTAAGGTTATCAATCCACAAGGCAAGCCAAGAGAAATAGAGCATGTAACTAAGTGATATAATGAAAGTAAATAGCTAAAACAATGGAATCATACCTGCGGTCCAATGTCGAGTTACTGCAAGAAAGGGTTAGCCCGAATAATAATAATAATAATAATAATAACACAAGTGTTCAAGCAACCAATATCTAATAAGATAAGTGCAAGTGCCTGAGGCATGACACAGAGTCACCAAGAAACAGGCAAAGGGAAGGGGAAGTGATGCCAGCAGTAGAAGTAACACGCAATTCTTATTTTATTATTTCATAATTGAGTTAATTTGAAACTTGGGTAAACTGTGTGATACTGTTACGCCCCGCTTCCCTAAAATGGAGGCGAGACGTGAGAAGGTCCGCTCAGACGTGGAGCCGTGAAGCTTCGCGCCTGATAAGCGTCAATAAAACATATGCAGGTCCCTTTAACCACGAGCAGAACAAGATAATAACACAAGGAGATACAGAAATAAAATCCCAAATCTCAGCAATGTCCAAACATTAAAATTTAGTTCAACATCCAGAAAAGCCACCAGGCTAAACAGAAAGAGTCTAAAGGCCCAGAACAAGGCCAACAAAGACAAACATAAACAGAGTATTGGTGCTACGCATTGACAACAAAAACAGTCTAAAACGAAGAACACCAGCAGCCTCTACGACTGATCTCCAATGTCCTCGTACTCCTCAACGAACGCAGGCTCTGACTTAGCGTCAACAAACACCACGTCCTTCGTAGCACTCTCAGGCTCGGGATCTGACATGTGTCACCCAAAAGAGTAAAGGGGCACATGTCAGCAAGTCTAACGAGACTTGAGCAAGGAAACGAAAGTGAAGGCAAACTAGCAACCTAGTAGTTCTAGTATGATGCATAACATGGCAAGTATAGTATGGAAGTGACAAGTAAAGGGAAGTACAAATAGCAAGTATGGCATGGATAACAAGTTTTACAAGTAAAAACACGGACAAGTACAAGTCAAGAAGTTCACGTCAAGTAAACACGTCAAGTGAACACGTCAATTAAACACGTCAAGTAAACACGTCAAGTAAACAAGTTGGGCACAGAGATTTCATCTGCTGGCTAGAGTGGCTGATCGGGCCAACTCGTAAGCTCAGGTGACCGCTTATCCCTACCCCTCCACGTGTATCGAGCCAGGGCATTACCCCCGAACACGGAATGCTCGCTTCTGGATCACGAGCCAGGAAGTGTATTTAGCATAGGGTTGTGCCCGCTAAAAAGCAGGTGCCTAGCCTAGCCTAGGGTTATGCCTGCAACGCAGGTGCCTAGCCGAAAACAAGTAAATCGGGCATTGGCTATCGACCAACACACGTGGCCCGATTCTGGAACACGAGCCAGGAAACACAAGTATTGTAGCGTGTGCTACGAATGTGACATTCAACATGGATAGCATGGATGACATGGCGAGTTATAATGCAATGCGTACAGTTATAGTATTAAAACGTGACAGATAAGATGCAAACAATTAAGGAAGTCGGATCTAGCCTCGTTGTCAAGCTAGATCCTGAAATTGCGCCTAGGCGGGTATAATTTCGTCGCCTAGTCTCTTTTACGCCTACAACAAGATAATGGCCTAAGACATGTCCTAAATCACTAGTGGCAAGTTTCACTTGCTTGGCACCAAGGTTGACGATCGACAAGCTCGTCACACAAAATTGTTATCTACGGAGAATGGATCACTGTTATGGTGAAACAACATTAGAAACGATATCTAAATCCGGTTCTATAAACGAATCCTACGACGTCTAATCTCCATTTTTATTAGGGTTTCATAATATCAAATGTGGGTGATGAAAATATTAAAGGTTCGAACACTACCGTAGGAAGCGGAAGATCGATGCCGAGCAAGCACGGCAACGGAAGAAACGATCCGGGGAACCACGGTTCAGATCTGGAATGGATGGAGAAATCTGGAGAAAATGAGGTTTGATGGGGTTTGGGGAAGGCCGACGGCCTAGGGGTAGTGGCCGGCGCTAGAATGCGTGAGGGGAGCTCGGGGGATGAAGGAATTGCTCAAGAGGAAGGAGGAATGGTTTAGGATTGAAGGGAAATCCATGGGGAAGAACTAGGTTTAGAGGAGAAAAAGAAAGAAGAAGAAACTGATCGGCTATTTATAGGGATGAACCGGCGTTCGTCCAAAAATTAGGGTTTCTGGGTTGATTAATCGGTCAAAGAAGGGTTGTTGACCGACTGGTTTAAGAACTAGTCGGTCGGTTGACTAACTGTGACCGACTAACACCAAACAGTAACTCAGGTCGTCAAAATGGTCAATGAATTAGTCGGTTAAAGAACAATGGTTGATCGCCTAGTTTGCAACCTAGTCGGTTGAAAAACGTTCTTAGACCGACTAACGATAAATAGTAACTTAGGTGAAATTAATCAAAGGAACTAGTCGATCTGAGAGCAAGTTCTGACCGACTAGTTACGCATCTAGTCGGTCAGTGGTTGTTCTTAGATCGACTAAGAGTAAACAGTAACCTCTGGATTATTGATTCAATGAACTAGTCGGTTTGAGAAGAGTTGCCGACCGACTAGATCTCAATCTAGTCGGTTGGTTCCCCTTCTTGAACCAACTAAAGTGCACGAAAAGTGCCGAATTGAAGCGCAAAGCTTTGGGAAGATTTCTATGGCTTCTACGATCACTCTAACTCTAAAATATGAGCGATTTGAAGTTCGTCATGAGTGACTTACTCCAAGATCAACGATATAAGGAAGAAGCTAAAGAATCACAACGAAACGAACAAAAATGAAAGCTACGGAGACGGAAACCACACATAAGGAGAAAATCCACCAAAACATATATATATAATATAGATAATCCAAATACATGAAAAACCAGTCGTTACATCCTCCCCAACTTAAGAAAAATTCCGTCCTCGGAATTTTCCAACACTCACGTGTCCGGGAACAAAAGTGGGTTGCGCTCTCTCATCACATCCTCATTCTCCCAAGTAGACTCTCCTGGCGAGCCGTGTCGCCACATCACCCTCATAAGATTGACAACCTTGTTCTGGAGTGACTTCTGACGCCTGTCCAAAATCTGCACTGGCTGCTGGTCATACGTCATGTCAGGGCGAATGGTAATCTCCGAGAAATCCATAGCATGAGATGGATCGCTGATGTATCGACGAAGCTGCGACACATGGAAAACATTATGAACTCCTTCCAAAGATGGCGGCAAGGCTAAGCGGTAGGCTACCTCACCAACTCTCTCCAGAATGTCAAACGGTCCAATGTATCGCGGGCTCAACTTCCCTCGCTTCCCAAAGCGAATCACTCCACGATTCGGGGAAATCTTCAAGAACACATGGTCGCCCGGCTGAAACTCCAAAGGACGGCGTTTAGCATCCGCCCAATGCTTAAAATAGTCCTGAGCAATCCTTAACCTCTCCCGAATATTCCTGACAATATCCACAGCCTCCACAATCATCTCAGGTCCCAACTGCTCCCGATCACCAACGTCATCCCAACTCAAAGGCGATCGACATTTCCTCCCATAAAGCGCGGCGAAAGGCGCCATGCCAATACTCGCCTGGTAGCTGTTGTTGTAAGAGAACTCCACCAGATGTAGATGGTCCTCCCACGAACCCTTGAAATCCAACATGCACTCCCTCAGTATGTCCTTCAAGATCTGAATCGTCCTCTCAGACTGGCCATTTGTCTGCGGATGGTACGCCGTGCTGAAACTCAGACGTGTACCCAAACTCTTCTGCAAACTCTGCCAGAATTGAGAAATGAACCTCGTGTCTCTGTCTGACACGATACTCACAGGGACTCCATGAAGTCGTACGCTCTCCTGAACGATTCACGTTACATCACTATCTAAACTAGGAAAAGGAAATAGAAATGGAGAGTAAAAGAATTTACCTCCATGTATCTCCTCGCTAGCGCCTCAGTGGACTGTCCTACTCGGAATGGAATAAAGTGCGCGGATTTGGTCAATCGATCTACGATCACCCAAATCGCGTCATTCTGCTTCGGACTCCGAGGTAGTCCAGTCACGAAATCCATAGTGATGTGTTGCCACTTCCACTCCGGAATTGGAAGCAGTTGTAGCAACCATGCCGTATGCTAATGCTCCGCCTTTACCTGCTGGCAAACCAAGCACTTGGCTACACTCTGAGCCACACTCCTCTTCATACCATGCCACCAATAGTTCAGACGAAGATCCTTGTACATCTTGGTGCCACCAGGATGCACAGAATACGGCGAACTGTGTGCCTCCACCAACAACTCCTCCCTGATATCCCCAGCTGGCACACACACCCTAGCTCCATACCTCAGCGAGCCATCCTCATGAATCAAAAAGTCAGTCCGCAGACCGGCTTCTACCTGCTCCCAAATCTTCACCAGCTTCGGATCCTCTGCCTGACCAGCCTTGATCCGACCCACGATCGTCGACTGTATCTGCATACACATCAACGGAGAAGCCTTGTCACGACCCGCTTCCCTAAAATGGAGACGAGACGTGAGAAGGTCCGCTCAAGCGTGGAGCTGTGAAGCTGCACGCCTGATAAGCGTCAATTTAGTATAAGCAGGTCCCTGTAAACGCAAACGGAACAACAATAATAATAATAGAAAAAGGAGACGGATATGAAATACCAATCCCAAAGTTTGTCCACAAAATATTCAACATCACAGAAAAAGCCACCAGGCTAACAGGAAAGAGTCTAAAGGCCCAGAACAAGGCCAAACAAAACACAAACATAACAGAGTATCAAACTAGGTGCCACGCACCGACAACCTAAGCAATCTAACAAAAACCAGACATAGACACTAAGACTGATCTCCAGTGTCGAAGAAGTCCTCGATCAACGCTGGTTTTGACTCAGCGTCAGCGAACACCGCGTCCTCAGCAAGTATCTCAGGCTCGGGCTCTAACATGTGTCACCCAAAAGAGAAAAGGGGCACATGTCAGCAAGTCGAAAGACTTGTGCAAGGAAACTGAAAGAAAGGTACACTAACAACCTAACAGTTAAAGTATGGTGCATGGCATGGCAAGTATAGTATGGAGATAACAAGTAAAGTGAAGTACAAGTATCAAGTATCAAGTGGTAAGTGTGACAAGTATTGTCAAGTAACAAGTACAAGGGATCACCCACACATGGATGCACTATTGCCCGCAGGCTGTGGTCATGTACAAGGGATCACTCAGAGAGTGCCCTATTACCCGCAGGCTGTGTTGACCTCGTTTTCTGGAACACGAGCCAGAATTGTAATTGGCCTAGGGTTGTGCCCGCAGAACGGGTGCCTAGCCGGAACAAATAGTACAAGTATGTAGCGAAGCTACGCAATCACGATGAGTGTTCAAGCATGCAATGACATGAGCAGATATTCACGTACCGTTAATTGAAATTAAACGTGACAGGCAAAATGCAATGACATGAACATATTCGCGTACCGTTAATTTAAATTAAACGTGACAGGCAAAATGCAATGACATGAACATATTTGCGTACCGTTAATTTAAATTAAACATGGCAGTTAAAATGCAATAGCAGTTAAGGATGCATGGATGACATGAACAGTTAATACGCGTACCGTTAAGGGAAAGTAAACGTGACATACAAGCATGATGAAGGTGACGGACCAAGCTTCGTTGTCAAGCTAGGTCAATGGCGTCCAGACGGCTATCCTTTCACCGTCTAGTCTCTTTTACGCTAAAGCAAGGTAATGGCCTAAGACATGGCCCAAATCAAGAGATGCAAGTTTCACTTGCCTGATACCGGGATTGACGAGCAATGAAGATCGTCACACAAGCTAACTACGGAATAGATCACTGTTATAGCAAAACAATTATTAGAACAACGATTCTAAATCGATTTCTTAATAGAATCCTAATCGTCTAATAATCCATTTTATTAGGGTTTCACAAATGTCAATGTGGGTTATGCTAAAACTAAAGAATCGAGTATTACCGTGAAGAAGCGGAGGAACGATGCCGAGCAACCACGGCAACGGAAGAACGATCCAGCTCAAATCTGGAAATGAGGAAAAATCTGGAGAAATAGGTTTTGATATGGGTTTTGGGGGTTTGATGAAGGTTTGAGGAAGGTGGAAGGTGGAAAGTGATAAGTGAGGGTTTGGATGATGGAGGATGAGCTTGGAATGAAGGTTTGAGGGTTTGGGGAAGATGAGAGCTTAATGGGGGAGAAATTAGGTTTAGAGTTGAAGAAGAAGAAGAAGAAAATGTTTGGGATGGGTATTTATAGGGTTTGATGTCGGCTAGGGCAAAATTAGGGTTTACTGCACTGATTAGTCGGTCAAAGAACAACTGTTGACCGACTTGTTTGAGAACTAGTCGGTCGGTTGACCAACGCAGACCGACTAAGTGTAAACAGTAGCTCCTGACGAAAACCTGAACTAAGAGTTAGTCGGTCAAAGAACAACTACTGACCGACTAGTTTGACATCTAGTCGGTCGATGAACGTTCTTAGACCGACTAAAAGTGAACAGTAACTGGTACCAAAAATAGTTAATGAGTTAGTCGGTTAAAGAAGCATTGCTGACCGACTAGTTTGTAACCTAGTCGGTCAACCAACGTTCTTAGACCGACTAACGATAAACAGTAACTCCTGAACATTTATCAAAGCCCACTAGTCGGTTCAAGAAGGTTTTCCGACCGACTGGATCGTCATCTAGTCGGTCGGTGCCCCTTCTTACACCGGCTAATGTGCACTGAAAGTTCCGAAATGGAGCACAAAGCTCCGGGATGGTTTCCTAAGTCTCCTAGGCTCGTTCTAACTCTAAGATATCGACGTTATGAAACCCGTCACGAATGACTTACTCCAAACACGCCGACCGACGGAAGAATCTAGAGAATCACGACGAAACGAACGAAAATGAAAACTACGGAGACGGAAATGGAAATCGCAACCAAGGAGAAGCAACCAAATATATATATATATATAATAAAATCCATACATGAAAAACCAGTCGTTACAAGCCTCCCCAGGAAGAACAATCTCAAATCCAGACTCGCAAAAATCCTGTTGCAATCTCCACTGCGAAGTCAACAACATCACCGATGGAAGCCTACTCAGCGCATCCAGAACCACATTCACCTTGCCAGGGTGATACTGCAAATCAATCTCATAATCCGCCATGAGCTCCAACCATCGACACTGTCGCATGTTGAGCTCCTTCTGAGTAAAAATATACTTCAAGCTTTTGTGATCGGTGAAGATCTTCACTTTCTCACTCAGCAGGAAGTGCCTCCAAATCTTGAGCGCAAACACGACAGCATCCAACTCCAAGTCATGCGTCGGGTAATTCTTCTCATGAGTCTTGAGCTGACGCGAAGCATATGCCACAACATGCACGTGCTGATGCAACACACAACCGAGACCCTTGCCAGAAGCATCGCAAAAGATCTCAAATCCTCCACTGCGATCAGGCACAACCAGAATAGGGACAGTCGTTAATCTCTCCCTCAGGACACCGAAGGCATTCTCACAATCACCCGACCAAACAAAAGGTACATCCTTCTGTGTCAATCTGGTCATCGGCTCAGAAATACGGGAAAAGTCCTTAATGAAACGTCGATAGTAACCAGCAAGCCCAAGGAAACTCCAGATCTCAGACGCTGACTACGGAACAGGCCACTCTCTGATGGCCTTAATCTTCTCGGGATCCACTGAAATTCCCTCACCAGTCACCATATGCCCGAGAAATGCAACTCTGTCCAGCCAAAACTCGCACTTCGAAAACTTGGCATACAAACGATGCTTCCTCAAAATCTCCAATACTGTCCTCAAGTGCGAGGCATGCTCCTCCTCTGACTTAGAATAGATCAGAATGTCGTCAATAAAGATAACGACAAACTTATCTAAAAAGTCATAGAAGATCAGATCCATCAGATTCATGAAAACTGTGGGTGCATTGGTTACACCGAAGGGCATAACCACAAACTCGTAGTGTCCATACTTCGTCCTGAATGCTGTCTTCGGAACATCTTCCTTCTTCACCTTCAGCTGATGATAACCACTCCTCAGATCCAACTTCGAAAACACCCTCGAACCTCCAAGCTGATCAAAAATATCATCGATGCGAGGCAACGGGTATTTATTCTTCACGGTCACCGCATTCAGCTCCCGATAGTCTACGCACATGCGACGCGAACCATCCTTCTTCTTCACCAGCAGCACCGGTGCTCCCCACGGAGACACACTAGGATTGACATAACCCTTCTGTAAAAGCTCATCCAGCTGCTTCCGCAATTCCTCTAACTTTGCGGGTGTCATACGATAAGGCACTTTCGAAATCGGTTGCGCTCCCGGAATAAGATCAATCGAAAACTCGAGAGCTCGATCGGGTGGCAATCCAGACATCTCCTCGGGGAAGACGTCATCGAAGTCCCGCACAACCGCTGGCCTCTCCAGCTCCATCTGCATAGCCACAATCTTCACCGGCCTGGCCCGAAATCTGACAGGGCCAAGCGAACTGCTACCTCGGCTGAACTCAAATACTGGATGTCCGGGAATCTCGAACACCACCTTCTTCCTCCGACAGTCGATCGTAGCATAGAAGCTCGCAAGCCAATCCATCCCAAGGGCCGCATCATAGTTGATGATGTCGTGGACAATGAAATCAGCGTAAAGCTCATATCCACAAACCACCAACGGGCAAGAATTGCAACCACGATGCACCGAGATCACGCCATTCCCTGTAACGATATTCCAACTCTTGGAAAGAGGGGACGTCGACAAGGAATGCTTCTCCACGAAGCTCCGAGAAATAATGCACATCGATGCACCAGAGTCAAAGAGGACTCGTGCAGGAAATGTGCAAACCAGAATCACACCTACAAACAGCCTAACAATCAAATCCTATTCTATCAACAAACATGTGCAAGCAACCAAACATAATCTAACAATCAAACTAACTAAGGAAGAAACAGCTAGAAGGAGAGTTACATGTGATAACCTCATCCACAGCCATGCTCTCCACCTCAGTCATCAGAAAAGCCTGCCCACTCGGCTGCACGGCCTGCTGAAAAGCCTGCCTCTACGAAACAAGAGCTGCTCCACGTCCAGCAGGAACAGGCGATCTCTGCTGCAACGGCCGTGCTGCAACAGGTGCCTTCCAAGGCTGCTTCGACCTCGGACAATCCTTCATGGTATGGGTAGGATCTCCACAGACAACACACTGGCCCAGAAATCTCCTACACTGATCTGTGATATGCCCGGTCTTACCGCAGAAATGGCAAGTCTTCTGAATAAGCCCTCCTGGCCTCTTGAACTGAACTGGCTGGTTAGGCTTGAAACCAGGCCTAACCACCGCTCTGGCCTGCTCCATAGGCCTCTTCCTAGCTCCAGCAACATGTCCCCTCCTCTGGCTCAGGTTCAGCTCCTGGCTCCTCGCAGCAACCACAACCTTCTGATAAGAGTCCAGATCAGAGAAAGGCACAAAACTCTGAAGCTCCAAAGCAAGTCCCTGCAGGAACCTCTGAGCCCTCTCATCAGCATCATGCACCATCTTCGGTGCGAACCGACTCAGCCTAGTGAACTCTTGGTGGTACTGGTCCACCGTCAAGCTCCCTTGCTTCAGCTCAATAAAACGCTGCAGCATATCCTTCATGGAGCCTTCGGAAAGAACTCTTCATCAAACATGGACTTAAAGGTAGCCCAAGCTATCGGCTCCACCAGCATCTTCTCTTCCGCATCCCACCAGTTTCGAGCATTATCCTTGAGCTGCCTCTTCGCCAAATCAACCCATCCAGCCGGGCAGATCTTCGCCATCTTCAAATTATCCTCTATGTTCCGAATCCACTCATCGGTAGCTAGAGGACTCTCAGACCCGTCAAAATAAGCCAGACCCAGCTCCCGAAACTGCTTCGCTCCTGGCTCGGAACGAGGGGCCTCTGGAATAGCCCGAGCAGCTCGAACAACTGGAGCATTCTGGACTTGCAGGAGCACGCCCTGCTGCAACTGCATCATCTGAAGCATCATCCGCATCATCTCCCCATTGGTGGGATCCCGCTCAGGCTACTCGTCATGAGGGGGCGCGCTACCACCACCACGGGTAAATCGCCTTCCTGCCATCTAATGACGCAGAAAACGAAACAAATTAGACTCATAGCTTATTGCTCGGATGTCGAACTTAGTTTATTGGACATTCTAATATTATTATCGTTATTCCGACAATTCGTAGTTACAGAGGGACCTGCATGGGCCACCAACAAAACCTGTCACGTCCCGCTTCCCTAAAATGGAGGCGAGACGTGAGAAGGTCTGCTCAGACGTGGAGCCGTGAAGCTTCGCGCCTGATAAGCGTCAATAAAACATATGCAGGTCCCTGTAACCACGAGCAGAACAAGATAATAACACAAGGAGATACAGAAATAAAATCCCAAATCTCAGCAATGTCCAAACATTAAAATTTAGTTCAACATCCAGAAAATCCACCAGGCTAAACAGAAAGAGTCTAAAGGCCCAGAACAAGGCCAACAAAGACAAACATAAACAGAGTATTGGTGCTACGCATTGACAACAAAAACAGTCTAAAACGAAGAACACAAGCAGCCTCTACGACTGATCTCCAGTGTCCTCGTACTCCTCAACGAACGCAGGCTCTGACTCAGCGTCAACAAACACCACGTCCTTCGCAGCACTCTCAGGCTCGGGATCTGACATGTGTCACCCAAAAGAGTAAAGGGGCACATGTCAGCAAGTCTAACGAGACTTGAGCAAGGAAACGAAAGTGAAGGCAAACTAGCAACCTAGCAGTTCTAGTATGATGCATAACATGGCAAGTATAGTATGGAAGTGACAAGTAAAGGGAAGTACAAGTAGCAAGTATGGCATGGATAACAAGTTTTACAAGTAAAAACACGGACAAGTACAAGTCAAGAAGTTCACGTCAAGTGAACACGTCAATTAAACACGTCAAGTAAACACGTCAAGTAAACAAGTTGTGCACAGAGATTTCGTCTGCTGGCTAGAGTGGCTGATCGGGCCAACTCGTAAGCTCAGGTGACCGCTTATCCCTACCCCTCCACGTGTATCGAGCCAGGGCATTACCCCCGAACACGGAATGCTTGCTTCTGGATCACGAGCCAGGAAGTGTATTTGGCATAGGGTTGTGCCCGCTAAAAAGCAGGTGCCTAGCCTAGCCTAGGGTTATGCCTGCAACACAGGTGCCTAGCCGAAAACAAGTAGATCGGGCATTGGCTATCGACCAACACACGTGGCCCGATTCTGGAACACGAGCCAGGAAACACAAGTATTGTAGCGTGTGCTACGAATGTGACATTCAACATGGATAGCATGGATGACATGGCGAGTTATAATGCAATGCGTACAGTTATAGTATTAAAACGTGACAGATAAGATGCAAACAATTAAGGAAGTCGGATCTAGCCTCGTTGTCAAGCTAGATCCTGAAATTGCGCCTATGCGGGTATAATTTCGTCGCCTAGTCTCTTTTACGCCTACAACAAGATAATGGCCTAAGCCATGTCCTAAATCACTAGTGGCAAGTTTCACTTGCTTGGCACCAAGGTTGACGATCGACAAGCTCGTCACACAAAATTGTTATCTACGGAGAATGGATCACTGTTATGGTGAAACAACATTAGAAACGATATCTAAATCCGGTTCTATAAACGAATCCTACGACGTCTAATCTCCATTTTTATTAGGGTTTCATAATATCAAATGTGGGTGATGAAAATATTAAAGGTTCGAACACTACCGTAGGAAGCGGAAGATCGATGCCGAGCAAGCACGGCAACGGAAGAAACGATCCGGGGAACCACGGTTCAGATCTGGAATGGATGGAGAAATCTGGAGAAAATGAGGTTTGATGGGGTTTTGGGGAAGGCCGACGGCCTAGGGGTAGTGGCCGGCGCTAGAATGCGTGAGGGGAGCTCGGGGGATGAAGGAATTGCTCAAGAGGAAGGAGGAATGGTTTAGGATTGAAGGGAAATCCATGGGGAAGAACTAGGTTTAGAGGAGAAAAAGAAAGAAGAAGAAACTGATCGGCTATTTATAGGGATGAACCGGCGGTCGTCCAAAAATTAGGGTTTCTGGGTTGATTAGTCGGTCAAAGAAGGGTTGTTGACCGACTGGTTTAAGAACTAGTCGGTCGGTTGACTAACTGTGACCGACTAACACCAAACAGTAACTCAGGTCGTCAAAATGGTCAATGAATTAGTCGGTTAAAGAACAATGGTTGATCGCCTAGTTTGCAACCTAGTCGGTTGAAAAATGTTCTTAGACCGACTAACGATAAATAGTAACTTAGGTGAAATTAATCAAAGGAACTAGTCGATCTGAGAGCAAGTTCTGACCGACTAGTTACGCATCTAGTCGGTCAGTGGTTGTTCTTAGACCGACTAAGAGTAAACAGTAACCTCTGGATTATTGATTCAATGAACTAGTCGGTTTGAGAATAGTTGCCGACCGACTAGATCTCAATCTAGTCGGTTGGTTCCCCTTCTTGAACCAACTAAAGTGCACGAAACGTGCCGAATTGAAGCGCGAAGCTTCGGGAAGATTTCTATGGCTTCTACGATCACCCTAACTCTAAAATTTGAGCGATTTGAAATTCGTCATGAGTGACTTACTCCAAGATCAACGATATAAGGAAGAAGCTAAAGAATTACAACGAAACGAACGAAAACGAAAGCTACGGAGACGGAAACCACACATAAGGATAAATCCACCAAAACATATATATATAATATAGATAATCCAAATACATGAAAAACCAGTCGTTACAGATACCAGGACCTGGACTTCATCCCAAATTTGGGGTGAAAATAGCACACGACGTAGTGGACACGGGCACTGTACACCGGGCCTCTCAGCTCCCCCGTCCCTGGCAGGAGTGAGGCTCATATCACAACATCCGTTTGCCCCTTCCCCTCCACTCCCGGTAAAGGCGAGTGGGTATAAAAATCCCC
This sequence comes from Scilla litardierei, assembly GCA_030789695.1. Classification (NCBI taxonomy): domain Eukaryota; kingdom Viridiplantae; phylum Streptophyta; class Magnoliopsida; order Asparagales; family Asparagaceae; genus Scilla; species Scilla litardierei. The sequence continues at coordinate 321,516,673 of CM061141.1, forward strand.
TCCACTCCCGGTAAAGGCGAGTGGGTATAAACTCAACATATCACATAATCGCTTCCCCCAACTTCTCAGTCTAGGCCGCATACCCACTGTTTACTCAAATCCCAGCTAAAACCGGGGCTTTGATAACTCACCCTCATTAGAGAGAACTGAGACATTCAAGAGTTTCATTTCATCATTTTAGTAATGAAGGAGTCATGTAGCATGGCGTCACATTTCATATTCATATCAACGTGGGTCATGCACTGAAGTGTCATGCCCTCCATCGTATTCATCAACCCATCATCACATCACATATGGTACCATGCATGACATGCTCCCAATATTACAATTTCATATCAAATCTCAGTTCATATCCATATGATTGAGCATTTATAACATTTCTGGCATTTGCCTTCATTCAGGCATTTTCACAAACACGTGGTGAGCGTGACGTGCGTATCCGTAAGCACATTAGCAGATCAATTGGCATGACATATCATTAGTCTAGTTTACATGTAAAAACAATAATCATGTGCCATAGTGGGTGGAATAACAACAATATACAATTTAACACATCACTTAACCATTCAGCTTGCAGGAATTTGTAGAAGTTACCAATACATGGGAATATATCATCAGAATATATTGAGAATTTGACAAAATGTCCCAAATGAAAGTTATAGATATGTTAGTTCTTGATTCACAGATAAAATTACATGGAAAAATATTAAGTATATGATTTATTGTGAATTAATTGGTGAAGTGTGTCAAATCTGTTTTTCAGACAGATTTAGGGTCTGTATTGGAAGCCAATTTTGGACATGTTGGAGCCAGAAATTCGACATATAAGCACTCTGGTGAATTTTTAAAAAAACTTGTTAAATTTTCAACAAGACTAAGATCATAAAATTCCATAATGTGTGCAGGTGTCTAGGACAATTGTACTGAACTGTGTAAACACTGAAAATCAAACAGACATGTTGTAAAGATAGATTTATTGGTCCTAATTTCTGAATTGCAACTATGTCAAAGTTTATATGATTTTGGGGTAGAACTTCAATATCTACAAGCGCATATTTGTTTCGAACCCTAATTAGAGCTACAGTAACCACAATCAAGGCAAAATCAGACATCAAGATTTCTGAATTTCAAAGGGAGATGACTTTGCTAAGAAGTTCAAAGCGAAATTGTGAAATTGAGCCATTGCATGTAAAAATTGAATATCCTTATCACATATTGGATAAAACATGCTATAAAAACATATTAGCAAAAATTAATTTGATGGAATTCCAAACCAAGAGAGTTCCTACCTCTAAAGCTTAATTTCCTCTTCTCTTCCTCTTTCTTTCTTCTCCATCTTCTTCCCTCTTCAAGCAAACATGGCTTCCTTCTATTTGTGAATGGAAATTAGGATTTGCATTTGTTAAATGAGGGGGAAAGGAGAATAGGGGTGGCCGGCCTTGTTGGTGCAAGGAAAAGAAAAGAAAAATGAAAAGGGAAGAGAAAAGAAAGGTAAAGAAGAATGGAGAACTTTCTCCAAAAATATCCAATACTAGAACCTCCCTTAAGATAAGCATGCACATCGTAAAATGACCAAAATACCCCTCCATATTCTAGGTATTTACAAGTTTGTCATTACTTTACGCACACACAACTTTAGTATGTACGCACATCAGCTTTGGTCCAAATGACCGTTTTGACCCTAACCTTTCTAAAAGTTTACGGGGGTTGCCATTGACTCCTTACCCCTTTCACACTAGCATGGCTCTCCATACACACATCCACGCATATCTATACATGCATACATGCTTCACACGTACACGTCTAACACATTCCTGTTGTTTTACACCACGACATCATTTGCACTTCTCCTGCATTCACATTTCGCATTCTCTTCCCTTAGCCACGTATTACGGCCTAATCTCCTTGCACTACGTCATATACATCGATATCTACGCTTATTTCATGTCCACGTATGCATCGTAAGTAGAAATACCACGTGTGTTCGGTAGAATACACGTATAGTGCAATATAGGGCATGACACCGGTGGTTCTTCTTCTTCTTCTCCCTCTTCACCATGATTCTCTTCCTCTTCCTCATTTTTATCAGTAAGAAGAGGTACTTTGCCTTTCTTCTTTGACGATGGTGATCCTCCTTCAGCAGCGAGCTTTTCCTCTGGAATATTCTGGTCGAGATCTTTATGAAGATTCATTCGGCCAAGAGCATGTATATCAAAGATGCGAGCCGGTTCCAGATTTTCAGTTTCATTATCCAAAGGTATGTTATAGCCAATAAACAAGATGGTAAGACAGTGACCATAGGCTAGGGTAGATGAAGGTCTATCAGAAGAAGCAGATGCAAGGATGGAGTCCATGATGATTTTGGCCCAATTTACACGAATATTTCCTAGCATGGCGTAAGTGCACTAAGCTTGCTTCTCAGATAACACAGAGTGGCTTCCAGATTTTTGAGTAATATTATACGAGAATATATTTGCTAGTATTCTTCCAGGATATCGAAGATCGCTACATGGTAGTTTTGTTTGGAAGTATCTTCCAGGAAAATACATTTTCTCCAGAATATTCTCATCGACCATCTCTATGTTATCCAATAACATTCCAGTGTAAGGGATTCATAAAGCTTCTCCTAGAGATTTGACAGTTATAGCAAGTTTGGTGTCTAGAACTTTAGTGATGAATCTACACTTAGTAAGATCATAATCCATGTTGGCATAGAAAAGATGCACAAGCCTAGGATAACATAGATAGATATTTTCAGAAGAAAAAAGATTGGTCAAGTTTTGAAATTCTAAGATACTATCAATGCCATAGTTCTCAAGATGGTCAATTTTGACCAACCTCTCAATAAGGATTTGGCTATTAGAAATTAGTCAGGTAATACTCACATAGTTCAATCACTTTATATATGTCGTAATAGTAATACAGACATCAACACACGTATAATTATAATACACTCCCTCATACATACGCATTCATCGTATAGTCACACATATGTAACATGTATATTCACAGCATAGCCTACTACCTATAATTAGCATACCAACACCTATACATACATAATTAAGATGTGCAATAGTCGTGTATACCTCACGGTATGCACGCATGCAACATCCCGCAAAAGCAAGCAATACCAATCAAAATTATAGTCCTACTACCATATGCATAACACCTCTATACTCAGGCAACAAAACATAACTACTTACGCATAAGCACAATACATATCTACCTACGAGCACATACTCATACGTACTAATATAAGGGTCATATAATAGGCCTACTTACTTATCTATACGTTCACCTATTATTATCACACCTATCATACACATAGCTTCACCAAATCAAATTATTTCAACCATTATAAGTATCTCTTACTACATACACAACTTAGATATTTCAACGCTAACTCTTATATACACAGGCATCCCTAGTATAGTATAGCTATCCACACAAAAATCTATAACTACTAACACACAACAACTTCATACTATCACGAATAACTCCGAGTATATATATATATATATATATATATATATATATATATATATATATATATATATATATATATATATATACCACACAATAGGCAAGCATCAATATACTACGGGGGGTACACTCATTCAAGCCCACGTACACAACTTAGGTACGTGCACTACGACTACCTCACAAGATCCAAGGGCCTACTAACAATTAAGGGTTGACACAGACATTGACGGACCCTAAGGCCTAAGCAATAAAGAGAGGTCGAGAGCGTGGCGGGGGAAGGATCGATAAGCACGAGTTCAGATAGGACGAATACAAGGGGACAGCTTGGTTAGACGAAACTTGGCTCAATGGTGATGTTTAGGTTGAGGGAAAAAGGGAGGTGTAGTGATGCTTATATAGGAGGGGGAAAAGAAATAGGGTAAATAGCATCAGCTAAAATACGCAAAACTGAAAACTGTTGTACTAAAAAAATTTGGAATTCCTCATCTGTATAAAATATTTGAAGATCGATAAAGCGAGTTGAAATAAGTTTGAGTCGAATATTCATAATAAGGGGAAATGGTCTATTGATTTATATAAAATCATTTTAATAGGAAGTAAAACCATTTACACGAATATTAAGGACGTAGTTTTTTTTAAAAAAATATTATACGGCAGTAATTTAATATAATTTTGGCAAAAATTTTGAAAATTCAAAGAATGAAATTAAAGTAACTGAAGAATTTAAGCTTGTGTTGAACGCTTTCAAAGTTTTTAAGTCATGGAAAGAAAATTTAAAACGATCAAGATTGGAACTACTTTTAGAGGAACCAGGATGTGCAAAAAAAATTAAAACTGGTTTACACAAAACCCTTAGCATACGAGCACAACGAACCTGGTACGGATAAAAATAGTTGAAATTCATTTTAGTCTAGCAATTTTTTTTTCTAAAAGCGTGTATGGTGAGCGGAAAGAAAATAATAATGACTTAGCATAAGAATTATCAAGTTCGAATAGCAAATCTTTAAAATCAAATCAGGGAGGGTCTAAAGCAGGAAGAGGTTATGAAAATAGTAATTTTGCAAAAATCTGAAGTAGCGAAAACGACGAGCAAAAAAAACCAACTTGCTGAAAGCTGAAATTCTATGTGTCTTGAAAGTATATTAAGGTAAACACGACGTACCATTCGTATAACACAAATAAGAAGGAAAATTATAAATCGAATTGGGCAAAGCAAAAGTACGGTACGAAAAATATAGGCTGGAAAATATTATAAGCTAGTGTTCAGAAATTCCGACAAGGTTTTAAAATTTTAAATCAACGAAGGAGGATGAAGTATAAGTATATGTGCATTAAAATTTGGAACAAGGTTAAACTTCAGAAAGGAGGAAGTCGAAAAATACTTTCAAGAGTTTCAAGGTTCGTAATGGAGAGGTTCGAAAATTGACGACGATCGTCATGAGGCGATCTCGTGAATCGAGGCAAGAAAATTGGTCGGATGATCAAAACATAAATACGCCTCGAATATGAATCTGAAGGATCAACGGGAAAACTCCTACGGTCGACCACTAAAGATTAAGAACTAAGCGCTAAGACTTTCTAAGGAGCTAGACGGAAACGAAATGCGTTCAGCTTGGTCCGAAATCGATGAACCCAATCGAACGACTAAAGGAAATTCTTGAAGTCTAATATGGTCAGGGGTAGACAAGGACCACTAAGGTAACTCCTACGACAATTAAATCAATTGCTAACAGGGAGTCTAACTAACAATCAGAGGCCTCTAACTAGCAAGCACAGACGTCTAACTAAGTCTTCTTACCACCTAGTGTCGTAGGAAAACGGGTAGACTCGGGGCTTCAGGCTCGGATGTTGCAATTTATTTAATGGACATTCTGTTATTATCGTTGTTCCGTTAATTCGCAATTGCAAGACTGGACCTGCATGGGCCACCAACAAAACCTGTCACGCCCCGCTTCCCAAAAATATGAAGGCGAAGCGTGAGAAGGTCCGCTCAGACTTGAAGCTACAAAGCTGCAAGTCCGATAAGCGTCAATCAAATTTAAAACTGCAGGTCCTTGCAACGCGAGCGAAACAAGATAATAATAATGAAATGAGACAAAAGAATAATCTCAGAATATCCATAAATATAAATTCCAACATCGCAGAAAAGCCACCAGGCTAAAAGAAAAAGAGTCTAAGGGCCCAAACATGGCCAACAAAGTACATCGTACAAAACAAAGGTGACACGCACCGACAACTAACAACAAACCTAAAACAAAAGAAAGCTCAGCAAAGTCACCAAGAAAGATCACTGGCATCCACAAACCTCCTCCTAGGCAGACATGGACTCAGGCTCAGCATCAGCAACACATCACGTACTCAGCAACGGTCTCTGGCTCAGGTCTAACATGTGACACCCAAAAGAGCAAGGGGCACATGTCAGCAAGTCTACAAGAGACTTATGCAAGGAAACTAAAAGTAGGTAAAAGTAAAGCAACCTAGCAGTTCTAGCATGATGCAATGACATGGCAGTTAAAGTAATGAGTGCAACAGGTAAGGTAAAGTAAAGTAAAGTACGAGCATGGCATTTAAACATGGCATGGATGACAAGTATTACATGAATCATTCACAAGACAAGTACAGGACAAGTAAAGTAAGCACCTCGTGCACAGAGATTCCGTCTTTTGGCTAGAGGGCTGATCAGGCCACTCCTAAGCTCAAGTGACCGTTTATCCCTACCCCTCCACGTGTATCGGGCATTGGTTTTCAGCCAACACATGAGGCCCGCTTCTGGACCACGAGCCAGGAAGTGTTTTAAACAAGTATGGCCTAGGGGTGCACCTAGCCGGAAACACGGAAACACGGATTTGTACAAGTATTTTGTAGCGTGTGCTACGATGCAACAATCAATTTGGATGACATGTAAGATGCAATGCATGGCAGTTAAAAGTACGTACAGTTAAGGAAAGTAAACGTGACAGTTTTGTATGCATGAACAACAAGTTTAAAGGGTTGGATCTAGCTTCGTTGTCAAGCTAGATCAATTAGGTGACGGATCTAGTTTCGTTGTCGAACCAGATCAAGTAGGCGCCTAGCCAGCTATCATTTCACCGACTAGTCTCTTTTACGCTGAAAACAAGGAAGTGGCCTAAAAACATGGCCCTACACAAGAGTTGGCAAGTTTCACTTGCCTGCAAGTACAACGTCTGAGCACACCGTCCAAGAGAGTCCAAAAATCACAATTATCCTACGTGCACAGGTCCACCGGCCTAAAGTCCATATTATTAATCTTGATTAGTGAATTTAAAGCATTTAAAATACTTAAAAAATGCTGATTTTAGTCTTGATTAGCAGGCAATGGGTTGGGGGTCCTAGGGGTGCAAAGCGTTACCTCAACACGACGCGAAAGCTACACCGGCGTCGGGTAGCGACGCCGGGGGTTGGAATAAGAGAACGCGCTCCAAGTCCAGATTCCAAATTAGTTTCCTCGCTGGAAAGTTCAGAGCATCAACCGGAGCAACGGTTCCAGATTCCAAAGCTAGCACGTGCGACGACGGGCTACGACGTGTCGCAACGTCGTACGCGACAAATCGTCGGAGAGAAAGCACCTAGGTGGGGCCCACAGTAGTCCTAGGGACCTTTGGGGGACCCACAATACCTCTGGAGAACTTGGGGGGCCCACGGTGGCAAGTGGTGCGACGGATGCGGGGTTGCGACGAATGGCTCTCGGTCGTACACAGCCAATGCGGGGGATTCCATCGGTCGGGCTCATGCGGCGGGGCTGTGCAGCGCTTAGGGTCGGTGCGGGCCTTGGTGCGGAGAGATTTGTCGGTCGGGCGCTTGGGGCGGCTCGGTCACAGCGCTGTGCGGGCGTTGCAACGTTGCAACGTTGCAACGAAGCGGCGATGCAGCGTGAGCGGGGGAGAGATTCGGTCAGGCACGGAGGAAGGCGAGGTGCGGAGCGGGCTTTGGTGCGGGGCTTGCAGCGATGCGGGGAGCGGCGATAGCGGGCGACAGCTCTCGGTCTGACCGAGAGAATCCATCGGTCGGACACGGCTGAAGCGGGGCGATGGATGTGCGGAGCGGGCGGGGGCTGGGTGCGGAGGCAGCTGCCGGTCAGAGCGGGGGAATGGGGCTGATTCCGTCGGTCAGTGCGGGAGATCTTCGTCGCAACGTTGCGACGATTCGTCGCAACGTTGCGACGATTCGTCGCAACGTCCAATTTGAGTTTTGGGAGCAGCTAGGGTTATTTTCTTGCGAAAATAGGTCTTCCTAGAGGTTGTTTATATAGTGTAGATGGGTTGACTAGGTCTAGGGCTAATCCTAATGAGATTAGGAGTTTAAAATAATTTAAAATTTGAATCTCAACTTCTCCAACTCACCCAAGGATTTGACTTGGTCCAAATGAGCTGGAAATTGGCTCAAAAATTATTTAAAATGTTTAAAACTCAAATAAATTTTATTTGGCCGAAATTAATTTAAAAATTAATTATTAAAAATATTATAAACCTTGTTAAAAATATAAAAGTGGTCAAATAAACTCCAAAAATTATAAAATAAATATCGGGGTGATCGTGTTAACGAGAGTGAGCTAACTAAGCAGACGGATTTCAATTTTGATGTCGAACGACGAAACTAAAAATAGAAACGTCTCCCGTCAAAAGTGAAAATCGTCACGTCTCATCGAGTAAGATTAAATTGTGGGAAAACGACTCGAGAAATGTCGTTCCAAGATAGTGCCACTATTTAATACTCTCAGAGGCGTTCACAACGGCATATCACACGAAAGTGTTCACAAACAAACAAAGTCTAAAACAAACACGTGCATGGCCAAAAGCACGTGCACGAACAATGTACGACGAAAAGTGGTCGTTACAGAGATCGGGGCATCATGAGTTAGATCTTCAGGAGACACTGCTTCGGCGGTCTCCGATGCAACGGCTACAGTCTCCTCAGTGATAGTGGGGCTGATGTCTTGTGCTAGAGATTTGTCCACCCCAGTGACCATTTCGATCTATTCGAAGATGACTCCTATGTTGGGAAAATTTCAATCTCCATCACTACGGTGTTGTGATTAACCCAGAGATCAACACCAGCTTATGATGGCAGAAAATCTATGTACACCGAAGGGTCTATTCCATCTCAGTCCACGATCTATCTACTTCGAAGCATGAGGAAGAAGAAGATGAAAGGCATGTGAACAGAGGAGAGGACTACTTTACTCCGTCGACGGCAAAACTAAACGGAGAAGAAGATGGCAAAGGCGAGAGTAAGCGCAAACTCTTCAAAAAGCAGAGGAACGGCTCTCTCCAACCCTCATTCACTATTTAAACAGAATTGCACTCCCCTAAGGCAAGCTCAACCAATCGATCTCGGACAGATGTCGACATCTCAGGGCAACGACACTCCGAGTTCCATGCACTTTTGGTGCGTAAATCCTAGGGTATGGTGTTTTGGTGGCCTACATTAAATGCATCATCTAGACTGTCGTGCACATCCAGTCAGTACGTGTCACATCACCCGACCCAAACCGCCACGTCAATTGAACTCAGGAGATGAGGGCCATTGATACATCAGTATTATCCCGGCCTAAGCTGCAGCCCAACGACCCAGAAGTCCACACGAGAGGCCGGCCATCTCTCCATTTAAGGTGACAGCCACGCTGACAGTTGGGCTTCTTCATTCAAAGCGCCCGCTCATAACGGAAGCATTCAATGCCCGACCGTTACGTTCAACAGCTCAATCAATAAAAGAATCTTAAAGGCTCAGACATTACCTTCTAACGTCCCACCTATAAGTACTCTCTCAGAAAATGAAAGAGGAAGGACTTTTCATAGACAACTCAAGCTGAGACAACTTCCCCCTCAGGCAATCTCAGGTCATGTACCCTTAAATTCAGGATCTGTTCCGACCTAGCTTTCTACATTTCCTCTATAGCTTGGTGTGATAATTATCGGGCGATCTCCCAACAGATCGGACATAGTTACCACGAGCATCATTTGAGTCTTCATCTGGCTTAAATATCGGAGGGGATTAGGTCGGACTCTGGATCCGACCCTCCCTAATAAACTATGTGGTGCAGGAAGCCGAAAGAGCCCAGAAATAGCTTGGACTAGATCATAAACAGTTCGAACTCGGTTGTCAGAGCTCAAACCAGAGCACAGATAGTTCGAACGTGGCCGAAATAGTGCGGGCTTGGCTTCAATAGCTCGGACAGGGGATCACTCAGCCAAGGATCGACTTGCCTAGGACCCAGGAGGATGAACGTGGCCCGGAAAGCTCGGACCTGGCAGACACAGCTCGAACCCAGTGAACATATCTCGGACTCGGATACAACAACTCAGACCAAGGTCCATTCGGCACGAGGTCAGCTCGCCCAGTACCTAGTGAACCGCCAATAGGTCGGATTGAGGCCTGTTGAGCCCGAGGCTAATTCATCCAGCGTCCAAGCCACCGCAACATCAACCCCACTGGGGGTCGACCATCATCCATCAATGGACCGAGGCCGGATCATCACAGGGTCAGCTCGCCCAGGGTCCATTCAGCCGCCAAAGTCATCCTGCGACTAGCTTCTGTAACTATACACTCATGTTATAATATATATGATGAGAAAACACCCATAAACATCTTCAACCTTTATTTTTTCCTATATTCAAGTAGAACTAAAGGTGACCTGACATCTAGTCTGATTGTAGCTTGTATATCAATATTTGGCTACTTGCGAAAAAGAGATTATCCCTCAAAATTCTTTTATTCCAATGTAAAGTGCAACCAAACAGCCTTTTTAACTTGTTTCATGTTACAGGAAATGAGAAATCTTTACATAATTACTTGCTTCTTTTTCTTAGGCGTTGTACCTTCAACCTTTTTTTAACTTTCACTCAGTAAGCATAGAATTGCCCAGATTCATCTTTTTTTCCAACGCAAATAGAGAAATTTATCCTTCTCCAACACAAGATTTCAATATGTTTATTCATTAGATACTAAAGGGATTAGAATTAATTTTAAACACGTTAATGGAGTAAAAAGTGTGTGACAAAATGAAAGACATTTGTCTTCAGATTCTAATGCATCCACTTGTTTGTTTTTTCCTCAACCTACATACATGGCTCTTCAACAAAGGACTTCAACTGTTAGTGGAGATTAAGATAACATTAGTGCTGTAATTAAAGAAACAAACCCATTGAACTGACATTATAGTAATTAGCAAAAATGGAGAAGTCTTTGCCGTTCGGAAAAAAGGACTTAAGCAAGATTCTTAATCGTGATTAAGAAAGATCAAAAGATCCATTAAGGCCTCACACGTCTCCTCGGATGCAAGAATCATTCTACGAGGAGATAAGATAAGTTTTTTTCCCTCTGTGTTTGAGTTCTCAAATTCATTTGACATGCAATGAGTGCGTTCAGAATTATTCCCCTAATCGGCTTTTTATCATGATGATCACTTTAGACGAGGAATATGTGGGTGATTATTAGGCACTAATCGCATGAGGAATAGTTTTGCTTTGGATTCTGATTTGTTCTTGTGCACAGGAGGTGGAGATGAGAATACTTGTAGGATAACATTAGCTGTAATTCAATTCTAATTAGAGAAAGCAAGTAATTAATTGATACCCAGCAAATAATAACAAGCAATCATTTGTTGGAACAAGGACAGTAGTTTTTGAAGAGAGCTTTGTTTCAGCTCCTTTCAGAGCTTTTGGACAGCAAACCAGTGCTAGAAATTGAACAGTGTACTGCAACAATCCAATGTAATCATTCAAGTCTCAAAGAACTCTGATCTATATTCATTTTTGCAACAGATCAACTGCAGAGCTACAAGTTTCTGACAAGAATAAAAGGCACTTTCTGTAGCATCTATGCCCTTCATCCATTGAGAGTTTATGTACATGGCTGGTTCTTATGGTAAGAATCAAGATTGTTACATGAGAAAGCTGTAGAAGATTGTTACATGAGAGCAAGGCCAAGCTTAACAGATACCAAACAAAGCGTATTTCTGTAACAGTTCATACACCAGCAATACAAATACGGAGCCCCGACAGGCACAAAAAGGAAACAATTCATGATGTCAAGTAGATAATAAGAAAACCAATGTAATATCATGCAGTGGCCATACGTTTTAAATTAAATATACATTAACATGTATTATATTTAACAAAAACTAGAATAACATTAGTTGCGGCAGTGAAATCTTTAGGGGGCTCAGTGCAGGAGGGCTCTGTATTGACGCTTCGCCCTTCCGATAAACCTGCAATGAAATATTCAAACCTGCCCGTTTGCATAGGTGGATCCATCTCTGGTGCCTGCTTCCTCGCCGGTACCAACTTCAGCCATAGCAACATCAACAAGCAGCTGTCAAGAATAAACGCTAAGAACATTCAAGACCAACATCAGGTAGTTAAAGAGCAATCTTTGTTCGAAGCAACATGCACTTCTGTACGCAAATTGCATCAAATTACAGCAGTAAGGAGAACATCCATGCACAAAGTTCTTTCAAATCTTGGCACGCATCTTGTGCCCAGGCAAATTCTAACCAATTTCATTTACATTCCAAAGCTTTTAAATTCTTCCCCAACTTGCATGCTATCATAACTATTATAGCCCTAATGATATCTGATGTGACGATTTGATGACATTATATGCACAAGTATATTTACACTAATGCTTACCTTAATCGTTTTGCCAGGCATTCATAAAATGTAGTTGCTGTGCTTGCAAAAGAGAAAAAAAGAAAAACCGAAACATCTGAAGACCAAAAGATTGAAAGACTAAAAGATTAACCAATTTTGTTATTTATATTACCAAAGTTGAGCACTAAGATGTCATTTGGCAATAGGTTAAGGCCGAGGCCAACCCATATTAGCAAAAGGGAAGATAATGAGTGTATCCGAATCACATTAAATCTTATGCATTTTTAGTTTTCGGATAGTATGTTTCAAAATTTAGATAATAAATTTGACAGCATAAAAACGCTCAAGTGCTTTTCAATAGACTAAATTCTGTTATTTTGTCTATTTTATGATTATCTCAATCCGACTTTTTAGTTAATAACCCAATGTTAGTAGATAACCCCCGTATATGCAAGGATTAGTAAACTCTCATTTACCCCAGTTTAAATATCATAATCTCTTGTCCCGAATTAAATCAAAAAAAATTGTTTGGCAATATAAACCTCGTTAATCGCTCGTAAACCATGGTTTAACCCAATGCCAAACATACCCTACAAGTTTTGTACTGACTTGTATATTCATGCTGATATAAAAGAGCTACTTAAAATATACCATACAGCTTTTCAATCTATCAAATCTTCCAACACAGAAAAATCGGCTAAGTTAATCAGTTTTTAAATTCAAATATTTTACAGAAAGTATTTCCATGCAGCAAGTAATATTTAATGAGAAACTGGTAGGATTTCTACATAATTTTAAAGTTGAACATAAAGAACAAATTAGACACTGAATTTATTTCAAAGAAAGCCATCTAATAAGATAATATGTCAATCATTTTTACAAACTCCAGCCTCAGCTACAATTCTAGACTTCTACACGGATATTGCTTCTATCCTACAATTTTGACTACTTTCGACTTCTAACTGGTCTAGAACAGTGTTAACAGATTTGTAGTGCATCAAACTTTACGGATACACTGTATGTACTTAAGGTGGCATGCGGTAAGAGGGTATAGGTGTTGGCTGGCAGTTATTTGTGACATGGAATTCACCGTAACATTTTGATATTATTGCATGAACTATATTGGTGTTTTCACACAAATTACATGTACATTGCCCATTCAAATAGATATCTATGGAGGAAAGGAGGTTACTACTTTAATGAAAAAAACAAAGTACATAATAGCAAATGGAGTTATACTAAATTACCAAAATCCAAACTACAAATCCTATAGCATGGTCTTGAAATCGGCAAATAAGTCCAATAAAGGGGAAAACAAAGAAATACTACAGCAAAATTCTTTGGCATAAATTTTACACTTCCTCCATTTTTGGGCCACAATTGTTGGTGAATCAGAGGAGATATGAAAAAGAAGGGTGGTAATGATGATGAGTATTTGTGATTCAAATTAGGCTCAAAGGTCGCATTTTAAAATTTATCACATCATCACATTAGATTTTGTTACGTTCTATTGGACCATATCCAGATGGCTTAACCAATTAGATATTTCAATAGTTCAATAGTAGCATCCTTCAATGCGTAGGATATTGATGGATTACGGTTATGGATATTGATTGACTACGGTTATGGGTTTGGCTGTGTTAATTCAAATCTCATCAAATTTGGCCTGACCATCCAAACAATAACACATGAATTGTTCATTGGTTTCAGCATATAGTAAAGTGTAATTTTTCTTCCTTTTTTTTTAATTTTTTGAGAAAGGCCCATAGGTTACAAAGCCCTTAATGAAGATATGAACATGCCACAACGGCGGGGAAAGAAATTCTATAGAGAGAATTAACTCATACAACTAACTCCTAGTCCTTCACCCAAATCACAACGAATCTCTGCAAACCGCTTTAGTCTTTCATGTAGCTTCCATGCACCGTGTACGTGATGAATTTATGCCCCTGCATTTTTCATTTGAAAAATCCACTCGCACGCTGCTGATAGGGAGACTCGAACATATGACCTCCCACAAAGAAAGAAAATGTTCACCGCTTGGGCTAAGCTCAATTGGTTATAGTAAGATGTAATTGATCAACCTTATGTGTAAAAGATCTTACACTCTAGCACACCTGCAATGATACACTCGCAGGTAATTTACCTGCAGAATTTTCATTTGCATTGATTACTTTTGCACCGCATGTGAGAAGTCTACACAACATAGTTTGTTAAATATCCATGTTGAACCAAAGACTTGTGCCAGACTTGATTCACATTTGTTTTCTCCGTACTAATTATATGAAACTCTAAAATTTATATTTTGCATAATTCCATGGGGATCTTATTTTGGGTATAATCTTAACAACCTCTAGAATAACGATATGGAAACAAAATGCTCTTAACAACATAAAATCTGGCAACTATTCAGGAATTAACATGGATTCAACTCCGGCAAATCAATAGTAAACATACAGATTTATCTTCTGGCCAAGCTTGTTGACTAGTGTAGTAGAAAACACATGAAATGAGACAGCACTACCTTAAGTTCTTGCTCAGAACTTTTGAGCCTTTCATTATAGTCTTGTGTCTGCAGAAAACATCTATTCAGCTGCACAAGGTAAACAAAAGCATAAATCAAGTCTAAGCTTCTCTGAACACATTAAACTGTCAAATTGATCTCAAAAATGTTGACGACATTATGGGACGATCATCTACCTTTGCTAACATTGATTGCCGTTGAGATGTGAGCTTCTTTGCAGCAGCTAATGCATCCTCCAGTTTCTGCATATTTAAAACAGTTGTGTGTGTCAGCTTTTATGGACTTTTCATACGGTTAGATACCATTTAATTTCCATGGAGTAGAAAACTGAAGGGAATTGGCAACAATATAACTTCCTAAGAATACCTGACATTTCTTTTGTAAATCAGACACAGCCTGCTCGCGCTCATCAACCTTTCCATTTATCAGTTGTAGCTGATACGGTACAAGTACATTCAGCAACTTCATAAATTTTGATAGATGCGCACTTACAGACTCGGCCAACAGAATCAGACGCTCATCATCAGATGAATACAGAACTTGCTAAATATCAGCTTTTTTCTGGAGACCTTGCTTAATTATATAGTTTTCATCTATGAAATTGAAGTTTCAATATACCAGAACAAAACTGACACAGACATCAGAAAACTTTTCAATAATCAGGATAAGTGCATAGTTAGGAGTTTGGACAAATTATAAAAAGTAGAATGTAAATTTAAAAATGAGTTAGACAATGGTTAAATGAAAAATTATTGCATGTTACCCTCCAAGCAAGCTGACAAAATATTTTGGAAATGAATTGGAAAAGAAAGAACCACATATCTTCCCATTTATTTAAACAGGGAAAAATTTACCAACCAATAGACATTTGACACTCCATATATCACTGTTACAACGATGGAATCCTTTCATAAATCAGCAATGTTCCAGATATCAATCCGATATCCACAATATCGATCACACTATCGGAAAAAACAAGTGGCCGATACAATTTTTATGATTTTATTCTGGTTTCTGATTTTCAACTGGTATCGACCACAATTTCGGAATCGATATTTTTGTTAGAAATATCGCCAATTTCAGCTTTTTTTTTGTTTTAAGTTTTTTTAGATCGGATCCAATTAACATTAAATCCGACCTGACCGGAAGATAATAATAGTTATTTAAAAGGGAAAGAGGGAGTAGGCCCAATATGCAACCATGATTTTATCGAAAACTTTTCGACTCCACCATTGGTTGATATCACTTTCTTCCTCCTCTCAATATCTTCTACGATCTGAGCCGTGATGGTTGAGCCGTGATGGTTCGATCTTCCTCATCTTCATACTTTTGGTCTCAGACCATCGCGCTCTTACCATCTCCTTCTTCCTCCTCATTCTTTCTCCTCTATCTCGGTTCAAGGATGGTGACAATCAATAAAACGAAGCTCATCGCCCTTATATGTTAGGTCTACCATGCTAACACTAAGTTCTCAGCACGAACTACATTCAAGAACTTCTCGAAAAGGTCCAAGATTTTTTGTTCTTTTTTATTTTTTAATATAATCAGGTATACTTTTTACTTGATTTTATTCCGTTTAAATTGATTTATGATCCAATTGTGATGTGGTTAATTGTGATGTGGTTAACGTAAAAATATTACATTTTAAAAAAAAATAATCTTTAATTTTCATTGAGAATTTATCATGATTTAGTTTAGTGTAATAATAATAGTAGTAGTAATAATAATAATTTAGGTTCAATGACTTTTTAATTTATATAGAATAAAATATAAAAGAAGAGAATAGAGGTTATAATATGACATATGAGGCCTGGCCTCATATACGCCTCCGAAACTCACACCTCCAGATTTTTTGAATGATCAGAACCGGGCATTTTGATTTACATGTTCTAAAACCCCAAACAACAAATATAGGTTGAACCTAAGGGGTTTTGCTCAGTAATTTATCCGTCACAAATTTAATGGCTTTGTATGAATAGAACTTTTACGATGGGTAGATGAACGGACAAACCCCTTGGGTTCACTCGATATTTGATGTTTTGAAATATGATCACAATGAATAGCTCCAATCCTCTAAAAAATAACGAAGATGTAAGTTTGAAGTCTGCATATGCGGCTAAGCCTCGTATGTTATATGATACCCATTATTCTCATAAAAGAATTAAAAAATATGTCATTTTTTATCATCGGCCACTGCTACCATTGCTAATACTACGACTATTCTCTCGTTTAGAAATTCTTCGAGATGTATTTATAATAACAGAGAAAGGGGGATAACATGGAAAGAAAAATAAAAGATGATACTCGATTGGTTTGTAACTACTTAACGAAATTAGAAAAGTTTTCTAACAGGTTGATGGTAGATACAAATTTAATGCAGCATATTGAGCTAAATATACCTTAAACATACTTTTATATAAGTTTATATAGTTTATATCTACATAGATATATGTATGGCATACATATGACATCTATTTTTAACATCTGATGACATTCTGATATTTAATGAACATCCCCGATATTTCTCCGATATCTGTTATTCGATATCATATTTTTCAAGCCAATACGTGACCGATATCCTAAATTTAGAACACTAGGGATCAGTGCAAAAACTGGAGGCTGAAGATGTAATGCTTAGGGAGTTTGAATAATAGTTTTCTGAATGATGGATGACTTCTAATCAAAAACAATTTCAGATTATAGTGCTTACAGTCACAAGTATGAACCAGATATTCTTAGCAGAATAATTATAATAATAACAAATTTTAAAAAATCCAGTGGATACACTAAAAAGATGCACAATATTATAATTCTAAAATACGGAGAGAGAAAAAGAAAGCATCAAAGTGTTTGGTCAATTTCTTCATGTACCGTTAAGACATGAGCATGATTAAGGTCGTCTGCAGAAAGCCTAAAATTTTAAGCCACAAGAAACCATGCAATTGTACACTTAAATGGAAGCCTACTGAACCCAAATATGGAAAACTAAATGTTTGCCTTGGCATAAGTGATAGATATATATGGTTTGACTACAAGAATTGTAATGTTAGTTGATAGAATGGATCAAATATTAAAGACCTCCTTTTGAAGCTCCCCACTCCTCTGGATGGATATATCCAGTTCTTCTTTCACCTAAGATAACATATCAAAAAACGGGATCAATAAAATCAAGGGCATCACTTGGGTCAATTGTATTAGCTACGCATTATGCTCCTGTTACCTGGTGCTGATATTCATCACTAGAATCAGATGATAATTCTCTGCTCCGACGATCATCTGGATGGGCACTGCAGAAACCAAACAGCAAATGTGATGGAAGAACTCATCGCAAAAAAAGCTTTTGACATTGCTTTCGATAATACCATGCAGGCAAAGTTAAAAATCCACATTGTATTATGGATGATACAAAGCAAACAAGTTACTTTGAGTGATAATTTGTTCGGTGCATTGCATATTTTGTGCAAACAGCCTCTGAATATATTAATAGTATACTAGCCGCTTGCATTACATTAAACAAGCACATCTACAACTGAATCTACTAATGAGTTACAAGTTAGAATATTGCTGCTGAGTTCTGATTCTTCTGACCCTTTATGTGAATAATACCCTTGGAATACATATAGCATTTGATTTAAATACCATGATAAGGTTATATTAGAAGCAACTTCAAGGACAGGAAATAAGCAGAAAGTGTTAAGCTAAAATATCCAAGCATACCTATGTCTATTTCTTGACTGTAGCTCCTTATCTCTGGCTACATCATAATTTTTTGCTTTATCCATCTCCTGTTCTTGGTCCCAATCAACATCACGGTCGTGTTCCCGTGCACGTTCTTGACCATGGACACTGCGATCCCGGGCGCGATCAAAGGTATGATCTCTTGCTCGATCAAATTCACGCCCTCTGTCATAGTCTCTATCCCTATCACGATCTCGAGAACGCTCAGTATTCCTATCTCTGTAGCGGTCTCTGTCACGAATATGATCACTGTCCCTGTCCCATTCGCTATCCCTCCCAGCATCCCGATGGAAATTTTCCCGATGAAAATTTGGCCTACCACCCCTTGTTCGAACTTCATTTACTCTTACAACTCTTCCACCAATAGTCTATTTTAAAACTTTGCAATGTCAGGCTTTAGAAAATGGAAGGAAAAAATCTGCATCTTTTTCCTCTGAATAAACCAGCTACATCTAACTACCGACAACTAAATTCAGAACATGTGTGCATTTAGTAAAGGTAGAAATGGGCATTTATTGAAGGTAGAGATATACCCTGCCATTCATTTCATTGATAGCATCGATTGCAGACCTGGGATTAGTAAAAGTTACAAAGCCGTAGCACTTTCCGCCGACTTCACGGTCATTAATTATCTGCAACTGGAAAATACATGTTAAAAGAGAGGATAAAGTAATGAATTTTCAGATGGAAAAGATGATCAAAATATTGTGAAAGAGATATGGGACGGAAAATCTCAAAAAATTAAAGTATGGATTGGTTGTAAAGTTTTGGGAACATATACACGAGTAAGGATGTTTCAGTTGCCACCTTGGATTGACACGCAAACCAGTTAAGTTAGCCCTTGCATAAATTGCAAATCTTATGCTTGCATTACTATATAATATATATACACACACACACATATGTATATACATATGCATATATATATATATATATACACATATATAGTGTAAAAAATGTGCATGTGCACATGCGCAGGTAAGTTATCCGCACATGTGCAAATATTCTCCCATTTCCCACAATTTTTTGAATTTTTTTATAGGGTTGTTGTTCACCTCATGGATGATCAAAATACCAAAAATCAAATAATTCCAATACTTTTTGAGCCCACATCCTACCTCTTACAACTTGTTTTTCAACAAGTTTTTGCAAGGGTTAGATGTAAGCTCAAAAAGTATTGGAATCACTTAATTTTTGGTATGTTGATCATCCATGAAACAACATGTTTATGAAAAAAATTCCAAAAACTGAAAAATAGGGGGGAAATGAGCACATGTGCAGATAACTTACATGCGCATGTGCACAGGCACATTTTCCGCGTGTATTTGTATTTGTATTTTCGTACAATCAAGTTAACACGAAGTTGTGGTGCAGAGAGTTATCAACAAAGCATGGATGTGGTAAAGATGCAAATGTTGTATATATGTGAAAAAAATTAGAAAAGATAAAATAATAAATGAGAATATCCAAGCAAAGTTAAGTGTGATCCATATATATGATAGGATGTGAAAATGGTGTTTGAGGTGGTTTGACAATACATCAAAGACATATTGATGCATCCATTAGGAAGCCAAAACATATTAATGGTGATACCAATATAAAGTGAGGTAGCCCGAAAAAGCCAGGAACGAAGTGATATGAAAGATACTGGCTTGACGAAAGTGAAGGTTTTAGATCGTAATATGTGAAAATGAGTATCCAACATCACAATCTGATGCGATGATGATAAGATATTTTTTTCTAATGACTCCATGAAGCCAACCCTAATTTTTGCGACGAATGCTAAGATGATGATGATGATGATGATGTACAATCAAGTTAACACAAAGTTTCATCCAAGTTTAATGATACTCCATGTCACAATCTAAGGGTGTGTGATACTGATACGAACTAGGGTTTCGTATCAATTAATTTCAGAATTTAAAGAGGAAAAATATAAAAAGGTGGAATTTTTGGATCTTAAATTGCGAAGAACTATGAAAATAGATTGATAAATGAGCCTCTTTCGAGAGGAGACCCGCTCTCCTAGCTTTGTTGCACGGAACAAAGCCTAAAACCTTCACAAATGACGCCTACAATTGTTCTTCACAAAATAAGCATAAAATAAAATAAAGACGGCTAGCCCTAATTTATAGAAAAGTGGGGAATTACTAATCTAGTCTAAAATGACTAGAATACCCCTAACTAACCCTCCTACGTCGCACGTATGTCACTAAACGTGCGTGAGTCCCACCCATGTAGCCGCCGGCCCTTGGGGTTTGCGGATGCGGGTCCGCATCAATACCGCCCCCTAAAAGAGCCACCTTGTCCTCAAGGTGGAGATCTGGCTTTGAAGGCCCCCGAGGGAAAACAGAGGCTAGGGTCACCTGTCAGAACCACCGTGCGACCCCCCTCCTGGAATTCCATCCTAAGCTGCTTCCAATTCATCTTCACCTCGCCCAACCCCCTCAGCCACTGCACGCCCAAAATCACATCGATATTGTCCAACTCTAGGGGCAAGAAGTCTTCCACGATCTGCACTCCTTGTAAGGTCAGACTCAGCCCCTTGCACATCCCACTGGTCTCCTCCCTCCTTCCTGTCCCGGAGAGGACCGTAAACGTCTCCAAGGTGCTCACATGCAACCTATGACGATCCACCAAATGTCGAGAGATGAAGTTGTGGGTAGCCCCACTGTCTATGAGTACCGTCACCGGCGCGTCGTCCAATCGCCCTGACAACTTCATGGTATGGTTCGTGGTTACCCCTACCAAGGAGTTCAGGGACACCTCCGCTACATCCAGATGTGCGTGCTCAGCCTCGCTCTCTTCCGTCATCACTGGCTCTCTCTCCTCTGCATACTCCCCCTCGTCCGGCATTATCACGATCTGCATCAGCCTGCTCGCACATCGATGACCGGGACTGAACTTCTCATCGCATCTGAAACAGAGGCCTGCGGCACGCCTTGCCCTCATATCAGCCTCAGTCATCCGCCTACCAGGGATCACTGGTCGGGTTTCCTCTTTCTTCATTTCCGCGTCCCCTGGTGCTACTGTAACCCCCGGAGGTGGGACCGGTGCCGTCTGACTACGCTGGCTCTGGGCTCCCCAAGTTCCCCGAGTGCTCCTCTCCTCAGCATGCTTCTCCTCCGCCTTGTGGGCCAGGCGAAGGACATCCTCCAGTGTCCCCGGGCTCTGCATCCTCAGCTCTGCTCGTATGGAGGGCTTCAGTCCCCTCATGAAATTCCCGATCATCACCTCGTCGGTCACCCCCTTCACCCTACTATTCAGCATCTCGAACTTCTCTACATAATCCCGGACCGTTCCCTCCTGCCTCAGAGCAGATAACTGCTCGTAGAAATCTCCCCCTGGAGTATCCTGGAACCGGTCTAGTATCAGTGCGGACAGCTCCTCCCAAGTGCGAAAAGGCGTCCGTGCCGCCTTCCACCTGTACCATGCCAACGCCTTCCCCTCGAAGTAGATCCCTATGGCTCTCAGAACCTCCTCCTCCGTCAGTCTCATCACCTGGAAGTATCGCTCCGCCCGGTAGATCCATCCGTCCGGGTCTGTGCCGTCAAAAATCGGCATCTTCAGCTTCATGAGGCGGCGGTCTGCATTAATGTCTCCCTGTGGACCCCCATCTCTACTGCGGTCTCCCCCACGGCCGAATCCTCCGCCGACTGCCTCAACGGGCCCTCCTCCGTCAGCCCCGTACAGCTCCTCAGGCCACCCGGGTCGCTCCCACGCCTCGGGCTGGTAATTGTACCCCGGAAACTCCTGCTGTCGCGCCATCACGGGTCCTCCGGCTCCTCTGGGCTGCTGTACCGGCGCTGCCCGTCCTCCAAAGTAGCCCCCCGGGCCCTGTCCCCGCTCCGGAAAGCCATCAAAAACCTGTCTGGGGTCCACCTGTGGTCTCAGTACCTGTGGATGAGCCTCTGGTCTCCAAAATTGGGCTGCTGGAGCCCCAATCATCGTGTCCCGGGCCCATCCGCCTCCATCTGGCCCCCATGGGCCTGTCTGCGCTACCGGGGGCCCTCGGAAAGTAGTTGGCGTCGACGCGGGCCCCCAGGGGGCCGCCTGCACCTCGGCGGGCCCCCAGAACTGGGCTGCAGGCCGGAGCAGGCCGGATCGGAGCTGCTGGGGCAGCGGCAGGCCTGAATGGGCCTGCCGATGCCGCAGCAGCCCTTTCCGGGCCTGCAGCTGCTGCGGCAGGCCCACTGGGCCCTGCCGCAGCTGCGGCAGGCCCAGTTGGGCCTGTCGCGTGCTGCGCAGGCCCAACAGGGCCTGCTGTAATTTCCGCAGGCCCTGGGGGGCCTGCTGCAGTGGCCGCAGGCCCTGATGGGCCTGCCGGGTCATCCGCAGGTCCAGGAGGGCCTGCCGGCCCTGTCTCCTGCTGGCCGGCCCTCCTAGGGTTTTGGGTGGCCGCGTTTCGCCCAAAAAATGTCGCCGTAGCCGTCATCCCCTCCGGTTGCTCCCAAATTGCTGATTCAAGCGTAGAATCTCCTTGATTTTCTCTCCCTTGAATCCCCTTGCCCCGATCTCTTCCCCTCTCCATCGTGAGGGCTTGGAGCATCGCCTTTATCTCCGGAATTGACGAGGTAGCCTCCCTTAAAAACTTCAGATCTGAAGTTGCCTCCTTTAACCCTTGGATGTCCCTTGCCGTCTGCGCGGCTTCCCTTCGCATGCCCCGAAGCTCGGTTTGGATGTCCTCTTGCGAATGGGCGTGATCCTTGATGGATTCACCTAGGGTTTTCTTCAATCCCTCGATCTCCCGGTTGAACTCTTCTCGAAGCCCTTGTACCTTCTCATCCACGCCATCCGCCTTTGACCTCGTGCTCGTCGCCATTGGATCTCAACGCTCTGATACCAATTTGATACGAACTAGGGTTTCGTATCAATTAATTTCAGAATTTAAAGAGGAAAAATATAAAAAGGTGGAATTTTTGGATCTTAAATTGCGAAGAACGATGAAAATAGTTTGATAAATGAGCCTCTTTCGAGAGGAGACTCGCTCTCCTAGCTTTGAATGCACGGAACAAAGCCTAAACACCCTCACAAATGACGCCTACAATTGTTCTTCACAAAATAAGCATAAAATAAAATAAAGACGGCTAGCCCTAATTTATAGAAAAGTGGGGAATTACTAATCTAGTCTAAAATGACTAGAATACCCCTAACTAACCCTCCTACGTCGCATCAGATACATTTGTTCATAGAAATGGAATGAAGTGGACTAAATAACTCAGTTGACTAACAATGATGCAAATACAATGTCTACAAAGATTAAATAATTTTGTTCCTAAATGAAAACTCAAAGAAAGTCACACCCATCTTTGGTATACACAATTTATGCCTCTTACATAGAAACAAATGGGCATAACAACAGCTTATAGCCATGAGGATTTGTGTTGACTTTTTTGTGTGTTGAATATTTATGGGTTATGGGTAGTGGTCATAATTTCAGGTCCGTGTGGCTAGTGTTGGTGTTTGTGTGAAGAGGTGTGGGGGTATGGGTGGGCATCGGGTATAACCCGATTTTTTTTGAACAATCCGAATCCGATCCGATTTAATTCGGACTGGAAAAATTAGAACCGCATCCGATTCCGATAAATCGGACCCTGACAGTTTGGACTCCGCTTTGAAATCGGATTAAGAAATCAAATCCGCAAACCGAATCCGACAAGGCCCATGAACGACAAACCAACGACTCTTGACTCCGCAGGGAGCCTTGGTTTCAATCACAACAACGTGCAGGCCTCGAAACACTTATATAAAGTAGTTTGAAGTATATATTGCGACCGATGTGGGACAAATTGAGACCTCTTGACGTAACTAGCGCGTCCAAAAGAGATCTGTCCTTTGGCTACCATTGGCTAAAAGATAATAGAAAAGTAAACACAAAATTTAAACACAAAATTTAATGTTTCAGGCTGACATCAGGAAAAACAACACATTAAATAGATTGCATTTCTTAGTCTAAGTGACCTGTCATGCCAATTATGGGTCCCTTCATGGTCATCCACGATGTAAGTAGTAGATATATGTCGGACTAATTCATAATAGGACCATGGGTTTGGTAGGAAGAAGGGCCTGCTAGTCCCACATCGGTCAGACTTAGATACATTGTGTGCTTTAAATTAGTGTTTTTGCATGAACCAAGCAAACATGCTGACGTGCTATGCACAATCCCAGAAATGTTTCGGAATCGGGTCGAGTTAATGTTCTAAGACTCTGTTCCGAGTTTCGATTCCGAAATGGTTCGGTTGCATATTTTTTGCCTGAATCCGAATCCGAATTTGAACTATCTGAATATTCAGAACCGGATTCGGGTTCGGAACCGAGTCCAGAATCGGAAACGGGTTTTTTGCCCACCCCTAGGGGGCGTCTCAAGGCAAGATGGAGGGAGAGGCTAGTCGGAGAGGTTAGTCATATGTGGTTCCTGGTTTTATTGGGAATTGCCTATGACTAATAATTTGGGTATGAAAAGCATATCAATGCTGACCTAAATTTTAAGGCATGTGGTGCTTTACATGAAGAATAAAAGTCCATTTACCCTAAATTAACTTTCAAAATGGTGCATAAAATGCAAATCATTCAAAACAAAAGCCTTCTTCCAATGTCAACCCATTGATCGGCGGGGTTGTCATCCACCTTAATCTGTAGGGGAAAGTCTCGTTCACCTTATGAGATAAGCTTGCCTGAAATTGGTGAGGCATTGACATAGCCTGCTCGAGTCCCCTTACAAAACTTTCGTGCAATTAGACTCTTGTCAAATGGACCACTTGTTGCTAACCATCGGGTGACCATATGACTTTGGCCTAGAGCTATACCAAACACGAAAAAGAGCTTTGATTATCGAGGCTAGTGATCAATAGTTTCAAAATGAATGGTAGGATTCATGAGCAAAATGAGGGGGCCATCTTTGCTTCCTGCTGAGCAACCTCTCTAGCGTTTCTTTCCGCGGCCTTTCTCACCTTGTATCTAGAAATCTCTAGTCCTTTTTATCAGCATCACTACATCAAATAGTATGTTTGTCGGTTTTTAACTTCTTTTCTTATGACTTATCATAAGCGACTGGGACCTCTAAACAAACCACATTACTATCATCTACAGGAATGCAATAACATTTATGAAACTTCATCAATAAGAAACAACCCCTATTACCAACATGAAATTTTCATGAAACAATTACCAATAAGTTAAACGCATCACTTAAGGCAACAGTAAATGTTTCCCATTTCCATTTCTTATAAAGCCCTACCGACAAAATACTAGAATTTGGCAAAGAAATCCATATCCCTACCTCTATAAAGCCCTTGGCTCAATTAGTGCATCTCACAAAAAAGATTGTGTATGTTTGTATATCCGAGCCATAGCATTAAGAGAATTGTGTGGGTTTAAATGACCATTGAAAACTATTAGTGTGTGGATGTGACCTTTTGGATCTTAGAAGAGAGAAAAGGTCGGCCATAAACAAGCCTCGGTTCCCTTTAGAAATGTTGAGCATGAAATTTGGGTATGATTCGGTCACGAATAGAAGACAAAAGTATCAGTGCCAGGAAAATTTTGTGTGTTTGACATGTGAAAGAAGTGCAGAACCACTTTCCAAGCACACCGATTGAAAGAAAATATTTAAGGAATTTTAATCAGCCAACCATTAGTGAAAACACTAGACCCACAATCTGCCACCCAGAACACACATTTCGAATTGTCAAATATTTGCAATTTGGAATGAATGAACAATCCAGTTCGAGAATAACTTCCTTGAGTCAAGGTTCGACAAACTTTTAACAATAATGGATGTAGCTATTTTTCACGTGATAAATGAAACTATTGGAGGACGTAACCAGATGACAAGAAATATTGTCTTGGGAAAGATGAGTGAAAGAGATAGTTCATTGGAAAAGAGCATATCTATTACAAAAAAAATATGTATCAAAATTTGCAATCTATTATATAAAACACAACTTTTTTGAATGCTAGGGCTGTTTAGGACAAGCTGACTAGGACAAACAGGTTGAAAGAAAGACGGCTCAAATTTAATCTTGATGAGTGAATGGTTGGGATGATAATATGTGAAAAAAATTGGAAGGAGGCACTTTTGAAGGAGGAACTAAATTTTTAATGCAACAGTATTGATATTTGTTTAAATTTAATGCATAAAAGTTGTGCCCTGCCTTTGAAATATGGGACATCCTCTTTCAAAATTTTAATGGTGAGAATTTAATACACGGCTCAGATTTAATCTTGATGAGTGAATGGTTCGGATGCTAGTATGTGAAAAATTTTGGGGGAGAACTTTTGGGTTTAATTTGGATCAAATTTTGTACATATTTTTGAAATGTCCGAGACTTCACATCTCTCCCTTGAAATTGTGAGAGAAAAACTAAACTATGCTTGCATTGAAATTTAAAAGTTCAATCTCTTAAATGCTTTGCACGGTACAATTTAATTGAATGGCAGTGGCAAATGAATGGCTCAATCTGTCCTGCAGATCCTAAATTGTGAGAAAGTAAGCCAAATTTAAATGCTTGAATGGTAACTCTAATTTTGTATATAGTTTTTGATTTAAATGAATCGCGCTTATGCCGAAGCTAAATTTTTGTTCGTTTAAATTTTAGAGGGGAAAATAATTCTTGGAGGGAACAAATATTTTGAGGGGCGCCCGCTAAAACTTTTTACGTTAATTTGTTGTTCAACGTCGAATTTGTTGTTCAGTGTCGAAGGCACCTGCGTCAAATTTGTTGTTCCGTGCCGAAAGCACCCACGTCGAAGGTGCCTGTTAGATCCGTGCGCAGCTAAAGAGGTGAGGGAATTACTTTGCGCACAGCAAGTCATGGAGAAATTACTTTGCGCACAACAAGGAGGGTTTTCTTATTATTCTTATTTAAACTAGGGCTAGCCGTCTTTTGTATTCATGCTTGATGATTGATATTTCTCTTGAGCATCCTTGGGTAGATCTACATTAAAGAGTGCGGACGTCCTCTTATCGGCGTCTTGGAAGGATGATACATTTTTCTTGTATCCAATTATCTTTATTTCGGCTTCTTTTATCAATAAAGTTGGGATCTTTTCTCATTTTAATTTCAGATTTGCATGGATCCTAACAATTTGGTATGAGAGCGTGACGATCCATGGCGACCGCGACGAGATCGAAGGATAAAATCGAGGCGTTGGAGGAAAAGTTCATGAGAGGAAATTGAAAGGGTAAAGAAATCGGTGGAATCGGTGGTGGAATTGGTGGTGGAATCCATCGAGCAATTGAAGGCAAGTCGAGCAAAAAACGACGAACAATTTGCAAAGATCTTCTCCCTCTTGGCGGCTATTCCACAAGGCAAAGGAAACCCTAAATCGACGTCAAAGGCGACATCTTTGAACGAGAAAGAGCCTGAAAAATTCAGATCTAAAACTTTCAGATCTGGATCTGAAGGCGGTAAGTATTCAGATCTGAAGGCGGTGGCGGAAGACGAGGACGAACTCCCAAGGCGAGAAAACCCTAGCCGCTGTCTCAAGAAGGCGAACACGCCCCCTGCAGAATTGGCGGCCAGCCCTGCAGAATTTCTGCAGGGGCCGCAACAGCCCCTGCAGGGGCCCTGTAGGGCCCGTCAGGGGCCCAGGAGCCCCTGCAGACTCCTGCCGTAGCCCTGCAAAGCCCGACAGCCCCTTTAGAATCGACGACGGGCTCTCCAATGCAGCGGATAGCGAGTTTTCGACTTTCTGGACCCAAAACAGCGAATATTCGAGCTTCCGAAAGGGCGACGTGGGCCCCAAGGCCATTGGTTTTCAGTTCAAAGTCCTTCAGATCGCCAACATCTCAGTTTTGGGTATAGATGGCCTTCAGATCTAACTGGTAACAACAGTGGCTTCCGTCTGGGCATTGATGAAAGTCGTGGAGACCAATATCATCCTTTTGATCCGGGAGGAGACATGCAATACGTGGAAATGGATGGCACACACACAATTTGCATCACCTTGAGGACAAGATGGATTTTCAGGGGCGGAGTAATGTTAGATCTGTGCGCGGCTAAAGAGGGGAGGGAATTACTTTGCGCACAGCAAGTCATGGAGAAATTACTTTGCGCACAACAAAGAGGGTTTTCTTATTTTTTTTATTTAAACTAGGGCTAGCCGTCTTTTGTATTCATGCTTGATTGATTGATATTTCTCTTGAGCATCCTTGGGTAGATTTAGATTAAACGAGTGCGGACGTCCTCTATTGGCGTCTTGGGAGGAGAATACACATCTTTTATATTCACTTATCTAGATTTGTGCTATTATCTTCTATAAAAATTGCATCTTTTGTTGGATCCTAACAGTGCCTGTGCCGCTAAATATTTTTACGCTAGTTTGTTGTTCTTTTAAATTTTAGCTGTGGAAATAACTTTTGGAGGAACAAAGATTTCACAAGAGAAAATCTTAAATGAACCGTGCTCGCGGAGAACAAACATTTCGCCGAAAGCGCCCCGCGCCAAAGGTGCACGCGCCTTAAGGCACCCACTAAATTTTTTTACGCTAATTTATTGTTCCGCGGCGAAGGCGTCTGCTAAATTTTTAACGCTAATGTGTTGTTCCGCGCCGAAGGAGCCCACATCGAAGGTGCCCGTGCCGCTAAATATTTTTACACTAATTTGTTGTTCTTTCAAATTTTGGCTGTGGAAATAATTTTTTGGGGAACAAAGATTTCGCAAGGAAAAATCTTAAATGAACCATGCCAGCGGGCACAGGTTATGATTATCTATTATATAAAACACAACTGTTTTTGAATTATATGTTGGACAAGGCCCAATCATCAACAATGATCAGGATACATCCACATCCTTTGCATCCAACGGTCAAGATTTAATTCAAAAAAATGGGAGCTTTGAAACCATGAATGTGTGCTTCGAACTTTGGTCCAGCTTTGAAATGAATGGAGCTTTAAAAAACATGAATGTGAGATTTGAAATTTGGTCCAGCTTTGAAATTTAGTTCAAACTTGAAATTTGTCCAACTTTGAAAGGAGCCAGTGAACCTGTTTCAAGATGAAGGCGCCCACACCGAAAAAAAAATTACGCTAATTTGTTGTTTCGCGCCGAAGACGCCCGCTAAATTTTTTGCGATGCCTTGTTGTTCTGCATCGAATGCGCCCGCGCCGAATTTGTTATTTGGTGCCGAAAGACCTACGCCGAATTTATTGTTCCGCGTCGAAGGCGCCCGTGCCGCTAAATATTTTTACGCTATTATTGTTCTTTTAAATTTTAATAATTTTTTGTGGAACAAAGATTTCGCGGGGAAAAATCTTAAATGAACTGTGCCCGCGAGCACGGGTTTTTTTACGCTACTTCGTTGTTCCGCGCCAAAGGCACCCGCGCCATTTTTTTACGCTAATTTGTTGTTCCGCGCCGAATTTGTTGTTCTTCGTGAATTTGTTGTTCCGCGTCGAAGGCGCCCATGCCGCTAAATATTTTTAAGCTAATTTGTTGTTATTTTAAATTTTAATAATTTTTTGGGGAACACGGGGAAAAATCTTAAATGAACCGTGCCCGCGGACACGGATTATGACTAGTTTTTTACAAAAAAGACGTTAAACATAAGATTAATAGATTTGTTAACAAGACGATGTGTATCATCATTATTTATTATTTCTTTTTTAATTTTTTGGGGGAGTGGCAGATCTGTGCTTGAATAGGAATGCCTATACCATCTAATTCCTCCTTCAAATGAGGAATATCCGTAGATTTCACGTGGCAAGCCCTATAATCAAAAGTGTTTTATCATGAACCATTCGGCAGTAATGCACCCAAAAAAACATAAAGAATCGCTGAGAAGCAAAGTCCAATCTTTCCAATTCCCACTACATATTCAAGCCAACACCTACCAAGACCGAATTTAAATTATCAATCACCATTCACCAGTAATTTATCAAATATGAATAAATTTGGGTATCAAATTATCAATCTAAGGCCAGATTCAATTTTTCAAATTTCCACTACCAAATACCTAATCCTAACTGCTTGAAGCACCAATTAAGATTAATTCATGTATCTCCAAAAACAAAATGTGGGTGTCCAGTGTGAGAGGAAGAAGTAAAAGAAAAAGGAGGAACCTTAACGGCGACGACGGCGCCGTAGAGGTCGAAGACCCGCCGCAGATCGTCCTCGGTGGCATCGTAGGGGAGGCCGCCAACGTAAATGGAGTTATCGTCGTCTACAGTCATCTCCTCCTCCCTCCTCAATTTCTCGCTTGCTAGGGTTTTGTGAGAGAAGAGAGAGGGGGGGGAGTTCTGCGTTAATAATTGTTGTTGAGATGTACTGAAAAGGCCCAATTCAAAATCGGGCCTATAAACAACAAAAAATTCCATGGTTGTTCTGGTTGGGCTTCCATGGGCTGAGAAACTGTTGAAATTTCAGAAAACTCCTCCTACTTTACAATTTTTCGAAGTTTCACCATGCCCTATCGACTGTATTCATCCAATATAGACTCTTCGTTTGTCACATTGGGAAAATATCTTTTATGTTTTGAGAAAGAGCAACCATGGCAATAGCTCATGGTATTCTTTTATTCATTTATAGTATAGGAGGTTACACTTAGTAGCTCAAGGGTTCACCCCACTGCATGGTAGTGAGGTGTTATGTTGGATAACGAGTGAGGGAAGACCATAAGTCTCCCTCACTCATAACACTCTCTCTTATCCATCCATTACTTTGGACTTAGCATATGAATGCTTTAGGATTCATGATGCTAATGGAGTGGTTACTTCTGGATCCAGAGTAAACGTGTTTACCTCGTTAAAACCTTAGCTGTGGAAAACCCAGTGGGAAAAACCAACAGTCTTAAGGAAGAAAGAGTACAACCCACAGGTTACTTTCCCTGATCCGTACAAGCTTCAGGCGTGTAGGTCTCTCAGTTGTCTCATCCTGATTTCTTTTACAAGCTTTACAAAAGTACATATAGGCAGAGCCTTAGTGAACAAATCAGTTAAATTATTACAAGAATGAATCTGATGTATTTCGACTTCCTTCTCCTCTTGTAGGTCGTGCGTCGAGAAGATCTTAGGAGATATGTGCTTCGTCTTATCGCCCTTGATGAAACCAGTCTGTAGTTGAGCTATGCAGGCTGCATTGTCCTCAAATATCGTGGTTGGCTCAAGGTCATCAGTCTTCAGGCCGATAGTCACTAAGATGTTATGAATGACTGAACGAAGTCATACACATTCTTTGCTTGCTTCATGGATTGCGAGGAGCTCGTAATGGTTGGAAGATATTGTTGTAGTGGTTTGCTTCACAGATTTCCAGGAGATGTCTGTACCACCGTAGGTGAACACAAAACAAGTTTGTGATTTCTTGGTGTGATGATCAGACCTGTAACATGCATCTGCATAACCAATTAAAGTGGGAGATCCACCTTTAGTGAAATATAATCTCAGGTCAATTGACCCTTGGAGGTAGCGCAAAAGCTGCTTAACCCCGTTCCAGTGGCGCTTTGTGGGCATTGTACTATATCTGGCTAGAAGATTCATTAAGAACGTTATATTGGGACGCGTACAGTTAGACAGATATAGAAGTGCTCTAATGGCACTAAGGTAAAATACTTCATGACCTAACATTTCATCCCCCTCTTCCAGCGGACAGAAGGGGACCTAATGTACATCCAAGGATCTAACGACCATTGCTGCACTTAGAGGATGACATTTATCCATTAGGAATTTTTTCAGTAATTTCCTAGTATATGTGAATTGGTGTAACAGGATACCACCACGTAGGTGTTCGATCTGTAAGCCAAGACAATACTTTGTTTTGCCTAGGTCTTTTATTTCAAAAGTATTCTTAAGGCTTGCAGATATCTCAGCGATCTCTGCAGGAGATCCAATGAGATTTAAGTCGTCTACATAAACGGCGACTATAACAAATCATGTTTCCGATCTTTTAATAAAGATACATGGGCAGACTTTGTTGTTACGAGGTGGAACTCGCGTACAATGAATTTGTATTATGGGGAACCAAGGGCACGGTGGTTATATGGAAATGTGGGGTTAGGTAGGCTGTTTTACAAGTGATTAGTGGGATGAAGAGGTTGGATCCGTTGCCGGTGGAGCTCACAGGATCGTATCTCGTCGGACGTAGCTGAGGAAGGTCGGACGGCGGGAGGCTGACGCTGACTTTGGCCAAGGGGCGAGCTCTCCTGCAGCACGAACAACTCGTCAGAAGGGCGGGGTTGGGGTCCAACCCTTAGCCCCTCCGATGCCTAAGTCAGTAAAAGGGCTTAGATGGGGGGCTGGACACGCCGGCCGGACTAACTGTGTGTCCGCCTCGCGTGACGAGCTATAGGTGGGAGAACAAAGATATGGAGGACCTTTGCTCTCGTGTGTGAATGATAGAAGATGAGAGAGTTTTTCTAACCCCCTCTCCGTAAGAGGAGAGGAGGTATTTATACCTGACGGGTGATGACTAGGCGTGCTGAGCTGGCTCGGGTGTCAGCGGAGGCTTCGGACAAGGACATCGGGAACAGGAGTTTCTGACCTGCCTCTGTCAGGCGGCGCAACGGCCCAGGGGTGCTTTTGTCGGGGTGTCAGGGCCGAAAGCACTAACCGCCGGTCAGGTCAGCCGCCTGGGGGTGCTTTGTCAGGCGGTCGGGCGACGTATGTGTCAGTCGTGTCCTTATCCTAGGCTGTTTGTCGTTAGCGTCGAACTAAAGGTCTGGCTCGCTTTTGGCGCCGCGGTTCGCGGGAATCGGACGGGCCGTTCCGGTCGGGGGTTGTCCGGCCCGGCCGCGCCCGTCAATAGGCTTGGCCTAGCTATCCGAGCGTCCCCTAACGCGCTCCCCCGGTGGGTCGGGCGGCTGCGGTTGTTCGCCTCGGCTGGCTACAGTTGTTCGCCTCGGCCGTTTCGGGGAGCGCTGTAAGGCGCGCCTATCTCTGTGATGCCCCGGGTTTTCGGGGCGGCGGCCCTAATTGTTAAATGGTGAGCCAAAGGGGTATGTTAGCGGATCCGGGCTGGAGTTGGGCTACTACGATCTTTAGGTCGTAACAATTGCCCCCGGCCTTCGAGTCTGAGGCGGCGGCCCGGCTCGGCTCGGAGGGCGAACCATATCCAACATTTCGGACCCTCAATATGGGCCTTGGACCCACCGGGCAGTGCCGGCGGCGGCTTCGGAATTCCCGCTTTAGTGGTCATTATTACGATTTGAAAAGGAGGTAGAGGAAAACGAAGCGTCTCTGCGATTGAGTTTGCGACACGTGGATGAGGTGACCCTCACGCCAGTCGAGGCGTCGGGGATGTCTCGATGGGCACCGCGTGGCGAAAGTTTGACGGCCGAGATGGCCCGGGGGCCACCTGTACCGCTAAAAAGGTTTGGGAGGCGGTCGGCGTTAATTTTTGTCTTTCTCCGATTCTCCTCTGGCGCTCGATTTTTTTATTTGGAGCTTGCTGGCTAACCTGTCCCTTTCGTCACCGGCCATCTTCTTCCGATCGCCTTCCAGGTTCAAGGGAGCAACAGGTAACAACAATTAATTTCCTTCCTTTCCGATCAATGGCTTCTCGATTTGAGATTGGAGGGAGTAGCCGGGTCGGGGAAGAAGAGTCGGCGTTCGAGGGGGCGTCGCAGCCGGGGGTGCAGCGGACCAGGGAAAGATGGTCATGGTTATCCGTTGCACCAAGAGACATTGAGTCCCCCCGACGTAGGTTGGATAGGATCAACATTCGGGAGATTCGCGTGCGGTTTGTGCGACAACCCTATGAGGTGCGGGTTCCCGGGTCGGAGGAAGCGGTGAGCTCACCGGGGAATAATGAGATCGGGGTCTATGTCCGGTCCTTTGAGTTGGGGCACCGCTTCCCGATCCACCCGTATTTGTTTCACTTGTTGAATTTCCTGGAGCTGCCAATATTCGCCCTAGCGCCCCGTTCCTGGGGCTTGCTAGTGGGGTTTGTCGTCTTGTGTCTTGCTTGCTCCTTGAGTCCCTCCTTGGCGTTGTTTCAGCATTTCTTCGTGGTTCGGAAGTGGGGGGTGTATCATCGCGTTTGCGCCAGAAGAGGGCGAGAACTCATCCTCGAGGTGCCTGATGATGTCGGCGATTGGATGAGGGAGTTCGTCTTCGTGACAGTGTCAAGTGACGTGGCGCTGACGTCGAATTGGGGGGGCGCGGAATCCCTTCGTAAATGAAGGGGTGGAGCTGACCGGGGAGGATATTGCCAAAGCTCAGATTTTGAGGGAGCTGCCCGAGGAGTGTCGTCATTGGGCGAGTCTAACGCAGAGCAGTCGGCTCGCCCAGGACTTTTGGGCCCTATGTATCTTTGAAGTTTTGTAAACTTTGGGCTAGGCTCGCCCTGATTGTCTCTCTTTTCCTTTTGCAGGTGAAGACACGATGAGGGAGCCGGAGGAGGTGTCAGGTTCGGCCGGTGCCCCGACCTCGGGGGGTACTGATCCTCGCGGGAAAGGCAAGGGGGGGCTAGTGAGGCAGGATCCCCGGATCGTGGGGGCGGGGCCCCCCCGGGGGAGAGATTGCGCCCGGGACGGGCGACAGTCGGACAAGACCGCTCCGCTGGTGGGCCCGGCGAGGATCGTCCCGAGGGCGTGCCCGCACGAGGGGCCCGATCCTCCGTCCCCCCGCGGGTACCCGAGGTGGTCGCGCCCCGCCGGGCACCAGTGACTCAGAAGTGGCCATACGGGATCCCTTCGTGGGAAATGGGGGCGTCGTCGAGTCAGGCCTGTGAGAGCGCTCTCATTCGCTTTAAGAGGACCCGAGAAGAGGTCGAGGCGTACCCTGATGACCATCTCCGCAAGTTTCCCTTTCGAGTCAGCCGCGACGAGTCGGTATTCGAAGATGCGGGAGTGGCGGCGCGCCTCGCCGAGTACTGCGGGTTGCCGCGCGATCGTGAGTCGTTGGCTCGCGTGGGGGTGGATCGGCTGTGTGGCTCGGCTATATGGCACGTCGTACAGGTAAGGCGGCTTTCCTTACTCGCACGCCGGCTTTGTGTGCCCGTGTCTCACTGATTCAAGGTTTATGTAGATGCTTACGAACGTGCTAGCTCTGCGGGGCCGTCCCGCAGCGGTTGCCACCAGGGCGGCCCTGCGTGAAGCGAAGGAGAACCTTGGCGAGGTCAGGGAGAAGCTGAGGGACACGGAGGCGGAGCTGGAGAGGGTTAGGGCGGCCCACGGCGTGGAGAAGGGGCGGGCTGCGTACTTCGATTCGTCCAAAGCAGCGATCGAGAAGCAGCTTCAAGAAATAACGCGAGAGAGGGATGATATCCGGGCGAAATATACCTCGGAAGTTGTCAGCAAGGAGTCTGTGATCGGGTTATAGAGGCAGCAGATTGAGGACCTAAAGGTAGCTCTGGCGGCCGAGAAGAGGGAGAAGGGTCTAGCGGTGCGGCGACTGGAGGATAAGCGGGACGCTGAGGGCAAACTGGTCGAAGCCGCTATCCGCCGGTATCATGACGAGCATGTTGTGCCGATGCTGCAAGAGGCTAAGGAGGCGGCGATTCGGCAAGTGGTTAAGGATGTGAGGGATCGGTCGGTCGAGAAGCGGCGCCGCTAGAAACGTGGGTTCGGGGAGGGCCGTACCTTCTCATGATAGGGTTATGAACGATGTGTTGTTGTAGTGGGTGGAAAGTCAAATGTCCAATGTACGGGTTAGCGGTTTGAGTAAATAAATTATGAATTTTTTGTGCCAAACTGCCAAACTGTATTCGTATACGGTTTGCCCGTAGAATATACGATTTGTGCGGGATGTGATTGCCCCCAACTTCGCTCTGCCGGGGTTTCCGGTAGAGGGGAGTTGAGATGAGTCATGATCTGTGTCCGTTCGGTCGGGAGCCCGTGCCAAGTGTTGGGATTGAGGTGCATATGAGGTGAGCAGCGGGCTCCTGTGCCGGCCGGGCCGAAGGAGAGCGGAAATGTCAATGATACGACGGAAGCTCGTGCTTTGGCCGGAATGACGAGTGTTAGACCAAATATTGGGTCCAACGCTGACTGTGATTTGGCCGGACTGTTGGAGGCCGGACCAAATCATGGATTTAGCGCAGATTTCACGCTTTGGCCGGACTGTCGGAGGCCGGACCTAATCTTGGATCTGGCGTCGATTCCATGTTTTGGCCGGACTGGCGGAGGCCGGACCAAATCTTGGATATGGCGTCGATTCCATGTTCTGGCCGGACTGGCGGAGGCCGGACCAAATCTTGTATATGGCGTCGATTCCATGTTTTGGCCGGACTGGCGTTGGCCGGACCAAATCTTGGATCTAGCGGCGATATCGAGGGGTAATTTCAAAAGAGGGTAATCATTTTGCAGGGATTTGGGCGGGATTCGATGGCGGTCGTCTGACTTGACGTCATCCTGGCGAATCGTCGGCGGGCGGGAACCGAGGCGGCCCGACCGCTGTGGCGACGACGTGTGGCGCAACTGACGGTTTTGACAGGACGCGAAGCGTCCGAACACGTGGGTCGGCGATGGACCGGACCCAGATTGGTGACGCGTGTCACGGGTTCGACGGTCACGATGATGATGCTTTGCGGAAGCGCTTTAAAGATATATTGCCTGTGGGGGGGGTAGAAAGGTTGAATGTCGAGGAGCTAGGGCTTGTAAGAGGTTTAAGAATCCTTTCCCGAGTCGTTCTCGTAGGAGCGGACGGCGGAGCAACGCGAGAGGCCGAGGCGACAGCACCCGTAAGGTAAGACGCCAATTTGACTAATGTCTTCCTCGATGTCTCCGATTCGGGGTCAGGGTTATGGGGTAGTTGGGGAAGGAAGTTCCGCCGCGGAGACTGGAAGGGTGCCCGTCGAGATTGCGGCGGTGAAGTCAGTGCTGAAGAAATCCATTGGGGAGATCTTCACGAAGTACGTCAGGCCGCCATATTCGGTTCGTGAACCGGAGCCGCAGGAAAGGGTGTGTTTTGCGGGTGACCGGGAGGTTGGAGTATATGTCTCTTCATTTGAGCAGGGTTTGCGCTTTCCCCCTCATCCGTTCGTGCTGGAAGTGTTGAACTTCCTGGAGCTGCCTCTCTATCGCCTGATGCCCAATGCCATCAGTGCCATTGTGGGGTTCTTGGTGCTGTGCTTGAGCAACCAGGTTCGCCCATCGCTGTCCTTATTTAGGCACTTCTTCTCGGTCAAGAGGTTGGGGTCGGGCTACTATCTGTCCGCGAAGAGGACTCATCCGCTCATCAGGGGGTTGCCTAGCAAAATTAAGTTTTGGCGCCAGCAGTATGTGTTTGTGGAGGTGCCGGAGGAGGTGTTGATAAGGTCTGACTGGGCGGAGCTGAATCCCGAGGCGAGAGAGGTGGTGGAATTGGGGGACGAGGAGAAGTTGGTGGCCCAGATTTTAATGGCTATCCCAGCAGAGGGCCGAGATTATCGGACGCTATCTCGGGCTGAGATGATAACGGCCTACATATGGCCCGAAGGTACAAAAGATTTGGGTGTTCCGGCACCTGATATGCTTACGCTGAACTTTCTCTCTTTGGCAGGTGGCACGATGAGTCTATCCCTTGAGGAAATGATGCGGAGGGCCGTGGATCAGGCGGGGCGATCGTCGGCAAGAGGTGGCCCCAAGAGGGCGCGAGCGGAAGGAGGGGCTGGGAGCTCGACTTGTGTGCCAGCGCCAACGAAGAGGAGGAAGAGGTCGGCGAAGTCGTCAGGGCATGACGCGCCAGGGGAAAGCGGTCCGTTGGATGGCGGAGCTGGGGGTGGCGTGGCGAACCCCATCATCGACCTGGAGGGCGGCGATGAAGGGTCGACCGGGGGAGGGGCGGAACTGCCCCGAACGAGATCGCCTAGCCCCATGGCGCCCGCAGGGGGGGAGGGGGCGGATCCTAGCGGTCAGTCGCATAGGGCCGAGGCGTCGAGTGGCCCGACCGGATCAGGAGGATGGGACCCATGGCCTTATGGTTGTCCCATGTTTGGCCTCGAGAGAGCGCCAACCGACCCCCACTGTGAGGCCGCACTGGCCAAGTTTAAGGCCAAGAGGACCGATGTCGAGGGCTATCCCGACGGGGCGCTTCATCGGGCGCCGTACAAAGTGGCGAATAATGAGTCCGTGTTTGAGGATGGGAGCGTGGCGGCGAGGTTGGCGGAGAACATCTTCCTGCCTCGCGATAGAGTGGCGCTGGAAGCGGTGGAGCCTGAGGGTCTGTGCAGGACCGCGGTGATGCATGGCGTCCAGGTATGTTATGTAAGAAGGGTGGCGCATTTCGTTGGGTTTTAGGGGACGTCCTAAATGTGTTTATTTTTCGGCGTTTCTTTACGCAGATCCTCAACCTGATGCTCGGGATGATGCGGCACGTGCCGGCCATACATAAGGCCGAAGGTGCCGTGGCTAGAATGGTAGCCGAGGTCGATGCCGTTCGTAAGAGAGCCGGCGAGGACCTGGAGAAGGAGAGGGAGCGGGGCAGCCGATATGAGGCTGAAGTAGAGCGCCTGAATAAGGTCGTGTCCGATTATGAGCAGAGGGCGACCGAGGCTGGAGAGAGAGCGAAGGAGCTGGAGGGGGCCCTTCGGAGGGAGGAGGCTCGTTCGGAGGATCTAGCGGGGCGTGCCAGGGCCGCCGAGGAGGAGTTGGCCCGTAGGGTCGAGGAATTCAGGACGTATCAGGAGACAACTGTCATACCTGCCCTTACAGATTCGATGGTAGAGGGCATAAGGAAGGGCCGCGTGGAGGGATGGGATGACTGCCTGGCTCGGATGAAGGAGAAGGCGGCTGGCCTGGTCCCGCCGATAGAGGTCGATCTTGACGGGCTCGCCGCAAGCGGCGGCGAGGAGGGGGATGGAGACGAGGAGGGTAAGGAGCAAGAGGACGAGGAGGGTGACGAGCCAGAGGGCGGCGGGGCGGTGGGGGATTCTATGGAGGGAGAGGGCGTCGTGATTGGCGGGGGCGCCGAGTAGTTTTGTGTAGGCCCCCCTCCCCCCCTTTGTGTATGTTTAAAAAACGAAAGGAAGTAAAGGTTCGCCTGAGTCGCCCCCGCCTTTTTTGGACTTTCCGCCTATGTATGCATAAATTTACTTCTTAGAATTACGCCTTGGTGCGGACGTTTCTATCTTGGCGTGGGCTGAATCGTGTCGAGTCCCTTTATTTCGTGTAGGGCGCCCGAGAGATTTACAGCGGGGTCGCCTCCCTTTTCGTAGGTTGTTCGAGTTTAGGTCTATCCGAGTTATGACTCGCGGTTAACCGGCATTTGTCTTTGGACTTTTCATCGGCTATTATCGAATGTTTAATAAAACGGGGTCGCCCTATGGGCGTAACGTTGAAACGGCCCGAAGGCGTAACATTGTATCGGCCCGTAGGCGTAACATTGTATCGGTCTAGGTAGGTTGAGGTTCCCATCGCAGCTGTCCCGCCTTTCTCTGGTGTTATGCCCCTGATATGGGGCGTGGAGTGGATTTAGCGGGTTCCGCCTCGGCGGAGGGGCGGGTGGTCGAGTCAGAGCCAGGCAGTGGCTTTGGCCTTCGATCCCAGAATTGGGGGGAGAGGGAGTCCTTGGTGGTTGTTCTATCCCAAGGGGCCCCGTTGATCGCCCCGTCTGGAGTCTCTGCGTGGTAGGCGCGTAGGGACGTGGGCCGCCGCCCCCCGGTGCGGCCTCCTGGCCTAAGCGGCCCGGGGAAGGCCGATGAGTGGAAGGGGGGTGCTGCAGGTGTAAGTGGAATAGCCAGTTGGGTTGGGCCGGCGCTCGGGGACACGTTCCCCTCGGTTGGGGCGCCGCGGGCGGCTGCCGGGGTGCCCGGCGGGGTGATTTGGCAGGTCTGTCCCCTCCATTGGGTTGTCTGCCAGCCGCGCCTGCGTACGAAGGGCGTCCGTGGAGAGGACTGGTATGTCATTGGAGCTCCAGTTCCCCTGCCGTAAGTTGTCTAACGGAAGGAGGGGAGCAGCTGGTTGAGCAACCGTCGTGTAAGGGGAATATCCTGTTGGGGGATCGCTTATTTTTGAGGTCGGTGAAGCTCGCATTTTTCGCGTATGTTGAGGGAGAGATGGCGTCAAAACGATTAGTCTTTCTGCACATCCTTCCCCTCGCCTCTCTTTCCCTCCTCAAGGAAGTAGGGGGGATTTATAATGGTGGATTTCTGCCCTTATTTATTCTTTGGTGAGAGTCGGGGCCGTCTTGGAATTTCGTTCTTAGGGGGTGGGGCGTTCCCGATGGGTGATCAGGTGATGTGACCCCTCAGGCATGCATGCCATTTGTCAGTGGTGTTGGTCCCGAGTGTCCTTTTCGGGTGGATAGGTCAATTCGGGTGCCGGCTTTATGGGGGGTCAGGCGTTACTCCTCAGGGGTGGCTCTGCATTGGAGTCGCCTTGATTCGGGGTCCTTGAGTAGCTTCCCGAGGTTTGAGAGGTGGGGTGATGGGCCCCTTCGGGGGAGGGAGGGTATTGGTTTGTCGGGTACCTCGCCTAAGGCTCCGGTTCGGGTGGCCAAGCTTAGGGAACTTGCCCCGGAGGTCTTCCTGGGGGGGAGCGAGTACGCAGCTCGGCCCATGCCCCTCTCCGGTTTGGGTGGCGAGGACTAGTCCTGCCCCGGAGTCTTTGAGAGGGGGGGTATGGGGCCGTCGCCTCCCCGCAACCTCTATAGTCGGACGGGTATTGGGCCGTCGCCTACCCCGCATATGGCGCTCCGGTTTGGGTGGCCAAGCTCAGGGAACTTGCCCCGGAGGTCTTCCTGGGGGGGAGCAAGTACGCAGCTCGGCCCGTGCCCCTCCGGTTTGGGTGGCGAGGACTAGTCCTGCCCCGGAGTCTTTGAGAGGGGGGTATGGGGCCGTCGCCTCCCCGCAACCTCTATAGTCGGACGGGTATTGGGCCGTCGCCTACCCCGCATATGGCGCTCCGGTTTGGGTGGCCAAGCTCAGGGAACTTGCCCCGGAGGTCTTCCTGGGGGGAGCGAGTACGCAGCTCGGCCCGTGCCCCTCTCCGGTTTGGGTGGCGAGGACTAGTCCTGCCCCGGAGTCTTTGAGAGGGGGGGTATGGGGCCGTCGCCTCCCCGCAACCTCTATAGTCGGACGGGTGTTGGGCCGTCGCCTACCCCGCATATGGCGCTCCGGTTTGGGTGGCCAAGCTCAGGGAAC
The DNA here is from genome assembly GCA_030789695.1 of Scilla litardierei. Taxonomy (NCBI): domain Eukaryota; kingdom Viridiplantae; phylum Streptophyta; class Magnoliopsida; order Asparagales; family Asparagaceae; genus Scilla; species Scilla litardierei. The sequence continues at coordinate 321,558,021 of CM061141.1, forward strand.
TTGCCCCGGAGGTCTTCCTGGGGGGGAGCGAGTACGCAGCTCGGCCCGTGCCCCTCTCCGGTTTGGGTGGCGAGGACTAGTCCTGCCCCGGAGTCTTTGAGAGGGGGGGTATGGGGCCGTCGCCTCCCCGCAACCTCTATAGTCGGACGGGTATTGGGCCGTCGCCTACCCCGCATATGGCGCTCCGGTTTGGGTGGCCAAGCTCAGGGAACTTGCCCCGGAGGTCTTCCTGGGGGGGAGCGAGTACGCAGCTCGGCTCGTGCCCCTCTCCGGTTTGGGTGGCGAGGACTAGTCCTGCCCCGGAGTCTTTGAGAGGGGGGGTATGGGGCCGTCGCCTCCCCGCAACCTCTATAGTCGGACGGGTATTGGGCCGTCGCCTACCCCGCATATGGCGCTCCGGTTTGGGTGGCCAAGCTCAGGGAACTTGCCCCGGAGGTCTTCTGGGGGGGAGCGAGTACGTAGCTCGGCTCGTGCCCCTCTCCGGTTTGGGTGGTGAGGACTAGTCCTGCCCCGGAGTCTTTGAGAGGGGGGGTATGGGGACGTCACCTCCCCGCAACCTCTATAGTCGGACGGGTATTGGGTCGTCGCCTACCCCGCATATGGCGCTCCGGTTTGGGTGGCCAAGCTCAGGGAACTTGCCCCGGAGGTCTTCCTGGGGGGGAGCGAGTACGCAGCTCGGCCCGTGCCCCTCTCCGGTTTGGGTGGCGAGGACTAGTCCTGCCCCGGAGTCTTTGAGAGGGGGGGTATGGGGCCGTCGCCTCCCCGCAACCTCTATAGTCGGACGGGTATTGGGTCGTCGCCTACCCCGCATATGGCGCTCCGGTTTGGGTGGCCAAGCTCAGGGAACTTGCCCCGGAGGTCTTCCTGGGGGGGAGCGAGTACGCAGCTCGGCCCGTGCCCCTCTCCGGTTTGGGTGGCGAGGACTAGTCCTGCCCCGGAGTCTTTGAGAGGGGGGGTATGGGGCCGTCGCCTCCCCGCAACCTCTATAGTCGGACGGGTATTGGGCCGTCGCCTACCCTGCATATGGCGCTCCGGTTTGGGTGGCCAAGCTCAGGGAACTTGCCCCGGAGGTCTTCCTGGGGGGGAACGAGTACGCAGCTCGGCCCGTGCCCCTCTCCGGTTTGGGTGGCGAGGACTAGTCCTGCCCCGGAGTCTTTGAGAGGGGGGGTATGGGGCCGTCGCCTCCCCGCAACCTCTATAGTCAGACGGGTATTGGGCCGTCGCCTACCCCGCATATGGCGCTCCGGTTTGGGTGGCCAAGCTCAGGGAACTTGCCCCGGAGGTCTTCCTGGGGGGGAGCGAGTACGCAGCTCGGCCCGTGCCCCTCTCCGGTTTGGGTGGCGAGGACTAGTCCTGCCCCGGAGTCTTTGAGAGGGGGGGTATGGGGCCGTCGCCTCCCTGCAACCTCTATAGTCAGACGGGTATTGGGCCGTCACCTACCCCGCATATGGCGCTCCGGTTTGGGTGGCCAAGCTCAGGGAACTTGCCCCGGAGGTCTTCCTGGGGGGGAGCGAGTACGCAGCTCGGCCCGTGCCCCTCTCCGCCATTCGGGGGTCAGGCTTCGGTCGCGTCGCGGCCGTCGACGGTCCTCCGCCCCCGGGGAGTAGTCCGATGGTCGTCTGGCGGGGCTCCTTCCTCGGGCCGAGGACTCGACGGGTTGTGGGCTACGGCTCTCCCAGCGCCAGCGCCTCCCGGCCAGCTCTCCTCGGGCCTCCATCCGTTCCTGATTCTCTCGGAGGAGCCTCTCGCGCTCGGCGGCGAGGAAGCGTAGTTGTCGACAAACGGCTTCCTCATGCAGGGTATCGGAGGGGTGGTGCTGGTGACGCGGGTCGCCTCCTCCAGGTGGGGATCTGTTCAGCAACGGGTCCCGCCCGTTCCCGGGCCGCCGTCCCATCGTCGTTTCTTCCATGACTTCTTGGTTGCTTCTGTTTTCCTTCCTCAGCCTTTCGCGCTCCGCGACGATGAAGCGGAGTTGGCGGCGGGCGGTCTCTTCTTCCTGGTAGGCCCTCCAGACGGTCTCGGCCACCTCGTCCAAACGCCTTTGCGCGGCGGCCGCCTCCCCCAGGCGCCTCCACCGCTGCACAACTTCCATCTCCTCTTCCAGGAGCCTTTGCTGGGCCGCAATCTCCTCAGCGAGCCCCCTATTCTCCCCCTCCTCCTCGAATTGAGGGTGGAGGTTCCGCCTCACGTTCAGGGGCTCTGAGGGGCCGGGCGGAGGCTCCGTTCCAGCCGTCTGATAGCCTTTCCTGGCCAGGGGGGCGGCCTCGAAGCTCTTCAGGACGACGGGGGCCGAAGTATGTTCAGTCTCGGTGCCCATCCCCAGAAGGGGGTCGGACGCCGGGGTGATTTGTAGAGAGAGCGGTTCCTGACCCACGGGATCTATACCGTGGTCAGGGTTCCGTGAGATCGGCATGGAGTCTAACATGGGTGTGACCCTTCGTTCCCACAGACGGCGCCAATTGTTACGAGGTGGAACTCGCGTACAATGAATTTGTATTATGGGGAACCAAGGGCACGGTGGTTATATGGAAATGTGGGGTTAGGTAGGCTGTTTTACAAGTGATTAGTGGGATGAAGAGGTTGGATCCGTTGCCGGTGGAGCTCACAGGATCGTATCTCGTCGGACGTAGCTGAGGAAGGTCAGACGGCGGGAGGCTGACGCTGACTTTGGCCAAGGGGCGAGCTCTCCTGCAGCACGAACAACTCGTCAGAAGGGCGGGGTTGGGGTCCAACCCTTCGCCCCTCCGATGCCTAAGTCAGTAAAAGGGTTTTAAATGGGGGGCTGGACACGCCGGCCGGACTAACTGTGTGTCCGCCTCGCGTGACGAGCTATAGGTGGGAGAACAAAGATATGGAGGACCTTTGCTCTCGTGTGTGAATGATAGAAGATGAGAGAGTTTTTCTAACCCCCTCTCCGTAAGAGGAGAGGAGGTATTTATACCTGACGGGTGATGACTAGGCGTGCTGAGCTGGCTCGGGTGTCAGCGGAGGCTTCGGACAAGGACATCGGGAACAGGAGTTTCTGACCTGCCTCTGTCAGGCGGCGCAACGGCCCAGGGGTGCTTTTGTCGGGGTGTCAGGGCCGAAAGCACTAACCGCCGGTCAGGTCAGCCGCCTGGGGGTGTTTTGTCAGGCGGTCGGGCGACGTATGTGTCAGTCGTGTCCTTATCCTAGGCTGTTTGTCGTTAGCGTCGAACTAAAGGTCTGGCTCGCTTTTGGCGCCGCGGTTCGCGGGAATCGGACGGGCCGTTCCGGTCGGGGGTTGTCCGGCCCGGCTGCGCCCGTCAATAGGCTTGGCCTAGCTATCCGAGCGTCCCCTAACGCGCTCCCCCGGTGGGTCGGGCGGCTGCGGTTGTTCGCCTCGGCCGGCTACAGTTGTTCGCCTCGACCGTTTCGGGGAGCGCTGTAAGGCGCGCCTATCTCCGTGATGCCCCGGGTTTTCGGGGCGGCGGCCCTAATTGTTAAATGGTGAGCCAAAGGGGTATGTTAGCGGATCCGGGCTGGAGTTGGGCTACTACGATCTTTAGGTCGTAACATTTGTTATTGGTGAAACCTTGCTGCGCAACACTCAGTCTATTATGCCACATTTTACCCGATTGCTTAAGACCATATAATGATCTTTGAAGGCTTACAGAGTAGACGTTCCGAGGTCTCTCTGCTATCTCTGGAGGTAATTTATATCCGTCAAGGAGTTTCATATAGATATATTTATCTATATTTCCATATAGATATGCAGTCACAACGTCCATGAGCTGCATTTTTAGGCTTTCCAGAGATGATAGGCTTAATAAAAATCGAAACGTGATCGCATCCATAATAGGGGAATATGTTTGTTCATAATCTATCCTCGGTCGTTGGGAAAATCCTTGTGCTACAAGCCGTGCTTTGTAGCGTATGATCTCGTTATTTTCATTTCTTTTTTTAATGAAACCCCACTTATAACCCACAGGTTTTACACCTGCAGGTGTTTGGACTACTGATCCAAAAACTTCGCGTTTCAAGAGTGAGTCCAACTATACTCCTATTGCCTCGTTCCACTTTGGCCAATCATCTCTGCGTTTACATTCCGCAAGAGATCATTGTTCGATGTCATCGTCGTATTCAGCTACGTGCACGACAATATTGAACGCAAATTCATCATCAACGACAATGCTTTTTCTGTACAGTACCTCCCCAGTACGTACAAAATTTAATGATGTTTCTCCCATAGTTTCCTCTTCAGTGGAATATAGGAGGGGAGAGGTGGCTGGTCTAAGCTCAGCATCCTATATATGGTTTATCTTTATTTATCCAGGATTTTTTCTTTTTCGAGAAGCTTTGTCCTTCGAACCTTGTGGGCGTCCTCTCTACAATTGAGGTACAGCCGATTCTGCTGCCGGTGGATTGCATCCATCTTTGGAGATGTCAATCCTAGCTGGCGTATTGGCAGCAGGGATGTGTGATCTGACAATCTTCTGGTTGTTAGTAAAATTATCCGGTATTAAATGTACTGTATTCTAAAGATGAAGGATCTTCAGGATCTCATCTTCACATTGACTAGTACGCGGATCATAATTAGACAAAGTCTTTGTGTCCCAAGAAATGGTCTTAGAAGCTTCTGGCTTCTTAGACTGTGTGACTAGTTTTGGAAAAACATTTTCATCAAACTCACAGTCATTAAGACGTGCCTTAAATGCGTCACCCGACAGGGGTTCAAGATATCTAATTATATAGGGTTAATCAAACCCTATATAGATACCCAAACAACGATGTGGACCCATTTTGGTCCTTTAAAGTGGCGCAATGGGGACGAGACTGCACAACCAAACACCCTCAAATGAGAGATATTCGGAGGTGCACCATACGCTAGCTGCATCGGCAATAAAATACGGCCACCAGAGTGTCGGATAAGCGATGCGGCATGCAATATGGCATGTCGCCAAGCATTAACAGGCAACTGTGATTGTATCAGCAATGTACGTGCAATCCATTACAGTCTCTTTATCAGAGATTCTGATAACCCATTCTGGGTGTGAACATATGCTACTGGATGTTCAACTTCGATACCAGTTGCTCGGCAATAGTCTTGAAAGACTTGAGAAGTGAATTCTCCCGCATTATCAAGACGTAGTTTCTTGATATGATTATCGGGAAAATGAGCCCGCAACTTAATTATTTGTGCCAATAGCTTTGAAAAAGCTAGGTTGCGGGTGGAGAAGAGGCACACATGAGACCATTTTGATGATGCATCTATCAGTACCATAAAGTACCGAAATGGGCCACTTGCAGGGTGAATAGGCCCGCAAATATCCCCATGTATTCTCTCTAAGAAGGTAGGAGACTCTAATTCCACTTTCAGTAGGGATGGTCTTGTAGTTAGTTTACCCTTAAAACAAGGTAGACATGGAAAATCACCCTTCTGAAGAATCTTCATGTTCTTCAGATTATGTCCAAAAGATTGGGTGATGATGTGGTGCATCATTGCCGATCGAGGATGACCAAGTCTGTTATGCCAGAGTTTGAATCCTGACGATGAAAGGCACTGCTGGTGCACAGTCAAATTAGCTTATATAGGTTGAATATGAGTATGATAGAGACTCGACGTGAGTCACTTAAATCGTTCTAAGATAGTTTTTAAACTGTCTTTTTGACGAGTAACATACAGATATTCATCCTCATTTATATCTTTAGTTTCTAAGTGATATCCGTTTGAACGAATATCCTTGAAACTTAACAGATTCCTATTTGATTTAGGAGAGAAAAGTGCATCTTTTATTATTAGTCTCGTGTTATTTGGGATCAAAATCATTGCTTCAACAGATCCTTCAATTATGTTTGACAGTCCTGAAATAGTAATGACAGGACCATCATAATCATTTACGCTAATAAAATAGCTTTTTCCGAAGAATTGTGTGCGTCGAGGCACTGTCCACTAGGCACTCACACTTCATCTATAGAACATGAATTCAATTCTTTAATAAAAAGAAAGACAATCATTATTGAAAAGGAAAGATATAACGTGATTAAGCAAACTACAAATGAATTACTGATAACAGATAAAGTAAATGCATAACAGATAAATATGACATCAGTCTATGAGGTAGTCATTCTCGAAGTCGTCCATTGTGAACTTGGTTGACGGCTGGTTTTCCACCAGATTTGTTTCAACGAGAGACTTCAGGCTCGCCTGATACAGATCTTGGAGGTGTTGTGAAGTAGACAGTTTCTGGACCAATGTCCAGTCATACCACATCTGTGGCATTTGTCCTCCTAACTTTTCTTGGGAATAGACGTCTGTCCAGTGTTCTTTTCTTCCACTGGAGTTTCTTCTTTCCCTCATTGTTGTTGCTCTGGAGGGTTGTTGCTCTGGGGAGGACCTCTGGCCTGCCTCTTAGGGGCTTTTCCTTTGTTGAATTTTTCCTTCTGTTTGTTCTTCTGCTTCTAGGAAGAAACTTTGTGAGCCTCAGGGAGAGAAGCTGAACCTACAGGACGTAGGTTACGTGTGGCCAGTAACAAGTCTCTGTTCTGCTCTGCCATGAGAAGGCAAAAGTGCAGGTCAGAAAGTACTAGGTGAACTTGTGTTCACGGTACTGTTGCATGAGGATTGCATTATTCTCATGAAAAGATGTGTAAGTCTTTTTCAGCATGCATTCTTCTGTGACTTCTTCACTACACAACTTCAGGCGTGAGGTGATATTGTGAAGTGCTGAGTTATACTCAGCAACGGACTTGAAGGCCTAAAGTCGGAGATTTTCCCACTTATAACGTGCATGTGGGAGGATCACATCCCTCTGATGCTTATACATGTTCTCCAGTGCAGTCTACAACTATAGTGGATCTTCTACAGTGAGATATTCGGCCTTCAGGGTCCGATCAATATGTCGCCTGATATAGATTATGGTTTTCGCCTTATCTACATCAGAGACATTGGTGTAGAAGCTACCTCAGCAATTCCCGTTGCTGTGGTCTTTAGCCGTAGGCACATGAGTAGAGATTGTGGCCATAAGGCCATGTGCGTGCAAATGGAACTTCAGATCCATATGCCAGCTCAGATAATTCTTTCCAACTGCATCGAAAACTTCAAAATCGACGCTAGTTATTTTTGCCATATAATCTATGTATTTAAAATAACATGAGTTAATAATAAAGCATATTCAAAAATCATGTAAAATTAATAAATTAGTTGCGTGGATCAGCCAGTCACGACATAATAAAGTCCAAAGTCCATAAGATATACAGTCCTGAGAATACAAAAGACAAAAATGGAAAAGTACAACTTGAAAACCCATTGGGGTCCCAGCAAATTTGCAATTTTAACTCTGTTTTCAAAGAAAGATACTCTGGTCTTTGGCTTATACAAATATATCCTCACCACAATTCAATTTCTCTCAAAAAAGAAAAGAAAATGCGAGGAATATAAAATGGTGACAAACTGTCCGATCTAAAACCACAACATAATTTATTAAACATCCATGCAATGTATAAATTATGCAACAAAAACATGCATAAATCATTGTGCAACATCATATGCAAGTAATTATATGGAAAAAATTAAAATATTTAATAATTACTTAGGCCATGAGTAGACATATCATGCATCGTTAGGTTAGATAACTAACGGCAGAGCGATCTAGGACCTTTCATAATTATTAAACATAAAAATACTAATTAATCCAATGTAATAATTGGGAATAATGGATATCATATGCCATATGAGATAGGCTCTCATACGCCCTCTCACATAAAGCAACCAAGTACAAGCCCACATGGGCTTGTAGTTGGTTGTACTTGGTTGCTTTATGTGAGAGGGCGTATGAGAGCCTATCTCATATGGCGTATGATACCCATTAATCCCGTAATAATTATGCAAATATTAATATTATATGGACCAAAAACATTATTTTATTAAAAAATTAAAATTTATTGCCAATAAATGATTTATGATTTTTCCTTGTTTTTTCCAGAATTTTCCAGAATTTCTGATTATTTTAAGGATTTTTAATAGAAAATCTGATTTAAAAACAGATTTTACTATTTTAAAAGTCCCTTTATATGTAATAAGATACATTTTGGGCCAGCCCGATGGCCAGATATAAATATAGGTATTAAAACAGGTTGAGAATCAAAAGTCCAACTCCCATAAATTTCAGCTTGGCTGGAAATTTCATAACAGTATGTTTAACAACAAGTTCTTCTATGTTTTTGTACAAAATGTGAAAATTCAATGTAAGTGAAAGTTGTACATATAGGTGTCATGGTTTCACATATCAATTTTTATGAAGTTTAGATGAGTATTCTATTTTCTACAGAATTTACGCCAAAGTGTCATGTGCTGGAATTGAAAACAGAAACTGCATCGACTTCATGACTTAAGTACTCCTAATTGTAGTTCAATTCAACAAAAGTGGAAAACTACAAAGTTGTAGATCTTGAAGTTATCTTTCCAACGAGACCAAGAACACTAAATTTCATTAAGTATTGAAGGACTGATCACTGTTTTCATGAAAGGTGTCCAGACTGGATAAAATCAGACATGTTGAAAAGATTAAATTCTTAATCCTATTTACAGTCGGAATTAGACAAAGTTCACAACATGAAGGTTATAGAAAATAGTCCAACCCTATAACCATAAAATTTTCAGAACAATATCAGTTCTAGATTAAGAGGAATAAACAAAATAATGAGCATGTAAATCTGTCCTGATTTCCAACAACATATCATGAATGAAATGAACTAGGACATAGGTGTCAGGAAAATCCATTGGCATGTCGCTTCAGGCGGGTTGGTCGTCAACATAGATGAAGACAATAATGGAGATATTTTTTTTGTTTGTAAAAAATAGTTTTTATTTGTATTTTGATTTGATTATTACAAACAACTTGCACATGTAATAAAAAAATTTTATGGTCCATAATCTATATCTACGGGAAAAGAAGTATACCTCTAGATCAATGATCTAGGGATGGACCAAAAATTCCGTAGATAGAGAAAAAATCGCCGCTCCCGCAATGCCTTGTAAGTTATCGCTCGCTCATCGTCGCAAAAACTTTGCCGCACAAACTAGATTCCTTCGCAAGAGGGAAAAATATGTGGGGAAGATGGAATAAAGTTTTGTGGCTCAAAAAAAAAATTTCTAGAGCTTCGTGCTAATAACGTGTTTGGAGAAAGAGCAACCATGACAATAGCCAATGTTATCCTTTTATTCATTCATAGTATAGGAGTTTACACCTAGTGGCTCAAGTGTTCACCCCGCTACATGGTATTCGGGTGTTATGGTGGATAATAAGGGAGGAGAGACCATAAGTCTCCCTCGCTCATATCATTTTAAACAGTAAGTCAAAATTTTCAAATTATTGCTGACTTAATCATGTTCTTTGTTTATTACTTAACACTGTTGGGCTTTAATGGATCTTATCAATAATCCGCACCCACAATTTGAAAATTAATACAATAGAATCAATTCCACGACTTTTAAGCCAATAAATGTATTCAAGATTCTCAATCAACAATCATTCATTTCAAATGCAATTCACACACATTCAATTCAACGCTAAACCAATATTATTCTAAGCCAACTAAACATACTTTGTATTCATTGAAAATAATGTGTGCTTATAGAATAATATATATGTGTTGTCAACGTTGGAATTTTTTTCATGAATGACGCACATATACACTATATTTATTTATGTTTATATTTATTTTCTAGATATATTGTGCACATCATGAATGATCAACATATCAAAAATCTAGTGATTTCAACGGATTTGATGCCCAATTCGATTGTTACAAATTCAACTGGTTTTGAATAATAGAATTTCTCGTAACAAACTGATTAAGTGTCAAATCTGTTGTGAAGGAGAAACAGGTTTGGTGAAGGTTGAGACTAGGAAACCCCTAGCCTCCTTTATATAGTATTCATATTGGTTACTCATGTGGGTGGATACCCAATAGGCACAATGGGTCCTATTCATAACACTTCTCCTTATCCAACCAACGTGGTATACTCCACTTATGAATACTGAATGATTCATTAGTACTAATGAGTATCTTAAAAAGGTGGATACTTCTAGATCCAAGCTAGGGATAACTGCCTCGTTAAAAACCCTTAGCTAGTGTCGAGGGGTTGATACTTCTGGATCCAGAGTCAATGTGGTTGCCTCGTTAAAACCTTGATTGTGGAAAACCCTGTGGGAAAAACCACTAGCCAAGGAAAAAGAGTACAACTCTACAGTTGACTCCCCCTTATCTGATCAAGTTTCAGGCTTGCAGATATCCTATATATCTATACATTAATCTCCTATGCGTCTATACATCCATCTTATCTACAACATTCCGAAAGCAAATGTAAAGTACAAACATCACTCATTTATACAAGTTTCACTCATATAAGGCAGTAGCTGAAACTAAAGTAGAGCTGCGAACTTGGTAGACAGCTTCAGTCTCAATCGTCATTGTCTGTGAGGTACTTCAGGACCTGGCTTTGTATATTCTTGAACTGCTTCTTGGATGATGAGCTTCTCGGGATGGTAGGAGGATGTAGACTTGGGAGGATTCTGTGTAGATCTTCAGGAGGTGGACGTCCATTTTTATGCTATTCATCGCGATGATCTGTAACCTGCATATGCAAATACATTTAACATGGAGGATTTTTCCTCTACCCTTGGAGATAGCGCAGAAGCTGCATATCTCTGGTCCAGTGGTGCGCTGCAGGCACTGCACTATACCTGGCTAATAGCTATACTGCTAACGCTCAAAAAGAGACGCATGCAGTTGGCAAGTAAAAGAGTGTTCCAAAACACTTAAGGTACTTCTGGACCTTAAATATTCTTCCCCTCTTCCAGCTAATGGAAAGGGGTCTTTTAATGTGTATCCATACAACCAAATAGGTGTATTTAGTGGAGAATGATTTTCATGTTTCTTCATTAACGACTGTTGTATGAAGTTTTCATCTTCGGAATGATTAATAATAGTTCATCTTCAGGATGATAGTTCATCTCCAGAATGATAGTTCATCTTCATGATGATTAATGTCATCTTCAGGATGATAGTTCATCTTTATCATGACAGTACATCTTCAGGATGTTGTATTTTGTAAGCCAAGAATTATGCCTAGCTAGGACTTTCATATCATATCATATCATATTTGATAGATAGGCTTTAACAAATATTTCGATATTTTCTCTTTAGGAGATCCGATAATATTATTGAGTTATTAAGATAATCTCAATTCTTTTAATTTGCTCTCTTAAAGATAATGCTCTTTTAAGAGGTGCAAACAACAACCTTTTAGTATGAGTCCTTTAAGGATCTCTATCTAGGTTGTCTTTTCTTTAATCATATTTTTAATATATGTCCCAGGAAAAAAGTAAAGAAAAATTTTATACATGCAGTTGAAGAAATTTTATATAGGTAATGTTGTCACATCCAATAGCAACATCAACCCAAAAATTCCCTCTTTTTGACATTCGTTGAGTTACGCCTTGACATAAACCAGTTGATGCATCAAATTCATCTTGGAAGTGAGTTCAGCTCATCTTACTTGATTACTTCCTGGTTTGATCGATTTATACCTCTAAAGCTATAGCAAATTAAAATGCTTATAGCCAACGATTTATTATAATTCTCCTACAATACTCAGTTATCCCACAAGATTTGATATCATTTTTGATATCAGGATTTCAGGTCCATACATCCCATATTTCAGAAGTGAGTCCAGCTCGACTTATTATTACCTCATTCCACATTATTATAATGTGGCCAAATCTCTATGTTTGTTTCAGGCAAAGCAGAGTTGTGGAGACGATATTTTATATTTAACTGGCAAAATGAAATATGAGAGAATTTGTCGACAAAATGTGTTCTTTCTTGCATAAAACTCACCCCGTACATACTATAATCATTTGATTTCTCTCCGAGGTGTCTCCTTCACGACGCGTTAAAGAGGGGAAGGTTCTGGGACGGATAAAGAATATGGACAGATCTAGAATGGTTCCTTAGCAACCAAGTTGCATTAAGGTTCTGGATTTGAGCTTACTTTTCCGTGATGGTATTGCTTTTTCGGTCTCTAGGAGTAGATTTCTCTCTTTGGAGCCTAGTGGTATGTCCTCGCATCTCTCAAGGGCATCCACTTCTGCTACTGGTGGATTGCATCCATTATATTTGGTATGTCAATCCTAGCTGGATTTTTAGCAGCAGGGATGTGAAAGTTTTGACAATATTTAAATTGTCAGTCTGATTATAACCACATCATATGTATTTACTTTTTAAATGGTCAATTTGAACATCAGGCTCATAGATGATTTGAACTAAATATGGAATTGAAGGATCTTCAGGATCCTTATTACCATCAACACACAATCTATAAGATGTGTACTAATGCCTTACTCATACGAGATTTTGGAATCTATTCATCAAAGTTGGTTAGTCCTGATGAATGTGTTCTCTTTATGGCATCATGACGGTTTATGTAGTGTTGCTTCAGGAACACATACACAGCGTTGCGGACGTCCCATCTTTAAGATGGGCTTTAAACCCATTCTTAGAGAATGTTTATATGGAGTTGATCAGACTCATATAAAAAGTTTCTAATTGTGTGTTTAGCTGAGTGTACGCAACCACCGTTGCTAAGTATTTATGATTTTCCATTTTATCCAATGTTACCACCATTTTTTTAAAATGTGGTTGGATAATGACCATTTTAGAGGATATATTGTGAGTACTTAAAGGTACATCATTAGTCCTATTAGGGGAGTGGACAAAGCCTATTTATATCCCTTAAATACTCTCAAGAGACCTAAAGGTCTTCATTATCATTAATGATGATAGTAAGTATATCATCTAATTTATTTTTGAGGATGTTATGAGGGTCAATGTCCACATGAAGTGGAAATAATTTCATAATCTTTTTGCCCATTTATATGGGATAAAGAAAATGCACCAATCTGAATAAACATTGTTTTCTTCAGATATATAGGATTTGTTTAAACAAACATCAATCCTAGGTAGCATATTTATCGTTCCTAAGTTAAGATTTGGACGATTTTGGACACTTCAAGTGTTCCAATTTTTCCTCTTGTTGACTTTATTTTTGGGACAAAGCTTCCGGCTTTATTTATTTTTGAGAGTAATAGACATCCTCTTTTTAGAGTATTCAGGCTTAAAACGTCCTGAATTTTAAAAAAAAACAGAAATCACAGAAAAGATTTTCTAAATGACTTATACTATAAAATACTTTTTAAAAGTATATATAAACACTTAAACTTACTAAGAAATCTGTTATGGCAACAGATTAAAAATTGTGTTTATAAAATTTATTTGTCCTCTAGGAGTGGCTAATAATACAATAAGTACGTCGACTTTCGTCGGTTTAGACTAGCAATGTATATATATTTCAATGGCATAAACTAATTACTTTTCATATTGCAAAAGCATTATGAGTACTTATCAGAGCTTCTGGTTAGTTTGTCATTTCCTACTCCATATCGAGTAATATTTTCCCTTATTTTTTATTTCAGGTCATGTTTGATCCCGAACTTCCCCTGATTTCAATTTTCCTTATTTATAAAGGACAATGAAAATTAGTCTTGCAAAGGAGACATAAGCAGAGGTTTGAGCAAATTATTTTATACTTCTACTTTTCTAATTAATTAGAGATTTGATGCTCGAGTATGGCTTCAGGCCATTTTTTTGATGTCACGCCCCTCTCCCCAGAATACCCTGCATTTAACAAAAAAAAATTTTCCAACTTTCCTGGAGAGCGAGGGTGATGAGAAAGGAAAAGGGAGAGAAAGAAGAAAACTGGATATGCAGGCCACTGTGCACATGCTAGGATAGTACAAGTGAAGCTCCACTAAAATATCCAACAGTCACACAAAACAAAAACAACATTTAATACATAACATGCTTCATTTTTATACACAGTCCAAATACACCAATACATACATACAGCCACTCTCCACCTTCACAGACAACTAAGACACTCTGCAAGCTACATCACTCACCAAACGCTACCCCTGAGACCCGACTCCAAGTCACTACCAACCAAACTGCCCCTGCTACCTGAAAAATAGGGAGGAGCACGTCAATGCATGCCCCAGTAGAGGAGCACGTCAATGCATGTCCCAGTAGGAACCAACTTGGATTTGTAATACCGTTCTAAGGTTATTAATCCACAAGACAAGGGATCAGACAAGAGAAATAAGGCATGCAAACTAAGTGTCGTAATGAAAAATAAATAGCTAAGTAAGGGATCATACATGCGGTCCAATGTCGAGCTGCTGAAAAAAAGGGTTAGCACGAATAATAATAATAATAACACAAGTGTTCAAGCAACCAATATCTAATAAGATAAGTGCAAGTGTCTGAGGCATGACACAAAGTCACAAAGAAACAGGCAAAGGGAAGGGGAAGTGCTGCCAACAGTAGGAGTAACACACAATTCTTATTTTATTATTTCATAATTGAATTAATTGAAACTTGGGTAAACTATGTGATACCAGGACCTGAACATCACCCCAAATTTGGGGTTAATATAGCACACGGCGCAGTGGACACGGGCACTGTATGACACCGGGCCCCTCAGCTCCCCCGTCCCTGGCAGGAGTGAGGCTCTCCCACAATAACACAACCTCCGTTTGTCCCCTACACTCCCGGTAAAGGCGAGGGTATAAATATCATATATCACATAATCATTTCCCCCAACTTCTCAGTACAGGCCTCATATCCACAATTTACTCAAATCCCACATAAAACCCGGGTTTTACTAACTCACCCTCATTAGAGAGGACTGAGACATTCGAGAGTTTCATTTTATAATTTTAGTAATAAAGAAGTCATGTTGCATGGCATCACATTCCATATTCATACCAACACGGGTTATGCACCCAAGTGTCATGCCCTTTATCATAGCCATTTCGATTCATTACCCATTTCATATTGAACCATGCTTTCCATGACTCCATCATCACCAATTTATAACATGCTTAACAATACATGCATATATAACTCATTTTGCGGGTTTATCTACTTTTGTTTCATTAAGGCATTTTCACAAACACGTGTTGGGCGTGACATACATGCCCTTGAGCACATTAGCAAATCCATTGGAACATATACCAAGATCTATCTTTCATGTAACAACAATAATCATGGACTATAAAGAGTGAATTAGCAACACTACACAATTCATAACACCACTTTAGTAATTCAGCTTGCTGGAATTTACAGAAGTTGGCAATACATGGGCATATATCATCAGGTTTTATTGAGAATTTGACAAATGTCCCAAATTAAAGCTATATATATACTAGTCCTAGATTTACAGATAAAATTTCAAGCAAAAATATTAAGTAGGTGATTTATAGTGAATTATTTGGTGAAGTGTGTCAAGTATGTTTTCCAGACATATTGCAGAGCCTGTAAAGGTTGCTGTTTTGAGTATGTTTTAGCTAGAATTTCAAAATAGAAGCAATCTGATGAAATTACAGATAAACTTGTTAAGTTTCCAACGAGACCAAGAACATCAAATTCCCTTGTGTGTGCAGGTATTTACATCAATTTTTCTGATCTGTGTCAAGACTGAAGATCAAACAGACATGTTGTAAAGATGGAATTTTTGCTCCTAATTTCTGAATTGAACATATATCACAATTTATATTATTTTGGGGTATAACTTCAAGATCTACATGTACATATTTTTTTTGAAATCAAATTTGAGCTACAGTAACCAGAATCAAGGAAACAACATACACAATGATTTTAGAATTTTCAAAGAGATGATTTTGCTAAGAAGTTCAAAGTGAAATTGTGAAATTGAACCATAAGATGTAAAATTTAACTATCCTTATCACATATTGGGTAAAAACATGCTATAAAAACTTGGTAGCAAGATTATTAGAGTTCCAAATCCAATAGGATTTCTACCTCAAAACTTGAATTTTCCTCGTCTCCTTCCCTTCTTTTCTTCTCCATCTTCTTCCCACTTGCAACCACTTGACGTTCTTGATTTTTGGAGTGAGTAATTAGGGTTTTGGAGTGAAGAAAATGAAGAAAAGCGAGGGAGTAGGGCCGGCCTCATTTGGGAGAAAAAAGAAGAAAAGAAAAAATGGAAGAGAAAAAGAAAAGAAGAATGAAGAAGAGGAAAGGACTCTCCTTAAAAAAATCTAACTCTAGAACCTCCTTAGAATAAGCATGCCACATGTTAAATGACCAAAATACCCTCACAAAATAACCCTCAAATTTTAGATAATTACAAGTTTGCCATTACTTTATGCACCGACCACTTAAGTATGTGCACACGACACTTTTGGTCCAAATGACCATTTTGTCCCTCACCTTTCTAAAATTTTACAGGGGTTGCCATTGACCCCTAACCCCTTTCAAACTTGAATGGCTTCCCCACACACGCCCATGCATGCCTACACATGCACACATGCACCACCCGCACACGTCTAATCCATTCCTGTTGTTTTGCACCCACGACGTCTTTCACACTTCTCCCGCATTCACATTTCGCATTCTCTATCCTTAGCCACGTATTAAGATCCAATCTCCCTTGCGCTATGTCACATATATCGATATCTACGCTTATCTCATGCCTACCCATGTATCGTAAGTAGAAATACCACGTGTGTTCAGTAGAATACACGTATAGTACAAAGTAGGGCATGACACTTGAGGCGTTCAAATTTTATGTGGATAGTTAATAATACTCAAAGGGAACAAGTACGTGGGTGCGTAATATATTTCTCACTTATTTATTAAGCCACGACTTCAGGCGTATGCTTATATTCAAGGCTAGATTAAAAAATCTTTCCTTGTAAAAATAAAGGAGAGTACTCTTTTAAAGAGTTTAGCGGTATTATGGAAAACTTCTGGTGTCCATATTGGATTATATAGTTCATAGATCTTATAGATCAATTTACCGCGAAATGTGCATCTTTTATAAAGATAACAGTTATAATTTTCGCACAATCCATCGTATTTGTTTTGTTTTGACATTTAATATGATTTGAACTTCAGGTTCAATTCTCAACAAAGATATGATATTTAAACTTGTTAAAATATTATTTAATCTGTTTGTGCCATAATATTTAATCTTAGTATAAGTATTAACGTGAAAAACAGTTATATAAGGAAATAGACTAAGTTTTAACATGCAAACAAAATATTAAAACAATTGTGCAATAATCTAGTTGTTCATAAGATGTCTTGGATTTTTATGACGCATACCCAAAAATTTCATAGGAATTTAACCCCAAAAAATAAAATTTTATGGGTACGTGGTGGCGGCGGAGGCTTCTTGCCATCCGCGGTATGCGCTGTGTCAATTAGATTATGTTCTGAAAAATTTAAACTGAACAACATGTCATTCATCGTTAACGACAAATAACTTTTTATCCCTCAAAATATTAATTTTTATTGTAATCCTCTCCCAATTACTTTCCTGATGTTTCAGGAATTTTCCAGAAATTTTCTCCAAAATTTCTGGATTTTTCTGGAATTTTCTGGGATTTATTAGGTAATTTCTGAATTATATATATATATATATATTAAAATATATATTTTATAAAGATGTCAGAAATTAATTAAAATAATATTAGGCCAGCGGGCTTCGGGCCAGTTAAGCATGTTTCCTCTTTATTTATGTATATTTTTACACTTTTTGTGGGCTGCAGGCCCAACAAAATAAGAGGAATACTAATATTATTTATTAAAAATGAATTAATTTGCGTCCGCGGACTTCAGGCCCGTTAGGATACTTGTCACGCCCCGCTTCCCAAAATGGACGGAAGCGAAACGTGACGAGGCCCGCTTAGGCCAGAGCTGAGAAGCTCGGACCCAATAAGCGTCTGTAGGGGGGATACCATTTTAAAAGTTTCAGGTTCTTGCATTTTTATAGTTCGAAACAACAGAAAGTACAGAAAAGAAGTTGCATTCATTAAATTAGAGATACGATATCCAACAAGTACAAAGTCTAAAAGAAGCCTAAGCATGGCAACAACTACCAAAAGACGAACTTAAAGCAGTAACCTCTGAAAGTGTCGACTAAAAAGACCTCAAGGTCTGGTTCTTGTCAGGCACGTACTCTGATGATGACGTCCTCGGCTCCACGTACTCCAGCGAGTCTGCCTCGTCCACGGTCTCTGGCTGAACACCTAACGTACAGCACCCAAGAAAAAGGAACTGTACGTCAGGTAAAGTCTACAAGAAGGGTTAGACTTTACTGCAAGTGCACCGAGCTTTAAACAACGGTTTACTGGTTGATTAGCATGCTGAGGTTCTTTTACACAACGGTTTACTGGTTGATTAGCATGATGTGGTTATAACAGAGTAACACGACAGGAAGTAACGCAGCAGGAAAGCAAAACGGGACAAGTAGTAGTCGTAGCGTGTGCTACCAACTACGGGACTAACCTACAGGTGTCAAGACAAGACGGGATGTGACGGAAACAAGGCAGGACAATACAAGTGAGACACGAAAGGGTTCACGCCTTACGGTTCGAGGGGGATCAGACCCTCTTGCCGTGCGCACGCTCAACCCTACCCCAACCCAGGAACTCAGGACAAGAATTACAGTGATCACTTCCGCTAGGGAAACATCCGAAACGCCCAAAGGCTTTTTGTGTAACATGGATCACTTCCGCGGGGGAAAGCATCCGAAACGCCCGAAGGCTTTTTGTGTAACAGGGATCACTTTCGCGGGGGAAAGCATCCGAAACGCCCGAAGGCTTTTTGTATCACGGGGATCACTTCCACTAGGGAAAGCATCTGAAACGCCCGAAGGCTTTTTGTATCACGGGGATCACTTCCGCTAGGGAAATCATCCGAAACGCCTGCAGGCTTTTTGTATAATAGTCACGGGGATCACTCTCGCATGGAGAGCATCCGAAACGCCCGCAGGCTTTTTGTGTAACAGGGACATGACATGACAAGTGTAAGGAATTGTTATTCTAGGGTGTCCACACGCACGCACACACAAGATAGCCCTACGGTGTCAAAAGTTGTTGTTTGTCGAGCTTAGACTTCGTCGTCAAGTCTAAGTCGTCAGGGGCGTCCCAGACGCTATCATTTCACGTCCGGTTCTATACATTCACAGTCTAACAGTTCTAGCAATCTAAGACCAAAGCACGGTCAAAAACGCAAGTGGGTACACTTGCCTGAAATGGCGAGTGTGTCGTCCTCTCGAAGCGTCTCGTCCAAGCGTCTCGTCCAAGCGTCTCGTCCGCAGAAGTCCGTCTGAAATATCGCCACGGCGATGATGTCAGGTCTCAAATTTATCAAATCCTATTAGGTTTCGTTTCTAGGTTATCGGGACTATCCAATTCGTCAAAAGTCACCTTTTTGGTGTTTCGTCCTAATCGACGATCTATCCTATGTGCACAGTCAACAAAGTCCATTCGTCGATTTACTAAATTCGTACAACGTTTTACAGGTGCTGGAAAATAAATTTAGTTCAAGTTGATGGTTTTTAGTTTAGGGTTCAGTCAGCTACTGTGGGGGTTTCTACGAGTTTCGGGGAACCAACCTGAACCGGAGTTTGCTGTAGATTGGATGTCGGGTCTGATCGGAGGACTCCTCAGCTTTAGATCTGGTCCTCGCACGTCTCTCCAAAAGTCGAATCTTGCGACGAAGGCCTACGACGTGTCGCAATGCCGTAGACGGCAAATCTGCGAAGTAGCACGTCCAAGTGGGGCCCACAGCAGTGCTAGGGTTCAATGGGGGACCCACAACACCTCAGGAGAACTTGGGGGGCCCACCACAGGAGTTGGTGTGGGAGAAACAAACTTGCAACGAAGTTCCGTCGGTCGTGCACTGCCGATGCGGAGAGTTCTCTCGGTCAGACCGAGGGGAGCTCTCGGTCGTGCAAGTTGCAGCGCAGCGGGGTCGGTCGCAGCGGCGGTGCGAGGGAAATTCTCGGTCAGTGCGGTGGGTCGGGTCGGTCGTGCGCTTGGCGGGGCTTGCAACGTTGCAAGCGCTGCAACGTGCGGAGCGGGGCGGAGGATCTCTCGGTCGGTGCGGGCGGGGCTTCCGGTCGGGCGCTTGCGGGTGTGGGGTTGCAACACTGAGCGGGTTGCAACGAGCGGAGCGGGGTGCGGGATGCGGGAGCGGGCGTCGGTCAGACCGAGCGACGCTCTCGGTCGTAGCGGTCGGCTGCGGGGGCGTTGCAACGCTGCAAGTTGCAACGAGCGGAGCGGGCTTGGGTGCGGGGCGGCCTCTCGGTCTGACCGAGGGAACGGGGCTGAGATCGTCGGTCGTGCGGGGAGCTGCTGCTGCAATGTTGTGACGAAGCTTTTGGGAGGGGAAACGGCGGCTAGGGTTTGTGTGGCTGCGAAAATAAGCTTTCCTAGGGTTAATATAAATAGTAATGAGGGTTAGGGCTAGGTCTAGGGTTTAGGGGATTAATAAAAATAATTTAAAAAGTTTATTTAAGAATAAAACCCTCTCCTCTCCCTCACACAAAAAGTGTGCGGCCAAAATAGCTATAATTTTGGTCAAAAATTATTTAAAGTGTTAGTTTTAAATAGGAATTTTATTGTAATTTAAATACTTATAAAAGTAGGTTTTAAAATTATTTAAAACTTTCAAATAAATGGAAAATAGGTCAAATTAAGTCCAGAAATTGTAAAATAATTCTGGGGTGTTCGGGACAACTAAAGAAAGTCAGCGGAGAAGACGGATCTAAATTTTGATGTCGAGGGACGAAACTAAAATTCGAAACGTCTCGCGTCAAAATAGAAAGTCGCGACGTCGCGTCAATTAAGATAGTATCGCTGAAGAACGACTCGAGATATGTCGTTACAAAATTGTTCCACAATCTAATACTTCCAGAGACGATCACGTCGATATATCACACAAAAACGTTCAAAACAATTAAAGTCTAAAATAATCACGTGCACGATCAAAAGCACGTGCACGAAGAAGGTACGGTAGAAACAGGCCGTTACATTCTACCCACCTTAGAAATGATTCCGCCCTCGGAATCACTCACACTAGTAATAATTACCCATATAACCTTATACCCGCGACTATCATATCTACTCATAAAGATTTCTAATTCTGAGACTTCGAACAACGTTCCTCAATAATCCATCATATCCCATCTTTTCACTGGGCAAAACCACGACTAAACTCACCTCCTAATAATATAGTTCCATCACTACCGTTCCAATTTCCAACTCCAAGTTCTCATAAAAATAATAATCATCTTCTGATATCGTACCACTCCACTAAACATCATCATCGCTCATTAATATCTTCTAAATTTCTAAATCTTTTCCCAACATTAATAAATTTCCAAAAAGTGAGATCCTAGTCATCCACCAATCCAAGACAAAAACATTTGTCTATCCTATAATACCTTCACCAATCAGCAATCGTCGTGTCTTCAATACATTCTTGTCATATCTCCCCATAAATTCATCCACCAAATAATTTGTTCTGTCAGGATTACCCCTCATCCTACTCACTATAACTAATCCCAACCGATATTAAGTCCGACTACCTAAACATCCATTAATCTCCACACGTCGTGTTATTCTCAAAGTCTTCTCACGTCAATTCATCAATCAGTCTCAATGCTAATATAAGCTCTACTCAATCTCATGATCATCCTAACTCATACCATTCTCCGCAGTTACTCCTATCTACTACCCGTCTAAGTCTCAAGTCTGATGAGTCATCATCTCCTCGCATTTAATCTCATCCAAACAGAATTCTCCATTGAGTCCACCACACTTCGGTTTTATAAACAAGTCCTTGGACCGTCCATTCTTTTCATCCAAAAGATATTTTAATCCATCATCCTTGAGTTCCCAAAATCAATTTATCATTCCCATAATAAAACTCATCTCACTCCAAGCCTACCTACAAACAAAAATCCTATAACGATAATAGCTAGTCCCAACTAATATAACAACCATAAACACGAAAACTTTCTTTAAGGGAGGAAGAGAAGAGAAGAGAAAGAGGGACTTAAGGCCAAATAAATATTTTAAAACATTTGGAAAAACGTGTGGTGTTGCGGTAATGGATGAGGGAGGTTAAGTGATTTGTGATCTTGTGGGCTAGTTTGAAAACTTTAAAGATCTGGTTTAAAGAAAACAAAGTTTTGATGCAGTCACATACAACCAAGATAAACCATTCATTAAGGCTAAAACTAAATCTAAGGATCTGCCTGCGATGACGCCATTCTTATAAGCATGAATACCGTCATTCAGACAACTTCCAGCATACCATGGTTAACACTGAGTACACATTCAAGACTCAAAAGGCATTCATCGGGATCCTAAAGAACACACATTCATACAGGTCTATGCACTCTACCTATGCTCAACCACCACGACGACATCACCTACCAAAGGGCCTACTCCTAAACTGGAGATAGCATGGATAACTACAAGGTCTAATGTCTAGGTAAAAGAAGGAAGGAAAACTAAGTCAAAAGCGGAACGAAATAAGATCGGAAAGAACGAGCTCAAATAAGACGGAGTAAAGAGATAGTTGGTTGGATGAGACAAAATTATTTCTCAAAATAATTAGGTTGATGACAGGAGAATTACATGTAGAATATGGTATCATATACTTTTATATAGGGAAAAATATGGAGGAAGTGAGCAGATGGTAGAATTTTAAGATTTTTGGAAAGTAAGACGAATGAATGGATGGGTAGGGGAAAAACGATTGTTTTGCACATGAAAATAAGTTTACTCAAAGATTTTGAAATGTGGTCACGAGAAACATAGAACAGATATAATAACAATAAAATAATTGAAGTCCCCCTAGTTTAGAAAATATTTTAAAAGTATGCAATGTAAGTGATTTAGGAATAGATCTTGTAGCCCAGAAAATATAATTTGAATTATTAAAATGTCAACACGGTTTTAAAAATGTAAATATGAAAGATACCGATTTGAAATAATTTCCAGATAGTAACTTGCAAATTGACGACTAAGGAGATTTCAAAATCTCAGAAGGAAACTTTCATCCGAAAAGCAAGAAATTTTAAATATATATATACTAAAGGGTTTTCAAGGGAGTTAAACCGAGGGAAAAAAAATTAATAATGAGTTTCGAAAACAAGAAATAAAAGGAATAAAAGTAGGAGGAGGTAGCGATTGTTTTGCAAATGAAAATGAATTTAAACAAAGGTTCTTGAAGTATGAGCACGATGAACATAGAGATGTAAAGAAATTTAAAATCCCCCTTTGTTTTAGGAAAATATTCTAAAGTACGTACGTAAATGGTTAAAAATAAATTTCGTAGGTTAAAAAATGATATAATGAATTCCCGAAATGGTAACAAAGTTTTAAAACTAAAATACGATGGATACTGATTCGAGAATAAGTACGAGGTCGTAACTTAAAACTTTTACGACCGAAAGGTTTCAAAATTTGCGAAAGAATTTTTAACTCAACCGAAAGTAAGAAATAAAAGTTTTCTAAGAAGTCAAATTGGGCGGAGAATTTAATAATGAATTTCGAAAATACTTTTAAAGGAAGCAGGTTTTGGGAAAGGGGAAAATTTTGAAGATAAATACAAGATAGTAGAAATAAATTGTGTAGTTTATAAAAGTAATATATATATATTGGAAACAAGGCAAATAATGCGAGATATTGACTTAAAAATTTTTACGTCCAAGAAAGCTCCAAGTCGATTAAAAGTTTTAACTCGATCCAAAACAACAAATTTTTTTTTAAATATATAATATAGGGGTTTTCAAAGAAATCAAGCCAGAGCGAAAACTTAATAAGGAAGGTCGAAAAAAATTTTAGAGGAGGTAGAATTGGTCAAGGAAGGGATTCGAAGGATCGATGATGATCATTAGGAAACGATCACGAGAATCGAGAGAAAGGAAAAATGATCGCATGAAGATTACGCGTAAGATATGAATCGTGAAGAGCTACGATGGGACTCTATGGTCGATAGCACAAAAATTTGCAAGGATCAGAGGGATGCTAGAGGACAAGGGTTCTAATCATCGGGTCGTCTAAAGATTAGGATAACTCAGCTCAAAGCTTCCTATGAGCTAGAATATAATCAGGATCTAAAGAGAAAGTTCCTAAGAGAATCGAGGTTACGTTCTGCTGGGCCCGAAGTCGATGGATCCGAGCGAAAGACAAAGAGAGAAGGACTCTAGAAATTCTAGCACGATCGGAGTCAAATGGGGGATGCTAAGGTAGTCTGGGACGAGGACGACTAAATCTTAACCAATGCATCCGACTATCAACCTGGGACGTCTACCTAAGTCTTCCTACTATCTAAGACTGGGAAACTAATTTAGACTTGTACGTGGATATCAAATGAATGCGGTACTTTTATTGTTCCGAACTTTTGCAAGACCTGCATGGGCCACCGCTAAAACCTGTCACGCCCCGCTTCCCAAAATGGACGGAAGTGAAACGTGACGAGGCCCGCTTAGGCCAGAGCTGAGAAGCTCGGACCCAATAAGCGTCTGTAGGGGGGGATACCATTTTAAAAGTTTCAGGTTCTTGCATTTTTATAGTTCGAAACAACAGAAAGTACAGAAAAGAAGTTGCATTCATTAAATTAGAGATATGATATCCAACAAGTACAAAGTCTAAAAGAAGCCTAAGCATGGCAATAACTACCAAAAGACGAACTTAAAAGCAGTAACCTCTGAAAGTGTCGACTAAAAAGACCTCAAGGTCTGGTTCTTGTCAGGCACGTACTCTGATGACGACGTCCTCGGCTCCACGTACTCCAGCGAGTCTGCCTCGTCCACGGTCTCTGGCTGAACACCTGACGTACAGCACCCAAGAAAAAGGAACTGTACGTCAGGTAAAGTCTACAAAAAGGGTTAGACTTTACTGCAAGTGCACCCAGCTTTAAACAACGGTTTACTGGTTGGTTAGCATGCTAAGGTTCTTTTACACAACAATTTACTGGTTGATTAGCATGCTGTGGTTATAACAGGGTAACACGACAGGAAGTAACGCAGCAGGAAAGCAAAATGGGACAAGTAGTAGTCGTAGCGTGTGCTACCAACTACGGGACTAACCTACAGGTGTCAAGACAAGACGGGACGTGACGTGACAGGAGGAAGGACAGGACAAGTGGGACACGAAAGGGTTCACACCTTACGGTTCGAGGGGGATCAGACCCTCTTGCCGTGCGCACGCTCAACCCAACCCAAAACCCAGGAACTCAGGACAAGATTTACAGGGATCATTTCCGCTAGGGAAACATCCGAAACGCCCGAAGGCTTTTTGTGTAACAGGGATCACTTCTGCGGGGGAAAGCATCCGAAACGCCCGAAGGCTTTTTGTGTAACAGGGATCACTTCTGCGGGGGAAAGCATTCGAAACGCCCTAAGGCTTTTTGTGTAACAGGGATCACTTCCGCTAGGGAAACCATCCGAAACGCCCGAAGGCTTTTTGTGTAACAGGGATCACTTCCGCTAGGGAAAGCATCTGAAACGCCCGAAGGCTTTTTGTGTCACGGGGATCACTTCCGGGAAATCATCCGAAACACCCGCAGGCTTTTTGTATAATAGTCACGGGGATCACTCTAGCATGGAAAGCATCCGAAACGCCCGAAGGCTTTTTGTATAACAGGGACATGACATGACAAGTGTAGGGAATTGTTATTCTAGGGTGTCCACACGCACACACACATAAGATAGCCCTACGGTGTCAAAAGTTGTTGTTTGTCGAGCTTAGACTTCGTCGTCAAGTCTGAGTCGTCAGGGGCGTCCCGGACGCTATCATTTCACGTCCGGTTCTATACATTCACAGTCTAACAGTTCTAGCAATCTAAGACCAAAGCACGGTCAAAAACGCAAGTGGGTACACTTGCCTGAAATGGCGAGTGTGTCGTCCTCTCGAAGCGTCTCGTCCAAGCGTCTCGTCCAAGCGTCTCGTCCGCGGAAGTCCGTCTGAAATATCGCCACGGCGACGATGTCAGGTCTCAAATTAATCAAATCCTATTAGGTTTCGTTTTCTAGGTTTTCGGGACTATCCTATTCGTCAATAGTCACCTTTTTGAGGTTTCAGCCTAATCGACGATCTATCCTATGTGCACAGTCAACAAAGTCCATTCGTCGATTTACTAAATTCGTACAACGTTTTACAGGTGCTGGAAAATAAATTTAGTTCAAGTTGACGGTTTTTAGTTTAGGATTCAGTCAGCTACTGTGGGGGTTTCTACGAGTTTCGGGGAACCAACCTGAACCGGAGTTTGCTGTAGATTGGATGTCGGGTCTGATCGGAGGACTCCTCAGCTTCAGATATGGTCCTCGCACGTCTCTCCAAAAGTCGAATCTTGCGACGAAGGCCTACGACGTGTCGCAACGTCGTAGACGGCAAATCCGCGAAGTAGCACGTCCAAGTGGGGCCCACAGCAGTGCTAGGGGTCAATGGGGGACCCACAACACCTCAGGAGAACTTGGGGAGCCCACCACAGGAGTTGGTGTGGGAGAAACAAACTTGCGACGAAGTTCCGTCGATCGTGCACTGCCGATGCGGAGAGTTCTCTCGGTCAGACCGAGGGGAGCTCTCGGTCGTGCAAGTTGCAGCGCAGCGGGGTCGGTCGCAGCGGCGGTGCGAGGGGAAATTCTCGGTCAGTGCGGTGGGTCGGGTCGGTCGTGCGCTTGGCGGGGCTTGCAACGTTGCAAGCGCTGCAACATGCGGAGCGGGGCGGAGGATCTCTCGGTCGGTGCGGGGCGGGGCTTCGGTCGGGCGCTTGCGGGTGTGGGGTTGCAACACTGAGCGGGTTGCAACGAGCGGAGCGGGGTGCGGGATGCGGGAGCGGGCGTCGGTCAGACCGAGCGGCGCTCTCGGTCGTAGCGGTCGGCTGCGGGGGCGTTGCAACGCTGCAAGTTGCAACGAGCGGAGCGGGGCTTGGGTGCGGGGCGGCCTCTCGGTCTGACCGATGGGGAACGGGGCTGAGATCGTCGGTCGTGCGGGGAGCTGCTGCTGCAATGTTGCGACGAAGCTTTTGGGAGGGGAAACGGCGGCTAGGGTTTGTGTGGCTGCGAAAATAAGCTTTCCTAGGGTTAATATAAATAGTAATGAGGGTTAGGGCTAGGTCTAGGGTTTAGGGGATTAATAAAAATAATTTAAAAAGTTTATTTAAGAATAAAACCCTCTCCTCTCCCTCACACAAAAAGTGTGCGGCCAAAATAGCTATAATTTTGGTCAAAAATTATTTAAAGTGTTAGTTTTAAATAGGAATTTTATTGTAATTTAAATACTTATAAAAGTAGGTTTTAAAATTATTTAAAACTTTCAAATAAATGGAAAATAGGTCAAATTAAGTCCAAAAATTGTAAAATAATTCTGGGGTGTTCAGGACAACTAAAGAAAGTCAGCGGAGAAGACGGATCTAAATTTCGATGTCGAGAGACGAAACTAAAATTCGAAATGTCTCGCGTCAAAATAGAAAGTCGCGACGTCGCGTCAATTAAGATAGTATCGCTGAAGAACGACTCGAGATATGTCGTTACAAAATTGTTCCACAATCTAATACTTCCAGAGACGATCACGTCGATATATCACACAAAAACGTTCAAAAACAATTAAAGTCTAAAATAATCACGTGCACGATCAAAAGCACGTGCACGAAGAAGGTACGGTAGAAACAGGCCGTTACAATACTTGTTTATTGATTTTCAAGAAAATCTATGGGCTAAGCCCACTCAACTTTAATTTTAATACATTTGTATTTATTTGGTGGGCTTCAGGCCCATTAGGGGGTTCTAACATAATATCAATCAACTAATCTGATTTTTTTCTTATTGGGCTGCTGGCCCAAGAAAAGGCCCCATGAGTATAAAAATCTGAGAATTATTTTTGTTTGGGCTTCAGGCCCAAAACAATTTAATTTCAGATTTATTTTATTTTTATTTTATTTCATTTTTTAGTTGGGCTTTTAGACCAACAGCCCAAAATGGGCTTCATCTAACCCTAACCCTAATATTGGGTTAGGGTTTTGGGGAGGGGGCAGCCATCGGCGACAGCCGACAGTCGGCGGCCGCGGCCACGCCTGCCGACGCGGCCGGGGGACGCGCCTGCTGGGCTCGGCCGCTGCGCCCAGAATCACGACCGCGCCCGAAGGCGCGGCAGGCTTTTTTTTCCTTCTGCCGGATTTTACGCCGGATCTTTGGCGGGAAGGGGCTGTCGGCTTGTAGCCGTTCATGTGTTTATCAGATTTTGATTTTTAAATTATAGGACGTCATGAACAAGATTTTGCACAAAATGATCTAATAAAACCTAATAAATAACAGATAGATTGCATAAAAATTAAAATTTTAATCAGTTTTGCATACAAACAATTAAGTTTTTGATCTAATAAGTTAGATCCATGCATAAACAATCATCTATTTTATTCTAGATCACATAAAAATTGAACTTTTAATATGTTATCAGGTATAGAAAGACGTTTAGGCTTACCCACTAATCTATCCGCCAGATCTAGCGAAGTTTGATGAGGGATGCCCGAAAAGAAACTTTGCATCGTCTCGCGAAGCTTTGCATCGCGAAAAGATTTGACGGAGCTTCCGTCGGGCGCCTTCTTCTCACAAGCCGTCGCTTCTTCCATCGAGCGTGATCGTGCTGATAACGTGTTGTGAAGGAGAAACATGTTTGGAGAAGGTTGAGGCTATAAAACCCCTAGCCTCCTTTATATAGTATTCATATTGGTTACTCATGTGGGTGGATACACATAATAGGCCAAATGGGTCCTATTCATAACAAAATCATCTTAATGTTCATCCATATTTGAAATTTTGAGGTTTTAGAATGTATTCATCAGCATAGACATAGAAATTTTTTCAAAATTACGGGAAACTAGGTTTTTTATGTTGTTACCCTAGGAATTTTCATGCGATTGACAACACATGCCATCTGCATATAGCCTACCATGGCATGCGCATGCGAATGGATGCACACATATCAACAACTGATAAACGAATAAGTGACTAAATATTACAGGCATAATAAGTAAATATAAGAAAGATAATGTACCATAATGAAGGAAGTGTTATGAGTGAGGGAGGCCTTTGGCCTCCCCATCACTTATATCCATCCATTAATCCCTCATTTAGTAAGGATAATGGGGACCTTTGGGATCCCATGCCTTTTGGTATTCCATATTGTTGAATAAATAGATGAACATGGCCTTGTACCATGGTTACTCTTTCTTTGAGTTCTAACACGTTATCAGCACTTTAGCTCTCGTTCTTGAGCTTCTCCTTTTATCCCCTCAAATCACCTCACCGCGCTTAGGAATCTTAGTTGTTGCGATCCGTTGCAGTGATTTCTGCGCGTTGAAGCTCGATCCTTTGGAATCTTTGGTTGCAGCGATCCGTTGCGACGATTTCCACGGTGCATCGGGAACGGGGATTCATTCTACGGATCTAATCTTTTTCGACGATCGTCCCTAGATCTAACGGATCTAGAGGTAAACAATACAAATCCCTAGATCATACTTTTTGCGTGCGCATGCTAAATCTGTGACTATGTTTTTCTAAGAAATCTATAGCGAAAATTTATTTATTTTTGGCAAAATATCTATAAGAAATTCATTTCATCTCCACACGGATTTACTATTAAAAAAAGAAAAATAAAACCCTTCTTTAAAATCATTTTATTGTGAGCAAGGTTAAGGGCTAAGAAACCCCTAGCATCATATATATATATTATTCAATGTGGGTGTATACCCAATAGGCCCTTTAGACCCAACTCATAGCGTATTTTAATTTCTTCTTGTTTCCAATAAATGCCAACTTATTGGTTAAAAACAACTGTTCCTTTGAAGCTTCATCCACATCTCTGCTTCATGATCCAAGTCATCATATCCTAACTTCAGACTGCTATTGATTCAGTAATTACGACAGATCAAGAAGATTTTAGGTCCTGAAATTTTTCTTGGTAGAAATACCAAAATTTTCCTTTTAGATTGATTATTGTATCAGGTACGCTCATGTATCCCAGAGGTTTGTTCTTTACAAAGATAAGATAATCTACGCATTATAGAAACTTCAGGGAGTGACAACATCTCAGCAATTCAAACTTATTGTGATAAGTGATGATAAACCCTCGAGTCAACCACCTTAATCTAAAACTCTAAGGTTAATTCCATCAAAAACCAAAACTACTGGTTCAACCTAGATTAGTAAACATAGAAGCAATCATAATTTTGATGCCAGTGAATATATGCATTCTTCGGGCTGGGAGAATTAAAAAAAAGCAATGGCTCATATTATCCCAATAGTAATTCAGGCTAAGTTGCAAGAAAAGCACTAGGATCTTGGATGATGATTGTTGTGCCTATTCCAAAAGAACATGCAGCTTCTGGAGGCTCACTTTTCCCAACCATTTCCTCCCCTAAAGCTCTAATTAGGGTATGGGGAAGAAGAGGTATGGGGCCTAAACTGATGGGCATGTAGCCCAGTATATAACAGAATTGACATTAAAAACTGGGTATTTTTGGCTAACGGGCCTGCAATCCGCAACCAGCCCGCGGGCCTCTGGCCTGCAGGCCATTTAATTTTTAAATCCATATAATACCCTATTAAATCCGGAAAAAATCGGAAAAATCTAGATAATTTGATGTGTTGCATTAATATTCTTTTTGGGATGTTATTTGTTTTTTGTTCCATATATTATCAATACCGTCAATATCTGCATAATTTGGATTAGTTATTTTTTATTATTTAATAATTATGAAAGGTCCTGAGATCGCTCTGCCGTTAGTTATCTAACCTAACGATGCATGACATGTCTCCACGTGACCCAAGTAATTATTAAATATTTTACATTTCTCCAATAAAATTGCGTGCAATGTTGATGTTGATATGCCTGTGATGTTGTGTAATATTTTATGCATGTGTTTGAATTATAAATTGCGTGGATGTTTAATAAATTAAGTTGTTGTTTTGGATCGACCAATTTGTCACCTTTTTATATTCCTCGCATTTTCTTTTCTTTTTTGAGAGAAATTGTAGTGAGGATATAATTTGTATAAAGCCAAAGACATGAGTTTCTTTCCTTGAACACGGAGGCCAAATTGCAAATTTGCAGGGACCGCTATGGGTTTCCAAGTTGTAGTTTTTTCATTTTAGTCTTTTGTACTTCCTGGATTGTATAATTTTGGACTTTGGACTTTATTATTTGGTGACTGGCCGATCCACGCAACTAATTTATTAACTTTACATGAATTTTTAATATATTTTATTAATTCATGTCATTTTAAATGCACAGATAAATAACAAAATTGGCTAGCATCGATTTCGAGGTCCTTGACGTAGCAGGAAAGAACTACCTGAGCTGGCGAGTGGACCTGAAGTTCCACTTGCATTCAATGGCACTCCTTTACTGAATTCTGGGCCCCGCAGCGGCCGAGCCAACTGCTAGCAAGGCCCCTGCAGCGGCCCAGCCAGCTGGCAGTTCAACTACAGTTGTCTCCGACAAGGATAAGGCAAAAGCCATTATCTATATCAGGAGACACATAGATCGGACCTTAAAGGCTGAATACTTAACGGTAGAAGACCCTCTTGAGTTGTGGACAACGCTAGAGGCATGTTATAGGCATCAAATTGATGTCATATTACCACGTGCCAGTTATGAGTGGAAAAATCTCCGTTTTCAGGACTATAAGTCCGTTGCTGAGTACAACTCAACACTTCATAATATCACCTCACACCTGAAGTTGTGTGGTGAAGAAGTCTCGAAGCATCGCATGTTGGAAAAGACATTTACCTCGTTTCACGAGAAAGATGCAATCCTCATGCAACAGTACCGTGAACGCAACTTCACGAAGTTCTCTGATTTGCTCTCTTGTCTTCTTAGCGCATAGCAGAATAGAGACTTACTACTTGCCACTCATAATCTGTGCCCTGCTGGTGCTGCCCCTCGCCATGAAGCCCACCATGTTTCTTCCCAGAAGTGGAAAAACAAGAAGAAGGCTAGAAAGAACAAAGGAAAAGCTGCAATGAAGCCAGCAAGAGCACCACCCCAGAATAACAATGATCGCGCCCCGGCGTACACGTCCCGAGGCGACGGTTGTAGTTTTACCGCAAGCGCACGGTATAGCGGCGAGCGGGTATCGAGCACAGGGAGGACGAATGACCGTGCTTGCTCCTAATCAACCTGGCTATTTAGAGGGATAATTGCCTTGGCCGATCCTGTCACAATCGTCAGACAAAAGTGCGAAATATCAAATCAAATAGAGAACGCCTAGGGAATGGGGAATCCCCACTACTCACCGTATTTCACAATTGTGGTTCGCCGGTATCGAAATCGCTAGGATGAGAATTCGGATGAACTAGTTGCAACTAAATGTGGAACCAAGCTCACGCTCTCGCGCTGTTGCCGGTCTATAGCTTCCCTAGGTTTGGGTCCAATCTCTTGCAAACCCTAGCCTAGGGAAGCTAGCATTAGGGTCAACATCATCGTCCAATTGCGCACCGAGCCCAATCTCTTGCAAACTCGGTCCACAATCTAGATTAGGATAGTTCCTACCCGTCCAATCTCTTGCAAACGGGTATCGGCACGGAATTGCAACCGGAGATCCTGGCATCGGTCCAATCTCTTGCAAACCGATGCTTCGAAAATCCGACCTCAACCCAATTCGGATTTCTAGGGCTTCCCATCGAATTGGGATCCAATCTCTTGCAAATCCTAATTGATGTGAATACCTAGCTATCCGTAGTAATTCGATCCCAATCTAATCCCTAATAACAGTCCTAGCTCAATTTCTACCAATTCAACACAAATACGAAATTGGGCTTGTAGGGTTCATCCCCACGCCCCAAGACGTGGAGACTACTCACTAATCATAGCAATAGCACAATAATTGGCAAAGAAATAGACAATGGAATTCACCACAACAATGATATAAACAATAAAAAATAGAGTTTTTGTGGAAGAGAAGTGCAAACCAATGTAGATCTTCAATCAACCCAACAAAAATCCAAGTTTTTCTCTTCACCAATCACAATTAATAAAGCTAAAAAGTAGACTCAAAAAGCTGCAAAAAATCTGAGAGGTGGCTCTCAAAACTAGGGTAAAAACAGAGCTTAAATAGCCCCAAAAATCGTCTAAAAATCCTGACCAAAACGCCCCTGCACAGCCTGTTTTCCGCAAATTTCGCTACAGGCTGCGCATCGCACTCGGCCGAGTGACAAAAGTCGCTCGGCCGAGTGAAAACCCTGTCAATTTTCCAGTAAGTCGGGGACTTCAGGGGTCTTCAGTTCGGGGGTGGCTCGGCCGAGTGAGTTGTCGTCACTCGGCCGATGGCTTCACTTCACTCGGGCGGACGGGATTTGCCACTCGGCCGAGTGGGTCTTCTGAAGCTCAGATGGACGAAAAACAGTAACTTCGGTCTTTTTGAGGGGCCTTCGTCTGGGCGCCACTCGGGCGGACGTGGTATCGTCACTCGGCCGATGTGGTCTCCGTCGCTCGGCCGAGTACACATGGAAGTCGTGTCTGAACAGGTCGGCCGAGCAGTGTCTCGCTGGTCGGCCGAGTGGCTCCTCCACTCGGCCGAGTGGGACACAAAAAATGCCCAAACTGGTCGTTTTGGCCTCCTCGTCACTCCGGCGACGTCCATTCTTCTTCCGCTCCTCTCCAACAGCAAAATACCCCTCGGGGAGGTCGTCGGTGGCCGTCTAGATTACACGCATCTCGAGATCACTCCTAATCGCGCCAAATCACCTGAAATGCGACAAAAACAACAAATCATGAAAAGCATCGCAATATCGTCGATATATCGTGAAAAACATGATTTGGGCGATCAAAATGGCATGCAAACATGCGGGAAAAGGGTGTAAAATAAGGAGTGATCAAAATCCCCCAAGCTTGCCTCTTACTCGTCCTCGAGGAAGATAAGTAAAAAGCGAACCCGGTGGATTCGGAAAACGAAAACGGCGAAAAACGAAAAAAAAAATGAAAAACGAAGAAGAATGAAAACCAAACGAAAATAAAGGAAGAAAGAAAGAAGAGGTAGGATGCTAGATCATTTTCTCAGGACGTGGGTTTCACCTACTCTTATAGCATGCACCGAGTGAGAAATACATGTCAAAGAATCTCATTTTGATATCATAGTAGAATAGTGCAAGTAGAAAATAGAAAACCCACGAACAACGGTATAATCATGAAAAACGGAATGATTTTAAAATTAACATCGCCTGAATCATCTAAAGCGGTATACAAGTCTCAGATCACACACTTTTCAATTGAACGCTTTCTATCTGGAGTATAAGAGTATCACATCATAGAATAGAGAGAATAGAAAAGTATGAGTTTCATGAAATGAATGCTAGGCTTAGATTTCTGGATTTCGTAAAGCTAGAAACAATCTCACCGAGTATAGAATATTACTTAGCCTAGGTTGTCGTGCAATGTCAAGTAGTCGCTCTCTCACACATCAATGGATCTCCTCCCCCAAGCTTATCTATAAGCGTGGTGGCACAAAAATATTTACATCCCCATTTTTATATAGCTCCAAAGGCAAAGAAGAGAAAGAAGAAAGAAAGTAAGCGAGACGGGATCTTCTATTGAGGATTTTTCCTCTTTTCTCTCTTTTCTCCCTTTTTTTTCTTCTTTTTTTTTTCATATATACAATGATCCCAATTCAAAGAGAGATAATGATATACGAGAATGTTCTTCTCTCTTTTATTATATTTTTTTTTTTTGGAATAAGAGATTTGGAGCTAGGAATTAATAGCGGGGGAAATGCCATAAAATAGAATCACTAAGGGGAGATTCACCAATGATTTTAAAAGTAGAGAAATGATGTTCAAGATTTGTGGAGAAAGAAATAAATATAACTCTCCGCTCACTCTATAAGACATGCACGACAACTTCAGCAGGGTAATCTAATCTACTCAGTTTCGATCACAAAAAAGCTAACTAATCCAGATATATCATAGCTAACCATCATTCAATCATCCGGAAGTGAAGTGTACAATTCATGCATATAGAAGTGATAAAGGAAAAGAAGTCAGTACTCCAGATATAGGCATTCAATGCGTGAATCTTGGTGTGTTTTCTGTGATAGCATACATATGAATATTCAGGCTCAGCTAATAATAAAATTTCATCCATTTTCATGAGGAAAAAGTGTGGGCTCCTATTTCTAAATGCAAGCGAGTCATAGCATATGATATCAGAAATGAAATCTAAGACACGACAAATATAGCATGCATATAGAATAAGCTAACTCCACGTAGACATCATCACAGAAAATTCATCTCTAGCATGAGATGAAAAAGAAATAAAGATAAAGTAAAATAGAACTATGCAATGCGGCACACAGGAAAATAAGAAAAACGTGATGCATGGCAAGATAAATGAAAAAAATAATGAAAAATAAGTGCAAAAGTGAAAAACGGTGTGGAAAAAAAAAACTAAAAATAAGGGTGGCAAATCGAAAAAGAACGTGAGAACTCACTCCCCCAAGCTAAAGTGCACAGTGTCCTCAATGTGCAAAGTGTGGCACACAGAGAGACATGTAATGAGAGGGGCAAGTGAGGATGCATGCATGATGGAAAGAAAAAAAAGAGAATAAAACGAAAAATAAAGAAACGAAAATATGATGTGGATATGATGCATGCACAGATATGAGTGATACGAGTAAAAATGGGTCACCAAAAGCTCTCCCTCTCTCCCAAAAAAGATATATAAAGAGACGGCAAATGAGAATCACAAAAAGGTGAGGGGAGGGGGGTGGACAAAAGTGCATCAGGACCCAGCAGAGACGGGCAGCACAACGGCAGGAATGGATAAAGGCATCAAGAGTGCCTAAGAAGGCGGTGCCGCGCCGTCTCCGTCCTGAGGCGGAGGAGGTGGTGGTGGTGGTGGTGGTGTGGGCTGCTGAGCTGGGGTGGAAGCGGAAGTGGAAGCAGGTCGAGCGTGTGTGGGAGTGTGTGTGGGAACCTGCTGGGTGGGTGGGGGTACGCGCGGGAGACGCTCTAAGATCTGTGTCAGGCAGTAGTGGATCTGAGGGATCAGGTCAAAGCGTCCAGCCATCGTAGAGACGGTGGAGGACAAGGTCCTAAGGTCTCCTCTAAGACCGCTCACCGCCAACTCAAGAGCACGTATGCTCTGCAGTGTAGTGTCGGGCGGGGGTGGTGTAGAGGGACGCACCGGTCTAGGCTGCGCAGGGCGAGGCTGGCGTACGCGTGTGGAGTATGTAACGGGCTCAGCAGGGAATGGGACAAAAGGTGCCGTGCCAGGAAATGTGGGCCGGGCCTCAGTGTGAGGCCGGGGCGGGCGGTGAGAAGTGGAGGCGGCGGCAGCAAAGGAAGCGTGCAAAAGAGGCAACGAGGTGGCCAAAGAGGTCTGTGGCACAGAAGTGTGGACAGACGCCACGACACTCTCGGAGAAAACGGCGGTAGTGGAGACAGAGGAATCTCCCGCTGGGGCAGAAGTGTGCGGTCCAAAAGGTGTAACCCCAGCGGAGATCATGCTAACCATGGTCTCCACGACCGCGGTGAACGAGGACTCTCCACTCGCGACTACGGTCGGCGGGCGCTCGGGGAAGGCAGAAGAAAGAGGCTCGACAGACAAGGGGCCAGTGGTGGAAGTGGGAGTGGTGGTGACAGCCTCGGAAGCGGTGACAGTGGTGGAAGTGGGCTCAGCAAGGGTACTCGCGACACTGGTAGAGGTGAGGACAGAAGTGTCAGGAGCAGCAGAAACGACAGGTGTGGGCTGAGGGGCCACAGGGGCGGCAGCGGGCTCGGCAGGGCGTGCAGCAGGGTCTGCGGGAGCAGCCTGGGCAGCGTGGGCGGCGGGGCCCTGCTCGGCCTCCTCGGCCTCGAGCACGTAGGCGGCGGGGATGAGGACATCCATATCTGGGAGCCAGTCAACGTGGGCCGGTGCAATCAGGGTCCGAGCAGGGCTCGGGAGAATCATGTAATCGGCCCCATAGGGGCCGTGCAACCAGACCCAGTGACGCTCACCGTGCGGACGCAGCATCTTCATCCGGGCCATAACGTCTATCGACAAGGAAGTGGGGCCCGGAACGCGTCGCAGGTCGTCGGGGAAATCCTCGCCGGTCATAAGAGCCAGCAGGGTAATCAGGCCGCCGCAGCATATCGGTGAGCGAGCGCCCACCGATACAATGATGCGGTCTAAGTACCATGCCGCGATATCGATCACGACGGCGGGGACAAGCTCATCTCCATCCCTAGACAGAGCTCTGGGACGTGTCATCGCATAGAGCATGTAAAGCTCTGGCGTAGACATCGTGCCCGGCTCATATCTGGCCAAAAAGGTAGTCGCCATGAGGCGCTGGGCAATGCGTAGGCAGGGATGTACGATGGCCGAGGCCTTGGCCCTACTAGGGTCAAAGGCGGCGTGGAGACCCGTGATACGTGCCCAGAAGGCACCGGCGTCGAAAGAGGGTGGAGGGATATGTGTGGGGCCATAACCGCGATCGGCTCCGGGGACTGCGGGCCAAGAGAAAAATGCTCTCATCATATCGAGAGTGACCTGGCACTCTCGATCCATGAACCGGAATGAGCATCCCTCATCGGTCCGGGCGATCGAACTCAAAACCTCAAGTGTCGGACGGGTAAAAGTATCCGCCGACACCTGGAAAAAATCTCGCCAGCCCACGTTGTCGTACAACGTGAGCATCCCCTCAAGTACCCCCAGGCGTCCTAGGTCAGCGAGGTGTGCGAACCTGGAGGGTACGATCGAGCGCTGGGAGATACGCTCGAAGACGGCGCGGTGTGCGTCGTCTCGGAACGTAATCCCGAGCGGCCCGACCAGTGGAGCCGGTGGTGGTGGCTGTGGATCGGCGGGGAGAGGCTGTGCGGGCTGTGGGTGCGCTGCAGGCTGTGCGGGGTGTGCGGAGCCTGCAGGCTGTGCGGGGTGTGCGGGGTGTGTGGGGGACGGTGGAGGAGAGTCCTCCAACTCGTGGGAGGGGCCGGCATCATCCGACCGCTTCCGCTTGGCGGAAGCTCTCTTCGACCGCGGCCGTGTCCGGGGCGGCATATCTGCCCCGAGCGCGCGCCGAAAAAGTGAAAAGTGCGGCGTGTGCACAAAGAGTGGAAAGAGTTTACCCAAACACGCCGCGAGTGCTAAGTAGTGGAAGCGTGCGAAGTCCGCGCCTCCACGAAGTCCTGAGCAGCCCGTAGAAGCTCCCCTGAGCTCCCCTAAGCTCCAAAAAGCAACCTGTGCATGGAAAAGCGATATCAGCGAGTAATAATCAAAATGTATGGAGCAATAGGGGTATAACAGATAGATATGTGACTTGATTCGGGTTAGGGGTTCGATTGACACAAGGATCCTCAAAAACTACGCAAAAAGAGAAGAAAATGGTGAAAATAAGCGAACCGGAGGTGATCGGAGACGGGGGTTGCCGGCGGCGACTCGGGCGGGGTGCGGCGACGGTCGGCCGGCGGTGGCAGGCCGAGCGGCGGCGCGCGCGCGGGCGAGTGGGTGTTGGGCGAGGCGCGATCGGGCGAGGGGAAGCTGAGGGGGCGCGGGCGAAGGGGTTTTTTTTTCGTTTTCGAAAACTGCGCCCCCTTGCTTTATATTAAAAAGTTACGACTCGGCCGAGTGACTTTACTCACTCGGCCGAGCGAGGCAAATAAAGATTTCTCCCCGATATCGCTACGGCCGAGTGGCTTTGCCATGCTCGGCCGAGTGGAGTAAGTCCATTCGGCCGAGTGACTCAAGCTACTCGGCAAGACTCGCCCTAGGAAGGTATCTGTTTTACTCGGCCGAGTGAATATATGTACTCGGCCGAGTAGCAGTTATATCGAAATCAAGAAAATAAACAGAGAGTTGGGTACAGCAGACTTCCCTCGTTCGTGAGCGGCTCGGCCGAACGAACTTCTGGACTCGGCCGAGTGACTAGTATACTCGGCCGAGTGAGCCTTGTATTCTGCTGTTTGTCTTCGTTTGGACTCTAAACTCCGTCTTTCTTCCTCCAGTCGATTTCATGCTCCTCCTAAGCGTCGAACGCCTTCTTGGGGCGTTCCTCATCGTCTCGTTCATCCTCCTCATGATGATCTACCTATCTTCTCTCCTGTCAAGAAAAATAGGACCCGTTATCACAAAATTTTGGTCGGGTGACTCAAAACACTAAAAATTTCTAAAACAAAAATAAAGAAAAAGCGAAAATAAAGCAAAAACCGTCGGGTTGCCTCCCGACAAGCGCTCGTTTTAGGTCGTGAGCTCGACCCCCTATAATTTTCAATCAATGCGGGATGTTTGGTGCATATGAGATGCACCCGTCAAACTTTCCGGGGAGCGCGCTTGGATTCGAACGTAGCGGCGTAGCGGTCTCCCTCGGAGGTCTCTTGTCCCGAATGGTGTTGGGGGGAGGCTCCCCCAAGCTAGCATTTGCCCCGGTCAACGGCTTAGCCGGCGATGCCGATTTCCGTACCGGCGGAGCTTTCTTTGGAGACTTTGATTTCGAGAGCTTGCAGAGCTCTCGAATCCTTGCGACATCAGCGTCACCTTCATCTTCATCAGCGGAGAAGTCGGGGGAATCGTCTTCAATCTTTTCATCTTGGCCTAAATCCGGGCCTTCATCAAATTCTTCATCAAAAAGGGCACCAATCGAGTGAGGAATCGCCTCCTCTATCACCTCATCAAGGAGGTCCGAGAGATCATCCGGCCGCTCTTTAAGCAAATATACTCTATTGATTTCGCCCGTCGGGATCCCCTCGGAATAGTGCTTTAGCCTTTGCCCATTTACTTTGAATGTGGTACCTTCCTTGCTTTCCAACTCGAAAGCTCCTCCCGGTTGTATGTGCTTGATGGTGAAAGGTCCCGACCAACGTGACCTCAACTTACCGGGAAATAGTCGGAGTCGGGAATTGTAGAGCAAGACCTTGTCTCCCACCTTGAAGTCCGTGACAGTTATGCGGGCATCGTGGAAAATCTTGGTCCTTTCCTTGTAAATTCTCGAGCTCTCATAAGCGTCCCTCCTTATTTCATCAAGTTCGTTGATGTCCAAGAGTCGCCTCACCGCCGCACTCTTATAGTCGTAGTTAAAGGTCTTGATGGCCCAATATGCGCGGTGTTCCAACTCTACCGGCAGGTGGCAAGCCTTCCCATAAACTAGGCGGAACGGTGTGGTACCGATGGGGGTGCGAAAGGCCGTGCGATAGGCCCATAGAGCATCGTTTAGCTTCATTGACCAATCCTTTCTAGACCGATCTACTGTTTTCTCGAGAATTTGCTTGATTTCTCTATTTGAGACTTCTACTTGGCCGCTTGTCTGGGGGTGATAAGCCATTCCAACTCTATGATTTACCCCGTACTTCTTTAGCATGGCTTCAAACTTGTTCTCTATGAAATGGCTTCCCCCGTCACTTATCAAGGTACGCGGCACTCCAAAGCGCGGAAAGATATTTTGCTTGAAGAATTTGGAGACGACCCTCGCATCATTAGTAGGGGTGGCAATAGCTTCCACCCATTTGGAAACATAGTCAACGGCCAATAGGATGTACTTGTTGCCATTGCTCGACGGAAAAGGCCCCATGAAGTCTACTCCCCAACAATCAAAAAGCTCAATCTCCTGGATGGGTCTCATCGGCATCTCATTGCGCTTGGAGATATTCCCGGTCCGTTGACATCTATCGCAACCCTTCACAAAAGCGTGAGTGTCTTTAAACATTGTGGGCCAGAAGAATCCGCTCTGCAGGATCTTAGCGGTTGTTTTAGAGGCGGCATGATGTCCCCCGCATGGTAGACCGTGGCAATGCAAAATGATAGACGTTGCCTCCTCTTTAGAAACACACCTACGAATGACACTATCTTTGCATATCTTGAAAAGGTAAGGATCTTCCCAAAAATAGCTACGGACCTCATGCATAAATCTCCTCTTTTGTTGCGTGGACATCCCATGCGGTTTGATTCCGCACGCCAAGTAGTTGACGAAGTCCGCGTACCAAGGTACTTCCTCGGTCCTTACCGCATATAGCCTCTCATCAACAAATGTGTCGTCAATAGGTAAACTCTCATCCTCCTTGTCGCGAATGAGCCTAGATAAATGATCCGCCACGACATTGTCTGTACCCTTCTTATCTCTGATCTCTAGGTCGAATTCTTGCAACAAGAGTATCCACCTAATCAACCGGGGTTTGGCCTCCTTCTTGTTTAAAAGATACTTCAATGCCGCATGGTCGGTGTGGACAATCACCTTGGAACCGAGGAGGTAGGAGCGAAACTTCTCTATGGAATAGACGACCGCTAAAAGCTCCTTTTCGGTAGTTGTGTAGTTTTTCTGCGCGTCATCCAATGTCTTGCTTGCGTAGTATATCGCATGAAGCTTCCTATCTTTCCTTTGTCCCAATACTGCTCCAATGGCTTGGTCGCTAGCATCGCACATTAGCTCAAAAGGGAGGCTCCAATCCGGCGGTTGAATGATGGGCGCTGAGACTAGCGCTTCCTTCAAGGTGTTGAAAGCTTGCAAGCATTCTCCTGAAAATTCAAAAGGAACATCTTTAGCGAGTAAGGAAGTAAGTGGTCTGGCAATCAAGGCGAAATCCTTAATGAAGCGGCGGTAAAACCCCGCGTGACCAAGGAAGCCTCTAATGCCCTTAACATTAATAGGAGGAGGGAGTTTTTCAATTACCTCAATTTTAGCTTTATCTACCTCGATTCCTCTTGAGGAAACAAGATGCCCGAGGACTATACCTTCCGTGACCATGAAGTGACACTTCTCCCAATTGAGAGTGAGATTGTTTTGTTGGCACCTTTTTAGGACTTTAGTGAGATTTTCCAAGCAAGAGTCAAACTCACTTCCGTAAACCGAGAAATCATCCATAAAAACTTCCATAATATTTTCAATATAATCGGAAAATATGGATGTCATACATCTTTGAAAAGTGGCGGGAGCATTACAAAGGCCGAACGGCATCCTACGGTATGCGTAGGTGCCATAGGGACAAGTGAAAGTTGTCTTTTCTTGGTCATCTTCGTGCAAGGGGATTTGGAAAAAACCCGAATACCCGTCTAGATAGCAAAAGTATTTATGGTTCGCGAGGCGTTCAAGCATTTGATCGATGAATGGCAATGGGTAATGGTCCTTTCGGGTGGCTTTATTGAGTCTCCTATAGTCAATGCACATTCGCCATCCTGTGACAGTGCGCGTGGATATTGGCTCACCTTTGTCATTTTTTATGACAGTCATCCCTCCTTTCTTGGGGACGACGTGGACGGGGCTAACCCATCTACTGTCAGAGATAGGATAAATTATACCGGCTTCAAGCAATTTTAGGATTTCCTTTTTAACCACCTCCTTCATGTTCGGGTTCAACCGCCTTTGAGGCTCTATGGAGGTGGCTTCGGTATCCTCCAAATGGATCCGATGCGTGCAAAGCCTAGGGCTTATCCCTTTAAGATCGGAGATAGTGTATCCCAAGACATCTTTGTGGCTCCTAAGGACGTCTAGGAGTTTTTCAAGTTGATCTTGTGTGAGGTGGGAATTTACTATCACCGGAAAAGTCAATTTATTACCCAAAAAGGCATACCTTAGATTCGGCGGTAATTGTTTAAGCTCTACCTGAGGTGGCGCTGCTTCTTCCACCTTTTCAGCTCTCATGAATTCGGCTTCTTCCTTGTCATCCTGGTTTAGCTCATCTTCAGGTGGAATGCTTTCTTGTGACGAGTCGGACTCGCTACTTAGTGAGGATGAGGCATCGAAGTAGGCGCCCTCTGATTCAGTGCTAGCATCGCCAAAACCTTCACTCTGCTCCAGTTCGTACCTGGAATCAAAAAACACATCAGACGATTCATAAAAACAAGAGTGAGCGTCATAAAGTGTAACACCCGGAATGTCGGTTTGCTCGAAGGGTTCTTCGGGAGCATAGTGCTCTTCGACATTTGCTCTATTGTCTTCG
Organism: Scilla litardierei; assembly: GCA_030789695.1. NCBI lineage: Eukaryota > Viridiplantae > Streptophyta > Magnoliopsida > Asparagales > Asparagaceae > Scilla > Scilla litardierei. The sequence continues at coordinate 321,600,829 of CM061141.1, forward strand.
AAATACAATTTGTCGTCGACCACGTCAACTCTGACATTGCCTCCGATAGTTCCTTCCGGGGAGATTTGGTCCATCACAAAGCTAGCAAATAGTTGTTCGTCGGGGTCCGTGATATTGATAGCAAATGCCCCGGTAGCGTGGACCTCGTCGACAAGCTCCTTAAGGAGGTCTGTAAAGGTGTCATAGTCTTCTCGTCTGAGTTCTATTGTTGGCGTTGCATCCCCCATTCTCCCTGTTAAGATCTTATGCGAAATGCGGGGAGAATATGCAAATAGGGCTACGAATGAAGTTAGGATAAGATAGAGAGGGAAGTAAAGGAAGAAAGTAAGAAGAAATAACCGGGTCGTCGGTGCCGAGCACCGTCAAAATGCACGTCCCCGGCAACGGCGCCAAAAACTTGATCGCGCCCCGGCGTACACGTCCCGAGGCGACGGTTGTAGTTTTACCGCAAGCGCACGGTATAGCGACGAGCGGGTATCGAACACAGGGAGGACGAATGACCGTGCTTGCTCCTAATCAACCTGGCTATTTAGAGGGATAATTGCCTTGGCCGATCCTGTCACAATCGTCAGACAAAAGTGCGAAATATCAAATCAAATAGAGAACGCCTAGGGAATGGGGAATCCCCACTACTCACCGTATTTCACAATTGTGGTTCGCCGGTATCGAAATCGCTAGGATGAGAATTCGGATGAACTAGTTGCAACTAAATGTGGAACCAAGCTCACGCTCTCGCGCTGTTGCCGGTCTATAGCTTCCCTAGGTTTGGGTCCAATCTCTTGCAAACCCTAGCCTAGGGAAGCTAGCATTAGGGTCAACATCATCGTCCAATTGCGCACCGAGCCCAATCTCTTGTAAACTCGGTCCACAATCTAGATTAGGATAGTTCCTACCCGTCCAATCTCTTGCAAACGGGTATCGGCACGGAATTGCAACCGGAGATCCTGGCATCGGTCCAATCTCTTGCAAACCGATGCTTCGAAAATCCGACCTCAACCCAATTCGGATTTCTAGGGCTTCCCATCGAATTGGGATCCAATCTCTTGCAAATCCCAATTGATGTGAATACCTAGCTATCCGTAGTAATTCGATCCCAATCTAATCCCTAATAACAGTCCTAGCTCAATTTCTACCAATTCAACACAAATACGAAATTGGGCTTGTAGGGTTCATCCCCACGCCCCAAGACGTGGAGACTACTCACTAATCATAGCAATAGCACAATAATTGGCAAAGAAATAGACAATGGAATTCATCACAACAATGATATAAACAATAAAAAATAGAGTTTTTGTGGAAGCGAAGTGCAAACCAATGTAGATCTTCAATCAACCCAACAAAAATCCAAGTTTTTCTCTTCACCAATCACAATTAATAAAGCTAAAAAGTAGACTCAAAAAGCTGCAAAAAATCTGAGAGGTGGCTCTCAAAACTAGGGTAAAAACAGAGCTTAAATAGCCCCAAAAATCGTCTAAAAATCCTGACCAAAACGCCCCTGCACAGCCTGTTTTCCGCAAATTTCGCTACAGGCTGCGCATCGCACTCGGCCGAGTGAAAACCCTGTCAATTTTCCAGTAAGTCGGGGACTTCAGGGGTCTTCAGTTCGGGGGTGGCTCGGCCGAGTGAGTTGTCGTCACTCGGCCGATGGCTTCACTTCACTCGGGCGGACGGGATTTGTCACTCGGCCGAGTGGGTCTTCTGAAGCTCAGATGGCCGAAAAATAGTAACTTCGGTCTTTTTGAGGGCCTTCGTCTGGCGCCACTCGGGCGGACGTGGTATCGTCACTCGGCCGATGTGGTCTCCGTCGCTCGGCCGAGTACACATGGAAGTCGTGTCTGAACGGGTCGGCCGAGCAGTGTCTCGCTGGTCGGCCGAGTGGCTCCTCCACTCGGCCGAGTGGGACACAAAAAATGCCCAAACTGGTCGTTTTGGCCTCCTCGTCGCTCCGGCGACGTCCATTCTTCTTCCGCTCCTCTCCAACAGCAAAATACCCCTCGGGGAGGTCGTCGGTGGCCGTCTAGATTACACGCATCTCGAGATCACTCCTAATCGCGCCAAATCACCTGAAATGCGACAAAAACAACAAATCGTGAAAAGCATCGCAATATCGTCGATATATCGTGAAAAACATGATTTGGGCGATCAAAATGGCATGCAAACATGCGGGAAAAGGGTGTAAAATAAGGAGTGATCAAACAACAAGTAGAAGAAAAACTTCACATGGAAGCGTAAGAAGACTGGTCCAGTGCCAATTCCAAAAAAGAACTGGGTGGACAAATGCCATAGATGTGGCATGACTGGACATTGGTCCAGAAACCGTCGCACTCCTCGCCACCTCCAGGACCTGTATCAGGCGAGCCTGAAGCCTCTCCTTGAAACAAACTTGGCGTATATTCAAGCTCCGACCAAGTTCACTGCACAAGACTTCGAGAATGATGATCTGCTCGATTGAGCCTTATCTTCTATTTTTCTATGCATTTAAAATAAATGTAGCTTCTTCTGTAGTTTGCTTTGAATGAACTTTAATCTAAATATCAATTTTCATTTACTCGAATAAATTTTCGCTTTGTTTAATATAGATGAAGTGTGAGTGCCTAGTGGACGGTGCTTCGACGCACACCATCCTTCGCGATCGATGCTATTTTAATAGCTTAAACAAATATGACAGTCATGTTATCGCAATTTCAGGACCGTCCAATATAATCGAAGGATCTGGTAAAGTAATCATATTTCTCCCAAATAACACAAGACTCAAAATTCAAAATGCACTTTGCTCTCCAAAATTCAATAGGAATCTCATAAGTTTCAAGGATATTCGTTTTAACGGGTATCACTTAGAAACTAGAGATGAAGAAAACATTGAATATATGTATATGACTCGTCAAAAAGATGGCCAGAAGACCATCTACGAACGATTTAAGGGACTCCCGTCGGGTCTCTACCACACATATATTCACCATATAGAAGCCAATATGACTGAGCACCAGAAGTGACTTTCTTTGCCAGAATTTCAACTCTTGCACAATAAACTTGGTCACTCTGGATCTGCTATGATGCGCCGCATCATCACTGAATCACGTAGACATATTTTGAAGAACCAGAGGATTCTTCAAAAGGGTGAGTTCCCTTATCCCCCTTGTTTTAAGGAAAAACTGATAACGAGACCATCCCTCCTGAAAGTGGGATTAGAGTCTACAGGCTTCCTAGAGAGAATTCATGGCGACATTTGCGGGCATATTCACCCTGCAAGTGGCCCATTTCGGTTCTTCATGGTACTGATTGATGCATCCACAAAATGGTCTTATGTGTGCCTATTGTCCAGCCGCAACCTAGCTTTCCCAAAGCTATTAGCACAAATAATTAGGGTGCGGACTCATTTCCCCGATAACCATATCAAGAAATTATGTCTTTATAATGCGGACGAATTCACTTCTCAAGTCTTCGACGACTATTTCCGGGCAACGGGTATCGAAGTTGAACATCCTGTAGCACATGTTCACACCCAGAATGGATTAGCAGAGTCTCTTATAAAGAGACTCCAATGGATTGCACGTCCATTGCTCATGCAATCCCAGTTGCCTGTAGATGCTTGGGGCATGCTATACTACATGCCGCATCGCTTATTAGGATAAGGCCCTCTGGTGGCCATATATTATCTCCGATGCATCTAGCATATGGTGCACCACCAGATATCTCTCATTTGAGAGTGTTTGGTTGTGCGGAATATGTCCCAATAGCACCACCTCAGAGGACCAAAATGGGTCTTCAGCGTCGTCTGGGTATCTATATTAGGTTTGATTCGCCCTCTATAATTAGATACCTGGAACCTCTCACGGGGGACACATTTAAAGCACGTCTAGATGACTGAATTTGATGAGAAAACTTTTCCAAAACTAGGCACGCAATCTAAGAAACCTGATGCTTCTGAGACCATTTCTTGGGACAAGAAGTCTTTGTCTCTATATGATCCGCATACTAATCTGTGTAAAGATGAGATCCTGAAGATCCTTCACATTCAGAACACAGTATATTTACTGCCGGATAAATTTACGGACAACAGAAGATTGTTCATTCACACGTCCCTGCTGCCAACACGCCAGCTAAGATTGACATCCCCAAAGATGGATGCAATCCACCGGCAGCAGAATTGGCTGTACTTCAATTGAAAAGAGGACAACCGCCAGGTTCAAAAGATAAAGTTCCTCGAAAGAGGAAGATTCCTGGAGCTATTACGATGATCCCTCCACAGGATGCTGAGCTCAGACCAGCTACCTCTCCCCTCCTTATTTCCCATGCAGAAGAAACAATAGGAGAAACATCATTAAATTACGTACGTACTGGAGAGGTACTGGACATATATAGCACAGTCGTTGTCGACGATTTTGCGTTTGCTATTGCCGTTCACGTCGCTGAATACGACGATTTTGTAGTCCAAACACCTGTAGGTGTTAAACCTGTGGGATATAAGTGGGTCTTCATTAGAAAAAGAAATGAAGAAAATGTGATTGTATGCTACAAGGCACGCCTTGTAGCGCATGGATTTTTCCAAAGGCCGTGGATTGATTATGAAGATACATATTCCCCGGTCATAGATGCGATCACTTTCCGATTCTTGCTTAGTCTATCATCTCTGGAAAGCCTAGAAATGCAGCTCATGGACATTGTGACTGCATATTTATATGGCAATATAGATAAAGAAATCTATATGAGACTTCCAGATGGATTTAATTTACCCCCAGAGGTGAAAGAGAGACCTTGGGACGTCTTCTCTGTAAGGCTTAAAAGATCATTATATGGTCTTAAGCAATCAGAAAAAATGTGGTATAACAGACTAAGTGTTTTCCTTGCATAGTAAGGATTCACAAACAATGAAGTCTGTTCATGTATCTTTATCAAAAGAACAGGAACGGGATTTGTCATCGTCGTAGTATATGTGGACGACTTAAATCTCATAGGATCTCCTGCAAAGATTAATAAGATATCCAAAAGCCTAAAGCATACCTTTGAAATGAAAGACCTAGGTAAAACAAGGTACTATCTTGGCTTACAGATTGAACACCTACAAGGTGGAATCCTGTTACACCAATCAAACTATACAAGGAAACTTCTAAGCAAGTTTCGAATGGAATGTTGTCATCCTTTAAGTACTCCTATGGTCGTGAGATCACTAGATGTTCATAAGGACCCCTTCCGGCCGCTGGAAGAGGTGGAGGAGTTACTGGGTCCTAAAGTACCCTAGCTCAGTGCCATTAGAGCACTTCTATATCTGGCAAACTGCACGCGTCCCGATATAGCGTTCGTAGTTAACCTTCTTGCCAGACACAGTGTTGCGCCTACAAAGCGCCACTGGAACGGAGTCAAGCATCTTCTACGCTATCTCCAGGGTTCTATAGATCTGGGACTATACTACCAGAGAGGTGCCTCCTTCCAGTTACTTGGTTATGCTGATGCAGGTTACCTATCGGATCCCCATACAGCAAAATCACAGAATGGCTTTGTGTTTACCTACGGAGGAATTGCTATCTCATGGAGATCGGTAAAACAAATCACAACAGCAACATTATCCAATCACTCTGAACTCATGCGATCCACGAAGCAAGCAAAGAGTGTTTTTGGCTTCGCTCCGTCATCCAACACATCATTGGTACAACTGGTCTGAAGACTGGTGATCTTGAGCACACTGTCTTGTTTGAAGACAACACTGGATGCATTGCACAACTCAAAAAGGGCTACATCAAAGGCGATATAACGAAACACATATCTCCCAAATTCTTCTGGACGCATGATCTACAAAAGAACGATGAGGTCAAAGTTCAGCAGATACAGTCCTACAACAACATAGCTGATTTATTTACTAAGTCTTTACCTAAATGTATTTTTGTAAAACTTGTAAAAGGAATCGGCATGAGACAACTGAAAGACCTACAAAGCTGAATCTTGTACGGATCAGGGGGAGTAACATGTGGGTTGCACTCTTTTTTCTTAAGCTGGTGGTTTTTTCCATTGGGTTTTCCACAGATAAGGTTTTAACGAGGCAAACACGATTACTCTGTATCCAGAAGTATCCACCCTCTTAGCTTTATACGCTAAGGCCAAAGTAATGGATGGATAAGGGGGAATGTTATGAGTGAGAGAGGCATTTGGCCTCCCAATCACTTATATCCCTCCATTAATCCCTCATTTAGTTAGGATAATGGGGTCCTTTGGGATCTCATGCCTTTTGGTATTCCATATTGTTGAATAAATAGAGGACCGTGGCCTTGTGCCAAGGTTACTCTTTCTTTGAGTTCTAACAGGAAGTTCAAACATAAAAAAAATATCATGTGAAGTAGAGAAATAAAGAAACAATATATCGATCATCAAAATATATAAATGTACCAATAAGAAAACCCCAAGTTACAACAATATTTTCTTGAAAACTTGGGCTAAGTTTATGACGCGATGGTGTTTGGGTATGTTTTTCACCCGTGCATGCATACTTTGTTTTTTGTTAAAATAAATATAAATTTACGTCATTTGCTTAAATTACTTAAGGGAAAGCCCAATGCATCAATGTCATGAGCCACCAATACTTAGCCTACCATTCCCAAGAAAGTTGTGATGTAAAACTAAAAGAATATTTAGAGATTTGGTGGAGAAGTCAGGGTAGATTTAGGGATTTGGTAGAAAAATTTAGGATGATTTGGGGAAGAATTGTTAGATTAGGGTTTCTTGGTTTATTACCAATCGGGGTAGAGTTAGGGATTTGGTAGAAAAATTTAGGAAGATTTGGGGAAGAATTGTTAGATTAGGGTTTCTTGGTTTATTACCAATCCAAAGCTTATCACCAAGGAGGAATGAACCTTTCTCAGGTATGTGGAAAAAATTTCTTTAGTTTCTTCATTGATTGATGGATTTCAAATAATAAGTCTAAGGCATTTTATAGGCTTACACCTCAACACTTTCTCACCAAGAGTTCTGGCATAGTGCCACGACCATGCCAAAATTTGTAATGGGTTTGCACGGTCATGCAGAAGTAGCAGATCACCCAGATTTTCTGATCCAGACAGTGACACGGACGTGGCAAATATGGCACAATCGTGCCGATACCCGGTCGGATCAAGTTCGACTTGTTGCAGGTTTTAATCCGGTCTGTTGATTTGATACTTGACCAAATTGAACGGCCATGACTTAAAACACCCTCTTCTACCATAAGAAGGATTCCTTTGGTATAAAAACAAGAAAACACATTGTTTTAATGGCGCATGGTGCAAACAAGGTGCTAAAGTCAATTGGAGAATATGGCGTTTGCGCGGCAAGTACCTTTGAGACGACTACGAGCTTTGGGAGAGGCGATATTCCTTGTTCTATTGTTATCTGGTAAGATCTTTCCATTGTTGAGCGTGCATGCGACTTGGTATTTGCTAGAGTTCTAGATTTACATTATCAAGAGGGCCTGCTCGTTGTTGGTTAATATCTTGGTGGTCGGTGTATCCTTGTGATCTGCATCTCTGACCTAGTGGAAACCGTGACAACGGAAGGCTGGACATAAGCATCACATTGGCCCGAACCAATATAAATCATGTGTCCCTTGGGGTAATTGCTTGATCTTGCGCGTGGTGGTTATCTTTGTACTTTCTATGATTTCTTTACGATCATACTCTATTTGTTAAAGTTTGTGACAGGTTATTAAATCTATATTATTCCGATGCGTCTAACCCCAACAATATCTGCTTCGTTCACACCCTTTACAGCCTTATAACACACGTCATTAATACTCCATTGGCTGTTAATCTGACCAAGGCTTCTTTATTAATCAGCAAACACCATTCCAAATCCACTGAGATTAGTGCCATCATTTGGAAAAGTGAGAAAGCAAGTCCTTGGAAGCAACTAGTTTGCATTTATGGATAACATCAAAACCCATCACATAAAAGGAAAGGAAAGTAGGCTCCTTTCACTTTCTTTCGTTTAAAGTCTAGAACATGCAACTTTTTTTTTTGGACCAAGATTTGAAGCATTGATCACGAGATCGTAAGCCTTGAAAGCATCTTGCAATCGCATTTGCTTGGTGCTTTAAAGCTTTTTTCCTTGCCAAAATGATCCTTTTACGAGACATCTCATTGTTTAAAGCAGGCTTTAGAGAACTTTAGAATCATGCACATGAATGAGAGAATATATTCTTTATACTAATTCACAATATAATCTATTTCCTTGTTGCTTTTGTATTTTCTGAAGTTGATATAGTGGTCACCAAGAAAATCCAAGAAGTGTAACAAGTATGATTCAGTATTTCGCTACGTAGATTAATTATTATATTTGATGCAAGATAAAATGCCCTTTTTTTGAAGCAAGATAAAATGCCTTAACATTATTGGTGTTTGGTGTTGGTATTGGGGTTGACAGACACAACATGGATAATGTACTTCATTACCCATGATGAACCTATTGAATTCAGGAAGAAGCTTGTCTTAACCCTTGACTGCATAATCCACTATAACTTGTTAATTAATCCCACCAAGAGTTTGCACTACTCCCTTGATGGGATGCTTCAAAGTTTGTGCCAAGGTTGGGGAAACAGCATTATCCCATATGCACATCTCAGGTATATATTCCTTGCACACATCTCTAATATATTCTGTTGTTCACCCCAGCTCTAGTGGAGAGAGAATATGCAACATTTGCATATCACATGGAGGCAACTGATCAACAATAGCACATGTTGGCTCAATGGGGGGCCATGCACTCAGACTTTGTCTCTGCTGATGAATGTGACATGACTTCATGCCCATGAGAAACCCCTCTCTCTCCCAATTATGCTTAACACCCCCACCCCTAAAAAAAAACTTATACTTTGGCTTCCTTTGGTTATAATCAATTAGCTAGATGAGAACAACATGAATCATGATGAATGAATTTCTCCATCGTCCCCTTTGCCGACTCTTCATGAGAGTCGACCTTGTTTTTGTTGTGCGTTGATGACGCACATCACAGCGGAATACCCAGGATCGTTGATGACTGAGGACAGAGACAAGCAAAACAAACAAACGAGAAGCGTTAAGTGAGATACATAACAACTTTATGCCATTGGCCGGCCAAGGGAACACCCGTGAGCTTTATTACGAAATGAAAAGAACAAATACAAACCTTCTCTCTTCACAACCGAAGAAGAAGCAAACAATGAACTCTCCAAAAAGCTCACAAACAATATCTCTCAAGGTTGGTTTTCACAAATGTCGGCTCACAAATTCTCCAACGTGTTCCACACGAAACCCTCGTAAAAACTACCTATATATACCCCTAGGTTACAATAGGTGTCATCATCGAGGAGGAGTCCCCAAAAGATATGAAACCCGACTTTAACGGAATTCATATCACATTACGGCTCTATGCAATCAATGCGCCGAACCCTAGTAGGAATGCGCTGCACCCTACTAGCTAGCCTCCGTCACATCCAAGTGGGCCCCGCTCCGCACGACCGAGCTTCCTCCTGAAAACCGAGTGATCCGAAGTGCTGACTCAAGCTGTTCGATCGAACCGTAGAGCTGCCAATCTGAGCCGCCGACCCTCACGACCGTTGGTCCCATATATTGCTGAAGTCACATAGCTCGTCCTTCGACCTATCTGACTTGTGCCGAATCAGATGGATCGTATCCGAGCACGACGAGCTATCTCGGCACACGATAGTTCAACTCAACGCGGAAATCGAGCCAACTTCCACAGTTTTAAGTATGCAGATCTCATGTCTGAGTATCATTATTCTCACAGAAATTTATTTCCAAAACGACAATAAAACAGGCGGAGAATCTCTTTCTCTAATCCCGGGTTTGAGTATAATTACCAAAAGTACGAGTATCATTAGCTTCAATCTCTACCTCCCTTGCTTAAATGGCCTACAAATACAACGTGTGTGGGGGGACAGTGGAAAGAGAGAGAGAAAAGCCACAGACCCATCTCCTTCTTCATGGTCAAAGGGAGTACTGGCTTTGTCATGCACATCCTTTTTGTCTCTCAAAGAGTTCAGTGATGTGTGAAGATGGGTGGGGGGGGGGGGGGGGGGGGGGGGGGGGGGGGGGGGGGGGGGGGGGGGGGGGGGGGGTGAAAACAGCAATAAATTATCTACATGAAGCCATCCCCCACCTTGGTCCACTCCCTCCCTCTCTTTCTTTAGTGCAACTGACAGTGTTGGCTTTTTACATCGCATTCCATTCTTTTCATGCTATCAATTGTGTGGGTGTTGGTGTGTGTGGGGTTGGTCCTCTCTCTTGTGTGCATGGCATCCAATATTTACTATTCACCCTCCTTTCTCTTCCCAGTGCATGAAGATTATGGGTTTTACTGCTAGCAAAGAGACTTAAGAAATGATCATGGCAAGGTTCTACAAATTAAAGTTAGCTAGAACTAACTTTACAATCATCTATGAGAGGTGAATGCTATATATACTTAGTGAGATTTCATGAAGCTATATATGTAGGGTAAAATTTAAGATGTGAATGTCCCTCTGGCACCCATGCTGATTGACTGAAACAGCTTAACATCCTCCCATCAATATCATTACATTCTGATTTTACCAATGACAAAGTACAGCACATTTAGGCCATGAAGCCTGTGATAGCACTGATTTGATGTGAAGGGGAAAAAAAGGAGAGAGTAGGAGAAATGAAGGGCTCCACCATGGTGATCTCATTTTCATATACCTAACAAGAGATTCCATAACATATGATCATTTCTTGCTCTATTTATTGGATTTCATATAATTGATGTGGGGACAACTTAAAAAGTTGACATGATTTTGTGCAAGTTTTGATGCAAATAAAAAAGCATGTTAAGCATTTTTGGGGAGTCTTACTCCCAATTGGGCCATTGGTGTCTTTGAAGACTGATTGACATGATTCAATCTCTTTCTTTTATCAATGAGTTTTGTTGGGTTTAAAGTGATGGTGCTTTTGGCATGCCCTTGTTTTTTTTTGGTGCATGGCATGCCCTTGTTTGAAGGTCATGGTTCAAGCCTTGCTTTGAAAAGTGATTAGGAGAAAGAAAGAAAGTAAAAGAGAGGGAGAAAGAAAGGCTTATTTGGGAAAGAAAGCACCAAACCAGTCAGTGTACTACTAGTGTATTAGAAACAGCTTACTCTTGAGTGTATTCAATTTTATGGAGTCTCTGACATTTTTTTATACATCGAAAAGAATTTTAAAGCGTGCACTCTGAGCCTTGATCTCTCGCCTCCCAGGAGGGAAGGGGGAGAGCCAACCGAGCAATAGCTCGTTCAACGAGTTTCTGACATTTGTACATATGGAATGTGAAGATAAGACATATATTTTGAAAAGTTCAGTTCGTCGGCTTTCCAACAAGTTCGAATGTGTACATGTAGACATTGGATGGAGAAGCTACATGAACAAATTAGATGTAACAGACTGTTTGGATCCATTCCAAAAATGAATGTTCTTGATTTTTTACATGGTAGAAATTTTAGCACGAAATTCTTCTAGGTGTTGAAAAATATTGTAGGAACTAGGTAGTGTTACAACCCAAGTTTGGAGGAATGTTGCAAACAATGAAGTTTATTGTTATAACTGGATTAGGCCTCATGTGAACTGATGAGTGTTTATTTTATATACTTTTCATATAATTTTCACGTGCATTTCATACCACTCCACCACATATTTCATATCGTTTCTCCATTCTTTTGGTTTCTTTTTACTCTTGGGTCTCATTGGTGTATTTCAGGTGAAAACATGGAGTTTTGGGACCCTAGAGCAAGGATGAAGGCTTGGGGAGACAACAAGGAAGCAACGGGATTCAAATCATCAAGAGGAGCGACGAGGAGGTGAAGGTATACACGGTCGTGTGCATTGCACCACACGGACGTGTCGTTTAAAGCCAAATAAGAAGAGCTGAAAACGAGAGCTACACGGTCGTGTAGCCTAGCATACAAGACCGTATAGGCTGACACGACAAAAGCCCCTATACGGCCGTTTATATGACGGTGTGAGCTGATTTGATGATGAGCTAGATGAAATCCTACACGACCGGTCGTGTAGGATTTCACACGGTCGTGTAGCCGCATGAGAAAATTACGACAGAAGGTAATTTTTGAGTCATTATGGTGACACGGTCGTGTAGGATTCTACACGACCGTGTCGGGCTAGGTTTTCAAAGGACATCTTGGCGCCGGCAAGGGTTATTTTGGGGATTTTCTGGGTTTTATTGGGTTAGTATAAATAGAATTTTTGTATTATTCTTTTGAATCTTCTTCCAGACTTTTGTAGCAGCTTTTTCAGAGTTCTTCTCAAATCCTAGGTTTTTACGCCTTGATGTAGCTACTATTCTCTGCAACTTTTTGGAGCTTTTTGGATTGGATTACAATAAAGGTTTGGTTTTTATTGCCCTTTCTATTGTTGATCCTCAAGGTAAGTGTTTCTATCTCTTCCTGTCCGTTTTTATGCATCCATTTTTGAATCTGATTATGTTTATCTCCATGGATCGTGAGTATTTCATCATCTAGGACTTAGGGTTGAACCCTATTGTGATTGTGCTATGGATTGAACTAATATTGACTGATTGTTGAATAATTGTTGATTAGGGTTTTGTTAGGATGATTATTATCGTCATATATTGATCTCCTCCCTCGTGGATTATTGAATTAGTCGCTAACAATAGTTGGGGCTAATTTAGGATTTTTGATCCATATGTTAATTCCTACTACTTATGTCGCTAACAATAGTTAGGGCTAATTTAGGATTTTTGATCCATATGTTAATTCCTACTATTTATGTCGCCAATGATAGTCAGGCGTAATTTAGAACCCTCCTAACATCGACTTAAATTATATCCACGATGGTGGCATGAAGGAGTGCTGGGAATATTTGTTGAGCATCATGCATCTATTGTATGTCAATGACCAACGATAGTTGGTTTTGACATAGGATAGATAGTCCTATCATAGCATCACGATAGTAGTGGATATGTGATTACATTAGGTGCAACAACCTCACCCTCATGCATAATTCAATAACCAGTCAAGTGAGATTAATCCTATATAACCTTAATCACAATAGCCGGGATACTTGGCCCTAGAGCTTTCTTATATTTGTATTCCCTTAGAAATTCTCTCCTTTGTCGTGACTTATCGTGTAGCTAATCAAACCTAGAAATAAATCGGTACTCAATGTTTGCCTCCAAATGGATCGACCCGTAAGTACATAACTGACACCGTCCGCTTGCGGTACAAATATTAAGACTTACATCGTCACACGAACAAGTTTTTGACGTCGTTGATGGGGAGGCAACGCCTGATATTGGTTTAATTCTATGTTCATTAGACTACACATTTTTCTTTTTCTTTTTTCCTTTTTCTGTTACTCTTTTGTGTACTGACATCTCCTTCTAGTTTTATTTACGGTGTATGAGCAGGAGATCAATGAGTGCTGAGGACTTACTTCCTTTGAACCCCAAGAAGGAGGCTACCGCACGTAGGATTTAACGATGAAAGGAGGAGGAGGTTAGCACAAAGAGAGCTGGTAGAAGAAGCACCTCCCCCACCACCTACCAAGTCCCTCTTAGACTTCTCTATGCCATTCAACAGATTGACGTCCAACATTGCTCGCCCACCCGTCACCGCTAATAATTTTGATCTAAAGATGTCGTTCATCATTTTCATACAGCAGGACCAGTTTGGGGGATCCCCCCATAGATAACCTAAACGATCACCTCGACACCTTCCTGTAGAAATGTGAAACACTCAAATTGAATGGTGTCTCTGAGGACGCCATTAGGCTAAGACTCTTCCCCTTCTCCTTAAAAGATAAAGCTAAAGAGTATTTTCTTCGTGGGATAGTCTATCTAGAGCGTTTCTAACAAAATTCTTTTCTCCATGAAAAATGGTGAAGATGAGAAATGAGATCACTTCCTTCTTCGAATTTGATCAAGAATCGATGTACGAAGCATGGGAGAGATTTAAAGAGCTACAGAGACAATGCCCACACCATGGAGTTCCTGACTGGCTCCTCATTCAAATAGTATACAACGGGCTTGGTCCACTTGGATAGTAACTTCGAAAACAATGTAGTTTTACCGCAAGTGTACGGTTAAGTGGTAAGCGGGTAACGAATCATGGGAAGGAACTATTGGTGTGTGTATATATATATTGAAAACCCAGAAAAATCACCAACCCCCTCCCCCCGCCTTCGGCTTAGGAGGGTAAGGCGAGAGCCCGGCCGAGACTATGCAAACTGGGGGGTGATCGTCGTGCCCCAAGCGGCCCCCGGGTTAGTCCGAGAGGGGAGATGTAGCCCTATGGTAAATAACTCCACAAAAAATTCCACAATAATTACCAAGTCACAGCAGCCATAGGCCTCGAACCCCGCACCCCTTGGCTTTGGAGTGGAATGACTTACCACTAGGACACCCTCTCGTAGGCAACTATTGGTGTGTGTGTGTGTGTGTGTGTGTGTGTGTGTGTGTGTGTGTGTGTGTGTGTGTGTGTAACTAAGCTATTGTGGATTGGTGGCGAAGAAATATTGGTGTCACAATCGTTCAAGGTGTTGTAAATTCAATTTATAAGAATGCCTAGGGCTTGGGAATCCCCATTATAGATTTCAAGCAATCAATGTGAGACACGAATTTCTACATTACTACACTTGATTTATGGTGAACTTGTCGCAACTGAATTGGGAACCAACGCATGCTCTCACGCTATGCAAGTCTATGGTAATCTAAACTAGAGCATCGCTATCTCGCAAGACTAATTCAAATTACTGGCATTAAGATCGACAATAATATTCAATTCCAACTCAAGCTCGCTCTCGCGCAACTTGGGTTTGAATCTAGATCATGATAGTTCGTATCCGCTTTACGGTCGTACAAACGAATATAATTATAGAAATATAATAAAGATGCTAGCTTTGGTCGCTATCGCGCACCAACTCTAGGGAATCTCGATTATAGATTTAAATCGAATATCTAGAGCTTTCCTTAGATCAAGATCCTCTCTCGAGCTCTCAAGATCCAATAGAAATCCCTAGCTATCCATAGTAAATCAATC
Source organism: Scilla litardierei (assembly GCA_030789695.1). Taxonomy (NCBI): domain Eukaryota; kingdom Viridiplantae; phylum Streptophyta; class Magnoliopsida; order Asparagales; family Asparagaceae; genus Scilla; species Scilla litardierei. Next base: position 321,615,851 of record CM061141.1, read on the forward strand.
ACAATCTAACCATTAACAAGTTTAGCGACATAGCAATTCAATAGATTTCACAAATTATACTTTAAATCCATAGGGTTCATCTTTTTGCCCTAGAGCAAAGAGACTACTCACAATTCATCATACAAATCATGTTAGAAATAAGTTATACAATAGAATTCATCACAAAACTCAGATTTAGAGAGATGTATAACATAAAAATATCAACTTGCAAGCGTTTAGACAAACCAATTTTTGAATACAAGCTTCAAGAATAAGAAATTTTGATCCTTCTCTCCAATCCGTTTGCCAAAAGAAAACTTGAACTAGAATTAAAACTAAGAAAATTGTTCTAAAGAGTCTCTCCTTGGACTAACTGGGTATTTATAGCCGACCAAAAGAATCAGAAAATCCTGACAGATTTTCCCATAAACAGCTGCAAACCCTAGATTTGGGAATCTGCTCGACAGCGCACTCGGCAGAGTGGACTGCTCACTACGTCGAGTGAGAAATCTGTAGGAATTGGGTTTTATTTCAGCGTTTTGGAAGTTCAGACCACTCGGTCGAGTGAGATTCATACTCGGTCGAGTAGGACCTATTGCACATCCTCCCAAAAAACAGAGAAGCGTCGAAGGATTTCTTCACAATTTTTATCTCCACTCGGTCGAGTGGGCTTCTCACTCAGTCGAGTGGGCTGCTTCACTTGGCCGAGTACATTATGGCTCTTCTTCAAGCGGGATAGGTCGTGTCAGCTTCACTCGGTCGAGTGGGCTGCTTTACTCGGTCGAGTAGCCTCTTTTTGTACTCTTCTTTCTCTATTCTCTCTTCCTCGTCGTTTCTTTTGCCTTTGTTCTTCTTCTACTCATCCTCCAGCACTGTTAGCTTCCTGATATCATCGTTAATGACGCTTCGGCATGCGTGTAGGCGTTTGTGGCTCCAAATTACTCCCGATTGCTCCATATTTCCTGAAATCAAACGAAACAAACGAATAGTGAATTATATCATGAAAATGTCGTATAATCATTAAAATCGTGATATGAGCAATCGTTATGGGTTGGAAAATTGTAGAAATAAAGTGTAAAATATGAGCCTATCAAAATCTCCCAAGCTTACCTCTTACTCGTCCTCGAGGAAGATAAGTAAAAAGTGAACTTGGCGAATAAAATAAAGAAAAATCAAATAGATGAAAAAGAAGATGAAGAAGGGAAGTGCTAGATCATTCTCTCAGAACTCGGGTTTGCTTACTCAAATAGCACAAGCAATGTATAAGAAACATCACAAAGCTTCTATTTCGATATCATCTTATATGGGTGCGCTTGATAGAAAAACTAAGAACAACGTGAATCATATGAAATATGAAATCGTTGTAGAATCAAACATCGTCTAAGGCATAGAAAAACGATATACATAATCATAGACAAAACACTTTTCAATTGACTGCTTCTACTTGGAGTATAAGAGATATCACACAATTCAAATCAATAAGAATAGAGAGAGGTGGTTTTCATGAATTTCATGCCAATTTTTCAATTCATAGATGTCGTTATACTCTAAGTCATCTCCCTAAGTATAAGAAATTACCTATCTTAGGTCGTTAATCACATATAAGTAGCCACTCTCACACACACCATTAGATCTCCTCCCCCAAGCTTATATATAAGCGTGTGGCATCAAATATGAACTATTTCCCATATATATTTTTTGTAGCTCCATATATGAAAAGGAAATCAAGGAAGAAGTAAAGAAGGGGATTGTGTATATACAATGAAACTTTTTCCTTTTCTTTTTCTTTTTCTTTTTCTTTCTTTTTTTCTCTCAGTTTTTAATACATAAGAACAATCCCAAAGAAAGATGCAAAGATATAAATTTTTCTTTTCTTTTGAGTTTTTGGGATAATGGAGCTTATTTCTTTTTAGCATGGGGAAGATGAAATAATAAGATTCACTTAAGGAGAGATTCACCAATGATTATATGTATAAAAATACTCTTCAAGATATGTGGAGAAAGAATATATGATAAGGCTTGGTTCACTCTTTTATATATGCACAACAACTTCAGCAGGGTAATGTTTGTTGGATCCTGTGGATGGCAAACAACACTAGAAGGGGGGTTGAATAGTGTTGTATGAAATAAACTTTTTCGTTCTTAGTAGATTAGCACAAATCAAAGCCTTCTAATGTTGCCTAAGAAACCAAGTAGAGTGATCTACGCTTGGTTCTTAATCAACTCAATAAATTTTCAAATCAAATCAAAGACACAGATCTTCTGGTAGTCGACTCCCTATGAACAGTAGTCGACTCCCGGAGGGAAATTAAGCACAGCTCAGATAGTTAAATACTTAATGAAGATATATAAAATTTACACAGAAGTATAAATACAAAACTGATCTTTGCAGTATATTATAAAAGAGCTACAAGAATATTAAACAAAGAATAATTACAAGTTAAATAAGAATTGCTTGCAAAGATAATCGAACACAGATCAGCAAACGCAGACACAAGGATTTTTATCCTGGTTCCCCACAACTTGGGTACGTCCAGTCCCCGACCAATCCGGTACGAGATTTGCACTATCTGTCTTAGCAAATACAAGCACCTAACTTCACCTGTTAGGATTTCCAACAACCTAGCCTTAACCAGGATTTCCAACCACAACACCTAGACTTGTCTAGGGTTTCCAACAACAACACCCTTACACCAAAGGGTAATCACAAAGAGAAAAACGATATCCAATTCACCACAATTGTTTGGTGGAGATTGGATTTACACCCAAATTCTATAGCCAATAATAATAGACAATTACGTGCTTTAGTGGCTTTATAGAATAAGATTCTAGATCACACAAAGATACGAATGAAGTCTTTGTGATCTGAATCAAATGTTTTTCAAAAAATCCTTTTAAATAAAAATTCGAGAATAAGTAATGCGGATTTTGAAAAACAGATAGCCAAATAAAATTCGATCTTCATAAAATAAAATTTTAAAGAAATTGCAAGATCAAGAAATAAAAACTGATTTGGCTAAGAGATAATGAGAGCTGAGAATTTTAGAGCGTTTTGCACAAGAGAATTTGATTTCAAGAGTTGTGTGTTTTCTGAAAGAAAATGGTCCTCTATTTATAGGAGAAAACTAAGAATTTGAATTTCAAATTCATTTGACTTTTGTCCCAAAAATCATGGGAGAATTAAATTATAGATATGTCAGAAGTCAAGTCAAAACGTCAAACTTCGACAGCTAGTAGTCGACTCCCTAGAGTTGGTAGTCGACTCACAGAGTGTTTCAGGAGAAATTGATTCTCAGCTGGTACTCGACTCCCTACCTTTGGTAGTCGACTCCCAGAGGAGTTTCTTCTGAGACACTGCTAGTCAATCAAGTAGTTAACTCCACGGTGCAGTGGAGTTTCACTACGAAAATTCAAAGTGACTAGAAAAAGCTCTCAATAACTTTTGAAAATGATTTAAAAGATATTTAAGATGTTTTTGAAATCATTTGTGTGTGTGTGTGTTGTCTATACGATTTGCTTTAACATACCCTAAGAAAGAAACAACACACATACCCTAAGATTAAGGATGGTTGACAACACTTCCCTGGAAATAAATCTCTACTCTCGTGCATCACGTCGACCAACTCTTCGTTGTTCACTTCAGGTTTTTCAGGTAACTCTGGCATATAAGCATGTGTCTCATCAGACGACTCTTCATCATCGTCAGAATTATTCCAACGCACCTCCTGATCATATTCAATAGTATCCATGGTAGGTGGCTCCTCAATATCCTCGTCAGACACATCCCATATTACATTTTGCTCATCAGGGTATACGTACCGAATTACATCCTTCTCGTGTGCGAACGTATCCTGCAAAAGATGTGACATGTCATCGGTATCTGAATCACAATAATTATTATAAATAGGGGTTGATTCGAATAAAGGGAAAGAGTGGGTGAAAGATTATCCCTTGATGGGAGCAATGAGCTCTGAAGGATAGTATTCTGAGGGATGCTCAGCCTCTGTAGAAAGTGGAGGTGGCTGCGCCAGCTCAAACTGAGGGGGGCACAATTCGGGCTTCATCTGTGTGCAGCTGTCATCATCCCAAGTCAGGTCCTCCTCGATGGTCTACTCCGACAATGTAGGCACGACCTCCTCAATAATATCATCTGATGGTATAGGCTGCTCTGACTCATGTGGGTGACAGGGGGAGCGACGATTGCACAAGCTGACTCCGCAGTGCCAGGTGCCATTGTCTCGTCAGATGTGGCAATATCAAAGCACATAATACCTCCCCCAAGCTGAATGTGGATATCATCCTCAGGCTGATCAGGTATAAAAGGCAATGTAAACTTCATCTTCTCCTTTTATGCCTCCTTCTTTGTTTCCGTCCTGGAACTCGAGGCACCCGATGGCTTGGCTTGGCCTTCTCAATAGTAGGTGCAGGTGGCACTGTGGGCTCATGTATCTGGTAGGGGAAAAAGCGAGACACTAGAATATCCTTAGGCTCTTTAGGTATGGATGTGAATATGTTGCCCTTGGATGCATCGTATCTGTCATCTGGCACGATGTAAATAACCTCAACGTCTTCTCCCTCTGAATCCCTCCGTCCATCCACTCATCGTATGATCTAGCTGTATCGGTGGGTAGGAGAGTGATGACGGTGCAACTAGGCTTTACAGTAACACCTCTTGAGTGTCTCATCGTAGTTCTCTCATCAATTCCTGATATTGTTGTCTACTCAGAGGTGGAAGCATCAATGTCCTAGGTCTCTCCCTTGGGCTCAATGTCCTCAGAGGTGGAAGCATCAATATCTCTAAGATTCTTGCCAGTATCATTCAGTGATATGTCCATATTTTCCACATTTTTATCGCATCATTTCATATCATATTCACATCCAAACTCCATATTTTAATATATTATCGCACTTCTAACGTCATATATTCGTTTTGTATGGCTTTGTGGATTTTCAGGAGTTTTGGAGCGAATTGGAGCTATTTTGGGACATGGACGCATCTGGCACGTCCGAGATGTCATTGGCAAGGCCCCATGAGAGTTCGCCAAGGCAAGGAGGAAGATTGGGGGAGAGGAGGAGAAGAGAGCGAGAGACGACCAAATTCAGCTTCAGTTTTTAGGTGACTCGATCTAGTAGCATCAGCTACTCGGTTGAGCTGACACGCAGAAATCACACGAAAACGGCCTCAACCTACTCGACCGAGCAGACAGCCAACTCGACCCGAGTTGCATCAAACAGAGTGACGATTTTGAGCTTTTCTCCAAGGCAAAGTAGCTCGACCGATCAGTAAAGCAACTCGACTGAGCAGTTCACCTACTCGACCCGAGTCGTCATCCAACAGAGCAGTGTTTTAGAGGAAGTTCTGATCTACTATAGCTCGACTGAGTAGATGGGCTACTCGACCGAGTAGCCTGTATCAGCCAGAAGCAGAGCAGCAGCAAGCGGAGCCCGAAGTCGACTCGACCGAGCAGGTGCCGCTACTCGGTCGAGTAGCACGATGCGACCAACAAGTTACGGGCCCAAGTACCCATATTTTTTGATATTCTTTTTGGGGTCCCTACCTCTTGTGTATAAGCACGTTTTTATCCTATTTTCTGGGGATATAGAGTTTTAGCCTATCTTTAGAATTTAATTAGAGTTTTTAGATCTAGAGAGTTTTGTACCGTCGCTAATTTTGTGAAGACAAAGCTTGGATTTTTATTGTTCTTTTGTGCAGAGAAACTCTATTTTCTTAATTCTCTTTAGTTTGCTATTGCTCCACGACGCGTTGGTAACAATTCTTTAAACTTTCTATTGATTTTGATGTCTTCTATTGCCATGATGAATTCCTTTGCATATATTGAATCTTTCTTTGCTATTTCTATGATGTGTGAGTAGTTCCATCTAGAGCTAATGGATTAGCCCATGGATCTTATGGTTTAGATGTAAAATTAGGATTTTTAGGTTGCATTGGTATAAAAGGGACGTATTTTGGTTGATCTTGTAAAGTTTGTAGGAGATCTCGTACTGAGATCGTGCCCACGGTCGGTGGAATCGATTGGCTTAAGGAGTATCATATAACCTTAATTAGGGAGTTAGTGGATTCAATTAGGGCTCGTGACCATGTCCGGCTCGTGTCTTGATGGGATCCACCGACGAACTATATTACTAATTGACGGCTACCGTCACTGCGTCAATGAGAGCCACCAACATACATCGAAACTCTAATCCACAAGAGTGGCATGAATTGAGATCATTCTGATCACGAGTGGTATGAATATTGTCAATTCTTAATGCACGGATCGTGTGCGCCTGTCGTGGGAGGGGATTAATGCGATACATTAGATTCTTGGCGCTTAGAGCCATGAATTCCACATCTTAGATGCGACAATCCCTAATAAAATCAATGCAACGTAAGAGTCTTAACCTAGCATCGACATCCGACGATCCTAGTGGTGAGTCCTAAAGCCATAGTCATTATTAATTGATCACAATCCTAAACAAACAATCTGTTGAAACCGACTGCTACCTAAATTCTGAGATTTTGAAATAGCTCTAGACAATAACATCACTACCCTCCCCGTGAGATCGATAATCTTTTATACTATTACTTGACACCGTACGCTTGCGTAAAGTGCCGGAAGTTCTCATTTGGGATACATCTAGCCCTTGGCTTTCGTGCCATTGCTAGGTGGCTTCTAGATGTAAATTTCAGGAGCATCATTCAGCTTAGCTCGGATTTCCTTAATTTGAAGTTAAATAGCTGCACTGCTCTCCTCAAAACGTGCGAGCGCCAAATTGATGGGATGGTCACGACTCAAGAGACAGACACAGCTTTCATAGGGTATGTGTCCCTCCATCTCACAAGACTCGCAATAGGCATTGCACTCTGAGTACTGATCATATCCTTCCATCTGATAGTATGGGTCATGTGAATAATATCCGCATTCTTCCATTGGAGCCTCATACTGTGCCGAATAATCATTGCCTGCATAATTCTAAAATTGTTTTATTGTACCTGAATAGTCAAAAACAAACAAACTGAAAAAGATATCAGTGGCACAAGAAGATAATGATAAAGCAGGTGGCAGGAAAAAATTATCTCTTTCTTCTTTTGTTTTTTTCGAAGTCTAATCAACCTAATTGTGATAAATAAATAATATGGCGGTACGCCTCCCCGGCAACAGCGTAAAAAACTTGATCGACTCGGAATTAAAATCCGGAAACGATGTCGTTTTACAACAAGCACACAGTATATCGGCGAGCGGGTATCGAACACGGGGAGGCGGTGCTATGCTACTTATCAATTCCTAGGTTGAGTTAGACTTGCGAGTTTTATTGATGTAGATGGATTATGGAGTGTCGTAATGGTGATGGATGCGAAGGTCGTGTCACTCGATATCACAACCAAAGGACTCCACACAAACAAAGAAAGAAATAAAACAAAGAGAAAACAAATGATAGAAATATCACTAGGGTTTTGGTATCCTCACTAAGGCTTCGGGCACGAAATGAAGCTCTTACGTGTCTAGGGATTGAATCGTCCGACGAGTCGATAATATGTTATGCTGGCTCTATACTTCGGTGCCACTATCGTGGATCACATAATAAGCAATATAGGGGTGTAACGAAGACTAATGTTGGTGCCACTATTGTGGATCACCGCACCTAGAGGACAATGTTACAACTCTATTCAGACGTGATGGGACTTCTTAAGACGAGTGCCACTATCGTGGATCACCGTGCCTATCAAATTCCCGTCACCCCCGATGGTAGAAAACCACAACATAACTCTACGGATCCCTCGATTCTTAGCTACGTTGTAGCGGCGCCAATATCTTGGATCGATTCGATGCCACCATCGTGGATCATCTTTGTCGCTACGAAATATCTTTGACTACTGGGTTTATCCTAGGGTGAGTTCATCAACCACCAAGAGTAGTCAATTCAAGGGTTCTAGGGTTGTCAATTCCTAGATCTGAATGTGGTAGAATCACTTCCCTAGGCTAAGATCTCAACAATCAAAGGATCCAAATCAATATGGGTTTGGTGCCAATATATTGGATCGCCATCCCCAACAAATATAATGCCCTACCAATAGGATTCAACCTAGCCCTAGCAACAAAACTACTCAAGCATATCAAATAACATTATGAAAACAAGAGGGATCATTGCTAGCTTCAAAGAAACAATAAGAACTAAAATAGAATTCAAATGAATAAAAATACTTACTTTGATACAAGAGGAGGGGCCTATGGCATGGCCTAACTCCTTAGAAAGTCTCTACAAAGCTCCAAAGAATAAGATAGATCTCTCAAAGAATAACCAGCTCTCTCCCCAAAGGGGGCTTGCTTCCCAATAACGGCTACAACACACACACACACACACACACACACACACACACACACACACACACACACACACACACACACAATCCCCTCAAACCCCAGCAAATAACCCAAGAAAACACTCTGAAATTCGGCTCAAATCTGTTTCTCGTCGCAACTTAAGTTTTGGGCCCCAGTTGACTCGGACCGAGTAGAAACAATACTTGGTCGAGTGCAGATTTTAGCACTACAGCAGCATCTTGTAGAATTTCTGTAGAATTTATCTGACCTCCGATTGATGCATTCTTGAAGGCGTTGGAACCGTCATGAAGTCTAATATCCATGAAAAATATGAGAAAAATATTGTTATAACTGGAATGATAGAAGATCTCAAAAGAGTGAGAGGCTGTCCTGAATTCTGTACTATTTCTCCTCACTCGACCGAGCTCGGTTGTACTCGGTCGAGTGGCCTTCGTGCTCGGTCGAGCTACTGTGGGCTGTTATTTAGGCTCAAATTAGTGCTCTGTAATGGATTCCACTCGGCCGAATAGTTACAGTACTCGGTCGAACTAGTGTATGTCGAAGGAGCTCTCAAAAACGTTGTTCTGTTGTGCATTCTGCTCGACCGAGCAGCTGCAGTGCTCGGTCGAGTCGCCTTTGCGCTCTCCGACTTTGGCTAGGAGTGAGAATAAGTTATGTAGCTACCGAGTTGTATCGACCGAGTAACTGCTCTACTCGGTCCGAGTGACATGAAATCTTCTCAGCTGGGAGGCTCTTGGTGTCGGTCTAAGCAGCTCGGTCGAGTGCCTCAGCACTCGACCGAGTAGTCTGGAATTTCATTATACAACACCTTCGTGAGCTCCTCCTCTCCTTCTTTTCTCTTCTCCTCTTTTCCTCCTCTAATCTTCTTCTCCAACTCATCGAGCACCTATTGGGCATCTCCATAGATGCTCTGGATATCTCGGATGTGTCCATATATCATAATTGCTCCAAATCGCTCCAAAATTCCTGAAAATCCACAATTCTCTATGAAAATCGAATATATCGTGAAAAGCGCGATAATATATAGAAAAGTGAACTTTGGCGATGAAAATGCTATGAAAACATGCGATAAAAACGTGAAAAATATGGACACATCACATGTGCTAGTGTTTTTTTTGGCCGTTGACTTTTGCAGCGGCATACTGACGCGATACGACGACAGTAGGGGGTGTCGCCGCCGCTTGGGGCTACTGGCAAAGGAAAATTTCTTTGAAACACAGCGACTGGGCACCTGGGAGTTGAGGTTGACGGGGCTGCCGACAACGTGGATGCCGCTGGCCGACCGTGGTTATTATTATTATTTTGTTTATGGTTGCTCGGTCATATGGTCGGCGGTCGCTTGGCCACCACCCTATGGTTGGCGGCCATAGTCCCCCAGGGATGGGGTGGCAGCAGTGGCCGCTACCCAAGTGTCGGCGGCAAAAAGCCGTCGCCTTACCCAAAAAGATACTGTTTTTTTCCGTGTTTGATCTTGTGTATTCCATATCATAGGTATCATAGGTATGCCAAAGGGTCGGTTTTTGTTTTGATTTGATAAGAATGAGAAGTAAGGTTAAATAGTATTGGATTTAATTGAGTCTATAAATTGAGAGGGATTATATACATCTCAATTTGAGATGTGATTGTCAAAAATAGCAAAAAAAATTTAAACGAACAAGGATGAGATGAAACAAATATTATGATTTTGTTTTCTACTTTTGGTAAAAATTCACTACCCTAACCCCTTGTTAGCAATACGTAATACAGAAAATATTCGGGACGTGAATAAAACGTGTTTAATTCGGTCAATTTCAAAAGACATTTGGTCAAAAATTCGGTCAAATATGCGTAATACGGGAATAATACGTAAACGTGTTAAATCGTGTTTAATTCGTTAACCCAGTTAAAAAATCTGACGAAAAATAACTATCAAGTTATCATTCATCCAAATGAACCTAAAAATCAACAATATCAATATGAAAAAAGAGTAAACTGAGTTCTCTATTCATGATTTAAATTGTATTCATAGTTTTTTTAACCAAAATGACATGATCATACTATTATATTCCATGTAGTATGCACTAAACCAAAGTATGATCATTGAATCATAGTTCAAAATGATTTAAAAGTGCCCCTAAAAACGAGTTTAAAACGCATAAAATGCGCAATACGGGAATAAAACGCGTTTTGTTCGTCAACCCCTAAAAAAGCGTGTATTTTTCTGAATAATTCAAATGGACGGTCGTTTAATACGGGAACCATTTTAGACGGATTTTAAACGTAAAAAACATAAAAATTCGCGTTTTTTACTAACAAGGCCCTAACCCTCAATTTGAAGAAAAAAAAAAATGGGAGTTTTGAAATGAGAAGACATTTGATCAGACCCGTACTTGCTTCCCTCGTTAGGCTTTCGGTAGCCCATCACCGCTCCATCATAGCTGCTCTCCGTAGCCCAAATCCGCACCTTGCAGCGTCAACTCGCAAATTCCAAGATTCTCTTATTCATTTTTCCCATCTTTTTTTTAAACAAAGCAAAATTGCATTTATGCATAATACAATCACTCGTAATAATTACAAAACCCACTCGATTGTGGAGCCCCCACTTTTTCACCCTCCTCGCTCCCGCCCTTCATCCCTCTCTCCTCTCTCGCGCATGCTCTCATCGTCTCAGTCTAAAGACATCCTCTCTTCCTCGATCTATGCGCTTCTCTTTTCTTTCTTTCTCTAAAGAGAGGAGAGATCGAGAGAGAGAAAGTGAGGAGAGCGAATGGAGCAGTGAAGCGCTCAGCAAATCATCGCCTTTATATACGCGTCAGCTAGCAACCGAGATCTGATCCTCAGAGAGAAGAAGCTAGGGTTTCTGCTCAATTTCAAGGTTCGCACTCGCAACTCTTTATTTTTTTCTATTTTTTCTTTTCATTGTCTATTTTGAGTTTTGATTAGACCTAATAATGGAAAATATGGTGGCGTGCGAGGAGATCGGTCTCGTATCTGAGATTTTGCTAATTAAAGGAGAGATTTCTTTTCTTTTCATTTCTTGTTTGCAGTGAGAATATGCTCCCTCTTTCGATTTGTTTCCCTTTCTTTGTCCTGCAAATGGCAGCAGACAATACAGAGGAATAGTAGTCGCCATTAAAGAGCTAGACAACAAATGCATTGAGCTGCATTAAAAGCTAGCGCTTCTCGCTCTCTCTCTCCTCCCATAAAGATTCAATTTTTATCGACCAAGCGTGAAGCAAAAGGGTTTTATCCCTCCGCGCCGAGCTGCTAAAATTTAATTTCTTTCTCTCTCTATCTATCCATATTTCGTCTCAGATCCTTCTCATGATTGCGGTTAATACTGTGTTTTCTCTCTGTTTCTTTGCCTCTCGTCGTTTTCCCCCAAATTCTTTGTCTCTGTCTTCATATCTCCAGCTGAGCGGTAAGCTCACCTCCCATTCGGTCGCGACAACCTGCAGAACCCTGAATTTTTTTCGTAACTTCTCGATCCAAAATTCGTCGCAGACCATTGCCACCCCAGAGGTTGCTTAATTTGGACATTTGTGATCATAAGAATACTCTGCATCCTATTTTTCAAAATTTTCATAATTTCTTTAGCTCAAGCTTACAACTACCAGTGCCATTTGATCTGCTAATTTCTGCTTGTATTTTAATTATTTATTTTTGCTTATTTGTTGCTCTACTTTAATTTATAAAAAATAGTAATTTCATCCGGCACGCATCGTAATGCTCCCGCTGCAATAGTCTTCCTCCCCTCACACCGCGAGTGAGCCTATGCAGGTCTGCTGAAGCTGACCGCGAGTGAGCGGAAACATCTCTGGGTGGTATTAAGTCCTAGCCGTTGGATAAGGGGGGGGGCGGGGCCCGTGGATCTCACGTGACGAAGGTTGTTGCAAGCGCGTGCTTCACCTTTCGACTTTCGAGCACGCTTGCGTGTTCGTCGTGTGCCACCCACCTCATCGCTGTCGTCCCCCCAAGATCGTACGGCAAGCGTATTTTAGATGTTTTAAGTTGTAGGACTCCCTGTGGGCCCCATACCACCATTTACTTATCTTACCCTTTCTTTTTTTGGATTAGAATTTTTTGTTTCATGTATACATATTATAATTTGAATAATGTAAATGCGCTGTTAGCTTTTGAAATTTTCAGCAACAACAATAATTTTGTATGCAGATTTTTAGAGTTATTATATGTTTGACGCATTAGCATTTTAGTATATGAAGATTAAATCGAACGCTTGAAAAAATTGTAATAAAAATGGACTTTTTAATGACGCATAAACGATTTGTATTTTAAGCAAACTTTATTCTCATTGAAAAATTTATTTTTTATGTATTAACTAGAAATAACCCGTGCACAAAGTGTACGGACACCTCGAAAACCAACCAACACAATCAGGACGCGGGATCCACATTGGTGTTTCGATGAGTGCAAAAACAGGTGAAAATGAGAAGAGTTGGTTTGAGTAAGTGTATTGTCTTGGGGTTTTTAGTTTTTTTGATTGGGGGTATGACTTTGGCTGTTTTGGGGTTGCATGTGTTTTGGAGGGTTGGATGAGGTTTTTAGCTTTTTTTTATTGGGGGTGTGATTTTGGGTTTTTTTGGATTTGGGTGTGTTTTGGGGGAGTTGGTTGGGGTTTTGGGTTTTTTGGTTTTGAGTTTAAGGATGTTGTCCCATGTGACGATGTAACATTGCCACATGTAACAAATATTCAAAAACTGCCCTCAATTGTAATAGAGATGTCTCGTAATTACTAACATAACATATTTTATGGGGACGGTGAAGAATAAGAAAGAGTGGAGAGAAGGTTGCGTGCAAACTTGGGCAGTGTCACTGTAATTTTGCCCAATAGAATCAGACCACTGTGCACTGTTATCAAGGGAATTATCCCTTTTTTGTTATCGGTTTAACTAGGCAAAAATTTTAGCATAGTTTCTAGATACATGAGACATTCTCCTGCTTTGGTGCTATTAGGGGGCCTTCGAGACCTCTGTCTGCCTCTTGGAACATTTTCTAAGTATTTGTTTATAATATATGCTAAAGGCGGATAGATAGAAGCAATATAAAATGGTTACATGATGGGCAACTAGAGAGCTCAACGTTGTGCTGTTACTTGGGTTAAAACGTTTTGTTGTTACATGGTTTAAAACGTTTTGTTGTTACTTGGTTTAAGTTACGGTTGATGTGATGATACTATTACATTATTTAAAATTAAACTTAGTTTCTGCGTTGTAATACGTGAAGAAATTGAGTAGCTGGGTCAAACACTGATACATACAGATTTGATTTTGATGGATGCTATTTAATACCAATGCTACAACCTAGAGACTAAAGTATCAATTTGTGATTCCTCTGATATATAAAAGGCTTGGGATTAATGCCCATGCCCTATTGTTTCCCACTCACGGGCGGCGTCGCAGTCGGCGGCCCACTCTTTTTAGCTGCAAAGCTCTCATGCAGCCCAACATCAATTTTTTTATAATAAGAATAGAAACAAATTGGATGCTGATGCATGTAAGAAGAAAGAGAGAAAAAGAGTAACGAAGGCAAAGCTAGCTGCGGGCCAATTTCCCAGTGCTTCTCATTATCCGTTGGCTTTTTAGGCTGTGTGGCAGTGGCATTGAACTACGCTCACAAAATCTGTGAATCTAGAAGCCATTTTTGTGTTAGTCCTGTCCTTTTCGAATCTGGGCATTAGCAAGTGTTTTTTTCTCAAACCACAGAGAGAGAGAGAGAGAGAGAGAGAGAGAGAGAGAGGTATAAAAGAGAGAAAAAAGGTTGAATATGGTCAAAGTAATCAAATTAAAACAAGAAAAAAACAATTTTTTAGGGAGGAAAAAAACAGTGGAAAACATGAAGTAATCATGTTCTTCTGTTTGATTCTCCTGCTGCCGTTACCATCAACTTATCCAAGTTCTCTTTAGCTTGTCTCCTCTTCTTCCTTCGTCTATGTGTTTTAAAAGTGTGTTTTAATGCACTTGAATGCAGAGGCACTGACCTTTTCTTTGATGCTTTGAATATATACCCCTGCATCTCTCTTTAAACTCACTCTGCTGACCTTAGCTTGCAGTTGTAAATGCGCCATGCTTGCAGTTGTAGAGAGAGAAATAGCCAGTTGCTTCGGCCCACTGCCTCCTTCCAATATGCCGCTCCGGCAGCCGTTGGTGAAGGAAACCCCTGCCGGCGGTGAGAAGCACTTCGTCTCGGCAGCAAAGAAGAAGAAGCCTCTACAGAACTCCAGCAACCAGCAGCAGCAGCAGCACGAGGCCCGGGACCCACAAGTTCAGTATGTTGTGAAGAAGTGTGGTGGCAAGCGGAGAGGGAGAGGCAAAGGCAAAGGCCCGTCCACATCGGCCCCGGATGTGAGAGCGATGAACACCGAGACTGCAATTGTGGTGGCCCCTCCAGTGTCTAGCAAGGGTGTTGCGTTCTGCCGGCGGCCAGGGTTCGGTCAGGTCGGCACTAGGTGCATCGTGAAGGCTAACCATTTCCTTGCCGAGTTGCCCGACAAGGACTTGAACCACTATGATGTAAGTCTCGTTGTTTCTTCTTGATTTTGATCCGAGCAAGATGAAGTTGATATAATTTATTTACAGGTGACAATCATGCCAGAAGTTTGCTCACGGAGCGTGAACAGAGCTATCATCGCCGAGCTGGTGAGACTTTACAGGGAGACGGAGCTGGGTACGAGGCTTCCTGCTTATGATGGGAGGAAGAGTCTATATACTGCTGGATCGCTGCCTTTCACCTCAAAAGAATTTGTTGTGAAGCTCATCGAGGAGGATGATGGAAATGGGGTTACGAGGTGGGGCTAGTTTCTTATATATGGTCGTTGCTTGCTATTTAGTCTCAGTTGTCTAATCTAATGGAAGCTTTTGTTGTGTGTACTACGAAGGGAGAGGGAATACAGAGTGACAATCAAGTTTGTGGCCCGGGCTGATCTCCACCACCTGCGTCGGTTTATGGAAGGGAAGCAGGCCGATGTGCCCCAAGACACCATTCAAGTTCTTGATATAGTGCTAAGAGAACTGTCGAATCAAAGGTGAAATTTTTTTCTGTAATTTTTTTTTGGAGAAGTGCATGTACCAGTTAGCATATGTTTGTTCTCGAATTCTGATTGACTTGTTCTTTTGAACTGGGATTGTAGGTACGTATCAATTGGACGATCATTCTATTCTCCTGATATTAGGAAGCCACATAGGCTCGGTGATGGCTTGCAGGCATGGTGTGGATTCTACCAGAGCATCAGACCGACTCAGATGGGTCTTTCACTCAACATTGGTAGGGTTTTGTTGTCCAATGGTTTTGAACCATGGATTTCTCTTGGTTCTGTTTGCCTAAATGTTTTACTTCTTCTTAATTTTTCAGACATGTCATCTACTGCATTTATCGAACCTCTTCCGGTAATCGAGTTTGTTGCTCAGATCTTGGGCAAAGATGTGTCTTCAAGGCCATTGTCGGATTCTGATCGTGTTAAGGTACCTTTATTATTCAGGAGGTTAAGTCTCCAACAAATTGGCTCTTAAAATTTCAAAATCAAATTTCTCAATTATGTTACTTGAATATGCAGTTCATTATGCTTATTATACGATTTAGATGCTTCTTACTGGACACGAACTTACTTGTTTTGGGACAAGAATTTTGATGCTATGATTATATTTTATCACTATAAGTTGATTCGTATATTTGGTTGGTGTCATATAATTCGTTGGAAAGTTTATTATTCCTTGTACCGGTCAATATGCAGATCAAGAAGGCTCTTAGAGGTGTAAAAGTTGAAGTAACTCACAGAGGAAATGTACGAAGGAAATACAGAGTTTCAGGACTTACATCTCTGCCAACAAGAGAACTGATGTACGAAACACAGATATAACCTTGTTAATTCTCTTCTATTGGAAATGTGTTAGCGATCTTATTGAAAAATTTATTGGCCCACGAATATTAGTGCCATTTTGCACTGCGTCGAACTTGACTAAATGTTCTAATTAATATCTGTTTTACTTTTAATTGACTGACATCCACTCCGAACCTTTATGTGAACTTCTATTGCATTCCGGAAAAGATTAAATCCTCGTTTGCTTACAGTTTTTTAAATTATTCTTTGAACAGCTTCCCTGTTGATGATCAAAACAACATGAAATCTGTGGTTGATTACTTCAAGGAAATGTATGGATTTACAATCCAATATTCTCATCTTCCTTGCCTTCAAGTGGGAAATCAAAAGAAAGCAAACTATCTGCCACTGGAGGTGAGGCAAATGCCGATTAGTAATAACCATTAGCATGGCCAGTTCGCTGTTCTCTTACTTTTGTTCTCATACTTTGTTCTCATACTTGTCCCCGTATTAATATAGGCATGTAAGATAGTCGAGGGTCAAAGATATACAAAGAGATTGAATGAAAAGCAGATCACTTCCCTGCTAAAAGTCACATGCCAAAGGCCTAGAGAACAAGAGATGGATATATTGCAGGTTTGAATTACATACTATCCATATACTTGTACTGATAAAATTATAGGTTAAGTTTATCTCTATTGGAAAAATCCAAAAGTTATGGACCATATGATATTCTTGCTATTCGGTTTCGCTGACACTCTACTAGCCTCTTGGACATCACCCGCTAGTGCTAGCAGTAGCTGAACACAGCTACATGGAGTTGGGCATAATGCCACAAATATCTAATTAGAGTGTGGCTGGCTAGTACTAGGTCCACTGTCCAGTATTACATTGGTCCCTTTTTCTACATTAAAATGGTACAAAAATTATCTATTGTTATAAAAAGACTTTGTTTAGAACTTAAATTGTATTATTAGTGCATATCTACTATACAACTAGGTAGGTTGTTGTTCCCACTAAAAGTGAAATTGCAAGTATAAAAAACGATCATATGGTAGGGCAACTTTATGAGCTGTCGACAGCCTATGAGATATAGAATATCAAGTATGCCTTAATAGCCCATATAAGATACTAAGAATCAGTTGTTTAAAAATTTGCGAAAATTTCAGACTTCTTCATTCTAGCAACCTATCTGCTTGCTTAGGTGGTCCACTCAGGGTGGTAATGGGGTACCAAACAACTACCTAGATCTCAGCTCCTTGGTTTTTTTATAAGTTGGTCTGCTTTTATTCTTGGTAACGTAACTTCAGTGAGCTGTGCACTAATATGATAAGTAATTTTCCCCAAGTATGGCTTCTTCATGCGAATGATGCCCTTTTGACTGGGTGGCGCCCATTTAGTCACCATCTAAAAAACTTCAATTCCCACAGTCTTTCAGCACCTTTTGGTAATGTTACTCAATGTGAGGCTTAAAGTGACTAACGCTATGAAGCCATCATTTTCAGACGGTTCACCAAAATAGTTATGAACAAGATCCTTATGCCAAGGAGTTTGGAATTACCATTAGCGACAAACTTGCCTCAGTTGAAGCTCGGGTTCTTCCTGCTCCATGGGTAAAATGCATGTTTTTTATCTTAATCAGTTAATTCCCAAATGCTTTCTGCAACTACCATGTGCTGATGTATATTTGTCAATGCAAATGGTTTCATGCAGTTGAAATACCATGAAACTGGAAAAGAGAAGGAGTGTTTGCCCCAGGTTGGGCAGTGGAATATGATGAACAAGGTACTATATTGCTACTTTTATACCCAGCATGTGTGCCAGAGACTAATGAAGGCTCGTGTACCTCTGTACGCCGACATTAATTACATTATTTTATTTTTTTTATTTTTACTGCAGAAAGTGATAAATGGCTGCACGGTAAATAACTGGGCTTGCATCAACTTCTCTCGCAGCATTCAAGAAAGCACCGCGCATGGATTCTGCCAAGAGCTAGCACAGATGTGCCAGATTTCTGGCATGGTAAAATTTTATGGTCACAATTTTAACAACCACATGTTAAAATCTTTTACAATGGAATTTTAAATTTGATAAGATAAAACTTACTGAGCCTATCATTTAAAAAATGTTATTGACGCTATGATGTAAGTTACGAGATTAACCAAGAATAGGCAATGAAAAACACAAACCAAGAACACACAGATTTACGTGGAAACCCCAAGACGGGGAAAAACCACCAGCAGAGTAGAGAAATCCACTATATCGAAGATGTGGTACAAAATGAAGAGAAGTGCGGCTAAAGAAGAGGTTAATGCCGAAACCCTAGATTATATCATATTTATACGGGCAAAATTAGAAATCCGAAACCCAATCCCTCCGCTACCACCACAGAGCCTTGAAAATTTCCCCATTAAATGTCGCACCGCGAGATCTTCGGGTTGGGTCGAAAACCGGATTCGGGTTACACACTCTAACAATGTACTATGTGATGATTTCAAAATTTTGTAGTGTTTATTTCATTTAGTTTAGTTATTATAACATTTTATAATGTCCAAAGTCTGATTAGCATAAAATATTTGATTTGGCAGCAATTTAGGTTGGGAGTAGTTTGTTTTCATTCATTCAGTTTTTGGGAACAAAAAGTATTGGCACCTTAGACCGTATTATAGTTGTAAAGTTTAACGTATTTGTTTGCCAGGGATGCAACTTTAGCATCATAAACCTTCAGGTTCCAAGTTACCCTTTTATTATTTGCTCTCTGACCTTTCACGGCTAACGTCCTAGTGCGTTCTGTAACTGGAACGCACATCCCCACCCCTTGTGATATTATTATCATATAATCTTAACTAATCAGTCGATCCTTACTGCAGGAATTTAATCGCGATCCCATGATACCAATCTACACGGCAAGGCCCGAGCAAGTAGAAAAGGCCCTTAAGCATGTGTATAATGCTGCTATGAACAAACTCAAGGGAAAAGAGCTCGAGCTTCTTATAGCAATTCTTCCTGACAGCAACGGTTCTTTATATGGTCTGCTTCTCTATATGCCCGTGCATACATAATAATAAAATATGTAATTTGACCATTATTGTGAATCGTATTCAGGTGATCTCAAAAGAATTTGTGAAACCGATCTCGGTTTGATATCACAATGCTGCCTAACAAAACATGTTTTTAAGATAAGCAAACAATACCTGGCTAACGTGTCACTGAAAATCAATGTCAAGGTAAGCATCTAAAACCTAGTTTCACGTGCTGTTGTATCTCTTGACCATTCTTTTATAGTAGTTTATGCCCAACATTTTTTATTGGATTGTCCAGATGGGAGGGAGGAATACTGTGCTCTTAGATGCTATTAGTTGGAAAATTCCCTTGGTCAGTGACATACCAACGATAATATTTGGAGCAGATGTAACTCACCCAGAGACTGGAGAGGACTCTAGTCCATCTATCGCTGCGGTACTAAATTATTATATCATTGCTAAATCAAGCTCTATCGTTGACACTTCTTGCAGTGTTAACCATTTGGTGATTTAGCTAACACCATATACTCGCAGGTTGTCGCCTCTCAAGATTGGCCTGAAGTTACAAAGTATGCTGGATTAGTATGTGCTCAGGCTCACCGCCAAGAGCTCATTCAGGATCTGTACAAGACGTGGCAAGATCCAGAACGTGGGACAGTTACAGGAGGCATGATCAGGTTTGCTGCTTAGTTTGCTTCTCATATGTATCTTTATCCTGTTGCCATAGCATTTTACTCGTTCATTTCTTTGCAATGGACAAACCTTCTTGTACTTTTGCTGTCCATGCAGCATGAAATTAGTTTGATTGATGCTCTCGTCTCTTATTGCAGGGAACTTTTGATCTCCTTCAGGAAAGCGACAGGACAGAAGCCGATGAGGATTATCTTTTACAGGTAGCAAAGCTGAAGTCATACCATAATTTACCATGTTCCAGACATTTTGGATAAATTTTGATATCCCTTCAAACCATTTATTTATCCCAATCCATTTTATTTGTAGGGATGGTGTTAGTGAAGGACAATTCTATCAAGTCCTGCTATATGAATTAGATGCCATTCGCAAGGTAAAATGTCTATGAGTAGCTTTATACTCCTCACTTCCTGGAGTGATTCTAATTAGCTTATTTTTACAGGCGTGTGCATCGTTAGAACCAAATTACCAGCCTCCAGTGACATTTGTCATAGTCCAGAAACGCCATCACACTAGGCTATATGCAAACAACCACAAAGATAGAAGTAGCACTGACAGGAGTGGAAACATCCTACCTGGTAATTCTGATGTTTCAAGTTTGTTCTGATTATTTGTATTGCATTTTTTGAACTTGACCTACATATAATCATTTATTTGCATATATTTCCCGAAGCTCAGTTTTACTGCCATGCACACCGTAATTTGGATGTTTTTCTCATGGAAAGATGCATGTACAGAGAAAATTTACAAGGAAAAATGAATGTTTTACAGGTACAGTGGTTGATTCTAAGATATGTCATCCCACCGAGTTCGACTTCTACTTGTGCAGTCATGCTGGAATCCAGGTACAAATTAGCCTTGTGACCTTTACACTGCAGAGATGACCGCATGAATCATCTTTTCGTTGGTGAGAAAATGTTGTCCGATGTTAATCAACAACACACTTACACACACAAAGACCTCTACGTAAGTGAAACCAGATATATGGTTACTTGAGAGATGATGCGGTAATTTTGATCTGAGTAGTTGAAATAGCCTTTTCGTCAGTCTCTCATGATGGCATTATTTACTGAAAGCGTAGGAGCCAAAGATACGCCATATGTGAAACGCCATAGATATCACTAAGAAAGCCAAGTAATTACGACCATTCCCCTTCATCTGAAGTCTGATCTCTAAGGTTTTGTTGTTGCAGGGAACTAGTCGCCCAGCGCATTACCATGTTTTGTGGGATGAGAATAACTTCACTGCGGATGAGATGCAGACGCTGACCAACAATCTGTGTTACACGTAAGATCCTGTTTATTCATCCTATATTGTCTGTCATCTGATATTTTCATGTTCTTACTTGATCCGATCAAAATACTGCAGGTATGCCCGTTGCACTCGGTCTGTTTCTGTTGGTACGTCCTTTTTCTCGACACCATTTTGAGCCACTTCTATGATTCTTTATTCTGATGGTTGCGCAAAATTCGTGCAGTGCCTCCTGCATATTACGCCCACCTTGCTGCATTCCGAGCACGGTTTTACACGGAACCCGAGGCGCCGGAGAACCCGAAATCACGGAGCACAAGAACGGCCAACGGTTCTTCGGTGAAGCCGCTGCCGGCATTAAAAGAGAAAGTGAAGAGGGTGATGTTCTACTGCTGAGATGAAACAAAACTAAACCGCAAGAGAGTCGAGAGATGGGTGGTGGCTTATGTATATTAATGCTGTATTTATATTGTAGAGTGACGGTAGAAACACTGACTCCGTAGCGACTCTGAAGAAAAAACTAATCGTAGGATTACTAATGGAGGAATGATGCTCTTGCCTTTTAATGCATATGTATAAAAGATATCATGTTAGCAATGTAATTTTCTTCTTTCCGTAGCTCTCTATCTTTATGCGGATCCTGCGTCTCCGCTGGCTTGGGATGTGGATCACTGGTTTCCTGTGAATAAGTTTTAAGGCGGACTCCGTTAGTACCCCTTCCAATGTGGCCGGCATGCCTACTGGACACCTTATAACTATGATATTTGCAGAAACTATTAAAATAACAGATACCATCCTTATTAGACGTAAGTACAGTAACACATACTGTATGAGAATGCAAATATATAGTTCAAGAGTGTTAATGACAGTAATCGTAGTTCATCAGGGTGTCGGTAGAATTTGTGGGAAAATAATAATACAAAATATGATGAAGCTACAATTTTAATTCAAGAAGAATAGATTTACAGTAGACGAGGCGTGCTAGGCACTGTCCTTGAAGGTGGATCAAATACAGAGTTCCAACGAGCAGCTACGAAAATTCCTTTTCACATGAAAAGATCTAGAAGGGGAACATAGAGAAGCACATGGAAGTATAGGACTTGGGAGGAAGATGATGGTCAAGATTCTACTCTGGTTTTTCTCACAGATCTCTGTTTTATATGAGAAGAGAAAACTAGTTGTTAGAATAGTATTTGGTTCGGATGGAAAAAATAATTCCGGGAGAACCGAGATTTGTGACATCAGGAGGATCAGTCATATCAAGATTTCTGTCATAAATTAAAACTTTGGTAGGGAAGACTATAAACACTAAACACTAGTATCTTTGCATTGGCCCCTTGCTTAGGCTTGTGTATGCGCGAGCATCCCCCTATTTTTCACTCCATACTAGGAGGCTAGAAGCACAATAGTATAGTAGAGGGAGTCCATATGAACGCTTATCTAGGGGTGTGTTCACATCAAATTTGGGACTAAACACTGAAGGACATATCTTTGGATTGTGAAATAGCATATAAGTCCAACAATTCACTACTATTTCAAAATTCAAAGGTAAAAAATATAAGACATTGGGTCGTCCCACTGGTAATTTAATTTCTAACTGACAAATCTCAAAAGCCCCAGCAACCCAACAAAGTCAACAGCTCCGGGCCAATGATTGGAGTGTTATATTACGTATTTTACCCCTAAATTTATGGATCCACATGTGTTTTCATGTCAATTGAGCTCTAAATTATAATTTTTTTTGGATAACCAATAGATTCTATTATTCAATACATTTTAGTAAATTTTTATGAGATTTTATAATGCTGCAATTTCATGTTGAAAACTTGGAGGATAAACTGCCTTAGACAGGATCGGACGACTGGATTTGTGCTTCTAGACGTTTGGAAGAAGCTGATACTCTGATACACAGAGTTCAGCTACTCCAGACGTCTGATCACATAACCCATACGTCTGTGGTCGTGGGTGTAATTATTTTCAACTCTCTGGAATTGGCCCCTACTCTAACTAGACGTCTGATGTACAAGACCCAAATGTCTGGGCCAAGCTCCAGATGCCTGATAACTTCACTCCAGCGGGTTGGCAGATTCACCCATTCCTGAAGCTTCAGAGCCACCAAACGGCTGACGAACCCATCTAGACGTCTGATAGTGACTCGTTCAAGCGGCTATTTCCAAGCATTCATACACCTGGCCGGCCTACTTCAGACGACTCATGAGCTTAACATGTCGATTTCTAAAGCGATCTTTAACCATCTTGCAGCCAATTCTACCCAAACCCATAACTAGGACTTTTTACTTTTGGACCCTCGATCTTAGATCAGACGGTAGAGATGTAAGGGTTGGGGAGCTATAAATACCCCTCTCTCATTAGGATTGAGGAATATCTTCATTACCTTTTTAAATCTAGGTTTAGAGGTTTTGAGCTGAGGAGGGAGACACATGAGAATTCAGTGAGAGGCTTTTGTAAATGAGTTGTTTGGTGACAAAATCCTAAACTTCCTCCCTTTATTTGATATATTTCCCATTGTATTTGATTTAGATGATTTTTACATTGAAAATTGTTGTCTTCTTCACCATGCTTGGCTAAAGTATTATGATGTGTGATGTGTGATGTGGTGTAATTAGGGCTAATGTTTAGTATTGATTTAGGTTTTCTTGAAGCTTCTAATGTGTATAATGCTTGGATGATTGATATTTACAATACTTCTCTCTTTCATTGATCCATAGGGCTATACTTGAGCGTTGGATCATCCCAAACGGATGTATTATCATTATAACCATGAAATCCATAATTTAATTATATACCCATTAGCTATTGTGCTTAACCCCCACAAGAGAATCATACGATGGTGCTAGCCAATAAGGTTCGCCATTGAGTTATAGCTTTGAAGCCAAATCATGCTTGACACACACCCTAATTGACACACATCACACACACCCCCTCTGTTATTGATTCCTCCACACTAACCTTGAGTTTAGCTAATTTTAGGTTAATTGAGCTTCTTAAACAATCTCTCAAACATTCAATCCTCCATCGAAAGTGGTAACCCCAGTCACTAATTATTTGCTTTTGTTGACTTGAATTGTGATAATTGCTGTAGTTCTCTGATACAACCCCCCGAGTGGGCTGGAGGAAGGCGAACCGACCACTAGGCCCAGGACTGCACCGGGCTCTGGCCCAAAGGGGACCCAGGAGCGGGTTGGGATGCAGCGGCCCAGGACCGCCATTCAACAGATGGTTGACCTCGCTTGAAGGGGAAACCGCTCTCTGGTTGACTCGGAAAACGCGCAAGCGCACGCCTTCCACTCCCAAGCGTAGGAGCGTCAATGCAATAAAAATAACCGGTGAGTACCGGGTCGGATCACAAGGACAATTCGTTCTATGTTCACAAGTTTGATAGATAAAGAAAAATAAAGCGTGAAAACAACTACCTCAACTAACGGTGGATGAGTAGGAATAATTGTGACGAAACTAAAAATTCTAACTTAAGAGGGTAGGGTTGGAGAACCAAAAGTGGGAAGGTAGGATTGCTAGGTAAGGAGCATGGATTGTGGGTTCATCAAGATCGGTGCCAATCAAGCCCAATTCACCCTCAAATAACACAATCGGTCATTCGGCTAAGGAGGCCCAATCGGAATATTTAGCTTTAAAGGACATCACAATTAGCAATAGGGATGGACGTATAATCGAAACACTAATCAAATATGAGCATGGTATTTTCTCAAATTGTGCCCTCTCGGGACTTAACCAATTAAAATTGTGCCCTAATTACACATCCACATTAGCAATGAAATTTGGGCAAGAGGGAAATTAGGGCTCCAATTAACAATCAACCCAATGAATCACAACCCAAGCACAATAGCACTACTCAATCATACTAAACAAGATGATATTCATAGACAAATTCATACAATGTTCATTAAAAAATGAGAGATACAAAAATACAAGAGGGTTAAGAAAAGTATCACCCAAGCTCTCCCCAAGTTCACCTTTGCTTCCACCCTCTTGCTCCTCCTCCAAGCCTTCCTATTCCTCCATGGCCTCCTCCCCTACTCCTTGGCTTTTGGGGAAGAAGAAGACCCCCCTAAGCCCTAAAAAAAACGCAAAACAGCAAGCTAACCCGAGAGCAAAAAAGACTCCCCTCTACAAAATTCGCACAGGCGCCCTTCAAATAGTCTAGCGGGTCGGAGCTGCTGCGGGCGCATGCCCGCAGCCCGCTCAAACTCGCCCGCCCCAGCTCTGGGCGAAATAAGTCGGGGCGGGCCGGCCGCTGGGCCAGCCCGCTCCGCGAGTGTGTGTTTTTTTTAATTTATTAATTTTTTTTAAAATATCGACAACGGCCCGCTCGATTTCGAGCGGGCCGAAGCCCGCTTCTTTCAAAGCGGCGGGCGAAAATTCTTCGCCGCCAGATTTGCGCCGCGTGGCGCAACGGGATTGCGCCACGCGGCGCCTCCTCGAAAATTCATTTTCTGGTTATTTAGCCCCCTTTTCTCCTCCAAAAATTCACCAAAAATACCCAAAAATTCCAGAAAAATCTCAGAAAATTCTGAAAAATCTCCAAGATTCCCAGGAGTACCTGAAAAATATGAGAAGGAGAAATTAGTCCATTTGATACGAAAATTAATTTAATGACTATTAAAAACACAATATTGACCCCCCCAATAAGCTATATATGATATTCCAATGCTCGAATAATTCCCAAAAAATGGAGATATGATCAAAATAATGGCAGGAGCATAGGAAAAATAATAGGAAGCCAATAACGACGATAAAAACCGTATTTTGTACCAAGAATGAGAATAAGCCCTAAAATTGATATGAAATGAAAATATACCCAAAAAGAGCACAATTAAGTCTAATCTTTGGCACAAAATGGGGATAGTTAGGGGGGAAAATATGCAATTTATATCCCGAATCACACCCCCCAACTAGCTTTTTGCTAGTCCCTAGCAAAATACGCGATAAATTCGGATTAAATTGAATGACATGCACCAAAATCACAATATCTTCATGGCACACCCCAAAATGATGTTTCCAATTGATTTCAAAGCCAATATACCAAATATATGAAAGCAAACAACAAATGATACTCCCCTCAATCCAATTCAAAGAAAAGTGAAGAAATAAGCACCGTATCACAGGTATCGGGAAATATCACGATGTCAAAATTTTCGAATTTTCATGAAAATGACCAAAACAAAAGAAATTTCCTCTAGGTTGTGGGAGATGAGATTGCATCATTCATGAAGCTTATTCATTCATTTTTTCCTTTTTCTTTTCTTTTTCTCTTTTTTTTTGTTTTTGGATTTTTTCATGTTTATGTTTTGCATTCACGCGATAACGCCATAAAAGCAAACACGATCACATTTACATACACGCGGTGACGCTATATATGCAAATGGATGGAATGATCTTCTAAATCTCATCTTTGGCGTCCTCCCCAATGTTTCGTGGGGCACCGGCTACTCGATTCGATTAGAAAGAAACATTCACTTTATACTACTCTATTTCTCATTCCAACACAAATTAGCAACTCATCCACCCACTCCTAAGAGGAAAACAAAGCATGCACAATTGGCCAAATCCAATCCAATTAAAAACTACACCATTCATCCCAACACATGAAATCGCTTACACCAAACTTTTTCAAAATTATCTCAAAGAGAGTATCACAACATATAATGTAGTTCATACATGGCATATTAGCATATGAATCCAAAATGGAAAAGAAATGAAACATGCCAATCCAACATCAAGAAATCGATACCAAAGTAATAATCCGAAAAAATTGCATGGCATTAAGCAAGTAGGGACTAAACAAAGCAAGCGGCGTAGGAACGAGAAGGCCAAAATGATATGCAATGACATTCATGGAATGTGATGAAACATGGAGGGATCTCAAAAAAAAAAAAATTTTAGGCTCAAAATCCTAACAAACCTAAAGATTCTAACACTCTCCCCCCAACTTAAAATAAACATTGTCCGCAATGTTGGGAGAGTACTAGATCTCGGCAAAAGATCCTAGAAAAGAAAAAGAAATGCATACGAAAGCAAAATGCAAAAGCAAACTAACTTTTAATTTTATTTATTTACACTACATGGAAAGAACACACCGTGGCAAATGGCGGATCTCGAATGTATAACGGTGGTGGTAGCTGCTCGATCATATCCTTTTGCTCCTCCGCCAGCTGCTTTGGAGCTAGGCCACCACCGGCCTCCTTGGATTCCAGCAATGCAACTCCAAGCATCTCCTTTGGATAATATGGATCACGTGGGAGACGAGCTGCATCAATCCAAGTCATGTCCTCATGCCCTGCAAAAGCATTCCAAATCGGGTCGTCAAAACAAATAAAACAATTTAAATGCAATGGACGACAATCTGAAGCAAAAATATGTGGAAGTGCAAATTGGGCTTCAGAAATGCAAGGCATGAGATGGTGGAAACTTCCCTGAAATACGGTGCTAGATGTGGCATGATGCACGGCCTCAGGAGGAGGTGGAAGTGGCTGCAGAGAGAAAACTGGAGTAAGAGGGAGCTCGGGCTCAATATATACCATCTCGCAATCCCCGTCGCTATCATCCTCCTCGACATCCATATCAACATCAACGATCTCTGCGGCACTCCCCACATCTGATAACTGCTCCTCACAAACCTCCTCGATGACTGGCAAGTGCGCATCCTGAGGCGAGGGAAGTGACATCTGTGATAGGACTGGAGGTAGACACGTCTCGGGCAAATCCAAGCACGCATCATCCTCGCCATCCCAGAAATAGCTCATCTCAGTCGTCCTCCCAAAATACTCAACCGCCTCGACCTGTGAAGCTAACTCTGAAGTGGCCTGTGGCTCAGGCTCCATGGTGTCCTCGATCTGCTCTCGGCCATCATGCACATCCACTTCATCATCAACCCCAAAATGAAAATGCATCGTGTCACCGTCGTGGTCGACACGCACTCCATCATCCGTCTCCTCCGACTCCTCAAAATATATATGCTCAAACTCCTCTACTTGGCCCCAATGCACCCTCTTCACAGGTTTCTCTTGGTAATCCATAGGGTCGCACTGGAATGAGCCCTCAGCTGGCTCCTCAGGCTGGTACTGGACATGCTGCTCTGCATCCTGAAATGGAAACTGGGACTGGCCATCATCCTCATATCCAAGTGACTGCTCTCCAGATGGCTCATTCTGCTCCCACTCTGCAAGGTCCCTCAGGTACAACCAAGAATCCTCGGTCGAAGAATCAAAGAACTCTCCACCGCAGCTCATCTGCACCAAATCTCGCCCAGATGGCGATAACCATGTGTAGAAGATCTGCAGAAGATGATCCTCGTGAAAGCTCTGGTGTGGGCATGCAAGCACCAAATCAGTGAACCTCTTCCAAGCCTGATGGTAGGCCTCCCACTCAGCCTGGGTAAAGCTCGCTATATGCTCCATGGCCTGCCGCCCCTGTACCTGCTCCAAAAAGATAGGCAAAAATACTCGGAGAAATTCAGCCTGAAATGACAACCAAGTAAAATGTGAGTCCAGAGACAAAGAATCAAACCAAAGTCTAGCATCGTCATGTAAAGAAGATGGAAAAAATCTAAAATATATGCAATCATCATCAATATTCCCACCAAGACATGAATGCATCCAATCTTCAAAATTTTTAATATGTAAGTGAGGGTTCTCCCACTCCGTGCCATGGAAGGTTGACTCGGAAAACGCGCAAGCGCACGCCTTCCACTCCCAAGCGTAGGAGCGTCAATGCAATAAAAATAACCGGTGAGTACCGGGTCGGATCACAGGGACAATTCGTTCTATGTTCACAAGTTTGATAGATAAAGAAAAATAAAGCGTGAAAACAACTACCTCAACTAACGGTGGATGAGTAGGAATAATTGTGACGAAACTAAAAATTCTAACTTAAGAGGGTAGGGTTGGAGAACCAAAAGTGGGAAGGTAGGATTGCTAGGTAAGGAGCATGGATTGTGGGTTCATCAAGATCGGTGCCAATCAAGCCCAATTCACCCTCAAATAACACAATCGGTCATCCGGCTAAGGAGGCCCAATCGGAATATTTAGCTTTAAAGGACATCACAATTAGCAATAGGGATGGACGTATAATCGAAACACTAATCAAATATGAGCATGGTATTTTCTCAAATTGTGCCCTCTCGGGACTTAACCAATTAAAATTGTGCCCTAATTACACATCCACATTAGCAATGAAATTTGGGCAAGAGGGAAATTAGGGCTCCAATTAACAATCAACCCAATGAATCACAACCCAAGCACAATAGCACTACTCAATCATACTAAACAAGATGATATTCATAGACAAATTCATACAATGTTCATTACAAAATGAGAGATACAAAAATACAAGAGGGTTAAGAAAAGTATCACCCAAGCTCTCCCCAAGTTCACCTTTGCTTCCACCCTCTTGCTCCTCCTCCAAGCCTTCCTATTCCTCCATGGCCTCCTCCCCTACTCCTTGGCTTTTGGGGAAGAAGAAGACCCCCCTAAGCCCTAAAAAAAACGCAAAACAGCAAGCTAACCCGAGAGCAAAAAAGACTCCCCTCTACAAAATTCGCACAGGCGCCCTTCAAATAGTCTAGCGGGTCGGAGCTGCTGCGGGCGCATGCCCGCAGCCCGCTCAAACTCGCCCGCCCCAGCTCTGGGCGAAATAAGTCGGGGCGGGCCGGCCGCTGGGCCGGCCCGCTCCGCGAGTGTGTGTGTTTTTTAATTTATTAATTTTTTTTTAAATATCGACAACGGCCCGCTCGATTTCGAGCGGGCCGAAGCCCGCTTCTTTCAAAGCGGCGGGCGAAAATTCTTCGCCGCCAGATTTGCGCCGCGTGGCGCAACGGGATTGCGCCGCGTGGCGCAACGGGATTGCGCCACGCGGCGCCTCCTCGAAAATTCATTTTCTGGTTATTTAGCCCCCTTTTCTCCTCCAAAAATTCACCAAAAATACCCAAAAATTCCAGAAAAATCTCAGAAAATTCTGAAAAATCTCCAAGATTCCCAGGAGTACCTGAAAAATATGAGAAGGAGAAATTAGTCCATTTGATACGAAAATTAATTTAATGACTATTAAAAACACAATATTGACCCCCCCAATAAGCTATATATGATATTCCAATGCTCGAATAATTCCCAAAAAATGGAGATATGATCAAAATAATGGCAGGAGCATAGGAAAAATAATAGGAAGCCAATAACGACGATAAAAACCGTATTTTATACCAAGAATGAGAATAAGCCCTAAAATTGATATGAAATGAAAATATACCCAAAAAGAGCACAATTAAGTCTAATCTTTGGCACAAAATGGGGATAGTTAGGGGGGAAAATATGCAATTTATATCCCGAATCACTCTCCAGATAGCGCCCGCCCTGAATTGGCATTAAAGCCACCATTACGATCGCCTTAATGGCCATTCAAGTGACCATCAATGCAGACGGTCACGAGGGGAGGAGTGATAAACACCACGAAGGCATTGACATGCAGGACTCCTATAAGAGACCAAAGGAACAGAACGCAAAGGGACCGAATTCTGGATACTTGACACCCAGGTATACTGAATCCTCATAGACCTTCTTCCACCTCATATTTCTCCTCTACAGCTCGACCGAGAACTCGAGCTTGGTCTCTCCGTGAACCAAGTTTGATTCCACCGAGCATTTATCAGACCAGATCTGACTAAGTATCGGAGGGGATTTGTTCGGAACCAAGGTCCGACCTTCCTGACGAGTTCATCATTTTACAGATCGAGGAAGATGTCATCTCGCTGAAGCTTCCCTTCGGCGTCCCATTGCTCGGATCTGAACGCCCTCGCCCCAAAGCTTGTTCATCCGATCGATCCCGACGGTTGTTGTTTCACCGAAGCTACCCTTCGACGCATTGTCACCCAGACCCACGTCTTCTCGCTCAAGCGAACACTCGGCCAACCGACCCCGAGAGCCGTCCCCGTCTCGCAAAGACCGCGACGACACTCGGACCTCCATACTACCAATCAGTGGTGAAAAAACACCCCGAAACATCTGACACCGTCTGTGGGAAACGAATCTTCACCCATGTCAAACAATCACACAGGAAATGACTCGGTCACGTACCAAGGGTCGCAAGAGGGCAGCCAATGTAGCTCCCACACTAGGCCCTGTCAGGACCAACTCTAGTAAGGCCGCTTCTAGCATATGCTCACCGGACTGGGGAACCATGCACCCGACGAACAACGGCAATGGACCTAGACTGGGAGAAAACCGATGATAAATCTCAGGCCATCTACTTCTCCGAGGAAGACCTGGAGGAGAACGAGCTGCACACGATGATGCCTTGGTCATCTCGATTTTCATCGACACGTCCGTAGTCTGACGACTGCTCGTCGATACAGGAAGCTCATGAGACATTCTGTTCATGACAACCATGGAGAAGATGGGAGTACGGGCCGGCAACTTGGAGCCTTGCTCGGGCCCCATAGTCAGCTTCACAAGACATTCTGCCCCAATCTTAAGAATGATCCACCTCCCAGTGACGCTGGGAGAACCTCCCTACACGATCACTCTAACGACAGAATTTATGGCAATAAGGGTTGGGTCAGCTCATAACGGGATAGTTGGCCGATCGCTCCTCAACGCGGCCGGGGCATTAGTCTCAACCCTCCACCAAATGGTCAAATTCTGGACCCCAGAAGGGATCGGGAAGGTGAGGGGCAACCAGGCAAAGTCGAGCACTTGCTACCAATTGTCCGGCCAGGAGCGCAATGCGGAGCGATACGACCCGATGGACATCTGATAGGTTGTTTATATATATAGTTTTCATCTTCATTTCATTCATACTTTACTCAATTTCGACTCGTTTTCCGTACCACTTTTATCGCCTTTTGTTACTTTTTACGCTTTTGGTCTCCCCAGTGCTTTGCATGTGAATTTGGAGGAGTTTGGAGCGTTTTAAAGTGGGGCGTGGTATTTGGGGTTTCATCTCATGACTTGGAGCCTTGAACATGAGCATGGTTGAGAGCTTGGTTGTAGGTTGAACGTGGTGTTGAAAAATGAGGCTTGAATGTGGAGCTCTGTAATGTGGAGAGAGCTGGAGCCTTTCACTTTGGAGAAGTTCTGGGTCGAGTGTGCTAGTCTGGAGCTTAGAGCTACTGTGGAGATGCAAGCTTGAGTGGGAGTGCAGATGGCTACTTGAGTGAGTTTGGAGGGATGAGCATTCAAGTTGAAGAGTTGGGAAGATTAATGGGGAGCTTGGAGGTTGGGTGATATAGCAATGAAGCTGGAGATGACCACAACCATCTACACTGTCGTATGGAATCATCCATACTGCAGTGTCATCTGTCGCACCCAGCCCAAAGCAGCAGGAGCTCCACACGGCTGTGTGGACTAGCTCCACACAGCCGTGTCATCTGTCGCACATAGACCAAAGCAGCAGGAGCTCCACACGGCCGTGTGGACTAGCTCCACACACCCGTGTCCCCTTCAACCAGCCAAGGCACAGTGGAGATTCAATACTCTACACGGCCGTGTGAACGATTTTCACACGGTCGCATCATTTTCTTACCCAATTGCAATTCACGCGGCCGTGTGGTTCTCGCCACGCGGCCGTGTGAAATCGGGTTAAGAAGCTGTGCCCGACTTCCTAGGGCTTGTATAAATAGTTGGGGACGCAGTCTTTTGTGGAGAGCCGAGCTTTAGGCTCGTTTTTGCCATAGTTTACTGTTCTATTGCTTATTTAGGAGTAGATTTAGATTAGATTTTTGATGGATTTTGGATCTTTCTCTTCTCAGGTTTTGTAATAGTGATTGACAACCCTTTGAATGGGATTATGAGACAAGTTCTCTTCGCTTTCTTTTATTGATTGTCGTTGTTGTTTTTCTTCTCATCTGTTGTTGCTTCGCTTTTGTTGCTTTTGTTGTTATCGTTCTTGCTTTTGTTGTTGTTGTGTTGTTGTTTTTCCTGTTGTTGTTGTTGTTGTTGTTTTTGTATTGTGTTGTTGTTGTTATTTTGTTATTCTTTTCACTCCCCCTTTGTTTCCACAATTATATCTTCATATTCCCATGTTATTCTAGTGTTAAACCTTGTAATCCATACGTCCATTCGTAATCGATTGCGTAGCTAGCTATTAAACTAGAAATTGAGCTAGTACTCGATCATCCTAGCCTCCTTACGGACGACACGTAATGCGCTACGATGATGCCGTGCGCTTGCGGTTATAAATTATAAAGCTTCTATCAATTTTTTGGTGCTGTTGCCAGGGAGGTGCGGTTTGATTGATATTAATGAGATTAGGGTTAGTTAGACTACGTCTCATTCAAAAATTTATAAAAATCTCAATAACATCGAATTTTTTTTCCACCACAGGTATTCATTTGTTTGCAATTCTCTTGTACCACTGACGCGTTTGCCCTAGCTTTGTCTTTGATATTTCATGTGCTATTTGGAAAATATGTGAATGCCCGATGGATCCCGCGTGGAGAATTTCAGCAATTTATTCCCGCGCGATGCTCAATTTGGAGGTTACAATCACGTTCCACAGGTTGCTGTGTTTTGTATAAAATGTGGGATGCAGCGGCATATCTTCACCCAATGCCAAAATTTCACGTACTAATTCGGGGTGAATAATGCATAATTAACCCCTTATCTAGCCCTATTTTATGTGTATATGATGCTTAATTGGTCTCTAATACGTTTGTATTTTGTATATCATCATTTATTATAGCAAACCATTGATTTGTGCACAAAATATAAATTTTATTGAGTATTTCTGCCTATTTATATTTTTCATGGCTAGATCTCGATCTCATGATTCCAACGACTATTTATTTGTATTTTTCTGAGATTTGTGCTAATTACTATGAATTTTTGAACGCAGAATACAGTTTAAATGGGGAAATACGGCCGAAATATGCCATAAATACGACTATACGGCCGCTCATCTCTATGGGCGGACCACGTGGCATAAATCTGGCCGTCCCCACTTCAATCCAACGGCCCAGCGAAGCGTCGACGTGGTCAGCGAACAGCCGCACGATCTCCATCTGACGGCCACGAGCGGAAGCAAGTCGATCAAAACACGGGATCAGCTGTGACCATCGAATGCAGATCCAACGGTCCAGATCAATTCTACGTACAAAATACGGGCGAAGAACCGGGAGTGACGTGGCCTCGTTTGGGAGGTCGATTTGTGATCATACGGCTCACATTCACCCCGCATCGGAATCAGCTTGGAACGAAGTGAGCGGGAGTTTTTGTACACGCGGCACCATCTCAGCGATGCTCCGCTCGAATCAAATGACCGACGTCGAATCCGATCCAATCTCGAAGCTGAGCAGCGAAGCGGGCGCAAGCGGTTGAAGCCGGATCCGAATACGAGCCAAGTGGCGCTCCCAGGATAGATCTCCGCTTGATCGGACGGCTGACGTTTGCTGCGGCTTTGCGGGTTGGATTTTGAGCGTTAATAGAGCGGGTTTAGACCCGATAACGACTTAAAACCCGCAATACTATTATATAAGCATATTCTTGGGTTTTTGGCAGTATTCTGGCGTATTTGGGGCTCTAGGAGCCGTATTTTGCCATGAAATTTGGAGGCCTTGGAGATAGAGGCTAGATCTATCATCTGAAGGAGATTTGGGCTATTTGGAGAGAATTGGTGATATTTTTCCTATCTTTAGCCTTGTATTTTGCATATTTGGCTTGTATTTGAAGTATTATTCACGTATTTTGAGGTTTTGATGATGTATTTGTCTATAAATACTGAATATTTTCTCTCTATGCACGGTTAATCTTCATATGTGTTGGTGTTGATGTAGTTAGGGTGTTATAATCATTGATTTTTGAAATCTTTTCGCCCTATATTCATGTTATAATCACGTATTTTCTCGATTTCTACATATATCTTGTTTGAGTATGTTATACGGAGACGTGGGCATGCTTGAATCGAATATAATCTTTGCAGACTTATTCGTGATGCGATCCGAGAGGATGTATCGTGACCCGAGAGGGCACTTGTGTTTATTTTCCTTGTGAAATCGACGTTATACGTGATTACCTTTTTGGCACTATTTCATGCTTTTTATCGCCATATTTTCCAACGTTCTCGTGCCCTAGCTGGAAGAAACGTTGAGTTATAGAAAAGATATTAATAATCATTGATTGCACACACCCTAACGAAATCACTACCAACACATACTCTCCATATTAGTACCCCAATATCGAATTCACCGTAATTATCGTAGGACTTTCTTTTATTATGTTAAACTCTTGATACCATATTTTTATATCTGAAAGGTGGATGGTTATTATCGTATTATTACTCTTTATAAACTGAAATTCATGGTTTACAGGTCAGTTGTCCCGTGGATACGATACCTGGACTCGCCAGGATTATTACTTGTTCGATCTCCTACACTTGGGAGTAGCGCTCACACATGTTGAGACGAGTCAAGTTTTTGGCGCCGTTGCTGGGGATAACAGTACTTGTAAGCTACAATTTTAGTTCGTAAGGAGGAACATTTGGTAAGATCCTTCTATCTTATAGTTTAGGGTTTTTATTAGTTTTTTGTTTTGTTTTCTCTTTATAAAAAAATTCAAAAAAAATGGAATACATGGAATTCTATATCACAAACAATTGGTATGATGCAGAGTACAATGTTGCACACAAACATAGAATGGAGATGCTCAAGATCGTTAGTTTTAATCAAACAGATTGTGAAACTTTCTTTCAGGCCGGGAGGAGGTTCACAGACATAGTATCGAGCTATCCGCAGCATGGGTACACAAAGAAAGAGCTTATGGAGTCCTTCCTATTTGGACTACGACCACAGCTGCAGGAATTTTTGGGAGTCATGACACCGACAGATGCGTGGAAATACATGGAGTCCTTACACGAGAATGATCAGACCATTAATGAGACTTCAGAGTGTGATTCAACGGAGCCTTCATGCCTTGATCAAGGAGAGCAAAGCATAGACGTACCATTGCAACCCTTGAAAGAGGAAGTTTATTTGCTCATTCAGACACATGAGGCTACATCCCATCAATTCCAATAAAATTTTCTTGCTCAGAGTCAGCAAATTCAGCAATCCATTGAAAATCTTACTTTGATTTCCACTTGCTTAGAAGAAAGTAATTCTTTTGAAATTCAATTTCAAGAATCTAATATGAGTTCATCTTCTATTGCAGGTACATCGAGCGAGCCATGTCACGATGAAAGCACAACTCAGAACATTGACATGACTGGAAGTGGGTGCAAAGGAGAGGGCGAGCTAGCAATTTTGGATGAACAGGAGGAGGAGACATCTAGGGACATGTGTTTAGAGATTATCGCTATGGAGCCCGAACCACTCCTCCCACCAGTTTTTTCCCAAAATCATTTATCCCTTTCCCCAATAACTGAGCATCATACCGAGCGTAGTGCACATCTTTCAGGGAGTAGTCATCAACATGCTTTACTTTATTTTACGTACTTTGATGACTATGTTTGGAATATATTTGTGATGAAGAATTTTAGACTAAATTGGACTAACATAACTCATCTCTTGCAGGACATACAAAATCACTTTATAAAGATGCTTGGAGTTGTGTTGCTGGGGTCCTATTTAGCTAATGGAGGAAACATATTCGCCGAGGAGCGCAAGGAGCAAATTGAACAACTTCCTCCACCATTAAAGATCCGTGATCCGCCATTTGACCACGGTGTGTTCTTTTCATTAGTATAGATTTTATATGCTTTCTAGGATGCTTGCTTTTGAATAAACTCGTACCCCTTTCGACATTGAGGACAATGTCCATCTTTAGTTGGGGGGAGTGTATGAGACTAGGATTTTTTTTAAAAAGGCGAGAGATAAGAATAAATTACCAATTCTCATCATTTAAAACTCTTTCACATACCACAAATGCGGATGATTATGCGTTGATTGAGTTCTAAAAATCGTTTATGGCTTGAATTAATTTTCCTTCATGGAATTACTCGTTAATATGCCTTTCTATGAAAACTTTTAATTGTCATGATTAATATCTCGAAATAGTTTGAATTTATTTCGTGCAAGCTATTGTGGTGCAAAAGCTTAAGTATACACGATTTATTAGAAAAATCTTCAAGTTGAAGAGGAATTTGGCCATTGTTACTAATGTTTATGTTCATATTTATGGGTGTTGAGTTGCTTACGAAAAAAATGATAAAAAACCAAGTGAAAAAGAAAAAAAATGCATCGTTCCCTTGAGTTCATTGATTAGCCGGGTCTTTGTGCCTCAGGAAGCATTGGAGATTCGCGTCAAAAGATGGATGAATGTGGAGTGCATTCAAAAAAATAGAAAAATTCAAAAAAAATAGAAAATAAAACTTAGATGATCCGAGTATTAAGTTCGAGGGGCTCTTCTAAGCATACTGTCCGAAGGTCGTCTGGCCTAGGAATCATTAACTGAAAGCTCACTACATGGATCATTCTAAGTTGTCAAAAAAAAAGAAAAAGAAAAAGAAATGGTGAATAAACTAAGCAACCTTAATACACATGATTTGAACGATCTTTTTGAGATGCCAATTCCTTGGAAATAAGAAAACTAGAATATAACGACGTGTTATACTTTCGCTTGCGTAAAACGATGATTGCATGTTATTTATTCGAATTAAATTAGAGAAAATATCATGTGATTGATCTTATTCATGGATTGTATATATTGATGGTCTAA
Source organism: Scilla litardierei (assembly GCA_030789695.1). Lineage (NCBI taxonomy): Eukaryota > Viridiplantae > Streptophyta > Magnoliopsida > Asparagales > Asparagaceae > Scilla > Scilla litardierei. The sequence goes on from CM061141.1 coordinate 321,653,628, forward strand.
ATCATTTTGGAAAGCGTATTATTGAGCCATGCCATAAGCAATTGATAGAATTTATTGTTTAGTAATCATACGACTTCATCGCTCTTTTTTGCTAGGGACTATCAAATTTGCTAGTTGGGGGTGTGATTCGGGGTGAATAATGCATAATTAACCTCTTATCTAGCACTATTTTATGTGTATATGATGCTTAATTGGTCTCTAATACGTTCGTATTCTGTATATCATCATTTATTAGAGCAAACCATTGATTTGTGCACAAAATATAAATTTTATTGGGTATTTCTGCCTTTTTATATTTTTCATGACTAGATCTCGATCTCACGATTCCAACGACTATTTATTTGTATTTTTCTGAGATCTGTGCTAATTACTGTGAATTTTTGAACGCAGAATACAGTTTAAATGGGGAAATACGGCCGAAATACACCGTAAATACCACTATACGGCCGCTCATCCCTACGGGCGGGCCACGTGGCAGAAATCTGGCCGTCCCCACTTCAATCCAACGGCCCAGCAAAGCATCGACGTGCCCAGCGAACAGCCTCACGATCTCCATCTGATGGCCACGAGCAGAAGCAAGTCGATCTTCATATATTTTTTCTCTCTTTTCGTCGTAATGGATTGTATTCCTCTTTATCTCTTGCAACTTCAAACATGTACATATTTTTCAAAATCTCAGTTTTGGGCAAAACAAGGATGATACATCCATTTTGCGAAGGCCCAACAGCATAGGTGATTCGGGATTTAAATTGCATATTTTCCCCCCTAACTACACCCATTTTGTGCCAAAGATTAGGCTTAATTGTGCTCTTTTTGGGTATATTTTCATTTCATATCAATTTTAGGGCTTATTCTCATTCTTGGTACAAAATACGGTTTTTATCGTCGTTATTGGCTTCCTATTATTTTTCCTATGCTCCTGCCATTATTTCGATCATATCGCCATTTTTGGGGATTTATTTGAGCGTTGGAATATTTTATATAGCTTATTGGAGGTCAATATTGTGTTTTTAATAGTCATTAAATTAATTTTCACATCAAATGGACTAATTTCTTCATCTTATATTTTTCAGGTACCCCTAGGAGTCTTGGGGATTTTCCAGAATTTTTTGGGATTTTTCTGGGGCTTCTAGGTATTTTTCATGGATTTATTGGAGGAGAAATGGGGGTTTAAACCCAACAAAAATAAGAAATCGGGGGCGCCACGTGGGCCAATCAGATGGCGCCACGTGGCGCCATCGTCCGCTCGAACTCACGCAGCAGCGCGCGCATAAATAAAAAATAAAAAAAAAGTTTTTTTTAAATTCAGCGGGCCGGCCCGCTGTGGCCGGCCCGCTCCGAAGCTGAAGGTTTTAAAAAATAATAAATAAATAAATAAATAAAAAACCTGTTCGTGGGCCGGCCCGCTGGCCGGCCCACGTTGCGGCCCGCTCTCCTGAGCGGGCCGCCAGCCTTTAGTTTAAAAAAAAAAAATTAAAAAATAAAAAAACGCGCGCGCGCTAGCAGCTGAAGCGGGGGCACGCGCGGAGCGCGTGCCCCCCAATTCTCTTTGCGGGCTGCCCGTTTGGGCGCGGGTCGGGTGCAAAAAAAAACCCGACCCGCAAGCCCAGTTTGGGCTATATGCGGCCTGAGCTCGTTTTTTCTTGGGATCTCTCGGTTTTTGGAGTGGGGCTGGCGTTTTTTTTAGGGTTCTTGGAGCCCTAGCTCCAATTTTATAGTGCTTGGAGGGGGAAGAGGCCATTAAAGGCTGAAGGAAGCTAGGAGGAGGAGCTAAAGTGGAAGGGGATGCTTCATTTGGAGAGATTTGGGTGAAATCATTCCTCTCCCTTTTGTAATTTCACATTTCTCAATTTGTATTGAATATTGGGTTATTTTTGAATGAGAATTCCATATTTGATTTCATAATGAATGAGTAGTGTAGAATTGCTTGGGATGTGATTTATTGATGTTGTGTGTTAATTATTGCCCTAACTCCCTCTTGCCCTATTTTGAATGTTAATGTTGGATGTATAATTAGGGCACAATTTCATTGGCCAAGTCCCGAGAGGGCAATTTGAGAAAATGTCATGCTCTTAATTTGATTAGTGTTCGATTATACGTCCATCCCTATTGCTAATTGTGATGTCCTTTATTGTTAAATTCTCCGATTGGGCTTCCTTAGCCGGATGACCAATTGAAGTATATGAGGGTAATTTGAGCTTAATTAACACCAACATTAGTGAACCCACAACCCATGCTCCTTGTCTAGCTATCCTACACCCTTATTTGGTTCTCCAACCCTACACCCTTAAGTTAGATTTTCGTTTTCACCACACTTTTCCGACATTTCCACCGTAATTGAGTTAGTTGTAAAACACTTTATTTTTCTTTATCGATCAGATTTTGTGAAAGTAAAACGAATTGTCCCTGTGATCCGACCCGGTACTCACCGGTTATTTTATATTGCATTGACGCTCCTACGCTTGGGAGCGGAAGACGTGCACTTGCGCGTTTTCCGAGTCAATCAATAGGCCCAAAGGCACAGCCCACCAAACGAAGCCCGAAAGATACGAGCCTGGATGCCCGACCGTCGATCTATAGCCCATCTGCGCGATCAGGCCCGCCCTGCGAAGTCCCATAGAGGGCCCCCAAATATCAACCCGACCCGGCCCCGATAACGCACGAGTCACCCGCCCACTCCAGCGATAACTGTTCCCCTGATCCCGCTACCACTTAATGGCCGTGATGGGGAGGTGCTGGTATGGCGCAGGGAGCGGCGACGGGGGGGCGGATTGAGGGGGCACGATCGAGGGCGGACGAGCGACGTGGGCCGGGGGCAATCACGGCGGGAGGTCTATAAAAGGGTTGGAAAGACGACTGGACAAGGGACCGCATCTCAGGTAACTAAAACCTAAGGTACTCCATCAACGACCTAGTTCCCCCATTCCAAATTCCTTCCTCCCCCGCTCGCGCCGGTAGACGCCGTTCCGATCTCCTCTCGAGTCGAACCGTCTCCGCCGGGCCTCCTCTTTCAGATCAATGTCTGACTTAGGCATCGGAGGGGATTTGGCCGGAACCAAGGTCCGCCCCCCCTGACGAGCGTTCTCATCTACGCAGGAGGACATCAGATCCACGGGCCGAGGCTTCCCCTCCGCCCCGCGACCGGCCACGTAACCAGCAGGACGATCGAGGCTACCCCTCGTCGTCCGACCGCCGAGGCCGAGCACGTCCGTCCGAGGCCGAGCGTCTCAACCCAGGTCGAGGCTTCCCCTCGCCCCCTTACGACCGAGGATCCCGATTCGGCCCAGCCGACGCGCTCCATGTCGTCCGCAACTCCGACTCGCGTCTCGTCTGCACCGACTCGACACACCCGAGGGACCCAAGCGGGCCCCTTGACCACGTTGACCGGGTTGTCCACGGTCAACGCGTTTGTAGTGAGAAAACACTCTGAAACATCTGGCGCCGTCTGTGGGAAACCGACTGTCCTACGAAGAAACAAACCACACCTGCAATGGCACGAGCCTGCAATGGAAAGAGACGCATGCCCCCCATCCCGGAAGAGGGGAATGGCGCACCCAACAGCAACCTTGAGGACGCGCCCGACGACAATCGCCCCGCCCCCTCAACCGAAGAGGCTGGCGGGTCGGAACTAGCCACGCAGGGGCAGCTCCGCGCCCTGGCCCAAGAGACCAACGCGAGCCTCCAGACGTTGGTCGCAACGGTACAGTAGCTCGTCGGCGCTGCGCCGGCCAACGGAGACATGTTGGGCGACGGCCATCGTTGGGCGGGGGGCCCCCGCTCTTACGGTCCGCTGTGGTTGATGACCACGGGAACCGAAGACCGAACACAGAGCGTCGGTCCGCGTGGTCTGGCTCCTGTCAGGTGAGATCACGCGCCTCCTCCCCTTATCGTGAAAGGAGCAGAAGAGAAACCGAAGGCACGGGGGACGAGTCGGTGACCGCGTCGTCCCGTCGACCACGATCACCCCATCGCAGAAGAAACGATCGACACCACTCGAGAGACCGATCACGGCGGAGCGGGAGCTCCCGCCAGAGGAGCCGGGAACGCCGGGTCAGCCCGACCCCCAGTGTGGCGAGGGCCGTGGAGCCAGCCCCGCCGGCACCTGTGCCCCCTCCACCGCCGAACGAGCTGGAGGTAGGTGGGTGTCGGACCCCCGGGGGCATCCACGGAGACTGGTGCCCTCTGTCGAGGAGAATAACCGACGCGCGAGTCCCCTCTCGATTCAAGATCCCTGCGCTGGGGAAGTACGACAGGATAGGAGACCCGGGAAACCACGTGATGGACTACGAGGGTGACATGTCCTTCCAAGGAGCCGACGATGACTTGCTCTGCAGGGGCTTCTACTCGACCCTCAGGGGGGCGGCGAGAACCTGGTACCGCAGCCTACCCAGCCGCTCCATCAACAGCTTCGAGGAACTCACCCAGCTGTTCTGCAAACAGTTCATGGCGGGGCGACAGGTAATGCCCGACGCTGAGCATTTGTTCAACATAGTGCAGGGCCCGACCGAGCCGCTCCGTCAGTTTATGCGTCGCTTCAACGCGGAACGGCTGAACGTGAACAACCCCCCCGACCTAGTCGTCCAAACGGCCCTAAAGAAAGGGCTGCGCCACAGAGGCCTGAAGAAATCTCTGCACAACGATCCCCCAAAGGACCTCCCGGGGATCATGGCGAGGGCCGAGCGCTTCATGCTGACCGAAGAGACCTTGGCCATTGAGGCAGGAAAGGCCAGACAGGGGACCAAACGCGGCGATAGCGAGCGCCGCAGCCCCGAGGGGTACCGGACCGAGAAGAAGACGAGAAACAGGCAGCGGGGAGAGGGTACCAGGGACGCCACCCCGGACGCCGTCCTCGCTCAAGTGCAAAAGGAAGAGCGCGCCGATCGCCCCCACCAAAGACAAAAAGAGGGGGAAGAATGGGAAAAAGTATTGCAAATACCACAAGGACAATGGCCACGACACTGAGGACTGCTGGCACCTAAAGAAGGACATTGAGAAGCTGATGAGCCGAGGGCACGCAAGGAATTTGGCCGACGAGCCGGCCCACGGAGAAGGAACCTCCATGCAACCGGACAAGGGGAAGAAGGTCAACACCGTCCAAGGACCCCTTCGCATCATAGAGTGAGCAGGCGAGGCCCCTCCCTCCGATCGCAGCCTAGTCCGAAGGAGGTTATCTAGGTTTACATCCCTCCGTCTAGCCTTATTTCCTTTTTCATTTTCCTCCAAATGTACTAGTCCAATAGGACCCTTAAGAGTACAAATGCATTCCCTTTTATCTTTTCTTTATCTTCGACGGAATCAACATTTCACTAAGGGTGCATAAGAGTGAAGACCGTCGCCTCACCGGATGGGGGGGTCAGACAAAACCATACCCAAGACGAGGAGCTTCGCCCCTGTCGACTGACTCCACCGCTCATAAGTCTGGGGGCTATTCCCCCAGCCAGCACAGACGCCGACCGGTCCTAAGCCGAGGAGCTTTGCCCTCGCCGACCAACTCCCTCGCTCGTAAGTCTGGGGGCAATTCCCCCAGCCAGCGCAGAAGCCAACCGGTCCTAAGCCGAGGAGCTTCGCCCTCGCCGACCGACTCCATCGCTCGTAAGTCTGGGGGCAATTCCCCCAGCCAGCGCAGAAGCCCACCGGTCATAAGCCGAGGAGCTTCGCCCTCGCCGACCGACTCCATCGCTCCTAAGTCTGGGGGCAATTCCCCCAGCCAGCGCGGAAGCCAACCGGTCCTAAGCCGAGGAGCTTCGCCCTCGCCGATCGACTCCTTCGCTCTGGGGGCAATTCCCCCAGCCAGCACGGAAGCCAATTGGACCTAAGCCGAGGAGCTTCGCCCTCGCCGACTGACTCCTTCGCTCTGGGGGGCAATTCCCCAAGCTAGCGCGGACGCCGACTGGTCTCAAGCCGAGGAGCTTTGCCCTCGTCGACCAACTCCCTCGCTCGTAAGTTCGGGGGGCAATTCCCCCGGCCGGCATTGACTCCGACCAAACCATAGCCGAGGAGCTACACCCTCGCGGACCGACTTCGTTGCTCATAAAACTGGGGGCAGCCCCCCTTATCATCAAGGACGTCGACCGACCTGTCCAATCGAGGGGCAAGGGACAATCTCCCGGAGAAAGGAGGGGAGCGACCACCGTCAGCAGAGAAGCCGAGGTCGCAGCAACAAAGCAAAATGTGCGGGAAGTTCAAGTAAGTCCATTTCATTTCCAATAATTAACCAATGTACAGAAGTGTGTCTTATTTACAGGAAATCGAAGCGGGGAAGCCTCCCTACATATAATCCGCCCTCGGCGGACGACAAGACTTGTCACCTACGGAAACTAGGGTAGCGACGGCAGAGCAAAACCTGTCGACCAAGAACACAAAGTTGCTGGCCTAAGCGAACATCCATGCAACCAGCAATTATTCGCCCCGAATCCGGGAACCGGTAGCGAAGCCGAAGGAGATTGCGAGGTCCGGGATCCATTTCAAGTAGACTGGGCCAAAGCGAAGCGGATGCTAAAAAATTTGAGGATAAAGACAAGAATGACCTAGGGGCCCGGGCTCGAGAAGACACATCCTCGGGCACCTTGCCCTGCTCGGAGCGAGGGGGATCGACAGGTGGAGGAGCTTGCTGGACGCGTTCCATGCAATCCCGGAAGGAAGACTGGACGACTTCGACGATCCGGGGGCCGATGAGGCCTTCGTATGTACCGAAGGCCTCCCTGAGGACCTCGAAGATCCTCTTCCCCAAAGTCGTGACGACGCCCCTCTCCAACTCCTCCGCAAACCGCGCCACCTGACGCTGATCCGACAGTTCCCTCTGAAGCTCCTCCCTCTCCAGGCGGAACGACTCCGTCGCTTCCTCGGCAGACTGCCGAGCGTCCTTCAACTTTCCTTGGAGGTCACACACTCGTCCCTCTAGCTCGGCCACCCGGAGCTTGAGTTGCCGAGACTCCATCTGGGCCTCCACCATAGCTACCTCCGCCGCCCAGGCCCGCTCATGGGCCCTCACAGAGGACTCCTCCAGCTCCCTCAAATGGACGGCTCGACGCTGCGACTCAACAGCGAGCGTTGAACCCTGGAAGACAAGACATGAGCCCAAGAAGAGAGCGAAGGAAAGGACAGTAGGATAGCCGAACCTGTTGAAGGATCCAGACCAGGGTGTCTGACACCTTGTCGGCGGGGATCCTCTCGAGGAGACTGCGGTCCTGAGGGAGGATGGAACCCTCGGCGAACTGCTGAGCCAGGGCTCGGTCGACAAACACCGAACTCCCCGGGGTGACCTCGAGGGAGGCCGAGCTGCCCGCCAGTAGGGCACCGATTCGCGATATTGGGGGCGGAGACGCCGTGACGGGGGTGGTTGTCAGGGCCACCGGAAGATCCCTGGCAAACACCGCCGGGGGCACGGAGCACGCCGGATCGGAGGGAGCCTCACCTTCCCTCCTCCTCTTCCCCTCGTGAGGCTCGGCAGGCGCCAAAGGGGAGCGTTTCCGCCTCGAGCCACCTCCACCCTCGGGGACAAGAGGGGGCACGTCAAGCGCAAGGGAAGCTGCACCGGACCCGTCGTTGCCCCCCGCCTCTTGGACTGGAGGGGCGGATCCGGCCCTTACGACCCCCCCGGGGAGGAGATCGCCAGAAGAAGAGGCGGGAGGCGCGGCCACCACCTTGCCCACGGAGGGCTCGGCTCGGCGCACCTCCTCCTCAACGGTCCGTCGAGGCGCCCTTCCAGAGGTACTGCCTCGGCTCCGAGCGGCTCCACGACGGATCAGCTCGTCGACATCACGGATGAACTCGCGACCAGCCATTCCTGCAAGGGAAACCGAAATCAGGGCAAGCCACGGGGCAATTCAGGACTAAAAAAGTGACCTACCCGGAGACCACAAGACGGCCTTCAGGAGTAGGTCATCCAACAAGGACCAGATGGACTTCGCTTCCAAGGGGAGGGTCGACAGCTGCGCGGCGGCCGCCTGATCGGCCTCAGAGAGGGCTAGCGTTGGGCGAGGCCTGACAGACCCACCCCAACCTGTCAAAATCTGGGCGTCCTCCAGGAAGGACACGAAGACATAAGCCGAGCTCCAATCCCCCGACCAGCGGGGTAGCCCAATCAGGCATTCCCTCCTCGAGCGGGCTCGGAGGTGCAACCATGACCCTGGGCCGACTGTCTGGATCTGATAAAAGTGGAAGAGAAGGGGGAGAGATGGCTCCAGACCACGGGTGCAGCAGAGCGTCACGAAGCCCGTCAGTACCGCAATCGAGCAGGGGGTGAACTGGCAGAGGGGCACCATGAGATACTCCATGACCTGGATGAAGAAGGGATTGAGCGGGAAACGAAGACCCAGACGGAACATCTCAACGTAGACGCCGACTTCATTGCTCCTCGGAAGGCAGATCCGCTCATCGATGAAGGGGACTCGAACATCGTACGGGTAGCAGAGATACCTATCTCGGATCTCCGCGGCCGATAGAGGAGGGGTCCTCGACGGCGTTCGGAGGATAACCGGAGGTACATTAAGCCGCACGGCAACCGACGCCGCATCGTCGCCGGCATAGTCCGGGAAGAGCTTCCCCTTCCCTTTATCTTGGAGGAGACGGCTCCCAGAGGAGGAACCAGATCCCACAAGTCGGGGCCCGCCCTGCCTGGACTCCGGAGGATCCCTCGCCCCCTGGATGGAACCACCTATCCTAAGAGCGGCCATGATATGAAAATAAGAAAGGAGTTACCTTTTATCTTTTCGGAGAAGACAAGGAAACGAAGGCGGCGGGAGACTCCGAGTTGTGGAAAGCCTAGAACAGAGGAAAGTGCAAGGAAGAAGTTGGGATCAACACAGCCGGTGATCTTATATACCAGACCCAGGGGCGAATTCGAAACGCCTGACAGGGACACGTGGCAGGCCTTAAGGAGCCGGCGACGCTTCGAAATCGGCGCCAAGGGAAGTCCAATCGATCCACCCCATCATGACCTCCATTTATGACGACGCCTCGACTGAAGCACCACTCGGAACCCCAGGAGTCACATCGGTCGAACCGAGCTGGCCTAGGCCGATCGGCCCCACCGATGGGGGCAATTGATACATCCATTTTGCGAAGGCCCAACAGCATAGGCCCAAAGGTACAGCCCACCAAACGAAGCCCGAAAGATACGAGCCTGGATGCCCGACCGCCGATCTATAGCCCATCTGCGCGATCAGGCCCGCCCTGCGAAGTCCCATAGAGGGCCCCCAAATATCAACCCGACCCGGCCCCGATAACGCACGAGTCACCCGCCCACTCCAGCGATAACCGTTCCCCTGATCCCGCTACCACTTAATGGCCGTGATGGGGAGGTGCTGGCATGGCGCAGGGAGCGGCGACGGGGGGGGCGGATTGAGGGGGCACGATCGAGGGCGGACGAGCGACGTGGGCCGGGGGCAATCACGGCGGGAGGTCTATAAAAGGGCTGGAAAGACGACTGGACAAGGGACCGCATCTCAGGTAACTAAAACCTAAGGTACTCCATCAACGACCTAGTTCCCCCATTCCAAATTCCTTCCTCCCCCGCTCGCGCCGGTAGACGCTGTAACGCCCCGCTTCACAAAAATGTCGGAAGCGAGAGTGTTACTGGGTCCGCTTGAACCGGAGCTGTGAAACTCAGGTTCATGAAGCGTCTGTGGTAAAACGCAAGGGTAGGTCCTTCGCACGCTTTTCAGAACAACCAGAAATTCTCATACATTACAAGCCACATCCAGAAATAATAAGCGTCCGCACACGAAATAAAACTACAAGCCTCAGCTGGGCCGAAATACAACAATAATAACGTACACTCCACAATAATAGAAAACAACTACGGCAAGCAGCAATGGAATAGCCCACTAGTTCTCCGCAGGGAGAAACTCGGCGTCTACAGCGAACTCCTGACTCTCCAAGTCAGGTGTTTCGGAAGGAACCTCTTGATACTCAAGCTCGGGATCTGACATACATCCAAAAACATGAATGTATGTCAGTAAGGGTCTGCAAGAAGATGTTAGAACCCAAGGCAAGATTTACAGATTTATACTGAATTTAAGAGGCAATTATAATTTAACAAGATAACAATAAAAGTTTAAGCATGCAAATTTCAAAGTAAATACATCCTATCATGTAGTTCTAGAAAATCTGACAAGTAAGGTAAAGCATGTTAATGTCACTGAGATAACAATTTCACTGAGGTAACAATTTCACTTTGCAAGTTTCGAGTTAGTTTCACACATCTATAATAGGGTTCTCGCCGGTAGGACGTGATGAGTGGGTCGTTCTTCACACGGGGGCTTACCGTGCTTGGCGCTAACCCACCGCATACGGGTGGTGCCCTTGAAGAGAGTACCCCGTCATACGCCTAGTGGCCGCACAACCCTAACCACACCCCAATATTTGTGCTGGAACACGAGCCAGCCTAGTCAACTCACATGACATCACGAAAGTCACGATTTCGCCTTCGAGGCGCACGATTTCACGATGTCACTCTCTTGTTAGTCATTTTGAGACATGCAACAATTAAATAATGTGACCATTTATCTTTACACGATAATTTCCATGGTTGCAAGAGTATCGAACAATATTTACAACAATTTAACAAAAGTACTGAGTGTGAGATTTGACAAGTACGACATGTAAACTGAGTTATGGAACTTTGCATGCAGAAAACTAAAGAGTGTTAACATTCACAAATTCACTATAAATTGCATACTTGCCTGTTTTCGGTGATTTTGGTGTCGTTGGATTCGTCGTGACGGGTATTACGTGTCGGTATGTCCGGTTCTCTGTTTTAGTTACAGAAATCACTGAATTAGAAATCTTGCGCAATACGCGCAATATTAAAATAACACACGAATTGGGTTCGCCCAATTTTGTCCGATTCTACGGCTAGCGTAACGTTGTATAGGGTCATACTAACATGGCACGCCTTATTTTATTTTAGTATTATTACCCTAACATCAGTTACAAACTTGCTAACATGCTGGAATTTAAATTATCATTAAATAACACTAACTAAAATTAATAACTAACCAATATTAATAATTAACTGATTAACTAGGCTAATCACATGATTAAACATGCTATTAGATCTGGGATCCTAATATGGATGTATACCGTTTCATATGATAATGTATTGGTATACATCATCCTAGCACTGTTCACATGTGAAGAGTACGACTCACATACTGGGATGAGAACATAAGTCACTTTATTATATAAAACTATTATCACATAAGCATTATCATTCAACAGTATGCACATGATCTCTCAAATAGCTTAGGTATACATTTGGCAGTAAACACAGTGTCAAATATTACCAAAACTAACAGTGTTTGTTAATTAATGCATGTTTAAAGCTAATAGTACTAATATATGTACCATGCATGATTTCCTTACTCAAGGCTGCCACCTCCCTATCCAATACTAACCTAATAACAGCTAAACACAAAGTTAATATAAGGGTAGTATGAAATTTACTGGTATCACTTATTACACCTACTATTAAATTATAATAAAACACATCTTACACATACTCTCTCTCTCTCTCTCAAGGCTGTCAACACCCCCATTTCATTTCTTTATTTCTATCTTTTTTTAATACCATCACTCTCTCCCCTTTAATTCCCAACCATCACTGTCTCCTCTTTCTTTATCTTTATTCTTCTCTTCATCTCCTTTTTTTTTGCAATAGCAGGTAGAGTTCACGCAAGGGGAAGAGGGGCACTCACGTTCGCCAAGAGAGGAGCTCCGTCGGTTCACGGCTGCAGGCGCGCGTCCGGTGATCCGGCGGCGGGGCTGGCTCCCAGGCGGCGCACGGCGGGGTCGGGGGCACGGATCCGGCGGCGGCGGTTTCCGGCTGCGTGGCGTCGCAGGTGGAGGAGGAGGGGCCGGCCTAGGGGAAGGATGAGGGAGGAAGAAGTGAGGAAGGAGAGGTTGATTTTGTTTGATTTGGATCTGAGTTTTCTTTGTAGGTTGAATCTGAAATTGTGGTTTTTGTTGGATCTGAAATCTGTTTTTAGATTTGGGATTTGGGTTGTTTCTGGTTTTGAGGAAGAATTTGTTGGGGGCTAATTTGATTGGGGAGGATTGGGTTGCTGTTTGTGTTTTCTCTTGGGGAATTTTGTTGCATGAGAATTGATTTTTTTTTTTTGGGAAGAGCTGATTTGGTTTGGAATGTTGGGTTGCAGGATTTTCTCCGGGAAGAAGACGTTGCCCGCTGCCTTAAGAAGATTAGGAGGGGACACACTTTATCAATTTGTCAAACCCGTTTTAATTCGATTAAGATGTGTGTTTAATGAGATCTGAAGACTAAAGGGAAAGGAGAGGCGTACAGCTTTTCTCAAACGAAAAAAAAGAAAGCCAAACGTGTAGGTTGTCGTTTTAGGTAGGGTTAAGTTAATCACGTAATTAAGTAAGTTTTAATAGTAAAGTAAAAAGTAATTTGGGAACGTAATTAAAGCAATTTAGAAATTTGTAATTAGTGAATTTAAGATGTAATTAACAAGGTAATTAGTGAAAGTAATTAGCAGGATAATTTATTTAAGCTTGTTGGTAAATAATGATGACACGGTAAAACGAAAAATAGTGACGCGTTCGCGTCAACACATACGGGCGAAAAGTTAACTGGATGACAAAAGTAAAATATTGGCGCGCACAATCGAAGACTCGTCTAAAAGAATACCGGCCGTTACAGACGTCGTTCCGATCTCCTCTCGAGTCGAACCGTCTCCGCCGGGCCTCCTCTTTCAGATCACTGTCTGACTTAGGCATCGGAGGGGATTTGGCCGGAACCAAGGTCCGGCCCCCCTGACGAGCGTTCTCATCTGCGCAGGAGGACATCAGATCCACGGGCCGAGGCTTCCCCTCCGCCCCGTGACCGGCCACGTAACCAGCAGGACGATCGAGGCTACCCCTCGTCGTCCGACCGCCGAGGCCGAGCACGTCCGTCCGAGGCCGAGCGTCTCAACCCAGGTCGAGGCTTCCCCTCGCCCCCCTTGCGACCGAGGATCCCGATTCGGCCCAGCCGACGCGCTCCACGTCGTCCGCAACTCCGACTCGCGTCTCGTCTTCACCGACTCGACACACCCGAGGGACCCAAGCGGGCCCCTTGACCACGTTGACCGGGTTGTCCACGGTCAACGCGTTTGTAGTGAGAAAACACTCTGAAACAAAGGAGATGTATTAGAGAAAAGAAGAAGATAGGTAAAAAAATTTGAGAAGATGGAAAGCCCGGTGGAGCATTAAGAAAAAACTAATGACAGTTTTTGTAATTAAATAATGAATTTAAGAGTAATGTTTTAAAAATAGTTACGACTGAATTTGGAATTCCAAAAATATTACACTGTTCGGTGTTTTCATACGTGGTGCAAATATCAACACTCTTCAAAATATCAACCAACAAAAATTTTTACCACATTCAGACTAAAATTTAGTCTCCCCCCCCATAAAATTTCGTTCTCTCCAAAAAATTTTGTTCACTCCAAATTTATTTCCCCCAAAATTTAACACTATAGTTCACTTAATGTTTAGTTCCCCCAAAATTTTAACCTAAAGTTCAGTTCTTCTTAGAGAATTTAGTCTCTCCCTATAAAAAAAAAATAGTTCCCTCAATATTTAGTTCTTATTGTACGAGGATGTCATTTAACGTGAGACTTGTGTGACGTTGAAACTTGCAATATAAAAGAATATAGATAATATTTCTTTCTTTCCACATTACAAAAAAGGAGTTCAAAACCACAATCATCTAATTTTTTATGCATCTATATTTTAATACATAAATATCAATATAAGCTGAGCCGATCCTGAACATAGTAAAATTAGACTATTTACAATATAATACACGTTGCCGAACACGCAACTTTATACGATTCAACTGAGACTCTCAAAAAGACTTGTACTGTTACCGTCACTAACACCACCACAGTTACTCACACTCCCATTAACTTCCGTGCTACCGTCAAACATCAAATTCCCTGTAACATCATTTGCTGCCACATCATCGCCCATCCGCCACGCAGACGTCCACATCAGCGGCCTATTATGCCACGCAAGCATCAAGCACCCATCGACCTCCTCGACACAAAACCCATCCCCTGAAAAAACCGCTGGCAACATGCTCGCCTGCTTAAACGCATTCGACCCCAGATGGACCGGGCTCAAACCGGCCCGGCCCAGCCGAACCCTCCACTTGAACAGCGGTTCGTGTCTCTCGACCCGGTCCAACCCCTCACAGCACACAACGTTGCAAATCTCCTTCTGCAAATATGTTTCGGCAATAGCTGCCGCCCCGTTCCGGGCTCGACCGCCCTCGAGGGAGTCGAAAACGGCCGAGTAGTAGAACAGTGCTTCGGTGAACCGGTCCAGAAAAACCGGTTTATTATGATCTGCCTCTTGCTCGACCACGGTTACGATCTTGGGCCGTAGGCCCACTATCCATTCGAGAACCGAGTCGACCTGTCCGGTCGAGCCCGGCTCGGGCAGGATCGTGTGGAGCTGAAGCACGGAGTTGACCGCTATCGCCTCCCCGTCCGCCACGTGGAGCATCCAAGGCTTCACTTCATCGAGCCGGTTCGTGGATATCCCACGAAAACTGAACCGAATGCCAACGGATCGGGCCAGCTCAGCGAGCTTTAACCCGATCTCGCGCAAAACATCTCGGCCGTCTGATGAGTTAGGCCCAATCCCCGTAAGGCGAAGAGATGGGGGCCCACCAGGCCGAAGAGCTAGGGCTTGGATCAGGGCCGGCCACTGGAGGCCCTGGCCCAGACCAAAGTCGATGACGTGGACGCGATCGCAGCCGTCGATAGCCTCTAGGATCGCCTGATTGGCGGTGAAGTGCGCAAACTTTAAGAACGGCGACGCCTCGTAGAAACTGTAGTACTGGATCTCGTCGTCCGCTGACGTGGCAGCGGACAGACGCGGCGGAGAGCAGAGGCGCTTGTAGAGCGCGTCGGCGAAGTAGCCAGCGACCTTCCCGATGCCGAAAGCGCAACCGACGCGTGGCAGTAGCTGGCCGATCTCAGCGAGCAGAGAGGCTGCGGATCGGGGGTCGCCATGCGTGATGGATTCGGCGGCGGAGATGAGTAGGCGGACAAGGCGGATGGCGGAATCCTCGTCGCCTGCAACGGGGGAGACCCTGGGCGGGCAGATTTGGTCCGTACACGTGTCCTCAATTGGGATTTGGATAAGGTTCGGGTCGAAATCGAGCATGGAATCGATCCAGGACGCGAGATCAGAGGGGTTGTAGTAGTTCGAGTCGGGGTCTGGCGGGGCCCAGTCGCCGGCAGCGAGCATGGCGGTGTCGAGGGCCTCCAGCTGCTCGGCCACGTGGTGAAGGTCGGAGGAGCGGACCCGATAGCCCGCATCCGCTAGCAGATCGTCGAACTCCGGCGAGACCGAGTCCATCTTGAGCGAATTTCGGGGGGTATTTTGGGTTGCCGGCCGGTTGACTCGGTGATGATGCCTTATATGGTCGAGTGACGTTGTCTCCGATGGTGACACGTGGCGAAATCTGACGCTTTCACGGACACGTTAGGCTATCTTTTTTAAATACACCAGAATTTTAAGGCACCCTAAGTCGCTCGCATAAATTGACATGTGGGTCGAACGGAGGAGCTGATTCGTGCGTGTCTCGATCACGATGACGGTGACGGGTGAATGGGGTTATGATGTTAACGTCTGAACCGTAAGATTGTGCGATGACGGTTCATAAAATAATAAATAAAATTATATTAACAAGTTTAAAAAAATGGATATAATGTTTTGTTCTCATCGCCTCGTGTAAAAGGGCTTGCGAGTGTTTTGTTCTCAATGAAGAACGTGAGTTTGTGTTTGGGCTTTTTTGGGCTCATGTGAGCCACGATGGGCCACATTTTGATCCGCAAAAGTTTCTCCCACTCCTAATCGCGGCCCACCTGGTTTAATAGTAGTCTCCATGTGAACAAAGTGTATCTCCTCATTTGCCAAGAAAGAATTGTTGATGTGGCACGTATCTAGTCATTTTGGATCGTCCCATGATTGTTTTGACGAAGAGCAACATATTAAGTACTAATGATTTCTTGATTGTATTTGTGTAGATAGGGTGCTTTCATGATCATACATGCAAATCAAAGAAGATTAGAGCCAACCAAGGCCATGGAGTTCAAATGCAACCAAGACAATGGATGATGAAGAGCAACTTGCACCAAGTATGTTTTGAGTCTTGGTAGCATGTTAAAGTCTTTGTTAAAGCTCACGCATACACAGGAACCCTAAATACTTTTAAAAGGTTTTGAAAATCATTTCTTAAGTTTTAGAGCCAGTATCATATGTATCAGTTAGGAGTCGACTACCATTAGTGTAGGAGTCGACCACTATACTCATTTGGCTCTTGTCTGGAATCTGCAAGTGGTTAAGTAGTTGACTAATTAATACCTAGTGAGGTTACTCTTATAAGAGCTGGCCGTATTAGGTCCCGAAGCCGCCCGTGTAGAGCTTCAACCTTCTAAGCTTAAAAGAGTCACAGATCAATACTTCGTTGACAAAACTAGCTTGGACTAGGGGTGGCAATTTCATCCCGACACGATAGCTCGGCACAGTCCCGACACGATAAGACCGTGCCTGAGCGAATAATTTTGGCCCGAAATCCTTATCGGACAGGGCCGGCCCGGCCCGGCCCGGTTCATTTTCGGACCGGACCCGGGCCAAGCTTTTCAGCCCATGGGCGGCACGGCACTGCACGAAAAGCATTTGATCGCCCCACTTCAATTTGACCACACACTGATCTAAAGAGGATTTCAGTAATGTGCATTCATTTATGGTGTTGAGTCCATTGTCATGAATCTTATTAGATCAAGGTCCAAATATCATAAATTTTAACAACTTCCCACCAGCGCCGACTTTGATGTCTTCGGATCTTGGGGGTCGATCTCAGTTTTCGAGAAGAGACAAAGAACCAACAAACATGTTACTTCATCTTGCCAAATAAATGAAAACAATGTAGAACACATCACCTTATATGCAACCCACTTAATCCTCTTCTTTCGTGCTCCATTTCGATGCATCTTTAAGCATATGAGACAAGTTTGTGTTTAAAAATATGATAAAATATTGTCACAATACATAATTCATTCAATCCTATCGGACCGGGCCGGACGGCCCGAATTTTTATCGGACCGTGACCGGGCCTCTCCGGAATGGCCCGAAGACTTATCGGGCCGGGCCGGCCCAGTCCTTTAAGAAAACCTGACCGGGCCGGCACTACCCGATAAGACCGGGCCGGCCCAAATTGCCACCCCTAGCTTGGACTATCCCTAGCGACTAGATTGGGAGGGAGTCTTACCCTACACCATGCATCGGCAACTAGCATTAGGTAAATACAGTTATGGAGTATGCAAGATTTCCTATAGACGTCGCCAATTGTTGCAAGCCTCTTTTTTTTTAATGTGTGTACGACTTAATCTTCCCCTACTCAGTTTCAGGGTGTCTTTGGACGGTTAAATAAAACGGAATACATTTTGAGAGCCTCCAAATACCAACCACGAATGAGAGAAAAACTGCAGCTAACGTGAGTAGTTAAAGGGGGGTGTGATAAAAAAAAGGCTAGTACAATTAAGCATTCAAGACTCAAGCTTCATCTCTGCACATGAGATGAAACAGACGGCATAGTACCGAGAACTCGGAATAGATTTTTGCTTTCCTCAGAGTTGCTAGAAAGCTACCTCTTTGTTTTCTAATCCTCGTTCATGAGATTGAAGATATGTGATTATGAAACCATATGGGTCTAAAAATAAGTCAAGTTTCGTTTTCGTTTCTGGAAATATTTTTCCGGTGTTAGTGATACGTTGGGTTAGGCCCCGTCTGAGCTGGGGCCCAGCCAGTCTGACAGCAGGACCCACCGCGCTCGAGTACGGAGGCTACCTGTGTCCGTAGAGACCACTGGAGAGCAACTGTGGAGGTCAACCCGACCAAGCTGCGTGCACATCCCTATATAGCCAACCTGCTCTTCCCAAACTTAGGTCGGCAAGGATCATGCTGGGACAACCTCCACACGATCGAGATCGACACCCTCTCACGAACTGGGACGACCTCCACGAGGTCAACTCCCTCTCGCCAGCAAGGAAGACCTCCACGAGGTCTGCTCCTAAGCATTGGTGCTCCACAAGGACGACCACATGAGGGCGACTCATTCAACAGCCACTCCCCACGGCGATGACCTCTACGAGGTCGGCTCCCTGACAACAATAGCTCTGCAAGGACGACCTTCACGAGGTCGATTTCTTAAGAGCATGGCTCCTTTGGACTCCCTCAATGCCACACACCCGAGGTCGGCATCCTTCGGCTACCTCATCCAAGAGTATGCCCGCCTAACATCTCAGCTTCCACAAGTGCCATGTGCAATCAAGTGATGCGATTTTCAGTGATCCCCTCTCTAGACCGTGCAGAGCGGGAAACCGTCCAGTTTCAGTCAACACGTTACTAGCGGACGTGCCTAATTTAGAAGTCAGCAGGTATCTTTCCTTATCCACTCAGTATGCGATCTGAAGAATCGGTTACGCACTGAAGATCTGGGATTTCCATAACTTCCTTGCCTATTTTCTTCCATGTCTCACGTCATTGGTTCACGGTGATGTAACGTGGGCGATGGATGCATGTTTAAAAACTTACAATAATAAAATAAAAATACTCAACATCAATTCATGGATTAAAATACAATACGACTGACATCACTGGATTTATGGTGTTGTTATTTTATTTCGTGCATGGTATTTTAATGATAGAAGAAAAATCAAGTTGAGAAATTTGAGTACATTAGTGGGATGTGACAATTAGATAGTGATAAATGATGGCAATTTATTTACTTAGGGTGTGTTTGGTTAGTGAGAAAAGGAAAGAAAAGGAAAGAAATTAGGAAGGAAAAGGATTTTCCATTGTTTGGCTTAAAAGAAAAAGAAAATGAAGGAAAAGAGTGGAAAATAAATAGTAGAACTTTTCTTTCACGTTTTCCTCTTCTTGGCCCAAGGAAAATGAGGGAAAAGAAAGCAAAACTAACTATTCTCACATTCATGCATTTGTGTTTTTTTAACAAATATAATTAGTAACTATTTTTAATGAATTCATGAATAATTTATGAATTTTTTCAAAAAATTATGAATAAATTTTTCAAAAAATCACGAATCATTATCAAAATTTTAGACATGAATTATTTAAAATTCACAAATTATTCAAAATTTGTGAATTTTTCCCGAATTTTTCAAAATAGTATGTGAATAATTCGGAATTTTTTTGAATATCATGAATATTTAAAATATTTTTATTCATGAACTTGTTTGACAAATTAGCGAATAATTCGTGTAATTTTCACGTTTTGCTTGAAAAATTCGTGTATAATGCACGAATTTTTCTAATAGCTTGCAAATTATTTCCAATGTTTTCATATTATTTGTAAATTATTTATGTACTATTTAATATCACATTATTTACGAATCATGATATTTGTAGGGTTAGAGAATTATTTGTTAGAATTCGTAAATTATTTGCTAACTTTCTGAATTATTCAAAACAACTAACAAATTTTTAATTTATTATGAGAATAAAATACCTCTTAAAATTTTTAAGCAAATTATTTATAAAGTTAGCAAATACACCTCTTAAACTATTTAGCAAAAACACCTCTTAATTTTTTTTCGTTTTGAATTAATAACATAATGCAAGAAATTTCATTATTTTCATTTCAACTTTCTTCAAAATTTTCTTTGGTAACCAAACATGAGAAAGAATCTCATTTCATTTCCATTTCACTTTTCTTTCTTTTTCTTTTTCATTTCACTTTTCTTTCATACATTTTCTTTCAATCCAAACGCACCCTTAGAAAGTTAATCAAGATAGAATGAAAACGCAGTCCAACTTAGTGCTGTGGGCGGCGGTGGCCGAGTTCCGGCTGCTCGGAAGCTGTTCGACGAAATGCCTGAGAAGAACCAAGAACATGTTCAAGGGTTCAACTCCTTCTTTCCGCCGTATTAAAAAAAAAGGAAATCGTC
This sequence comes from Scilla litardierei, assembly GCA_030789695.1. Classification (NCBI taxonomy): domain Eukaryota; kingdom Viridiplantae; phylum Streptophyta; class Magnoliopsida; order Asparagales; family Asparagaceae; genus Scilla; species Scilla litardierei. Next base: position 321,673,616 of record CM061141.1, read on the forward strand.
TTGTCTGAAAGAGTTAAATTACAGGCATCAAACTACATTATAACAGGAAACTTGTAAGTGTCCAAAAATTTGTATGCTGTTAATTGGAATTTTCTACAATTTTCCTATATTTTCTCATTTTTCTTTCGACCCCTCTTTCTCTCTCTTTTTTCCTTTCATTTCTTTCCTTTAACATCTTTGGCCCAACCAGAGGCCCAATCTATCTTCTTCTCTTTCCCTCCTTTCTTTCTCTTTCCTCCTTTTAATTCCTTGGGCCGGAGCCCATTGCTTGTAATAATTATTTCCAACTCTTTCTTTCCCCCTTCTCTAATTTATTTTCTTTTGGCCCATGCATAGGGTCCACGGCCCGCCCAAACATTTTCATTCCCTTCTCTGATCCAATCCTACATCTTCAGATTGAATAGGTTCCTTAGGAAGTCCAGGAAGGTTCAAAGTTCTAAGATTTGCTTCTGGGATTATTCGTCCAGTGATGCCTTCGTCTATATTGTTTTCACTGGTAACCAGCAGGACGTGCATATTCGTAAAATTTGCGACGACCCCTCGAAAACAGCCAGTTGCAAAACTCACAAGGATTAACAGTAGAACCTCAAAACGGAGAAGAGAATGATATGATTATATAAAGGGAGAGTTTTTACATTAGCAAGCAAAGCATGAACAACAAATCCTTCGGCGATCCACAACATAACTTCAAGACAATGAGTGTCGCCACTTGGAAGGGGTGCCCTTCCCATGGCATGGCCTTGCCTTCCGCCCGTCCATCGGCGTCCGGGGCGTCCGGCGCTCGATCCCGAGCTCGTAGTCATCAACGGACCGGTCCACCGCCTCGCCGCTGCGAAACAGGAAGTTGGTCCACCTGAACAACCCCTTCTTCTTCCTCTCCAAGCCGAGCCGGTCTATCTGCGCCTGCAATGCCCGGCACTGGCTCTGGAGCCGGGCCACATCCTCCTTCAGCTTTCGCATTTCGTGTTGTTGGGTCAAAACCTCCCGCTTGGACGGGCACCTGCCCGGGGCCTCAAGCGCCGGGGATGGGCTTCTGGCCGCGCCAATGGAAGGCCCGGACCAGTCGGCCGTCCAGTTGAGCCTGGATTGCTCGGAGAAGAGGACTTGGATCACCGACCGGACGGGGAGGCGCTCGTTGTGCACGGCGTGGAGGGAGGCCTCCGGCGAGAGCTTCCGGGGGTCGATCAGCCTGCTCAGGGCCTTCTTTTCTTGCTTGGTTACGTTTGGATGAGCCTAGCGAGATTGAGCAAGCTCGGTTAGTTCAACTATAGGCCCGTGCTCTATGCAGTCCAACACTAACTCACCTTGATATAGGTGTCAACGGCCCGGTACAGCCCGTCGTCGGCCGCCCGGGAGTGGCCAGGCATTGCCGTCGCCAGCTGCTCGAACTCCTGCACCGTCAGCCTCGCGTCCATCGCCACCTCGGCCATGTACGCATCAACGAGCTTGGCCGCCTTGACCATCGCCACGCCGCTCCTGGCCACCGCCTCCGAGGCCAGGAACTTGGTCACGAGGCGGAGCACCAGCCCGACGTCCAGCAGCGTCCCGCACGTGTGGCTGAACGCCGGTATCATCAAGCCCTTGAGGGTCGCCCGGTCCAGCTGGTACGCCACCCGCGCTTCCACGTCGGCCATGAACGCCGGCCCGGCCTCGACCATGCTCGCGGACCGCAAGAGCTTGAGCAAGAAGTCGCACGGCATTGAGTCCTTCTCGGGCGGGAGGACGTTGATGAGGCTCTCGACGAAGAACCTCTTCTTCAGCCAGCTCGCGGTCGAGCTCGCGGGCGAGGACACGGAGACGGGGCCCGAGATACGACCGGAGCGGTCGAAGGAGAGCTCGGGGAGCCATTTGGAGGCATAATGTGAGATTATGGAGACCAAGAGGTCCGGGCGGACGTTCTTGGATTTGATATTGGATAGGGTCTTGGCAAACCGGTCCATGTCGGCGACCGAGAGGTCTTCGCCGTCGAAGCAGTGGTCGAAGGCGGCCGCGGCCGGGGCGGAGGCTTCCAGCGAGGGGGAGGGAGGGGTGGAGGGGAGGGGGGAGCTCATGGCTGGTTGCTTGGTTGCTTTGCTTGGTTGCCCGTTCAATCGGTCCTATCCAAATAGGGGAAGGGTTGAGGTTGAGTTCGGACAACATGTGGGTGTGTGTGATGTTGATGTTTTGCGAGGGGGAGTCGGTCACGGGGTAACAACTGCAGTAGAGAGGAATTTTGCATGAGTAAACAGTAAACATTGCAGGCAAAGATTCTCTATATCTGAGTTTTGGGTGCAAGGACAAAAAAAAAGGCCAACTTGCCATGAACAGCTACATATAATAGAGCTTTTGGAGCTCAAAAGGAGGACGAAAACATCACAATAATATCTGTATAATTACTTAGCTTGTCCGGCTGCAACAAGCACCGTTTCAATCAGATCGCAGGGCCACACACTCATTTGTTACCAGAAACAAAAAAAGAATCGCATAACAACACCCTGGCACTTCACCATCCCATTGATATTATGTTAGATTAAAATCATTCATGGTGCGGGGTAGAACTCGCGTACAATGAATTTATATTAAGGGGAACCAAGAGCACGGTGGTTAGGATTTGGATGTGATTAGGGAAGGCAATTTGACAAGTAATGATTGTAGTATCGAGGCTGAGCGCACTACGAAGGCTGACCACAGGACCGATTCCGCGAGGACTCCGCCCACCAACTGCCTCGCTGGAGGTGGGAGCTGAGCGCGACCTGTGAAGACCAGCTCGCCTGCACAAGGAGCAGCCTGTCAGAAAGGCCGGGTTGGGGTCCAACCCTAGCCTCTCTGATGCCTAAGTTAGTATTAGGGCTTAAAAGCGGGGGCTAGGCACGCAGGTCGGACTAAGAGTGAGTCGACCTTACGTGACGAGCTATCGTAGAAGAACAAAGATATGGAAGACATTTTGCCTTTGTGTGTAAGCAATGAGATTCGGAGTTAATTTGCCAACCTCTTCCCCGATGGAGGCAAAGGGGTATTTATACCTGATGGAGGCGGTTAGGTGAGGCTGACCTGGCGTGCTGAGCTGGCTCACCTGTCAGCGGAAGCTTCGGTCGTGGATGTCAGGACCGGGCGTGTCAGCCACGCTTTTGTCAGCCGGCGCAACGGCCAAGGGTGCCTTTTGTCAGGGTGTCAGGGCCGAAAGCACCAACGGTCAGGGGGCGCAATGGCCAGGGGCACTTTGTCAGGTTGTCGAGCGGCGGAAGTGTCAGTGGCGTCCTTGTACTGGTTGTTTGTCGTGTCCGATGTGCCAAAGGGCTGCAGAGACGCGTCGACGTAGGCGGTCCGTACCCGACCCATCGGGCCGTGCTAGGCGGTCGTCTGGCGACCTTGCGGTTCCCCCAGCGAGCTCTGGAGGGATGGGCGCCCCACGGGCGCCGATCTCGGTGACCTGGCGCCCTATCCGCTGGCCGTGGCGGACCCCAGGGCTGAAGGGCTTAGGAAGGGTAGCCAGCAGCGTACTGACGAGGTCGGGGTGCTGCACTACCCACCTTCCGCCAGCCAAGGCGTGGTTTCTGTGAAGGCAGGACGAGCTCCCGCTTGCCGATGGGCGGGGTTAGGAAATCGGACTATCACGATCTTTAGATCGTAACAATTGCCCTCGTCATTCGGATTCGAGGTGGAGGCCCAGCTCGGCTCGGATGACGCACCATCCTTCCCCCTTCTTGGAAATGGCGAATGGGGCCTCGTGCCGTGCTTGGAAGCGACGGCGGTAGTCTCGGAGTACCCACCCTCCCGGCCGTCATTATTACGATTGGAAATGGCGGGGGGAAATCGAAGAGTCTCTACTACTGGGAACGTGACGCGTGGCAAAAGTGACAGGTGTGCCAGTCGAGGCGTCAGCGATGCTCGGTTGGGTGCCGCGTGGCGGCGCTTCGACGGTCAGAATGGCCTGTAGCTTGCTATAAGAAGAAGAGGGTGGATCAAAGGTTTCTCCCGATTTCAACTTTCCTTCGAGCTTTCCAGTTTCCGTTCATCGCTCGCCGACGTTGTTGCCGCTGCCCTTGCCGGAGACCCATTTCCGATCGTCTCTTTAGCTCAGCTACTCTGCTAGGTAATTTCTTGATCTCCCGATCGATGGCTTCTTACTTTGAGCTCGGAGGCGGTAGTGGGGTAGTAAAGGAAGAGTCTGTGGAAGAGGAGAGGTGGCAGTGGGCGCAAAGGCTACAGAGGCAGGGAAGGTGCCGAACAGACACGCCGAGGTCGATTGCGGCCATACGGTGTAGGTCGGACATGGTTAACGTTCGGAAGATTCGCGTGCGGTTCGCATGTCCGCCTTATGAAGTGCGACTCCCCGGACCCGAGGAGAGGGTATGTTGGCCCGATGATAACGAAGTCAGGGTTTACGTTCGGTCCTTCGAGTGAGGGCTCCGCTTCCCGATCAACCATCACCTTCTACATCTTTTGAATTTCCTGGAGCTGCCGATCTTCGCGTTGACGCCCTCCTCCTTTGGTTTGATGGTCAGATTTGTTGTCATATGCCTCGCCAGCTCCTTGAGCCCGTCCCTGGCGCTATTCCAGCATTTCTTTGAAGTGAGGAAGAGGGGGACGCACTACTGTGTCTACGCGAGGAATGGACGGGAACTCATTGTCAGGACGCCGGTCGATGCGAGAGGGTGGATGGAGAATTTTGTCTTTGTCATGATGCCGGGCGACGTGGTGTTGAGGTCGAACTGGGGGCTATGAACCCTTTAGTGAACGAGAAGGTGACCTTGACGGGCGAAGTTTTGGAGAATGCCCAAATTTTGGCGGAGCTACCCGCGGCGGATCGCCTACTGGCGAGTCTGAGTCAAGACGATCGGCTCGCTCAGGACTTTTGCCCACAGGTACTTTGACTCTGGCGAGCCCTCATGTAAGCTTACCCTGATCTCTCTTTCCTTTGCTGGTGAAGGCGCGATGCTCTCGCGGGAGGAAGTGCTGAGGGCTGCCGGCGTGTTGGTTGCGAAGAAGACTGACCCTCAGGACAAGGGTAAGGGACCGATGGACGAGGAAGGGCCAGCAGAGGTGGTAGCCCGAAAGCGAAGCACCGAGGTCTCGGTTGAAGAAGGGGCGAATAGGAGGCGATGGATGTCCGAATCGGATGCTCCTCCACACCGAACTAGCGAGGCCGTACCGGAGGGTCCGTTTAACCAGGAGAAGGTCACCACGACCCCTGTACGGATCTCGACCGCGGATAAGCCTCGCAAGGCACCCCCCGTTGACAAGTGGCCTTACGGGATTCCCCTGTGGGAGATGAGGAGAAAGGCGCACCCGAGCTGTGAGGGAGCGCTCGCCCACTTTAGGTCGACGAGGTCCGAGGTTGAAGCCCTTCCGAGGGGGATATCCTCCAGCCGATCAACCCGATAGGACGGGAGGAGTCGGTGTTTGATGAGGCCGGAGTGGCAGCTCGCCTAGCGGAGAATAGCGTGCTGCCGCGGGACAGCGAGTCCCTGACCAATGTTGGCACGGAGCGGTTGTGCGACTCCGCGATATGGCACACTATGCAGGTAGGTCGAACTCCTTACTCCGCCCTCGAGGTCTTCTTGCTCGCGTGTCTGACTCTGTTGGATCCTTTTGTAGGCGGTGGTAGCTATGGTGGCCCTGTAACGCCACACCCCGGTGGCCTTAACCAAGGCCTCTCTCGAGAGGGCGAGGACCGAGCTTAATGAGGCAAGGGAAAAGCTGCGAGAAAAGGAGGCGGAGCTGGAGCGGGTCACGACGGTCTGTGACGTTCAGATGACGCGAGCTAGTTATTTAGATGACAGGCAGGCTGCGCTCGCCCGTCCGCTTCAGGAGGAAGAGGGCAGGCAGCCTGACATCCTTAAAAGGCATGCCGAGGAGATGGACGGTAAGAAGCGGGTGATCGAGCACGAGAGGATAGCCGAGCTGAGGAAGGCGATCGAGGCGGAGAAGAAGGAGTGGCATGCCCTATTTTGTACTATACGGGTATTCTACTGAACACACGTGGTATTTCTACCTACGATGCATGCATGTGTACGAAATAAGCGTAGATATCGATGTATGTGATGTAGTGCAAGGGGGATTAGGCCGTAATACGAGGCTAAGGGTAGAGAATGCGAAATGTGAATGCGGGAGAAGTGCAAATGACGTCGTGTGTGTAAAACAACAAGGAATGTGTTAGACGCGTGTGTGAAGCATGTATGCAAGCATGGATGTGTGTGGATGAGTGTAGGAAGAGCCATGCTAGTGTGAAAGGGGTTAGGGGTCAATGGCAACCCCTGTAAATTTTTAGAAAGGCGAGGGGCAAAACGGTCATTTGGACTAAAACTGATGTGCGTACATACTAAAGTTGTGTGTGCATAAAGTAATGGCAAACGTGTAATTATCTAAAGTTGAGGGGTATTTTCGGAAGGGTGTTTTGGTCATTTAACATGTGGCATGCTTATCCTAAGGAGGTTCTAGAGTTAGATTTTTTAAGGAGATTTCTTTCTTCTTCTTCATTCTTCTTTTCTTTTCTCTTCCATTTTTTCTTTTTTTTCCCTTTTTCTCCCAAATGAGGCCGGCCCTATCCCCTCCCTTTTCTCCATTTTCTTCACTCCAAAATCCTAATTACTCACTCCAAAAATCAAGAATCTTAAGTGGTTGCAAGTAGAAAGAAGATGGAGAAGAAAAGAAGAGGAGAAGAGAAAATTCAAGTTTTGAGTTAGGAATCCTCTTGGATTTGGAACTCTAATAATTGGTTCTTGCTACCAAGTTTTTATCCAATATGTGATAAAGATAGTTAAATTTTACATGCTATGGCTCAATTTCACTTTGAAATTCTTAGCAAAATCATCTCTTTGAAAATTCTGAAATCATGATGTCTATTGTTTCCCTGATTCTGGTTACAGTAGCTCGAATTAGGTTTCGAAAAAAATATATCCATGTAGATCTTGAAGTTCTACCCCAAAATCATATAAATTTTGATATATGTTCAATTCAGAAATTAGGAGCAAAAATTCCATCTTTACAACATGTCTGTTTGATTTTCAGTTTTGACACAGTTTAGTAAAATTAATCTCAACACATGCACACACAATGGAATTTCATGTTCTTGGTCTTGTTGGAAAGTTAACAAGTTTTTCTAAAAATTCATCAGAGTTTTTATATGTTGAATTTCTGGCTGCAACATGCCCAAAATTGGCTTTCAATACAGACCCTGAAATCTGTCTGAAAAACAGATTTTATACACTTTACCAAATAATTCACTATAAATTATATACCTAGTATTTTTATCTGAAATTGTATCTGTAATCCAAGACTAACATATCTCCAACTTTCATTTAGAAAGTTTTGTAAAATTCTGACTATAATTGGGTGATATCAACCATCTTTTAGGACTGTAGATACATTTCCTGCAAGCTAAAGTAGTTAAACAGTGTGATAACTTGTGTATTGTTGTTGTTCTACCTGCTATGGTGCATGATTAATTTTTTTACATAGAAGGTAGACTAATGATATGTTTTTCCAATGGATTTGTTAATGTGCATATGGACATTCACGTCACGCTCACCACGTGTTTGTGAAAATGCCACAATGAAATGAAATTTAAAAAATATGAGAAATGGGCTTGTAAACACTTGTGTTATGAAATATGTTGTAAAATAGTAATGATGGGGTCATGTACAGCATGGTTTCATATGTTCTGTATGATGAATTAAAATGGCTATGATGAAGGGCATGACACTTGGGTGCATGACCCATTTGATATGTGATTTGATTACGATGGAAGGCATGGCACTTCGGTGCATGACCCATGTTGATATGAGTGTGGAATGTGAAACCATGCAACGCCCCCTTCAGTGTTATAAATAATGTTAAATGATGTTTTAGAATGTCTCAGTCCTCTCTAATGAGGGTGAGTTAGCAAAACCCGGGTTTTAGGTGGGATTTGAGTAAATTGTGGATATGAGGTCTGGACTGAGAAGTTGGGGAAATGATTATGTGATATGTGATATTTATACCCACTCGCCTTTACCGGGAGTAGAGGGGACATTCGGAGGTTGTGTTATTGTGGGAGAGCCTCACTCCTGCCAGGGACGGGGGGAGCTGAGAGGCCCGGTGTCGTACATTGCCCATGTTCACTGCGCCGTGTGCTATATTCACCCAAATTTGGGATAATGTCCAGGTCCTAGTATCACACAGTTTACCCAAGTTCCAGTTAATTCAATTATTAAATAATAAAATAAGAACTTGTGTGTTACTCCTTCTGCTGGCAGCACTTTCCTTCCCTTTACTTGCTTCACTAGTGACACTGTATTATGATTCTGACACTTGTGATTCCTCTATTAAATTGTGGTTGTATGAATATTTGCATTATTATTCGTGCTAACCCTTTTCTTGCAGTAACTTGACGTTGGACCGCAGGTATGATCATCTTGTTTAGCTATTTAATTTTCATTATGTTACTTAGTTACATGCCCTACTTCTCTTGTTTTGCCTTGTGGTTTGATAACCTTAGAACGGTGTTCCAAATCCAAGTGGATTCCTACTGGAGCACGCAGTGACGTGCTCCTCCCTATTTTTCAGGCAGCAGGGTCAGCGTGGTTGGTGGTGGCTTGGAGTTGGGTAGTCTTGGTGTGAGTTGTAGTTTGTATTGTGACTGGGTTGTCGTGGCAGATTGAGAGTGGTGTATATGTGTTGTTACCCCTGGACTATGTATATAAATGAAACATGTTATATATAAAATGTTGTTGTTTTGTGAGACTGTTTGATACTGTAGTGGAGCTGCATTTGTACTATCCCAGCATATGCGCAGTGACCTGCATATTCAGTTTCCTCTTACTCTCACTTTTTTCCTCTCTCACCACCACCCCCCCCCCCCTCTCTGCAGGATACTTGAAAAAAAAAGTTTTAATTAATTACCGGGTATTCTTGGGAACGGGACGTGACAGTTTTTGGCGTTCCATGCATGTCGCCGCACTGCGATGTACGTAAGGATAGTACATGTAATGCTTCAATATTTGATTGGGATAGATTACCCCTAAGGTGGGTAGTGACATTAGTGACCTTAGAGTTTTAAGTGATCCACCATTGAACCCCTAGCTTTTGGGAGTCCAGGGATGAACTTCCTGCGATGTATTATACTATGGATGAGTATTTGTGGATATACGGGTGTATTTATAATTGTGTGAATCCGCGAGTATAAGTGCATTTGTTGTGCTTGGATATTAGAATTATATATGTTGCGGTATACTTGTAGTCAGTATATGCATTTATATTTGAATGACATGAAAGTTATATGTATCTTAAACGGTTATAGTAGTATATGGATATGTGTGGGCGTTTATACATAGATACATGATACGGGTGTGTGAGTAGGTATATATTATACGTGTGTGACTCTAAGGTATAGGTGATAAGTGTATGTTTATTAGCGGATGTATACTGGTGGATACATATCAGCTAGCTGGGATATTATATGTTCGTAGAGACGTGTGCGAGGGTGTGTACGTATGCGATGTGAGTGCATGTATGCGGTTCACTATCTCCTAAATTATAGTTGTGTTTCATGTGTGGGGAGTACTCCAATGTGTACACGTCTACCAGAAACCAAAAAAAAAATCGCATAACACCCTGGCACTTCACCATCCCATTGATATTATGATAGATAAAATCATTCATGGAAAAAAATCATTCATTGAGATTAGGAACGGAAGTAATGAACAACAACAACCAGGCTGTTGGGTGTCTAGGATCCTCAAGAACATGGCAAAAGCTCGGCTTTCAGCATTGTTTGTTGCATAGCCAGATGGTCCCAAGAAACCCATAACTCGCTGATTGACAAGCAAACAAAACAAGATGCTTCTCATCTACCATGACTCCATGAAATCTCCATGACGAGCTTGTTTTCGAATATCGAAGGACGCCATGAGATCTACCATGACATGCATATTTTCGACTGTATCCAGTAAACGACCACCAAAATCCAAGAATCGAGCTTTTAACATCCTTCATTGATGTCGAAATCATTAACGATCGACAAGCGGAAACAAACGTTACAGCCAAAACGCCCATTTGGAATCCTGAGCAAGGGTTTAGATCTAACTTTGTTGTGTGTACAACACTTGCACTTTATAAGTATATTATTAAGTAGGGATAAAATGGCATCATGTGTGTATTAGAAATAACCCTTACATGGGATGAGGGGCCCGTCCGCAGATGAGGATGAGAGAGAAGTGTGGCTGTGCAAAAAAAAACGGTGGGGGCAAATTGGAAGAACACCAATAGCAATCATGTAAAATAGGTGGAAGATGGAGGGCCTTAGCGGTAGAAATCGTGTAAATAATAGAATTGAGGTGGTCTTTTCTTTGGGGGTTCCAAAAAACACCAAATATCACATCCAAACCATCACCCACACCCCATTGGGACCCTCCATGATGGGGTGGGCCACATATTGGCTACCACTCTATCAACCATTTTGTACTAGGAGGACAAACATTACATCAACCACCATCATTTGTATTATTTACACACACACTAGAAATAACACGTGCACATAGTGCACGGTGACATAATAAAAAACCCACACACAAGATGCGGCATACGCATGCAACCGACAAAAGAGCAAGAGGGGGGGGGGGAGAGAGAGAGAGAGAGAGAGAGAGAGAGAGAGAGAGAGAGAGAGAGAGAGAGAGTGTGTGTGTGTGTGTCGGGAGGAGACAGCGACAGCGAGGAACCGAAAAAGGGAGAGAAGTGTGTGCACGCGCGCCAGTATCGTCGGGGGTAAATGGGAAAAAAAACAGACGTTAAAATGAAAAAAGATGCAGGGTGGTCAAAGTAAAGACCGGTGACAAACACGTAATTATGTGGAATATGGATGGACATTTCGGTTGAATGAAAAAACAACGGCAATCTTGCAAATAATGTGAAGGGTGCAGATTCTCCACTTCCTCACCCCAACGCCACCGCCACATGGGACAAAGGTGGGGCCCGATATTTGTCCTAGTGGGGCACAGCTGTGTGAAACTTCCCCCTTTTGTATTACACACATTCAAAATGAGGCATCTATATTATAGGAATGATCGGAATAAGAAACAGGAATTAAGATATAAGCTAGGTGGCAGGTTCATTGGGGACGGCCCATCCCTAAAATCTTGGGTTTAGAATTCATAGATTTACACCAAGTGAATTTTTTAGTGTTGTGCAAAAACAAGAATAAAAGCAGTTGAACACTCCTATTATCTCCTCATTCCACACTCCAAACGGGTAGTATACTGGTATGTGCATTGTGAATTTTTGGGAATAATAGGATTTTGGATAGGATTTTGGGTATTAGTAGGGGGGATCAGAATGGGCTAGGACCGGACCGGGCCTCGGTAGACCCTGGCCCTATATTTTTGGCCCTTAATGTAGGCTAGGATTCAGCCAGCTTTACATAGAGTGGCCCTGACTGACCCTTAGGCCTTTGGGCTAGCCCTAATCAATCTTTTTAGCACGCTTTGCAAGAACTACAAAATCTATATTACAAAATCTATATTGAATCTTTGTCCCATGTGGCAATGCCACATCGCCACATGGGACAACCTTCTTAAACCCAAAACCCAAAAAACACAAAACTCCACCCAACCCCCAAAAACACACCCAAAACCAAACACCCAAAATCACACCCCAAGCAAAAAAAACCAAAAACCCCAAGACACTACACACACTCAAACCCACCATTCTTATTTTCACCCGTTTTTGCACTCATCGAAACACCCGTCCAAAAAAATTGAAACAAAAAAACACAGGGGATGTGCAATCAAAGAGGCGGGCCGAGCTTTTTGGGCATCCGTTTCAATTAACCCCTCAAGCACAGATCCGAAGGCGCCCGCGACGAAGGCGCCCGCGACGAAGGCGCCCACGCCGAATTTATTGTTTCTCGCCGAAGGCGGCCGTGTGCCTCTAAATTTTTTTACGCTAATTTGTTGTTCTTTTAAATTTTGAATGTAGAAATATTTTTTTGGGGACAAAAATTTTGCGTGAAAAAATTTTGAATGCACCGTGCCCGCGAGGCACGGGTTATGACTATTATTTTATATACACACACATATGAACCAAAAGAAGTAACTATCGCAATTTAAATCTTTTGAATTGAGGGCAACCGATTTAGACAATTTAATTCAAAAAATTTATAAATACAATGAATGAAAATTATGAAATTGGATCAGTAAATGAAATTACTCACCAGTATGATTATTGTGTGATTTGAAATTAACGTTATATCATATGATATCCTTAGAGATTATTGGGCGTGAATATACTGGACTTGTAGTTAAAATACAAGGTTTAAAACAGCTGCCTTTCGCGGGTCTTACCCGGCTCGAGCCGGATTAGTCAGCGCTCAATGTGGTGTCCGAAAACGGTGGTTAAAAACCAAAAAAAAATAATAATAATAAACATGGTCAGTGTTTGGGCCGGGCCTAACATATGCCCAAGCACTGGCCCTAAAATGAAAGATGCCCAACTTTCGGCCCCAATCCCTACCCACTTCTTGATCGGGGCAGGGTTGGCAGAGCTTTTTTCGGGCTGGGTTCGAAGTCCCTCGCGCCAGTCGTAGCCCATTATCACCCCAAGATACATTTCACACTTGCACATTGCCTACGACTTCACATTCTTGCATATAGATAGATTTTAAGTGATACAGAGATAGGGTTTTCAAACAATGCTATGGATTTTCTTGTGAATTGGGCATAACAAATGCCATCAGTTACACTACTAAATATGCTCATATTCATAGATGGAGCAAAGCACGTCGACGAAACAAAAGCTACATAAACGTTCTCAGAGACTAATCTCGCCAATGAACATTCAATGTAAGCACAGCAAGTGCATATTAGAATAGAACGATTTATTTCCTATCAAAAACGATGAAATAACTAACTGCATACCTGCTGCTGTCTAGTTATTTCTATTGAATAATGCAAGGGTGCACCACCCGAGTGCTTCTAACTTCCTAGGATGCTTGCTGGTTTACAATTTCCAGATGGAGTGATCTTACTGAGTTTGGGGTGTGGAGGATTCCGATGAACTCTCTGATTCAGAAACCGATTTCTGCTTCGAGGCTGAGCCATTTGACAAGCTTTCGCTTGATCCTGATTCTTGAAGAGAACCATTTTCGGTTGGTTTCGCTTCGTTCTTGGTTTCCACCAAAGACACCTCGATCACTGGTTCCTTAATAGCCTCTTTCAGCCTTTTCTCCTTCTCAAGCTCTTGTTTGGCCAAAGGAGAGAATTGGGAGTCCAATGATTTTGCAGCGCCAAGCCACGCAAGAACAATCACAAGAAGTATTCCTCCGAGGTAGGGAGTCGAGTTTGCGAGGGACCCGAAGGTCAGTATCATGAACTGTTGAATCAAAGCACCTCCTGATTTTCCCAAGGGATTGCAAACAACATCAATGGCTGCCTTCCCTTTAACCTATATGTTCAATTCAAGAACAATGAATAAGCTAAAGTTGACAACTAAAGAATAAGCAAAACTGGCATGAAGTGAGTAAAATAATGTAAATGAGAAATATATATTTCTTTTTTCATTTTTTGTGAAGTTATGTGAAAGAGAAGAAATGGCAGTCGTCAGACAACAGTCAGCGCCGAATGCTTTCATGCAGGATATAAGATGAATTGGTGATAACGATTGTTTTACTTCATCAATGAATGTAATAAGTGCTAGTTCATGAATCTGAAAAATAATGTATTAATATGTGTTTTCATGCAAACGTCGAACCTCGGTGCTTGTGCTTGGACACAAACAGGTTCGTGCATGTGCACATGCATACAGATGTAAATTAGACAGTGTAGCATAGCATACGTACCTTCATGTCCTCGTCAAGAGGAATATAAGCCATTTCCTTGCAAGGATCAAACAAGCTGTATTTTGCACTCTTACTGAAAATGTTCTGCAAAGCACCCACATAAACAGCTGCGAGTAGAGGAGTCATTCCCATCGTCGCAAGGAATGGTGTCAGTGGCTCGCCAAACAATAGAAGTGAGAAGAAGCCGACTCCTGTCAGTAGTAACACTGTAGGAGTAATCATCGCAGCCACACCCCATCCAAATTTTCTGAGTATTACTCGGCCTAGCAACATCATTGTGAAAGTCGCAATTCCAGTGGCAGTAGAGAAGTCACCCATGAATGATGAGTACTCATTGGGGCTGGGGAACTGTAGAGTTATATAAGTGCAAGTTAGAAAAGCATATCCAGAAGGGAATTGTACATTTCACAATAGGAGCTGAAGACAAAAAAAGCATCAACACAACGATTACCTGTGCCTTCAGTTTTGATTTCCAAGTAACCTCAACAAGATTGATGCTGATACCATATGCAACCACTAAAGTGGCAAGATCCCTCACGTATCTAGAAGAAAACAACACTTTCAAGCTCTCTTTCATACCTAGCTTCGGCTTTTCCTGAGAATGCATAGATATTTAATACACAAACTTTAATGAGTGATAAAAGAACAAAAAGATGAAAACTTTGTTCAGGAAAAAGAAATAACAAAAAGGTGAAGCTTGCATCCTACCTTCTTCTTCTTGCGGTCAGACTTCGGAAGGGAAGGATCATTTAGAACAAATTTATTCACTGCCCAATAGATTCCAGTGATTACAAGACCCAGAAGCACCACGATGCTCATCATTCCTTTCAGAGATATTGCCCAACCATCAACACCCGGGCCCAAGTTCTTCCGCAGGTTAGAAAAATACTTCACAGTGCGCCCTGAGAAGATGAGGGCTATATTAGCTCCAAGGCCAAAAAGTGGATAGAATTCTTTGGCTTCCTCAACAGTGGTAATCTGCACAATGAACCAGCAAGAGACAGTATAAGCCCAAGACACATCAAAAACAGATAGAGAATTAATTTGAAGTAACCCCAATGCAATGACTGTATGCATTCAATTCACATGCATTTCCTAAGTCCCTTGACAAAAATGATTCTGCACAGGCGATGTCTAAAAGATAAAATCATCCATGAGCCTGAGGACAAACACATTCAAGCAATAAAACAAGTTAAGGTTATACGATATTCCGAGAGACATTTACATTCTTATGCATGACAGCCTTCGACTAGTTACCAAAACAATGTAGTTGGCATGACATTCCACTGTAATGAACACTTGACGATACAGATAAAATGTTCTTGGTCGGGTGATCACGTCTGAACAATTCAGAATAAATAAATGAAAAGGAAAATTTTGCCTACTTCTATTTCTTTAAGAAAATGAATGAAAATTCATCTGTTAATTTCATTCATTTAAAGAGTAATGATTAAACAGAAATTGTGGTGTGTAAAATCATGAAATACGAATCGTCCACGTGGAAAGAAATGGAACTCAATGAGATAGGTGGGCTACCTTAAGCGTTACAAAAGTAATCAGGACTACCCTGAAGGAACATGGGACACTGAAGATGATGCGCGTTAAAGACACTATTACCTTTCCCTTTGAATAGAATTGGAGGTTTGGGTATTTTGGATCGTGTCACATAGCTAGGCGTGTTGGTGGATCATGCCATGCTACATATAACCATGTGATCCTTCAAAATTTTGGAATCTCAACATGGCATTTAGTCAAGCAAGTCAGAAAGAAGCCTAACGATAAATAGCACACCATGACTCTTAAAAAATCATGCTTATACAATGTTTATAATTTCATACAGCAAACATCTGAGGCCACCAAGAGAGCAATCACATATGAAATAACATGTGCATCCATAAAAGTTCTCCACAGTAACAGTAACTTAAATGCTAGCCAAATACACAGAGAGGAATGATCAGTTTTGTTCAACTCCAAATGGAATCATTCTACAATCACTTAAAACAAATTCAAAAAAGTTGCAAGACTTTAGATATTTCAATGTGCCTCCATATGATAAAATGATTTCCTTAATATTAAGATAATGACGGGCAAATTTATGATATACCAGCTTTAATATAGATCAAAATATTGGATAATAGAACTTACACATTGATTATCGCAAAATATCTTTGTAGTAAGTCCGAGTAAAATAGTGCTGAATAAGACTTTGTAAGTGTGGCTAGTCATGCGCATTGGGGTATTGATAGAGTAAACAACAGTAATGAGGTACATTAAGTCATACTATAGAGATACACGGTTCCTTAGCACTTCAGCCGCGTCATGCATGGATGCTCATTCAATCAAAATCTACTAGCACAGATCCTATTTTATGATAGATCCTAGTTAAGCAGTGTAAAAAAACCATATAACAGATAAAATGTTCTCTTAGACCATGTCAGAGGTGAACGTTTTGCCTATTAGGGAAAAGAATATGAGTTATCCACCTTATTATTCTAAGTAAAAAATCGTCATGGCAGCATCACTATCACTTTTGATATAAATTCTATACGTCCTACAGTCAATTGCATGAAATGTAACTAAATGAAATCCCTTACCATTTCATATCTATGGTAAAATCTATGGCAATCCATTCAAGTTATCTATCACAAGCGACACAAAACAGGCTTAGCTATGCTAATGCCACACAAGCTAAGCTCTCCGCTAAATAAATTCCTCGAGACATACTTTTCAATTCACGGACACAAAGCATGCCATCCTCATAACCTTCATGCTCACAATCAATAAAGTTCACATGGCAACCAAAATACCAATCCTAACCGATTAGCAGACAACATTAACCACAAAAAAAAACTGAATAACAACCCAAATTTAATCATGGGAAGCTAAATGGACAAAGCTTATGATCACCTGATTAGCAAACCCCCAGAAGAGAACAGAGATGACCACGCTCCCCCAGAGCTCAGCCATCACATAGAACAAGCAGAAGCTCCATATCCTCAGGATCGCCACCGGGCCCAAGAAGTTCGGCCCGAGGGCGGCCAAGAGCTTATCGGCAAACGCCGTAGGGTGAATCTTATCGCTCAGAGGATAGAAGATGAACCCAAATGCCCCAAAGAAGGCAATGAATGGAAATATCACAGAGTAGAAAAGAGCATCCTTTGACAAGACATTGGAGAGCTTGGTGTACAAGAGCATGAACCCAATAGCCATGGGCAAATTCACCCACGTCTTTAAAAAGGGTATGATCTCAGCGCTGCTCCCTTTGGCAGTCACCACCAAAACATCCTTTGTATCTCTCAAAATAGTATAATTGAAGAGGATACAGAAGAACATGATCCCCAGCGGGATAATCTTCTTCAGGGTCAAAATCTCAACCCCCAAGAACTTGGGCTTCTCCTTTTTGTCGAGAATTCCATCCCCGTCGGCTGGAATCGCCGCCGCGGCCCGGCAGAGGTGGGAATTTCCGGCAGCGGACGGGAAAAGGTGGGATTTTTGGTGGAAGGAGTACAAAGGTGAGATTTTTGATGGGGTTTTGAGGGGATTGAAGGAGATTGAAGATGACCCAGATTGTAATCTGGGGTTTTTGTTTAGTATAGATCGGTTTCTGATGGATTGAAGAGGGTGGTAAGCTCTAGTCTGAGGGTTTGAGGGCAAAGAGATGAGGCCAATGCCTTTGCTTTGGATAACTCCCTCCATTTTCTCTCCCTCTAACTCTCTAAACAACAGAAAGAGAAGAGAGGGGGGGGATGAAGATAATGGAAAGAGTTTCGGAAGAGCAATATCTATAGGCAAATTTTTTTTGTAGGAGAGGAAATAAATAATTATTTAATTTGAAATAAAAAGAAAGAAAATAACAATGATAATAGGGGATGAACTTGGAGCTATTTGTTACAAAATTTGTTGCAGATTTTTTGGAGGGGCAGGGGATAGGAGAGAAGCACCTTGGAGCAGTTGTGAGTTGAATGGAAGGGGACGGAAAAGTTAATAAATGATTTTGTTTCAAGAGGGTGTGCTAAATTATTTGTGGTGAATGGAGGGGTGTAAGTGCATTAATGCAATGCCTGGTGCTAATTTTCCTTTGTTTTTTATTTATTAAATTAGCTTAAACTTCACAGTGATTTCAAGAAGATGAGGACTATATACACCCAATAGTTCAATGATTATTAGCTATATTTGAAAAAAAAATAAAACCAAGTGAGAGGGTTTGAGATGACACAATAATTTGATATTTTTTTTCTAAAAACAGCAACCAATCATTTGCATACACCAAACTCTTTCGGTGTATATAGTTCTCCTCTTTCAAGAAATATAGTTTACCTAGCGAATGCCCGTGTCTGGAGGGCACGACGAAAGTCGTCTACCAGGTGCGAAGCTGACGGGGACAACCGTCTCCTGGGTGTAATACTGACGGTGAACAGAAACACCGGGTCAGTCGTCACAGAGGCGCAAAAGCAGTGACTAAAACGCAAAGAAAACACAGGGTGCAAAGTGGAAAAAGAGCGATGGCAAACCCGTAAATAGGGGGAAGATGATGGGTCTTTGGATTTTATGACAAAGCAATAGCAAGCTTGCAAATAAGAGGAATGTGGTGAGCTTTTGTTTAGGGTTCCACCAAAACATTCAACTCCACACCCAACCACTCACACACGCCCCATTGGGCTTGCCCCCTACTCTCCCAAATACTTTGTAAACCAATACTATCGGTGATAATCTAGTGTTAGAGGAACTAGGCATCATTAACAACATCTCGTGAGCTCACTAATGATCCTCCATATGTACAGGATTTGATCAAGTAAAACAACCATTGAGCTATCATGTTGTTTTGGGTCCCTTGGACTCTTCCCATGTTTCTGTTCGCAAACTTCTCCCTCAAAACAAAAATCCAAGTCACTGGTACAGTTGCTTCAAGAAACACACCAGTTCTTGAAAACTTGCAAGAAATAGTTTGCATTTTTTTTGTGTGAGCGAAGGCTTTTTTATGGGATGAGGGGGAAAAACTAGGATAAGTACTGCGTGCTTTGTATTATCATCACCGTTTTAATTTGTTTTGTTTTATTTCAAGCAAGCAAGCTTTTGTTGGACACCGAGATAGAGTTTCAAATTTGGAGCTTCCCAAATCATTGTGAGATTGAGTTTTGGGAACGGAATTTGGAGCTTCCTCACTATCAACAAATGAAAAATCGAATTTCCCCTTGTGGAATGAGAACGTGGTTCCGCTCATGGGAGATGGATATCCTTATTCCCGTTCTAGAAATTTATTATAAAACCATATGTTTGCTTCTCAAAATGTTGACATCACTGCTAGATCGTAGCAACTGCCATCTTCATTTGCCAGACTACCATCATCTGTGTCCTCACCGTCGGTCTGTTGCCACCATCGCATCTGTCTCTACATGTTGTCCTTCCACCATCTTCATCGACATTGCCGCCGCCATCTTCATCTACCGAAGCTATAACGTCGCCGCCATCTTCTCCACATATTGAACCGTCATTGTCGTGTTCGTGCTATAGCTTCCACTGTCATCTCAACCCGCTAAACGCCACCATCGTCAAACAATTGTTGCCACTGCCACGATCTTTGCCTGTCGAATAACTAGTATTGTCATCATTCCTATCAATATCTCCAACTAATAAATTGTTGCCATCAATTTAAGACGGACGTTGACATCTTCATTGTTCTCGACTTATCGAACAGCCACCATCTCTATTGTCGTTATCAAACCATCACCAGCATTTCCATCGTATCATCTATCGAGACATTTGTTAGATTTTGAGACAACCCAAGTGTGATTTTGATGATGATTAAACAAATGAACTATGCTAATTACATTTAGCAAGTGTGTAAGTGTTAAAGTTTATTGCAAAAGAATGAGTTCAAAGCAATGGAAGAAAGAATTATATCAAGACCAATAAAGCTCACTCAAATACATGAAGATACTCAAATTGGAAAGCACATGGTCAAGATGAAAGTGTGGATGAATCTTAATCAAGGTAACTCAAGTTCAAGAGTGAAAGACATAAAGATGAAGACTCAAAGCTACATCAAAGCCAAAGAGAGTGGTAATTTTGATGTATTTTAGTTCATGCCTTCAGATTTATTGTAAGGCCTTGAGATTGAAGCTCCACACACATAGAAAAGATTTTAAAATGTTTTTAACTCATAAAAATATTTTTGAAATGGTTTTAAAATGATTTAGATAGTGTATCCCTAAGTTTTCTGATATACAACTACGTATCAAAAACTGATCGACTTGTAATAACATAGGAGTCGACCAGTGAGTAATTGGCTGCTCTAGGGAGTTTCTGGATCTTGCAGGAAGTCGATTCCTATTGTTTAAGAAGTCAATTTGTGATCCGAAAGTCGACCAATGAATATACTGGAGTTGACTCTCAGTCATCAACAGCTCAATTTGACTTGGACTTTGACTTACCGTCGGAGAGATGTTGGAGGGCAAAATTGGGAATCTGTTTTGGTCAGATTTGTTCCATATATATATATAGGCTTGGTTGCTTGAGTTATTATGCAATTATTGATCAATTTTAAAGATTTTTCAAGTGATTTTAAGCCATCAATAGTTTTCTCGTGATCAAAGTGTTTTAAGTAGTTTTACAAGCTTTTAAGCAAAAGTTTTCCTTGGCCATATTGATTTCATTCTCATAGAGCTTTATCTCTATTTTTTTGAGAATAAATCAATATCTTTTTGATCTCCAATGTATTGTAATTGTTATTAGTTTGAGATCATAATATTTTCTTTTGGCTACACGCACACATTCTCAAAGCTTCAATTTTGGTGACTATAGGAGCATTGTAACATCTCTTCAAAAGTGTAAGTGAAATCCACACAAGGATGTGGTGGTGAGTAATTTGGATTTATTTTTGTAATTTGCAAATGCCTCATTTGTTAGAGGTCCTCTTGTTAAGATGTTGTTATTGTTGTTGGGTTGTTAGAAATTCTTGCTAGAGACAATGTAGTTATATTTGCCTTCTAGTCAAGAGAGGGGTTGTAGAAGTCTTCTATTTGAGAGAGGCAATTAGTGGAGATCCCAGCAGTGTTTGAAACTGGACTAGCCCATGGATGGGTGGCCTCTATCTTTATCTATCTATACTTGCATTGTGTTGTTTTAGTTCCGATGTGCACTCACTCTTTCTTGTTTGTGTAGAGATTTGTTAATTAAGTCCCAAGTGAGATTTCCCTTTCAGGATCGGGTTGGCTCCTATGCGCGTTGGACCATGTGATCGACCAACGCGACGTTGGAATCTTCATTGCCAGCATGTTGTTAGACCACCTTCACGGATGCCTACCAAAGTGCAACCCAGTGATTGGACTACCACCACCAAGCTTGAGATCATGTTTAAGCTCAACTCATTTACGGTGAAGCAGTAATCAACCTGCAGTAAATTATCATGCAAGGCTGTAAATAAACTCGGAAAGATCATCGATCGACACATCACAAGCTTGTTCGGACTCATTTGGTTACCAAACATGCCAATCTCCAACGCGATTTTAGGAGAAGCGATGCATGTGGCCAATATACGGCTGAGAATGGAGGAGGAAGGCCGACGGAGTCGAACAGGGACACGTGGCATCAATGGAGGACGAAAGATGCGTGCAGTGCTAGCCGACAAAGTTCCCAAGATCCATCGACTGTATTTGTTGAGACTGGGGCGTGATACTGCATGAATTTGATCCGCACGAGTCGCTACTACCGCCTGTGCTTTCTGTGCATAAACTGTTCTCCCATCGACTCCGCTTAACTCGATTCACATTACATATTTTCACTTTATAGAAAGTCATGGATTCTTTGTATCTTGGTTGAAAAGTTTTACTCTCCACGTGACATGCTACAGCAGTCACGTGGAGAGTTTATGCAACAGCCTTGTAAACAAGGCAGAATCCAGCTTTATATTGACCGGAACCGAAACATCTCTCTCTCTCTCGTTCAAGGATCAAGTAGACCCAATCTTACAAGGCTTGTTTGAAACATGCAGAGCTTAGGATGGGATTTGCAACCATAAATCAGAGGGTGACGGCTCATGCTGGCTTTGTTGGCCAAGTGGCCTGCGCCGACATGATGATGCCTACGATTACACCAAACAATCCAAGGGCACTGCCGAAGATCTCAATCACCAAAATCTTGACGAAGAGAGAGGAGTTCTGAGCGTCGGAAAGGGCGCAGCTGCTTCCAATTATCCCCACACAGATCCTGTCAACGATAATTAGGTTTTTAACTGGATCACTGTGAGCCATAGTTAAGGATGTCTGATTAAAGATCGCTTGGGTCAAGATTGAAAACATACCCGCAGACAAGATTTGCAAATCCGACTATGATGCCTGCAGCAAAGATTGCGTATCCAGCTCTCAGAGACTCTGCGGCGTATATCTGAGATGCCGGCACACTCTCCAGCTTGGTTTGGAGAATGATCGCAACAATGACACCATATATAGCAACAGCCTCACAAAAAATAACACTGCAATAGAAATGAAACTTCTGGATCACATCCGAACAAGCCTCGCAAACAAATAGATTCAACAGAAGCTACATGGACAAAGATACAGAAACGAAACAAGCAATGTCAATGATGCAAGCAAATGGAAATAGGCAGCAAAACTTGTGTTTTCATTCACATTTGATGTGCTAATTCTTCAAAATTCACGAAAGCCCCTTCACATCCCGTTTCATATAGAAAGCTTCCATCTACTTGGTTTTGGGATGAATCAAACAATGTGCACGTCAAGTATTTAGAAGTGGGCATAAAAACTTGTGCTCATGTACATTTTGACACATTAATTTTTGAAGTATGCACGATAGATACCATCACGAGTTTTATTTGTATTTTTTATTTAATTTTTGAGTTTTAGGATTTTAGTTATTTAGGAGTCTTTTATTTATTTTAAAAGTTGCAGGCTTTTGGATGAGTTTAGTACAACGTCTGGTGGAATATGAAAAGTCTTGGTTTGTAAGCTTATATAAAGGCTAGACTTGTTTTATTTTGAATCAATCAACCAATGAATCAATGAAAAAAGAAATTTTCTCAAAACTTGTGAAAGGTTCCTCCCTTGGGTGAAACCTTGAAATACTGGGTACGAAGCCAATGAACCCTAGTTATGCAATTTTCCCTCCAAATCCTCCACCAAATCCCTAAAACACATCACATCCTACATCAATTTGGTATCGGAGCCGAAGATCATATCTTCGCTCTGTTTCGATTTTAGTTCTTCACCAAAAAAAATCCCAAAACCCTAATGCTACTTCTAGCCACCACCCTCCTCTACCAGTCCAAAACCCTAACCCAAATCTTTCCCGCCGCCGCCATCTTCCATCGCCAAGAACTTCTCCCACCACTACCGCTTCATACCACCACCATCTCTCTTCTTAAAAAACCTCCAATCAATCATTTTGTTGCCAACAATAGACTATTCGAGTCCACGCTACAATCCACTAAATCCCTTTCTCCAAATCCCTTTCTCTGGTAACAAACGCCACCATCGATGCATCCTACGGTGGCTCTGATCGGTGCCATAGTCTCCAGGGGAATCACACGACATCGCCGACAACAGCATCAGCATCTCACGCCGCCCCCAGCCCTAAGTCCACACCGCCCACAAATCCTTAAATCACATGAGTTTTACAGCAGATCTCACACTGACCAACGCCTTCGCTTATACAACACTCCAGCATCGTCGATGAGGTCATCTGCACCCAGCAGCGTCACATCTGATGTCCAAACCCTGCCGATCAACAGTCATAAAGTTTCAAGGACTCGTCGTCGCTGCCACAGGCGACGAGTGTGGTCATCGATCCCACCAAAGCACCCTCCAGGTCCATACGACGCTACAGGGAGGAAGAGGCGCCGGAATTGCTGGCGAAATCATCGAAAACGGCATCGACGCTGACCAAGCCGACTGTGCTACAGTCTTGGCTCGGTCAAGCCGAACACGTGCCCGAGCCGACACTGTTCATCGGCTCGGTCGAGCCAGCCCAAGCCGACTAGGAGCTGGCTCGAGCCGAGTGAGCCGACCGCAAGCCAGCTCAGCCTGTAGATTGCCCTGGTCAATGGCTCGACCAAGACGGGTCAGCAGCTCAACGAACCGTCTGAATTTCAGTGGTTTTTTGGTTAAATTTTCTAAGAATTTCTAAGCAGCTTCCATATTTTAACGATTCCATGCTCATTTGGAGTCCAAATTCAGTGTCGTTAGTACCAGTGGATAGCTGACTCAGCCAACTACGCATCGGTATCATTCGTAAAAGAAGATCAGCTCTAGATTAAGGGCATTGATTACTACAATGAAGAATACACTGACTATTCTCCTAAGGCAATGTTTGATATGGTCCCATACTTTTATGGATTCGATGACATGTATGGATATGGCGATTAGGAATTATATGTAGTATATTTTTTCTCTCGTATTGATTTTTCAGAAGAAAAGAAATATATATATATATATATTTCGCACAGAAAATTTTGTGCAAAAATGTTTTTAATTTTTTTTGAAATTTTTTTTGATCCTTCAAGTCATGTAGTTTATACACCCCTCAAAAATAATAGTTGAAAAGTAATGTGATTTAGCATTCGCTCAAGGCATTACAAAGAGTTCTATTGTTCGGAAACCGTTAATTTTTTTAACGGGTGGATAGTTGCTCAAATCCCCATAGGGCTCCCCCATTGTTTTTTCTGAGATATATAATTGTATTGATTAAACATCAAAAAACAATTTTTGCAAAAAAATCCTTAAAATAGATAAGATGTTTTTCGCACCGGCTTTCGCATCATGTTTTCACACCAGAATATTAATATATATATATATAGAATAATGGCTATCATACGCCATATGAGAGCTTCTCTCATACGCCCTCTCACATAAAGCACCCAAGTACAACCAAGTACAAGCCCATGTGGGCTTGTACTTGGGTGCTTTATGTGAGAGGGCGTATGAGAGAAGCTCTCATATGGCGTATGATACCCATTAATCCCATATATATATATATAGGAGGGATCAAATGACCCCCAAAAATAACCCCCAAAAATGACCCCCTATCAAAAATCATATGCCCCCCATTTTTTCGGAAGATCCGAACCGTTCATCTTGATCTCCACCCTCTAAATACCTGACCCACCAATTTTCAACCCGATCCCATGTGTTTTGCCCGTTCATCCATCCGACCCAAATTTAACGGTTTCGCATGAACAGAACTTTTGCGGATGGTTGATGAACGGGCAAAACACATGGGATCGGGTTGAAAATTGGTGGGTCAGGTATTTAGAGGGTGGAGATCAAGATGAACGGTTCGGATCTTCCGAAAAAATGGGGGGCATAGGATTTTTGATAGGGGGTCATTTTTGGGGGTTATTTTTGGGGGTCATTTGATCCCTCCTCATATATATATATATATATATATATATATATATATAGAGTGATCTTCGGTTGCGATTAAAAAAGGGGTTTTCGCACGGTGCGAAAACATTTTTTTTATTTTTTTGAAATTTTTTTTTTTCAAAAATTCTTTTTTTGATGTTTAATCCATACAAATATATACCCCAGGGAAAATAATGGGTGAACCCGTTGGGCATTAGAGCACCCATCCACCCGTTACAAATTTAACGGTCTCAAAACGTGCGAATTTGATGAAATGCCTTGATCGAAGGCCAAATGACATTATTTCTCAATGATTATTTTTTGAGGGGGGTATAACAACATATAATGAGGGTGGAAAAAAGAATTTTTGAAAAAAAAAATTTCAAAAAAAAACTAAAAACATTTTCGCACGGTGCGAAATGTTCTCATTTGAAAATTTTCCTATATATATATATATATATATATATATAGTGATCTTCGGTTGCGAAAAAAAGGGGTTTTCGCACGGTGCGAAAACATTTTTTTTATTTTTTTGAAATTTTTTTTTCAAAAATTCTTTTTTTGATGTTTAATCCATACAAATATATACCCCAGGGAAAATAATGGGTGAACCCGTTGGGCATTAGAGCACCCATCCACCCGTTACAAATTTAACGGTCTCAAAACGTGCGAATTTGATGAAATGCCTTGATCGAAGGCCAAATGACATTATTTCTCAATGATTATTTTTTGAGGGGGGTATAACAACATATAATGAGGGTGGAAAAAAGAATTTTTGAAAAAAAAAATTTCAAAAAAAAACTAAAAACATTTTCGCACGGTGCGAAATGTTCTCATTTGAAAATTTTCCTATATATATATATATATATATATATATATATGCACATCACACGTTCAAAGGAGAAGTGGGATTCTGGTATAGGCTGGGCTATCGAGTCGGTGACTAGTCGGTGACTAGTCGCCGACTAGTCGAAAGTCGGTGGGGGTCCGCCTCGTTTTATTCCGAAAGTCGATTTATGAGTCGGTAAACGACTAATCGCCGCCTTAACCCGACTTTTAGACCGATTTCGCTTATTTAAAAGTCGGGCGAAACCCGATTTTTTATTTTGGGTTTTTAAAACCGTTTTTAATCCCCAGGCGCCCCCGATTTCGTTTTCCACCGTTTCTTTTGACCTAATCACGTTCACGCCTCCTCGTCTTCCCCCCTCTCTCATCCATTGCAGACGCAGAAGTGACGAAGAAACCCAAATCGTCGCAGGGTCTCTCCCAGTCGAGCTTGCGCTGTCCTCGCGACCGTCCACGCCGCCATCGGAACTTCCTTCGCCCGTTGCCATCGTCGATCTGCGCCGCCATCAGAACTAGTCGCCAGCAAATTCCGACACTTGTCGTCGTCCCCAGGTAGGAGCTTTCGCCGCCATCGGAATTTTGCTCGTCGCCATCGGAACTGCTCGAAGATCTTCCGGCGTCATCGGAACTGCTCGAAAATTCCGACACGTGCTCGCCGCCATCGGAACTGCTCGAAGATCTTCCGGCGTCATCCCCGTCAATTCCGACACGTAGGAGCTTTCGGCGTCGAGCATCATCCCCGTCAAAGCAAGTCGAGGATCTCTCTCGTAAGTTCTTGTTTCTTTGAAGGTCGATTTCTGTCCGTTTGTTCATCTTTTTGTGTTGGAACTGTTAGTTATTAAGGAAGTGAGTATGAGGCCAAGTCTTTGCAACGTTTAGTGAACTGAAAAGCTAATAAAAGTAGATGGCCATCAATAAGTGACTATGAGCAATTTGATTGTCAGTAGATGGCCATCAATAATGAAAACCTAATAAAAGTTTGATACATGAAATAAAATATGTTAATCTTATGTTAACATCTGTGGTCGACTAGTCACCGACTAGTCGCCGACTCAATCGACAAGTCATGAGTCGGTACTTGACCGACTCACTGCCGACTCACCGACTTAACTGCATAGGGTAGACTTTCACGCCATAATCGTCGATGGTTAGTATTCAAATTATGTCTTCAAGATCGCTATTCTTCCCAACATCAATATATTCCACAGGAACTCATCGATCTACATGCCCAAAAGTAAAGATGTGGTCAAATGAAGAGCTGATTGAGAGCAACAAAAGAATTCTTCGAGTGATCGAACAATGGTGGAAGAAATAAAAGCAAGCCAGAGCCCACGATAGTGAATAATCCAACACCAGAGGCAAAGTGCGACCTTGAACAAGAGCTGAAGTCAAATCCTGACCAAGTAATAGAGACCCAGCTTGAGCTTGAACCCGAGTTGAAGTCTGAGCCTGAATTGGTCAGACTTTCACGCCATAATCGTGAAAGTCGATTATAGGCGACTTTCACGCCATAATCGTCGATGGTTAGTATTCAAATTATGTCTTCAAGATCGCTATTCTTCCCAACATCAATATATTCCACAGGAACTCATCGATCTACATGCCCAAAAGTAAAGATGTGGTCAAATGAAGAGCTGATTGAGAGCAACAAAAGAATTCTTCGAGTGATCGAACAATGGTGGAAGAAATAAAAGCAAGCCAGAGCCCACGATAGTGAATGATCCAACACCAGAGGCAAAGTGCGACCTTGAACAAGAGCTGAAGTCAAATCCTGACCAAGTAATAGAGACCCAGCTTGAGCTTGAACCCGAGTTGAAGTCTGAGCCTGAATTGGAGTCAGAGCCTGAATCAGACCCAGAATTTGATCAAGTGTCGTATTTTGAGCCAGAGACGAAACTTGGTCCAGCACTGCAATCTGAGCCAGAGCTTTATCTAGAACCATTTATCAAGCGTGCTAAGAACTGTCGAAAGAAGAACCGTTGTTGCTGATCGAGCATATAGAGTTTGTTATCCCATATCCTCATCCCCTAACGAACAAGCAAGTGTTGAATGTTTTTCTCTTTCATGAATTGGAAGAAATTATCGAAGGATGTTCGTCTTCACCTCTACATCATAATACACTTCAGAGTTCGTGGGCACATCTTTTTCGACCGCAGAGGACTACTGAATTTTGTCAGTTGTGCTACTTTTGTCGTCCTTCACCAGGAGGTGGAGTTATCCAGCGAGGAGAATAATATGCATCGAGAATTTTTAATTTTAATTTTTTTTTTAATTTTAGAATTTTAGTTATTTTGGATTCTTTTATTTATTTTAAGATTTTGTCTTTTGGGTAAGTTTAGTACCACATCGGGTGGAATAGGAAAAGTCTTGGTTTGTAAGCCTATGTAAAGGCTAGACTTGTTTTATTTTGAATCGAGGAATGAATGAATCAATGAATGAGAAATTTTCTTTTAAAACCATGTGAAAGGTTACACCCTCCTTGGTACGAAGCCAAGAAACCCCAATTATTCAATTTCTTTCCCAAAACTCCCAAATCATCACAAATCCTCCATCAAAATCCTTAAATCCTACCACGCCCTACATCAGGTACTCAGAGATGACAGTATTTTCCTAGAAGGCCTCACCATGTTTCTGCTTTGTGTACTGTAGACAACATCCAAATATATATTATTTCATTTTGGGAGAATTGATATCTTGGCTGCACGAAATACACATATAACCAGTAAGGTATATCATCCTAGATATGGCAACATGCTCGCTCCTGTTCAGAATTGCATTGGACAGGACATTTGCCCCAACTCGTAATAGTTTGTTTTAGCCTACGTGATTGCATGAAGGGGATCTTGATCGTGCAGGCGCATGTGCTTAAGTGAACATATGAAAACTGAAAACATTAACGTTATTCGACATATATTGAGGAAGAGATGGTGTCAGCTTTGCCAAGCTTCTGCAAGAAAAATTCTCTTAGCAAACAACTAACTTGTAGTATGTGAACTTTATTGGAGGACCATTTACAACACACGATGACGCCTAAACCATTAGTATGAGTAAGAAAGTCGTCTTTCAGGGTACTTCAAAATTATAAAATACATAGAATTACAGAATACATATTGATGTTTTCATGTGCTTAAAAAACATTTAACACATGCACATCATCTTGTTGAAAGATATAATGACTGCCTGAAGACTTTGTTGGGATTATGCTTCTCTTGGAGCATCAAAAGCATACTAGACGCGAGATTAAGAAAAAAAATAAAGAAAAGACAGCAAGATTGTCAATTCAGCACTAGAGACAACCAGATGGTTGCAACAGGCTAGTAAAAGAATTGAGCACATTTTTAAACTAGGTATCCTTATTTTGGTACGGAAACAAATCTATTATACAATTGAGAGATGTTTTTGAATGGTGTTGTCGACTAGGACAAAAGTGTGGATAGAAAGACGGCCGGAATTGAATCTTAAGTAATCAATGGGCAGGACGAGAGTTTGTGTAAGTTTTGGTAGGGAACCCTTAATTATAATTTTGGGGGGGGTGGGGGATTTTGAGGGAAAATCTAAAATTTTCAGGGAAAACTAAATCTGGAGGAACAAAAATTTAAAGTTTTTGGGGAAACTAAATCTGGATGTACCTAAATATTTTGTGAACCTAAAATTTTAAATTTTGGAAGAAAGTAAATCTGAAGTGAACTATATTTTGGGAGGAACTAAATTTTTTTAGGGGAACTAAATTTTAGTTTGCATATGGTTAAAAATTTATTTTGGGAGGAATATTTTGAATGTGACTGTAAATTTTTTTCGAGGAGATTTTGAATGGAGTTGAATTTTGGGATAATATATTTTGAAAATGGCTGTAATTTTTTTGGAAGAGATTTTGAATGTGCTGAAATTTTTCGGATAAATATTTTGAATGCATGCACATGACCTAGGGTCACAGGTTATGACTAGTAAACTTTTAATTTAAACTTATTTGGAAAGGAAGAAAACAATATGACTGATAAACCGTCGAAAGCGAGCTGCCGCCAAATCTCCTGTATCTTTAATACTTCATTCCCATTATATTAAACTTTAAGACTCGTATAATTTTAAGCCTTTGTGTGCATACTACATAAACCAAATAAGTAATTATTTGCTTTTAGATCAGTATAGAATAATTACATCATTATTTGAACAATTGTGGCCATTAATTTTTAAAATTTCAACTTTAAATCCTCTCAAATTTCTTTATAGTAAGTGATCGCTTTAAATGACATCCTCTCCCAGACTGGAGGGATCCATACAGGTTAAGGCTTCTTGGTTGGATGAGCTCAACCCATGTAATCCACAAGGTCATTTTGCATTGCAGTTATATTAAGCCATCTGCTTGTCAACGCGATTGGAAGTCCTTCATTATTAGGTAGCTTTAAAACCAAGTCTCATATGTTATATCATAGAGAATGACTTAAAACTTTAACACACCATGTTACATAAAGCAAAACCCTCAAGGATACATAGGCTAATATCGCAGCAAGTAATTTCATTGCCTTACTGTTTCCAAAGACAGATGCAATTTTCCCTTTTCCTCCCTTACAATAGTATTCATGTGCTCTTCAGAGGTTGTCCTCCTCCTATCATATGTTCCCCTTGAATTTCTTCAAAAGCCAGATACATAAACATTCCATGAGGCTAGGACATAATTTCCTATTTATACAGTCATGAAATAATTCTCACCCATGTAGGTACAAAGCAGGGTGAGCAACTAAGCATATATCATGCATAATAGAGACCAAGGATGACAAGTTCACAAGCTCAGTTAAAATAAGTTTGAAATTTAGACCAACCCACCTTTCGCATTTTGAGAGCAAGTCCAGGTCAAAATATGTGTCATCACCACCAATTACCTGTTTGAGTTCATTTTTGTAGCAAATATATAGTAACATCGATGATCTACTGTTCTAAAATTGGTAGTTTTCAATCAAACATTGAAACCTCCTCAGGAATTAACACCTACATTACTAGACTAAGTCATCATTCAAAGCATTCACAAGGTTGCTTTATTTCTATTGAAAGAGAATTCACAATAATTAATAGAAACAAGATATTAGACCATTCATTCAAAAGATGTTTAAAGAAAAACCACCACAGCCTGCCATGTTCAAATAGCAAGGTGGCTCCAAACAAAAATAGACACCACGTTCACAGATGGTAAAAGACATGATGTGTGCCCACATTCCTGATACGTAAGGGGGTTGAATCGGTTGATACGACTTGGGGGTGTGGCAGCAACCAGTGGCAGATCTGTAATTTCTAAGCGCCAGGGGTAAAAAAGAAATTTTGGTGTCGGGGGGCAGATATGTAATTATTAGGAAATCGGTATTATAAATGTATAGGGGGCTGGGCATTGAGGAATTATGCTGAATTTTGAGTGGAAAATCAATAGAAGATGGATTATGGATTAGAACCCTAGTTTTGTAGAGTTTGGCCATCCTCTCGAATTGGTGACTTGGGAGAGCGGTCATCCACTCGAAAGATGCCAAATATCATGTATTCCTTCTTACTATCAATAAAAATCAGATTTTTATCCTTAAAATCAGATCTGGGTCGTATCAAATTGGCATCAAAGCATAGAAACTGATGACATCAAGAAAGGTGAAAACTTCGACGGGAAAACTTGATAGCGAAGTGGAAGGTTTGAAGAAATCGATGAAAGAAAATGAGAACATCAAAGGGGATCTGAGATGAAAACGTTACTGGAAATCCTTATGTAACCCCTAATGCAAGAATTATCTGACTTAAATATCTGCCTTCCACCTGAGAAAGAGACGAAACCAAATCTGAGCAACACCGAAGACAACAACTTAGATCTAAAACAAAAGGCGACGCCTTTGAATAAAGGAAAAAAGGGAATCATTGAACGACGTATATCCAAGACAAAAGACGAAATTTTTTGTCGACTGCAAGGGAAAAGTCATCACCTTTGAAATTATCTAATCGAACAATGGATCTCACGTATGGGATGGAAAACCACCTCCTCCCCGATTCAAGGGAAGGCACACTGGAGGTCGAAAGAGGGGCCCGCACACCTCGAACGGTCGTCCCAAGGGGACAACGGCCAGTGGGAATCCAACCAGGGGCCCTGCGGGCTGCGAGCCCTGGGCAAATCATCCCGTGCTGCCATGGGGCCCGTGAGCACTAGGCGGGCCCTCCCAGGTCTCGACAGGCCTTGGGCAGGCCATCTTGTAGCCCACAAACCCCGGGTGGGATGCATAGGAGCCCACGACCCTTGAACGATCTTCCAGGAGGCCCAAATGCCCTGGTTTGCAGACGAAGGCCCTCATGGGCCTCGGTGACAGTGCTTTGGATGCGACAGTCTTTCAGGTAGGCTTGGCGATCACCGTGACTTCTATCTGATCTTCAAGGAGAGAGGTGAAGGCCTTGGATGGTTCGATGATAGCAGATGAGGCCCATGAGGCTTCGATTGGTCCGTAAGAGACTCGTAAGGGGGCGGAAGCCCATGTGACAACGAAAGGGGGCCCGAGGGATGCTAGCAACAACTCGCATGAGGCGACTGTGTTGTGATATGATTCTCCGGATTTGGTTTTGGATGATGAGCAAACATAAATAATGTATACTAACTTATTTGTGAGCGCAGTTATGGAGATCGTCGCCATCAGAATACGAACATCAACAGCGACGCCTCAAGACTTCTCAATACGCGTGATCGTGTGCCTGGAGCTTCGTTGAAGCTCAAGGAGCAATATGGAAGTCAAGAGGAATGAAGATTGAAGCTTTGAAGACGGCTCGTAGGGTTTAATTTATAGTCTTCTAGCTTCATAGATTAGAATGTTAAGCCTTGAGTAGGACTTACTTTATAATCTTCATTTCGCTCTTATCTTAGAGCTAGGATATTCATAGAAGCCATTAGAAACTTTCCCGAAGCCTATCGCTTCTTCCCTCGGCTTCGAGTGCATGTTAGTTGGTTCAAGAAGAGTCACCAACCGACTAGATGACGATCTAGTCGGTCAGCAACTCTACATGAACCGACTAGATGCCTTGCTATATTCAAGCTCTTTCTATGACTACAGTTAGTCGGTCAAAGAAGAGTCACCGACCGACTAGATGACGATCTAGTCGGTCAGGAGTCCTTCTCAGACCGACTAGTTGTGTATAGTCATTTCCAGCCTGTGCTACTGTTTCGAGTTAGTCGGTCAAAGAACGTTTACCGACCGACTAGTTGAGAAACTAGTCGGTCAGCATTTGTTCTTAAACCGACTAAGTCATCTTGAAGTCAACTTATTCCATTTCGACGTTAGTCGGTCAAAGAACATTCACCGACCGACTAGTTGTGAAACTAGTCGGTCGGCAAGTCTTCTTAGACCGACTAGTTGTCTTTGCCTGTACTTCGACCTTTTGGCTGTTCAACCGTTAGTCGGTCTACGTTGTATCACCGACCGACTAGTTGATGAACTAGTCGGTCAGTGATCCTTCTTTGACCGACTAGTCTGGCTCAGAATAGAGCCGTTGGAGCTTTTCTTGAAACGTTTTTCTCTCTCTCTCCTCTATCCTATATATAGTTGGAGGGGCTCTTTCATAAGATCCAAGGCTGCCATTTTAGAGATTTGAAGAAACCTAAGAGAAGCTATTCAACTCCATTCTAAAGCTTTCTCTTCCTCACAAGAATCTCTCCCTCAACTCTTTGAGCCATTTCCTCAAGAGAGATTCTCTCCATTGTGAGCCTTCCAAGCCTGGAGCTTGATCCAAAGTCACCATCCTCCATCCTAGCCTTCGATCGCTGATCTTATTGGTGGAGATTCGGTTTGGTGACATTCTCTCCTCAAAATCCATCATTGCCCTAATTTGGTAAGTTTGCTCAAGGCATAGGATTTTGTACGGTAAGAGTTTATTTCATTTCATTTCATTAAATTGTTGTACACTCTCGGTTGTGAGAGTTTGTGTGATCCCGGGTTGTGGGATTCACGGGAATCGATTGTAGGTCGATTGCACTTGTGGAGTTTCCGCAAGTGGGTTTAGTGGAAATCTTGAGTTAGGGTTGCTAACTCAAGTATCCGGAGGGGATCCGGGTGGTTGGGACGTAGGATCACCGGGAACAAGTCGGGGAGACTTGGGTGGATCCGAACCCAGTAATATTGTTTGTTTGCGTATGTTTTAATTCTTGTTGATAGTTGTTTAATTCCGCATTGTCGTTTGTTTCTTGCACAATAATTAGGAATAACTATCTTGATTATTTTAAGTACTATTCACCCCCCCCCCCTCTAGTACGTGTGCAGTAGCTACCACAGGGCACTACAGACTGTCCTTTCGGGGACAACCACGACGACATGAGAGTTTTTTTAGGTTTCGATGAGTATGGAGGAGATCTGTGGTAGTTTGACAACGGATGGGGAGACGACCGTCGACCGCACAGTTGTAACAGGCCAGAGTGAAGGTTTTGGAGGCCCAATGACTCAGCATGATACCTATCAGCAATTCCACTACAGACAACCCAATCGGATAGCAGAACAAGGATTCTTTAGCACTGAAAGTACATTCCAAAAGTTGAAGATATCAATTTATAAGCGGAAGCGTCGTTATGCCCGGGTTTACCGTGCGAAGAGATATTTTACGGTGAACCGCTTAACGAAGGAGGATAAATTGATGGTTGCAGATATATGTTTGGAGAGAGGCATTGTCCTGATACCAGTGGAGGGAGCGAGGACAACCCATGCATTCATGGAAGGAGTTTAAGGACTGCCTACTCGATCATTTTCACGACACATGAGCAGCTCCTTGCACTCAAATAAGAGGGCATCATCAGAGAATACCGAAAGAGATTTGAGATGCTCTCAGGCTGAGTGAGGAGAATATCTGAGGGTTTATAAAGGGGCTTAAAGCCAACATCAAAGGAGAGCTGCGTATAATGAGGCTGAGTGGGCTTGAAGAAGCGATTGGGCTGGCCTAAATAGTGGAGAATAAGAACAGTGCAGAGCGGGCTGTCAAGTTAGCAACTAGCTAGGCCACAACACGCACTAATGTTACAATAGAGATACAGAATTCCCAGCACGAATGGGTTCAGACGTGCCAGGAGAAGAACAGTGAGCCTCAACCTGACAGCAAGTTCAAGCTTCTCATTGAGGTATAGCTTCAAAATAAGCACAAACAGGGATTATGCTTTCGCAGTGACGAGAAGTTCCCACCAAGACATCAATGCCATGATCGTGCTCTCCAGGTTTTGATGGTCGAAGATAATGAAAACGTAGTAGCTGAGGAGACGAGCCAGGAGAGACTAAGCACCCTCATTTAGAGTAGTGTGGTCCATGAAAGGGCAAGATGTTTCGTTGGGAGCAGAATAATGATACGACTTGATAGTGTAACGGCTACCAATGATATAGCTATAATTTCTGAGCACTAGGGACAAAACTGTTATTTTACGAGTCCGGGACAAATATGTAATTATTAGAAAATTAGTATTATAAATGTACGGGGGCCGGGCATTGAGGGATTATGCTGAATTTTGATTGGAAAATCAATAAGAGATAGATTAGAACCCTAGTGTATGAAGAGTTCGGCCATCCTCTCGAATTGATAGCTTGGGAGAGCAGTTCTCTTAAAGGGGGACAAAATATCATGTATTCCTTTCTATCGTATCAGTGAAGAGAAAAGGGCAGTATGCCAATATAATAAAATTCAGGTGATACATACTCATTTGTGTTTACAGTAACTTACTCAGATTCATTTCTATCAAAGCGCAACTACGCTACGGTACAAAATTATTTATCTTCTGCACATTTAGTATAATGCGTAAATCAACTGTTTCAAAAGAAACTAATGTGCTTCTATTTGAATGTGAATCCATGAGTCAGCAAGTAGCTTTTCAAAACACACAACAATACAAATCTTGTGGAAGTTGGAAACCATTCATGCCAAAACAATTGGTACAAATCTACACAGGAGTTATGTTTCGGGTCTAGAGAAACTAACTTAATTCAACCAACATTAACTTTATTCCTTCCTTTCCATCTCCACTCTTTCCATTTTGCAACTTAATCTACTTTCTTCCCTTAAAGAACCTATGTTGAATGAACAAAGCTACATATACATGGACGATGCATGCCGAGTCAGCAAAATCTTAAAAATACATAGAATACTAGTGTCCCAAACACATATTTGACACGTGTCCAATACGATTCAGATTCGTGATAGATGCGTTAGTTCTTTGCCTTAGTAGGCAATTTTTATTTTCAAGAGTTACATTATATGTTTGAAGTTTGAAGACTTGAAGTCTTAAGTTGAATTACTTAATTTAATTATAATTTTGATGTATTTTATTTAAAGTAAATTTTACTTTTTAATTTGTAAATAAGTATTTGATCAGGGGTTGCTTTATAGATAGTAAAGGCCAAAGTTTCTATTACCATAATCTTTAATTTTACATATTATTAAAGTTATGTGTATCTTTTTTTTGTTACGTGGACATAGGTGTAACATGCATAACTGTGTTTTAAAAAGCCACCCAAGTACGAGCGAAACCCTTCATATCTAAAAGTGGGTATGGTCAGACCCACTTCTAATAAGCTATACCTGCTTTAACTAATTAGAAGGGGGTCCGACCCTACCGGCTTCTTAATTAGGATAGTACCTTAATCCCTTTTTCGACCATACCCACTTCTAATAAGCTATACATGCTTTAACTAATTAGACGGGGTCCGACCCGACCGGCTTGGCTTCTTAATTAGGATAGTACCTTAATTCCTTTTTCCCTATGCATCCCCCCCCCCCCCCCCCGGCGGCGTCTCTCCTTTGTCCCTCTCTCACTCTCTTTGCATTATTAAATTTAAGGGAGAATAGTGCGGCCATGGCCATCAGCAGCAGGTATTTTCAACAAAAAGGTGTGCTCTTCCCTCTTTCTCCCCCTCTTCTATAACTTTTTCCACTCTTTTTGTATAACGCCTAGGCAACACCCAAGGGTTGGGGATTGAGTGCCAGCAATGGCTCTGGTGTACCATCTTGCCCAGTGCTATGGGATAGAAATCAAGTTAAGTCGGGTATGAACCGATCCAGATGAGTCTATACCTATACCTGAGCGACCTAGAAAAGAGCATAACCAAACATGACCAAAATAAGATTAGGATTGGGGACCTTGACTCGGGAAGAATCCAAGCAACCCCTATTCAACCTGATTGACCCATTTAAGCAATCAGGTTAGGTTTAGGTCAAATTCAGGTTAGGTTCTACAAATTTATTTTTTTCCAAGACAGCACAGTCTCACATAAGTTTGATCTCATGTCCTTTCAACAAGAATATAGAATTGCTAGCCAATTCATCTAAGAGATATTAGCTTTTGAAGTTTGGGATTAAAATTATTTATTAGTTTCTACATGTGAAGTTCAAAAGTATAATTAAATTCCATGTAGAACATAGGTGTCATGCCCTTAGCACTTTGTTAGAAAGTACTATACCAGTCAATGAGCCATTTTTGCTTGTGTTCTAACACAAAATAAATTATATGTATATTTAATCTAATTGAATTCGGGTGGATCCAAGTTATAGATCATCAAAGCCAACATAGCCTAATTAGGAACCTCGTAAGGCGGGTTAACATTGATGCGACCTGAACCTGTTTATACCCCTACTTATTACCAAAAAAATCAAGTCAGGTTTGCGTTTGATCCGTTAGATCAAGCCCAAATTACCAGCCCAACCTCTCACATTTTAAAGCCACGATACATAATTACCAAATTGGTCACACAAATGATCCCAAAGTAGGCCTATCTGAATTATATCATGTGCACTATGACCCCAAATGCTAGTCCGAAGTAGCATATCTGAATATGCACGTGTAATATTAACTTGATTTTACAAAAGAAGATATGAGAGAAGCATATTCAATCTTTGACATATTCCCCAGGAGCTATTACATTATGAGTTCCATAATTCATGAGTTTGAGAAAAATGACTGAGACTAAAGAATAGTACATAAAGGAAGTCCATTATCACCAATTCTTCTACGTCATTGAGAAACATTTTGTCAAATGGAGCATGTACTACTCCTAGACTATGCACCATATACACTGGCCAATTAGCAAGTTTTATAGGTGGTACTATATTTGTGAATATAATATGATGTCACTAGGATGGCTGAAAAACCATATTCGCACAATAGTTGGTAATTGGTATTAGTTTTCATCGACAAGCACACTTAACTTTGTTATTTGCAAAGATGATGTGCTTCACATACATGGCACATGTTCAAAATCATCATAAATGATATTGGCATAGATGCGGATATAATGGATCATATCATGTGTTCATATCAAACATTACATATATAAGAATATTGACAACAAATATCCTAGATGTCATCCATGTAATAAAAATACCATGGAGATGGAAAAATGGTAACAAATGATGGCATGTCCTACAAAGCAATAATATAGATCATGAATAAAAAATAAAAAAAATAAAGTAGCTCGTTACTTGTTACTCCAACAATGCATTGACAGCTGCAAACTACAGTAGCAAATCAACAAGCAACCGTACACGGAGAAAAAGATGGGAAAAGATGGGAAAATGATTTAAATAAGGAAAAATAAGGACAAAAGGGGGGAAAGGAGAAAAAGAAAGAAGTCAGCAACATCAGTAAAAAGAAAGAAGTCAGCAACATCAGTATCAAGCAAAAGAGGAAGAAAAAGGAAAGGATCAAGAAAGAAAAAAGAAAAGAGAAGTATTGGTAGTAACAAGACTAGCAGTAATTGAGGCATCAAGGAAAAGTAGAAAAAGGAAAGTTGAAGGAAGAAGAAGAGATAAAGAAGATTACTAAAATCTATTTCATGTAATATTTTTAAAAGAAATATATTTTTTTGTTAAAATTACCAAAAAAGCTCAATGTTGATTTTCAACAAAGATTTTCGTTACAATTCCACCAACCCTAGATGCAGAGCAGTCTTTTTTCCTTCTGTTCCTTTTTGCTTGGTCGGTCTA
This sequence comes from Scilla litardierei, assembly GCA_030789695.1. NCBI lineage: Eukaryota > Viridiplantae > Streptophyta > Magnoliopsida > Asparagales > Asparagaceae > Scilla > Scilla litardierei. The sequence goes on from CM061141.1 coordinate 321,712,562, forward strand.
GGGTAATAGATTATTATTATTATTATACAAGCGGATTTTTATACCTTACATAAAAATAAGGCATCTAAAAAATTTGGACCCAACCCCGCTTTATAATTTTTTTTATAAAAGCCATTTTTGTGGATATATTGGATGATACATATCGACTAATATATCCATCAACACGACAAATATTGACATCAAACGATACAAAAGATATATTTCCTCATATCATAGCGTTAGGTTGTAAACCTGATATATCAACTAATACGACCATACTTAAAAATTAAAATAGCATCGGCCTAATTGCAATTTACCTTTTCGGATGTGTTTGGGTTGAATTAGGTTTGATAAGAGTAAAGATTAGATCAGTTTTTGGTTTCCCCGTGACCTTAGCTCATGGTGTCAAAATGGCCCGGCCGGGCCGGCCCGGCCCGGGCCCGACCGGGCCCATCGAAAATCCGGGCCGGGCCGGCCGGGGAGACCCCGGCCCAGCCCGGCCCGGCGGCCCGGGCCGGGCCGGGCCGGCCCGGCCCTGCTCCCCCACCCCTTATTTTAGCCTCTCTGAGGCATATTTAAAAAAACCCGGCCCGGGCCGGCCCGGCCCGTGGGCCGGGCCCGGGCCAGAGCCCGGCCCGGGCCGGCATGCCCCGGGCCGTTTTAACACCGTGAACCTTAGCACATGCGGTTAAAGGATTGCTCTTGGGCTGGGGGCACGTCCTAAATTGGAAACGAGAGGGATCTAAGATGCCACCAGCTTTACACTTCATACTGCAAGGTGCTTATTTACTCAAGCATTGTGCCAAATACATATTGCAGATGTCAGAAGACTTACACAAGTTTCCTGTAGAAGAGAAGCAGATGGACATATTATTATCCGCTTTTATTAAGGACTCTTGGCATTCATCCCACTCGTTTATCAGGTGCTACAGTCACGACATAGGGGTCTTATCAAGGGGTAGTTTGCTTTAGCTAATGCTAGCAGTAGTCAGGGCAAGGTAGGATGCCCAGTATCAGATCGGATGCAAGGAGGACAACTCTTTTCAGTCTTAATTTGAGGTCCGGCTGCACTGAGCTTGGAACATTTCAACATAATATCATACCCTGATGGAAGCAATAGGCACCAGTCACAAGTTGGCTGAATCAATGACTCATAACTCTATTGCTTACTTTTACTTGGCTTATCGGCACCAATTTATCTTGAAAACAAATTATAACTAAATAGGGAATCATAACCTTCTCATTTCTAGTACTTATTTTATTTTCTTTTACGTTTTTGAAGAATATTTGTTGTAAATAAACAAAAACTTCTCATCCCATCATAATATTTCGCTTTCTTAGTTTACACCCTCGCTCTACCACTGATTTCCTCCGTAGTTACCTCACAATTCTAAATCATAAATCAAAATGCCACATAAATTCCACTAAATGTCCACCTTATATCAGTTAATTTGAAGTTAAAAAATCCCGGTGCTATTTTCTTATTCATAATACATTAAACTAAACAATTAAAACCAAAAAAACTTGCAAAGCTCCATCTTTTTCCAATCTATGAGAAATTCATAAGAAATTGCAGAGGATTCGCACCTGATGAGATTCTTCGATGTAATTCTGGGCGCTTTAATCGCCGCACCAATCAAGCTGCTCCCCGTGATATAAATCCCCCTAAAATAGCCGCAAATGATTCGAAATATCAACACAAACAAATATCGAAGGGAAATAATCGAAGAAAGCGACATTAGATGAGTACCAAGCTGCCCCGAGCACAGAAACTCCGATCGAGATGGCGATCCCGATCGAGGCGAAAGTGTATGGAGAGATCTTCGTCAACGCGTGCCCCCACGTGGCGGTCGATCCCGCCATCAGAACGCTAGCTGAAGGACTGGAACTAGGGTTTCTCAATGAAGGAAAAAAAACCTAATGGTTTCGACGAATAAAGAAGAAAGAGGGGACGAATCTGCGGAAGTGAGAGGTGATGACGATTGGAGATGGCAGCGAGATCCTTCTTCCGATGACTGTTATTGTTAAATACACGCTCGTTTTTTCTGAAATGCACTTCGTACCGGAACGGGTAGGCTCTAGGCAATAGTCAAGCTTGATCCGGTTGCGGTAACAAGCGGGTCGGTTTTGGGGGTTGCTAAGCGCACGGACCTCATTGCTGTGCACACGGGCCATTTTACACACAAATTATTGTTTAAAAATGTGTTGTTCACTTTACACACAACTCTATATCATGTGTTGCCTCTCCATCTTCATTCCCCTGCCCGCCCGTCGCTGCGGCCCCACGGTGATTATAGGAAAATATTGCATATTTATCCACCCATTTATGAGCATTTTGTGTATATATTATGTTCATTTTGGCTCCGATATGTGCATTTTGATAATATCATCTAATTTTGAAGTTAACATCTAATTATGCTCAAACTATCATTTTTTATGGCTTGTTTTTGCTTCTTTTATTTTTCAGGTGATGATGTCCATTTTCCGAGTCTAACAACTATTTTTCCAGATTTTTCTGAACTCGGTGCCATTTTCTACATTATCTGGAGAGCAACAACAAAAGCACCATCCAGGCTTCTGATAGCTGAGATCCAAACGTCTGGAAGTTGTGCTCTACACATCTGATGGCTCTCGACCATACGCCTGAGTCAGTCGACCCCAACTTCCGAGAGTTGAAAATAATTACGACTCTACCCAAGTGTCTAATGATGACTGTCTAAATGTCTAATCGTGACAATCTAGGCAGCTAACTGCAGAGGCACCCCTATTTTGCTTTAGTTTTGCAGGGTTGCATGTGTTTACCCGCACAGTCTCGACCCGATTTGTTTTTGGGGGCATTTTTCTAGGGATGTGACCTCATCGCTCCCTCATTATATCTTCATTCTCCTATTTTTTTTTTTATTGCTTGGGAGGCCACTAGAGGGCTAGAGGCATGGAGGAACACATTTTAGAGGAAAGTTGTCAATTTTAGAGATATTTGGTGAAATCCTTCCTTTCTCTTGTGTATTTTGTTCTAGTTGCTTGTATTAATGTATTGGATGATGTTTTTGAATAAAAATGTGTCATTTCTTGTTATAATGGGCTAGAACTATTTTTGCATGTGATGTGGCTAATTTAGGGTTATGTTATTTGTGATTTTCATTGTCTTTGTAGGTCTTACTACACTTATGGATCGTGACCCCTTGTTGTTGGTTTCTACTTTTTGCTCTCTTAAGTATGACTCCAAAAGTGTATAGTTGAGGGATTGGGAATCCCAAAAGGATTTACCCACATCATTACCACGAAATTGATGATTAGTGAGACTACCTTAGGGCAACCCTTGTGTTTAACCCCCAAAATGGCGTTTTCCAATGGTGCAAGCCTAAAAGGTTTATCATTGAGCTATAGCACCCGATCGTGCATTCACTAAAAAGGATTCACGGTTTACATTGGAATCACGATTAGCATTAACCCTAGATGAACCCATGACTCATGCAAATCCCCGTTGACTGAGTTCCTGCAATCTGCTGATTTATGTATATCTTGTATTTTTGCAAGTTGTTAATCTTGTATTTTTAGAATTTGGTTTTTTTAATACTGGTTTTGTAACGACCAGTAATTTTCAAAACTTCAATGTACGTAATTTTACGTATTTTTAAATAAATTTTACTTTATAAATATAAGAAAACTAATTTCAAAGATTCTCATAAATATATTTTGAAACACAAGACTAATTATAAGGTATTTCAGTATTTTCAGATTTCCTCAAATACTCAAAACAACTCTGATAAAAATTCGTTTTCAATAATTACTGTTTTGACTTAACGAATTAATTTTCTATTCAAACATATTCAAAATGTTTTCAAACTTCTACAGTAGTATCCTTTGATCATTTAGGGCTCCTCACATTAATTTCATAATTTTCTGATATCGTTTCAGCCTAGAACCTGCAAACCCGCTTTCTAAACGTTTTGGCCTAAAACTAGTATTTCCGTAGCTCAAATCCCAGAACGGATCTTGTATTCGCGATCCTCATGACAATACGATCCCGTGGGTATGTTTTCGTAATTTTTCGGAGTCATTTGTGAAAACGGGCTTGTATTCCTCCAGTTTTCACTAATTACCGCCACTAATTACGTTTCTACAATTACTAATCAACTTTACCAACTTACTTTCACCCTAAACCCCCAACCAACACCCTTAACTAGCCTCCCCTTAGCTGGTGATATTCAAGATGTTGGATCTCATCCTCCCCTTTAATTTTTGTGTCTCCCCCTTAATTACAAGTTTGCCATTCTTTAAACCTATATAAACCCCCTCCTCCCTTCACAAAATAGCCCACACTATTACTATCTCTCTCTCTTTATTATTTTTCGAAACCCAGCCCCTCTCTCTTGCCCAGCGCCTCCACGCACCGCCGGCTGCCGCCGCCGCCCTCGTCGCTGTTGCCGTCACTCCCCGACGACGAGCCGCCACCCGACGTTGCCTCCTCCGCCGTCCGACGTACACACCCCCTAGCGATCGGAAACGAAGAGCGTGAGGTTGATTTCGAACGTATTTCGTTTTATACGAATACGTATTTTCGTATTTCGGATTTTTTAATAATTATTAAATGGGTAATAATGGTTTTAAATTCATAGATAATTATATAAGCCTCAGAAAAATATGAAACCAGCTCCAGAAAATCAGAAACATTATTTCGGATCCAATGGCACTGGTCTCATCTTGATCAGATGCCTAGTTTTTCCAGAATCATTTTTCCAACTTAAATAAATTAGGTTTTAAAAGCTATTTTTGAGTTTCTAAAAAATTATAAAAAATACAGAAGCTTCTGAAAATTCTCCTCTTTTGCAGTAAAATCAAAATAATTATTTTAGGCTTATATAAAAATTTTGAATAATTTCCAACACCGTTTTAACAAGTTTAAAAATCAAACTGACCTAATTATTAAATAGGAAAAGTTGGGTTTTCTAACTTAGTAATTTATGTTGCAGGTACGGACTCTGGTGTACCAACTTCAGAGGAAGCACTAGATCCTCTTTCAGCCTACTACGACGGTGTTGATTTTTGTAAGTCACGACAGGTTCTAAATTTAGAAATCTAGTCCGCTGTGTTTGTACGAACTTGTAGCACCGCACTACTACGTGCTCGAAGCACGGAAGCATACGACACCTTCTTGTGTTGGACTTGTATTTAGCCTTTGTACTTGGCACAGTTCACTTGGAACGTCCCGTAGAACATCATGTGAAGAACTTGTACTTGACACATCACCGGGTGTCGGGGTAACTCATAGTTTGCGAGAGTACGGGAGTGACTAGAGTTCGATCTACATGTCAAGCTGCCTGTGTTTCGGCAAACCATCCTGCTGCCTGGGTTCCGGCATTCGTCTAGGTAGCACCCAGGCAAGAGACGAACTGAACGGTCACATATTGTACTCTCCGACTTGAGTCACGTAGTTCTAGTGGAGCTTGCACGGTTACTTCTTTACAGTCATGCACTTTACTTTTTACACTTGTACAGACACTACACCGTACTTTACTTTACTTCCGCTTTTCAATACTTGTACAGTACTCCTTTTCTTTGTTTAGACTCGTTGTGACTTACCTTCGGTTCCACTTGTGGCACCGGCAGATGACGACCAGATCGAGGAGATTTCTCCAGAGTATGAGGAGCCTGCGTACGACCCAGAAGCTGCGGAATTTTAGTTATCTGTGCTGGTGTGTGTGTTGTGAGATGTATTTCCTTTCTGTATTTCCTTTCCATACTTTTCCTTTCATGTATTTTGTCACGACCCGCTTCCCTAAAATGGAGGCGAGACGTGAAAAGGTCCGCACGAGAGTGGAGCTGTGAAGCCCCAAACCCGATAAGCGTCAATAAAACATAAGCAGGTCCCTGTAACCACAACGGAATAACAATAATAACACAAGGAGAGACTGAAATAAAATCTCACATCTCATAAATAGTCCAACATGAAAATAAGTTCAACATCCAGAAAAGCCACCAGGCTAAAAGAAAAGAGTCTAAAGGCCCAGAACAAGGCCAACAAAAGTACAACGACATAACAAAGTATAGGTGCCACGCACCGATAACAAAACAACTGTCTAACAAAAGTAAAACACGACGAAGACACTAGGACTGGTCCCTAGTGTCCACGTACTCCCCGTCAAACACAGGCTCGGGCTCGGCGTCAGCAAACACCTCGTCCTCAACAAGGTACTCAGGCTCAGGATCTAACATGTGTCGCCCAAAAGAGTAAAGGGGCACATGTCAGCAAGTCTAAAAGACTTGGGCAAGGAAACTGAAGGTAAGGCAACTAGCAACCTAGCAGTTATAGTATGCATGACATGGCAGTTATAACATGAGTGCACAATTAAGACATGGCAAGACAATTTGTACAAGAGAACATTTATCGGGACAAGACAAGAGTAGCCAAGCTACTAACATTCTCAATCAATTCACTTTTCACGTTGTTTGTAGATGTTTACGCCTTACAGCTGAATGGTTTCACATTCGCTGATTGGCCGCTTAACATCTACCCCACCCCAGAGTTTACGCCTTACCACTGCAGTTGCTGATCGGGCAGACTCCCAGTTGATTGGTCGCTTAACTCTTACCCCCTATACCCACACGAAATGGAGCCAGGGTCCCCGCACATGGAGCTCAGCTAGTGAGCCTGGGGTTGCCCCGCACATGAGCTCGCATTCTTAAACATTTGGCGTAGGGGTGCACCTAGCCGGAAACACGCAATTCGGGCATTGGCTATCAACCAACACATGGCCCGCTTCTGGAACACGAGCCAGGAACACAAACAATGTAGCGAAGCTACGCAATCACTGAAATACATAAAGGATGCAATGACATGACAATTAATTTACGTACCGATAATGGAAAGTAAACGTGACATGGTAATTGTGCAACATGCTAAATGTCGGAACTAGCTTCGTTGTCAAGCTAGTTCCCCAATTTGCGCCTAGGCGAGTATCATTTCGTCGCCTAGCCTCTTTTACACCTACAACAAGCAAATGGCCTAAAACATGGCCTAAACCCTAAGTGGCAAGTTTCACTTGCCTAGCACCGGGGATGACGCCCACTTCGTCACACGGATGCTAATCTACGGGGAAATCGCTGTTAAGGGGAAGCAAACATCAAACAACATGAAATATTATTAGGGTTTCATAAAAATATAAATATGTTATGAAAACAACGGTAGATCGATTTCTTACCGAGAGGAGGCGGAAGAAACACTCCGGGGAACCCTAGGACCAGATCTGGAAGCAAATGGAGAAGTTTGTGGAAACTAGGGTTTTGGGGGATTTTGATGGATTTGGTGAGATTTTGGGGAAGATGAGAGGTAGATAGAGTGGATGGATGGTTTGGATGATGGATTTAGGGCTTGGAATGAAGGAATGAAGCTTGGAGGAAGATGGGGGCTCAAAGGGGAAGATTTTAGGGTTTTGGGTCGTGTTGAGGAAGAAGAAAACGTTTGGGTTGGGTTTAAATAGGCTAGGCTGGCGGCTGCCCAGAAATTAGGGTTTCAACACTGGTTAGTCGGTCAAAGAACAACCACTGACCGACTAGTTTGGCAACCAGTCGGTCGGTCGACCAACGCAGACCGACTAAGTGTAAACAGTAACTCCTGAACGAAAATAGGATTTAGAGTTAGTCGGTCCATGAACAAATACTGACCGACTAGTTTAGCATCTAGTCGGTCGATGAACGTTCTTAGACCGACTAAGAGTGAACAGTAACTCAACTAAAATTAAGATGATGAGTTAGTCGGTTAAAGAAGCATTGCTGACCGACTAGTTTGCAACCTAGTCGGTCAACCAACGTTCTTAAACCGACTAACGATAAACAGTAGCTCTTGAATAATTTAGAAAGCCAACTAGTCGGTCCAAGAAGGATTGCCGACCGACTGGATCGTCATCTAGTCGGTCGGTGCCCCTTCTTATACCGGCTAATGAGCACAAAAAGTTCCGATATGGAGCGCGGGGCCCCGGGATCGATTCCTAAGACTCCTAGGCTTGATCTAATAGTTAGATATGACCGTTATGAAGTCCGTCACGAGTGACATACTTCGAAATCGAAGATCCTAAGGAAGAAACGAGAAAATACGACGAATCGATCGAAAATGAAAACTACAGAGACGAAAACCACGCATGAGGAGAAAATCCACCAAAACAAATATTATAATATATTAAATCCAGATACATGAAAAGCAGTCGTTACATATTTTGTGTGTGAGAGTGCTGATGTTGGTTTGTAATCTTGCTCGGATTGTAATAACGTTGAATGCTGGTTTGAGTGTTATTGGTACATCTCTGCGTTGTGGCTATGCTGAATTCACTGGTAAACTGCGGAACCTGCAAATAAATCAAATAAGTAACGGGCCCCCGAGAGCGGGTCGTTACAAGTTTGGTGGCCCACGCAGGTCCGTGCAAAATACCTCGTGAACAGTGTAGTAAAACCAGGGTGTATCGTATACGATACTCAACTAAGCTGACATTTCTATGGATGCAGGTTTGACACTCGAAAGACGGACGGGAACATCTCGGAGAGCCCCAATGGAGTTGACCTATCTTGCCTTAATAAAAAGTCATTAACAAAATTTTGATAGGATTAATTAGTTGTATTAAAAAAAGAAAATCTTTCTGTGTCGGTGGCACTCATATGAATGATAATCTTCCTTCAATGGACCATGATACCGGTCAATGTGGTTGGCTAAAGTCTGTTGGATCAACCTAGCTAGACTGGGCATAAGTGATCCTGGCTTAGTCACTTCCCTGGCCGTGTCCGCTGGACCGCAAGGACGTGAATCATGATTATGTGACGTCATCGATCTTCTCCACTATCAACGTTCCTTTATCTTGATGACCTTTCGTTTGACCTTCTTAGAATCTTTCTACACCAATTCTTACTAAACATTATGTACAGGTCTTTTGTGTTCAACGCTCGAGAATGGACGGAAACACCTCAAAGACCCCCAATGGAGCCAATCAGTCTGGAGCCAACAACCCGACCGACAACGGGCCAACTCCCACAGTGCATCAGATCTCGGATCTGGCATTGCGAGAAATGGTCGAGGCTATCAAAGGCGAATATCACCCTACGGGAGGCATCCAACAATTTCGCTCCCTCCACCCGAAGACCTGGAACGGTGAGGATGGCCCGATGAAGGCCGATGAATGGCTAGAAAGTACTGAAGAGAACTTGAGACCCGCCCAGATCGGGAGGCATGCCTGGGCAGATACTGCCAGGTCCCAACTAACGGATGGGGCCAGAGTCTGGTGGGGCTCTGCAGAAAAGCGTCTCCAACGACCGATCGAATGGGAGACATTCACGGAACTTTTCCGCACCCAATATTTCTCTCCTGAGGCCCAAATGGAACTTGAGGCGCAATTTGTTGGGTTGAAGCAAGGTTCCATGACGGTGGAACAATACGACGCCCGGTTCACCATGCCGAGCCGCTTTGCTCCCGAGTTGGTTGCCACTCCAATATCCCAGGCTCGACGCTTCAAGCAGGGTCTCAACATAGAGATCCGCAGGAATTTAGTCGGATGTACATTGTCTATCCACACCGAAGTTCTAGCTGCTGCTCGTGAACACGAGTTTATGGAGAGGGAAGAAAGGCGTGAGTTGGCTGCCCCTCACAGAAGGCAACCACCTCCAACCCCTGCTGCTGGACCTAGCCGACGGCCCCTGCCTAATCAGATGTACTGGCCCACTCAACAGACAAAGTTCAAGAGGCAGGGCCCACCACCACCACCGCGCCTAACATGTCATCATTGCGGGAAATCAGGGCACCTCCGCTCAGAATGCCGATCTTTCCTGAACCTCTGTCTGATCTGTGGGGCGAAGGACCATACCGCCAGAGATTGTCCGAAGAGGCCTCTGCCTTCTAACTCTGCCCCGGCCCATGCCCCTGCCAGGAATGCGCCTCCACGTCCTCCACCACCACCTGCTCAGCAGCGTCAGCCGCTCCCTCCCCAGCAACAAGTGTATCAGCAGACCCGGCAACCGGCGCCACCCCAGAGGCGCCAAGCCTATACCATGATGGTAGAGGAGGCCGAGGCCACAAGCCAAGTGATCACTGGTATGAGATTCTTTTCACTAAGCTACACACTCTATTATTTAGGGATCGTAAGCTTAGACATGATTCTCATCACCGTATGTACCGTCTTAGTAGCCGGTAAGCCTGCCCTCACACTGTTCGACTCAGGAGCTACACATTGCTTCTTGGCGAGTCGATTCGTCTAAACACATGCCATATCTGTTGAACCTCTGACTTCTCGTTGGAAGGTCGAGACCACTGGTGGTTCCCTACCGGTAACCAGCGGATGCCTCCAATGCTCTGTTGTGATTTGTGGACGAGACCTCTTCGCCGACTTCATGGTGATAGAGTTGCCAACTTTCGATGTTGTTCTTGGGATGGACTGGTTAGGGACTTTTCATGCCACCATTAACTGTCGTCAAAGGATGGTAGAATTCGAAAAACCCAACCATCCAAAGTTCGAGTTCCTCAGCGGAAGCCGATCAGAAGGACCCGTGAAGTACCGAGCCAGACTTTCAGAAGCCATGCCGACTACAGCAGGAGATGAGCAAGAAATGCCTGAGATAGTGCGAGAATTCTTGGACGTATTTCCGGACGACCTCTCAGGTTTGCCTCCGGATCGTGGCCTTGAATTTACCATTGATCTTATGCCAGGTGCACAACCAATGTCCAAGGGACCCTACCGCATGGCACCACCTGAGCTTGAAGAGATTTGAGCTCAACTAGATGATCTTATACAGAAAGGATGGATACGGCCCAGTGTATCCGCATGGGGTGCCCCAGTGCTGCTCGTGAAGAAGAAGGACGGATCGCAACGCATGTGCATCGACTACCAGGAGCTGAACAAGATGACGGTGAAGAACAAGTACCCGCTGCCCCACATCGACGACCTGTTCGACCAGCTTGGAGGATCGAGCGTGTATTCAAAGCTGGACCTGAAGACCGGATATCACCAAGTGAAGCCGGATATCACCAAGTGAAGGTGAAGAAGGAGGATGTCCACAAGACTGCATTTCGGACAAGATATGGACACTACGAATTCCTGGTGATGCCATTTGGTGTGACTAATGCACCTGCTGTATTCATGAGTCTCATGAACCAGGTTCTTTACAACCATCTGGACAAGTTCGTAGTCGTCTACATCGACGACATCCTCATCTACTCGAAGGACGCCGAGGAGCATAGAGTTCACCTGAGGAAGGTCTTGGAGACGCTAAGACAACACAAACTGTATGCCAAGTACAGTAAGTGTGAGTTTTGGCTCGACAAGGTGGCTTTCCTGGGCCACATCATATCTGGAGAAGGGATATCCGTCGACCCTGAGAAGGTAGCTGCTGTTCAGAACTGGTCAGCCCTGAAGACTGTCACTGAGATTCGAAGTTTCCTAGGACTGGCTGGTTACTACCGACGATTCATCCAGGACTTCTCGAAGATCGTGGGAGCCATGACGAAATTGACGAGAAAGGACGTGATTTTCGTCTGGTCGAAGGCCTGCGAGGATGCATTCCAGGAGCTGAAGAGGCGACTGACTTCTGCCCCGATTCTGGTCATCCCAGACAGAACCGGAGGGTTTGAAGTATTTTGTGATGCTTCTGGCAAAGGACTTGGGTGCGTGCTACATCAGCATGGCCGAGTCGTCGCTTATGCATCCAGGCAATTGAAGATCCATGAGAAGAACTACCCCACTCATGACCTTGAGTTGGCGGCAGTTATTTTTGCTCTGAAGATATGGAGGCACTTCTTGCTGGTCGAACACGTAAAAATCTTCTCGGATCACAAGAGTCCCAAATACCTGTTCACCCAAAAGGAGCTCAACATGCGCCAACGCCGATGGATCGAGCTGATGGCGGATTATGATATTGATCTTCAGTACCATCATGGGAAGGTCAATGTCGTACCGGATGCTTTGAGTCGCATCCATGCAGTGATGACTCTCACATCACAATGGAGTCTTCGACACGAGATCCGAGCCATGGAGATGGATGTCATACTTCCTGGAGTAACGTCTTCGTTGCTCAACCTTCAGATCCAGTCCGACCTGGTGGACAAGATCAAAGCCACCCAAGCCGGAGACGAGAAGCTGTAGAAGATCAGAGACATGGTGTTAACAGGTCAGAGGCCGGAATTCAAGATCCATGAGGATGGATCTTTGAGATTCGGCAACCGCATCTGTGTACCATCTGGAGATGTCAGAGAAGCTTTATTGGAGGAAGCCCATAGCTCTCCGTATTCTATTCATCCAGGTGGGACCAAGATGTACCAGGACTTGCGACTGCACTACTGGTGGCATGGGATGAAGAGAAGCGTCGCACGCAGTGTGGTGAAGTGTATAATGTGCCAACAGGTGAAGGCTGAACATCACCGGTCTGCCGGATTGTAGCAGCCTTTGCCCATTCCAGAGTGGAAATGTCAACACATCACGATGGACTTTGTGACGGGACTGCCCAAGATCACGAAGCACAACGATGCTGTATGGGTGATCGTCGATCGATTGACCAAGTCAGCACACTTCATTCCTTTCAGAGTGGGCCAGTCGACTGAGATGCTTGCCAAGAAATACATGGAGGAGATCGTGAAGCTGCATGGTGTCCCTGTCAGCATTGTTTCAGACAGAGACACTCGTTTCACGTCTCGTTTTTGGAAGAGCTTACAGGAGTGTCTGGGGACCCGATTAAGCTTCAGTACAGCTTATCATCCTCAGACTGATGGGCAGTCGGAACGCACCATTCAGATCCTAGAGGACATGTTGCATGCATGTATGCTGGACTTCAAGGGATCTTGGGAGGATCATCTACATCTCGTGGAGTTTGCATACAACAACAGTTATCAAGCCAGCATCGGTATGTCGCCTTTTGCAGCGCTATACGGCAGGAAGTGTCGTTCCCCCTTGAGCTGGGACGACGTTGGTGACCGAGAACTCATCGGTCCAGATTTGATTGTAGAGGCAGTTGAAGTAGTTCGGACCATCAGAGAGAAGCTACAGTTGGCGCAAGATCGATACAAGCATTGGGCAGATGCGAAGCGCCAACATTTAGAGTTCCAGCCTGGCGGTCATGTATTTTTGAAGATCTCGCCGAATCGTGGGATGATTCGCTTTGGACGAAGAGGGAAGCTCAGCCCTCGATATATTGGTCCATTTGATATCTTGGAGCGAGTTGGTGAAGTGGCATATCGCCTTGCCTTGCCACCTGCATTGGAAGGAGTACATGAAGACTTTCATGTCTCGCAGCTTCGACGCTACGTGAGTGATCCTAGTCATGTTGTGGATTACTCCGAGATTGCCGTTCGTCCAGATCTATCTTATGATCAGCTACCAGTCAAGATTTTAGATCGACGACAGAAGACCCTCAAGAATATAGTGATCAATCTTGTCAGGGTCTTGTGGCGTCACGACTCACCTGGAGAGTCTACTTGGGAGCGAGAGGATGATATGAAGGAACGCTACCCTTACTTGTTTGCCGAGACTGAGGATCTTACTAGTCTTGAGACTAGTCTCGGAAACAATGTTGATGATAGTATGTATTCTTAGACAGCATCTCTTGTTTTCTAGATGATGTTATATCACATTATATTTCGTATTATATTTTCTATCATTTATTTGCTTGAGCTTCTTCATAACATCAGTTATTGATCTTATTAAGTTTGAAATTACGAGGACGGAATTATTTTAAGGAGTGTAGGATGTAACGACCAGTAATTTTCAACACTTCAATTTACGTAATTTTACGTATTTTTAAATAAATTTTACTTTATAAATATAAGAAAACTAATTTCAAAGATTCTCATAAATATATTTTGAAACACAAGACTAATTATAAGGTATTTCAGTATTTTCAGATTTCCTCAAATACTCAAAACAACTCTGATAAAAATTCGTTTTCAATATTTAGCGTTTTGACTTAACGAATTAATTTTCTATACAAACATATTCAAAATGTTTTCAAACTTCTACAGTAGTATCCTATGATCATTTAGGGGTCCTCAAATTAATTTCATAATTTTCTGATATCGTTTCAGCCTAGAACCTGCAAACCCGCTTTCTAAACGTTTTGGCCTAAAACTAGTATTTTCATAGCTCAAATCCCAGAATGGATCTTGTATTCGTGATCCTCGTGACAATACGATCCCGTGGGTATATTTTCGTAATTTTTCGGAGTCATTTGTGAAAACGGGCTTGTATTCCTCCGGTTTTCACTAATTACCGCCACTAATTACTTTTCTACGATTACTAATCAAATTTACCAAATTACTTCCACCCTAAACCCCCAACCAACACCCTTAACCAGCCTCCCCTTATCTGGTGATATTCAAGATGTTGGATCTCATCAACCCCTTTAATTTTTGTGTCTCCCCCTTAATTACAAGTTTGCCATTCTTTAAACCTATATAAACCCCCTCCTCCCTTCACAAAATAGCCCACACTATTACTATCTCTCTCTCTCTTTCTTATTTTTCGAAACCCAGCCCCTCTCTCTTGCCAAACGCCTCCACGCACCGCCGGCTGCCGCCGCCGCCCTCGTCGCCGTTGCAGTCACTCACCGACGACGCCGTCGCCACCCGACGTTGCCTCCTCCGCCGTCCGACATACACACCCCCTGGCGATCGGAAATGAAGAGCGTGAGGTTGATTTCGAATGTATTTTGTTTTATACGAATACATATTTTCGTATTTCGGATTTTTTTAATAATTATTAAATGGGTAATAATGGTTTTAAATTCATAGATAATTATATAAGCCTCAGAAAAATATGAAACAAGCTCCAGAAAATCAGAAACATTATTTCGGATCCAATGGCGCTGGTCTCATCTTGATCAGAAGCCTAGTTTTTCCAGAATCATTTTTCCAACTTAAATAAATTAGGTTTTAAAAGCTATTTTTGAGTTTCTAAAAAATTATAAAAAATACAGAAGCTTCTGAAAATTCTCCTCTTTTGCAGTAAAATCAAAATAATTATTTTAGGCTTATATAAAAATTTTGAATAATTTCCAACACCGCTTTAACAAGTTTAAAAATCAAACTGACCTAATTATTAAATAGGAAAAGTTGGGTTTTCTAACTAAGTAATTTATGTTGCAGGTACGGACTCTGGTGTACCAACTTCAGAGGAAGCACTAGATCCTCTTCCAGCCTACTACGATGGTGTTGATTTTTGTAAGTCACGACAGGTTCTAAATTTAGAAATCTAGTCCGCTGTGTTTGTACGAACTTGTAGCACCGCACTACTACGTGCTCGAAGCACGAAAGCATACGACACCTTCTTGTGTTGGACTTGTATTTAGCCTTTATACTTGGCATAGTTCACTTGGAACGTCCCGTAGAACATCATGTGAAGAACTTGTACTTGACACATCACCGGGTTTCGGGATAACTCATAGTTTGCGAGACTGGAGTGACTAGAGTTCGATCTACATGTCAAGATGACTGTGTTTCTACATCCTGTCTAGCTGCTGCGTTTCGACAAACCATCCTGCTGCCTGGGTTCCGGCATTCGTCTGGGTAGCACCCAGGCAAGAGACGAACTGAACGGTCACATATTGTACTCTCCGACTTGAGTCACGTAGTTCTAGTGGAGCTTGCACAGTTACTTCTTTACAGTCATGCACTTTACTTTCTACACTTGTACAGACACTACACCGTACTTTACTTTACTTCCACTTTTCAATACTTGTACAGTACTCCTTTTCTTTGTTTAGACTCGTTGTGACTTACCTTCAGTTCCACTTATGGCACCGGCAGACGACGACCTGATCGAGGAGATTGCCCCAGAGTACGAGGAGCCTGCGTACGACCCAGAAGCCGCGGAGTTTTAGTTATCTGTGCTGGTGTGTGTGTTATGAGATGTATTTCCTTTCCGCATTTCCTTTCCGTACTTTTCCTTTCATGTATTTTGTGTGAGAGAGTGCAGTTGTTGGTTTGTAATCTTGCTCGGATTGTAATAACGTTGAATGCTGGTTTGAGTGTTGTTGGTACATCTCTGCGTTGTGGCTATGCTGAATTCACTGGTAAACTGCGGAACATGCAAATAAATCAAATAAGTAACGAGCCCCGAGAGCGGGTCGTTACAAGTTTTGTTATGCTAAATTTGGTATCATGGTAATATAGAATTTAGTATCATGAATTTGGTTTTATGCATGGTTGTGTATCATGAACTTAATATCTTATGTGTGATAACCTGAACTTAGTATCATGAAGTTGATTTCCTGGATTTTTTGCCTGCTGTATTTGTCATTCTGAATTTGGTGTCATGGAAATTTGGAATTTAGCATCTTGAAATTGGTGTTATGCATGCTTGGATTTCCTAAACTTGGTATCTTTCTTGAAGTTTGGTAGCCTGAAGTTTGGTGCCCTAAAGGTGTTTTGCAGAATTAAATTTTTTTGTATCCACATGTTGGTATCCTGAATTTTTTTGCCTCCTAAATTTGTTATCCTAAATTTGGTATCATGGAAATTTGGAATTTGGTATCCTTAAATTGGGGTTATGCATGATTGGGTGTCTTGAAATTGGTATCTTGCTTGGTGTGTGGTTTCCTGCAGTCTGGTATCTTGCCGTTGTTATCTTGAAGGTGTTTTGCAAAAGTAAAATTTTTTAATTAGTTGGTATACATGGTTTTTTCCCTACTGGATTTGTTATCCTGAATTTTGTATCATGGAATTTTGGAATTTTTTTATTCATCCTAAGTAAACACACATTACAAACAATCAGAAAGTAGATGCTCTAAGACATCTCGATCCTCTAGCACCACATAGGAGCATCTGGAATAAAGAAGCAGGATGCCTTTCCCAGACCCGAAATTCCTCATATAGTTGACAACTCATGGTGGCTGATACCAATGTAGGATCCTGCCAAAACAGAGTTAGGATCGATAAATGAAGTTGAGACTTACGCTTGCGTATGCGGCACGGTAGTCTACGAACTTCGCCTTCGGATTCGCCACGACGGATCGAGTCTTCTCACGAACGGAGTAAGGCTACTAAATCCACAATCTAAATCTCTACTTTTAGATTAAGAACTTGGATAAAGGGAGAGGAAGTATTTCGGCAGAGCTTCGCTAGAATGAAAATGCATGCAAGAATGCCATGCAAAAAGTGTAAGAAAATGGCTAACCATTGGGTCTTATTTATAGCCCCCAAGGTAGTTATTTTAGGAGTAATTGTTCCTTTGGAACAATTTAACTAAGGTGTACCATCGTACATGGCATATTATAAGCTTAAGTTGTACCATATGCATGGTACAATATAAGCTTAAGATATTACCCCTTTATTAGCCATATGTCGCATGCACTTATGCACATATATTGCGACTTTCCCATCAATCTAGAGATCCTCTCCGCAAGGGAACATATTCCCTTTGCGCACGACTTCGTGTACGCGACGTTCGAGGTCCGTATTCCCTCGTACATCCCCTACAAGGGTGTACTAACGTCTTCCATATCCAACATCTCCCACTCACACTTGAGGGGATTGTAAGAGAACGTCTTTCTCTTAGTTCTTTCATCTATCATACCGAGAAATAGACCGTGCGACCGTCATGCGTGTAGAGTCTGTTGTTGTGCACTTGTTAGAGATACACAACGACCTCGAAGGTGCAAAGTTGAGTAGTTCAACGCATGCTTTACCCTAGATTATTTCTTCACATTTCTTATACTTTATATTCAACAATTGAATCCCATCTGGATTACAATTGGCTGGCCAGCTTTGAATCATTAAAGTCCAAATGCGAATATGAAATCAATCTTCCTCTTCTTGCGAACCTTCTGATCTTGACTTGATTCGCTTTTCTAACGTGCCCCGTCGAGCCGAATTATCATAGCCCATTAGCAACACGCTAAGATAGCGATCATCTCGTCAAATCTAAAGGAACCAATTGGAGTCCTTGAGGGTAAGAGTTAAGACCCATATGGCCTTTGAGTCTCACATAATAGCAAACACTATTGCTACTAACTCAGTGGTCGAAATGCATACGTGGTATGAACACGTATTACAACATCACTCCTTTCCCAGGGAGATTATGTCTTAATGATGTTGTACGGATGAAAGATCAGTCACCACAGTGCCTATCTTTTGAGTCCCCTTACTACCCATGAAATATTCCCGGACTCTCATCCTGCATAAGACAGATAGGATTTAAAAAATCCAATGAGATCTTTATATCCTTGTGATACAGATCTCAGATCTTTTGTAAGCATCCATATGATGCAGATCTTTCATTCGACTATCTTGTTAAAGTCATGACTCTAAATCATTCGTCTAATGATTTTGACTTTAAACTAGTCTCATCTCTATCTTATCCATCTGATAAGATAAGGCGGTTGCTCATGTGAGAGAGCCAACCTTAATCTGTCCGACATACACACAATTCAGCTGAGATTTCAAAAATGTACACAAACATTTCTTAAGAAATTCATATGCAATGTTTGAAAAAGAACTTATTCTTTTATTTTGATCATTTACAGACATGGGAATTTACATTGGTACAACTCAGCTCTTACGCAATCCTTGAGATGATAAGTGTTTGTAAAACACATTTCTGGGGATCGCTTTCGTAAGCTGATCCTCTATCATCTCATGCGTAGATATGTACCTTATGTCTACCTTCTTGGTTTTATCATAGTCTTTTGCAAATCTGCAGTTCCTTTAAGATACTGCATTATGCTCTTAACCGCTTTCCAGTGTTCTTGCCCTGGGTTGGATTGGTAACGACTTACCATTCCAACGGCAAAACAGATGTCTGGTCTTGTATGCATCATAGCGTACATAAGACTAACAACTGCACTGGAATATTGAACTTTTTCCATAATTTCCCTTTCCTTTTGGTTCTTTGGACATGATTTCAGATATAAATTATCGCATCTGCTTATAGGAGTATCAATTTGACTTGTAGTCCTACATATTAAACCGTTCTAGAACCTTCTTTATATAAGTCTCTTGTGAAAGAGAAAGAAGTTTCTTCGAACGATTCCTTGAAATCTTAATTCCAAGGATATATGTGACTTCCCCATGTCTTTCATCTCAAAACTGATGAAAGTCAAGCCTTGATATCCATCACAAAGCCCTTGTCATTTCTGGTTATTAAAATGTCATCTACATATAGAGACATAATAACATGCTTGCTTTTAATCCTCTTGATATATACGCAGTTATCTTCATCAATCATGGAAAATCCATTTGATAAGACAACTTCTTGAAATCGTATATACCATTGCCTCGAGGATTATTTAAGACCATATATGGACTTACGAAGTTTACAAACCTTATGTTCGTTTCCTTCTTTTACAAACCCTGTTGGTTGTTCCATATAGATCTCCTCGTCCAATTCTCCATTGAGAAAGGCAGTCTTTACATCCATCTGATGTAATTCGAGGTTTAAGCAAGCTACCATTGCCAGAATCAGGCGAATCGAGGTAAAACGCACAACAGGTGAGAAGGTCTCTTCGTAGTCTATCCCTTCCTGTTGCGTAAAACCTTTCGCGACAAGGCGAGCTTTATATCTATCTATAGAGCCATCAGCCTTATGCTTAATCTTGAGAACCCATTTGTTCCCAATTGCTCTATGTCCTCTGGGTAAGTTAACTAAGTCCCAGACTTGGTTAACTTTCATGGATTTCAATTCCTCCTTCATCGCTTCCATCCATTTGTCTTTTGCCAGGGCAAAATACGGCCTGTTTGAAAGTAGCAGGCTCGTCATCTTCTTGTAGTAAAGTCATAAAGGTTTGCGGAAATTTCAACCTCAAATTTTAGAGGAGCCAACCTTGTATGACTACTACGTCGTATTTGAGATTCTTCAAGTCCTTGTTGACTCGAATTTAGATCAATTCTAATATCACTCCCACTTGAAATGTCGTTAGAATTGCTCCCACTTGGATCATTATTCCCGTATGGAATAGGATAATCGTCATTCGTATAATCCATTGGTGAAGGTTGAAACGTATTTTCGTTTTCACCAAGAATTCTCCCACTCGAATGAGGTAATCCTTCTTGATCATAAATCTCAAATAGAGATAAGTCCTGACTTATCTCGCCCTGTCTTGGAAACTCGTTTTCCAAGAAAGTGACATCCCTCGACTAAAACTCAATTAGCCCACCATTGTCTTCCTGACTAACAAAAACATAACCTTTGGAGTTTTCTGCGTATCGTTTAAAGATACATTTCCTTCCCCTTGGCCCAAGTTTGCCATATTTATGGGAGGAAATATGTGCGTAGAATGCACAACCCCAAGGTTTCAAAATGTTTAAGTCAGGAGACCTTTGGTTCCACAACTCATAAGGAGTGGAGCTAACTGATTTCGAGGGTACGTGGTTTAAAATAAAAAACGGCCGTCAATAATGCATCACCCCAAAAGGTGATTGGCAAGTTAGCTTGCGCCATCATTGAACGGACCATTTCCATTAAAGTCCTATTTCTCCTTTCTGCAACACCGTTTTGTTGAGGAGTATAAGGCATAGTTACCTGATGTACCATGCCTTTTTCATCACAAAGTTCCTTAAAACTTGTTGATTGATATTCACCGCCCCTATCGGTTCGCAAGACCTTAATCTTGCGATCTAATTGATTCTCCACTAAACTCATATAGTTTTTAAAGCAAGCCAAAGCTTCACTTTTGTGGGATACCAAATAGATATGTCCGAATTGGGTGAAATCATCAATAAAAGTGATGAAATAGGACTTTCCACGTCTTGTCTTGACATTCATCAGACCTCATATGTCCGAATGGATAAGCTGTAATGGAACCTCGGCCCTTGTGCCGGTTCCAAACGGCTTGCGACAAGATTTCCCCACAAGGCAATGTACGCAGGTCGACATTTCAACCTTTGAAACATTTGATAGAAGGCCACGTTTGGCAAATCTATCCATACGCGTTGGTCCAATATGACCAAGCCTTGTGTGCCAACAAATTATATTAGACTCATTAGTCAAAGAATTTGTCACAAGGAAATTTTCATTACATGAGGAATCATACATTGTACTTATTACAATAAATCCTTTGAAATACAAACCCAGTACCAATAAATGAATTATTACAAAATAGGTCCATATTACAATCATGAAGGAACCAACTTTAACCAAGACCCATTAAATTGACCACAGTTTTAATATTCCTTTGAATATATGGAATGAAGAGAACATCATGAAGTAGGAGAGTGCGGCCGTTGTCCAAGACTAGCTTGCGAGTCCCAACGCCTTTCACTTCAACATGTGTGTTGTTTCCTACATTGATCCACTTCATTCCTTGGGGTATCCGGTGATACTCCACGAAGGACCGTCTGTCCTTTGCTATGTGAATCAATTATCCCAAAATGGTTGGTGGAAACACACCTCGTCACTTCCACTCGTACACGAACGAGCATAGTGACCGAGCTTGTTGCACTTGAAGCACTTGATCCTTTTCAAGTCTTTCTTCTTGTGCCATTTCTTATGCCCACCCTTATGTTTGGGTTCCTTGGTAGACTCAGGTTGCTTATTACGTTCATTAGAAGACTTCGAACGATCTTTACGTTTCTTTCCCCCGTGTGAGGAACTAGCAACCATGTGCACTTCTGCACTTGGTTTGGCAGCCGCAAGCCGCTCTTCCTCTAATTCGAGGTGATTGGAAACATCGTTGAAGGTCTTGATGCTCTCATTATGAGTGAGATGCATCTTCATCTGATCCCACCCATTTGGTAGGGAACGTATGACTGCTTGGATTTGTTGCTCATCTGTGAGCACATGACCTGCATCCTTTAACTCCGAGATAAGGTTCGCCATATGTCGCAGATGTTTCCCCATGGAATGATCTGGACGTTTCTTATATGAATCGAACCTTATAGTTAAGGAGCGAAGTTTGGACACCGATGTTCCACCGAACTTCTCCTCTAGCTTGGACCATATGTCCATGGCTAGGTCATGTTCTCGGAAGATGCGCATTATGTCATCAGCCATACTGCTTAATAACGTAATGCACGCTATCTTGTTCTTCCGAGACCAAGCATCAAAAGCTTCCTTGTCTCGTCGGTGTTGGGCCGTAGTGCCCAACTCGGGTTCAATCATAACGTTCTTTAGAGTTTCGAGCACTTCTTGCTCCTCTAGAACGTATTGTATCTTGATGGACCAAAGTTTGTAATTATCGCGGTTGAGTTTTTCACCTCTGTTTAACTCAGCGACGATATTCTTTGAAGCGGAAGACATTTTACTTTTAAAATGCTGCAAAAGACACAAAACCGAAGGTTTGATCAAAACATTGCATAAAAATTCTTAAAATATAACTCCCACTTGAAATGATAATAGAATATCCCATTTGGATAGTTCTAAAAATTCAAATCCCACTTGGAATTATATTATATTTGATAAGTTACTTTCGAAAAATATTGAAGATGTTGTTCTAGAATCGAAAAGGTCTCTATGATTCCAATCACCATCTAGAACAACCTTCAATATTCCACCATCACTTATCAAACAATCGTACTCTTATAGTACTTCGCAGCGGAAAATTACTTTTGAAAAACATATCTTTTAAAATGGAATAGGTGAGAGTTTGCGCAAAGAATTTTAGCGCAACAATTGCCAAGCCACGAGACCTGTTCTACACACCCATGGGTTAGATAACCATGGCCGGATCGTGGTAGGACTTGGAATTCTAAATTGCGCTATCCCGATTAAGGACGGGACATAACCTATTTGAAAACATCTTTTTCAAAAAATTTAAAATACATTGGCTAATCTCCGTAGAGTAGAGCACAACGTCATAAGTACATTGGCCAATCTCCGTAGAGTAGAGCACAATGACATGGCTAATCTCGCATGAAGTAGAGCGCTATGGCTAATCTTCAAGGAGTAGAGCCCAATGAAAAACTTCATTAAAATGTTAGCCCCGTATGGGCTAGTCGGCACTGTGGTTAGCCCCGTATGGGCTAATCGGCACATTCGAGTTTGACCAAGGCCTTTTGTCACCCCGTATGGGTCAGTTGGCAAGTTTGCGATCGACCAAGACCTTCTGCCGGATTGGTCGACCAAAACAACCAAATTGGTCGACCAATTATTTGGTCTGCAACTTCTCCCGGTCAGGGCCTCTGCCCTGGCCGAGGCTTAGCCAAGGGCCGGCCAGGGCCTCTGCCCTGGCCGGCCAGGGGCCCTGGCCCCTCGGCCAGGGCCTCTGCCCTGGCCGAGGCCAGCCAGGGCCGGCCATGCCCTGGCCGAGGCCAGGGCATTGGCCCTGGCCTCTGCCAGGGCTCGCCAGGCCGGCCCTGGCCTCTGCCAGGGCCGGCCAGGCCGGCAGGCCGTGGCCGAGGCCAGCCATTGCCGGCCTGGCCTTGGCCGGCCACTGCCGGCCTGGCCATGGCCGGTCATGGCCAAGGCCATTTGGCATTGGCCGGCCATGGCCCCTTTGGCCATGGCCGGCCACCCCCTTTGAATGGGGTTGTCGCACACCCCACCGGAGGGGTGGCCGTGGTGGTTATTGGCCGTAGCCAACCCCCTCCGCATGGGGAGGGGGGGTGCATGGCCTTCATAGCCCATTTGGCCATGGCGCACATGCACTAAAATTCATCTTCTCCGATGGAGATAACTACCATCATCTTCCTCGATGAAGCACCCGTTCGTCGAGAAATTAGTTATTTTCTAATGGCCGTGTGCCAAAAATGAAAAATAACATTCTACGTGAACGGTCGGTTCTTCCCGTCACAGAGAGTTCCTACCATATCCGTAATGATAGGAGACCCTAACGTGAAAAGAACAACCGCTGCGTTCTCTCCGTCACGAAGTGTTCCTACCATATCCTTAATGGTAGGATACCCATTCGTGAAAAAGACAACGACTCGTTCATAGTTTCGACGGGGCGGCGGTTTGACCGGGGCGAACCCGTATGGCTCTGATACCAATGTTGGATCCTGCCAAAACAGAGTTAGGATCGATAAATGAAGTTGAGACTTACGCTTGCGTATGCGGCACGGTAGTCTACGAACTTCGCCTTCGGATTCGCCACGACGGATCGAGTCTTCTCACGAACGGAGTAAGGCTACTAAATCCACAATCTAAATCTCTACTTTTAGATTAAGAACTTGGATAAAGGGAGAGGAAGTATTTCGGCAGAGCTTCGCTAGAATGAAAATGCATGCAAGAATGCCATGCAAAAGTGTAAGTTAATGGCTAACCCTTGGGTCTTATTTATAGCCCCCAAGGTAGTTATTTTAGGAGTAATTGTTCCTTTGGAACAATTTAACTAAGGTGTACCATCGTACATGGCATATTATAAGCTTAAGTTGTACCATATGCATGGTACAATATAAGCTTAAGATATTACCCCTTTATTAGCCATATGTCGCATGCACTTATGCACATATAATGCGACTTTCCCATCAATCTAGAGATCCTCTCCGCAAGGGAACATATTCCCTTTGCGTACGACTTCGTGTACGCGACATTCGAGGTCCGTATTCCCTCGTACATCCCCTACAAGGGTGTACTAACGTCTTCCATATCCAACAGTGGGTAGAACAGAATCTGTTGAGCTATAGTATCTGGAACAAACAATAATAATTTCGTCACATCCCAATAACCATTACGGACAAACTTATGAACAAATGTCGTATTCATATCCACACCACATGGAGGAGAAACAACAGTCCAAAGTGGCTGCCCCAACCAATTATTAGTCCAAAATTTGGTTTTAGTTCCATCACCAACCCACTTCACAAGGCCAGCCTATAAACTCTGCATCCCATGTACCAAACTTCTCCAGGAATATGACCAAGACGAAGGCATCTCGTCGACTTGTCCACGTTAGAAAAATAGGAGAGTATATTTTCAGGTACTTTATACTTGGTCTTCAAGAGTTGAACCCATAGAGAATGTGGCTCCACCAAATATCTCCAAGCCAATCGTTGCCACAGAACATCATTATGCCAAGTCATGCATCGAAACCACAGGCCTCCAGGTTTCTTTAGCTTACAAACTTCTTTCCAATGAACCAGATGAATTTTCTTCTTCCCATCGAAACCACCCCAGAGAAAGGATCTATTCAACATGTCAATCTTGTTAATAGTATGTTATGGCAGATGAGCATCGAGCTGTGAATAAGTGGGAATATCAGATGTAACTAAGCTGATTAGTGTGGCTCTCCTAGCAAGGCTTAATAACTTCTATTTCCATCCAGAAAGTTTGGAACTAACATGTTCTACAATCCTGCAAAATTTGGAATTTGGTATCTAGAATTAGGGCTATGCTTACTTGGGTATTCTAAACTTCGTATCTTGCTTGATGTGTGGTATCTTGAAAATTACTCCGCGCACATACCAAATTAATCACCATGCACATTCCGCCAAAAAATACTCCCCACACATACCAAATTACTCACTACGCATATCGCGCCACAAAAATACTCCGCGCACATACCATTTTACTCACCGCGCACATCCGCCACAATAATTTACTTTCCGCACATAAAAATTACTATATGTGCACATCCCGTCCCAAAAAATTACTTCATGCACATCCTATCCCATTTTGCTCAATGTGAACTTCTATGAGTTCTGTTAGAAATTTTATCAACTCGCACCATACCTAGTTGCAATGCGCAAAAAGCAAACCAATCGATTTAGATTTTCAAAGAATTTCAATGATTTCTTGACATCCAACAGAGATCCGAAGATTGCTTGAGAGATTTTTGTGCCCTAAAATTATACTACGAGATCGAAAGATTTAGGGATTTTTTGCATCCTAAAATTGTTCGAAAGAAACTTAAAATGAGTCGGATCATCTTGCAGTGTGTAATGTTAACAGATGAGTTGCAGCCTACAGTAAGGTGGGCTGACGTGGACGCCTCTGATGAGATGGAGCCTCGTCAGCTGTTGTGTGGGACCCGCGGTAGATGGAATTCGGGTCGTAAATGGCTAGGCTTCGAGCTACGGGGCTGGAGCTTGACTTGTATCTGGGTCGTTGGTGACAACCCTTTGACCTACTTGATGGGTCGTGCCTCGATCGACCTGCAATGCAGACAGTCGTTAGGGGAGATGGATCTGGGTTCTGATCCAAATCTCCTTCGATTCTTAAGTTAGTATCCTTTTAAGTGGGAGCTCGGGGCTGTCAAGATCGACCCAAGGGAGATTGTCTCGATCCAGTCACACCGAGCTTTTGGAGAAAGAAATATCAGAATGGAAAGTAGAGAATGAGATTGTTAAGGTATCTATTACCTTTGGAATCTCCTCCTGTACTATTTGTCTTTCTTCTATTTATAAGCAGAGGCGTGCCCTAAGTGCCGTTGGTGAATAACGGTCACCCATTATGACGGCACAATCATACCTAAAAGATAGGCATAACCGTTGTCCACTCATCCTACCATGAAGGAGCCCATAATCAACCACCTCCTTAAGCTACGGAAGCTTAATGGTCAAATTAGGTGTGGGCTTTGACCAGGCTAGTCACTAACCTTCTTTGTGGGCTTCGTCGGCCCAGTGAACTGGGATGTCCCTCTTGCGGGCTTCATAATCTCAGTGAGAAAATCATCACCTTCCTCGAGGGCCAACCCAAGGGACGTAACAGTGGCCCCAATAACTTGGACCCAGACAATTTGTTGGCGAAGGTTAAGTGATGTGATACAACTTTAATTGGGCAAGGCAGTCGAGGCGGGAGTATTTGAGTTTAAGCACCAAAACCCTCCATTTCTTTGATCTGGCCGTTGCGTCAACTCAAAGGTCGGGATAGGGACGCGTATGGATCATCAACACATGTCCCTCGATGAGAGGATCGGTCTAGATCACTACGATATGTTCCATTGCCTTAATAAGGAAAATGGAAGAGACGAATTTTGGCATTTCAGGCTTTTGTAACAGGGCTTCATCCTCGAATGTAACGACCTGTATTTTTCAACACTTCAATTTACGTGCTTAACGTATTTTTAACATTTTAAAATCTCTTTATAAATGTAGTCAAGAGTTTTATAACAAAACTGATTTCAAAATTTTCTATAAAAATGTTTTGATGTACAAGACTAGTTATGGAGTATTTTAGCAAGATCGGATTTCATCAAATACCTCTAAAAGATCTGATAAAAATTCATTTTCAGATATTGCAGTTTTGACTCAATGAATTTATTTTATATTCAAACGTCTTCAAAACATTTTCAAACTTCTGCAGTAGCATCCTATGATCATAGGGCTCCCCACATTAATTTCGTAATTTTCTGATATCGTTTCAATAGAGAACCCGCAAACCCGCTTTCTAAAAGTTTTGGCCAAAAACTAGTATTTCCGTAGCTCAAACCCTGGAACGGTCATCGTATTCATCATCCTCGCGACGATACGATCCTGTGGGTATATTTTCGTAATTTTTCGGACACGTTTACTAGTGGGGACATTTTCGTAATTTCGTGGTTGTATTTTCACTAATGACCTTCACTAATGGGTTTTACCTTACTAATTAACCTCCCTAATTACCAGTACCCTACCTAATCTCCCAACTAACCTAAACCGTAGCTAACCCACACACACCCCTCATCTACCCCCTCATCTACCCCCATTAATCACCACTTTGCCATTAGCTAACCTATATAAACACCCACAACCCCCCAGGCACTGCATAACCCTCTCCACCTCCTTCTCTTTGCATTTAAACCCAGAAGCTTTCGAGCCCAACCCTCTCGCTAACACTCACGGACCCTCTCCCTCTCTCCGTTTCACTCCATCCCGCCCCCTATCTATCTCCGACGAGCCCCGACCGCCGCCCGCCCCTCGTCCACCGTCAGCGCCGCCGCACAAACCGCCGGCTACTCGCCGTCACTCCCCGCTCTGCCACAGCGCTCGGAGGCCGCGATAGCACGTAGCAGCGCCCGCCCGCCGTCTTCGCCACCGCGTCCCGCCTCCGTCGCCGACGCCGTCGCTCCCCGCCGCCGCCGTCAGCCGCACTCCGCCATCGCCGCTCCATGTCGAGCCCCCCTCAGCCATGAACGATCGAAGACGATCGAAGAGCGTAAGGTATAATAACTCAATGGAAAACTTGTAAATACGTGAGTATTTTCGTATTTTCGTATTTTTATTAATTATTAAATATGTTTTAATGGCTATAAATCCATAAGTAATTATATAAGCCCCAGAAAAATGAGTGACTAGCTCCAGAAAATCAGAAATAACATTCTGGACCCAATGGCGCTAGTTTCGTCTCAATCCGACGCTTAGTTTTCTCAGAATTAATTTTTAAGCCTATAAGTTAAATCCGTTATTTTCGTTCAAAAATCCGTATCTTCTTATTTTTACGTAAACTAATACTTGAGAAAAATATATGTTAAAGAACTATCTGAGACGGTCGTTTTGACACCTCATTTGCAACATTCCGATGTAGATTGCATCCAGAATAAATTCCTGAATAAATACGTCACTAATTGAAAAATAGTTTTTAAATAGTTTTTGAGCATTTAAAAATCCTAAAAATTACTATAATCTTCAGAAAAATATTCCTTCTTGCAGTAAAATTATTTTCACCATATATAGTCTATATAAAATTTTAGAACCGTTTTCGACACCGTTTCAATCAGTTTTAAAAATCAAAACGATCAAATTATCTAAATAGAAATGTAGCGTTCCTTAACCAAGAATTTTTGTGATTGCAGGTACCAATCTTCGTGCACCAGCTCTTCTAGCTCCAACCCCGTCTTGCCACGACGAGCTCGAAATTAGTAAGTCACGACATATTCTAACTTTAGAAAACTAGACTTCTGTGCTTGTATGAACTTGTGACACTTCACCACTTATAGCCTCGAACGGCTATTTGACTTAAACCAAACTAGAGAACTAAAATGAAAGTAATCTACCAAAGATTACTTTGCCAACTTTCAACTTTGGTGGTTGTAGCACACAACTATCAACTTGGGTAAATTGTGTGCTAGCCACACTACCACGTGCTCAAAGCACGGAAGTAACAGCTTTTGGTGTTGGACTTGTCTTTATCCTACTTGCTGGTTTTCAATGAGGAAGTCAACCAGTTGACCTGGTATGACTAACATGTGGAACATCCTGTGGAACAATCTTGTGGAAAACTTTTAATTGACACGTCACCGGGGTTTCGGGGTAACTCACAGTTGCGAGAGTACGGGAGTGACTAGAGTTCGATCTACATGTCAAGCTGCCTGTGTTTCGGCCTCCTGTCTAGCTGCCTGTGTTTCGGCAAACCATCCTGCTGCCTGGGTACCGGCATTCGTCTGGGTAGCACCCAGGCAAGAGACGAACTGAACGGTCACATATTGTACTCTCCGACTTGAGTCACGTAGTTCTAGTGTAACTTGCACAGTTACTTTCTTTACAGTACTTGCACTTTACTTTCCTTACCAGTACAGTTACCATACTTGCCTCACTTTCCTTGCTAGTACAGTCACCGCACTTTACTTGCCGTACACTTTACTTTCTACACTTGTACAGACACTGCACCGTACTTTACTTTCACTTTGGTCTGCTTTGTCATACTTGTACAGTACCTCTATTTCTTTATTTAGAATTGTTGTGACTTATCTACGGTTCCATTTCCGTGGTACCGCAGACGACGTACATATGGAGGCAGATGCTCTTGAGTTAATAGCGCCAGACTTCAACCATAAGATCGCAGCTTCCAGAGCTATTTTCAGTTGTGTACTTTTCTTCTTTCATGTATATCTGTTGGGACATCTCGGATTGTAATAATTGGACACTATTTGGGTATTTTTGTACATCTCTGCATCGTGGCTATTTTGACTTCACTGGTTAACTGCAGAACCTGCGCAAATATCAAATAAGTAACGGGCCCCCGAGAGCGGGTAGTTACAAGTTTGGTGGCCCTACGCAGTGTAATAACCCTAGTGTGCAAATACTAAATTAGCCCTAGACTCCTTGTATGTGTGCATGCTAGCCCATGGAATATAGAGATTTGCACTTCGCTCCTAAATTTCTTATTTGTACCCAAATGTGGGTAGCATTGCAAAAAGTGGGCCTAAAGGTAAATTCCACTAAGTCAAGGGGTTTTTGTGCAAAAAGAGAAGTGAGACATTTGTAATGGAAAACTTGTAATAAAAGTAGAGAGCCATGATAAAATTGGAGAGCCATGATAAAAAAAGAAAAGAATAATGGCACACTTGTAAATATTGAAAGTTTTAAGAGATAAGTCCTTAATTGAATGAACCCTCCACAATCTTCTACATTTCTCTTCCAATTTCTTCTCCCTTCTACATTCTTCAACTATTAACATCCTCATTTGTCTTGAAGTGGCCGAAATTTTGAGAGCAAAAAAAAAGAAGAAGAAGAAGAAAGAAGGAGAAGAAGAGAAAAGAAAAAGAGAAGAAGAAGAAGAAGAAGAGGAAGAAGAAAAGGAGGAGGAGAAAGCTAAACTCCATTCAACCCTAGGGAATTCTTGGAGCTCTAAGGAGGTAGGAACTTCTCATCTCACTCTCTAGTTATAGATGATGGAAAGAAGCTTGAATGTTTGAGTTTTGTTGAAGAACTAGGATTCTTGTTGCAAACATGATAATTTGCTGAAACTTAGACTAAGTTCTGGGATAAAATGGCTATTAGAAATGCCTCGAAAATTTTATATGCTATGTAATCTGTAGTTATGAACAACTTTCATGTTCACAACTTTTTCTAATTCGAACTGGAATATGGGTTAAAAATTCGATTTGTGAAACATGCCAGAAATTCTGTCAAGCTGTACACAGTTCAGAAAAATGAGCACAACTACCTGCACACTTTATGGATTTTGATGATTTTAGTCTTGTTGGAAACTTAAGAAGTTTTTCTAGATGTTCATCAAAGTACTCTTATGCCGTAATTCTGGCTCTAAGTTGCTTAAATTTGTCTTTGAAGACAGGTCCAGCAATCTGTCTGCAGAACAGTTTTGACACACTTGACTAAATAATTCACTATAAATCCAATACTTCATGTTTTTGTCTGAAATTTTATGGGTGAACTCATAACTATAATATCTCCAACTTTAATTCTTTGATATTTGTCAAATTCTCAAAAGAAATGGGTTAAAATGCTGTTTTTCTATCTGTTCTTGCAATTTCAGTATGTTGAAGGGTGTTGGGTGAAATTGGACTTGTGTGATATTGCTAATTTTTCACTCCAAATGCATGAATGGTGTTGATGCATGTATGTAAGACTAGTTATGCTATTTGTTACAAAAATTGGTGACATGATTCTATTCATTTATGTGGCGCTCATTATATGTTTGTTAAAATGCCTGAATGAACTTAAGATTGAAGAAACTTGGAAAATGGCATTTTAATTGTGTGACATGTATTACCCACAAGAAATTGTATATGATCAATGAGGTTATGATACATGGCTTATGGAGCATGCTAGTTTGTTGTGAACATCTTGATGAAAAGAATGAATTTGGACATCATTTACATACGTCATTTACATGCTCAATACCCTAGGATTAATGATTAGCTAAAAGATAACCTAGGGATATATTGTTCCACTCGAAGTGGGTGAGGACCCTAGGAGAGTTGGGGGAAACCAAGGTAACGAGTGGACATGCGGGGATGGACTGCTGGGTTGTGGACCACTCCTGACGAGCCCTCAGCGGCGGGGAGTTGGTGCGGTTGTGGTCGAGTTGGTTGTGTTGGTGAACGGCTTCTTTTGTAAGAGCTTGTCTCGGGAAGTCGTAGCATTCCACCCACCTTACCGGGTAAGGTCCAGTCCCCGATGTCTGACCCGTTACTGAGGTTTCGAATTCATGCATGAAAACTAACCTATAAAGACACACACAAACAAAACAATGACTCTGGAATGTGATGCCTTTTCCTTGTTGTGTTTCCTCTGTTGTGCACTATAATTAGAGTAGTAGAGTTTGGAGTTCCTACTGGGCACGCTGTGACGTGTCCCTTTCCCCCCAGGTACAGGTGCCAGTACTCAGGCGACGGGACCGAGGACAGTGACTCCGGAGGGCAGCCCCACTCAGCAGGGTCCGTAGAGTCTGTAGTTAGTGTGGGTCTTGTGGTATAAACGTGGGGTGGGTGTGGGATGTTAGCAGAGTTTTGTACCCCAGTTCCCTTTGTACCCCGTAGGGTTGTGTTGTACTTTTGTGGGAGCTTTTGCTGTTTTGGGGTTGTATAGTGGACTTGTACGGTACTAGTTGCATAGTTATGGTGCTCTGTGACGTCTGGGTGTTCTGATTGTAATACTTTATTTTGCTGCCTGTGTTGTGGTACCTTGTACTTTCTTTTGTGTTGGAGCTGTACTGTTCTGTTTTTTTTTCAGTTCGTACTTCACTACCTGTATTTCCTCAGCGGTTGCAGTGGCCTGCGAGGCATTTAGTATACATATTGACGCTGGGTATTCCTAATACCGCGGCCTGTCACGTCGATCCTCCCTATTTAGGGTAGCGGGGCGTGACACGCAGGTCCTCGCTAGCTACCTCGTGAACAATATAGCAAGATCAGGGTGTACAATATAAAATACTCAGATTGAACCTCGAGTACGGGATGTCTCGAGTGTTCACCTGTATTGGATATACGGGTGAAGTGTCCTCATTACCATCTTCATTAGGTCTTCCTTACTTCCTTTGAACTCTTAACCCTTGCTTAGGAATTCGTGTTCCATTCTTGATTATACCTCTCTAGTACCCTCTTTTGCTAGCAGTTATAGTAATTTTTCGTTGGTTGAACTATCTACCCACTTCATCACCTTCCTTCAGTTGATGATGGTACTCATATGAATGATGATCTTCCTTCAATGGACCATGATACCGGTCAATGTGCTTGGCTAAAGTCTGTTGGATCAACCTGGCTAGACTGGGCATAAGTGATCCTGGCTTAGTCACTTCCCTGGCCGTGTCCGCTGGACCGCAAGGACGTGAATCTTGATTATGTAACGCCATCGATCTTCATCACTAGCACCCCTTTCTTTAGCTAGTGATGGCCTTCTAATCATTCTACTAATCCTTATAATTCTTCCTAATCGCTTTTAGTTCGCCTGAACTCTAGCTACGTTTATTCTAAGGAGGGTAGCATTCAATTTTCGATCACCAGAAGTCAAGTTCGACAACGGAAGAGAATCGAAGGACGCTCAGAAGTATTGGAGGATGGTGCTAGAGATTTTGAGACGAGCCAAACCTAACGTGTAAGTATAGGCTGTTTGCATCTTTTGAGCTAGTGTTTCTCTTATAGCCCCTACTTCTATCTTGTACCCGTCTTTTTCTCTCCAATGGTTTAAATTCATGTCCCACCGACCACCTTCCTCCCCCCTCTTTAATTCTTTTGTCCGTTTCCCCTCCTCGAGATACGTGCCCGCCGAACCCTACCCTACCTAACCCCGACTTCGGTGCCCCTCGCCCCCCCTTTTTTTCTTTTTAACCCATCTCCTTCCTCCCCGAGCCACCCCTGGCTCCCCTCAGACATCGCCCCCGGCCTCTTTCCCAAGCGAGCTCGATCGGACCTCGCATCGCCGCTCCGATCTCCGATCCGCCGGCCTCACCCGAAGATCCGCCAGCTTCCGCTTCGCTCCATCCCGGAGGCCCTCCCCACCATGGATCGACAGCCAGTCGCAGCGCTCGCCGCCGTGGATCGCCAGCCGCCGATGGCCCACCAACGACCTTGGGGTCTGTTGGGCTTAGCAGCAACCCTCGCCGCCACCCATGCTTTGTCCGTGTGGTCGGGATATTGGGAACCCGCCGCCATTGGTATCATTGGGAGCTCCTTTTTCTGGTTCTTCCCCCTTGAGCAGCCCAGCTTCGAGTGCTTCTTAGGGGTGCTCCTTAGTGCTTGTAGGTTCCTGAGTTTTTGGTCGTTGAACTGCTTAGGGTTGATGGTATTTATCGTAGATATCGACCTATGGTATTGGCAAGCAGTATCCTTAGGATTGGGTATTGGCATACTTTTGGGCCTAGGCGTTGAAGTTGGATGTCGGTCTTGTGCTCGGATTTGGGAGACGGCTAGGATGTTGGTTTCTTGTTGGATGTTATGGAGACTGCTGGGACAAGTGGTAGCGATGATCTTGACCCTCGAGAGTTGGCATTATACTTGCCTGTATGTGTTGATCTGGGTAATGGCTTGTAATCTGGTAGCGTGGCAGATGAAGTCCTTTGTGTCCGGCTGGTTAAGTTGTAACAACAAGGACACACTAGGTTTATCCCTTACGTTTTTGTATGCTATGGCGATGATTTACATGATTGAGACCATGTAATCATCATTTATAGATGTTCTGTCCTCCTCTTTGGTGTGCTTGCTTCTGACTTGTCACCTTATGTCCCGAGTTCGAACAGATGTCATCATCATCCTAACTATCATTTCATGTAGAGCCATTATCTTATACTTTGGTAACTTGAAGAATCTGAAGTAGCTATGGTGATAATAATATATTAGTGACATCCCTTATTTTCTTATCATCTTTCATGTTATTTACAACCTGATTTACAAAGATTACTATCTTTTCTATCATTTATTTGCTTGAGCTTCTTTATAATATCAATTATTTGTTTCAAAAATATTTTTAAATTCCGAGAACGGAATTATTTTTAAGGAGGGTAGAATGTAACGACCTGTATTTTTCAACACTTCAATTTACGTGCTTAACGTATTTTTAACATTTTAAAATCTCTTTATAAATGTAGTCAAGAGTTTTATAACAAAACTGATTTCAAAAATTTCCTATAAAAATGTTTTGATGTACCAGACTAGTTATGGAGTATTTTAGCAAGATCGGATTTCATCAAATACCTCTAAAAGATCTGATAAAAATTCATTTTCAGATATTGCAGTTTTGACTCAATGAATTTATTTTCTATTCAAACGTCTTCAAAACATTTTCAAACTTCTGCAGTAGCATCCTATGATCATAGGGCTCCCCACATTAATTTCGTAATTTTCTGATATCGTTTCAATAGAGAACCCGCAACCCCGTTTTCTAAACGTTTTGGTCAAAAACTAGTATTTCAGTAGCTCAAACCCTGGAACGGTCATCGTATTCGTCATCCTCGCGACGATACGATCCCGTGGGTATATTTTCGTAATTTTTCGGATACGTTTACTAGTGGGGACATTTTCGTAATTTCGTGGTTGTATTTTCACTAATGACCTTCACTAATGGGTTTTACCTTACTAATTAACCTCCCTAATTACCAGTACCCTACCTAATCTCCCAACTAACCTAAACCGTAGCTAACCCCCACACACCCCCCTCATCTACCCCCATTAATCACCACTTTGCCATTAGCTAACCTATATAAACACCCACAACCCCCCAGGCACTGCATAACCCTCTCCACCTCCTTCTCTTTGCATTTAAACCCAGAAGCTTTCGAGCCCAACCCTCTCTCTAACACTCACGGACCCTCTCCCTCTCTCCGTTTCACTCCATCCCGCCCCCTATCTATCTCCGACGAGCCCCAACCACCGCCCGCCCCTCGTCCACCGTCAGCGCCGCCGCACAGACCGCCGGCTACTCGTCGTCACTCCCCGCTCTGCCACAGCGCTCGGAGGCCACGACAGCACGTAGCAGCGCCCGCCCGCCGTCTTCGCCGCCGCGTCCCGCCTCCATCGCCGACGCCGTCGCTCCCCGCCGCCGCCGTCAGCCGCACTCCGCCATCGCCGCTCCACGTCGAGCCCCCCTCAGCCATGAACGATCGAAGACGATCGAAGAGCGTAAGGTATAATAACTCAATGGAAAACTTGTAAATACGTGAGTATTTTCGTATTTTCGTATTTTTATTAATTATTAAATAGGTTTTAATGGTTATAAATCCATAAGTAATTATGTAAGCCCCAGACAAATGAGTGACTAGCTCCAGAAAATCAGAAATGACATTCTGGACCCAATGGCGCTAGTTTCGTCTCAATCCGACGCTTAGTTTTCTCAGAATTAATTTTTAAGCCTATAAGTTAAATCCGTTATTTTCGTTCAAAAATCCGTATCTTCTTATTTTTACGTAAACTAATACTTGAGAAAAATATATGTTAAAGAACTATCCGAGACGGTCGTTTTGACACCTCATTTGCAACATTCCGATGTAGATTAAATCCAGAATAAATTCCTGAATAAATACGTCACTAATTGAAAAATAGTTTTTAAATAGTTTTTGAGCATTTAAAAATCCTAAAAATTACTATAATCTTCAGAAAAATATTCATTCTTGCAGTAAAATTATTTTCACCATATATAGTCTATATAAAATTTTAGAACCGTTTTCGACACCGTTTCAATCAGTTTTAAAAATCAAAACGATCAAATTATCTAAATAGAAATGTAGCGTTCCTTAACCAAGAATTTTTGTGATTGCAGGTACCAATCTTCGTGCACCAGCTATTCTAGCTCCAACCTCGTCTTGCCACGACGAGCTCGAAATTAGTAAGTCACGACATATTCTAATTTTAGAAAACTAGACTTCTGTGCTTGTATGAACTTGTGACACTTCACCACTTATAGCCTCGAACGGCTATTTGACTTGAACCAAACTAGAGAACTAAAATGAAAGTAATCTACCAAAGATTACTTTGCCAACTTTCAACTTTGGTGGTTGTAGCACACAACTATCAACTTGGGTAAATTGTGTGCTAGCCACACTACCACGTGCTCAAAGCACGGAAGTAACAGCTTTTGGTGTTGGACTTGTCTTTATCCTACTTGCTGGTTTTCAATGAGGAAGTCAACCAGTTGACCTGGTGTGACTAACATATGGAACATCCTGTGGAACAATCTCGTGAAAAACTTTTAATTGACACGTCACCGGGGTTTCGGGGTAACTCACAGTTGCGAGAGTACGGGAGTGACTAGAGTTCGATCTACATGTCAAGCTGCCTGTGTTTCGGCCTCCTGTCTAGCTGCATGTGTTTCGGCAAACCATCCTGCTGACTGGGTACCGGCATTCGTCTGGGTAGCACCCAGGCAAGAGACGAACTGAACGGTCACATATTGTACTCTCCGACTTGAGTCACGTAGTTCTAGTGTAACTTGCACAGTTACTTTCTTTACAGTACTTGCACTTTACTTTCCTTACCAGTACAGTTACCATACTTGCCTCACTTTCCTTGCCAGTACAGTCACCGCACTTTACTTGCCGTACACTTTACTTTCTACACTTGTACAGACACTGCACCGTACTTTACTTTCACTTTGGTCTGCTTTGTCATACTTGTACAGTACCTCTATTTCTTTATTTAGAATTGTTGTGACTTATCTACGGTTCCATTTCCGTGGTACCTCAGACGACGTACATATGGAGGCAGATGCTCTTGAGTTAATAGCACCAGACTTCAACCATGAGATCGCAGCTTCCAGAGCTATTTTCAGTTGTGTACTTTTCTTCTTTCATGTATATCTGTTGGGACATCTCGGATTGTAATAATTGGACACTATTTGGGTATTTTTGTACATATCTGCATCGTGGCTATTTTGACTTCATTGGTTAACTGCTGAACCTGTGCAAATATCAAATAAGTAACGGGCCCCCGAGAGCGGGTCGTTACATCGAATATTTTAGCTATGCTTCTTTTTGAATGCCTCGCACCTTTGTTGGGACCTCGACCTATGTTCCTCAAAGAAGCAAGGGGAAAGTCGTTGTTCCTGATGTAGTCTCCAGCCAAGCTTCTCAAGTAACAGCTGATCAACTCCCCGATTTCCAAAAGAAAAATGTATGGCATAACTATCGGATTCGATTACGGCGGGCGGAGGATAGGATCTATTCCCCTGGTGATTGTGAGGTAGGAGTGTACGTTAAAGCCTTTCATCACGGGCTTTGATTTCCTATGCACCCTTTCATGCTCTGTGTATTGAACACATTAGGGATTCCTCTTTGCCAGTTGGTGCCAAACTCTGTGGGCATTCTGGTCAGCTTTATAGTATTGTGTATGTTGAACGGCGTTGAACCATCCATGCGATTGTTCAACTACTTCGTCAGATTGTTGCCTTCCATGTCCCCAGGTTGGTTCATGATCACTTCTTAACCAGATAGAAAATTATTCAAATATCTTCCCAGTTCCAATCCGAAGTGGAAGGAGAAATTCGTGTTCGTGGTATTCCCTGGCGAGGCAAGTTTTCTTACTCAGTGGGGGAATCCGGAGCTTGCCATGAATGAGGAAGACCCCCTTTCTGAAGACGATGAAGAGGTTGCTGCTCTTTTGTTAAAGTTTCTAGAAGATAGTAAATCGACGAAGAATCTCATGTCTAATACGACGCTGTTTAAAACCATATGGGCAAAAAGTCGAATCCCTTGTTTGCTCTCAGCATGCTATTCTTTTCCTTGAAATTTCTCTCTTCTTTGCCGGCATGGTTGGACAAGAATATTAGGCTGAATCAGATGTTCGAGAGGCGCTTGAAGCTTCCCTTCAAGAGGCTGAAGACAATTCGCCTCTCCATCAGATGATTCTTTCGGAGAATGACCCGACCAAGGTTGCTGAGAAATTGCACCCGGTGGCTCAAGAAATTCTTCCATTGAGCCAGCCATTAAAAAGGAAGAGATAACAACCCACGGTCGAGGTTAAGAAGACTGAGACCAAGAAGAAGAAACAAAAGAGAAAGCTCGTTATTGCTAACTCGGATTCATCTGAAACTAAAACTGTCATCGTTTTGACTATGGTCCCCGAACAATCGCGGGCCCCATCCCCACAGAAACCTTTGGGGGGCTCGACCCCTTCTCAAGAACCGCTCCTCCTTGTGGATTCGTGGCCATTGGATGGCCTGCTTCTGTCATGCTCTATTTTGAACTTTTGAACTATACTGTCTTCTACTACATTTGTGTGGTATTTATACTTATGGATGCGTATGTATGCATGGAATAATTAGGTGAATTAGTGTATGTATGATTCGTAGTGAAAAGTGTATATTTATGCCCCATATCTGCACCCATTTTGTGCTAAAGATTATTCGTAATCATGCTCTCTTAAGTGTATTATCACTTTATGTCATATTTAGGGTTTATTCTCATTCTTTGCACAAAATATCATTATATGGACTAATTTCTCATTCCCCTATTTTTCAGGTATTTCTAGGAGTCTTGGGAATTTTTCAGAATTTTCTAGGATTTTTCTGAGACTTCAAGGCATTTTTCTGCAATTAAATGGAGGGGAATAGCAATTAAAAAGGGGGAAAGGGGATTTTCAGAGGGCGCCGCATGGCGCGATCTTCCGGCGCCACGAGGCACCAATCCATGCGCCAGAACGTGGCCCGCTTCCAGCAAGCCGCTGCATTTTTTACAAGAAAAAGATAAAAAGAGGAGTTAATGCTGGGTGGCCCGCTTGGCCGGCCCAGGTGGCTGAACCCAGCAACCCGCGCACGCGGGCTGCTACAGATCCCGCCCCAAGCGGGGCGGGAAAAATGCGGGCCGGGTTTTCGACCCGACCCGCCACTGTTTGCAAGCGCGTGCGCAACTCAAGCAGCTAGTGGGCATGCGCCCACCCAAAATCCGACCCGAAGGCCCGAAACAAACCCGTTAAGGCGAAGTTAGGGCTATTTGGAGGCCTGGGTCGATTTCTAGCAAAAGAATCCACGTTTTGGCCGAGAGCACTGTTCTATTGGGGCAATGAGAGCCCCTTCTTCATCCTAGGGCTTGGGGGAGGCCATTGGAGCTTGGTGGAGCTTGGTGGAGGTGCAAAACAGGGAAAGCTTGTGTTTTAAGGGCAAATCTTGGTGATCTCTTCCCTTTCTTGTATCATTTGATTTCTATTGCTCTGTATGAATGATATTGAATAATTATTGAATGATGGTGAGAATCATTAAATATTTGTTTGATTATTAGCTTGTAATGAATGCTATTTGCTCTTTATTTATGATTTTCAAGTTGTTTTCATTATGAAGGCCT
The DNA here is from genome assembly GCA_030789695.1 of Scilla litardierei. Taxonomy (NCBI): domain Eukaryota; kingdom Viridiplantae; phylum Streptophyta; class Magnoliopsida; order Asparagales; family Asparagaceae; genus Scilla; species Scilla litardierei. The sequence goes on from CM061141.1 coordinate 321,752,296, forward strand.
AAAGCCATTTGAGTGTGGAATTGGGATTAATTAGGGCTTGTGTGGTTGATTAGTGAGTGTTCATCTCTAGGGTTAAATTCATCTATAGTATACCTTGAAATGGATGCTAGATAGTGTTGACTGATGGGTTCTGTCCTAGATTTCATTGAATCGTGCATTACTCCTGGTGGGGACGTAGAACGGTGGTGTACCTTAAGGGTCACACATACGTGCACGATCCTTGCATTCTATTGACACGGATGCAAGGATCGATTCACGAGCTTATGTTAGGATTTCCACACATTAATCGACACATCAATGAATCGTGCATTACCCTTGGTGGTGCCGCAGAACGGCGGTGTGCCTTAAGGGCATTACCTATGTGCACAACCCTTGCATACCTTGAAATGGATGCTAGGGTTGATTCATTTAGAATGAACCTATTACCAATCACCCAACAACCCTAATGACACCACATTCCACACACTCTTCCTTGCTTGACTAGCTCCTGATCGCGTCCGGATATACACCTGAAAAATGACTTGTAGTCTTACCGCAAGCGCACGGTGTAGTGACGAGCGGGTATCGAACACAGGGAGGAAAAATGACAGTATCTTACTTTGATTACCTAGCTATCAAGAGAATAAGAATAGTTTTGATGTAATAGTCACAATCGTTCAAATAGCAAGAAATATCAATATAATAAAGCGTCTAGGGATGGGAAATCCCCACTACGGACCGTCCCTCATCCTTGTGAATCATAAATTTCATTGTTGCTAAGCTTGAATATAGGTGAACTAGTCGCAACTTAATGTAGAACCAAGCTCACACTCTCGCGCTATTGCCGGTCTATAGCAAACCTAGGTTAGGGCCCACTCTCATGCAAACCCTAGCCTAAGCCGCTAGCGTGAAGATCGACATCATTGTCCAATCGCATCTCGAGCCCACTCTCGTGCAAACTCGAGTTACGATCTAGGTTATGATAGTTCTTATTCGTCCAATCTCTTGCAAACGAATATTGGTATAGATTTATAATTAAAAATCCTAGCTTTGGTCCAATCTCTTGCAAACCAAATCTAGATAAATTCAATTATTAACCTAAATCGAATATCTAGGCCTTCCTATCAATTGGGATCCAATCTCTTGCAAATCCCACTCGATATGAATTCCTAGCTACTCGTAATAAATCAATCACAACCTAACCAATTATTAATTCTAGCAACAAATCTATAAATTCATCACAATTCAAAGATCGAGTCCATAAGGTTCATCCCTACGCCCTAGAACGACGGAACTACTCACTAATCATCATGAAAATATCAGAAATAGCAATAATAATCATGGCACAATTCATTGTGAAGAAGAAACAATTCATAAAAATGTGTTTTTTAACAAGAAAGAACAAACCAACGTTGTCGCCAATGATCTCCAGCTGAGATTTCTCAAAAGAATAGCCGTCTAAAAACTAAAAGAAGTCCCTAAAAAATAATTCAAGTCTCTCCTAAAACTAGGATAAAAACAGGGCTTAAATACAAGCCAAAATCTTCGAAAAAATCGTGACAAAACTGCCCCTGAGTAGCCCAGAATTCGCATTCCTAGCAGCAGTCAGAGAGGGTCACTCGGCCGAGTGACCCTTGTCACTTGCCCGAGTGACAAACCCTGTAAAATAATAGTAACTTTGGGGTTTTCAGGGGTCCGTCTCTCGGGGTGGCTCGGCCGAGTAGTCTTCTTCGTTCGGCCGAGTGAGCAATCATGCTCGGCCGAGTTGGCTTTCCCAGATTTTCCAGTAACTTGGGCTCTTCTCTGTCTGAATTCACTGTACCACATGGGCGAGTAAGCTTTCTTACTCAGGCGAGTGGACATCCTTACTCGGCCGACGAAACACTGAAAATCTTCGGTGTGTATCCGTTTCACTCGGGCGAGTCTGATCCTTCACTCGGCCGAATGACCAGTCTTGGTCGGCCGAGTGAGGTGCTCATGAGCTCATTTCTTCTCCTTTTCGCCTCCTCGTCGTTCCTATCGATTTCCTTCCTCTTCTGCTCATCCTCTATCGCTGATAAGTCCTCCAATAAGCCGTGGGTGACACTCCAAAGTGCGTGAACATTCTCTGATCTTGTTTTCGCTCCAAATCGCTCCATATCTCCTGAAATACGACAACAACAAGAAATAGTGAAAAGCAACGCGATATCGTCGAATAATCGTGAAAAACGCGATATGGGCAATCAAAACGTCATGAAAACATGCAGAAAAAAGGTGTAAAATATGGAGTGATCAAAATCCCTCAAGCTTACCTCTTACTCGTCCTCGAGGAAGACAAGCAAAAGGCGAACCCGATGGAAAAAATAAGGAAAAAGGGAAAAATGGAAAAAGAAATAGAAAATAGATAAGGAAACAAAGAGGGAGGTGCTAGATTATTTTCTCAGGATGTGGGTTTACTTACTCCAATAGCATAGGGCAAATATAAAACACATGCCAAAGATTTTTATCTTAATATCATAACATAAGGATGCATTCAAAATAGAAACCCAAAAATATCAAAATAGTATGAAATATGGAATCATTCTAGAATTAACATCGTCTGAAACATCTAAAGCGGCATACATAATCATAGACCATACACTTTTCAATTGAATGCTTTCTATTTGGAGTATAAAAGATATCACACAATATGAAGCAATAAGAATATAAAGGTATGGTTTTCATGAAATGCATGCTAAGTTTCAATTCCTGGATTTCGTAAAACTTTTAGCAATCTCACCAAGTATAGAAAATTACCTAGCTTAGGTTGTCATGCACAATCAAGTAGCCACACTCTCTCACATCATTGGATCCTCTTCCCCAAGCTTATCTATAAGCGTGGTGGCATAAGATAAATCAATAAGCTTATTCCCCATTTTTGAAGCTCAAAAAAATAAAAAAATAAAAGAGGGGAGAAAGAGAGAAAGAGTATGAGATGGGATTATATATGAACTTCTTTTCTATTTTCTTTTCTTTTTTTCTTCTCTTTTTTTCCTTCTCCTTTTTTTTCAATCATATATACACAACTGTGATCACAAATCAAAAGATAGAGAGATATACAAGAATATAATTTTTTCTTTTTGATTTTGGGGGTGTTGGAGCATAGATTTTTGTAGTGGGGGAAAATGCCAATATATGATTCGATAAAGGGAGATTCACCAATGATTTTAAGTATAGAAATAATGCTCAAGATATGTGGAGAAAGAAATATATGTAACACTCGGTTCACTCTATAGAATGTGCACGAAAACTTTCAGCAGAGTAATGTAATCTACTCAGTTTAATCTCAGAAAGTAAACTAATCCAGTTATATCAACCTAGCATACATTCAATCAACCTGAAAGTGAAGCGTACAATTTTCATGCAATAAGACGTGATGTAAGAAAAGAAAGCAGTACTCCAGATATAAGCAATCAATGCGTGAAGCTTGGTGTGTTTTCTATGAAGAATATACAATAAAAATCATCAGACTCAGCTAATAAAAGAATTTCATCCATATTCATACATGAAAGTGCGGGTTACTATCTCAAATGCATAGCAAGACATAGCATATGATATCTGAAATAAAAACTACGGCATGACAAGATAATATGCATATAGAGATAAGCTAATACCACGTCGTCGTCGTCACAGAAAATTCATCTCTAGCAAAAAGGGATAAAAGAAATAAGGATAAATAAAAAGTAAAAACTACTGTACATATGCAGCATACTCAAAAAGTAAGAAAAACGTGATGCATGAAAGAAAAATGAAAAGGTGGGTGAAAATAAGCGTAAAAACAAAGAAAAGTGGGAAAATAAAAATAAAAGGCGACAAAAATAAAAAGTGCGTGAGAACTCACTCCCCCAAGTTAAAGTGCACAGTGTCCTCAATGTGCAAAGTGTGGCACGTCGAGAGACAAGATATGGGTGGGGTGGGTGAGGATGTATGCGTGATGAAAATAAAATAAAAAAATAGGAAATAAAAAAAATGTGATGGGAATGCAAGTGATGAATGCATATATGCGGGTGATGCATGCAAAGATCAAAATAGAAGTACCATGTAAGTGTCCCCAAAAGAACTCCCTCTCTCCCAAAAAGATATAGACAGATATGAACAAAAAGTGATCAAAACGTGTGTGGAGGAGGTGTGTAAAATCAGCAGGCTCAAAATATCCAGAAAATCATCAGCAAAAATATGGAAGGCATCCAGTGTGTGTCTAGGTGGGTGTGGGTGCACCAGCACCGTCCTGTGGCGGAGGTGGTGGTCGAGGTGGCTGCTGGGTAGGTGTGGGTGGCGGCTGTGGCAGTCGCGCAAGAATCTGGTTCAGGCAAGCCTGAATACCAAGAAGTATAGTGACGCGAGACTGGACAGCACTAACGGTAGCGGAGAGAGCCCTAAAATCTCCTCTAAGTCCACTAACTGCCCCCTCTAGAGCACGAAGGCGTCGAACTAGGGTGTCAGGAGGAGGTGGAGCAGAGGGACGAACTGGCGAAGAACGGGCTGTCTCGCACGGCTACCGTAAAGGATAGGTGCGACAGTGGGGTGGTGCGGTGGTTCTGTGCTCACTAAGTGACGCTCGGCCTCTGTGGGAGGCCGAGACGTAGGAAAGGTCGAAGAGGATGGAACAGCAGCAGAAGCAAAAGTGGTGGCAAATGACAAGGCGGGCAGAGAGGTCAGTGACACAGACGTGGAGACAGACGTCACGACGCTCTCAGAGAAAACATTGGCAGTGGAGACAGTGAGGTCGACGACTGGGGAGGTCGTGAAGTGCGAAGGAAATGACTCCCCAGGGGTCGAGAACAAAAATGAGGAAATGGTCTCAACTGCAGAGGCAAAAGAAGGCTCGCCGCTCTCAACTTTGGTGGGGGGACGCTCGGGGCTCACGGTGGAAATGGGATCTATGGAGATAGGCACAGTGGTGGTAGTGGTGTGGGTGGACTCAGCTAAGGTGCTCCTGACACTAACAGACGTGTGGACAGAGGTGTCGGGAGGTGCAGACAGGTCAGGTGCATGCTGGGGTATCACGGGGTCAAGGGGTGGAAGGAGGGGCTCCTGCTGAGCACCCTCAGGCTCTAGCACGTACGCGGCAGGGATGAGGAGATCCATCGCTGGAATCCACTCCTCGCTCGCGGGTCCAATATGCGTCCGACCAGGGCTTGGCAGAATCATATAATCGGTGCTATAGGGACCGTGCAGCCACACCCAGTGGTGCTGACCATGAGGACAAAGCATCCTCATCCGGGCCATAACATCTATGGAAAGTGAGGTGGGGCCCGGTGGTCTCAACAAACCAGCAGGGAGGTCAACTCCGTACAAAAGGGCCAAGAGGGTAATCAGACCGCCGCAGCAGATAGGCGTCCGAGCACCGACAGAAATAATGATGCAGTCGATGTACCAACTGGAAATTTCAATCTTGGCGGCGGGGACCAAAACGTCTCCTCCTCGGTCGAACGCTCGCGATCGTGTCATCACGTAGAGCATGTAGAGCTCTGGTGTCGACATCGTCCCCGGCTCATACCTCGCAAGAAAAGTGGTCGCCATAAGGCGATGTGCAATGCGGAGGAATGGGTGGAGGACCGCGGAGGCCTTAGCCCGATTAGGGTCAAAGGCGAGGGGAGAACCCGTGATACGTGTCCAGAAAGCGTGCTTGTCGAATGACGGGGGTGGGATGTGTGTGGGACTGTAGGCACGGTCAGGGTCCGGGATAGCGGGCCAATGGAAAAATGCTCTAAGCATGTCGAGAGTGACCTCACACTCTCGATCCATCAGACGAAAGGATCATCCTCCAGGGGTCCGTTCAGTAGAGCTAAGGACCTCTAGCGTCGGGCGGATGTAAGTGTCCGCTGACACCGACAAGAAATCATGCCACCCCACGTTGTCATACAACTGGAGTAGCCCCTCAAGTACCCCTAGGCGCTCGAGGTCAGCAAGGTGTGCAAACCTAGTGGGTACGATCGAGCAATGGGACATACGCTCAAATCTGGCGCGTTGAGCGTCATCTCTGAATGTAATCCCCATCGCATCGAACGCGGGGGCGAGCTGTGCTGGTGGTGGAATGGGTGCGGTAGGAGGCGGCTGTGTAGGTGGTGGTGGGCTAGGTAGAGGGGAGTCCGCCCTAGCGGAAGAGGAGCCAGGCTCGCCTGACCTCTTCCGCTTGGAAGCGGGCTCCCGAGTGCGTGGCCTAAGACGCGGGGGCATGTGGCCCGCGAGTCGTGCCCACCCAAATGAAATGCGAAGTGCTACAAGATGGAACGAGTATACCTGAGCACGACATGAGTGCAAGAAGTGAAGTGTGCAAAGTATTGCCTCCTCCGCGGAGCTCTGAAGCGTGCTGAATCTCCCCCAAGCTCTCCCAAGCTAGCCTGAAACACAAACAATCAAATCAGAGATTAATAATCAGTATATATGGGGAAGATGGGGAATAATAGATATAATTGCGAATTAATTTGAATTTTGGGCTTAAGAGGCGTACGGATTGGAGAAATGGGCGAGAAATAGGAGTTTGGGGCTAAAGGGGGAAGTGCGACGAAGGGGCGGCGGCGCTGGCGGTGACTGGCGGCGGAGCGACTCGGCGACCGACGTGGTGGTTGGCGACGACGGTGGGGGGCGGTTCAGACGAGGAGAAACGGAGTTCGGGCGAGGGGAGTCAAAGAAGCTCGGGCGCAGCGGGCGAAAAATTGGGAAATTTGGGGATTTCGAAATTCGTGCAGCGCCCGTGGGTTATATAAAGTTGGGTCACTCGGCCGAGTGATGCGTTCACTCGGGCGAATGGCTCAGCGTGAAATTTTTTTCGAATTTCTCCCTATACTTACGACTCGGTCGAGCAGCTTTTCCCATTCGGCTGAATAGAAAAGTGCCACTCGGCCGAGTAGCAAGGCCACTCAGCGATTGTGAAGCATGTAGGGTATCAGATTCACTCGGCCGCGTAACATAGTCATTCGGCCGAGTGGCAATAAACACTGTGAATTACAGAAAATAACAGAGAGTTGGTCTGTAGGATCTTCCCTGATCGGTACCCTACTCAGCCGAGTAGATTCTTCACTCGGCCGAATGAAAAGTTCATTCGGCCGAGTGGCTAGCCGTTTTCTGCATCGACTCTCTATTTTTGCTCCACTTTCTGTTTTTCTCGTCCCCGTCAGTTTCTTCCTTCTCCTAGGGCCTGAGCGCGTTCCTGGAGCGCTCCCCCTTGCCATGGTCATCCTCCATATGAATGATTTCTCGTTTTCCATCTCCTGTCATGAAAAATAGAGCTCGTTGTCACGATTTTTATTGACTCAAGACTCTAAACATTAAGAAAAATCTAAAACAAAAATAAAATTCAACTAAAAACAATGTAAAACCGTCGGGTTGCCTCCCGACAAGCGCTCGTTTAAGGTCTTGAGCTCGACCCATTAAGATATTCGTTTAGTGCTCGATATTCGACGCATGTGAGATGCGCCCGTCAAACTTGCCGGGAAGCACACTTGGATTCAATTGTTGATTCTCATGGGCATTCCTCGGCTTCCCCTCATCATAGGTAGTGTTGGGGGATATGTCCCCCAAGCTTGAGCTTGTACCATTCTTTTTCTTCACCGGTGATGATGCTTTCTTATCCGGTGGAGCTTTCCTCAAATTGTTGGCCGTGGAGAGCTTGCATAGCTCCCTAATTCTTGCGACATCAACGTCGTCTTCTTTGTTATCATCCATAGAGTCATCCGGATGGTCTTCCAACTTTTCTCCATTGCTAAAAGATTGGCCTTCTTCAAGGCCATCATCGTGTAAGGCACCAAGAGAATGTGGTATAGCTTCATCAATCACCTCATCGAGGAGGTCCACGTAGTCCACTTCCTCTTGATAGGGCATGTGCTTCATTGCTTTAGGGATATGGAGCTCCACCTCAATGTTTCCGACATTTAAGGACAAGGTGCTCTCTCTCACGTCAACTATCATGCCGGCGGTGGCTAAGAAGGGCCGTCCGAGTATTAGCGATGTATCCCCCTCCTCCTTGATGTCTATAATTACGAAGTCGCACGGCAAGCAAATTCCACCCGGCACTTGGAGCAGTATGTTCTCCGCAATTCCCACCGGCATAGTAACCCAACCATCCGCTAGTTGTATTCTCATATCCGTAGGCTTCAAGTCGGTCCCCGTATTCAATTTCTCAAACATACTTAGGGGCATTAGGCTCACACTTGCTCCCAAATCTACCAAAGCTTTTTGTAGCGGGACTCCTCCAAGTGTGCATGGAATGCAGAAGCTTCCGGGATCTTTGAATTTTGTGGGCTCCTTTTCCTTTCGGGTGAACCATGTGCCTTGCTCGGCGAGCATTATCTTATCCTTTCTTTTTCTTCCCGAAATTAAGTCTTTCAAGAACTTGGCATATGACGGGATCTCAACAATAGCATCCAAGAAAGGTATATTGAGGCTTACTCCTCGCAAGTACTCAAGGAACTTGACTAGCCGCTTCTCAATTATTGCTCTCGCCAACCGTTGTGGAAAGGGTACTGGTGGCATATAGGTGCGCTCCTTGCGTGGCTTCACAATTTCAGAATTTTCACCTTCTTGCGGCTCTTTTGGGCACTCCTCCTCAATCGCCGGCTCCTTGCCATCCAAAATTTCTTCCACGGGCTCCTTGGTTTGAACCATGGCGGGAGTAGTGTCCTTCCCGCCCCTAGTAGTAACCGTCGCCATCGCATTGATGTGGCCAGTATTTCCCCGTGGGTTTGGCTCTGGTTGAGCCGGCAATTATTGAGTGTTTTTGTTAAGCAACGCAAGTTGCTCCGCTAGTTGAGCTACGACGGTATTGAGAGAGCCTTTTTGAGCCGTCAATCTAGCGTTTATCTTCTTTTACTCCACCATAAATTCCTCCACCCTTGCTTCATGATCCGATCTAGGCGACGCTTGTGGTGGTTTTGGAGATTTCCACCCTTGATTATAGCCCGGTGGCCTATATGGTCCCGCTAGTTACCTAGGCGGGTAGCTTTGTTGTGGTGGCCCTCTTGGTTGATATTGAGGTTGTGGAGGCGGAGGCCGAGCTTGGGGTTGTTGCGGTGGCGGGGTCAAAGCTCCATCATTATTTGCATATGAAAATCCCGGATGATTTCTTGTGGCCGGGTTGGCCCAATAACCGGTGTTCCCCGCAACATATTGGACTTGCTCTATGGCTCCTTCTCCATGCTCTCCTCCAACGAACATATCTTGAGATTGGTCTTGCCAATCACTCATATTGCCTCCCAGCGTAGATGTGGCGGGAGTTCCATGCGGCCCGGTGATTAACTTCTCCAATTTCTCCACCACCTTGCGGAGAGAGTCAAACTTCGTAGAAAGCTCCACTACGGCCTTGGCCTCGTATATGCTTGTCGGCTTCAAGGAGGATGTAGAATGTCCTCGCTCGTCGCCCCATTGTTGGTTATTATATGCCATCTCCTCTAGTAGGGCCGTAGCTTCATTTGGTGTCTTCGATAGAATGGCTCCATTGGCGGTTGCATCTATGATTTGCTTGGTGCTCGGTTGGAGTCCATAGTAAAAGCTATGTACTAGCTCCCATGCTTCAATGCTATGATGGGGGCATTGGTGTTGGAGATCTTTAAAGCGCTCCCATGCCTCGAATAGAGTCTCCTGTGGTCCTTGCTTGAAGGACATGAGTGCGCTCCTTATCTTGACGGTCTTGGATGGCGGGTAGAATTTGTTCACAAAAGCACTCGTCAACTCATCTCATGTAGTAAAGATCCCCTCCGCTTGCGTCCTCAACCAATATAATGCTTTGTCTCTGAGAATGAATGGGAAGAGGCGCAGTCGGATAGCATCGACCGGTACACCGGGCATCTGAAAGGTGGTGCACTTGGACAAGAATAATTGAAGATGGTAGTGTAGATTCTCGTGGGCGTTCCCATGAAATGGGTCTTGTTGCATTGGAACCACTAGTCCCGTTTTGAGCTCGAAATTCTTGTCCGCCGCCAACTCTGGCATCGCAATGGATGAAGTAGTAGAAGTAGTCTTAGGCCGAAGCCTATCTCTGATAGATATTAGCCTAGCCATGCGTGCCGCTAACTCCTCCGGTGTCTCCCGTCGGTTCATACAATCGTCCTCTATAGCAAGTCTTCTCTCGGCCCTAAGCCTCCTAGCGGTACGCTCGATCTCCGGATCAAATAATATTTCTTCTTGATGCTCCTTTGATCTCGTGTACATGCACAGAAAAATAGAGCTTCGATGGAATTGTTAGCACGATAGAGGAATAAAAAGATAAAAATAATAAAAAGAAAAAGAAATATCTAAGTAAGGAAATAAAATATCGTCGCCTCCCCGGTAACGTCGCTAAAAACTTGATCGCGTCCGGATATACATCCGAAAAACGACTTGTAGTCTTACCGCAAGCGCACGGTGTAGTAGCGAGCGGGTATCGAACACATGGAGGACAAATGACAAGATCTTACTTTGATTACCTAGCTATCAAGAGAATAAGAATTGTTTTGATGTAATAGTCACAATCGTTCAAATAGCAAGAAATATCAATATAATAAAGCGTCCATGGATAGGAAATTCCCACTACAGACCGTCTATCATCCTTGTGAATCATAAATTTCATTGTTGCTAAGCTTGAATATAGGTGAACTAGTCGCAACTTAATGTAGAGCCAAGCTCACACTCTCGCGCTATTGCCGGTCTATAGCAAACCTATGTTAGGGCCCACTCTCGTGCAAACCCTAGCCTAAGCCGCTAGCGTGAAGATTGACATCATTGTCCAATCACATCTCGAGCCCACTCTCGTGCAAACTCGAGTTACGATCTAGGTTATGATAGTTCTTATTCGTCCAATCTCTTGCAAACGAATATGGGTATAGATTTATAATTAAAAATCCTAGCTTTGGTCCAATCTCTTGCAAACCAAATCTAGATAAATTTAATTATTAACCTAAATCGAATATCTAGGCCTTCCTATAAATTGGGATCCAATCTCTTGCAAATCCCAATCGATATGAATTCCTAGCTGCTCGTAATAAATCAATCACAACCTAACCAATTATCAATTCTAGCAACAAATCTATGAATTCATCACAATTCAAAGATCGGGTCCATAGGGTTCATCCCTACGCCCTAGAACGACGGAACTACTCACTAATCATCATGAAAATCTCAGAAATATCAATAATAATCATGGCACAATTCATTGCAAAGAAGAAACAATTCATAAAAATGAGTTTTTTAACAAGAAAGAACAAACCAACGTTGTCGCCAATGATCTCCAGCTGAGATTTCTCAAAAGAATAGCCGTCTAAAAACTAAAAGAAGTCCCTAAAAATAATTCAAGTCTCTCCTAAAACTAGGGTAAAAACAGGGCTTAAATACAAGTCAAAATCGTCCAAAAAAATCGTGACAAAACTGCCACTGCGCAGCCCAGAATTCGCATTTTTAGCAGCAGTCGGAGAGGGTCACTCGGTCGAGTGACCCTTGTCACTCGCCCGAGTGACAAACCCTGTAAAATAATAGTAACTTCGGGGTTTTCAGGGGTCCGTCTCTCGGGGTGGCTCGGCCGAGTAGTCTTCTTCGTTCGGCCAAGTGAGCAATCATGCTCGGCCGAGTTGGCTTTCCCAGATTTTCCAGTAACTTGGGCTCTTCTCTGTCCGAATTCCATGTACCACTCGGACGAGTAAGCTTTCTTACTCGGGCGAGTGGACATCCTTACTCGGCCGAGGAAACACTAAAAATCTTCGGTGCGTATTCGTTTCACTCGGGCGAGTCTGATCCTTCACTCGGCCGAATGACCAGTCTTGGTCGGCCGAGTGAGGTGCTCCTGAGCTCATTTCTTCTCCTTTTCGCCTCCTCGTCGCTCCTATCGATTTCCTTCCTCTTTCGCTCATCCTCTATCGCTGATAAGTCCTCTAATAAGCCGTGGGTGACACTCCGAAGTGCGTGAAAATCCTCTGATCTCGTTTTTCGCTCCAAATCGCTCCATATCTCCTGAAATACGACAAAAACAAGAAATAGTGAAAAGCAACGTGATATCGTCGAATAATCGTGAAAAACACGATATGGGCAATCAAAACGTCATGAAAACATGCAGAAAAAGGTGTAAAATATGGAGTGATCAGCTCCTCACTTTGGTCTCCACCCTACCTGCCCTAGGTTTAGCTTGACCGTGTCACTACCCACTTTCTCTCACGACACACTTGTTACTTTAGTTGGTTGTACCAACACCCCTAGCCTTCCTTAGCCAATTGAATTTGTGATTGTGAAATGACTTGTCCCTGTGGATTCGACCCCGTACTCACCGGGTTTATATTGCATTTGACACTCCTACTCTTGGGAGGAGGGCGTGTGCATCCTATTTGGATTGTGCACGCCCTCGAGTCAATCATTTGGCGCTGTTCCGGGAACAACGGTTTTTTGCATTCACATTTTTGGTTGGTTTTGGTCACTTTGGGCGTCGTACTTCCAGCTTAGTGTCAAGTCTTTTTATTTATTTATTTTACACTTTTTTGAGTCATTTTTTCTTTCTTTCTTTTGTTTTAAAAATCATTTAATTTTTTTCTTATGGATTCATTTTCAAACTTTAGTGATGCTTATGTGGAGGACTCCCAACTCCCACCGTACGGTATGTGGTTGGAAAATCCTAGTTCTATTATGCAAAAGTTTGAAACATGGTGTAGAGAATAGTTTGGGGATTTGTTTGATGAGAAATCTGTGCAGATTTTATTTATTTTAAAGTGTTCTCCCATACATTGAGAGATGATGCTAAACTTTGGTTTGATGCTCTTCCTCGAGATTCTTTTTCTACCTGGCTTTCTTTTAAGACTGATTTCCTTCGAGCTTTCTTTCCTACTTATTACAGGATTCAGGTACACAGGCACCAGGCATTTGAGCAGAAAATGACGAGCTTTATCCAGCTAGACAGTGAGGCCTACTGTCAGGTTTTGGAGAGGTTCGATGACTTAGTGCTTGGGTGTCCATGCCATATCAGCTCAGAGAATCTACTTGAGATTTTCTACACAGGGTTGCAGCCGTCGACGCAAGACTTTGTGCAGATGAGCAGCAATGGAGATTTCTTTGCATATACAACAGAGAATGCGGGGTTGTACCCGAGGGACCTTGAGGAGTGGGAGCGGATTGCACCATCTGGAGGGACGTTACTTGGATATAAGGATGATGGCCAATACCCACTTCCACTTCAAGATGCAGAGCAGCAGGTCCAGTGCCTGTCTGAGGAAGCACCTTTGGGCTCTTTTCCTTGTGACCCCATTGGACACCGAGCATAGTAGGTGTTGGGTTGGATGAGAGCCAGGCAGAGGGCATTGCGAGATTATATGTTGAGGAGCAGGAGGAAATGGATGATGGAGTGTGTGTCACCCATGTTGGAGACATGATGCAGTTTCGTTGGGTTAGTGGTGATGATAAGATGGAGATGTGTCCAGGCGAGGCTCAGATAGATGACATTGGAGTCCCTGAGTCACATCGCCTGTCTAGCCTATTACCACAGCTGGAGGTGTGCGATCATCTTGGATGGACTGCTTAGATGGTTTACTTTGGTGGTATTAATGCGGATGAGTGCACGAGAGACAGCCTACAGACCACATTGGAGCCCGAGCCCTTCCTCCATACAGATTCGGTTTAGCAACCATCACTTCAGACACCTCTGGACACACATCAGTTCATCAAACAGGACGCCGATATTCAGGGTGGACTACAGAGTCCAGGAGTGACTACAGAGGATGTTTCCTTAGATGACGAGGATGCGACAAGCGACAACGACTGCGAGATGATCTACATTGAGCCTGTGTTACCTTCTCCTCCAGACTTTCCCCTTAGCCATTTCACCCTCCTCCTGAGGAGTCGCATCAGCCAGGCGATAGCATCACCATTCAAGGAAGTTCTCATCACACTTCTCCCTTCATTTCTGAATCTCAAGCTTTATTTCTATATATCTTAGATTCAGATTGTCATCATATACCTTCATATCCTTATTTTCATTATGACGACCATATTTGGACTTTTTTATTGGAAGTCAAATATATTTTCCTTGGATTGACATAGCTCCTCTCTCGCAGGACACATGATCATATTCGATGGAGATGTAGGGAGCTGTATTGCTAGGATCCAAAAAGCTGGAGGAGCATTGTTTCCAAAGTAGCTAGCTGAGGAATAAAAGGAGATGTTAGAGTAGCTGCCTCCACCATTACATATTCGAGATCCACCTTTTGCTAAGGTGTATTCCTTCATTTACTTAGTGTAAATAAAATAAAATAAAAAGTTAGTTAGTTTGCTTTTGCATGTTTGCTTTTGTATGCATATTCTCCCTCTAGCATCATTGAATAATATTTAGTTTCCCTTCAATCATTGGGGACAATGAAGTTTGGATACTAGTTTTGGGTAGTTTTGAAAAAATTTGATGTTAAAAAATTTTTTATTCATCATCATCATCATCCATTCATTTTCAATCATAACTTTTTGGTGCCTCCATCCTTGCCTTCATCATATTTCTTTTGCTTAGTCCCTACATACGTAATGCCATGCGATTTTCTCAGATTTTTATTTTTGTATCAAATTCATAGATGTTTGATTGGCATGTTTTAATTTCTTTTCCACTTTTGGAGTCAAATGATAATATGCCATGTATGAAACTATATTATACGCTGTGATACTCTCTTTGAGATAATTTGGGAAAAACTTTGATGTAAGTGATTGCATGAGTTGGGATGAATGGCTTAGTTTTTGATTGGATAGGGTGTGGCCAATGGTTTATGCTTTGTTTTCTTGTAAGGAGTGGGTGGATGAGTTGATAACCTATGTTGACAGTGAGAGTGAGAGAGCTATAATAAGTGAATGATTCTTCTAATCAAGTTGAGTAGCCGGGGCCCCACGAAACATTGGGGAGGATGCCAAAGATGAGATTTAGGGGATCATTCTAGCCCTTTGTCTATATATCGTTATCACGTGTATACAAAGGTAGCCGTATTTGCTTTTCATAGCATTATTGCGTGTATGCAGAACAAAAACAAAAACATAAAAATAAGAGAATACAAAAAATAGAAAAAGAAAAGAAAAGAAAAGAAAAGTGAACGAATAAACGAAGGAATAAGCAACATGAGTGATGCATTCTCATCTCCCACATCTTAGAAGAAATTTCTTTTGTATTGGCCATTTCCTTGAATGTTGAAAACTATGACATTGTGATATATCCTAATGAATGTGATATGGTGCTTATTACTTTACTTTTCTTTAAATTGGATTGAGGAGAATGTCATTTGTTATTTTCGTTCATGCATTGTGTATATTGGCTTTGAAATCATTTGGAGAGAACAGTTAAAGTATGCCATGGTGATATCTTGAGTTTGGTGCATGTTTTCACTTAATCCGAATTTATCGCAAATGTTGCTAGGGATTAGCAAAATGCTAGTTGGGGATGTGATTCGTAGTGAAAAGTGTATATTTATGCCCCATATCTACCCCCATTTTGTGCTAAAGATTATGCTTAATCATTCTCTCTTAAGTGTGATATCACATTATGTTACATTTAGGGCTTATTCTCATTCTTTGCACAAAATATTATCATATAGACTAATTTCGCATTCTCCTATTTTTCATGTACTCCTGGGAGTCTTGGGGATTTTCCAGAAGTTTCTGGGATTTTTCTAAGACTTGTAGGTATTTTTCTGCAATCAAATGGAGGAGAAATGGCAATTAAAAGGGAGGGAAATGGGATTTTCAGATGGCGCCGCGTGGCGCGATCTCGCGGCACTACGTGGCGCTAATCCATGTGCCAGAATGTGGCCCGCTTCAAGCGGGCCATTGCATTTTTTTACAAAAAAGATAAAAAAAAGGAGTAATGTTGGGTTGGCCCGCTTGGCCGGCCCAGATGGTTGAACCCAGCAGCCCGCGCACGCGTGCTGCTACAGATCCCGCACCAAGCGAGGTAGGCAAAATGCGAGCCGGGTTTCCGACCCGGCCCGCCACCGTTTACAGGCGCACGTGCCACTCAAGCAGCCAGCGGGCGGACGCCCGCCAAAATCCGACCCGAAGGCCCAAAACAGACCCGTTAAGGCGAAGTTAGGACTATTTGAAGGCCTGGGTCGATTTCCAGCAAAAGAATCCGTGTTTTGGCCGAGAGCACTGTTCTATTGGGGCTAGGATAGTCCTTTCTTCATCCTAGGGCTTGGGGGAGGCCATCGGAGCTTGGTGGAGCTTGGAGGAGGTGCAAAAGAGGGAAAACTTGTGTTTTAAGGGCAAATCTTGGTGATCTCTTCCTTCTCTTGTATCATTTGATTTCTATTGCTTTATGAATGATGGTGAGAATCATTAAATAGTTGTTTGATTATTAGCTTGTAATGAATGCTATTTGCTCTTCATTTATGATTTTCAAGTTGTTTTCATTATGAAGGCCTAAAGCCATTTGAGTGTGGAATTGGAATTAACTAGGGCTTGTGTGGTTGATTAGTGAGTGTTCATCTCTAGTGTTAAATTCATCTAGCATACCTTGAAATGGATGCTAGATAGTGTTGAATGATGGGTTCTGTCCTAGATTTCATTGAATCGTGCATTACTCTTGGTGAGGACGTAGAACGGTGTGTACCGTAAGGGTCACACCTACGTGCACGATCCTTGCATTCTATTGACACAGATGCAAGGATCGATTCATGAGCTTATGTTAGGATTTCCACACATTAATCGACACATCAATGAATCGTACATTACCCTTGGTGGGGCCGCAGAACGGCGGTGTGCCTTAAGGGCATTACCTATGTGCCCAACCCTTGCATACCTTGAAATGGATGCTAGGGTTGATTCATATAGAATGAACCTATTGCCAATTAACCCACAACCCTAATGACATCACATTCTACACACTCTTCCTTGCTTGACTAGCTCCTTACTTTGGTCTCCACCCTACCTGCACTAGGTTTAGCTTGACCGTGTCCCTACCCACTTTTTCTCACGACACACTTGTTACTTTAGTTAGTTGTACCAACACCACTAGCCTTACTTAGCCAATTGAATTTGTGATTGTGAAACGACTTGTCCATGTGGATTCGATGCCGTACTCACCGGGTTTATATTGCATTTGACATTCCTACTCTTGGGAGGAGGGCGTGTGCATCCTATTTGGATTGTGCATGCCCTCGAGTCAATCATTTGGCGCCGTTGCCGGGGACAACGGTTTTTTGCATTCACATTTTTGGTTGGTTTTGGACACTTTGTGTCATGCCCTATTTTGCACTATACGTGTATTCTACTGAACACACGTGGTATTTCTACTTACGATACATGGGTAGGAATGAAATAAACGTAGATATCGATGTATCAGACGTAGTGCAAGGGGATTGGGCCGTAATACGTGGCTAATGGTAGAGAATGCGAAATGTGAATGCGGGAGAAGTGTGAATGACGTCTGGGTGCAAAACAACAAGAATGTATTAGACGTGTGTGTGTGTGATGCATGTATGCATGCATGGATGTGTGTGGATGTGTGTAGGGAGAGACATGCTAGTGTGAAAGGGGTTAGGGGTCAATGGCAACCCCCGTAAATTTTTAGAAAGGCGAGGGGCAAAACGGTCATTTGGACTAAAGTTGATGTGCGTACATACTAAAGTTGTGTGTGCATAAAGTAATGGGAAACTTGCAAATACTTGGAAGATGGGAGGGTATTTTGGTCATTTCCACATGGGATATTCCCTTGGAATATTCCTTTCTTGGAAGAGAAGAAAGGAATAAGAAAAGAGGAGAAAAGAAGAGAGGGAACTAGAAACCTCTCTCTTTCTCTCATTTTCTCCCCACCTTCTCTCTCCCCTCTCCCCTTCCCCCCTCCATGTTTCCATGGCCGAAATTCTTCAACAAAAAAAGAAAAAGAGAAGAGGAGGAGGAGGAGGAGGAGGAGGAGGAGGAGGAGGAGAGAAGAAGAAAGGGTTCTCTTGAGGTAGGATCCAACTTGGTTTTGGAATTTAATTAGGGTTTAATTATATCATGTTTTCACATCATGTTTAATCCATATGGATTAGGAGTAATCAAATTAATGTGCCATAATTCAATTTCATGTAAAACGCCCTTGAAATTTCAAGCAAACCACCCCTTTTGAAATCCTGAAATTCTGATATCTGTTGTTGCTTTGATTCTGGTTACTGTAGCTGGAATTAGGTTTCGAAAAAAATTTATCCTTCTAGATCTTGAAGTTCTACCCCAAAATCATATAAATTTTGATATATGTTCAATTCAGTAACTAGGAGTAAAAATTCTATCTTTACAACATGTCTGTTTGATTTCCAGTTTTGACATAGTTTAGCAAAATTGAAGTAAATACATGCACACATGATGGAATTTTATGTTCTTGGTCTCGTTGAAAAATTAACAAGTTTATCTATAATTTCATCACAAGCTTATATTTCGAAATTTTGGCTAAAACATGCCCAAAATTGGCTTTCAATACAGACCCTGAAATCTGTCTGAAAAATAGATTTGACACACTTCACCAAATAATTCACCATAAATCACCTACTTAATATTTTTGCCTGAAATTTTATCTGTGAATCCAAAACTACCATATATATAACTTTCATTTGAGAAGTTTTGTCAAATGCTCACTGAAAACGTATTATATATGGATATTTCTTGTGACTGTTTACAAAATCCTGCAAGTTGAGCAAATTCTAAGGGATGTTAAATTATGTGTAGTTGTCAATTTTACTCCTATTGCCCATACTTGTTATTATTACATCCAAGAAAGTTTGATTGGTGTGATATGCCGTTATATTGCTAATGTGATTGAGATGTGGAACATGATGCATGCCATGTGTTTGTAAAAATGCCTAAGTGAAGGCAAATGCCAGAAATGTGAGAAATACTCAATTCTATGATTATGAGATTTGAGATTTGATATAAAGATGTAATGCTGGGAGCATGTCATGCATAGTATCATATGTGAGTTGGATAATGAATTGAAATGGCTATGATGAAGGACATGGCACTTGGGTGCATGTCCCATGTTGATATGTGATGTGACTACGATGGAGGGCATGGCACTTCGGTGCATGACCCATGTTGGTATGAGTGTGGAAAGTGATGCTATGCAACATGATTCCTTCATTACTAATATGATAAAATGAAATCCTTGATTGTCTCAATCCTCTTTAAGGAGGGTGAGTTAGAAAAACCCAGGTTTAGGGGGATTTGAGTAAATTGTGAGTATAAGGCCTGGACTGAGAAGTTTGGGGAAATGATTATGTGATATGTGATATTTATACCCACTCGCCTTTACCGGGAGTGGAGGGGACATACGGAGGTTGTGTTATTGTGTGAGAGCCTCACTCCTGCCAGGGACGGGGGAGCTGAGAGGCATGGTGTTATACAGTGCCCGTGTCCACTGCGCCGTGTGCTATATTCACCCCAAATTTGGGGTGAAGTCCATGACCTGCTATCACAAAGTTTACCCAAGTTTCAATTAATTCAATTACAAAATAATAAAATAGGAATTTGGAATGTTACTCCTTCTGCTGGCAGCACTTTCCCTTCCCTTTGCCCGCTTCTTTGTGACTCTGTGTCATACCTTAGGCACTTGTACTTATCTTATCAGAGAGTGTTTGCTTGAATACTTGTATTATTATTATTATTATTCGTGCTAACCCTTCTCTTGCAGTAGCTCGACATTAGACCGTAGGTATGATCACTTACTTGGCAGATCATTTTCCTTTACGTTACTTAGTTTTCGTACCTTATTTCTCATGCCTAGCTTAATAGTGATAACATTAAAAGGATGTTCCAAATCCAAGTTGGTTCCTACTGAGGCACGCATTGACGTGCTCCTACATATTTTTCAGGTAGTAGGGGCGGCATGGTTGGTGGTGACTTGAGGTTGGGTTCGAGGATAGCCTTTGGTTAGAGCTGTAGTTTGTATTATGACTGAGTTGTCTTGGGAGATGGAGAATGGTGGTGTTTGTGTAGTGATGTACCTGGACTATGTATATAAATGAAACATGTTATATATAAAATGTTGTTGTTGTTTATGTGATTGTTCGATAATATTATGGAGCTTCACTTGTACTATCCTAGCATGTGTGCAGTGGCCTGCATATTCAGTTTCTCCTTCCACTCTTTTTCCTCTCCCATCACCCTCACCCTTCAGGATGCTTGGAAAAAAATTTAAATGCCGGGTATTCTGGGAAATGGGGCGTGACACTTTGGGAGGATAGTCCATCATTATGTTGTCATTCAATCATTATGTTTCAACACGGTATGTCAATTAGTCTTGTTCTTCCAACTCGTCATTTCATACAACATTTCAGGTGATAATTCAGCAAGATATTTCAATAGCAATCAATGAATAGTATATGACATGCTTCAGGTGATGGGAATATTTATAAGTGAGCAATCGTGCAACAAGTGTATCGATATTTCATGCATAATTTTCATGTGACAAGTAAGAAAGGCAAAGGTGAACTAGACAAGAGAGTGATCCCGATGATGAAAAGGTTGAAGTAACTTAATTAAATGTATTTAAAACCAATGGTTGCAAACTGATGATAATTGAAATTCTAACATTGATCCATGCATACACGGCCAGTTAGGGTTGGCCAAGAAGGTCACTATCCCCGCAAGCAGGGTGATCCAAACTTTGGTGCAAACGATCCTAGACACCGGGTGATACCAATGTTAAGAATATCAATTATCACATCTGCTCCATTGATCATATTATAGTTAAACCAGGACCACTGATTGACTTACTTATCAGAAAGTTTGGTACTCATTTCAAATCGACTGAGCCAAAGCAAAGCAGATACTAAGAAATTTGAGAATAAAGACAAGTCCAACAAACATGGAATACAAAATTGTTGGTTTAAGTGAACAGTCATTCTGTAGTCGATTGGTTTCCTATTTACTTAGGTCTCTAGTCGTTTGTCGAAGTCAATAGTCGTTCTGAGGCTATATGTGATATCCTACGTTCATATTAGTACACTATCTAAATTTCTAAGGTTAGAATTAGAGTGACTTACTGTTTTTGAGGTCGTTGTACAAAGACGAGTCTGGAGCTAGAGCTACCAAGGGTGCTCATGCATGAGAAACGGTACCTGCAATCACAAGAAATCATTGGTTAACTTCTATGACATTTTCTATCTATTTTCTTAACGCGTTTGTATTTTTATAAAGGCTTAAAACTCGTCAAAATACGTACTAAATATTTTAAATAGGATAGATGTGAGGTAAATAATTTTATATAGTAAGAAAATAATTTTATGAAGCTCAAAGGTATTTTTAATGATTTTTAAAAGCTCAAAACAACTGTTAGAATTAAAATTTTTTTAAAAATTAACGATCTTAAATGTTCCATGATTTATTCAGAAAAATATATACGTCAGAAATCTGCATATGATACGTCAAAATGTTTGTCTCGATTAGTAGAACATAAAGATATTTATGTATTTGAAAAATACGTGTAGTATTTAGAAGATACGTATTTAAAAAGAAATTTAGAATTAATCACTTAAATCTTTGAAAAATCATTTTTAAAAATATAAGTCTCAGATTGGGATGATTTCAGCGTCTATGCATTCTACGTGACGCGTTGGATTTTCTGGCCCTTACTGGGTATTTTTCTGATCGCTATGTGATTTATTATCAATTTTAGTCTAAAAACACGTAATATATATACGTGTATATATACATATACACATATACTTATAAAACCCATACGCCCTCCTCGCCTGCATGCGAGGGTTTCTCCGACGAAACTCGTCAGCGGCGGGGACAGAGAGGCTGGGGCGGTGAGGCGTCACGGCTGGGGCACGTGGTGGTCGACGGCGACCTGACGGCGAGTAGCGACAGCAACTCTAGTGGCGGGCGATTGAAAAGTGGCGGAAAACGTGGGCTCGGGCTCGTTTCGAACTGGAGGGGGCTACGATGGAGCTCCAGTGCGGCAGAGGGGCGGAGAGGAGTGGTGACGGCAGAGCAGCGAATGGAGCAGCTGTGGTGATCAGTGTGGGCTATTGGGGGCGTCGCCGGCGATGTCAGAGGAGGGAAGACGAGAGGCATCGGGGAGCTGGGGGTTTCGACGCTCGACGGAGGAGCGACGCTGGGTGGCTGAGGCGCCAGTGGTGCACAGGGTGCATGGCAGTGGGGGCTCGTCGGAGAGGCCTTGTGCATGGTGGCGGGCGGCATTTTACAGTGAAGCTTAAGTGGAGGGGGCATCCATGGTGTACGGTGGAGGGTAGAGCTCGACTGCGGTTCTTCAGTCGATGTCGGAGGAGTTCGAGGGTGCAATTGGCGGTGCTTCCCTGGTAGCGATGGACGCGTTGGGAACCGTCGGCAGCAGCGGTGGCACTGCTCACGACAGCGGGGCGACGTGAATGGAACGCCAAAGAATGTGGGCAGCATGGGCTTGAGCACGGTTGCTTGGTGACGGCGACGACAAGCTGCCCGACGTCGACGAAAGAGGAGAGAGTGGGAGCAGAGCAATCAGAGAGGGGCTGAGGGAAGGGGGAGTTGGGTTGCTTTGTTTTTGAACTGGGGAAGAGAAGGAGCTTGGGGGGGTGTTTATATGATGAATAAGATTACAATATAAATATTAATAATTGTAATTATTAAGGGAATTAATATTTTTGATTAAGTTTAACACAACTTTAAACGTTTTAGTGAATTGGGGGAGGGGGGATGAATCTGATAGAGTTGAGGAAAACGTGAACACACGTTTTCCTCAATTAACTGAGTTTAGGGTAGATTAAAAGTAATTAGTTTAGGTTAATGGTAACTAGTAAAACGTAATAGTAAAACAATAAAATGTAGGAAAATTACTATTTTGCCCCCGAAACTAAACTTGTCCGAAAAATTATGAAAACAACATCACGGGTCCGTATCTTCACGGGGATCATGAAAATGAAGTCCATTTTCAGATTTGAGCGACGAAAAAAATAGAAAAAAAATTCATTTACTCAAGTTTGAAATCGTCTAGTTACGGAAATACGTGCATGCCAAAAATAAGTCGTTACACCGAGTGGCGCGATCTCGCGTCGCCATGCGGTGCCGATCCAAGGGCTGGTCCGCTGTGTTTCAAGAGGGGCACGCGTAGGGCTGTTGACGAACAAAACGTTCGACGAACTACTCGTGAACAAGCTCGGTACATGTTCGTTTACGTTCGTTTAGGAAGCTTAATGAACAAGCTTGAACAGATTTTTAGAGCTCGGTTAGTAAACGAACAGAGCTTGAACATAACTATGTTCGTCATTTATGTTCATGAACAAGCTCGTTAAGTGTTCGTGAACAAGCTCGTTAAGTAATGTTCCTAAACAAGCTCATTAAGTGTTCGTGAATGAACATGTATCGAAAATAGTAAATTTAGACAAGTACTATATTTTTTATTATGCCTGGAATGTATGCTTGTAATGAGATCTATGGAGCTATTATGCTGGATTTATTTGTTTTTGTCCTGCAAATATTTAATCCTTTTATGTAATTGATTTAGTCATTGGCAATTATGTTTAAATATTATTATTCCTAATTAAAAAATTGGTGTTCGTTTGTTTGATTGAAAATCTGTTCATGAACAAAATTGATTGTGTGTTCACGAACATGTTCCTAAACATGTTCACGAACAACTTCGATAAGTCTTGTTAATGAATAGAAAGTTTGATTAACTACTCGTGAACAAGCTCGGTAAATGTTCGTTTACGTTCATTTACGTTCGTTCGGTAAGCTTAACAAACAAGCTTTGTAACGGCCACTTCTGGTTGTACGTATTTTGTGCGTAGGTTGATCTGTGTGCGTGTTTCCGTATTTGGTTTTATTATTGTAATTCCATAGTTCCGACGCGCGACCGAACCCCGTATTCACGATCCTCTCAGAGGTGTGATCGTCCCGGTATTTTGTTTACAATTTTTGGATGTAGAATGATCATTTGCTTATCTCATTACAACCTATAAATAATTATATATTTATAAATCCAAAATTCTAAGTTCTGTACGTTGGCCTCTTGGAAACAACCTATTAAATTTAAAACTCTTGATAAACTTTTTGAAACAAAATTCCTTTAAACCACCTGGGTGCATTTGTTTTGAGATCAAATCATTTTTATTATTACCCTAACTAACAGGCCCCTAGCCCACTTGAGTGAAGCCCAACCTGTGTGGGCTTTTTCGCATGCCAAAGTTCTTGACCCGTTACCCTAAAACTATTATAATAAAACCCTACTTTATACCTAGGTCATCCTATTGCAACATCTAAAGCAGCCGCAGCCGCCTCATTTTCGCAAGCAGCAACGATCTGTGCCCCCGACTACGAGCTTTCGACCCAACCCCCGGTGCACAGCCCTCTCCGACGTTATCTCCGGCCACCCGAACGCCTGCCCGACCTCCTCCGCAGGCTGCGCCGCCGTGGAGCCCCCAAACCGCCGCCATCCTCGCCGCAATCCGCGCTGAACACCGCCGCTTCATGCTGCAATCCGCAGCTGCTGCTGCTGCAATCCGCAGCAGCGCACGGCGGTGACGCCGGACGCTGACCCCCTCTCCGCCGCTCTCCGGCCTTCCCCGATGGCCACGGCACCGCCCCGCGCTGCTAAACCCCGACTCCGGTCCCCCGCCCACAGCAGCGACGCCCCGATCGCCCTGCGTACGGCCTCCTCAGGCAACGGCGCTTCTCTTCGACTTCTCCCGTGCACCGACGACCTGAGCCGTCACCCCGTGCTCCTACACCCCCGTCGCACAGGCCTCTCCGGCCGTTACTCGATGGCCGCCGCCGAGCACAGCCCTCCCCGTCGTATTTCGCATCTCCCTCCGCCCTGAGCCTTTCTCCCCCCATCTGCAAAAGAAAGAAGGAAGAAACAGAGAACGGGGACGATGAAGAGTAATGGTGCAGTACACACTCCGTTGAGTCACTCATATATTATATCCCTGAGGTATAATTGTTGGGGTTGTTAGTTCATGTATATATTTTATTTGTGGATGCCTGAACGTTAGCTAGCATGTGACCAGCTAGTGGTCTAATTACATCTCACTAGTTAGTCATGTTAGTAGCAATGATTATTCGTTTATAAGCTACAGTTATAATAATAATAAGAGTTAGAGTTAGTAATGTTAGAGTTAGTACTGCAGTGAGTTATATGTCAGGTTGTGTTATAAGTTATCTTATTATTTAAGTAATTAACATATACTTGTACAATCAATTATTAGATGTTAGTGCAGTTATGTAGATTCTTATATTAGTTCTTATGATAATAAAATTGGTTGGTTGCTCAAATCTGTAGGGCAACTCTATTAATAAGGTATGTAGTCATTATCAGAAGCTACTTTGGTAAATGTGTCAGTAGGTTGGTAGCATGCCCAGTTAGTAATAATATGATGTGAACCCCGTTGCGAGATAGAGAACCTAATTAAAATTGAATCACTAGACGTTAGCAGGATTGTTAAAAAGCTTTTTCTGTCGTTACGAACTTAATTGAACACGTGATTTATCAACAGAGTATCGCTCGTTCCGTACCGTATTGCGCTACCGGAATCCAACCCCTGGCGTCGCTACCCGACGTCAGAGTAGCTCTCGCGTCATGTTGAGGTTGGTGTGTTGTTTGGTGTTTGGACACATATGCAGAACTGGACTCCTTGATCTTGTGACTATCAGCAGACTTGTAGGCAAGTGAAACTTGCTACCCTTGTTGTTTAGGCCGTGCTTAGGCCATTACCTTGTTTTAGCGTAAAAGTGACTAGACAGTGAAAGGATAACTGTCTGGACGCCTTTGATCTAGCTTGACAACAAAGCTAGATCCGTCACCCTCATCATGCTTGTATGTCACGTTTAAATTCAATTAACGGTACGCAATTATCTGCTCATATCATCCCTGCATATTTGCCTGTCATGTTTAATTCCTATTAACGGTACGCAAATATCTGTTCATGGCATTGCATATTGATTATTCATCGTGATTGTGTAGCACACGCTACAATACTTATATTCCTGGCTCGTGTTCCAGAAGCGAGCCCTGTAGCTGGAAACCCCAACGCTCGGATACCCGGCTAGGTGCACCCCTATGCCAAATACACTTCCTGGCTCGTGATCCAGAAGCGAGCGCAGTTAGTTGGAAACCCCAACGCTCGACACATATGGGTGTGGTAAGAGATATGCGGCCACCTGAGCCCCGAGTTGGCCTGATCCGCCACTCCGGCCAACAGGCGAAATCTCTAGTGCACAAGTGATAAACAGTGATAAGTGATTCATGATTAGTGATTGCTACATCGTGAGTGCGTGACACTCTCTTTTAAACTGTTGCATCATATTTAAAATGTCATGTCATTGCATCTTATTATAACTGCTAGGTTGTTAGTTTACTTTCAGTTTCCTTGCACAAGTCTCTTGTAGACTTGATGACATGTGCCCCTTTTCTCTTTTGGGTGTCACATGTTAGATTGTGAGCCAGAGTTGGTCGTCGAGGACGAACAGGTTACAGGTGTTGAGTTCGAGGACATAGGAGACCAGTCCTAGAGCTCCTTCTAGCTGTGGTTGTTTTCTGCTTAGTCGTTGTTAGGCTGTCGGTGCGTAGCACCTCTCTTTCTTGTTGATGTTAAGTATCATGTTGGCCATGCCCTAGGCCTCCTCTTTTCGGGCTCTTGTACTTTCCTTTTGATTTCTCTGTTAGCCTGGTGGCTTTTCTGTGACGTTGAAACTTATTTTATAGATATTCTGAGATGTCTCTTTTGTCTCATTTCATTATTATTATCTTTGTTTCGTTCGCGTTGCAAGGACCTGCAGTTTTAAATTTGATATCTTATACGCTTATCAGACTGCAGCTTCACAGCTCCACGTCTGAGCGGACCTCCTCACGTCTCGCCTTCCATTTTAGGGAAGCGGGGCGTGACAAGCTTGAACAGGTTTTTAGAGCTCGGTTAGTAAACGAACAGAGCTTGAACATGGATTTTGTTCATGAACAAAACCAAGCTCCCTGTTCAAGCTCGTTCAAGCTCGTTCGACAACAGCCCTAGGCACGCGCAATCTTTTTTGGCGGGCTGCCAAAACCGCCCGCTGCTACGGGCAGGGGGTCATTCGGGCTGGGTTCTCTGACCTGGCCCCGCTTGCACAGCCATGCATGCACAAGCACTCGCCCAAGCGGGTGGGTGGCAGGTCAGCGTCCGACCCGATACCCCAGACAGACCCGAAAACACAAGTTTGGGGGGTTTTTTGTGTGCTTTGGCCGATATTCAGAGGAGAATGGGGATTTTTACTGTTCTATTGGGGCTTGGAGAGCCCCCATCTTCTTCCTAAGGCCTAGGGCTAGCGTTTGGAGCCATTGGAGGCTAGGAGAGCTTGGAGGAGCTTCAAGTAAGGGGAAAGTTTGGGGTTTTAGGGCTATTCTTGGTAATCTCTTCCCTTTTCTTATACCATTTGAGCTCTATTGTTTTGTATGGATATTATTGAATGATTGTTGAATGATGTGAGAATCATTAGATGGTTGTTTGATTTCTAGCTTGTAATGAATGTTTATTTTCTCTTTATAAATGATTATCATGTTTCTTTCATTATGAAGGCCTAGAGCCATTGGTGTGTGGATTTGGGATTAATTAGGGTTTGTGTGTTGGTTAATAATGTTCATCTCTAGCATTTAATGGATCTAGCATGCCTTATAATGGATGCTAGATAGTGTTGATTGATGGGTTGTCCCCTATATTTCATGAATCGTGCATTACTCTTGGTGGGACCGTAGAACGGTGGTGTACCTTAAGGGTCACGCCCATGTGCACGATCCTTACGTTCTATTGACACAGATGCAAGGATCGATTCATGAGCTTATGTTAGGGATTTCAACTCATTAGTCAATACATCAATGAATCGTGCGCTACTCTTGGTGAGGCTGGAGAACGGTGGTGTGCCTTAAGGGCATTACCTATGTGCACAACCCTTGCATACCTTGACATGTATGTGAGGGTTGATTCATTTGGAATAACCTTTTTCTAATCAACTCACAACCCTAATGACATCATATCCCACATACTCTTCCTAACTTAACTTGTTTCCCTCTTTGGTCTCCACCCTACATGCCTTGGGCTTGGCTTGATAGTGTCACCACCCACTTTTTCTCACCACACTTGTTAGTTTAGTTGGTTGCCACTACACCTTTAGCTTTCCTTAGCCGATTGAACTTGTGATTGCGAAATGACTTGTCCCTGTGGGTTCGACCTCGTACTTACCGAGATTTACTACGACTGATCTCCTACACCTAGGAGCTAAGTGTGCTTACGCTTGTGTGTGCACATTTGGGCATCAGCCACTGATCTGATAGTTATATTCCCACAGACGATGTCAACTGTTGACGGATGGGTTCTGGCCAACAATAAGATGGGCTGGCGTGGGTGCCTCTGATGAGATGGAGACTCGTCAGCTGTTGCGTGGGACCCACGGTAGATGGGACTCGGGTCGTAGATGGCTAGGCTTCGAGCTACGGGGCTGGAGCTCGACTTGTCTCTGGGTCGTAGGTGACAACCCTTTGACCTACTTGATGGGTCGTGCCTCGATCGACTTGCAACATAGACAGTCGTTAGGGGGGTCGGATCTAGGTTCTGACCCAAATCTCATCTAATGCTTAAGTTAGTATCATTTTAAGGGGAGCTCGGGGCTGTCAAGATCGACCCAAGAGAGATCGTCTCGATCCAGTCACACCGAGCTTTTGGAGGAAGAAATATCAGTTTGGAAAGTAGAGAATGAGATTGTTAAGGTATTTTGTATTTAGTACCTCTGGAATCTCCTTATGTACGGTTTGTCTTTCTTCTATTTATAAGCAGAGGCGTCCCTTCACTGCTGTTGGTGAATAACGGTCACCCATTATGGCGGCACAATCATCCCTAAAAGATATGCATAATTGATGTCTACTCACCCCGCCCTTAAGGAGCCCATAATCAACCACCTCCTTAAGCTACGGAATCTTAACTGGCAAATTAAGTGTGCGCTTTGACCAAGCTAGTGACTAACCTCCTTTGTGGGCTTCGTGGGCCTAGTGAATCAGGATGCCCCTCTTGCGGGCGTCATAATCTCAGTGAGAAAATCTTCTCCTTCCTCGAGGGCCAGTCCAAGGGACGTCACATGTAAGTATATGTAAGTAATTTTTAAGGAATTAAAATGAATTGATTCAATGGTATGCGCCATGAACAACTTTTGTTGCAGAAGAAGAAAGTAGGTGAACTGATTTAAGGTGTTTTGCACATTTTCGATATTTCGATTGGTCCATAGAGCAAAAACTCGGATTTTTAAATTTAGATTATATGCGGAATAAAAAATTAAGCGATATGTATACTGAGCAAAAGCTACGCTCACAAAGTAACTCCATATATTAAAATTAATTGAATACGATCAGTCCTTCACAGATATATAAATGGTGTCTTATCACCTATCGGTGAACCTACCCCCAACCACATCGACACTCGACGAGTCGCCGCCGCCTCTCTCTCCGGCGCGTTCCTTCAGCCAGCCAGGTCACTTTCCCAATCTCTAACATTCATTCAAATTCCTCAAACCCTAGCTCGTTAATTTTATTCGAGGATCAAAATTTCATCTTGCTTCGAACTGATCAAATCTTCTTTTGGATTAGCATAGTTCAAAGTTATTTCTTTTATTTGCTCCTATTTTCTGTCAGTTTTATTCTGAATACTGTTTGATCGATTCTTTAATCTATATCAGGGGATGACACAGAAAATAATGGGTATTGTATGAAAATAACAATTTCACGTTATTTCTTGAATTATTGGAGCACTGTGCATGTGATGATAATCATGATATTGATGGAAGATTTGCAGGAAAAAATGTTTAAACACTTTCGTATAGTTGTAGGAAAATAATGGAATTTTGCTAAATATCTCGATTATGCAGATTTCTCCATTCCACTGAAAACATTGTCCTGCTGTTGGAAAACGTAGCTAGAGAGCCAGTCAATTAAGTGGTGATATAATTTTAACTTGGAAAATAATGGGGCTTCTCCAAAGTTACATGTTCATGGAGTACTCTTCTAGTGAAGGTGATGATCTTATTGATGACTATGTTGACATTGAAAATGACATCCCGGTATTTTGATGTGGATCAATGCTCTAATGAAGTTACGATATCATAGCACTTCCTAGAGCATGGGGAGAATTCCATGGTTACTGTTAATTGAATTATTTGAAGCCATCTCCTCTCTACTGCCGGGGATGTGATGAACATAGACCCATATCTTGGAATGGAGTATGAATCTGACTCAGCCATGAGGACATTCTATAATGCATATGCACTTCAGTTTTGGTTTGATACCAGTGTTGCCCGCTTTTGCATGGAAAAAAAAGAATACGCATTGAGGTTTTGGTAACGAAGAGGTCTTGTGACATCACAAGAAGGCCATCGATTACACTGCCAAGAAGAAAAGGAAGCATCTTTCTATTAGGTATGGGTGTCCGGTAATGATGGAGGTGGTTCAAAGAGTGCCTGAGATGGTCAAGTAATGGGTATGTATCATACACATGTAGTTCTTAGCCCAGACATGAACTTTGAGATCCAGCTTAATCGATGTTTAACCAGAGAAGTAGGACGAAAAGTTGAACTTTAGGAAAGAATTAAGAGATGTGTCTTTAAATATCAAGGCCAACTCGATGGAAGTGGTAATTGGACATGGATGCATTATGATTACGAAATGATGATATCTTATAGAAATATAGCTAACATTGGAGTTGCTAACATGTTAAAGATCAGATTTTGAGAAGGGAGATGATGAAAATGTTCATTATGACTATCATGAGCGGTAACAATGGAAGTGATAGAGAGAGTCATTATCTTCCCCTTAAAAATATTTATATAAGTAGATTTGGGTTAATTTACTAACCAAAAATAATACGAGAAACTAATTCAAATACCTTGCAAAATTTGATGGACTTATATGCAAATCCATATGGTTTACGAGACTTTTTTCAAATTTATTATAACTTAAGAATAAGCAAAAAAAACTTTCTTCTTTTTTCCTTTTAATCTATTCAGCAATGGTTAACTTGCTGTTCGCTCTCCTTGCTCTCTGATGAATGGTTACAATGGATTCTTCTTTTTCGTCATTACAACAAGATCAAGACATCGTTGTAACTTAAATTTCATCAATGCATTGACATCCACATTAAAAAGTACCATTTTAACCATTTATCTTGATGTTAATCTTTTGCTTAGTGCATCGAGTGGTCCGTTGTGTAGTATGGAAGTTGGTAGTAAAGATCCTTGACCCCTTCTGACACTTATCGTGATTTCATCACAAAAGTACCTTATCATAATTCTAATGTTTTCCCTCTCCCTATGCCATTGTTCACTTTCTTGCATATGAGGGCACCAAACGCACTATGCAATCAATCTCGACAATCTCATCCTCAATGACACTCCTTTGGTTGTGTACTCTAGCCAAGATAGTACTCAGTGGATACATTGGAGAATGATGAATTCATTCAGCTTCCCAAGCATCAACTCTAAAGAGTCGGAAGCATGGTTTGCAGATGCATTTTTTTACTGCTTGGACGACAAAGTCAGAACTAAACTAGAAGGGTGTCCATGTATTGCTCCTCGTTAACATATTGCTTGGTGAAAGTATCTCAAGACAAAGTACATTTGTAACTCAAGGATATTGAAAGAAATGAGTATTGTGTCTTGGATGGGATTGAAAAGATCTCACCTGAATTGGCAAATGAAGTTAGCATAAAACTAAATTTGGTAGAGAATCTCCAAAGACGTCTCGTTGAGGATGAGCTTATCAAGACAAACAGTACCGATGACACATTCAGCACTCTTAGATGAGGAATTGGACAAAATATGAAAATGGAATTAGGCATACGACTAAATAATTTCACGATGTAACTGAGATAAAAGCCAGAAAAGGTTGAAGTGCTCTTCAACTGACAATGCCATAATACATAATGCGTCACTTTCTTGATGTAGTGAACCCCAGATTTGGCGTAGATATTTAAGGATGCAGTTGTACTTGTTGAGGATGCGATGTAGTTGATGCGATTTTTGAAACTGAGTCATGTTACAACCTTATCTTGACTTTATTGTTAGAAAGAAGAGAAAGAAGAAGAATTCATTTTTTGCACTCATCATGTCGCAAGAAAGTAAAGAACAGTCGTCATCAATGAATAGCTTAAAGGAAAAAAGAAAAAAGAAAGGGTCTTTTCCATATTGGTTCCTCACATTTTTCTTAATTTCGTCACATAGAGCATATGCAGTTGCCTATACGTTCATCTGATTATGTAAGTTATTTGAAATTAGTTCCTCACTATTTTTTGTAGTAAAATCAAACCAAATCTAAATTTCATCATCTGCCTTCTCAAATATTTTACATGTTTATGACTTCAATTTTAGCTGTACTTTTACATATATATCATCTTTCCAGAATTATGTTTCATTCAAGTCCTATTTCCACTTTCATCACGTAAGCCTTAATATGTAGAACACATCTGTTATTTCATCGCTAAAAGTCCAAGTTTCAGTCCAATTTTCACCTAAAACTCTCATTCTAAATGATGAGACATTGTAGATTTCTATTTCGTATGTAAGTTGAAGAGTGGTTGGTTGGTTTGGGTCTTTTTTTCCTTTTAAAAATCAATGAGATGGGAGAGACGAATTTCTTTAAATATATGGTTAGTTTGAAAGGAATATTTTGGTTTCTTTAAATATATGGTTAGTTTGAAAGGAATATTTTGTTGGATCCTGTGGATGGCAAATAATACTAGAAGGGGGGGTTGAATAAGGTTGTTAAATAATATAAACTTTTTTTCGTTATTCAACAATCCTTTTACGTGTTGCCTAAGTTTCAAATTGAGTTGCCTCTAATTTGAACTTAATCAACAATATGATAAAGCTTGAATATAAGTATGAGAGTTACAACGAAAAATAAAAGATTCAAGCAACAATAATAATAGAGTTAGAGAGACAAAAACACAACGCAAACACAAGGCGATTTTACTCTGGTTCGGATATACAAGTTCCACTTGCCCATTGTATCCTACAACAACAACCAATCCACTAGCTCTTCACAAGAGCAAAACTTGCCTCAACACAAACAAAGATGACTTCGTACAAATACCTAGCCTCAATCGCTAGGAATTTCCAGCACCTAATTATACTCAAATAGGATTTTCACTTACACGAGTTTCCTGTATAAGCACGTGAAATTACAATACTTCAAAGACTTTCAGCAAATATAAAAAGAAGTACAAGATTTTCCTATAGCCAATAATATATGTGATTGAAACGTGGCTAAAGAAAATTTGAAATCTTTGATCAAATAAATGATATAAATAAAGCACAATCTGATCAAAAAGATAATCTTGAAAATTGATTTACAAAAATTGAGCACTAGGGCTTTTAGAGATCACATAATCAAGAATTTTTAATATTTAAAAAGAGTAAGAATTTGGATTGCAAAGATTAAAAATAATAGACTTGCAATTTGACTCTCAAAAGAAAGCTATTAGCTTGGAGATCAAATAGACAAGTACTATTGAAAAAGGCTAATAATGAAACTGAAATAGATCTGAAAGTATTAGCACAAAGAAATGAAATCAGTAGCCGTTTGAATTTAAATCACAGAAATTAGAGCTTGAGAGCTTTTGAGCAATAGAGATAATATTTCAATTAGAATAATATATCTTAAAACTTCTGAAATCCCCGTCTATTTATAGGCAAATAAAAGCTAAAAATCAGCTCAAAAACAGCTTGAGTCAACTCTAACAGCTAGTTAAAATTAAGGCAGATTTCCAAATCTGGCCTGAGTTGACCCAGATAATCGGCTATTAGCTCCAAATAGTCGGCTATGTTATCAAATAGTCGACTATTATTTTGACAGAGAGATTTAAGAAAATATCTGTAGGAAATAGTCGCCTATCAGTCTAAAATAGTCGGTAATTTTGGAATACCTTAGTATATCTACTTAAAAATACTTTCAAAATAATTTTTAAAAATTATGTTTGAGAAATATATTAAATGACATATTTTAAAAACATTTTTCACTGAATTTTGAAAGTGTGTGTGTAACATACTATGGCTTTACATTTTTATGCAATTATTTACACAACCATAGCTTTAGCTCTTCATCTTCATTCTTGAACTTGAGCTAATTTCTCTTGTTCTTAATTCTTCATTTGAATCACAATCTAAGATCATCATATCCTTCAAGTTGTAGAGTTCTTGATCGTGGCTTTAGGTTCTCTGATTTGCATCACAATGGCTCCAATTAACAAACAAATCTATATACACTTGAAATAAGATTGTTAGTCCATATATCATTTATGCACATCATCAAAATCCATTGGGGTGGTGTCTCAATATCCCAACACTCTCCCCCTTTTGATGATGACAACAAATGATGTATAAAATTTTAAAAATACAATGAAATGAAAAGATTACTTACGCCCCCTGCAGAGATGCATGTGCATGATCGCTATGGAGATGTTACTCCACCTGGATCAAGGCTAGTTAGCAATAAGTTTTACATATGCATGTTTTCAATATTATTTTCAACTCAAATATATATTTTATAGGCATTGTGAGCATGTTTTTTTCTCCCCCTTTGTCACATAAAAAAACCATAAATAAAATAGAATAATGAGTGACATAGGTGGGATGTCTCAATATCAAAAACATTAACATATTCATAAGGTGAATATCCAATTTACCATAGATATGTTAGGCAAAATAGCACAAAAAATAACATATGGTAGCATATGTTCACAAGAACACAACCAGTAGACATTAAACATCATATTATAACATATTAAGCATCATCATAACACATTACATGTCATCACATGAGTTCAAAATAATACATTACTTTCTCATATTCTAGCACAAAATTTGTGAGAATTTTGACGATTGTATCAAATTTGTACAAACCATAATATAGTTCATAAGCAAGCAAACAAACAAATAACCCAAATGACATGAAGCTATTCTCCTTGAATCTTCTTCTTTAGCTTCTCGAGCTCGTATTTGACCTCTTCAATGACGACATCGGTAATGTCATGCCAATTCTTCAATGTCTCGTTAAGGCTTGCAATCTTTTGGAACACATCATCACGCAAGCTATTCATGTGATCATTTGCTTTAGCTTCCATTTTCTCAAGCCTAGCAAAGATGACCTTTTGGAACGAAAGCATGTACGGTGGGATGTCCTCTTGGAATGAAGCCTCGCCTTCTTCCATGGGTTGCGTCTCATCTTCCTCTTCCTTTTCTTCTTCATCATGTTCACCTTCTTCATCTTCTCCTTCTTCGTGATCACCATCTTCTCCAAGGCCCGGGTCCATGCCAATAATCATTCTATTACGAGCTCCGGAATCAAAAAGGGTCATGGATTCAATGAAGTGGGTTTCTCCTTCAATATTGATGCGCCAGATACAAAGATGTTGGTGAGATAATATCCATGATGGAGAGGGGAAGTAGGGCTCACAAAGATTGAGCTATGGATAATGTTGCTAAAAATGATTTGGGACCAATTAACTCTAATCTTTGCTAGCATGGCATAGACGCATTTAGCTTGGTTGAGTGAAAGTACGGCTCCACTACCCCTTTTGATTAATATTTGTATGAAAGGATATTGCGAGGATTTTTTGCTTTGGAGGTGAGGTAGCTAGTGGGTAGGCTTGCCTTGTAGAATTTTCCTCTTTTATACATGAGTTTAAGGACATCTTCGGCCGTCATCTCAATTTCAAGGAGTAATGCCCCCGAGCTAGGAATGCCAAGTCTAAGTCCTAGGTTTTTGATGCGACTGATATTGGATGGGAAATCTCTATGCACACAACAAGTCATGGAGGAATTACTTTGCGCACAATAAGTCATGGAGGAATTACTTTGCGCACAACAAATCAGGAGGATTGCTTTATGCACCACAAGGAGGGTTTTCTTATTTAAACTAGGTCTAGCCGTCATTCATCGGATGCTTGATTATTGAGTTGTTTCGAGAGATTCCTTAGGTAGATCTAGGAGAGTACGGACGTCTTCTTTAATTGGCGTATTGGGAGGGTGATCGCCCCTATAATTGTGATCAATGTATCTTTATTTTCAGTTTTTATTAATAAAAATCAGTTCTTTTTCTTGGTTCATATCAATTTGGTATCAGAGCGTCTACGATCCATTGTGGCGACGAGATCTAAAGTCAACATCAACGAAATCCTAGCGATGGTGATGAGAAATAAAGTCAACATCGACAAAATGATGATGATGGCGGAAGCAAGTAATAAGAGACACGACGAAATCATGGCACAAGTCTACCAATAACTTGCGATCTTCGCGGCAGGTGTTAAAAATTTCAGATATGAAACTTTCAGATATGGATCTGAAGGGGGCGAAGATCTAGATTTGAAGGAGGCGACGGAAGATACAGATCTGGAGACAGCTGAAATTCCAGATCTAAAGACGGTGATGATCCGTAATCAAGAGGGGGTGATCTTGGAAGAGGAGGATTCAGATCTGAAATTCTCAGATCCAGATCTGCAGGCAACGATGGAAGACGAGGGCGACCCCCAAGAAGAAAAAAAACCTAGCCGTCACATCAAGAAGGCGGCGGGTCGCATCAAGAAGGTGGCGGGCCGCGACAGCCCCTGCAAGGGCCTGCAGGGGCCTAGCAGGCCCCGACAGCCCCTGCATGGTATCCCATGATGGCTTTTGCCTCTCCAGCGACGACGACAGGCTCTCCGAGGCGCCGGACAGCAAGTTTTCCACTCTCTGGGCTCAAGACAGCGAACATTCGAGCTTCCGGGAGGGCAACATGGGCCTCAAGGCCATTGGTTTTCAGTTCGAGGTCATTCAGAGCGCCAAAATTTCAGATTTGAGTATAGAGGACCTTCAGATCTGACTGGCGACGACCGTGGCTTTCAACTGGACGTCGTTGACGACGGTGGAGACCAATTGTACCTTTTTGACCCGAGAGGAGGCTTGCACGCCAAGTTTTTCTTCTTTGGCTTCTTCTCAATTTGTTTGTCCTCTTCCAACTCAATCTCGCAGGCCATGAGATTTCCCATCAGTTCCTCGAGGGTGATTGTTTTCATGTGTTAGCTTCACGAATGGTGGTAGTTTTTCCCTTCCATTCGGGTCAAAGCGATCAGACAATCTTCATTACCTGATCATATTCATGGATTCTCTTGCTTAGTTCTACAAGCTCATTAGTAATGCTAGTAAAATGAGTATTAACGTTGCTAATTCTCTCTTATTCTTTCATTTTGAAACTTTCAAATTTGGAACATATTATGTTTATTCTTGAGTCCTTTACCTTCTCTGTACCTTCATGACTTACTTCTATAGTATGCCATATTTGATGTGCCATTACGACACTCGGTTGAATTCGGTACCTGTCAGAGTGCAGAATAAAGAGTTTATTGCTTTTGCATTTAGATTACCTCGTTTCTTTTCGTATGTAGTCCATTTTTCCATTTCAGCCTCTGGTTGCACGTAATTGTTTTTAGTGATGGTCCACATGTCAATATCTACGGATTGTTGGTGGATTATCATTCGAATTTTCCAATTTGCATAGTTTGCTCCGTCGAACAAAGGTAAGTGCTGAGTGTTGAGTTCTTCGGACTGGTGAGAAGTTGATGCCATTGCCTTTTAACTTTGCTTTGATACCAAGTGTTGGATCACGTGGATGGCAAACAATACTAGAAGGGGGGTTGAATGTGGTTGTTAAATAATATAAACTTTTTTTTCGTTATACAACATTCCTTCTACGTGTTGCCTAAGTTTCAAATTTTGTTGCCTCGAATTTGAACTTAATCAATAATATGATAAGCTTGAATATAAGTATGAGAGTTACATCGGAAAATAAAAGATTCAAGCAACAATAATAATAGAACTAGAGAGACAAAAACACAACGCAAACACAATGCGATTTTACCCTGGTTCGGATATGCAAGTTCCACTTGCCCACTGGTACCTACTCCAGCAACCAATCCACTTTCTCTTCACAAGAGCAAAACTTGTCTCAACACAAACGAAGAGGACTTCATACAATCATCTAGCCTCAATCGCTAGGAATTTCCAGCATCTAGTTATACTCAACTAGGATTTTCACTTACACGAGTTTCCCTTATAAGCACGGGAAATTACAACACAAGCCTTCTTCAAAGACGTTCAACAAATATAAAAAGAAGTACACGATTTTCCTATAGCCAATAGTATATGTGAGTGAAACGTGGCTAAAGAAAATTTGAAATCCTTGATAAAAAAATGATATAAGTAAAGTACAATTTGATCAAAAAGATTATCTTGAAAATTGATCAACAAAAATTAAGCACTTGGGCTTTTAGAGATCAAATAATCAAGAATTTTTAATCTTTGAAAAGAGTAAGAATTTGGATTGCAAAGATTAAAAAATAATAGACTTGCAATTTGAATCTCAGAAGAAAGCTATTAGCTTGGAGATCAAATAGACAAGTACTATTGAAAAAGGCTAAAAATGACACTGAAATAGATTTGAAAGTATTAGCACAAAGAAATGAAATCAGTAGCCTTTTGAATTTAAATCACAGAAATTAGAGCTTGAGAGCTTTTGAGCAATAGAGATAATATTTCAATTAGAATAATATATCTTAAAACTTCTGAAATCCCCATCTATTTATAAGCAAATAGAAACTAAAAATCAGCTCAAAAACAGCTTGAAATCAGCTCTAAGAGTCAACTCTAACGGCTAGCTAACGGCTAGCAAAAATTAAGGCAGGTTTCCAAATCTGGCCTGAGTTGACCCAGATAGTCGGCTATCTTCCCAGATAGTCGGCTATTTTATCAAATAACGACTATTATTTTGACAGAGAGATTTGCGAAAAACTCTGTAGGAAATAGTCAGATATCAGTCCAAAATAGTCGGCAATTTTGGGATACCTTAGTATATCTACTTAAAAAAACCTCCAAAATAATTTCTAAAAATTATATTTGAGAAATATATTAAGTGACATATTTTAAAAACATTTTTCACTGAATTTTGGATGTGTGTGTGTAACATACTATGGCTTTACATTTCTATGCAATTACGCATACAACCATAGCTTTAGCTCTTCATCTTCATTCTTGATCTTCAGCCAACTTCTCTTGTTCTTAATTCTTCATTTGAATCACGATCTAAGATCATCATATCCTTCAAGTTGTAGAGTTCTTGATCGTGGCTTTAGGTTCTCTGTTTTGCATCACAATGGCTCCAATCAACAAACAAATCTATATACACTTGAACTAAGATTGTTAGTCCATATATCATTTGTGCACATCATCAAAATCCATTGGGATGGGTCTCAATATCACAACATATTTTATTATTGATAGGTTATGTTATCTGGGGACAACATATTTTATTATTGATAGGTTATGTTATCTGGGGGACTGATTTCAACAACTAAACTGAGTTGAGGAACTTGTTGGTGACTCTTTTTTACAGTAATTTACCGTAAACTTAATTTGACATTTCTCGAAAGAAGTCTTTTTAAAGGGTAAATAAGGTCCGTAGTTCATATAAGAAGAGCGTACTATTGTCATGAAAAGAGACGACAAGAATTTGGCAAAAAATGGAGGAGTTTTAAAAGTGCACAAGGATCGGAACTCCATGGACAATTGATAGCATAAATACGGCTTTTACATAAATCGTTACCTAATAAATTTGCAATAAGTGTGCTTACATGTCATTTTGAAAATTTCCACACTTGGAGATGGAATTTAAACTCAGTTCTCTACATGAAAATGAAGTGTCATACCACTCTATGTCATCTTATTCTATATTTTTCTGAAAGTTTATTTATTTACTTTGTGATCAGTAAAGTTCCCTGATCTATTTGCAATATTTAAACTTCCTTACTAAACCTTGGCTCAGTGTTAATAACAAAGGAATTGAAAAATGACGCTTAACCACTTCAAGACCTCCGTACGGCCTTGTAAACACAGATTTTATGGTTATATTTGAAGAAGAATCATCATTGACCTTTTTGAAGTAAATAAATGGTATCATATCACCATTACCACCAGGGACATAGCCACAAATACATGCACACTAGAAGGGTCTCCTCTGCTCTCTGCGCCATCCAATTTCAGCCAAACATGCCAATATTTTCCCCTCAATTTTTAAAGTTCTGATCGGTCTTCAATTCCATCAAGGCCTAGCTTCTTTCTTCTGTTTGTAGATCAGAAATTTTATCTTGCTTCGAACTAATAAGAGACTCGTTGGATTAATTATTGCTCACTGTTACTTTTTTTGCTAATATTTTATGTCAATTTGATTCTGATTCCCTTAAGATCTCCTTTTTAATTCATGTCTGTGGATTTCTGACTCAGAAATAATGGGTATTGTCTGAAGGTAGTTATTTCACTTGATTTTTGATGATAATATTTGAAATCTTCTATAAGTGATGATATTAATGTAAGATTTGCAAGAAAAAAAGATTTTGTGGATGGGATTCTTTATTAATTGTCAGCTGTAGAAAAATAATGGAATTTCTGTAAATAGCCCATGTATGTACAATTTCTGCAAAAACATTGAGCTCATTGGTGACTGAGTGTATGTTTCTGTCATGAAGTTTATGTCTTGAATTAGGAAAACTGAGGATCTAAATCATGATTGGTTATCTGTTACTGAATTTGAACAAACCGTTTCTTTAGTTCAAGTATTTGAATCTGTCTTGGCCCTCAAAAAAATAATGGGATTTCTCCAAAGTTACAGATTCATGGAGTACTCTTCTAGTGAAGACGATGAGGTTGTCGATGACTATGTCGATCTTGAAGATGGCCTACAGATATCTGACGTCGATCAACACTCTAATGAAGTTACAGTGCCATTGCATTTCCTAGAGCATGGTGAAAACTCCATGGGTACTGTCGACAGTACCATTGGAAGTGATCTCCTCTCTACCGATGGAGATGCGAAGAACCTAGACCCATATCTTGGAATGGAGTTTGAATCGGACTCAGCTGCGAGGGCATTCTATAATGCATATGCCCTTCGGCTCGGGTTTGGGATCCGTGTCGCCCGCTCTCGTACAGAAAGAAGAAAAGGCGTCGAGGTTTTGGTCATGAAGAGGTTCGTCTGCCTGAAAGAAGGCCATCACAAGAAGAAGGTCAGTGACTGCGCCTCCAAGAAGAAAAGGAAGCGTCTTTCTATAAGGGATGGGTGTCCGGCAATGATGGAGGTGGTTCGAAGAGGGCCGGAAAGATGGGTGATCAATAAATTGGTATTGGATCATACACATGTCGTTGTTAGCCCAGATAGGATTCGTGAGATCCAACTTAATCGCATGACGGGCAAAGAAAAGGAGCACGACAACTACTTGAGAGAGATGAGGCATAAAGTCTTTGGTGAAGGTGATGCTCAGGGGATCCTTGAGCATCTCAGGAAAACACAGGCTGCAAATTCGGGCTTCTTCTATTCAATGCAGGTGGATAGCAGGAATTGTGTGACCAATATTTTCTGGGCCGATATCCGTGCTAGATTGGCATACAAATGTTTTGGTGATGCAGTGACATTCGACACAAGCTATAAGAAGAATGGGAAAATGTTGCCACTTGTTACATTCACCGGTGTGAATCATCACGACCAGCTTGTTAATTTTGGATGCGCCTTGATTTTAGATGAGACTCAGTCCTCCTTTGTTTGGCTGTTTGAGACATGGTTGAGTGCCATGTTTGGCCGACATCCACTGTCATTCACTACTGATCAGGGGAACGCCATGGGAGCGGCAGTTGCCAAGGTGTTTCCTAACACCCGGCATCGTTTGTGTAAATGGCATATCTTATCGCGATGCAAGAAGAAGTTGGCTGACGTGTGCTTGAAGCATCCTTCTTTTCACAGTGACATGAAAAAATGTGTCGTCGAGTGTGATTCAACTGATGCCTTTGAAGGGTGCTGGAGGTTAGTTCTTGATAAATATAACCTTAGAGAGAACGCTTGGCTCCAGTCGCTGTACAATATTCGCCATAAATGGATTCCAGCATACCTAGTGGACTCATTCTTTGCTGAATTATCCGCAACACAAAGATTGGAAAGCATGAACAGGTTTTTCAGGAAACACTTTGATACGAAGACGTCTTTGCAAGCGTTTATTGACACATTTGATCGAGCCATTGATGAGCGATATGAGAAAGAAGCGCAAGAGGATTTCGCTTCTTTGCATGGCCGTCAGAATCTAAAGACGAGCTCACCAATGGAGAAACAAGCAGCTGAAATTTATACAAGGATGGTTTTTGCCAGGTTTCAGGTGGAACTTCTTGAAGCCTTCAGCCACGATGCGGTTAAAATACAGGAAGGGCATATAAGCAGGTACTCCATCGAGAAGTTTGGGGATGGCCGGAGCAGGCACTTCGTCGCTTTCAATGCATCTGAGAAGAAGGCGGTCTGCAGTTGCTTCAAGTTTGAAGTCTCTGGAATTCTGTGTGGGCACGTCTTGAGAGTTTTATTGCTGAACGGCGTAATCCTGATTCCAGATCATTACATTCTGAGGCGATGGACGAAGAAGGCAAGGGCTGGTTTTGTGTCGGACGATGGGGGTGTCGAAAGACGAAGTTACAGTCAGACTACACCGATGGCATGTTACGATGATCTCTTTCACGACGCCATTAAGCTTGCGGAAAATGGCGCTACATCTGTAGAATCCTACAGGATAGCCAAGGAAACGCTCCAGAAAGTATTTGCTGAGATTGTTGGTGTTGAAGAAAGTGTTGCTAAAGGAGGATATCAGCATGGATAGAAATCTGAAATCAAGCAGTTGGAGACAAGTTATGACTATAAAAATCAAGGGGATGTTAGTGACTACTAGTTAGCTAGCACTGGCCGAAACTTTTGTATTCACCAGCTGTCATGATTGTATAAGAGTTACCTTAGTAAGAGGATTGAAGATCAATAAATGGGTCTGATTGTATGCAATTGTTCTGCAAATATCCATTTTTTTTGCTGTGGTTTTCTGTCGTAAATGTAGATTAGGCTTTCATATATATTGATGGTAATTCATTTATGAAATATTGATGTCAATAAGTCTGTTTGATATACTTAGCCGAACGTAAATTTATCTTTATTAAAATTCAAAGGTCAGAAAATAAAGCAATTGACTAAAGAATAGAAAAAAATAAATTTGGACCATTCGACAAAAGAAAGCCAAACTTTGGAACCCTAAGCAATTATCCAGTGTTGTTGTGTTTCCGCTCCTCAATTTTTCTTCTTGGTTTTCTTGAATTTAGCAGGGGGAAAAACACAGAAATGGAGGAAAAAAGAACACCGAGAGCGGTAATCGTCGGAGGGAGCATCGCCGGCCTATCGTGCGCCCACGCCCTGATAGCCGCTGGATGGGGCGCAACCGTAGTGGAGAAGTCCACGTCACCGCCAGCCGGCAGCCCGACAGGCGCCGGCCTTGGCCTCGACCCTCAGTCACTTGAACTCATCGGCCACTGGGTCTCCGATCCCAATCTCGTCCATGACTCCACCTTCCCACTCTCTATCGATCTGG
This sequence comes from Scilla litardierei, assembly GCA_030789695.1. Taxonomy (NCBI): domain Eukaryota; kingdom Viridiplantae; phylum Streptophyta; class Magnoliopsida; order Asparagales; family Asparagaceae; genus Scilla; species Scilla litardierei. Next base: position 321,795,657 of record CM061141.1, read on the forward strand.
TAAATTCTTCAATTTATAGCTCAATTCAATCCAAGTTCAAATAAAAACCTCATCTTGGTTTTGGCTCTCTATGAGCTTGTTAGTAACGTAACAGTTGGGGTAAAGTTTCCATTTTTTTTGAATAAACTGTAAGATTTTTCATGCGTGTGTATCGATCTTAAGCATAGAATGTTATAAAATCATAAGATGTTGGTTGTATGCGACATTTCTTGTTATATAGTTACGCAGGAACTAATCTTTGATACCCCCTGAAAATGCAACATTTTCAACACATTTCAAATGGGTATTTCATAACCCTGAAATTTTTTGAAGGCAAATTAATGGAGAGTAATGCAATGAACTCTTTGCTTTTATAGAATCGTGGAACAAACAAGGAGAAAATGCTTGCCAACATACTGTCTAGAGATGACAAGTTTAATTTCAGAGCAGCCCATTGGGCGGATCTTCACTCAGTTCTACGCAATGCTTTGCCACCTGAGATTATATTGTGGGGACACCAATTCATCTCTTTTCGAACTTCCAACGACAAGTCTTTGGTTACGATTAAAACCAGAGTTGTTCAAACGGGTGAGATTGTTGAAATTGTTGGCGACTTGCTGATTGCTGCCGATGGGTGCTTGTCTTCAATTCGTCAAAATTTCATTCCTCATTTCAAGCTCAGGTCTGTAATTCAGTTCGAAGGTATGTTTTGACGATATGCATAGCTTCTCTGAGGTTGGTTTGTTTCTTGACCTTTGGCAATCGCAGGTATGCTGGTTACACTGCTTGGAGAGGGGTGCTTGATTTTTCAGGGAAAGAGAATTCAGAAACCATGACTGGAATTCGCAAAGCTTACCCAGAACTCGGAGATTGCTTGTACTTTGATCTGGCCTATAAAACACATTGCGTCCTCTATGAGCTCAAAGATAAGAGGCTTAATTGGATCTGGTACATCAATGGACCTGAACCTGGACTAAAGGTAACGTGCCCTTAGTTTCTGCATTCCCTCCAAATTTTTGAATCTATATTGACGTTAAATAGAGCACTTTGTATTTTTATCTTTCAATACTTAATCTATCTGAAACTTTGGTGTCAAGTGAAAGCATTGTACTGATAGACTTGAAGATATTGAATCAGTTTGAACAAAAAAGTTATTGATAAAGAAAATTTAATGCAGGGAAATTCGTTGACTATGAAAGTAGATAGTGAAATGATTGAGAAGATGCATTTAGAGGCAGAGAAGGTTTGGGTTCCTGAATTAGCCGAGGTCATCAAAGAAACTGAGGAACCTTTCATCAATGTAATATACGATAGTGATCCTTTACAGCGACTTTACTGGGACAATGTGGTATTGGTAGGAGATGCAGCACATCCAACGACTCCCCATGGATTGAGAAGCACAAACATGTCGATCCTTGATGCTGGAGTTCTGGGGCACTGCCTTGGGAAGCGGGGTTTGGAGAACCTGGGCTCAGCTCTTGATGAATTCCAGTCCATCAGGCTCCCGGTAGTCTCAAAACAAGTATTGCATGCACGCAAGTTAGGACGAATGAAGCAAGGTTTGGTTGTTAAAGGTCAAGAGGCCTTTGATCCGATGACAGCCAATCGGGAGGAATGTTTACTGCTGCAGCAGAGGAGTATGCCTTTTTTTGAGGGTGTTCCTCTCATGTTGAGTTGACTTCATGTTCCATTCCTCTGTACACAGCAGCATGCGGTATGTGGATAATCGTAATCCTTTGCAATTTATGATCGTTAACATATTTGTTAAGTGGATAAGATCAAACTTGTACCTAGAACTTCTTGTAGAGTATAACTGAGAATTTAAACATGAGTTATGTCTGTAATATATATTTTAGTACTACATATTCGGTGGATGTTGCGTCTTCGTATCCAAGAACATGTCAATTTAATTTATCTTTATTAAGACTTTCTTTTTTTTAAATATAAATGCGAATAATACCTGTTTTAGCAAATATCCTTGTGGAGTAGATGTTCATTGATATCATGTACTAGGATTTCTTTTATGCTTATACCGCTGTGTAAAAGCTATCTAAATTTATGCCCTGGGAAAAAGCTCAGAAATTGAAATTGCTTGTTCAAATCTTGTAAAAGCTCTCTTTGATCTTGAGAAACTTGGTTCCTATGTTGCACGTATACTTTAATCACGGGATGTATCTGTATCCAGCACATTCTGATACTGGGATATAGATGGGTACTTGCTGGATGTTCTCGTGTAACATATGCCAAAATTTATACCATAGACTCAGTGTGTCAGGGCCTCCAAAATGCATTCAGCACTAAGAAATTTAAAACCTAATGCATAAATGAGAAATTCCATTTTAGTTGTACACATTTATCTAAATTATTCACGTTCCTGTGGCAAAACTATGGGTCTTTTGTTAACTATTGATAATATAACTATACAATTTTATAAATGCCTCATCCATAATGAACATGATACCTGGATCTTCAAGATTTCATGTAGCTCTATATGCGTGTCATATATCGTGTATGTATCCTGCATCCCTACTAGCGCAACCTAGCTTGGTTCTAAGGCCTGGATCAATGTCTTTCTTTCGTAAGCGCTCTTTGTATCGTTTGACATACACCATTAAGAAATACAGACAAAAAGTTTATGTATAGATTATAGAAGCTAATATGAATTCTTTCTATTTTTATTGACACAGGGTTGTAATTTGAACTAATAAAGCAATTCAACTTTACGGACTGAGCTGGAGATTCGGCTGATCTAGACAATGTAAGTATTGTGCTCAGGTGAATCGGCAAATATTTTACTTTAGTAATATCTCATTACATTTCGTTACTGTTCTTTTACTTTCATGAATGTTCATTTGAACCATTATTCTCAAACACCATGACTATATTTACATAGAATGGAATTAAATCTTTGGCTGCAGTAGTCATATGATCACTGTTGATTCTGCTAGTCGATGTTTTGGTGTTTTCCACAAGTAACGTATGTTTGGGTGGCAAAAATAGATAACATTGTGCGTGCATACTCTTAAAGTGTTCTATGTTTCCTCTCAACCTCACCATTCTGTGGAGCAGCTATAGGAAAAGCAAACTCATGCGTAACACCATGATTTTCACAAATTTTTTGAAAAGCATCATCTTCAAATTTGCCATCATGGTTGGTACAAATTAAAATGATATTTGAAGAGTGCAATCTTCGAATACGTTTGAAAAATATTTCAAATTCACTTAAGGTATCATTTTTATTGATTAAAAAATAATACCCAAGTATAACGCGAATAATCAACAACTATCACAAATGAATACCTACTACCGTTAGGAGAGGAAACTTTTAAGGGACCAAATAGATCCATATGGAGTTCTAGTGGTCTTTGAGAGGTAAGTACTGTTATACTCTTAAATGTACTTTTATCCAACTTGCCACGTTGACATGATTCACAAATTTTATCAAGTTTAAAAGTCATTTTGGACAAATCATGTACCAAATATTTCCTAGATACCTTATTCATGTTCTAGATATTGACATAACCAAATCTTCTATGCCATAGAAGAGGGTCATTGCATGAAACAACCAAACATACATTTGATTCATGATCCTCTAATGAAAGTATATAAACATTATCTTTACGTTTACATCTAATCAAGATATTTTTAATGGCATTATCATTCACTAAACATGCATCACTAGTAAATAAAACTTTATATCCTCTATCGCATAATTGACTAATACTAATAAGATTATGTTTAAGTCCACTAACAAGGTTAACATTCTCAATAAGTGGGATTGAGGTGTTACCAACATTACCGATACCAAAGATCTTCCCTTTCTTATTGTCTCCAAATGTCACAGTTCACCCGTTTTTCATTTTGAGCGAACTTTGCAACTTGGGGTTACATGTCATGTGTGTGAGCATCCACTATCCATAACCCACATCTCTTTGGATAATACCTGAAATGAGAATTTTTAAGCATATTGGTAACCACAAAAGTTGGGTCCATATTAATTAGCACAACGAGTTTTTCACTAGAGAAGAAACTCACTAAAATCACAAAATAGTCATATAAGCAAAATTGAATGAAGCTAGTGTTACTCTCAGAAAAATGTATCAGTAGTCGACTCTTAAATGTGAAGTAGTCTACTCCTCAATGACAGATAACAAATATGATCTAATCATGAGGTACATTCAAATCAACATCATTCAAGATATTCAACTAACATTCTAAGCAATATTTTACTATTCTACACAAGGTATCAACACGATATGCATACAAAACATGGATACCATAAATATTAAGGGTTCAAATAAAACTAACCGTTTGGACTAACCATTTGGAACCCAAATACGATATGAATTTGATTTTCTATGCATGTAAGAATAATCACGATAGTCATGCATATTTCTAACAACATTATGTATGTAAACATTTCTATAATGCAAGCTCAAATATATAGGCACCCATATCACATCATAAGGATATCTAACGGGTTTCCTAACATGGTGCGCAAAGTGAGGTTTCTCCATATGCTTAGTGTAAGCATTGGGTCTACCCAATGAGCACGAAATCTATTATTCTTAGCATACTTTCCGTACATAAAAGCATGATTATTTCTAGCATGAGTATGAACATTTCTAACTTTATGAACTTTCTTCACAACATTGTGTGTAGTGACAACATGCTTGTGTTGGGGAATGACTTTTAGCCATAGAGGAGTCCACTGTGACATCCACCTTCCTATGGCCCTCCATCCATGCTATCATCAAGCCATGGTACATGGACCATAATTCAAGCATATTCCGAGGTTTAGGCCAACGAAATGCTGGTGAAGGCCAAAATACGACATACTCCCACGCTGGCCTTGCCATAGGGCAGTCCCTTAGTATGTCTAGGCTCACTGGGAATCCACAAGACTTTTCTTAAGCGCATTAAGCTTAAGAACTAATTCTTCGTGCTTAAGCTTACTCATGCAAATATCACTAGCATGCATATCTAATCTATCATTCATACTACAAAGATAAATGACATGGTCATGTTTCAAACAACCGTGATCATGTAATAGAGAGTCATTATGCATCTTAAGCTTATCATGATTTGTCACGCCCCAGAACCGGGTACCATAAAAGAGAAAACTATACAATCGTGTAGGTCCTCACGGTTACCAGTGAAAATAGAATAGTACAAATGGGAAATGCCATATAAATTAACAATCAATATTTGTCATACATAAGTCATCTAAATAATATAGTTCAGTTGAAATCCTCCTGCTCAAAGCATGAGTACAATAGTGGTCTAATCAAAAAATAACAACTCTATTGACATCCCGACCTTAAAAGTCCACTTTCTCTATTGGGAACTCAGCCTCATCAGCGTAGGTCAGTGCTTCCTCATAGGCCGGCTTGCCACCTGTAGCAAACCACATTATAAGAAATATGAAGTAAATAGGAAGCATTCAGTCAATAAGCAATCATACGATCCTAAATAGGGCGGTAAGGAGAAAACAAAACAATCGACTGAGCTAACTTTTAGTCAGGTCGGAAATCTATAGTTTAGTTACTAAGGGCGTTTTTTAGTTGTTTAGTTCATATTTGAAAGACCGGAGGGCAGATTGGATCACCACGTACCTCGTCCCGGGCCATCATTTTTATCCGTAAATTCCCATTCAATCACACAAACATCCGTACGGGTCCCAACCATTATCGATGGAGAACCCGACCATTTTCAAGCATGAAATCGAGTCAATGGTCCAGTTGCCTCAACCAGCTTTTAATTACGAGCTCCCAAATCTCCAAGTGTTAAGTAGGTCGGTTTATTTCAGGTCATTAGTTCAGTTCTATTCTGTCCAGCCGACCTAATATGTAAGTAAGGTTGTGCGTGCAGCAGATCGGTACCAGTAACAATCAGTTCAGTATATCAGTGATTCGATAGTTCAGTATCAGTAACAGTGTCAGTATCAGTATCAATTCACACGACTTTTACTAAAACTTAGTCATTCTATCAGTTCAGTTGTTGACATTCCGGTCAAAACAGTTTGGTCAATGATCAATCTAGCTATCTTGTCCAAAACAGATTGATAACATTTCAATGTATAAACATTGTAGTACGGAAAGGTAACTCATCAGAAAAGTAAGGAAATATAGCTCGGATCAGATTCAAGGTCGGCATTATTCTATCCAACTGAATGTTTTGGCAGTTCATCAAAGAGATCATCTCTGTAAGTAAGTCGAGTCAACAATTATATCGGTAGTAAGGTTCGGTGACAAAAGTAGGTCGGCCAATCAAAACAGATCAAGCAACAAGGTCGAGTCGATAGGTCAGGTCGGCAATAACTGAAGGTCAAAGTAGACAAGGCACAAACATATTTAATGATCTGTCAGGTCGGTGCTCACAATTAAACCGTAGACAAACAATCCAAGGTGGAAGCAGTCAGGTCGGCCAACCTGGCCTACAGGATCCCAACATGGCCATTGTAGATGATACCGCTAGCGTGCCCACCAGCTGCGGAGCCTGAGCGAACTCCATAGTTTCGACTGGCATCTATACGGTTTAACAGGGACGATCTCCTCGAGGTTGGCTCCCTATGCTCCTGCAGGAACGACACGGTTCAGCTCCTACAACCATGTGGCACGGACAACCCGCACATCGGCAGCGAGGTGATCGCAAGGATACATGCCACGTCCCCGCTAGGCCTTTGTCAGCATTTAATGCTGTTGGTGCACGGATACGGACCGCGAAGCGGTGTCAAGATATGCGGCCCATTAAGAGCCTGCAACCAGCAACCCGTCATTAAGGCGGAGTAATACTGAGTCAAGCGAACGGCTCACTCGACCGTTAGGCTCCTGCTGATACTCAAGGAGGAGTTAATGAGGCTGAGTAAATAGACAGCCGTTATCACCAATCCCGTAGAAGATCCCGTCCGAATCAACGAGGGACGATTATTCACAATCATCGGACTAACACCTATAAATGCCTGAAAAGACAATGGTGAAAGGGTTCCAACTCCGTAGGTACGAGATCTCATACTCGAACTCTACATATTTCATATTTCTTCTATCAAAGAGCTTGCGACGTCAGATCTGAGACGAGCCACCGTGGGTCGATCTGAGCTGCTCCAAGCTGCATCACTCTCTTAAGTTCCAATCTAACTTAAGCATCAGAGGGGATTTGGGCCGGGACCCAGATCCGACCCCCCTGACGCTTCATTGTGGTGCAGATCGTCGAGTCTCAATCCTATGCGAGGGTCGCTCATGAGCTTCTCAACCTCGATCGACCGATGCACGATCCGTTCGAGGGTCGATCGAGCACTGCAACTCAACCATCTACAACCAATGACCCTGGTTCTTCCAACCTAGGGTCCTACTCAACCGGCTGACGAGGTTCTGACTCAACAGGAAAGGATCCACGTCAGCATCACAATTGTTTTGGTCATTTTGGCCTTAACAGTTTGGCGCCGTCTGTGGAAAAAGGAGTCGACATCCCTGTTAACAAAACATCTCGACCATGTTGGCTCACCCATCAACACCCTCCGGAGATGCCCTGGCGCTTCCCAGCATTAATTCCTTCAACATGATAATGGGAGGTCCTCCGCACCCGGAGCTATCAACTCCATTCCAAAGTTCTTACGTCGGAAGGTTGATGACAATATCCGTGGGTAGTAAGCGCCCTGGAGACTCTACACATCCTATATCCTTCTCAGATGATGATCTAGATGGTGTAGAACTGCCACATGATGATGCAGTCGTCATCGCCGCCGCCATCAACGAAGTTATAGAAAAAAGATTGCTCATCGATACGGGGAGTTCGTGCGATGTGCTTTTCTGCACCACATTAGAGAGAATGAGGCTGTCTTCAATGGAGTTGAGACCCTGTCCGGGACCTCTGGTAGGGTTCACCGGGCATTCTGCCCCAGTAGCAGGCATTATTACCCTACCGGTGACCCTTGGTACGTATCCGCGACAGGTCACTCGCCTGACCAACTAACTTTATAGTGGTGAAGATCAACTTGGCGTACAACGGAATCATTGGCAGACTGCTGCTCAACGCTATAGAAGCGGTAGTCTCAACATTCCATCAAATGATCAAATTCCAGACTCCTGAGGGAGTTGGAAAGGCGAGATGAAATCAGAAGCAAGCCCGGTCATGTTACACTCTGTCCACCGCTTTGAGAAGGGTAGGGCAGACAAATCCAGTCAATCCCAAGGGCGAGGATCAACGACCCGCGTCAGTCGAAGAGACAGAGAACGTCCGGATCTCTGAAGCAGAAGGGAGGACCGTCTCCATCGGGTCGATGCTCCCTTTCGACCTAAGGGAGCAGTTGATCACTCTCTTGAGAGAGCATGCAGACATTTTTGCCTGGTCCCTGAGGGATATGCCCGGCATCGACCCCCAGGTAATATCCCACAAACTGGAAGTCGACCCGACTTTCTAACCCATGAAGCAGAAGAAGAGGAACATAGGGGGGAGGGAAGATGAAAGTCGCAATTGAGGAAGTGGACCGACTTCTAGAGGCGGGCTTCATTCGAAAGGTCAAATACCCCGATTGGCTCTCGAATGTCGTGATGGTGAAGAAGGCGAACGACAAATGGCGAATGTGCGTCGACTTCACCGATCTCAACAAAGCCTGTCCAAAAGATAGCTACCCCTGCCCCGGATCGACCATCTAGTTGACAATGCCTCGGGCTATGAACTCCTTAGCTTCATGGACGCTTTCTCAGGCTACAACTAGATCTAAATGGCACCGGAAGACGAAGAAAAGACTTCTTTCATCACCGATCGAGGTATTTTCTGTTACACAAAAATGCTATCTGGTTTGAAGAGTGCAGAGGCCACGTACCAACGTATGATGAATGGAGTCTTCGAGGCTCAAATCGGGCGAAACCTGGAGGTCTACGTTGATGACATGCTGGTCAAGTCGAAGAAGCCGACAGATCACATTGCAGATCTCCGAGAGACATTTGCACAAATCCGACGATACAACCTTTGGTTGAACCCTGCCAAGTGTACCTTTGGGGTTCGATCGGAAAAGTTCCTCGGTTTCATGCTGACGAACCGAGGGATCGAGGCTAACCCTAACAAAATCGCGGCGATCGTGGCGATGAAGGAACCCTCAACCATCAGAGAACTTCAAAGACTGAATGGGAGAATAGCGGCTTTAGGCCGATTCTTGTCAAAGTCGGCGGAGAGATCTATGCCATTCTTCAAAGTACTGAGAAAGGTGATAGCGTCCGTCGTGAATGGCAAGAAGGTCGTCAAGTGGGACTAGGGATGGCAAAATGGGTAGGCGGGTATGGATATGCATTATCCATACCCGTACCCGCTCAATTTACTTGTACCCATGCCCGTTCCCATACCCGTGATGGGTAAATTTTTATACCCATACCCATATCCATCGGGTATACGGATACCCGTGGGTACCCGTGTACCCGCTGGGTATGGGTATGGATATCCATACCCATCGTATGGATATCCATATACCTAATGGGTATGGGTATCCATACCCATTACATGTAAAAAGATTGACAAACATTCATATCCGTATCCATACTGCAAGCTTTTTGAGTGACATGTAAAAAATTATTGAAAATTATATTTTTTTTTCAAACATCAAAGTAGTAAAAATACACATGTATGCAAGAGACTATATAAAATCAAGTTCAAATTAGCAGTTTCCTCATCTTCACTGGTTTAAAAGATTGACAAAGACATGTAGAGTTTAGTGCTGGTTTTAAGGCATATATACAAGAAAGCATTCTGTCACTAAGCCTTATAATGCAATAGCCAACACAATTGCAACTTGGCTCACAGAATATCACAATATGGAGAAAATATTGAATGAAACACATAAATAATAATATTTAGAGATGCTGCAACCCCGCCTGCTGGAGGAAATTGGAAACCCTTGGCCTTGACTATTGAATTGGTATTTATACATGTGAGACCTCAAATTTGAAACATGTGGCTGTGGTGTTAAGTTAACTCTAGGTTTGTTAATTGTTATGCATAGTTTTATATTTTTATTCATTATATTTACATATATTAATTTAGTTATTATTTTTGAAAAATATTTAATTGGGATTTATATGAAATTTACTTTATAAGACTAATATATTAATATTAAAATGACCGGGTACGGGTACCCGTGGGTATGTATATATAATATCCATACCCGTCCAATTTTACCCATGGGTAAAACATGGGTACCCATACCCGTACCCATGGGTACGTCGAGTGGGACACAGACTGTAAGAAAGCCTTCTCCGAACTGAAGGAGTATCTCCGCAGCCCATCACTCCTGACCAAGCCAGATAAGGATGATCAACTCATCATTTATTTGGCCGCTATCATGGAAGCCGTAAGCTCGGCACTCGTCAAGTAAGACTCAGGAATACAACGACCTATCTACTACGTCAGTCAAGTCCTCCGAGGTGCAGAAATAAATTACTCAAGAATAGAAAAGATGGTGTTTGCACTGATCCAATCCGCGAGGAGGTTACGACCATACTTCCAAGCACACACCATCTTGGTCCTCACCGACACTCCCTTGGAGCAGACTCTGAAGAGGCTGGATCAGTCAGGGAGAATGATGAAGTGGGGGGTCGAGCTGAGTGAATTCGACATCCAGTATAAGCCGAGGACTGCCATCAAAGGACAAGCTCTGGCCGACTTCATCGTCGAACTCACTTATGACGACAACCCACACCGAGGAGGTACATGTTACTAACATACGACCCAATGCTTCATATTTTCCCTCGACAGGTCTCAATTTGTCGACCGATACGATTGAAGACGAGGGAACGTGGATCGTACAAGTAGACGGTTCTGCCACTCAAACTGGAAGCGGGACCGGAATAATTTTCCAAACATCAGCGGACAACATATTCGAGTACGCTCTCCGCTTCGTTTTCCAAACCACGAATAATGGAGCGGAGTATGAGGCCGCCATCAACGGGCTTTGGTTGGCTCGAGCCCTAGGAGCAAAGGTGGTACAGCTACTCAGTGATTCCAATCTCATCATCCACCAATAGAACGGAGGTTTCGAGGCCCGCGAGGACACAATACAAAGCTACATGCAAGTTGCTAAAGCGGAGCTCACCAAGTTCAGACGAGTGGAGATTCACCATGTACCAAGGTCGAAGAATCACCAAGTCGACGCCCTTTCGAAGCTCGCGTCATCCTCCCCCACGGGACTCGGTCGAACAGTGTACGTACAACATCTGCCACACACCAGCGTGCTGGAACATGAACTGCTAAGTATCGACCAAGGGGTCACTTGGATGGATCCCATAATCCGTTATCTAAACACGGGGGAGAAGCCAACCGACCCGGTGGAGGCACGAAAGCTAGAACGAAAGGCCTACCAATTTGTTCTGTTAGACGGTTCATTGTATAAAAGACGATGGATCAGGTACGACGTCTTCCCCTAACTCAAATGTTTGACTCTGCAGGAAGCACTCTATGTGATCCAGGAGATCCACGAGGGTGATTGCGGGAACCATTGCGGAGTAAAAGCTATATCCTTGATGGCCATAAGGCAAGGTTACTTCTGGCTGACCATGTTCAAGAAGGCGGTCGAGTATGTGCGGAAGTGTCCGACTTGCCAGAAGTTCTCGAGGATCAGCTCAGCCCCTCCGACTGATCTGATCCCAATCATCAGTCCAGTACCCTTCGCTAAGTGGGGATTGGACATCCTTGGTCCGTTCAAGCAAGCAAGCGGACAACGGAAATTCCTGATAGTGGCGATCGACTACTTCACTAAGTGGATCGAGGCAGAACCCCTGGCTCGAATTACGTGGAAGTTAGAAGCTTCGTCTGGAAATCCATTGTCTGTCGGTTTGGCATCCCTCAGTCCATTGTGACAGACAACGGGACACAATTCGACAGCGCTGACTTCAGGGATTTCTGCTCCAAGTTGAAGATCAAACTACATTTCGCCTCTGTCGCCCATCCCCAATCCAATGGACTAGCGGAGGCTGCAAATAAATGCATCCTCGGACCCATGTGGAAGAGGATAGCCAGGCTCGAGGGAACATGGCCAGAAGAGATCCCGACATATTGTGGTCGTACAGAACGACCCATAAAACCTCGACAGGTGAAACACCGTTCATGCTTGCTTATGGTTGTGAAGCTGTCGTCCTGGTAGAGGTTAACGAGCAACCACTTCGCCTCCAATACTACGATGAGGAGAGACTCAGATAGACTCGAGCTCAACCTACAGTTGGTCGACGAGGTTCGCGAACGAGCCTTGGCGACCCTCATTGAACAAAAGGGACGCATGGCTCGATATTTCAACGCCAAAGTACGTAGGCGTAGCTTTCGTATAGGTGACTTGGTGTTACGAAAGGCTGCCTTCACTCCCGAGATTCTCAAATAAGGAAAGCTCGCTGCGAAGTGGGAAGGTCCATACAAGGTGATCGATGTCCTTGGCCCGGCCACCTATCGGCTCACTACACTGGATGACAGGGAGCTATCCCATCCTTGGAATGCAGAGCATCTGCGGAAGTACAATCAATGATTGTACCAGTAAAGACAGATACATTGGGTGATCGAAACTTACCTTTGTTTTTATTTTATGCCAATTTATGATAAATACAAAGTCGATCATTTCTGCTATCTATCTAATGATTTATAATCGTCGTCAGCCGTAAGTCGAAGGGGCCTCGTCTCTCGCTACCGAACGACCCTCGTCGTCAGCCGTAAGCCGAGAGATCGCCCCTCGCCAGTGAACGACCCTCGACTGTCGTCGGTCGTAAGTCGAAGGGGCCTCACACCTCGCCACCGAACGACCCTCATCGTCAGCCGTAAGCCGAGGGATCGACCCTCGCCACTGAACGACCCTCGTCGTCAGCCGTAAGCCGAGGGATTGCACCTCGCCACTGAACGACCCTCGTCGTCAGCCATAAGCCGAGGGATCGCCCCTCGCCACTGAACGACCCTCGACCGTTGTCGGCCTTAAGTCGAAGGGGCCTTGCCCCTCGCCACCAAACGACCCTCGTCGACAGCCGTAAGCCGAGGGATCACCCCTCGTCACTGAACGACCCTCGACCGTCGTCGGCCTTAAGTCGAAGGGGCCTCGCCACTTCGCTACCGAACGACCCTCGTTGTCAGCCGTAAGCCGATGGATTGCCCCTCGCCACTGAACGACCCTCGACCGTCATCGGCCTTAAGTCGAAGGGGCCTCGCCCCTCGCTACCGAACGAAACACGGCCCCATGATCTATGATCTAAAAATCATATCTGTCGGGTGAATAAGCCTGACGTATCAACGACCCAACTTACCATCGATTTTTGGAAAATTGAAAATTGAGTCGTTGAGGGGCAATACACACACATATGCTCAAATGAAACTTGGAGATAGAAGAAACTCAAAAACTCAAAAGTTCTTTTATTTCATTTCAAAACAAAAAGGTTACATAAAACATATGTTTAGGAGGGAGGAGCACTCTTCGGCATAAAGACGTTCTGGAAAGCTTCCATCGCCTTTGTAAACCTCGCCGTAAGCTCCTCCTTATGTATCACGACGGCTCTCTCTGACTCGACAGCTTTGGCCTGGAGCTCAGCTACCTCCGCTTTGCAAGCCTCCGCCAACCTCTCCGAGTCAGAAGCTTTGGCTCGAAGCTCGATTGCTTCCATCTTCGAAGCTTCGAGGTCCGCCTGGAGCTGAGACCTCTCCTTCCTCCATTGAATCCCAGCAGATTTTCGGAGGTCAGGCATGGACGAGAGGCTATTTTTGGCCTTCACGGCTGCCCACTCGGCCTCGGCCTTGGCCACAAGGGCTCTCTCCAAATCCTCTTCTGTCTTCCTCATCCGAGCTTCGAGCTCGGAGGCCTTGCGCTCAGCAGCCTCCACCCGCCATCCTCTCTCAATTACGTCGACGGCCTGGCGGCGCAATACGGCGCCAAGGATGGACATCTGCAGAAAGCATCAATCAGAAACGGCCAAATTGCAAGTCAATAGACAAATGGCGAACGACTTACCTGATATCCACATCCCACGAAGAAGTTAGACACCCTTTCGATGTCCAACCCTTGAAGGAACTCCAAATCCCGAGGGAGAATATAGTTCTCCACCAATCGAGCAGTCGTCCCAAAGTCCGACAGGGCCGACTCTTCCTTCTCGATGTTGAAGAGAGGCTGATGAGGCTCGCCTCGAACAGGTCCCGAGGAACAAGACGAGAGCTGGTTGAGCAGCAGAACTCGATCGAACTCCTAGGGGATCGGGCTGACCAAGGGAGCTGGTGACTCGATGCGGCCCCATGGCCATTTGTCCAAAAGAGGAGCCATGTGGGTCTCGATCGTCCCCGGAGAATCGATAGGGGCCGCCCCCTGACCATTCACCAGGGGTGAAAGCGGAGGGTTTGTCTCTTCGACCCGCCTTCTTTTTTCCCAGTCCTCCCCCTCATCGGAGGATTGACCTCGTTTCTTGCTGACAGTTTCAATGGGCTCAAGAACCACAACGGTGTCAGCATCTTCAACCACCAGAGGTTTCGAAACAATGATGGAGGCAATGGGTGGAACAGAGCGAGCGATAGCTCGGCTTGGGGCCTCCCTCGACGAGGCACGGGAGATGACCTCGAGGTCCGCCTAACCTCACCTCCCTCGGAGGAAGAGCTCTGACTGAGGGGAAGGGGAGACCGTGCGCTTGATCCCTCAGTGCTTCTTTTCTTCTTGCGTTGTTCTCTCCAAACTTGACCCAGTCCGGGGTCCACGTTTCTGTGAGCTCCGCTAGTCATATTTGTAAACAACAGATATAATTATCGTGAGTGGCTGCGATAAAGACACAGAAGGGGTATGCATTACCCGGACTCCACAAAACGATCTTCAGTCGAAGGCCATCCAACAGATATGAAGTCGATCTCTCTTGCCTCGATCGGCTCAATAGAAGTTTAGCCGCCTCAACCTCTCTCGGCGTCAACCTGGCCTCAACCTCCTCTGGTGCTAGCTTGGACCCTTCATCGAGGTCGGGACTCGGAGAACTCCAACCATTAAGCATCGGTCCTAAGTTGGGGAGAACAACGAACACAAATGTGTCTACCCAACTAGGATTAGAGATCGGGAGATCGTATATGAGCCTCATCGTCGGGCAAGCAACGATGTGATACCACACCTTGCGAGGGTCGACTATAATCCGGAAGAAATACTTAAGCCAAACGGATGATCGAATCTCACAGAGCTCACAAAGCACGATGAAACAGACTGGGGGTGAAATGGCTTGGGGTGCAAGTTGACAGAGAGAAAGCCCCAAAGAGCACATGATCTCTATAATGAAGGGGTGTAGAGGAAAGCGAAGCCCAAAACAAAAGGCCGTGGGATACACTCCAACCTCGCTCTTTCGAGGGAAGTAAACTCTCTCGTCAAGCCTAGGTAACCTAACCCTATAAGTAGGGGTGGGCAAAAATCCCGTTTTCGTTTCCGAACCCGATTCCGAACCTGGATCCGATTCCGAATATTCGGATCCGAACTATTCAGAATCGGATTCGGGTTGAAAAATCCTAACCGATTTTGATTCGGATCGGATTCGGAATTAAAACTGCAAAACGCTGCCCGACCCGATTCCGATTACAACTACGAACCCTCATCACCAAATAAATTTATTTAAAGCCTTTGCTTTCCAAATTCCCCACCGATGTGGGACTAAACAATGTTCACAACCAACAGATTCGAAGAGAAGCTGCCACTTGCCAACAACCAACATCTCAACCAATAGCCATGGCTCTCCTTCGACGAGATCCTGCATCTGCCACTTGTCGGAGCTCACAAAGACGCAAACATGAATACCTCCCATTTCATCCCACTTCGTCTTCTTCGAACTGCTGGGCGATAGTTGACGACCCCGTCTCGAAGTCCGGCGGTTCATCTCCGCCCTCATCTTGAAGAATTTCATCAATTTTACGTTTAGAATTTCATCAATTTTAGGTTTGCCCTCTTCTCGAAGAATTTCATCAATTTTAGGTTAGAGAGAGAGAGGAGGATGAGAGGGAGAGGAGGAGGAGGGGGGGAGCCACTTCGTCTTCTTCAAAGAGAGAGATTTGTTGCCTTGCCCACTTCGTCTACTTCAAAGATAGAGAGCTGTTGCCTTGCCCACTTCGTCTTCTTCAAAAATAGAGATCTGTTGCCTTGCCCATTTCGTATTCTTCAACCTTCGGACTGCTACTCTATTTGGGTTCAAAGAATTCGAGCCCCATGTCCACCAGCATCAATCCGAAGTGGGATTGAGAACCTTCAACCTTCGATCTGTTACCGGCAGCATCAAGAACGCAGGGGACGATTGTGAGGCCAGCAGCAACAGCTACGAATGAAGGATTTGGATAGTTTTGTCACTGCTCGTTAGTCCCACATCGGAAAAATTCAAAACATGATTCTAATATAAGTTAGAGGGTGGGTGACAAACTAACAAATTTGGGCTTGGGCCAGCCGGCTTTTTGTGACCGAGCAGCTGTGTGGCTCAATCGGGTTCGGTTTCAGATCAAGTTTGCTGTACCAAAATCGGAATCCGATTATTCGGGATCTGAATTTACGGATTCGGTTCTGGATTTTTTCTCCGGTCCGAATTAAATTCGGATTCGGATTAGGATTTGGATTCGGGTTTCTCGGAAAAAACCGGGTTTACCCGATGCCCACCCCTACCTATAAAGAAGATAAAGGCAATCTGACCAAACCCTAGCAACCAGATCGTGGGAGAACTTTGGCGCCTTCTGCAGAATCACTCGAGGGACCTATGAGTTCGGATCCCTTCGACGAATGAGAGGCGCTGATTCGACACGAACACCTTTCCCTTTACCAGGAACATCATCGCGTTGAAGAGGCCGAAGGCGCAACACAAGCTCTTCACAAGATGGCTCCTGTATCCTTACCGGTGGAAACATGCCTATATGGACCTAAAGAGGAATCAAGATCTGTTAGGGGAGTTACCTTTGCAAGATCAAGCAAACTTCAAAGGAAGCAACGAATGAGATGAGCTTTCAAAGAGAAAATGGAGGTGGAGCAAGAAAGTCTCTTTCTTCACAACCCTTCCTTTTATACAGAGAAGCTCAACAAACAGATGTCCGATGAGCGACTCGTGTCCAAGACCATCCTCAAGGAACGGTGAGGATTGACTTAGAAACGAAAGGTTTTTGGCGGCACAAATCAAATCAACCATTTCGAAGACTATGCACATTTAAGGAGAATACACATTATGAGGTCTCAATCAGCGCTCTTTCCTGAGACACGAATGATGGAGGCCATTGTTGGTGCACGGGTACGGACCGCGAAGCGGTGTCAAGATATGGGCCCATTACAGGCTTGCAACCCACAACCCGTCATTAAGGCGGAGTAATATTGAGTCAATCGAACGTCTCACTCGACCGTTAGGCTCCCGCTGATACGCAGGGAGGAGTTAATGAAACCGAGTAAATAGGCAGCCGTTATCGCCAATCCCGGAAAACGGTTATACGCAATCATCGGACCAACGCCTATAAATACCTGAAGAGACAATCGTGAAAGGGTTCCAACTCTCTAGGTACAAGATCTCTACTCGAACTCTACATGTTTCATATTTCTTCTATCAAAGAGCTTGCGACGCCAGATCTAAGACCAGCCTCCGTGGGTCGATCTCAACTGCTCCAAGCTCACTCTCTCTCTTAAGTTCCAATTTAACTTAAGCATTGGAGGGGATGTGGTTCGGGACCTAGGTCCGACCCCCCTGACGCTTGATCGTTGAGTCTCGATCCTACGAGAGGGTCGCTCCTGAGCTTCTCAACCTCGATCGACCGACGCACGATCCGTTCGAGGGTCGATCGAGCACCGCAACTCAACCATCTACAACCAATGACACTGTTTCTTCAAACCTAGGGTCACACTCAACCGGCTGACGAAGTTCCGACTCAGCAGGAAAGGATCCACTTTAGCATCACAATTGTTTCGTCATTTTTGGCCTTAACAAATGTCATTATTGAATACCCGTTCGGCAGCACACGCCAGACAAACAACCACATTGGGAGACGCCGACGGCATGCACTCAGCAACGCACTTATGGGAAGCGGTCGAGATCTCTACGTACTATTACCATATACAAATTTAATTTTCTTATTCAAACTACTTCGAGCATTGTTGTAACTAAAGGTGCAAGAAAGTGTCATGGAAAGCATCAGCTCGGATGAATGACAACAAAATCTATGTTCCTACACGGCCTATGGCTATTTGCGCCTTCTTCTTTCTCATTTCTTTGCTGATTCGCTCAACCAAGCATTTCATGTTCTCATATGATGATCCCCCTTCCGCCATTGCCCTCTTCGCCTTCCACCGGAGCTCTCTTATCCTCTCCCTTACCCCTCTTCCTTCTTCTCCACCGTCCATCAGCTTGCATATCATCTCCTTCACGTTCTCCTTGGCCACCGGAGCCACTTCATGCTCGGTCCCCCATTTGACCGGAGCCTTGACTCCGACCGCGATCCCAACCCTCAGTATCTCCACCACCAGTTTCTCGTTGAGGAACTGCTCCGCGAACTGAGGCCATGTGACCATCGGCACGCCCGCCGCCACGCTCTCCAGCGTCGAGTTCCATCCGCAGTGCGTCATGAATCCTCCGACCGTAGGGTGCGATAGGATCACCAGCTGCGGCGCCCATCCGCGAATTACAAGTCCTCTCGCGCTCGTTCTCTCTTCGAACCCTGTGGAGAGCCATTGCTCCACCTCCGACGACCTGCTGCCGGATTTGATCACCCAGATGAACGGGCGGTTGGAAGCCTCCAAGCCCAGCCCTATCTCGATGAGTTGGGAGGGCGCAGTGCGAGCAAGGCTGCCGAAGCTTACGTAAATAACCGAGTCTTGCTTCATCGAGTCGAGCCAGCTCAAGCATCGCTGCTCACCGATGGAAGCCTCGTTGCCTCGAAAAGCCATATCAGCGACGTTTTTGTTGTACAGGGATACAGGGCCAATCGTCCAGACTTTCATGCCCCTAGCCGTCTGTAGGCCCTCGACATACGAAGCCTCTAAATCGTCAAAGCTGTTCACCACCACGCCGTCCGCCGCCAGCTCGACGTCCATCATCTCCTTCCTGAACTCGTCCATGCCCGGGCCCGTGAAGTTCACGGGCGATTGGGACTTCGTCATCTCGACCCTATGAGGCAGGCCTGGCACAACAAAGGTCTCGTCTTCGTCCGTCACGCTCTCCATGATCTTTTCGTAGTGGAGCATGTGCCTGCAGAGAAGAGCAAAGCAGCCGAAGCCATTGAACGCGATCCTTGGTATGCCAAGCTCCCCGGCTACTTCCTCCGTCCACGCATGGCCTGCGTCCGCTACGATGCAGTCCGGACCGTGCGCCTCTCGCCGGAGATGCGACAGCAAAGGCTCTCGCAGCATGGCGCAGGCCTTCATGAAATTGCCGAGCAATTCGCTCGAGGGCACAGCGTCCAAGTTCTCGCAACCTTCGGGCAGGCCCGCCTCGACGCAGGGGAAGCGGAGAGGGGCGAATCGGATTGGGAGCCCCGACTCCGCAACCCGGTCGATGACGGCCCGAAGGCGGCCGGCGTTTGAAGGGGTCGTCACGACGGTGGCGGCCGCGCCGTGGTCTGCCAAGAGGCGCGCCATGTCGACCATGGGGATGATGTGGCCCGGGGCGAAGAGGGGGACCAAGACAAAGTGAGGCTTTTGGCCATTGGAGCTATTGTTGGCAATGTCGCTGGCCATCTTGAGACGTTTAAAAGGGAAAAGGCTGTGCTTGTATATATAGGAACCTGGATTAGCGAATTCATATCTGCAAACAATTGATCGAGGCATGGGGATGATGCATGCCCTTACATCATTATAATCTCTGGACCATCATTGCAATAAAGACTGCAGTGTGGATATTTCGTTATCCATGGCTAACAGTGATCCGATACGGGCTGGAGCTTTTAGATATCTGCCGTATGCTGTCAATCTAGACGAAATAATCGTTACGACTAGTGACATAACATGGGTTGGGGCCCTTGATGAGATTAATCTTGTTTTGCTTAATCCCTCTTGTTAGCTTGTGTATGTCCCAACAGGTTCATATTCTCATGCGTTGTTGCTTGGGCTTATTGATGTCTTTTTCTATCCGGCTAATTGCTTGAAGTCATTATCAGAAAATTAGATTAATTATTACAACTTCTCTAATTGAGATTCCACTACAATTTTTTGTAGTGTAATCTCAAAAAATTGCCGATTCAAGATGGGTCGTGACTAGGCAGCTGTCCTATCTAAGACCCCTAAAGTATTTGTAACTGTCAGTGCACGGATACAAACCCAATTGGGTATCCGCATACCTGACCCGTTTCTCCCCCCAACCCGTTACCCCCACACTCTTGAGTCGGGCGAACGGGGCAGACGACCGTTGGATATACGTCTACAATCAAGGAAAAGTTAATGTGGCCGAGTAAATGGACAGCCGTTAGCTCGAATCCCAGAGAGGACCGTGCCCTAATCAATGACGGGCGGTCACGCCTCATCAAGGAAGAGCGGCCTATAAATAGGTCGACGGACAAAGGCAAATGGGTTCCATCTTCAAGGTACGAGTGCTATTACATAGAACTCTATCTTCTTCCCTTTCCATTCTATATTCGAGCATGCGTCGTCAGTCTAGGGACGAACTTCCGTGGGTCGATCTCAGCTATGCCAAGCTTACTCTATTCCCAACCTTACCGCTTTTCCACTTCTTCTTCCAAGTGAAGCTGACTCCTTCGAGTATGTGATATTATATCACCACTTGGAGGAACAAGAACCTCATCATGAACCATCCAAGAAAAGTTCATGATTGGAAGGATAATTTTGTTTTCTTCTCCTTCAAAGCCGAAGCGGCCTTCCTCACCCATTGGTCGTCACTGTGTCTGCAGGGTACTGCTGGACTTGGGGTGCATATATTCGATTTGATTCTTGGATGATGAGCTTCTCAGAATAGAAATATGATGTAGACTTAGGATGATGCTGTGTAGATCTTCAGGAGGTGGCTGTTCATTTTGTGCTTAGTCATCGCGATGATCTTTAACCTGCATATGCAAATATATTTCCATGGTTTCTGATCCTTGACCCTTGGAGATAGCGCAGAAGTTATGTATCCATGGTCCAGTGTTGCGCTACAGGCGCTCTACTGTATCTGGCTAACAGCTTTACTGCAAACGTTCTATAAAGACACGTGCAGTTGGCCAGATAAATGAGTTGGGCACTTCAGGACCTAGGATATTTTCCCCCTCTTCCAGCTAGGGGAAAAGGTCTTCAATATGCATCCATACAATAAGTTGGTGTATATAGTGGAATGCAATTGTCCATGTTTCTTCATCAACTTCGGGTGAATGAAGTTCTCATTTGCAGGATGATAAGTCATCTTCAGGATGATGTTTTCATCTTCTGGTTGATTATTCATCTTCTGGATGATTATTTCATCTTCAGGGTGATGGTATCATCATAAGGATGATATTTTCATATTCGAGATGAGTATTTCATCTTTATGATGATGGTATCTTCTTCAGGATGTACATTCATCTTCAGGATGATGTTATCATCTACAGGATGCGTATTTCATATCAGGATGATAGTTTCATCTTCAGGGTGTCTATTCATCTTCAGGATGATGGTTTCTGTAAGTCAAGTTGCCTAGGTCATTCATATCATATTTGATAGATAGGCTTAAACAGATAATTCGGTATACGCTTTAGGAGATCCGATGAGATTTGAGTTATTTACAAAAATGAACTCAAATCTTTTCTTTTGCTCTTATAAAGATGCAAAGCACAACTTAAAGTAGGAGTCCTCCAAGGTACTTTATTAGTTGTATTTTATTTTATTTATCATATGATAGATGTCCCAAAAATCTATCCAGGCAATAAGAGAAATTTATGAGGTGATATTATCACAACATCCATAGCAACATAGACCAAAATTTCATTTGCCTATTGTATGGGTTTTTCGCAATTATGACCAGGTAATCTGATGCAATATATATATATATATATATATATATATATATATATATATATATATATATATATATATATATATATATATATATATATATATCATATTTATATATTTTGTAAGTGAGTCAAGCTCATCTTACTAGATTATTACCTGAGTTCAGCGAATTTAACCACTAAGCTATATCATAATGCTTATAGCATACGATTTTATTTATTTATTTTTCTGTTTATACAATACTCATATAACCTACAGGTTTGATATCTTTTGATATCAGGACTTCAGGTCCAAACAAATCACATTTCATAAGTGAGTCCAGCTCAACTTATTATTGCCTCGTTCCACATAATTTTGGCCAAGCTCTATTGCTTCAGGCAACAGAGTGTGGAGACGATATTTATAATTATCATTTAAATGGCAAAAATGAAACGTGAGTTATTGTCGACAAGTATGTTTTTATTATCCAAACACCTCCCCATGTACGTACATTATACATTTATATTTCAAATTATTTCTGATTCATCTCTTAAGGAAGTTCTGGAAAATGGAGAGGATATGGAAATGAGCTCAGTTTCCTGTGGATGTATTGTTTAAAGGTCTCAATGAGTTATATTTCTCATTGATGACCAGTGGTATGTCTTCATCCATTGAGGACATCCACTTCTGCTACTAGTGGATTGCATCTATTATTATTGGTATGTCAATCCTAGCTGGATGCAGCAGGGATGTGTGATTCTGACAATATTCAGATTGTCAGTTTAAATGTTTAAAAACTGTTTAACAGTTTCATAAGTGTAGAATTTCATGATCTCATCACATTCATGATATGGTCAATTGAGCTTCAGGCTCAGGGCAATAATTATGTTGAACCTAATACTGGGAAATTAAAGAATCCTAAATGTGAAGGATCTTCAGGATCTAATCTTCACTATCGATTCTTTATATGAGACCCATCAAGGCACAATCTATGAGAAGTGCTCTAAATGCTTTCCCCGTAAGGGGTGCTCGGAATCTATTTATCTGGGTTAATTACGCCCGAAAAATAGATCTAAGACGGCATTCTGATGGTTTATAGTGGTGTTATGGAGAGACCATCATGGCAACCAAATACCCTCATAAGAGAGATGTTTGGTGATGCTCTATATGCAAGGTGCATCGTCGAAAAATATGACCACAAGAGGGTCTTATTCTGATTAACGACGCAACATGCAAAGTAGAATAATGATAAAACGCTTTCCTCCGTTAGGAGGTCTCAGAAACTGTTTATATGCGGTGATCAGGCACATATAAATAGGTTCTAAGTAGGCGTTTTAATGGTCCACATTATAATTGCATGTCCCCATGCAGACACCAGTAACTGGATTTAATGGATGAGAATACCGTTATTATCAATTTAATGATTTACATATAACCCATTTCTGGGTGTGAACACAAAACTTCAGGGTGTTCAATTTTCTTCCAGTTGTTAAAAATAATTGATTTCCCAGTGTTATCCAAAAAAAAAATCCGCAATAAGCTTGACTTCAATGAAGTTGAGCGTAGAACTGTGGATATGAACCCGTCAAGGCACGATCTATAAGATGTGCAATAATGCCTCCCCCGTTTGGGGATCTCGGAATATATTCATCCAGGATGGTTAATCCCGATGAATAAGTTCTACTGCGGCATTTTTGAGGGTGGTATGAGGGTAAGTAACAGCACAACCAATATCACAGTAACGTAATATGTCCGTTGTGATTAATAATAATCTGGACCGCGGTTGGATAACACGGTTTTGATTATGACCATTTTAAGAGGATATATAGATGAATACACTAATGTACATCATTAGCCCTATTAGGGAGTGAAAAAGTTTAACTTTTATCCCTAAAATACTCTCAATAGACCTAGAGGTCTTCATAATCGAATGATGATAGTAAAATATATCATATAAATTCTATTAGATGAAGTATCGAGATTCAATATCCACGTGAAGTGGAGATGTTCTCGTAATCATTTTTCCCGTTTAATGGGATAATGAAAATATCACCATATTTGAAGAAACTTATAGTTCTTCGTTTATATAAGATTGGTAAATGATGTCTTGCATCAATAACGATCCAAGGTGGCATATTATATCGTGCCAAAAGTAAGATTTGGATGAAAGTGGGCACTACAGGTGTTCCTTTATCTTCCTATGTTTGAATTTATTTGGGAAAAAGCTTTTGGCTTTATTGATTTTTAATATTTGAGAATACGGGCGTATCCTTATATAGAGCATTCAGGCTTTGTAAAGCTTGAACCTCAAGTAAACGTCCCAAAAATAATTATCTACTAGATAAAATTAAGGGTGAAATGCTTTTTAAAGCATAAGTCCGATGCTATTTTTGAAAAATACTCACTAATAACTATGGTCTGGTACTAGATTAAATTTTATTTTCATAAATATATTTGTCCTTGTTACGACCTAAAGATCGTGATAGTCCGACCTTCCATCATAGACCGCCAAAATACCACGCTAGCTCGCCCCTCCCCCCTGAACGGGTGGCCAACCCAGCGACAGGGCGCTCCGCGTCCGAACTTCAGAGGCCCACATGGCGCCTGTCGATCCTAAAGTCCGACACGACGGGGAGAAGGGCGCACCCCGCCTCGACCTCCGATGGGGGCGCTCTCCAACACGACCCCAGCGGGATGCGCATCTGTTCTCCCCCAGTTCGCCAGGATCAGCACGCGGAGTGTGTGCCCGGACCGCTCGGCCTCAGCCCGGCCGGCCCGGCGACCCGTCTCGGCCCCAGCCTCGGGAGGTGCACCGACGGTTCCTTGGCACATCGGACACGACAAACAACCTAGTACAAAGGACGCTACTGACACTTACGCCGCCCGACCATCTGACAAAGCACCCCCTGGCCGCTGCGCCCACTGACACTTAATGCTTTCGGCCCTGACACACTGACAAAAGCGCCCCTAGCCGTTGCGCCGTCTGACAAAAGCGTGACTGACACTCCTGTTCCTGACATCCTCGTCCGAAGCTTCCGCTGACAGCAGGGCCAGCTCAGCACGTCGAGTCAGCACGCCAGGTCAGCCCCGCCTAACCGCCTCCCGTCAGGTATAAATACCCCTTCACTTCTTACGGTGAGGGGGTTAGCAAATTTACTCTTAATCTTATTACTCACACACAAGAGCAAAGGTCGTCCATATCTTTGTTCTTCCACTCATAGCTCGTCACGTACGATCGACTCACCCTCAGTCCGACCTGCGTGCCTAGCCCCCGCTTTAAGTCCTATTACTGACTTAGGCATCGGAGAGGCTAAGGGTTGGACCCAACCCGACCTTTCTGGTCCTTGGTACTAGACTCAACCTAAATTTTATTTTCATAGCCTCATATATTTGTCTAATCCTGTCATAGAATATCTATGTATAGTCCTCATAGAAATAGGTAGATTGACAAACGTCGTCTAGACTAGATATGTATATATTTTCAATGGCATAATCTAATGACCTATCATATTACAAAAGCAATATGGGACTTTTCAGAACTTCTGGGTCTGATATAGGTCAGACATTGATTATTCCAAGTAGAGGTATATCATATCTTCCATTTCTATATTTATGTCCAGGACATTATATGTCATGGTCTTCCCCTGTTTTAAGTATTCCACTAATCTAATTTATGATAGACTTTTCAAAGTTCATGTGAATGCTCTAATATGGTCTTCAGGCCATTTTATTGAGCCATTCTGGATTTATGTGGATAGAGGAACATGAATACGGATAGTAAAGATACGTTGGTGCGAAAAATTTAGTTCTCACTTTTATGCATGCACGACTTCAGGCGCGTGCATTATGCAAGGCTAGATTCAAGAATCTTACCTTGTAACGTGAGTGTACTAAATAAATTAGCGGATTTATGGCATCTTCGGATGCGCATAATATTATATATAAAAATAGATATGATAGATCTATTTACCGCGAAGTACGCATCATTTAGACGTATGTCCAGAAGATGGAAGCATTAATGGTCGCGTAATTCCAACGTATTTTATTTTGTTAGAAGGGTATTGACATTCTATTTGAAGTAACTTCAGGTTCATTTGTCAATGTAGAAATGATTTATAAATTTTTTTTTGAAAAATTATTATTGGACCAGAATCATAGTTTGAGTACAAATGCATGAATAAATCATGCAAATATCAATTAAACATGTAGTTCATATATATTGCAAGCAACAACATATGCAAAAAATATGAAACTACTAGATGTATAACATGCATAATTTTCAATATAACAAGCAATTTATATAAAAATTACGTTTAATAATTACTTGGACCACGGGAAAACGTCATTACCAGTTAGGTTAGGTAACTAATTGGTTGACTCGGAAAACGCGCACGGCGCACGCCTTCCGCTCCCAAGCGTAGAAGTGTCAATGCAATATATAAATAACCGGTGAGTACCGGGTCGGATCACAGGGACAATTCGTTCTACGTTCACAAGTTTGATCGATAAAGAAAATTAAAGTGTTTTACAACTACCCAATTAACAGTGGATGAGAGGAGGAAAAAGTGTGGTGAAAAACGTGGAGAAACTAAAAATTCTAACCTAAATGGGTAGGGGTGGAGTGCTGAATCGGCAAGTAACGAGGAGGACTCGTGTGGTGTGCATGCGAATGAGGCCGTGGGCGCAAGAAATCATCCCTATAAATAACTCAATTGATCCCCCGGCTAAGGGAGCTCAATCGGAAAATACGGCATTTCATCGAACGTGTGGGGTGCAATAAGTAGTGAATGAAACTCATGCGAGTAATTAACAATAAGCGCATTAGAGAGGGTCCGCTAGGATTATCCTCTTCTTGGATTTCCCCTTAGGGTTCCAATAAACAAAATAACACAAGTTTCATACACAAATTTTTGAAGATAAAATTGTGCTAGAGATGAAATCACAACCCAATCAACCAACAATCCCCAAACACAACCACACAAGCAAAATTTAGAGATTCATGATGAAAACGGAGTAATCTTTACTCAAAATTAACATCCAATTTACAACTTAAAACCCTAAATCAAAATACACAAGAGAATAGGAAAATTTCACCCAAGTGTCACTCCTAGATGAGTTCTTCCACTTCCAAATGCCTCCTCCAAGCTCCAAGCTTCATCAATGGCCTCCAAGCCTCTTGGGGAAGAAGAATCCCCTTCCAAGCCCTAAAAAAACCCAAAAAAAACAAGAAAAACCGAGAGCCCTTCCAATTTCGCACAGCAGCTGTTTTTAGCCCAAAATTGGGCTAACGGGTCGGGGAGTCACGCCCGACCCGCGCCCGCTGGGCGCTGCTAACAAACGCGCGCGCTGCTGCGTTTGAGCGGGCCAACGGCCCGCTCAAAATCACCGCACGCATCAGCGGGCGGTAATTTCGTGAGCGGGCCGTGGGCCCGCTCAAAATCCCGCCCGCATCAGCGGGCGGGCTCCCCGCTCGCTCAACAGAACGAGCGGGCCGGCCCGCTCGTGGGCCTTTTTTTTAATTAATTTTTTTTTAAAATAACGTTAGCAGCGGCCCGCAGCGAGTGCGGGCCGCAATACTGGGCCGGCCAGCGGGCCGGCCCAAAACCCCTTTTTAATTGTTTTTTCTATTAAAAAAATCCAGAAAAGCCTCAAAATGGCTTTCTTGCTCCCATAAATCACTAAAAATACCCAGAAATTCCCAAAAATTCTGGAAAAATTCCAGAAAATCCAGAAAAATCCCAGGAGTACCTGAAAAATACGGGGAGCAAAAATTAGTTCATGAAAACCACATTTTATGTATAAAATACGAATAAGCTTCAATATTACACAATATCTCGAATACGCCCGTATTAAAGCCAAATTTAACATGATATACACATAAAATGCCCGAAAATGGGGGGAAAATAAGCAATTTATATCTCGAATCACTAATGACAGAGCGGTCTCAATGAAGGATTAAAATTAAATCTAGATATGATTTATAAATTTCAACCAAAAAGTTGCAAAATTAATCATTTGATGTTTCCTAATTTTTACTTAATTTTTATTCTGGATTTTACTGCCAATTTTAAGGAAATTATAGTGGAAAACTGTAAATCTGTTTTTAATTATTTTAAAAGCCTATTGGACTTATGTTATAGCTTCAGGCCCAAAACCCAATAAAACTTAAATATCTATTATTGGGCTGTAGGCCCATGGGCTAAAAATTATTATTATTGTTATTATTATTTTGCCCAAAAATACCCATTAGGGGGGATACCATTTAAACATAACTTAACCCTAATTTAAGGGTTAGGGTTAGGGTTTAGATGGTAAACAACCCCCACTCCCATTTTTAGATCGCGGCCAGCGCGGGGGGGGTGGGGGGGGGGGGGGGGGTGGGGGGGGGGGGGGGGGGGGGTGTGTGTGCCGAAGAAAAAGGCCAGTTTGCCAGAGAAGACCCCCCCTTTACAGGGGGCTCTCCATCCCCATCGGGTCGCGGCCAGGGAGGGCGAGGGCCGGACAACGACTCCCAATGCCCCATCTTTTTACTGGCGAGGGGCGGCTATGCTTCAGGCATGCCGATAGCCGCTGCTGCGGGTGAGCCGATCAAGGCCTCATCGATGACATACAGAACCTGCCGATCAATGTCCTTCGGATTCGATCGAAGCCAATCGGGATCTGTGCCAGATTCCGATCAAGCGGCTTCAGAATCACAGGCTTCATGCCGGTACAAATGGCCTTTCATGGTTTTTGTTGTTATTGGGGGTTTTTGGGTTCGACGGCTTCAAGCCATCTCCATTGGGATTAAATTTTTTTTTTGAATTTTATTCGATAAACTATGTTATTATATTATCAATGGTAATCTAAAACATAGATTATGCACAACTTAAATTTGATATGATAATATTATTGGTCCAATAATATTAGATCTAAACAGATTCAATCTAATCTAGTTTTAGATCTAAAAACTTATTATGGATCGATGAATTACCTCTAACAGGAAAAATCTGGAAAAAGAAATTCGAAGTGAATAATTCGGTCCACATCCTTGCGACGTCGGCGAACGAGCCGCCAACGAGAATAGATTCCATAGCGCAACCTCCATTTGATGGTGGCAATCCAAATAGCCAAGAAATTGATTCCTTCGCTTTTAGAAGAGAAGAAAATTTGTTGTGCAGAAATTTTTCTTAGAGCAACGTGCTGATAACGTGTTGGATAAACTCAAAAAAAGAGTAACCATGGCTCATAGCCATGGTCCTCTATATATTCATATCAATGGTATACCAAGGGTCCCCACTACTAAGTAATGGGGAGTAATGGAAGGATAGAGAGGTGGGGAGGCCAAAAACCTCCCACACTCGTAACAGTATTTTGTTTTTCTATTTTACACCCCCCCCCCCCCCCCCCCCCCCCCCCCCCCCCCCCCCCTCAAACTGAGGTATACATAGTCCAGCACATATATAATACTACAATTTAATTAGAACACCGCATCTTTAGTCTTTAGATCGGGGCAAACGAACTGGACCATAGAAACTGCGTGCTGCGCATTGACGGATGTTAGCTCAATGACAAGTTTGCTGTTGTAGGAGCATGCGTCACTGTTATTAAACAATTCACACAAAAAAAAAAAGAGGCAACTCGATGTTGGAAATTTCCTCACTCTCATCTTCTCGTCATCGTCAAAAGACAGTCCTAGACTGAACATTCGGCGGCCTTCCTCGTTGCTTTCCGTCCACGAAACAACCGTCGACTCAGTCTGATCGAAACTGGCCCACGTCCGAGACTCATCTACAAAGATCCCAAGCATCCTCCTATGATTCATCAGCTTCAATTTCCCGTCAATCCTCCCCTTCCGTTTGCTTCCAGCAAAATGAGCGGGCAACCCGTCATGGCAAATGGATTCAACGGCCGCAAACCACACTTCGTGATAGTCCCGCTCATGGCCCAGGGCCACACCATCCCGGCGGTCGACATGGCCCGTCTCCTCGCCGACCGCGGCGCCGTGGTGAGCTTCATCACCACGCCTGTCAACGCGGCCCGAATAAGGCCGACCATCGACCGGCTGAAGGCCGAGGGCCTGCCGGTCCGGTTCATTGAGCTCACGTTCCCCTGCTCGGAGGTTGGCCTGCCCGAAGGATGCGAGAACCTCGACCTCATCAAGTCCAAAGACCTCTACCGACCCTTCTTCAGCGCAATCAGCCTCCTCCGCGAGCCCTTGGAGCTCTACCTCCGCGACGCCGTGCCCGCCCCCAGCTGCATCGTCGCCGACTACTGCAACTTTTTCACCGCGGACGTCGCCAGGGCGGTCGGCGTACCCCGCGTCATCTTCCACGGGCCGTCGTGCTTCTTCGTCCTCTGCACGTACAACATCAACACGCTCAACGTGTACGACGGCGTCGACTATCATGATACCGTCGTGTTGCCCAACTTGCCGATCAAAATAGAGGTCACCAGGGCCCAAGCCCCGGGCTGGTTCCATGATCCCGACTGGGCCGACGCCCGCGACAAAGTGTTGGAGGCGGAGGCTTCGGCGGACGGCGTCGTGGTGAATACCTTCTACGGGCTGGAGCCGGAGATAATCGAGCGATACAAGAAGACGATCGGGAAGCCGGTCTGGCCCATCGGGCCTCTGTCCCTCTGCAACCGGGACTTCGCCAGCAAGGCCACGAGGGGCAGGAAGTCGTCCGTGGACGAGCGTCGCGTGTTGGCCTGGCTGGACTCCATGCCGCCGAGATCCGCCGTGTATGTCAGCTTCGGCAGCCTCGTCCGAACGAAGCCGAAGCAGCTCGTCGAGATAGGGCGCGGGTTGGAAGCGTCGAACAGGCCGTTCATTTGGGTGATCAAGGAGGAGGAGAGATGTCCGGAGATCGACGAGTGGATGTGCGAGGGGTTTGAGGAGAGGACTGGAGGGAGGGGCCTGGTGATTACGGGGTGGGCGCCGCAGGTGGTCATCCTGTCGCACCCGTCGGTCGGAGGATTCGTGACGCATTGCGGATGGAACTCGACGCTGGAGGCGGTGTGCGCGGGGGTGCCGATGGTAACATGGCCTCACCTCGCGGACCAGTTCCTCAACGAGAAGTTGGTCGTAGAAGTGCTAAAGATCGGCGTCTCTGTAGGTGTCAAGGTGCCCATTTACAACATGGCGGAGGAGGAGGAAGCGGCGGTGAGGAGGGAGGAGGTGGAGAGGGCCATCGGAAGCTTGATGGACGGAGGCGAAGAAGGGGAGGGGAGGAGAGAGAGGGCGGCGGACTACGGGGAGAAGGGTCGGAAGGCAATGGAGGAAGGGGGATCTTCCCATGAGAATCTCACTCGCTTAATCGAGCATTTCACGCGGGGCTCCATATAGGAGTATGTTTATTTGTTCGGAACACATGTACACGGTTGTAGGAACACGACGAATACTTAGCGGAGCTTAGAGCAAAAGCATATGTTCGGCATATAGATTAGAAGGAGCAATTCATGTTTCTTATTTCAGCGCAAAGATAAGAATTGGTTAGATAATAAACTTGATTTAGGATTGTTGCGGGTCAAATCCGCCTAACACTGAGATTTATACAACGGGGAATCAACGTGTTGAATCATTGGGTGGCACTCGAGATGACTCGACCGACGGAAGACTAAGGCCCATAGGGCCCACAACAGAAGCCCGATGCCGACTCGGTCAATGCCCATTGTTACGACCTAAAGATCGTGATAGTCCGACTTTCTAACCCAGCCCACCGGCGAGCGGAAGCTCGCCCCGCCTTCGCAGAAACCACGCTTCGGTTGACGGGAGGCGGGTGGTTCGGCGCCCCGACTTCATCAGTGCGTCGCCCGGCTAATCTTCCTGAGCTCGTCAGACCCGGGGTCCGCCACGACCCGCGGGGCGCCCATCCCTCCAGAGCTCGCTGGGGGACAGCAAGGTCACCAGACGACCGCCCAACGCGGCCCGACGGGTCGAGTACGGACCGCCTACGCCGACACGTACCCGCGGCCCTTTGGCACATCGGACATGATAAACAACCTAACACAAGGACGCCACTAACGCTTTCGTCGCTCAACAACCTGACAAAGCGCCCCCTGGCCGCTGCGCCCCCTGACCGTTGGTGCTTTCGGCTCTGACACCCTGACAAAAGCACTCATGGCCGTTGCGCCGTCTGACAAAAGCATGGCTGACACGCCAGATCCTGACATCCTCGTCTGAAGCGTCCGCTGACAGATGGGCCAGCTCAGCACGCCAAGTCAGCCACACACAACCACACCCGTCAGGTATAAATACCCTCTTACCTCCATCGAGGAAGGGGGTTGGCAAATTAACTCCAAATCTCATTACACACACACAAGGGCAAAGGTCTTCCATATCTTTGTTCTTCCACGATAGCTCGTCACGTAGGGTCGACTCACTCTTAGTCCGACCTGCGTGCCTAGGCCCCGCTTTTAAGCCCTAATACTAACTTAGGCATAGGAGAGGCTAATGGTTGGACCCCCAGCCCGGCCTTTCTGACAAGATGCTCCTTGTGCAGGCGAGCTCGTCTTCACAGGTTGCGCTCAGCTCACACCTCCGGCAGTGCGATTGGTGAACGGAGTCCTCGCGGATCAGATCCTGTGGTCGGCCTTCGCAGCGCCTTCAGCCTCGTCACTACACTCATTACTTGTCAAATAGCCTACCCTAATCACATCCAAATCCTAACCACCGTGCCCTTGGTTCCCCTTAATATAAATTCATTGTACGCGAGTTCTACCCCGCAACACCCATTGACCAGTCGACCGTTGCATTCTCCTCACTCGAACGTGGGATTAAAGATGAGCCCGTAATTGGCGGGAACGTGGGCAACATTCACTACTACTAAAGGAGAGGATCGTGGCACCATAATGGGTGACCGTTATCTCTCCAACTTCACTGAAGAGACCCAGAAGGTCTAGAAATACCGTAAGTTTCCAATTCTCAAGGGGGAGATCTAAGACATATACTCAACTCCTTCACCTGATATTTCTTACATTATAGAGCTTGCGACGCCAGATTTGAGACGAACCTCCGCGGGTCAATCTCAGCTGCTCCATGCTCCCTCTCTTCCTTAAGTTCACGTATTAACTTAAGCATCGGATGGGATTTGGCTCGGGACCCAGATCCGACCCCCCTGACGTTTCTTTGTGGTGTAGATTGCCAGGTCTCGATATCTCGCGAGGGTCGCTCCGAGCTTCCCAGCCTCGATCCATCGACGTATAAGCAGCTCGAGGGTCGATCGAGCACCGCACTCCAATCAACATCCATCATCCGGTCCCTGTTCTACCAACCTAGGGTCCCACTTTACTCGTTGACGAGACTCCAACTCAGCCCGAAGGGGCCATGTCAGCATGACAACTGTCTCGATCAATTTTGGACTTATCAGTTTGGCGCCATCTGTGGAAAAAGTTAACCAGCTCGACATCCCGAAGCAATCGAAAAGCTATGTCACCTGGACCCAGCAACGTCAAACCGATCAAAGGTCCGAAGGAAAAACAGAAAGCGAACAGTGTCCTGGTGGAGGATGCCACGGACTCTACGTCGCCATCAAAACGACCATCAAGGGCCACCAAGGAGCCTAAAGTGACTCAGAAGGAATTCACCCAGTTCACAGAGCTGGTCGACAAGAGTCTCGATGTTTTGGCGACCTTGATACGCCAAAGCATGGGGAATCCATCGCTCTTAAATGAGCCATTACCGACCCCAAACCCAACCCTGATGCCAACCAGTGGCGCAACCTTACTCAGAGTTCAAGGGGATCCGTGAGCAGATCGACTAAAGATCAGTCCACACAACGCAACCCCCACGTCTCACCAATCCGGCAGAATGTGGATTGACAATCGGGCCTTCGTTCTCCAGGAGGAGCCCATCTCCTCCAATTATAAGGAAGCGACTTGCAACATCCTGGATCAGGTAATGTACGGGGCTCACCCGGGTTTAACCATCTCAATCTTGCAGGTGGATTTGGGAGAAGAGAAGAGATCCCAACCCAACCTTCAGGAGCTAATTACGTGCAAGGCGGAGATGGACGATCTCTACTCATCCAATCCGTGCTTTGACGAATCCCGCTGAAGGAGAATATCACTTCTGCTCCTCCTCTTTCGAAGCTTAAACTCCATACCTTGTCAGCTTATGATGGCAGAGGCGACCCGTGGTCGCACATTCATAAATATCTGAACGTGATGCTGCTTCACGGGGTCGATGATCCATACCTTTGTCGAGCCTTTCACGCTACCTTATTCAAGAGGGTAGAAGGCTGGTACAAAGGGTTACCCGACGGCTGTATCGGGTCATTCTATGAATTGGGGGATATGTTCTGCAAGCAATTCGTCGTGGGTCGACATTCTAAGAAGAAGTCCTCCCACATCTTCTCGGTTAAACAGAATGAGAATGAGTCGATTCGAGCCTTCGTCCAGAGATTCAACGACGAGAGACTCGATGTAGAAGAGACGCCGGACGTAACTGTCATAGCGGCGCTCACTCAAGTAGTCCGGAACAAACACATGCGAAGGGCCCTCCATCAGTTTCCCCTAACAACCTCGCAGAAATGTTCAACATAACGGATCGGTTCACCATCTCTGAAGAAGCGGAGGAACCGGCTGGAACTAATGGGAAAGGTACTCCCGTCCGTCGCGGAGACACCAGGAGAGAGAAACCAACTCAGGGAACCCCTCACCTGGAGTCTCGAGACAAGAGACCCAGAGAGAGGAGCCCTCGAAGTAAGGAGCGCCCTACCTGTGCAAAACCAAGCGCTCCCAAGACGGAGGTCCTCGCTTACGCCCCACGAGAAGAGCTGGTCCAAGAGTCAGCCAAGAAGGGCAAATATGAGAAGAGGGACGACCTAAAATTCTGCAAGTACCACAACGACTATGGGCACGATACCAACGACTGTTGGACTCTCAAAAAAGAGATCGATACACTGGTCAAGCGAGGGCACCCCAAAAGCCCGGCTAACGATCAACCTAGCAAGGAGGGATCCTCGAAGCAGAAGGACAAGATAATGGGGTCACCTGTCACCAAGATGGTTGACTAGCAAGCCATCTGAGCTCATGGTCAAATAAAGAGGCATTAGGCAAAAGCAACTCCGAAGAAGTTCGGAAACACATGTGCGCCTTTTATTTCTATTATTCCTTTCAATAATGCATGTCTTTTCATCAAACAAAGTTTTGCTTCCTTCTCGAACTTAAGCCTTCATGAAGTTTACAAAAGCTATCCTGTCAAACTCCCCACTAAAAGGATCCGATCCTTGGCAAGCCTGGATAAGATGAATTCATATTGATGAAATCCATGCGAGTTGCACCTGACATGTTATCAGCCGTAAGTCGAAGGGGCCACCTCTTCGCCACTGAACGACTCTCATAATGTGTCGTCAGCCATAAGTCGAAAAGGCCACAGCTTCACCACTGAACGACTCTCCTAATGTGTCGTCAGCCGTAAGTTGAAAGGGCCACCTCTTCGCCACTGAACGACTCACTAATGTAGTGTCAGTCGTAAGTCGAAGGGGCAACCCCTTCACCACTGAACGACTCACTAATGTGTCGTCAGCCGTAAGTCGAAAGGACCACCCCTTCGCCACTGAACGAATGTCTAACGTATCGTCAACTGTAAGTCGAAGAGGCCACCCCTTTGCCACTGAACGACACACTAATGTATTTTCAGTCGTAAGTCTTATGGGGCAACCCATTTGCCACTAAACAACTCACTAATGTGTCGTCAGTCGTAAGTCGAAAGGGCCACCCCTTCGCCACTGAACGACTTTCTGATGTATCGTCAGCCGTAATTCGAAGGGCAACCCCTTTGCCACTGAACGACTCACTAATGGGTCGTCAGTCGTCAGTCGAAAGGGACACCCCTTCGCCACTGAACGACTCTTTGACACATCTTCAGCCGTAAGTTGAAGGGGTCACCCCTTTGCCACTGAACGACTCACTAATGTATCGTCAGCCGTAAGTCGAAGAGGCAACCCCTTCACCACTGAATGACTCACTAATGTGTCGTCAGTCGTAAGTCGAAAGGGCCACCCCTTCGCCACTGAACGACTCTCTGACGGATCGTCAGCCGTAAGTCGAAGGGGCAACCTCTTCGCCGCTGAACGACTCTCTGACTTATCGTCGGCCGTAAGTCAAAGGGGCAACCCCTTCGCCACTAAACGACTCACTAATGTATCGTCAGCCGTAAGTCGAAGGGGCAACCCCTTTGCCACTGACCGACTCACTAATGTGTCCCTTCGCCACTGAACGACTCTCTGACGTATCGTCAGCCGTAAGTCGAAGGGGCAAACCCTTTGCTGCTAAACGACTTTCTCACGTATCGACATCCGTAAGTTGAAAGGGCAAACCCTTCAGCGCTGAACAACTCTCTGACGTATCGTCAGCCGTAAGTCGAAGGGGAAACCCATTTGCCGCTGAACGACTCTCTCACGTATCATCGGCCGTAAGTCGAAGGGGCAACCCTTTCGCCACTGAACGACTCTCCTAATGTGTCGTCAGCCGTAAGTCGAAAGGGTCACCCCTTCACCACTGAATGACACACTAATGTATCGTCAGCCGTAAGTCGAAGGGGCAACCCCTTCGCCACTGAACGATTCACTAATGTGTCGTCAGCCGTAAGTCGATAGGGCCACCCCTTCGCCACTGAACGACTCTCTGGGGTATCGTTAGCCGTAAGTCGAAGGGGCAACCCCTTTGCCGTTGAATGACTCTCCGACGTATCGTCCGCCGTAAGTCGAAGGAGCCACCCCATCACCACTAAGTGACTCTCCTGATGAGCCGTCAGCCGTGAGTCGAGGGGGCCACCCCCTCGCGCCACTGAGTGACTCTCCTAATGCATCGACAGCCGTAATTCGAAGGGCCTCCCCCTCGCCATTGAGTGACTCTCCTAATGCGTCGTTAGCCGTAAGTCAAGGGGACCATCCCTTTGCCGCTGAGCGATTGTTCTGTGTCGTCAGTCTCAAGTCGAAGGGGCCATCCCTCCCCCACTGAACGAACACATCCCATCATCAGCCGTAAGTCGAAGAGCCACCCCCTTACTACTAAACGACTCCCATGCCGTGAGCTGCGAGTCGAGAAAATTGCTCCCTCACCATGGAACGTAGTGGTCTATTTCTAACATGTTTCGATGGCTTACACTCAATCATCTTGAAGCAGGGTCTAACCAATCGAAAGGGGCCATTATGCATTGCGACCACCACATGGCGTAAGCAACAACGAACAAATAGATGCAACGACAAACAAAGATATACAAGCCAACTCTTCTGGCAATACTATTGCAAAAATTGTTTTCGTTTATATCTAAATTACCCCATATACATTCAAAAAATTACTAAAGCAGGAGTAAAAGGAGCGCCGAGATTCTACAACGGCTGGCTAGGCCATTGGTCTCCCTCCAGCACGGCTGCAGACTCTGGGTCTCTTGAAGCATCCGCTCCTGCATCGTCACCCGTCATGGTGACAACTTCGTCGGTGAGAGCAGCCTCCTACATGCCTTGGCTCGATTCGTCGTCACCAAGATCCGAAAACATCACAGGGATTCGATCGATCTCAGCGGAGAGGCCAGGGAATCGGTTCTTCATTTCCGATCGACATCGCTCGTTACCTTCCATGTATAGCTCGTCGAAATCGGGAAATGACTCCTTGAATTTCTAAACCACCCTTTCCGCTATGACCTTGGCACTGGCTTTCTCCTCCATCAGAGCCTTCTCCGGTAGCTCCCTCAAGGCAGATTGCTCGGCTTCTCTCTTACGAGACTCTCG
This sequence comes from Scilla litardierei, assembly GCA_030789695.1. Lineage (NCBI taxonomy): Eukaryota > Viridiplantae > Streptophyta > Magnoliopsida > Asparagales > Asparagaceae > Scilla > Scilla litardierei. Next base: position 321,833,226 of record CM061141.1, read on the forward strand.
TAAGTCATGCTTGAGCTGCTGAATGTGATTTAGTTTCAACTTTCACAGAAGCCCAATATTAGCCAGCTCAGCCTGAGACTTCTCCATGGCCAACTTGACGGCCTCCAGAGTGACCTCGTAATTGGCCACAACCGGTGCGCGTTGACGCAACGCATCGGTGGCGACGAGAGCCTACAAACCACGCATGACAGTCAGCATCCATGCTTGCCTCACTTACAGTTGAGGACGGTGTAATGATTACCTGAACGCTGGCGTGGACGGCTATCGTCACAAGCCGCTCTAATCGACCGTCTCCACAACAGCCCTGTCCCGTAGAAGGGTCGCATTTTCAACAATACAGGAGGCAGTCCTGTAATCAAGAAGAGCGGAATCTTCTCGCCTCATCGGAAACTCCGCTTGAACGAGCTCCTTCGCGGAGCAGTCAAATGGAGTCTGGGAGATCGACTCTCCAGCAAAATCGGTCTGAATTCATCAGGGAAGTCTTCAGAAAATTGTACATGAGGGAACAGGCATCCCCAAGGCCAAGAATCCTCGTGCAGAAGGAGCTCCGGAGGGACCTGGGTCTTCCCCGAGTCTCCCTCTAGAGGAATACCCCTCTCCCACTGGGAGACCTGCTCCGCAGCTTCATTCGACCAAGACGGCTCTGAGTCGCTGAGAAGAAGTCGCCGCCTCCTCTTACTCCCCTCAAGTGCCACCACTTCAAATTCGGAGGCGGTCTTTTCCTTCTTCTTCCGCTGAAGATGGCCCGCCTGAGCAGTTCTCTCGACAATAACATGTCGAGCCTCTGATGATTTGGCCGTTCTTTCTGTTGAGAAATCTAGTCCCACCCAAAAGTGGTTTTGATGATGATCACACCAAATATTGTTACTATACTAATCATATTATTTAAGATGTGTAGGTTGTGGAAATAAGCTAAGTGAAGCTCAAAGCATACTCCGAGAAGAACTTCAACCACACTCATAGAAGATGATGAATTTAGCTCGCTATTCCAAGTAAGCACAAATGGAGCTCACAGATGAAGCTCAAAGAATGTTCGCAAGCTCAAGCTAAGGAGAAGCTCAAATTCAAGTGAAGCTCATGAAACTACATCAAGTTCAACCATGGCTTCAAAGTCTTCATAGTGTCTAGTGTGTGAGTTGCTTTGAATTTTCTTAGGATTATGTCAAAGCCAATAAGAAATGCACACACACACACACACAATGTTTTTCTAAAATGTTTTAAAACTTGTTTTAAACTTATTTAAGAGCATATTTTCCATAGAATCTAAGTTTTAAACTTGTAGTCAACTACAAACACCTAGTAGTTCACTACCCTGATTTCTGCCTTCTCCCTGAAATTTGTACTCTGGGAGTCGACTACCAAAGTAAGGGAGTCGACTTACAGTATAACAAAGTTTTTCCTGAAAACTCTCTGGGAGTCGACTGCCTTCTCTGGGAGTCGACTGCCAGCTGTACTCGACCAGAATTCCTTGATTTCCTCTCCCATTTATTCCTACCTTGATTTTTGGGCTAAAGTCAAACCTCATTTGAAATTTTTTGAATTCTCTTTTGGCTCTATAAATAGAGAAGCCATGAGATCTTTTTCCTCACCAATTTTCATTCTTGAGCTAAAGCTAAAACTCTCTCAAAAATTCTTGATCACTGTGTGGGGCCCCTCCCATCTTGCAACGAGCTTTCCCTGCTTAAGGATCTCGGGAGTGAAAGCGACCTTACGTAGCACCAAGTCTCCCACACGGAAGCTGCGTTTGCGGACTTAAAAGTTGAAGTAGCGGGCCATGAGCCCCTTCTGTTCGATGAGGGTCGCCAACACCCATTCACGGACCTCGTCCCCCAGTTGTAGGTTGAGCTCGAGGCCCTCCGAGTTTCCTTCTTCATCGTAGTATAGGAGACGAAGCGGTCGCTCATTGACCTCGACGGGGATGACGACATCACATCCGTAAGGCAACATGAAGGGCATTTCTACTGTCGAGGTTTTGTGGGCCGTTCCGTACGACCATAATAAGCCGGGGATATCGTCCGGCCAAGTTCCTTCGAGCCCGTCTATTCTCTTTCGCAGGAGCCCAAGGATGCTTTGGTTGGCAGATTCTGCCAAGCCGTTCGACTGGGGATGAGCGACGGAGGCGAAGTGCAACTTGATCTTCAGCTCTGCGCAGAAGTCTCTGAAGCCGGCGCTGTCGGATTGTGTCATGTTGTCCGTTACTGTGGATTGTGGGATGTCGAAACGAAAGACGTCGGGCTTCCAGACGAAGCCTCGAGCCTCCTTCCAGGTGATGCAGGATAAACCCTCCGCTTTGGTCCACTTCGTAGAATAGTCGATCGCCACTATCAGGTATCTCCGTTGCCCACTCGCTGGCTTGAATGATCCAAGGAGGTCCAGTCCCCCTTTGGCGAAGGGAACTAGGCTGCCATGGAGATTAGATCAGTCGGCGGTGTCGAGCTGATCTTTGAGAACTTTTGGCAGGTCGAGCACCGTCGAATGTATTCGACGGCATCATTGAACATCGTTGGCAAAAAAATACCCTTGTCGCACGGCCTTCAAGGTTATGGATTTTCTTCCGCAATGGTTCCCGCAATTGCCCTAGTGGATCTCCCAGATTGCGTAGTGTGCTTCCTGCGGGGCTAAGCATTTAAAATAGGGGAAGAATGTCATACCCGGTCCATCGTCTTTTGTACAATGAACCTATCGAGCAGTACGAATTGGAAGGCCTTCCGCTCTAGCTTTCGTGCCCTTACTGGGTCGGTCAGCTTTTCCCCGGTGTTCAGGTAGCGGATCCATCCACTTAACCTTTTGATCGAGGTTCAACAGTTCTTGTGTCAGCTCGCTAGGGTGGTGCTGACGTTGCACGTATACGGTCCGATCGAGTCCCGCGGAGGAGGACGACGCGAGTTTTGACAAGGCGTCAGCCCGATGATTTTTCGACCTTGGCACGCGATGAAAGAAGTTTTCTCCTCGTCCTCCGGTGCTATTCGAATCTGGTTACATCCTTGTTTAGGTTAGTGAAGCCGACACATATTCGCCATTTGCCATTCGCCTTCGTGACCATCACGACGTTCAAGAGCCATTCGGGGTACTTGACTTTTCGAATGACGCGAACTTCCAGAAGTCGATCGACTCCTTCGACTGCAGCTTTCATCTTAAGAGAACGACCATCCGTTCTCTTGGGTCGCGGGTGTTAGTGTACGGATACACACCCGATTTGGTTATCCGCGAACCCGATCCGTTTATCATCCGCGACCCGTTACCCCCACAATCTAAGCGGGCTATGACCGAGTCAGGCGAACGGATCAGACGACCATTGGACTGGCACCAACATTAAAGGAGGAGTTAATAGGGCCGAATAAATGGGCATCCGTTAGCTCGAATCCCGGAGAAGATCGTGCCCTAATCAATGAGGGGAAGTTACGCCTCATTAAGGAAGAACTGCCTATAAATAGATCAACAGACAAAGGTAAAGGGGTTCCATCATCAAGGTACGAGATCTGATACATATAACTTTGTCTTCTTACTTCATCACTCCATATACGAGCTTGCGTCAATAGTCTAGAGACGAACCTCCATGGGTCGATTTCAGCCACACCAAACTCCCTCTCTTCCTTAAGTTTCCTACTGACTTAAGCATCGGAGGGGATTTGGGTCGGAACCCAGATCCGACCCCCATAACGACTCCCTATGGTGCAAATCGACGATCGCCATCCAGTATCAAAGGCTGGCGCTTGACTCTCCAACCTCGAATGATCGACGCTACGGTCGCTCGTGGGTCGATCGAAGGTCGTACCGCCCTCAACTACAATCACCCGATCCTGATTTTTCCAACCAAGGGTCCAACCATAACCGCTGACTAGGCTCCAGCTCAGCGCTCCGAGTCTCCGTCAGCTTGACAACTGTACCAGTCAATTTTGGACTTAACAGTTAGGCGTCGTATGTGGGAAACCACGAGTCGACATCCCTTTAGACGAACCACTCGAGTATGCCGACGCACCCAACCACGTCCTCCGAGGTTGATGCAGGATTCCCCAGTGTCGGGATCACCAACATGATAACGGGAGGTCCCCCAGTGTCGGCGATTGAGGGAACCATTCGGAAGAAAGTCGGTAGCCTTGAGGGCCATAGAAGAAGGGTATTTTTGGCCAACAATGTTCAAAGATGTCGTCGAACGTGATCAAAGCTCCCTCCGCCAAATGGAGACTGGGCCTCCTTGAACCATTCGAACCAACGAGTGGTCAACAGAGCCTGATAGTGGCAACATGCTGTTTCATCAAGTGGGTTGAGGCAGAGCCTTTGTCTCGAATCACCTGGAGGGAGGCTCGAAGCTTCATCTGGGAGTCCGTCGACCGACGCTCCGGTGTCCCACAATCCACAGTAACGGGCAACGGGACACAATTCGACAATATCGGCTCCAGAGACTTCTACGCAGAGCTGAAGATCAAGCTGCACTTCGCCTCCGTCGCTCATCCCCAGTCGTACGGCTCGATAGAATACGCCGACCAAAGCAACCTTGGGCCCCGGCGAATAAGAAAAAAGGTAGTCGGGCTCGAAGAAACTTGGCTGGACGAGGTCCCCTGCATATTATGGTCATACGGAGCGACCCACGAAACCTCAATAAGAGAAACGCCCTTCGCGCTGACCTACGGATGCAAGGCCGTCGTCCAAAGCAAAGTTGTTACGACCAAAAGATCGTAAGAGTCCGACTCCCACCCAGATCCGCCGACATACCCCGTGAACTCTCCCCCTCATGAAAGGCCCGCCACCCCGGAAAACCGAAGCTACATGGGAACGGGCGCACCTCACAGCACTCCCCCCACCCGGCCGAGGCGTACAACCACAGTTGCTCGACCCACCAGGGCCAGTGCGCTTGGGGAGCGCCCGGACAGCACCGCTGGGTATGCTGACATAGGCGCGGGCATATCCTTCCGTGCCAGCGACCTATAGCCCACGACCGAACAGGGGGCGCGGCCGGGCCGGACAACCCCCGATCCGAACGACCCGTCTGATCCCCACGAACCGCGGCGCCTAGGATAGCATAGCCAGACCTTCAGCTCATCACCAACGACAAACAACCTAGGATAAGGACACGACTGACACAAACGCCGCCCGACCGTCTGACAAAGCACCCCCTGGCGGTTGAGCCGACTGACAGTTAATGCTTTCGGCCCTGACATCCCGACAAAAGCATCCCCTGGCCGTTGCGCCGTCTGACAAAAGCAGGTCAGGCACTCCCGTTCCTGACATCCTTGTCTGAATCCCGCTGACAACCGAGCCAGCTCAGCACGTCGAGTCAGCATGCCAGGTCAGCCCCGCCTAGTCATCTCCCGCCAGGTATAAATACCCCCTCTCTTCTTACGGGGAAGGGGTTGGAAAATTCTCTCTGAATCTATTATCCACACACGAGAGCAAAGGTCGTCCATATCTTTGTTCTCCTACTTATAGCTCGCCACGTACGGTCGGCACACCCTGAGTCCGACCGGCGTGCCTAGCCCCCGTTTTAAGTCCTATTACTGACTTAGGCATCGGAGGGGCTAAGGGTTGGACCCCAACCCCGCCTTTCTGACGAGTTGCTCGTGCTGCAGGAAAGCTCGCCCCTTGGTCGACATCAACTTCAGCCTGCCGCCATCCAATCTTCCTCTGCCGCGTCCGGAGAGATTTGACTCCGTGGCCACCCCCGGCGGCAAGTCCAACCTCTTCACCCCACTAATCACTTGTTAAATAGCCCACCTAAACCCTCTTCTCAACAGAACCACCGTGCCCTTGGTTTCCCTCAATACAAATTCATTGTACGCGAGTTCCACATCGTAACAATTGGCGCCGTCTGTGAGAACGAAGGGTCACACCCATGTTAGACTCCATACCGATCACTCGGAACCCTGACCACGACAAGGATCCCGTGGGTCAGGAACCGCTCTCTCTACTAATCACCCCGGCGCCCGACCCCCCTCCGGGGATGGGAACCGAGACAGACCATACTTCGGCCCGCGCAGTCCTGAAGAGCTTCGAGGCCGTTACTCAGGCGATGGGAGGCTGCCCGGCGGCGGTGGCGGAGCCACGGCCCGGCCCCTCGGAGCCCCAGAACGTGAGACGGAATCTCCACCCTCAGTTCAAGGAGGAAGGGGAAGACGGGGGGCTCGCCAAGGAGGTTGCGGCCCAGCAGAAGCTTCTGGAAGAGGAAATAGAGGTCGCGCGGCTGTGGAAGCGCCTGGAGGAGGCGGCCGCCGCGCAAAGGCGTTTGGACGAAGCGGCCGAGACCGCCCGAAGGGCCTACCAGGACGAAGAGACCGCCCGCCACCAGCTCCGCCTCATCATCGCGGAGTGCGAGAGGCTAAGGAGGGAGAACGAAAGCAACCGGGAAATCCTGGAGGTGACGGCGATGGGTCGGCGGCTCGGGGACGGGCGGGGCCCGTTGTTGGCCAGGTCCCCACCGGGAGGAGGAGGCAGACCGCATCGCTTGCACCACCACTCCGATAGCCTGCACGAGGAAGCCGTTTGTCGACAACTACGCTTCCTCGCCGTCGAGCGCGAAAGGCTTCTGCGGGAGAATCAGGAGCGGAGGGAGGCCCGAGGGGAGCCGGCCGGGAGGCGATGGTGCGGGGAGAACCATAGCCCGCAACCCGTCGAATCCTCGACCCGGGGAAGGAGCCCCGCCAGGCGACCGTCGGGCTACTCCCCAGGGCCGGAGGACTGTCGGCGGCCGAGGCGCGACCAAAGCCAGATCCCTGAATGGCGGAGAGGGGAGGCGCCCAATCGCCCTACCTATCCGGAGGAGGCCACGCCGCTTGCACGGTGGATTACGTCCGCCCCAAGGCCCATAAGGTTCAAACCCCCTCACTTGGCCACGTACAACGGAAGAGGCGACCCCCTCACGCACGTGCAGCAATACCGGGGGGCCATGGAGGCGCAGGATGTGGATGAGGCGTTCCTATGCCGGCATTTCTCCCAAAGCCTGAGGGACACCGCGTTGGACTGGTACTTCGGTTTACCCGCGAGATCCGTTGGGAGCTTTGGCGAGCTATCCCACAAGTTCTGCCAAGAGTTTCGGGCTGGGCGGACGAAAAAGAAGTCCTTAGACTATCTCAGCACGATAGTCCAAGGAGAGGGGGAGACAACGGGCAGATACCTCCGCCGCTTTCAGGATGAAAGACAGGCGGTGGTGACATGCGGCGACGAGGTGCTTATGCTGGCCTTCAAGACGGGGTTGCGGACTCGGAGCTTCCACAAATCCCTGCTCCGGGATCCGCCGACCGACTATGAGGCGTTGGTTGCTATGGCGGAGAGGCATGCGTTGGCCGAAGAGACTCTCGGCACAAAGGCCCTATTCCCCCCAGCGAAGTCATCCCAAGGCGAGCCCCGGTCACACCCTCGGCCGAGGCAAGAAGAGGGGCACCGAGGTCGCGACCAGCTGGCCCCACCAAGGCGGGAACCGGCGGGGCGACGCCCGCAAGATCGCCCTGGCCCGGCGCGCGAGTTCGCCCCGGCCCAAGGGCCCCCCGAGTCGTCCCGAGACAAGAAGGCCCCCTACGGGCACATTACACGCAACTCAATGCCCCCCTGATCGAGGTGATGGCCGCGGCTACAAGAGCCGGACTGCTGCCGGAGCCCCCTCGAGAAATGAAGTCGGATCCGGCCCGGAGAGATTTCAAAAAATACTGTCGATACCACCGGGACCATGGCCATGACACCGACGACTGCTTCACCCTCAAAAGGGAAATCGAGCGGCTGATCCAGGCGGGCCACCTAGGGGGCTACGTCGGGGGCAGGAGACCAGACCGAGAGGAGGGGAGCGACCGAAGGGCACGGAGGGCAGACCCTCCTGCAAACGGTGAGCGGGAAGAGCCTCACCCCCCGAAACAAGTCATGCGCATAAACACGATATGCGACGGGCCATCCTCCGGAGGAGCATCGTCGTCAAGCAAAAAGGCGTACGCTAGACAAGTGATGACGGCGAGTCTCGGAGGGGATCCGAGAGGGAGAAGGATAACCTAGCCTCCCATCACTTTCAGCGATGAGGATCTAGAGGGAGTCGAGCTGCCCCACGACGACGCCATCGTCATCGAGGCCCAGATAGGGACGACCATCGTCAGCCGCCTCCTGATCGACACAGGGAGCTCCTGCGACATCCTGTTCATGTCCACAATCGAAAAGATGGGGTTAAGGCCGACGGACCTGAGACCCTGTACCGGACCCCTCGTCGGCTTCACCGGTCACTCGACCCCTATTGTAGGAGCGATCACCTTGCCAATAACCCTCGGAGAAGAGCCGCAGGTCGTCACTCGGATGACTTTGTTCGTCGTGGTCGAAATTGCGTCGGCATACAACGGGATCATAGGACGACCTTACATGGCGGCCATCGGAGCGCTCCCCAGACTTCTCCACCAGATGGTCAAATTCCAAACCCCCCGAGGGGTTGGGTTCGTACGGGGAAGCCATAAGCTGTCTAGGAGCTGCTACGTGGGGTCGACCAAGCACAAGGGACCAGAGCTGAACCTGAGGGTCGACCTAACAGGGCGGAGGGACGACTCCTACCACCAAAAGTTAGCTCTAGCTGATGGCACCGCGGAAGGGAACATGACCTGCCCAGACCACCACAGCCCCCCCTGATGAGGACGGGCTAATCACTCAGAAGAACCGGAACGCCAGTCTTGATATAGCCGGAAACTTTCAAAACACGCAAGACTCCGGGGCAGGACCAGTCCTCGCCACCCAAACCGGAGAGGGGCACGGGCCGAGCTGCGCACTCGCCCCCCCAAAGAAGACCTCAGGGGCAAGCTTACGGAGCTTCGCCACCCAAACAGGAGCGCCATATGCGGGGTAGGCGACGACCCAATACCCGTCCGACTATAGAGGATGCGGGGAGGCGACGGCCCAATACCTGCCCTCTCAAAGACTCCGGGGCAGGACCAGTCCTCGCCACCCAAACCGGAGAGGGGCACGGGCCGAGCTGCGCACTCGCTCCCCCCCAAAGAAGACCTCCGGGGCAAGATTACGGAGCTTCGCCACCCAAACCGGAGCGCCATATGCGGGGTAGGCGACGGCCCAATACCCGTCCGACTATAGAGGCTGCGGGGAGGCGACGGCCTAATACCCGCCCTCTCAAAGACTCCGGGGCAGGACCAGTCCTCGCCACCCAAACCGGAGAGGGGCACGGGCCGAGCTGCGCACTCGCTCCCCCCTAAAGAAGACCTCCGGGGTAAGCTTACGAAGCTTCGCCACCCAAACCGGAGCGCCATATGCGGGGTAGGCGACGACCCAATACCCATCCGACTATAGAGGCTGCGGGGAGGCGACGGCCCAATACCCGCCCTCTCAAAGACTCAAGGGCAGGACCAGTCCTCGCCACCCAAACCGGAGAGGGGCACGGGCCGAGCTGCGCACTCGCTCCCCCCCCCAAAGAAGACCTCCGGGGCAAGCTTACGGAGCTTCGTCACCCAAACTGGAGCGCCATATGCGGGGTAGGCGACGGCCCAATACCCGTCCGACTATAGAGGCTGCGGGGAGGCGACGGCCCAATACACGCCCTCTCAAAGACTCCGGGGTAGGACCAGTCCTCGCCACCCAAACCGGAGAGGGGCACGGGCCGAGCTGCGCACTCGCTCCCCCCCAATGAAGACCTCCGGGGCAAGCTTACGGAGCTTCGCCACCCAAACCGGAGCGCCATATGCGGGGTAGGCGACGGCCCAATACCCGTCCGACTATAGAGGCTGCGGGGAGGCGACGGCCCAATACCCGCCCTCTCAAAGACTCCGGGGCAGGACCAGTCCTCGCCACCCAAACCGGAGAGGGGCACGGGCCGAGCTGCGCACTTGCTCCCCCCCAAAGAAGACCTCCGGGGCAAGCTTACGGAGCTTCGCCACCCAAACCGGAGCGCCATATGCGGGGTAGGCGACGGCCCAATACCCGTCCGACTATAGAGGCTGCGGGGAGGCGACGACCCAATACCCGTCCTCTCGAAGACTCCAGGGCAGGACCAGTCCTCGCCACCCAAACCGGAGAGGGGCAAGGGCCGAGCTGCGCACTCGCTCCCCCCCAAAGAAGACCTCCGGGGCAAGATTACGGAGCTTCGCCACCCAAACCGGAGCGCCATATGCGGGGTAGGCGACGGCCCAATACCCGTCCGACTATAGAGGCTGCGGGGAGGCGACGGCCTAATACCCGCCCTCTCAAAGACTCCGGGACAGGACCAGTCCTCGCCACCCAAACCGGAGAGGGGCACGGGCCGAGCTGCGCACTCGCTCCCCCCTAAAGAAGACCTCCGGGGCAAGCTTACGAAGCTTCGCCACCCAAACTGGAGCGCCATATGCGGGGTAGGCGACGACCCAATACCCATCCGACTATAGAGGCTGCGGGGAGGCGACGGCCCAATACCCGCCCTCTCAAAGACTCCGGTGCAGGACCAGTCCTCGCCACCCAAACCGGAGAAGGGCACGGGCCGAGCTGCGCACTCGCTCCCCCTCAAAGAAGACCTCCGGGGCAAGCTTACGGAGCTTCGTCACCCAAACTGGAGCGCCATATGCGGGGTAGGCGACGGCCCAATACCCGTCCGACTATAGAGGCTACGAGGAGGCGACTGCCCAATACCCGCCCTCTCAAAGACTCCGGGGCAGGACCAGTCCTCGCCACCCAAACCGGAGAGGGGCACGGGCCGAGCTGCGCACTCGCTCCCCCCCAAAGAAGACCTCCGGGGCAAGCTTACGGAGCTTCGCCACCCAAACTGGAGCGCCATATGCGAGGTAGGCGACGACCCAATAACCGTCCGACTATAGAGGCTGCGGGGAGGCGACGGCCCAATACCCTCCCTCTCAAAGACTCCGGGGCAGGACCAGTCCTTGCCACCCAAACCGGAGAGGGGCACGGGCCAAGCTGCGCACTCGCTCCCCCCCAAAGAAGACCTCCGGGGCAAGCTTACGGAGCTTCGCCACCCAAACCGAAGCGCCATATGCGGGGTAGGCGACAGCCCAATACCCGTCTGACTATAGAGGCTGCGGGGAGGCGACTGCCCAATACCCGCCCTCTCAAAGACTCCGGGGCAGGACCAGTCCTCGCCACCCAAACCGGAGAGGGGCACGGGCCGAGCTGCGCACTCGCTCCCCCCAAAGAAGACCTCCGGGGCAAGCTTACGGCGCTTCGCCACCCAAACCGGAGCGTCATATGCGGGGTAGGCGACGGCCCAATACCCGTTCGACTATAGAGGCTGCGGGGAGGCGACGGCCCAATACCCGCCCTCTCAAAGACTCCGGGGCAGGACCAGTCCCCGCCACCCAAACCGGAGAGGGGCACGGGCCGAGCTGCGCACTCGCTCCCTCCCAAAGAAGACCTCCGGGGCAAGCTTACGGAGCTTCGCCACCCAAACCGGAGCGCCATATGCGGGGTAGGCGACAGCCCAATACCCGTCCGACTATAGAGGCTACGGGGAGGCGACGGCCCAATACCCGCCCTCTCAAAGACTCCGGGGCTGGACCAGTCCTCGCCACCCAAACCGGAGAGGGGCACGGGCCGAGCTGCGCACTCGCTCCCCCCAAAGAAGACCTCCGGGGCAAGCTTACGGAGCTTCGCCACCCAAACCGGAGCGCCATATGCGGGGTAGGCGACGGCCCAATACCCGTCCGACTATAGAGGCTACGAGGAGGCGACTGCCCAATACCCGCCCTCTCAAAGACTCCGGGGCAGGACCAGTCCTCGCCACCCAAACCGGAGAGGGGCACGGGCCGAGCTGCGCACTCGCTCCCCCCCAAAGAAGACCTCCGGGGCAAGCTTACGGAGCTTCGCCACCCAAACCGGAGCGCCATATGCGGGGTAGGCGACGGCCCAATACCCGTCCGACTATAGAGGCTGCGGAGAGGCGACGGCCCAATACCCGCCCTCTCAAAGACTCCGGGGCAGGACCAGTCCTCGCCACCCAAACCGGAGAGGGGCACGGGCCGAGCTGCGCACTCGCTCCCCCCAAGAAGACCTCCGGGGCAAGCTTTCGGAGCTTCGCCACCCAAACCGGAGCGCCATATGCGGGGTAGGCGATGGCCCACTACCCGTCCGACTATAGAGGCTGCGGGGAGGCGACGGCCCAATACCCGCCCTCTCAAAGACTCCGGGGCAGGACCAGTCCTCGCCACCCAAACCGGAGAGGGGCACGGGCCGAGCTGCGCACTCGCTCCCCCCCAAAGAAGACCTCCGGGGCAAGCTTACGGAGCTTCGCCACCCAAACCGGAGCGCCATATGCGGGGTAGGCGACGGCCCAATACCCGTCCGACTATAGAGGCTGCGGGGAGGCGACGGCCCAATACCCGCCCTCTCTAAGACTCCGGGGCAGGAACAGTCCTCGCCACCCAAACCGGAGAGGGGCACGGGCCGAGCTGCGCACTCGCTCCCCCCCAAAGAAGACCTCCGGGGCAGGCTTACGGAGCTTCGCAACCCAAACCGGAGCGCCATATGCGGGGTAGGCGACGGCCCAATACCCGTCCAACTATAGGGGCTGCGGGGAGGCGACGGCCCAATACCCGCCCTCTCAAAGACTCCGGGGCAGGACCAGTCCTCGCCACCCAAACCGGAGAGGGGCACGGGCCGAGCTGCGCACTCGCTCCTCCCCCAAAGAAGACCTCCGGGGCAAGCGTACGGAGCTTCGCCACCCCAACCGGAGCGCCATATGCGGGGTAGGCGACGGCCCAATACATGTCCGACTATAGAGGCTGCGGGGAGGCGACGGCCCAATACCAGCCCTCTCAAAGACTCCGGGGCAGGACCAGTCCTCGCCACCCAAACCGGAGAGGGGCACGGGCCGAGCTGCGCACTCGCTCCCCCCCAAAGAAGACCTCCGAGGCAAGCTTACGGAGCTTCGCCACCCCAACCGGAGCGCCATATGCGGGGTAGGTGACGGCCCACTACCCGTCTGACTATAGAGGCTGCGGGGAGGCGACGGCCCAATACCCACCCTCTCAAAGACTCCGGGGCAGGACCAGTCCTCGCCACCCAAACCGGAGAGGGGCACGGGCCGAGCTGTGCACTCACTCCACCCCCAAAGAAGACCTCCGGGGCAAGCTTACGGAGCTTCGCCACCCCAACCGGAGCGCCATATGCGGGGTAGGCGACGGCCCAATACCTGTCCGACTATAGAGGCTGCGGGGAGGCGACGGCCCAATACCCGCCCTCTCTAAGACTCCGGGGCAGGAACAGTCCTCGCCACCCAAACCGGAGAGGGGAACGGGCCGAGCTGCGCACTCGCTCCCCCCAAAGAAGACCTCCGGGGCAAGCTTACGGAGCTTCGCCACCCCAACCGGAGCGCCATATGCGGGGTAGGCGACGGCCCAATACCCGTCCGACTATAGAGGCTGCGGGGAGGCGATGGCCCAATACCCGCCCTCTCAAAGACTCCGGGGCAGGACCAGTCCTCGTCACCCAAACCGGAGAGGGGCACGGGCCGAGCTGCGCACTCGCTCCCCCCCAATGAAGACCTCCGGGGCAAGATTACGGAGCTTCGCCACCCAAACCGGAGCGCCATTTGCGGGGTAGGCGACGGCCCAATACCCATCCGACTATAGAGGCTGCGGGGAGGCGACGGCCCGATACCCGCCCTCTCAAAGACTCCGGGGCAGGGCCAATCCTCGCCACGCAAACCGGAGAGGGGCACGGGCAGAGCTACGCGCTCGCTCCCCCCCATGAAGATCTCCGGGGCAAGCTTGCGGAGCTTCGCCACCCAAACCGGAGCGCCATATGCGGGGTAGGCGACGGCCCAATACCCATCCGACTATAGAGGCTGCGGGGAGGCGACGGCCCGATACCCGCCCTCTCAAAGACTCCGGGGCTGGGCCAATCCTCGCCACCCAAACCGGAGAGGGGCACGGGCCGAGCTACGCGCTCGCTCCCCCCGATGAAGATCTCCGGTGCAAGCTTGCGGAGCTTAGCCACCCAAACCGGAGCGTCATATGCGGGGTAGGCGACTGCCCAATACCCGCCCTCCCCGGAGAGGGCCTGCGACCCCTCTCCTCAAACATCGGGAAACGAATCAGGGCCCGCGGATCGAGGCAACCCCCACGCGGGGCCATCATTGAGGAGTAACGCTGGATACCTTTAAAGCCGACAACCGAAATGACTCGTCAAACCAAAAGGACGCTCGAGACGAGCGCCACTGATAAACGGCACGACCGCCGAAAAACAGGAGCTTAGGAGTCACGTCTGACGTCACCCGTCGGGAACGGTCCCCGAGGAACGCAATTCCAAGATGGCCCCAGCTCATCACGAGGAGGAGAGGGAGGAGGCGAAAAAACACCATTATAAATCCCCCCCCTCAGCCTCTTCAGAGTGGAGGGGTGCGAAAGAGAGAATACGAGGAAAGACCAATCCTTTCGCCACTCTCTCCCCCTAGAAGACGCGGAAAATGCGAGGGACGCCGACGGCTCTAGTAAACGATCCCCCAACAGGATATTCCTCTTACACGAGGGGCACCCGGCCGTGCCCTATCCAGCGTCGACCCACGTGTTCTGACGCTTCGCGTAAGGGCAACCGTCAATTCTGCCACGCGTCGTCACTGCAGTGGTCGGGTCGCTTCGGTTCCCGCCCGCCGTCGAATCGCTAGGATGACGTCTAGTCACGCGACCGCCAACAATTCCCGCCCAAATCCCAGCGAAATGATTACCCCCACTCGAAATTACTCCACCCTTCGCCTCTTCTTTCTATGCGTCGCTCGTCCCGAGGCTGAGTCCGACCTCCGTCGGGGCGGTCGAAACAAGAAGGCGTCGCTCGTACCAAAGAGGAGTCCGACCTCCGTCAGGGCGCCCGAAACAGGAATCCGCCGCCCAACTAAGTGGGGATCTCGGTTTCAACGCTTGACATACGTTCGTACGGACCGAGCAACCTCGCCCCACCTCTGATCCACCGGGAATCACACTGGGTTTCCGAGCAAACCCCTGCTAAACACGGCATATCTCAACTTCCCTCTCCCGACGACCCAAATATCCTCAGCAGAGCGAAGTTGGGGGCAGTTACGTCCCTCACAAAGCTGACGGTCTACGGACAAAACAAGAAAGAATACAGTTCGACACAAGACCAATACAATGCATCTACCCAAATAACAATGCCGTACATTGAACCTCCCACACACTACAACAAAACATTGATTATAACCCTCACACAAGAAGGTACGGGCCTCCCCAAACCCACTTTCTTAGCGGCGCCACCTCTCAACCGACCGAGCCATCACATCTCTCGCCACTTGTCGAATCCCCGCATCCTTAGCCTCTTGCAACATCGGCACAACATGCTCGTCATGATAGCGGCGGATAGCGGCTTCGATCATTTCGCCTTCAGCTTCCCGTTTTTCCTCCAGTCGCCGCGTCGCGACACCCCTCTCCCTTTTCTCGGCCTCAAGGGCCTCCTTTAGGCCTGCTATTTGCCGCCTCTGTACCCCGATCACCGCCTCATTGCTAACCAATTCCGCGGTGTGCTTCGACCGGATGTCATCCCTCTCTCGCGTTACTTCTTGGAGTTGGCTCTCGACCTTTGCTTTTGACGAATCAAAATACGCAGTCCGCCCCTTCTCCACCTCATAGGCCTTCCTAACCCTCTCCAGCTCCGCTTCCGTGTCCCTCAGCTTCGCCTTGACCTCGCCAAGGTTCGCCCTCGCTACCTCCAGAGACGCCCTGGTGACGGCCACAGGAGTACGGCCCCGCAGGGCTAACATGTTCGTAACCATCTACAGAAGACCCGAATCAGCGGGGCACGAACAAAGAAAGCCCAAGGGCGAGGAAAGAAAACCGGCTTACCTGCACGACGTGCCATATAGCCGAGCCACACAACCGTTCCACCCCCACGCGAGTCAAAGACTCGCGATCGCGCGGTAACACGCAATACTCGGCGAGGCGCGCTGCCACTCCCGCGTCCTCAAATACCGACTCGTCGCAGCCTACTCGAAAAGGGAACTTGTGGAGATGGTCATCTTGATACGCCTCGACCTCTTCTCGGGTCATCTTAAAACGAATGAGGGCGCCCTCACAAGCCGGGCTCGACGACCCCCCATTTCCCACGAAGGGATTCCGTATGGCCACTTTTGAACCGAAGGCGCTCGGCGAGGCTCGACCACCTCTGATACCCTCGACGGAACGGAGGGTCCGCCCCCCCGCGCGGACGCGCCCTCATGAAGATCTTCGCCGGGCCCATCGACAGAGATACCTGGCTCAGCCGCCCTCCATCCCGGATGCGCCCTCTCCCCACGGGGAACCCCGCCTCCCCGTTCCCGGGATCCTGCCTCGCGCGCCACCCCCTTGCCTTTCCCACGGGGATCAGTGTCCTCCGAGATCGGGGCTCCGGCCGAACCCGACACCTCCTCCGGCCCCCGCATTGCGTCTCCGCCTACAAAAAAAAAGAAGATCAGGGCAAGCCTAGCCCAAGGATTACCAAACATCAAAGATACCTAGGGGCCAAAAGTCCTGGGCGAGCCGACTGCTCAACGTCAGACTCGCCAACTGACGATACGCCTCGGGCAGTTCCATCAAAATCTGAGCTTTGGTTCTATCCTCCCTAGTCAGCTCCACCCTTTCATTCACTAGGGGATTCCGCGCCCCCCAATTCGACATCAGCGCCACGTCGCTTGGCACCATCACGAAGGCGAACTCCCTCATCCAATCACCGACGTCGTCGGGCACCCCGAGGATAAGTCCTCGCCCTCTCCTAGCGCAAACACAATGATACATTCCCCTCTTCCGGATTACGAAGAAATATTGGAACAGCGCCAGTGAGGGACTCAAGGAGCAAGCAAGGCACAAAACGACAAACCCCACTAACAAGCCCCAAGAACGGGGCGCTAGGGCAAATATCGGCAGCTCCAGGAAATTCAACAAATAAAACAAATACGGATGGATCGGGAAGCGGAGCCCCAACTCGAATGACCGGACATAGACCCCGACCTCATTATCTCCAGGCGAACACACCGCTTCCCCTGACCCGGGAACCCGAACCTCATAGGGTTGTCGCACGAACCGCACGCGAATCTCCCTGATGTTGATCCTATCCAACCGACATCGGAGGGATCCAATCGCTCTCGGGACAACGGATCGCCATGACCCTCTTTCCCTGGGCCGCCGCACCCCCGGTTGCGACGCCCCCTCACCCACCAACTCCTCCTCCCCCACTTGGCTACCGCCTCCAACCTCGAAACGAGAAGCCATCGGTCGGAAAGGAAGGAAATTAATTGTTATTACCTGTCTGATCCCTCAAATCCGGAAGGCGTTCAGAAGAAGATGACCAGCACCGGAAGCAGCAAACTAGCCAGCAAGCGACAGATAGAAGTATCGAACGCCGGCGAAGAATCGAAGGGAGATAAAAAACTCCCGCCGACCGCCTCCCAAACCCTTTTATTTGTAAAGTGGGCCACCGGGCCATCACGGCCGTCGGCCTTCCGCCACGCGGCGCCCATCGGGATGTCCTTGACGCCTCGACTGGCGTGAGGGTCACTTCATCCACGCGTCGCAAACCCAATCGTGGAGGCGCTTCGTTTTTCTCTAGCCCCTTTCAAATCGTAATGATGACCAGTAAGGCGGGAGTTCCGAAGCTGCCGTCGCCACCACCGGGCATGGGCCAAGGCCCCAACTGATGGTCTAGGACGTCGTAGATGGTTCGCCCTCCGAGCCGAGCCGGGCTGCCGCCTCAGACTCGAAGGCCCGGGGCAATTGTTACGACCAAAAGATCGTAAGAGTCCGACTCCCACCCAGATCCGCCGACATACCCCGTGAACTCTCCCCCTCATGAAAGGCCCGCCACCTCGGAAAACCGAAGCTACATGGGAATGGGCGCACCTCACAGCACTCCCCCCACCCGGCCGAGGCGTACAACCACAGTTGCTCGACCCACCAGGGCCAGTGCGCTTGGGGAGCGCCCGGACAGCACCGTTGGGTATGCTGACATAGGCGCGGGCGTATCCTTCCGTGCCAGCGACCCATAGCCCACGACCGAACAGGGGGCGCGGCCGGGCCGGACAACCCCTGATCCGGACGACCCGTCTGATCCCCACGAACCGAGGCGTCTAGGATAGCATAGCCAGACCTTCAGCTCATCACCAACGACAAACAACCTAGGATAAGGACACGACTGACACAAACGCCGCCCGACCGTCTGACAAAGCACCCCCTGGCGGTTGAGCCGACTGACGGTTAATGCTTTCGGCCCTGACATCCCGACAAAAGCATCCCCTGGTCGTTGCGCCGTCTGACAAAAGCAGGTCAGGCACTCCCGTTCCTGACATCCTTGTCTGAAGCTCCTGCTGACAACCGAGCCAGCTCAGCACGTCGAGTCAGTAGGCCAGGTCAGCCCCGCCAAGTCATCTCCCGCCAGGTATAAATACCCCCTCTCTTCTTACAGGGAAGGGGTTGGAAAATTCTCTCTGAATCTATTATCCACGCACGAGAGCAAAGGTCGTCCATATCTTTGTTCTCCCACTTATAGCTCGCCACGTACGGTCGGCACACCCTGAGTCCGAACGGCGTGCCTAGCCCCCGTTTTAAGTCCTATTACTGACTTAGGCATCGGAGGGGCTAAGGGTTGGACCCCAACCCCGCCCTTCAGACGAGTTGCTCGTGCTGCAGGAAAGCTCGCCCCTTGGTCGACATCAACTTCAGCCTCCCGCCATCCAATCTTCCTCCGCCGCGTCCGGAGAGATTTGACTCCGTGGCCACCCCCGGAGGCAAGTCCAACCTCTTCACCCCACTAATCACTTGTTAAATAGCCCACCTAAACCCTCTTCTCAACAGAACCACCGTGCCCTTGGTTTCCCTCAATACAAATTCATTGTATGCGAGTTCCACCTCGTAACAAAAGTCAATGAGCGACCGCCTCGAACTCAGCCTACAACAGGGGGACGAGAACCGCGAACGGGTGTTGGCGAGCCTCAACGAACAGAAGGGGCGCATGGCACGCTACTTTAACTCGAAAGATTCACGGGTGCAATTTCCATAGGGGAGACTTGGTGCTGCGCAAGGCCGCTTTCACTCCCGAGATCCTCGAACAGGGAAAGGACGTTGCAAGCTGGGAGGAGCCCCACACAGTGATCGACACCCTCGGTCCAACCACCCACCTACTCTCTACGTTGAATAGTAGGGAACTTTCTCATCCTTAGAGTCGGAACATCCACGAGAGTATTATCAATGATTGTACCAAAAGGGTAAGTCGATCGTTCAGCTTTTATCCTACACATATTCATTGAGAGTGCAAAGTAGATCGTTCTTTGACATCAGTCGTAACGACCTTCGTCGGTCGTAAGTCGATGGGGCCACACCCTCGCCACCGAACGACCTTCGTTGGCCGTAAGTCGATGGGGCCACGCCCCTTGCCACCGAACGATCTTCGTCGGCCGTAAGTCAAAGGGGCCACGTCCCTCGCCACCGAACGATCTTCGTCGGTCGTAAGTCGAATGTGCCACGTCCCTCGCCATCGAACGAAACTTTGTCGGCCATAAGTCGAAGAGGCCACGTCTCTCGCCATCGAATGACCTTCGTCGGCCGTAAGTCGGAGGAGCCACGCCCCTCGCCACCGAGCGACCTTCATCGGCAGTAAGTCGAAGGGGCCACACCCATCGCTACTGAACGACCACCATATGGCCAAAAAGCATGATTCGTGGTCCACGACATAACTTGCCTAAAGATTTCTATGTTTTTTCAAGTTAGATCGTTGAGGGGCCATACACACGCAGATATTCAAGAAGTTTTTGGATAAAGAAATAAAGTCGCAAAAAGATTTTCTTCATTGAATTCAAAATCGAAGAAAATACAAAATTAGGAGTTACAGAGAAACTGCCTAAAACCTAAGAGGGAGGGGAGCGATCCCTGACACCAAAACGCTTGCGAAGGCCTCCACCGCCTTCGTGACTTTAGCAGTCATCTCGGCCTTCTCCTTCACGGCAGCCTCCTCAAGCTCTGCAACTTTGTCTAGGAGCTCGGCCTTCTC
Source organism: Scilla litardierei (assembly GCA_030789695.1). NCBI lineage: Eukaryota > Viridiplantae > Streptophyta > Magnoliopsida > Asparagales > Asparagaceae > Scilla > Scilla litardierei. The sequence continues at coordinate 321,853,134 of CM061141.1, forward strand.
CACCTGGCTGGCCTCCGCCTGCCTCTCAAAATCGAAGACTTTGACCCGAAGCTCGAACGTCTCCTTCTTGAAAGCATCGAGTGCCTCTTCGAGCTGGGCCCTCTCCGTCCACCACTGGAGCTCGTCAGACTTTTGGATGGTCGATAGCGACGAAAGGCTATCTTTAGCCTTCGTCACCTCCCACTCAACCGCCGCTTTGTCCGCAAGGGTCTTCCGCAAGGCCTCCTTCGCCTCCTTCGCCCGTGCTTCGGCGATGAGGGCTCTACGCTCCGCGTCTGCCACCCGCCGACCTCCGTCGATCAAGTCGACAGCCTGGCGACGCAACGCAGCCCCAAAAACAGACATCTGCAATTAAAACGAAGGTCAGTCAAGAAAGTCGACCAAGTTGGGCAACAAGAAAATCGGGTCTCGGGCGACATACCTGATACCTACTCCAAACGAAGAAGTTGGCCATCCGCTCGAGGTCCAGTTTCTGTAGAAACCTTGAATCCTTGGGGAGGATTGATGTAATGGCCCAGAGTACCATATACGTTAGGGCCTATCTTTTTATGTGATATATAGTGTATGCGTGTTCGAATACGTGCGTAGTGTGCGTATTGATGTAATACTATGGGTGCGTAGTTATTAGTGAGGATGATGTGGTTTGTAATAAGGATGTGCTAGTAGTAGTAGGGATAGATATTATTAGTAGTATTATTGGATTTCCTTGATATGCAATGTAGTGTGTTATTAGTAATGTAGTATGGTAATAGTATTATTAGTATTATTATTAAGATTATTATTATTTATTAAGTATTATTACCTTTTATGTGTAATAGGAAATGGGTCATGTAAAGAGGCTAGTGTGAAAAGAGTTGTGGTTAGTGGCATTTTTGTAAATTAGTGGGGTGTGTGCATAGTAGAAGGGCAAACTTGTAATTAAGTGTGGGGGTGTGTGTAAAGCAACATGACATGTGTAAGAGTAATGGCAAACTTTTAAGTAAGAGGGCTTCTAGAAGAAAGATTTTTGTTTAATCATATCCCCTCTCTTCTACACTCTTCTTCCTCTTTCTTCTTCATTTTCTTTTCATTTTTCTTTTCTCCTTCTCTCTTTCGTATGAAGGCTGAATTCTTCATCCACAAAACACTAAAGAAAGAAGGAAGGAAGGAAGGAAGGAAGAAGAGGAAGAGGAAGAGAAAGAGAAGAGTTTTCATAAGAAAGGTGGAGGCTTTGTGGAGGATCTTGCAAGAGTTTTCATGGAGCTTCATGAAGCTAGGAATGAGGGTTTTTAGAGGAGTTAAAGTAAGGATTAGAGGTAGGAATCCTCTCATCCTCATTTGCCCTTGCACATCATGTACTTCTTTGTGCAATTATGCATGTTTGTATTTCTGAAATTTCTACAGAATCTGTCCTCTGTTTAGTTGTGATTTCTGTCCAAAATAGATGAAGAAAAATTCTGAAAAAAATATGGTGGTGTAGTCACGAAATCCTACCCCATAATCATGTAAAATATGAGGTATCTTCAGTTCAAGAATTAGGAGAAACATGGTTTTCTTTGCAGCATGTCGGATTTCACCCCCTCAGTGCAACTTTTAGTAAAACACCTCCATCTCCCTGCTCAGTTAATGGAATTAGGTGTTCTTGGTCTCATTGGAAAGTTAACTCGTAGATCTACAACTTTGCTGTTGAAAATTTTATCCAGATTTGCCCGTAGCTATGAGTAATTTGCCGTTAGAGTTGCTGCACTTTCTGTATCAGTTTTCAGAACTGCTATCTATTGGCAAAACTGACACCATAAATCGGATACTGCACATGATTTTCTGAAAATTGGTGAGTGAATGTAAAACTAGTTTATCTACAACTTTGCAGTTTTGACTTTTGTGAGATTCTCACCAGAATTCTTAATAAACAGCCTTTCTTGTAGCCTTTCTATAATTTCATGCACTTGCTTTATAAGATGGTCTTTGATTCATAATGCAATGGCTATTTCTATGTTGTTGGGCTGTTGTACCATGAAGTGCATGACCCCATATGTTGATCTAAGATGCTAGCTTGGCAAGTGGTTAATTGCAGTAAGTGATTGCATGTTTCATTTTTATGTTGCTTGCATGTATAGTTTGAATCCCTTATCAATGCTTTAGCAACTTATTCCATTTTGCTTGTTGTTGTGTTATATTACAATAATAGAATTGTTGCTTCTATATGAGAATGGAGTGGGAATTACCCACATGCAATTTCGGCCATGAGGGCTTGTTGGGCTTTTCTGACATGTTGATGGAAAAGGGTGGAAAAGAGAAGGAAGAAAGAGGGAGAAAAAGAATGGCATGTGAATTGCACTTTAATGAAATATTGTGTTTGTGGTTATGGTTTTCAAGTTGCATTTTATATGTGCTTTTTGTTTCAGTTTTTCCCTATAATTAATGCACGTGTGCTTCATGTTGTTTCATATGTAGTGAAAGTAAAAATTTATGAATCAGTCCTCTTAAAGGAGGGTAACACGGGGTATGGGGGAACCAAGGTAGTCGGTGGACATGATGGATGGACCGTTTGTGGTTTGCACTCCTGACGTAGCCCATGAGGCGGGGAGTGGCGGATATAAGGAGGAATGAGGAAAGGGCTCCTTTGTTAACAGCATTGCACGCTTGGCTCAGTCCATAGCATGTTTGGGGGAGTTCCAGTTCCACCCCAACTGGGGGGAGGTCCAGTCCCAAAAGGGTCCTACCCACTACCTAGGTTCCAAAACACCAACCAATGACTTGCTTGATTTGCTCTTCTATGCTCTTAAGTGCGTTCATACTTGTAATTTAATTTTTTGCTTCCTCAGCCTGCATTTATTGTTATTCGGTTATTATTGTAACCCCTTCATTCGTACCCATTTCCAGTTTTATATACGCTTGTTGTCGTTGTCTTGCCATGCCTTGTTTATTGCATTATCATGCATGTAGGCGCATAGTAGGTAGTAGCATTTGAGATGAAGTTGGATTTCCTATTGGGTCACGCGTTGACGTGCCCCACCGTTGACTTTTCAGGTATTCGGGTGTTGGAGTTGGTGGCAGAGATAGAGTTTGGAGTTATGGTTGAGGCGTTTGAGTGTAAGATTGGGTGGTGAGGGGAGATGTGAGGGATAGTGTACTTTTGGGTTTGTTTGGGGGAGTTGGGATGATTGTATAAGATGTATAATTGTGATGATGTAAAATGGATGATAGTGTATATAAATATCAGTATTCTGGCTTCCAGTGTTTTCTCTCTGGTTGTCTATGTTGTGGTTTCGGGTTGGCCTTGTGTTGGTTGTTTTGCTTGGTAACATTACAGATACTACCCCAGCAGTGCGCAGTGGACATGCTTGAGTTTTTCTTTTGTATTTGGTATTTTCCTTCATTACACTCGCTGCTCTGGGATTACCTGGGACATGTTCGTACTTCCCGGGTATCTTGGGGAGCGGGGCGGTACATTTGGTGGCCCATGCAGGTCACCACCGTGTGGTTGTGTAAGGGTAGTGCGTGTAGTGTTCCGAGAGTAGTTTAGTATTAAGGTAGGTAGGAGTTTTTCCTTGGGATAGAACTCTGATATCAGAAGCTTCATGTATAGAGCCCCGAGGGTAGACACTATAGTTGTTGATTGAGTCAGAATGTGTGTACATATCTATGTGTGTATGTATGTGTGGCTATGCACCTATAGTTCTATGAGTGTTGAATATGGCTTATCGAGCATATTGAGATGATATACTTATGTGCATATGACTATGTTATATGTATGAATGATTGTATGACTATGTAATTGTCTTTGAAGTATATGTGTTAATACATGGTTGACTTATAGATTGTATGTAAAGTTGAGTTATATACTTGACTGAGATGCAGGTAGTGTATAGATGTATTGTGTTGTGGATATATACTGTATGTGATATGCACATGTAGAGTATGCAGATGCATGTGTGGATCTTTTAGTTCCACCCATGTATGTGTGGATATATTTTAAGAGTATTAGTGCTATGCGTTGATATATATCATGAGTATATGATACATGTATGACTGTAAGCTGATACGCTTATACTTGAATATGGATGAATATAGTTTTGTATGGTTAACTATGTGTATTGATAATGATATGGTAGACCTTGTGTGATGATACATTTGTGAAGGTTAGATGGATACTAGGTGACATATATGATTGTATGTCTGATTATAGAGATGCATGTGTATACATGTTAATATATGGTAGATTATGAGTAGTATGTATCATAGAACTATATAGTTGATTGAGCTCTAGGCGATGTATAGATATGGTATGCCGTCTGTATTTTTAGTATGGTATATATGTGCATGTCTCTAGATATTTCTATATAAGTGGACGAGTATTATGCATGCGTGAATTTATCTTTGTTTTGTGTGTATACTAAATTATGTGTGGGATAAAATATTTGTGCAGTATTCTATGGTATACGTAGATTGTATTAATGTATTGACTATGTTGTGGTAACCCTGTCGGTTGTGTATTAGTGATTAGTTTGTATTCTTATGGGTGCTCATAATGAATTTTTATTAGTGAATGAGTGACATATTGTTAATGAGATTGGTATGTTATGTGTATGTGTGTCCATAGTGTACGTACGGGGTGCAAGTGGCCTAGAAATATATATGGATGTATTTGTGTAAATACTTGTGTAGGTGCTTATAGTGTGTATGTATAATGGTATGGGTACGTATTGTATTTATGATTGTATTATAGTTCGGTGTCTATGTCATTTGTGGTTGTCGATAATGTAGACGTTTATTGGTATATGTATTAGTTGTATCTTAGTTGTATGTATGGAGGTATACTAGTCGTTGCATGTATTAGTTGTAGTTGTAAGTGTAATTATACGATCTGTTGTATGTATAGAAAGTAGTTCCATGAATAGTAGTTGTAAGTATGGATGAATAGTATAGTAGTCTTGCTGCTAGAGTATATTTGTGTATATGGATTTTGTAAACATAAGTCAATATTGGTATGTCTATAGTGAGTGCCTATATGCCTACTTCCATAGGGGTCTCCATGTACACATGTCAGAACATGTGGTGTGTACAGTTGTGTGCCCACATAGGTATCTGTATGTGATTACTTGGATATGTATATGTAAATGTTAATATGTGTGTATGTGTTTCAATTGTGATATATGTGGATATTGGCCTTCCAGTTGCGTATGCCTCCTAGTTATATGTGATACAGACCGTATGGGATTGATGAGTCTTCACCTTGTCTTATATTATGTTATAGTTTATGTATGCATGAGGTAGGGTAACCATTTGTGTCTAATATCCCTGGGTTAACCTTTAGCCTCGGAAGTCCGAGGACGGACTTAATTTTAAGGTGGGTAGAATGTAATGGCCCAGAGTGCCATATACGTTAGGGCCTATCTTTTTATGTGATATATAGTGTATGCGTGTTCGAATACGTGCGTAGTGTGCGTATTGATGTAATACTATGGGTGCGTAGTATATTAGTGAGGATGATGTGGTTTATAATAAGGATGTGCTAGTAGTAGTAGGGATAGATATTATTAGTAGTATTATTGGATTTCCTTGATATGCAATGTAGTGTGTTAGTAGTAATGTAGTATGATAATAGTATTATTAGTATTATTATTAAGATTATTATTATTTATTAAGTATTATTACCTTTTATGTGTAATAGGAAATGGGTCATGTAAAGAGGCTAGTGTGAAAAGAGTTGTGGTTAGTGGCATTTTTTGTAAATTAGTGGGGTGTGTGCATAGTAGAAGGGCAAACTTGTAATTAAGTGTGTGAGTGTGTGTAAAGCAACATGACATGTGTAAGAGTAATGGCAAACTTGTAAGTAAGAGGGCTTCTAGAAGAAAGATTTTTGTTTAATCATATCCCCTCTCTTCTACACTCTTCTTCCTCTTTCTTCTTAATTTTCTTTTCATTTTCTTTTCTCCTTCTCTCTTTCGTATGAAGGCTGAATTCTTCATCCACAAAACAAAACAAAACAAAAGAAGGAAGGAAGGAAGGAAGGAAGGAAGGAAGAGGAAGAGGAAGAGGAAGAGGAAGAGGAGAGTTTTCATAAGAAAGGTGGAGGCTTTGTGGAGGATCTTGCAAGAGTTTTCATGGAGCTTCATGAAGCTAGGAATGAGGGTTTTTAGAGGAGTTAAAGTAAGGATTAGAGGTAGGAATCCTCTCCTCCTCATTTGCCCTTGCACATCATGTAGTTCTTTGTGCAATTATGCATGTTTGTATTTCTGAAATTTCTACAGAATCTGTCCTCTGTTTAGTTGTGATTTCTGTCCAAAATAGATGAAGAAAAATTCTGAAAAAAATATGGTGGTGTAGTTCACGAAATCCTACCCCATAATCATGTAAAATATGAGGTATGTTCAGTTCAAGAATTAGGAGAAACATGGTTTTCTTTGCAGCGTGTCGGATTTCACCCCCTCAGTGCAACTTTTAGTAAAACACCTCCATCTCCCTGCTCAGTTAATGGAATTAGGTGTTCTTGGTCTCATTGGAAATTTAACTCGTAGATCTACAACTTTGCTGTTGAAAATTTTATCCAGATTTGCCCATAGCTATGAGTAATTTGCCGTTGGAGTTACTGCACTTTCTGTATCAGTTTCCAGAACTGCTATCTGTTGGCAAAACTGACACCATAAATCGGATACTGCATATGATTTTCTGAAAATTAGTGAGTGAATGTAAAACTAGTTTATCTACAACTTTGCAGTTTTGACTTTTGTGAGATTCTCACCAGAATTCTTAATAAACAGCCTTTCTTGCAGCCTTTCTATAATTTCCTGCACTTGCTTTATAAGATGGTCTTTGATTCATAATGCAATGGCTATTTCTATGTTGTTGGGCTGTTGTACCATGAAGTGCATGACCCCATATGTTGATCTAAGATGCTAGCTTGGCATGTGGTTAATTGCAGTAAGTGATTGCATGTTTCATTTTTATGTTGCTTGCATGTATAGTTTGAATCCCTTATCAATGCTTTAGCAACTTATTCCATTTTGCTTGTTGTTGTGTTATATTACAATAATAGAATTGTTGCTTCTATATGAGAATGGAGTGGGAATTACCCACATGCAATTTCGGCCATGAGGGCTTGTTGGGCTTTTCTGACATGTTGATGGAAAAGGGTGGAAAAGAGAAGGAAGAAAGAGGGAGAAAAAGAATGGCATGTGAATTGCACTTTAATGAAATATTGTGTTTGTGGTTATGGTTTTCAAGTTGCATTTTATATGTGCTTTTTGTTTCAGTTTTTCCCTATAATTAATGCACGTGTGCTTCATGTTGTTTCATATGTAGTGAAAGTAAAAATTTATGAATCAGTCCTCTTAAAGGAGGGTAACACGGGGTATGGGGGAACCAAGGTAGTCGGTGGACATGATGGATGGACCGTTTGTGGTTTGCACTCCTGACGTAGCCCATGAGGCGGGGAGTGGCGGATATAAGGAGGAATGAGGAAAGGGCTCCTTTGTTAACAGCATTGCACGCTTGGCTCAGTCCATAGCATGTCTGGGGGAGTTCCAGTTCCACCCCAACTGGGGGGAGGTCCAGTCCCAAAAGGGTCCTACCCACTACCTAGGTTCCAAAACACTAACCAATGACTTGCTTGATTTGCTCTTCTATGCTCTTAAGTGCGTTCATACTTGTAATTTAATTTTTTGCTTCCTCAGCCTGCATTTATTGTTATTCGGTTATTATTGTAACCCCTTCATTCGTACCCATTTCCAGTTTTATATACGCTTGTTGTCGTTGTCTTGCCATGCCTTGTTTATTGCATTATCATGCATGTAGGCGCATAGTAGGTAGTAGCATTTGAGATGAAGTTGGATTTCCTATTGGGTCACGCGTTGACGTGCCCCACCGTTGACTTTTCAGGTATTCGGGTGTTGGAGTTGGTGGCAGAGATAGAGTTTGGAGTTATGGTTGAGGCGTTTGAGTGTAAGATTGGGTGGTGAGGGGAGATGTGAGGGATAGTGTACTTTTGGGTTTGTTTGGGGGAGTTGGGATGATTGTATAAGATGTATAATTGTGATGATGTAAAATGGATGATAGTGTATATAAATATCAGTATTCTGGCTTCCAGTGTTTTCTCTCTGGTTGTCTATGTTGTGGTTTCGGGTTGGCCTTGTGTTGGTTGTTTTGCTTGGTAACATTACAGATACTACCCCAGCAGTGCGCAGTGGACATGCTTGAGTTTTTCTTTTGTATTTGGTATTTTCCTTCATAACACTCGCTGCTCTGGGATTACCTGGGACAGGTTCGTACTTCCCGGGTATCTTGGGGAGCGGGGCGGTACATTTGGTGGCCCATGTAGGTCACCACTGTGTGGTTGTGTAAGGGTAGTGCGTGTAGTGTTCCGAGAGTAGTTTAGTATTAAGGTAGGTAGGAGTTTTTCCTTGGGATAGAACTCTGATATCAGAAGCTTCATGTATAGAGCCCCGAGGGTAGACACTATAGTTGTTGATTGAGTCAGAATGTGTGTACATATCTATGTGTGTATGTATGTGTAGCTATGCACCTATAGTTCTATGAGTGTTGAATATGGCTTGTCGAGCATATTGAGATGATATACTTATGTGCATATGACTATGGTATATGTATGAATGATTGTATGACTATGTAATTGTCTTTGAAGTATATGTGTTAATACATGGTTGACTTATAGATTGTACGTAAAGTTGAGTTATATACTTGACTGAGATGCAGGTAGTGTATAGATGTATTGTGTTGTGGATATATACTGTATGTGATATGCACATGTAGAGTATGCAGATGCATGTGTGGATCTTTTAGTTCCACCCATGTATGTGTGGATATATTTTAAGAGTATTAGTGCTATGTGTTGATATATATCATGAGTATATGATACATGTATGACTGTAAGCTGATACGCTTATACTTGAATATGGATGAATATAGTTTTGTATGGTTAACTATGTGTATTGATAATGATATGGTAGACCTTGTGTGATGATACATTTGTGAAGGTTAGATGGATACTAGGTGACATATATGATTGTATGTCTGATTATAGAGATGCATGTGTATACATGTTAATATATGGTAGATTATGAGTAGTATGTATCATAAAACTATATAGTTGATTGAGCTCTAGGCGATGTATAGATATGGTATGCCGTCTGTATTTTTAGTATGGTATATATGTGCATGTCTCTAGATATTTCTATATAAGTGGACGAGTATTATGCATGCGTGAATTTATCTTTGTTTTGTGTGTATACTAAATTATGTGTGGGATAAAATATTTGTGCAGTATTCTATTGTATACGTAGATTGTATTAATGTATTGACTATATTGTGGTAACCCTGTCGGTTGTGTATTAGTGATTAATTTGTATTCTTATGGGTGCTCATAATGAATTTTTATTAGTGAATGAGTGACATATTGTTAATGAGATTGGTATGTTATGTGTATGTGTGTCCATAGTGTACGTACGGGGTGCAAGTGGCCTAGAAATATATATGGATGTATTTGTGTAAATACTTGTGTAGGTGCTTATAGTGTGTATGTATAATGGTATGGGTACGTATTGTATTTATGATTGTATTATAGTTCGGTGTCTATGTCATTTGTGGTTGTCGATAATGTAGACGTTTATTGGTATATGTATTAGTTGTATCTTAGTTGTATGTATGGAGGTATACTAGTCGTTGCATGTATTAGTTGTAGTTGTAAGTGTAATTATACGATCTGTTGTATGTATAGAAAGTAGTTCCATGAATAGTAGTTGTAAGTATGGATGAATAGTATAGTAGTCTTGCTGCTAGAGTATATTTGTGTATATGGATTTTGTAAACATAAGTCAATATTGGTATGTCTATAGTGAGTGCCTATATGCCTACTTCCATAGGGGTCTCCATGTACACATGTCAGAACATGTGGTGTGTACAGTTGTGTGCCCACATAGGTATCTGTATGTGATTACTTGGATATGTATATGTAAATGTTAATATGTGTGTATGTGTTTCAATTGTGATATATGTGGATATTGGCCTTCCAGTTGCGTATGCCTCCTAGTTATATGTGATACAGACCGTATGGGATTGATGAGTCTTCACCTTGTCTTATATTATGTTATACTTTATGTATGCATGAGGTAGGGTAACCATTTGTGTCTAATATCCCTGGGTTAACCTTTAGCCTCGGAAGTCCGAGGACGCACTTAATTTTAAGGTGGGTAGAATGTAATGGCCCAAAGTGCCATATACGTTAGGGCCTATCTTTTTATGTGATATATAGTGTATGCGTGTTCGAATACGTGCGTAGTGTGCGTATTGATGCAATACTATGGGTGCGTAGTATATTAGTGAGGATGATGTGGTTTATAATAAGGATGTGCTAGTAGTAGTCGGGATAGATATTATTAGTAGTATTATTGGATTTCCTTGATATGCAATGTAGTGTGTTAGTAGTAATGTATTATAATAATAGTATTATTAGTATTATTATTAAGATTATTATTATTTATTAAGTATTATTACCTTTTATGTGTAATAGGAAATGGGTCATGTAAAGAGGCTAGTGTGAAAAGAGTTGTGGTTAGTGGCATTTTTTGTAAATTAGTGGGGTGTGTGCATAGTAGAAGGGCAAACTTGTAATTAAGTGTGTGTGTGTGTAAAGCAACATGACATGTGTAAGAGTAATGGCAAACTTGTAAGTAAGAGGGCTTCTAGAAGAAAGATTTTTGTTTAATCATATCCCCTCTCTTCTACACTCTTCTTCCTCTTTCTTCTTCATTTTCTTTTCATTTTCTTTTCTCCTTCTCTCTTTCGTATGAAGGCTGAATTCTTCATCCACAAAACAAAACAAAACAAAAGAAAGGAAGAAGGAAGGAAGGAAGGAAGAGGAAGAGGAGAGTTTTCATAAGAAAGGTGGAGGCTTTGTGGAGGATCTTGCAAGAGTTTTCATGAAGCTTCATGAGGCTAGGAATGAGGGTTTTTAGAGGAGTTAAAGTAAGGATTAGAGGTAGGAATCCTCTCCTCCTCATTTGCCCTTGCACATCATGTAGTTCTTTGTGCAATTATGCATGTTTGTATTTCTGAAATTTCTACAGAATCGGTCCTCTGTTTAGTTGTGATTTCTGTCCAAAATAGATGAAGAAAAATTCTGAAAAAAATATGGTGGTGTAGTTCACGAAATCCTACCCCATAATCATGTAAAATATGAGGTATGTTCAGTTCAAGAATTAGGAGAAACATGGTTTTCTTTGCAGCGTGTCGGATTTCACCCCCTCAGTGCAACTTTTAGTAAAACACCTCCATCTCCCTGCTTAGTTAATGGAATTAGGTGTTCTTGGTCTCATTGGAAATTTAACTCGTAGTTCTACAACTTTGCTGTTGAAAATTTTATCCAGATTTGCCCATAGCTATGAGTAATTTGCCGTTGGAGTTACTGCACTTTCTGTATCAGTTTCCAGAACTGCTATCTGTTGGCAAAACTGACACCATAAATCGGATACTGCATATGATTTTCTGAAAATTAGTGAGTGAATGTAAAACTAGTTTATCTACAACTTTGCAGTTTTGACTTTTGTGAGATTCTCACCAGAATTCTTAATAAACAGCCTTTCTTGCAACCTTTCTATAATTTCCTGCACTTGCTTTATAAGATGGTCTTTGATTCATAATGCAATGGCTATTTCTATGTTGTTGGGCTGTTGTACCATGAAGTGCATGACCCCATATGTTGATCTAAGATGCTAGCTTGGCATGTGGTTAATTGCAGTAAGTGATTGCATGTTTCATTTTTATGTTGCTTGCATGTATAGTTTGAATCCCTTATCAATGCTTTAGCAACTTATTCCATTTTGCTTGTTGTTGTGTTATATTACAATGATAGAATTTTTGCTTCTATATGAGAATGGAGTGGGAATTACCCACATGCAATTTCGGCCATGAGGGCTTGTTGGGCTTTTCTGACATGTTGATGGAAAAGGGTGGAAAAGAGAAGGAAGAAAGAGGGAGAAAAAGAATGGCATGTGAATTGCACTTTAATGAAATATTGTGTTTGTGGTTATGGTTTTCAAGTTGCATTTTATATGTGCTTTTTGTTTCAGTTTTTCCCTATAATTAATGCACGTGTGCTTCATGTTGTTTCATATGTAGTGAAAGTAAAAATTTATGAATCAGTCCTCTTAAAGGAGGGTAACACGGGGTTTGGGGGAACCAAGGTAGTCGGTGGACATGATGGATGGACCGTTTGTGGTTTGCACTCCTGACGTAGCCCATGAGGCGGGGAGTGGCGGATATAAGGAGGAATGAGGAAAGGGCTCCTTTGTTAACAGCATTGCACGCTTGGCTCAGTCCATAGCATGTCTGGGGGAGTTCCAGTTCCACCCCAACTGGGGGGAGGTCCAGTCCCAAAAGGGTCCTACCCACTACCTAGGTTCCAAAACACCAACCAATGACTTGCTTGATTTGCTCTTCTATGCTCTTAAGTGCGTTCATACTTGTAATTTAATTTTTTGCTTCCTCAGCCTGCAATTATTGTTATTCGGTTATTATTGTAACCCCTTCCTTCGTACCCATTTCCAGTTTTATATACGCTTGTTGTCGTTGTCTTGCCATGCCTTGTTTATTGCATTATCATGCATGTAGGCGCATAGTAGGTAGTAGCATTTGAGATGAAGTTGGATTTCCTATTGGGTCACGCGTTGACGTGCCCCACCGTCGACTTTTCAGGTATTCGGGTGTTGGAGTTGGTGGCAGAGATAGAGTTTGGAGTTATGGTTGAGGCGTTTGAGTGTAAGATTGGGTGGTGAGGGGAGATGTGAGGGATAGTGTACTTTTGGGTTTGTTTGGGGGAGTTGGGATGATTGTATAAGATGTATAATTGTGATGATGTAAAATGGATGATAGTGTATATAAATATCAGTATTCTGGCTTCCAGTGTTTTCTCTCTGGATGTCTATGTTGTGGTTTCGGGTTGGCCTTGTGTTGGTTGTTTTGCTTGGTAACATTACAGATACTACCCCAGCAGTGCGCAGTGGACATGCTTGAGTTTTTCTTTTGTATTTGGTACTTTCCTTCATAACACTCGCTGCTCTGGGATTACCTGGGACAGGTTCGTATTTCCCGGGTATCTTGGGGAGCGGGGCGGTGCATTTGGTGGCCCATGCAGGTCACCACCGTGTGGTTGTCTAAGGGTAGTGCGTGTAGTGTTCCGAGAGTAGTTTAGTATTAAGGTAGGTAGGAGTTTTTCCTTGGGATAGAACTCTGATATCAGAAGCTTCATGTATAGAGCCCCAAGGGTAGACACTATAGTTGTTGATTGAGTCAGAATGTGTGTACATATCTATGTGTGTATGTATGTGTAGCTATGCACCTATAGTTCTATGAGTGCTGAATATGGCTTGTCGAGCATATTGAGATGATATACTTATGTGCATATGACTATGTTATATGTATGAATGATTGTATGACTATGTAATTGTCTTTGAAGTATATGTGTTAATACATGGTTGACTTATAGATTGTACGTAAAGTTGAGTTATATACTTGACTGAGATGCAGGTAGTGTATAGATGTATTGTGTTGTGGATATATACTGTATGTGATATGCACATGTAGAGTATGCAGATGCATGTGTGAATCTTTTAGTTCCACCCATGTATGTGTGGATATATTTTAAGAGTATTAGTGCTATGCGTTGATATATATCATGAGTATATGATACATGTATGACTGTAAGCTGATACGCTTATACTTGAATATGGATGAATATAGTTTTGTATGGTTAACTATGTGTATTGATAATGATATGGTAGACCTTGTGTGATGATACATTTGTGAAGGTTAGATGGATACTAGGTGACATATATGATTGTATGTCTGATTATAGAGATGCATGTGTATACATGTTAATATATGGTAGATTATGAGTAGTATGTATCATAAAACTATATAGTTGATTGAGCTCTAGGCGATGTATAGATATGGTATGCCGTCTGTATTTTTAGTATGGTATATATGTGCATGTCTCTAGATATTTCTATATAAGTGGACGAGTATTATGCATGCGTGAATTTATCTTTGTTTTGTGTGTATACTAAATTATGTGTGGGATAAAATATTTGTGCAGTATTCTATTGTATACGTAGATTGTATTAATGTATTGACTATGTTGTGGTAACCATGTCGGTTGTGTATTAGTGATTAATTTGTATTCTTATGGGTGCTCATAATGAATTTTTATTAGTGAATGAGTGACATATTGTTAATGAGATTGGTATGTTATGTGTATGTGTGTCCATAGTGTACGTACGGGGTGCAAGTGACCTAGAAATATATATGGATGTATTTGTGTAAATACTTGTGTAGGTGCTTATAGTGTGTATGTATAATGGTATGGGTACGTATTGTATTTATGATTGTATTATAGTTCGGTGTCTATGTCATTTGTGGTTGTCGATAATATAGACGTTTATTGGTATATGTATTAGTTGTATCTTAGTTGTATGTATGGAGGTATACTAGTCGTTGCATGTATTAGTTGTAGTTGTAAGTGTAATTATACGATCTGTTGTATGTATAGAAAGTAGTTCCATGAATAGTAGTTGTAAGTATGGATGAATAATATAGTAGTCTTGCTGCTAGAGTATATTTGTGTATATGGATTTTGTAAACATAAGTCAATATTGGTATGTCTATAGTGAGTGCCTATATGCCTACTTCCATAGGGGTCTCCATGTACACATGTCAGAACATGTGGTGTGTACAGTTGTGTGCCCACATAGGTATCTGTATGTGATTACTTGGATATGTATATGTAAATGTTAATATGTGTGTATGTGTTTCAATTGTGATATATGTGGATATTGGCCTTCCAGTTGCGTATGCCTCCTAGTTATATGTGATACAGACCGTATGGGATTGATGAGTCTTCACCTTGTCTTATATTATGTTATAGTTTATGTATGCATGAGGTAGGGTAACCATTTGTGTCTAATATCCCTGGGTTAACCTTTAGCCTCGGAAGTCCGAGGACGGACTTAATTTTAAGGTGGGTAGAATGTAATGGCCCAGAGTGCCATATACGTTAGGGCCTATCTTTTTATGTGATATATAGTGTATGCGTGTTCGAATACGTGCGTAGTGTGCGTATTGATGCAATACTATGGGTGCGTAGTATATTAGTGAGGATGATGTGGTTTATAATAAGGATGTGCTAGTAGTAGTAGGGATAGATATTATTAGTAGTATTATTGGATTTCCTTGATATGCAATGTAGTGTGTTAGTAGTAATGTAGTATAATAATAGTATTATTAGTATTATTATTAAGATTATTATTATTTATTAAGTATTATTACCTTTTATGTGTAATAGGAAATGGGTCATGTAAAGAGGCTAGTGTGAAAAGAGTTGTGGTTAGTGGCATTTTTTGTAAATTAGTGGGGTGTGTGCATAGTAGAAGGGCAAACTTGTAATTAAGTGTGTGTGTGTGTGTAAAGCAACATGACATGTGTAAGAGTAATGGCAAACTTGTAAGTAAGAGGGCTTCTAGAAGAAAGATTTTTGTTTAATCATATCCCCTCTCTTCTACACTCTTCTTCCTCTTTCTTCTTCATTTTCTTTTCATTTTCTTTTCTCCTTCTCTCTTTCGTATGAAGGCTGAATTCTTCATCCACAAAACAAAACAAAACAAAAGAAAGGAAGAAGGAAGGAAGGAAGGAAGGAAGGAAGAGGAAGAGGAAGAAGAGGAAGAGGAGAGTTTTCATAAGAAAGGTGGAGGCTTTGTGGAGGATCTTGCAAGAGTTTTCATGAAGCTTCATGAGGCTAGGAATGAGGGTTTTTAGAGGAGTTAAAGTAAGGATTAGAGGTAGGAATCCTCTCCTCCTCATTTGCCCTTGCACATCATGTAGTTCTTTGTGCAATTATGCATGTTTGTATTTCTGAAATTTCTACAGAATCGGTCCTCTGTTTAGTTGTGATTTCTGTCCAAAATAGATGAAGAAAAATTCTGAAAAAAATATGGTGGTGTAGTTCACGAAATCCTACCCCATAATCATGTAAAATATGAGGTATGTTCAGTTCAAGAATTAGGAGAAACATGGTTTTCTTTGCAGCGTGTCGGATTTCACCCCCTCAGTGCAACTTTTAGTAAAACACCTCCATCTCCCTGCTCAGTTAATGGAATTAGGTGTTCTTGGTCTCATTGGAAATTTAACTCGTAGATCTACAACTTTGCTGTTGAAAATTTTATCCAGATTTGCCCATAGCTATGAGTAATTTGCCGTTGGAGTTACTGCACTTTCTGTATCAGTTTCCAGAACTGCTATCTGTTGGCAAAACTGACACCATAAATCGGATACTGCATATGATTTTCTGAAAATTAGTGAGTGAATGTAAAACTAGTTTATCTACAACTTTGCAGTTTTGACTTTTGTGAGATTCTCACCAGAATTCTTAATAAACAGCCTTTCTTGCAGCCTTTCTATAATTTCATGCACTTGCTTTATAAGATGGTCTTTGATTCATAATGCAATGGCTATTTCTATGTTGTTGGGCTGTTGTACCATGAAGTGCATGACCCCATATGTTGATCTAAGATGCTAGCTTGGCATGTGGTTAATTGCAGTAAGTGATTGCATGTTTCATTTTTATGTTGCTTGCATGTATAGTTTGAATCCCTTATCAATGCTTTAGCAACTTATTCCATTTTGCTTGTTGTTGTGTTATATTACAATGATAGAATTTTTGCTTCTATATGAGAATGGAGTGGGAATTACCCACATGCAATTTCGGCCATGAGGGCTTGTTGGGCTTTTCTGACATGTTGATGGAAAAGGGTGGAAAAGAGAAGGAAGAAAGAGGGAGAAAAAGAATGGCATGTGAATTGCACTTTAATGAAATATTGTGTTTGTGGTTATGGTTTTCAAGTTGCATTTTATATGTGCTTTTTGTTTCAGTTTTTCCTTATAATTAATGCACGTGTGCTTCATGTTGTTTCATATGTAGTGAAAGTAAAAATTTATGAATCAGTCCTCTTAAAGGAGGGTAACACGGGGTTTGGGGGAACCAAGGTAGTCGGTGGACATGATGGATGGACCGTTTGTGGTTTGCACTCCTGACGTAGCCCATGAGGCGGGGAGTGGCGGATATAAGGAGGAATGAGGAAAGGGCTCCTTTGTTAACAGCATTGCACGCTTGGCTCAGTCCATAGCATGTCTGGGGGAGTTCCAGTTCCACCCCAACTGGGGGGAGGTCCAGTCCCAAAAGGGTCCTACCCACTACCTAGGTTCCAAAACACCAACCAATGACTTGCTTGCTTTGCTCTTCTATGCTCTTAAGTGCGTTCATACTTGTAATTTAATTTTTTTGCTTCCTCAGCCTGTATTTATTGTTGTTCGGTTATTATTGTAACCCCTTCCCTCGTACCCATTTCCAGTTTTATATACGCTTGTTGTCGTTGTCTTGCCATGCCTTGTTTATTGCATTATCATGCATGTAGGCGCATAGTAGGTAGTAGCATTTGAGATGAAGTTGGATTTCCTATTGGGTCACGTGTTGACGTGCCCCACCGTCGACTTTTCAGGTATTCGGGTGTTGGAGTTGGTGGCAGAGATAGAGTTTGGAGTTATGGTTGAGGGGGTTGAGTGTAAGATTGGGTGGTGAGGGGAGATGTGAGGGATAGTGTACTTTTGGGTTTGTTTGGGGGAGTTGGGATGATTGTATAAGATGTATAATTGTGATGATGTAAAATGGATGATAGTGTATATAAATATCAGTATTTTGGCTTCCAGTGTTTTCTCTCTGGTTGTCTATGTTGTGGTTTCGGGTTGGCCTTGTGTTGGTTGTTTTGCTTGGTAACATTACAGATACTACCCCAGCAGTGCGCAGTGGACCTGCTTGAGTTTTTCTTTTGTATTTGGTATTTTCCTTCATAACACTCGCTGCTCTGGGATTACCTGGGACAGGTTCGTACTTCCCGGGTATCTTGGGGAGCGGGGCGTTACAATTGAGTTCTCCACCACCCTGGCCGTCGTCCCAAAGTCTGTAAGGGCTGACTCCTCCTTGCCGACGGTGAATGGAGGCTGGTGAAGATCACATTCGATCGGTCACGAAGGCCGAGTCGAAAGCTGATTGAGCAAGTGCGCTCGATCGTACTCCCCAGGAATTGGTCCGATCAGTGGGGTGGGCGACACAATGTCCCCCCACGGCCACAGATCCACGAGGGGTGTCGTGGAACCCTGGGGCATCGACAAGGCCTCCGTCGCCTCTGGAATCTCGAGGGGAGCAGCCCCCTTGCCCTTCTTCCCCATGGGGTCTTCTTCATCCACACGCCTCCTCTTCGAGGACCCCTCCTCCTCGTGAGAGGGAATCTCCCTTTTCTGACCGACTCCCCCAGTCGGCTCCACGACGTCAGCAGAGTCAACGTCAACAACCAAGGGCACCGCTCCGACCACGACGGAAGCCAGTGGAGCGGGGGACCGCGTGGGAGCCCGGCTAGAGGCCTCCCTCGAATAGGCTCGAGAAGGAGGCCTGGACGACCGTATAGTCTCTCACCCTTCAAAGGAGGAGCTCTGGTGGACTGGGATGGGGGACCGAGAGTTCGACCCCTCGACGTGAGCACTCGATCGGTCGTTCCAAGCGCCTGACCTCTCAACCGCCCTTTTCTTCTTCCTCTGCTCCATCCAGACTCGGTCCAGGCTGGACTCACCACTGCGTCGGTTGTCGTTGTTCATATCTGCAGACAACGTAGATAATTACCGTGAGGGCGAAGATAAGGACATCGATTCGGAATACCTCAACCGGGCACCATAGAAGGATCTTTATCGTTTGTTCATCCAGCAAGTAATGAATCGACCTGTCCGGTCCCGATTGATCCAACAGAGTCTTCACTGCCTCGGCCTCGCTCGACGACAACCCGGCTCTGACTTGCTCCAGGGACACATGAGACTCCCTCGCAAGCTTGGGGTTCGGAAAACTTCAGCTATTGAGCAATGGACCCAGGTCGGGTAGAGCGACGAACACGAGGGTGTCCATCCACCCAATGTCGAAAACTGGGAGGTCGTATATAAGCCTCGTACCTGGGCGAGCAACTATCTGATACCACACTCGGTGAGGGTCGGCGATTATCCTTAAAAAGTACCCGAACAATCCGAGGGTTGGACAAACTCCACAAAGCTCACACAGCTCGATGACCCACCAGGGGAGGGAAGGAGTAAGGAGCAAGTCTACAGAGAGAAAGCTCCGCGGAGCACAAAATATCGATAATGAAGGGGTGAAGGTGGAATCGAAGCCCTAAACGGAAAGATTTAAGATACACCCCCACCTCCTTCTTCTACGGGAAACACACTCTCTCATCCGGATCAGTCACCCTAACCCTAAAAAGTTCACAGAGGCAACCTCGCCAAACCTCGGCAGTCAGGTCAAGGGAGAACCTAGGGGCCACGTCTAAGATAACTTTAGGAGCTTTCGACTTCAGATCCCTTCGACGAATGGGAAGGTCGAGCTCAACCCAAATTCCTTTCCCATTTCCGGGAACTTCCACAGGGCGAGGGGACCGGAGGCGCTCAGCACCTTGAACACCACTGGAGCAAACATACCTGATCAACCTACAAGAGAGTCAAGATCGAGAAAAGGAGATACCTTGGAAAAGAACAGGCGATCTCCGAGAGAAGCGACGATGGAAGCAAGCAGACGAAGCAAGGAAGAAGACGAAGCTGGAAAACTTCGACCTCTCTCTTCAAAATCTCTCTTATATGTTAGGAAACTCAACCGTCTAGCCCCTGATGCACGCCACGTGTCCAAAACTAGCCACCAGATACGGCGGAGATTGCTCCAAACACGAAGGGGTTTTGGCGGCACATATCAAATCAAAATTTTTGAAATCCGTGCGCATTTAAGAAGACTACACTTCATTCGGTCCCAGTCAGCGCAACTCTCGTGGCACAAATGATGGGGGCCCTTGTTAGTGCATGGATACGCACCCGATTTGGATATCCGCAAACCCGATCCGTTTATCATCCGCGACCCATTACCCCCACACTTTAAGCGGGCTACGACTAAGTCAGGCGAACGGATCAGACGAAAATTGGACTGGCACCGACAATCAAGGAGGAGTTAATAGGGCCGAATAAATGGGCAGCCGTTAGCTCGAATCCCGGAGAAGACCGTGCCCTAATCAATGAGGGGCAATACGCCTCATCAAGGAAGAACTACCTATGAATAGGTCTACAAAAAAAGGTAAAGGGGTTCCACCTTCAAGGTACGAGATCTGATACATATAACTCGGTCTTCTTACTTTATCACTCCATATACAAGCTTACGTCGTTAGTCTAGAGACGAACCTCCGTGGGTCGATCTCAGCCACACCAAGCTCCCTCTCTTCCTTAATTTCTCTACTGACTTAAGCCTCGGAGGGGATTTGGGTCGGAACCCAGATCCGACCCCTAACGACTCCCTGTGGTGCAGATCGACGATCGCCATCCAGTATCGAAGGCCGGTGCTTGACTCTCCAACCTCGAACGATCGACGCAACGGTCGCTCGTGGGTCGATCGAAGGTCATACCGCCCTTAACTACAATCACCCGACCATGGTTCTTCCAACCAAGGGTCTCACCTCAACCGCTGACTAGGCTCTAGCTCAGCGCTCCGAGTCTTTGTCAGCTTGACAACTGTACCGGTCAATTTTGGCCTTAACAGCGGGGAGCAGCGACCTAATTGAGACATTTTTTCCTCCCTCATCGGAGACTTCGATGTTCTTCGTTTCTCCGACAGGGGCAGGCCGCCAATCTTCGATCCGAGGGTCCACCAGATCCACCTGTTCGACTGCGCCTGTTTTTGATTCCCTCTGGGATCCGAAACTTGATCATCTGATGGAAGGTTGAGACAGCTGCTTTGATGGCGTTCAGTTGCGGTCTTTCGATGATCCCGTTGTACGCCGAGTTGATCTTTACCACCATAAAGTTGGTTAGGTAGGTAATTTGTTAAGGATACGTACCGAGGGTCACCGTGATGATGCCTGCTATCGGGACGGTGTGTCCGGTGAACCCCACCAAGGGTCCTGTGCAAGGCGTCAACTCTACAGATGACATTTTCATCCTCTCCAGCGTAGTAAAGAAGTGTATGTCGCATGAGCTTCCGGTGTCGACGAGCAATCTTTTCTCGACGATCTCTCTGATCGTGGCCGTGATGACCACTGCATCATCGTGTGGTAGCTCCAACCCTTCCAGATCTTCATCCGAGAAGGAGATAGGAGGCGTTGAATATCTGGGGCGCTTTCGCCCCACGGAAACTGTCATCAGTCTCCCAGCGTAGGAGCTTTGGAGAGAGGTTGATAGCTCGGGGTGCGGGGGTCCTCCCGTTATCATGTTGATGATCCCGACACTGGGGGACCCTGCG
The DNA here is from genome assembly GCA_030789695.1 of Scilla litardierei. Taxonomy (NCBI): domain Eukaryota; kingdom Viridiplantae; phylum Streptophyta; class Magnoliopsida; order Asparagales; family Asparagaceae; genus Scilla; species Scilla litardierei. The sequence goes on from CM061141.1 coordinate 321,874,486, forward strand.
ACAACCTAGAAGGATGTGGTTGGGTGAGTCAACATAGTCGAGTGGTTCGTCGAGGGGGATGTCGACTCGTGGTTTCCCACAGATGGCGCCAAATTGTTAAGGCCAAAATTGACAGGTACAGTTGTCAAGCTGACGGAGACTCGAAGTGCTGAGCTGGATCCTTGTCAGCAGTTGAGGTGGGACCCTTGGTTGGAAGAACCAGGGTCAGATGATTGTAGTTGAGGGCGATACGACCTTCGATCGAACCACGAGCGACATTTGCGTCGATCGTTCGAGGTTGAAGGGCCAAGCGCCGGCCTTCGATGTTGGATAGCGATCGCCGGTCTGCACCACTAGGAGTCGTTAGGGGGGTCGGATCTGGGTTCCGACCCAAACCCCCTCCAATGCTTAAGTTAGTATGGAACTTAAGGAAGAGATGGAGCTTGGTGTAGCTGAGATCGACCCACGGAGGTTTGTCTCTAGCCTGACGACGCAAGCTCGAATATAAAATGGTCAAGTGAGAAGATAGAGTTATATGTCTTAGATCTCGTACCTTGAAGATGGGGGGCCTCTTACCTTTTTCTGTCGGCCTATTTATAGGTAGTTCCTTCTTGATGAGGTGTAACCGCCCCTCATCGATTAGGGCACGATTTTCTTCGGGATTCAAGCTAGCGGCTGCCCATTTAGTCGGCCCCATTAACTCTTCTTTGAATGTCGGCGCCAGTCCAACGGTCGTCTGATCCGTTCGTCCGACTCAGTCGTAGCCTGCTTAGAGTGCGGAGGTAACGGGTCGCGGATGATAAACGGACCGGGTATGTGGATACCCAAACCGGGTTCGTATCCGTGCACTTAACAGGACTTGGAACCCCTTTACCATTGTCTTTTCAGGTACTTATATGCAGTCCTTTGATGATTGCGAGTAACCGTCCCTCATTGCTTCGGGCGCGATCTTCTCCGAGATTGGTGATAACGACTGCCCATTTACTCGGTCCCATTAATTTTCCCCTGAATATCAGCAGGAGCTTAACGGTCGAGTGAGCCGTTCGTTTGCCTGTGTATTACTCCGCCTTAATGATGGGTTTCGGGTCGTTGGCACTAAATGGGGTCAGGTATTTTAACACTCCTTCGTGATCTGTACCCGTGCACTAACAGTCATCTACACCATGCAAAATTAAGGAGACCAAAATTGCTTGCATCTAGAATTATTGCAACAAATTAAAGAAATTAAGAAAAAAAATAGTCTCGCTATATATGGTTGTTGAATACTTGGGCTGGCACTCGAGGGAATGATCGTACTACCGCCGGCAAGCCCGCCTAGACATTTCCCGTGCCCACAAAGCCTGCAAGGCCCACAGTCGCAACCAAACGTCGACTCAGTCGACACTCACGTGTCATCTACCCGTTGAGCTTCCGCAGCTCAAGGATGTAATCATCAATGACACATAATTGGCGGGAGACGTGTGCGACAGTTACCCCTATTGATGAGGAATAATCGTGCCACCATAATTGGTGACGGTTAGCTCCCTCAATTTCACTGAAAGGACTCCGAAGTCTATAAAAACCGAATATACAGTCAGAGTAAGTGAACTTAAAGGTAAGAGAAAACTTCATTCTTACGTTCTGCTTTCCATATCATATTTCTTCCTCTACATGGCTTGCGGCGACTGATTCAAGGCGAATCTCTGTGATTCGATTTTGACAGCCCCTGGCTCTTCCTTAAGTTCTTGATTCTAACTTAAGCATCGAAGGGGATTTGGGTCGGAACCCAGATCCGACCCCCCTGACGTTTATCTATAGTGCATGAGGTCTAAGCTCGATCCGACAGGAGAATCGTACACCCATTCTATTCAGTCATCCCTCGAGATACGACCCAACCAGAGGGTCGAACAACTACTTTCGATACCAGACGCACGAGGCTCGACTCGATCAGAGGGTCGAACGGTCCCCGTCCTCAACTCCAAGGGCGAGAGGACTTCTATCAAGCACTCTTCTTCTTTCCACCAACGACCCAAGATTCTTCCAAACAAGGGTCCCACTTAACGCGCTGACGAGACTCCTCCACGTGTATGTGATGATCGTGGACATTGTTTCGGATATTGCACATCAGCCTAAATATTGTTACCGTCATTTTCGTCTGTAACAATGGTAATTAAGTAATTGATTTCACATGTATGTGATGATCGTGGACATTGTTTCGGTGGGTAACAAGCTTGGAGCAATGGAACCCCACCCCACGTGAAAAACGTGACAAGCCCCATCCACTTCTTCTGTTTGGTACTTTGCCCCATCCACTTCCATGTGTTCTCCGCTTCTTCCTTTAAAAGTAGTAATGACATCTACTGCATTTTATAGGCAACGATCCCCATTTAGTCATCTTCTGCATCATCTCTCTGTGCTTCGCTCAACTTGCTCCACTCTCCGACCCCAATGGCCGAGAGGGCGACCACCAACGGCATCGCAACGGCAGACCCCACATCGTGCTCTTCCCTCTCATGGCCCAAGGCCACATCATCCCTACGATCGACCTGGCCCACCTCCTCGTCGACCGCGGCGCCACCGTCAGCTACGTCACCACCGCCGCCAACGCCGCCCGCATCAAGCCCGTCATCGACCAGACCGCGGCCGCCGGCCTGCCCATCCGCTTCGTCGTCCTCAACTTGCCCTGCGCGGAAGTCGGCCTGGCCGAAGGCTGCGAGAGCGTGGAGCTCATCACCACGACGGACTCCTACGCGAAGTTCTTCAGGGCCACGGAGCTGCTCCGGGGGCCGTTGGAGCTCTACATCCGCGAAGCGAAGCCCGCGCCGAGCTGCATGATCGTCGACTACTGCCTCTCGTGGACGATGGACGTCGCCCGGAAGCTCAACATGCTGCGATTCGTCTTCCACGGGCCGTCGGCCTACTTCATCCTCTGCATTCATCGCGTCAACGTGCATCGGCCTCACGACGGCGCGGGCTTGTTCGAGCCGGTCGCCCTGCCCGACATGCCCCATGAGACCTTGGTCACCAAAGCCCAGGCCCCCGGCTGGTTCCCGGCGCCGGAATTGGCCCACATCAGCGCCCAGGCCATCGAGGCAGAGACGACAGCCGACGGCATCGTCGCAAACACTTTCTACGAGCTGGAGAAAGACTTCGTCGACTGCTACCAGAGCTCGATCGGGAGGCCAGTCTGGGCCATCGGGCCGTTGTCGCTGCGCAACAAAGACGTGACCGCGACAAGGGGCAAGAAATCGTCGGTCGACGAGCAGCAGGTGTCGAGCTGGCTGGACTCCATGGAGCCCAGATCCGTGATGTACGTAAATTTCGGGAGCATCTTCAACGTAAACCCAGCGCAGCTCATCGAGATAGGGAGGGGGCTGGAGGAGTCGGGGCGGCCGTTCATATGGGTGATCAAGGAGGCCGAGAAGTGCAGGGAGTTCGAGGGGTGGATGTCCGAGGGGGGGTTTGAGGGGAGGACCAAGGGGAGGGGGCTGGTGATCACGGGGTGGGCGCCGCAGATGGCGATCCTCTCGCACCCCGCGGTCGGAGGATTCCTGACGCACTGCGGGTGGAACTCGATACTGGAGGCCGTCGCCACCAAGACGCCGATGCTTACTTGGCCGTGTTTTTCCGACCAGATACTAAACCAGAAGCTGGTGGTCGAGGTGCTCAAGGTGGGCGTTTCGGTAGGGGTTGAGGTGGCCGTTCACTTCACGAAGGGGCCGGTGAAGGGCGAGGACGTGGCGAAGGCGATCAGGAGGTTGATGGGGGGAGGGGAGGAAGGGGACGCCATTAGAGAGAGGGCCGTGGAGTTGGGGGAGAAAGCTCGGAAGGCAATGGAGGAGGGGGGTTCTTCGTACATGAACTTGAGTCTCATGATGGATTTCATCCGGCTGAATTCGAAGTGAATGGGCTTTACTTGATGTATGCTTCTAATATGTTTCTCGCATTATTGAGTGCCTGCTGGCAAATATTTCTTCTGAATATTTTAAACGCATTGTTAGTGCTCGATTAATTAATTTCGTGTAAAATCATTTATCAGTCTGATATAAAATTAGGTAGATTCCCGCTGACTATTATTGTTCTTGGGAACTGGGAGAGATTTGGAGCTTTGCTGCCCCACGAGAAAAACGTGACGGTCAAACAAACTCTGTATGGTCCACCATTGATGTTTGGTGCCAACGGGTCGGTTCGGATTGAATTCATGCAAGATCGGAATCCAAATGCGATAAGAAATTAAGGCTTTGGCTGAGGTTCTAGTTGAAATCTCCTTTTTAAAATTGATTTTGTTGCGAGACATTTTATGTGAGTTAATCCACACTTGTAACCCTTTTAAATTTTCCTTTTGGATCGTGTTATGGCCTTAAAGGCCGGCCCAGAGAAGAAAGGTCCAAATAGTTGAAGCCCAAGCAAACAGCTCTCCGACCGGCCGGAATAAGAACACGTCCGAACGGGAATCTCATCCCACCACTAGGAAGCTCGTCGACAAATTCAAGAGAAGAGCTCGTCAGCTGGTCGAGCGGGAGACTCGCCAGCCTAGCGTAGAGAAAGCTCGCCTACTCACCGAACAAGGACTGATGTAGAAATACTTGGACGCCGAGCTCGGCTCTCTCCGAAGACGACCTAGTCAGCACAAATATCTCTGACATGGTGATGTAGGGCCACCTACGCCTCCAATTAATGCCATAGGTTAAAGACGAGAACTGATAGGCGCCCGTCGCATCTCCATTAATACCAAATATCTCTGACACACTCTGACATTCCATTAATGCTAGGTTGAGATGGTACGATAATATCCCTGACACCATCACCGACCTATCACATCTCCATTAATGTTCCAGCCGAGCTCCAGCTAAGCAGAAGCGATAGTTGATTAAACGTCGCTAAACCGACTCTCGCCACTATACCCCCCTCCAGCCACCAATAAGGGGGTTGGTTGGTTGAAATCATAAACTCACATTCAATACAACAAGGTCGGATATCGTCCATATGTCTGTGCTTTCCGCTTAAGCTCGTCGCGCAAAGCCGTTCTACATTAAGATCTGACAGCGTGTCCGACTAACTTCTAAAAGAGTCATTTACTGACTTAACCATCGGCGTGGCTATGAGTTGACAGCCAACCCAGCCTTTCTGACGAGCTTTTCTTCCTGCAGGAAGCTCGGCCCACTTACCAACGATCGGCGATCAATCGGCGACCTTGGATCCTTCACCTACAGAGCGCATTCTAAGACGTATTAGCCTCTTGTACGACCCAACCACTTGTAATCATTGTACATCCACATATACAAATTTCATTGTTACATTGTTAGGCGGACTAGACCCGCAACAGATCCCGTTTTTACTTTTTTTCCTCGTTAAAATATTTGAGTGGAGCTGGAATCAGATCCGGTCAAGCGAAGCTATGAGGTGGAAATTTGGTATAAAAGAAACCATCACCAACCTTTCAATAATGTTTTTCATTTATGTCTTCATTTCTCCGTTAAAATTGCGGGTCGGGTTGGATTCTAACCGGGTCAGCTGGTGCTGAACCGAGTGTGCTACAAAACGAGCACAAACGCCCGAGCTTTTACTTCGCACTCTCATTTTATCTTCATCCTATTCGAGTCTTCCCTTCGCACTCACTCTCGCCGACACAAAATCTCGAAGCTCGCGATTTCAAAATCAAATGGCCGGAAAAGCCATGAGCGGCGAGGGGCCTCACGTGGTGCTCGTCCCTCTCATGGCCCAAGGCCACATGATCCCAATGATCGACATGGCCCACATCCTCGCCGACCGCGGCGCCACCGTCAGCTACATCACCACCCCGGCCAACGCCGCCCGCATCAGGCCCGTCATCGACAAGACGGAGGCCGCCGGCCTGCCGATCCGCTTCATCACGTTCAACTTCCCCTGCGCCGAAGTCGGCATGCCCGAATCGTGGGAGAACGTGGATCAAATCCCCTTGTCGGACGATTTCACGAGGTTCTTCAAAGCCACGGCCCTGCTCCGAGAGCCCTTGGAGCTCTGCCTCAGCGAGTCGAAGCCCGCACCGAGCTGCGTGATCGCCGATTACTCCCTCCCGTGGACGGCGGACGTCGCCAGGAAGCTCAACATACGGCGGCTCGTCTTCCACGGGCCGTCCTGCTACTTCATCCTATGCGCTCATCGCATCAACGTGCACCGGCCTCATGATGGTCTGGGCTGGTTCGACCCCGTCGCCCTGCCAGACATGCCGCAAGAGACCAGGGTCAGCAAAGCCCAGGCGCCGGGCTGGTTCCCCACGCCGGAACTGGCCCACCTCGGTGTCCAGGCAAGCGAAGCAGAGGCGACGGCAGACGGCGTCGTCGTAAACACGTTCAACGAGCTGGAGAAAGACATCATCGACCGCTACCAGAGCTCGATCGGAAAGCCAGTCTGGGCCATTGGACCGTTGTCTCTGTACAACAAGGACGCCACCGCAACAAGAGGCAAGAAATCGTCGGTCGACGAGGAGAAGGTAGCGCGCTGGCTGGACTCCATGGAGCCAAGATCCGTCATGTATGTCAATTTCGGGAGCATCGTCCACATGGAGCCCGCGCAGCTCACCGAGGTTGGAAGCGGGCTGGAGGCGTCGGGGCGGCCGTTCATTTGGGTGGTCAAGGAGGCCGAGAGATGCGGGGAGTTCGAGGGGTGGATGTCCGAGGGGGGCTTTGAGGAGAGGAACAAAGGGAGGGGGCTGGTGATCACGGGGTGGGCGCCGCAGATGGCGATCCTCTCCCACCCCGCCGTCGGAGGATTCCTGACGCACTGCGGGTGGAACTCGATACTGGAGGCCGTGGCCGCGAAGGTGCCGATGGTCACGTGGCCTAGTTTTTCCGACCAGATGCTTAACCAGAAGCTGGTCGTCGAGGTGCTGGAGATCGGTGTCTCCGTAGGGGTTGAGGTGCTTGTCGTCTTTGCGGGGTTGGTGAAGAGAGAAGCCATGGCGAAGGCGATCGGAAGGTTGATGGACGGAGGGGGAGAAGGGGCAGCCATGAGAGAGAGGATCGCGAGGCTGGGAGACGGAGCTCGAGAGGCAATGGAGGAAGGGGGGTCGTCGTACAAGAACTCGACTCTCCTGCTGGAATACATCCGGCAGGCCGCAAGATTCGGAGTTGAGGTATGAGTGTTCGATGCTCGATGGTAGTTCAACGCCGAAACATGCGTTTGAGAAATCGATTTTCTCACATCATTGATTGCAGCTTTGCAAGTGCGAAATGGAACGCAAAATCAAGCATTTCTTCGTTTGGTTTTATGTGCATGTAAGAAAAAGGTCCCAATTTCATTCCCAAATGCTGTGGGGGCAAATGGATCAAAGAGAGAATAAATTTGAATCATGCCGGATATTGATCTCTGGGCATATGGCATCCACCATATGCCAGCCATGTGCATTCTGAGACTACTCTCCCACCATGGACAAATAAGTTGAGGTCTTGAAAGTCCATTTATTGTAATTTTCTGCTCTAACACATTTAAGAACATATTTTTTATGTAGTCTACTATTTCTCCTTTTCTTACATTTAAGAGCATGTGGAGAGAGATGCTTTTTCATTTTGGGACCTTCAATGCTTTTTTCGAGTCAGGGGCAGACCGGGATGGGTGGGTGGGGCCTACAAACAGGGGTTAGTTAACTACAAACAGGGGTTTTTCAAGTCACGGGCATCACGGCCTACTCCCCAAACCTACAAACGGGACCGGGTTGGCCTCTACTCGTATAGGACTATGTGATCGTCCAACGCGACGTGGGCCGTTCGATCAGCCCCCTTTTTGTTCTTTGTGGGCTCCACCACCTAGTTAGAGGGGAAAAGGAGAAAAGGAGCTGGGTGATGGTGCCCACAAAGAACGAAAAAGGGGCTGATCGAACGGTTCACGCCGCGTTGGACGATCACATGGTCCTACGCGAGTAGTAGCCAACCGGGGCCCCCCTACAAACATGGGTTAATTATCCTCCGCGAGAACTTAAGGCATGTTCCAAAATTGGAAAGCGGGTGAGAAAGTAGGGTTTGGTCAATGTTCGCCGCACAATTTAGCCCACTTTTCCTCGTCACTCACTTTCTCACGTCCTATTCCAAAAGTTGAGAAAATTTCGGACAAAACACTCTGACGTGGCACTGAGGTGGTGGCAAACTTTCCGCTCTCAAGATTCTCATAAATCACACGAATTATAGCTTGAGAAAGCTGAGAAAGTTGCACGGGCCCATCTGTGTGTAGATCATCTGTGTGTAGGGTTTTAAGAATATAAAGATCAAAATGGACTAGTTCGACCTTTCAAAATGCCAAAGTTGATCCGGAAGGAATTCACTCAATTCACAGAGCATGTCGACAAGAGTCTCGGTGTTTTGGCAACCTTGATACGCCAAAACATGGGGAATCCATCACTCTTAAATGAGCCGTTGCCGTCTCCAAACCCGACCCTGACACCAACCAGGGGCACGACCTTGCTCCGAGATCAGGGGGGTCCGAGAGCAAATCGACTAGAGATCAGCCCACACAACGAAACCTCCACGTCTCACCAATACGACGAAATGGGGATCGACAATCGGGCCTTTGTTCTCAAGGGGGGAACCCTCTCCCTCCAATTATAGGGAAGCAACCCGCAATATCCTAGATCAGGTAATGTACGGGGCTCCCCCTCCAATTATAGGTTATACACGGGGCTCCCCCGGGTTATAACCCTCTCAATCCTGCAGGTGGATTCGGAAGGAGAGAAGAGATCCCAAACCGAGCTTCAGGAGCCAATTACATGTAAGCTGGAGAGGGAAGATCACTACTCATCTGATCCGCGCTTCGGCGAACCCCGTTGAGGGAGAATATCACTTCTCTCCTCTTCCCAATTTCAAACTCCATGCCTTACCAGCTTATGATGGCACGGACGACCCGTGGTCGCACATTCATAAGTATCTGAATGTAATGCTGTTTCACGGGGACGTTGAGCCATACCTTTGTAGAGCCTTTCATACCCAATTCAAGAGGGCAGAAAGCTGGTACGAAGGGTTACCCGACGGCTGTATCGGGTCATTCGATGAATTGGCGGAGATGTTCTGCAAGAAATTTTCGCAGGTCGACATCCTAAGAAGAAGTCCTCCCACCTCTTCTCGCTCAAACAAAATGAGAATGAGTCTATTCGAACCTTCGTCCAGAGATTCAACGACGAGAGGCTCAATGTAGAGGAGACGCCGGACGTGACTGCCATAGCGGCGCTCACTCAGGCAGTCCGGAACAAACACATGCGAAGGGCCCTCCACCAATGCCCCCCCTAACAATGTCGCAGAAATGCTCAACATAACGAATCGATTCACCATCTCCGAAGAAGCAGAGGAACCGACCAGAACTAGCGGGAAAGGCACTCCCTTCGGCCGGAGAGACACAAGGCGAGAGAAACCAACTCCGAGAACCCCTCGACAGGAGTCTCGAGACAAGAGACCCAGAGAGAAGAGCCCTCGAAGCAAGGAGCGCCATACCTATGCCAAACCGAGCGCTCCTTGGACGAAGGTCCTCGCTTATGCCCCACGAGAAGAGCTGATCCAAAAGACAGCAAAGAAGGGCACATATGAGAAGAAGGGCACCATCAAATTCTGCAAGTACCACAATGAATATGGGCACGATACCAACGACTGTTGGACTCTCAAAAAAGAGATCGATGCACTAGTCAAGCGATGGCACCCCAAAACCCCGGCTAACAATCAACCTAGCAAGGAGAGATCCTCGAAGCAGAAGGGCAAGATGACGGTGTCACCTGTCACCAAGGTGGTCGACTAGCTAGCCATCTGAGCTCGGGGTTAAATAAAGAGGAGTTGGGCGAAATCAGCTCCGACGAAGTACGGAAACACCTGTACGCCTTTTGTTTTTATCATTCCTTTCAATAAAGCATGTCTTTTTCCTCAGATAAAGTTTTGCTTCCTTAAATCCTTCATGAATTCTACAAAAACTATCCCATCAAAACTCCCCACTAAAAGGATCCGATCCTTGGGAAGGCTGGATACACTGAATTCATATTGATGAAACCCATGCGAGTCACTCCTGCAGTGTTCTCAACAGTAATTCGAAGGGGCCACCCCTTCGCCACTGGACGACTCTCTTGACGCGTCGTCAGCCGTAAGTCGAAGGGGCCATCCCTTCACCACTGAACGACTCTCCTACAGTGTCGTCAGCCGTAAGTCGAAGGGGCCACCCCTTTGCCACTGAACGACTCTCTTGACGGGTCGTCAGCCGTAAGTCGAAGGGACTACCCATTCGCCAATGAACGACTCTCCTACAGTGTCATCAGCCATAAGTCGAAGGGGACATCCCTTCGCCACTGAACGACTCTCTTGACGCGTCGTCAGCCGTAAGTCGAAGGGACCACCCCTTCGCCACTGAACGACTCTCCTACAGTGTCGTCAGCCGTAAGTCGAAGGGGCCACCCCTTCGCCACTAAACGACTCTCTTGACGCGTCGTCAGCCGTAAGTCGAAGGGATCATCAGCCGTAAGTCGAATGGGCCACCCCTTCGCCACTGAACGACTCTCCTACAGTGTCATCAGCCGTAAGTCGAAGGGGCCACCCCTTCGCCACTGAACGACTCTCTTTGACGCGTCGTCAGCCGTAAGTCGAAGGGGCCACCCCTTCGCCACCGAACGACTCTCCTAAACATCGTCAGCCGTAAGTCGAAGGGGCCACCCCTTCGCCACCGAACGACTCTCCAAAACATCGTCAGTCGTAAGTCAAAGGACCACCCTTCGTGACTGAACGACTCTCGTGCCGCTAGCCGTGAGTCGAGAAAATTGCTCCCTCACCAGGGAACATGGTGGTCTATTTCTAACATGGTTCGATGGCTTACCCTTAATCATCTTGAATCAGGGTCTAACCCATCGAAAGGGGCCGTCAGCCAATGCAACCACCATATGGCGTAAGCGGCAACAAGCAAGGAGATGCAATGACAAACAAAAATATACATTCAAAAAATTGTTTTCGTTTACATCTAAGCTACCTCCTATACATTCAAAAATTACTAAAGCAAGAGCGAAAGGAGCACTGGGATTCTACAACGGCTGGCTAGGCCCTTGATCTCCCTCCTGCACGACCACGGACTCCAGGTCCCCCGAAGCATCCGCTCCTGCATCATCGCCGTCCATGGTGACAATTTCGCCAGTGGGAGCAGCCTCCCACGTGCCTTGGCTCGACTCGTCATCATCAAAATCCGAAAAAAAATCACCGGGATCTGGTCGATCTCAACGGAAAGGTCAGGAAATCAGTTTCGTTTCCAACCAACATCGCTCGTAGACTTCCCTGTATAGCTCGTCGATATCGGTTAACGAATCCTTGAATTCCTGAACCGCCCTCTCCGCTACGACCTCGGCCCGAGCTCGCTCGTCCGACAGAGCCTTCTCAGCCCGCTCTCTTAGTGCAGCTTGCTCCGCCTCCCTCTTACGGGCCTCTAGAAGCTCACGATCAAGTCGATCAAGTCGATTCAATCTCGTTTTGGAGAGAAGGCTGAGTCTAGTCACCTCAACTTGAGATCTTTTCACAGCCGACCTAACGGCCTCGAGGGTGACTTCGTGATTGGCTACCACCGGAGCACGACGACGCAACACTACGGTAGCCACGAGAGCCTGCAAAACAACACACGATAGTCAGCATCCATGCTTGCATCACCTACGAGAGAAGCTGGTGCAATGATTACCTAGACACTGGCATGAACGGCTATCGACGCAAGCCGCTCAAAGTCGACCCTCTCCATGACAGCCCTGTCTCGTGAAAGGGTCGCGTTTTCAGCAATGCGGGAGGCAGTCCTGCAATCGAGAAGATCGAAATCTTCTCGCCTCATTGGAAACTCCGCCTGAACGAGCTCCTCCGCGGAACAGTCGAACGGAGCCAGGGGAGATCAACTCTCCAGCAAAATCGGCCTGAATTCATCAGGGTTGTCTTCAGACAATTGTAGTGGAGGAAACAGACCTCCCTAAGGCCAAGAATCGTCATGCAGAAGGAGCTCCAGATGGACCTGGACCTTCCCCGAGTCTCCCTCTAGAGAAACACCCCTCTCCTGCTGGGTGATTTGCTCCACAGCTTCATTCGACCCAGACGGCTCAGAGTCGCTAAGAAGAAGTCGCCGCTTCCTCTTATTCCCCTCGAGTGCAACCACTTCAAACTCATAGGCGGGCCTTTACTTCTTCTTTCGTTGACGATGGCCCACCTGAGCGGTCTTCTCGACAACAATAGGCCGGTCTTCCGACAATTGGGCCGCCCTTTGCCCCAATGTCGGAACCCGAGGAGATAACATGCTTATCTCGGCCTCTCTGATAGAAGCCTCAACCGCCTTCCTCAGTGCAGGATCCACCTGATAATCCACACCGGCCATGCCTGCAAAAGCAACAAACGAGTTAAGTCAAAGAACAAAGGTTGAACAGTTGGCGGGCACGACCGAACCGACCTTTCGTCCACACAGTCTGACGCAACACGTCGTCGGACCACAACCACTTTTTCTTCCTCATGTTTTCTGGCAGACTCGTTAATATGTCGGCGGCTTCTCTCTCCTCACTAGTCAGGGGCTTATCCTTGGCAAGGCCTAAGTCAGGGGCACCCCAGCCAGTGCAAAAGCTTGCCTCTCCTTGGAAGACCACGAACATGAACTCCTCCTTCCACTTGAGGTTGGAGGCCGGGAGGTCATCGAATAATTTCCTGCCTCGACGAGCCGTTATCAAGTACCAACCCGGAGTCTTGAGCGGAGGAATCGAGAAGAAGTGGTTGAACAGTCTCAGCGACGGTTCAATCCCTTTCATCACGCACAGAGCTATAAAGCACATCAACACGCCATGGCGTTCGGCATCAACTGGCAGAGAGAAATGTTCAGTGTACACAAGAAGTATTGCATGAAGCGGTGCATGGGGAATCGAAGCCCTCATTGGCAGGCTGTGACATAAACCCCGACCTCCCGGTCACCGGGACGATGGATCCTCTCGTCCCTCCCCAGTGCACGGATCTGATAATCGAGGCGAACACACTTTCTCTGAAGCTCGAGGATCTGATCGGCCCCGACTTTGGACCTCAGATTCGCAATCAGTCCAGGCTCCATAACCCCCTCCGTGTTCTTCTGTATGACTGTGACCAAGCTCCTCTCTGAAGCAAGGACGGAAGACGAAGCCATTTCTCTCAACGAAGGAAAATCTAAATCAAGGAAGATGAAGAAGGTATCTTCGAATTCTGTCGCTGGAACCGTCCTATATAGAAAATGCGACAACCACATGATAAAACACGCGTCGAAGATCCGAAGGCTCTAATCGTCTTGGATTTCGAACCGGCAAATCATTCGAATTGGTGAGGCGGGCGTTTTGGCGCCTGGAATTTGAGTGTTATTTTCTCGACAGTCGTGCCCCATTAATGCGGTGTAACATCGCTTGACTTCAACAGGCAGACCCTTCGAGGTCGTGCGATGGGTGCCATTGTTGAATCACTGGGCCGATACTCGAGATGGCTCGACTGACGGGTGACTAAGGCCCACGGGGCCCACAAGAGAAGGCTCGATCGACGGGTGACTAAGGCCCACGGGGCCCACAAGAGAAGCCAAATATCAACTCAGTCAAAGCACATTGGCCAGTCAACCGTTGCATCGCCCTCACACAAATGTGGGATTAAAGATGAGCCTGTAATTAGCGGGAACGTGGACATCATTCACTCCTATTGGGGGGAGATTGTGGCACCATAATGGGTGACTGTTATCCCTACAACGTCACTGGAGAGACTCGAGAGGTCTATAAATACCGTAAAGGTACCATTCCTAAGATACGAGATCTAAGACATAGAACTCTACTTTCTCAGCTGACATTTCTTACATTATCGAGCTTGCGACGACAAATCTGATGCGAAGCTCCTTGGGTCGATCTCAGCTGCTCCAAGCTCCCTCGCATTCTTAAGTTCCCACACTAACTTAAGCATCAGAGGGGATTTGGGTCGGGACCCAGGTCTGACACCCCTAACGTGTCTCTGTGGTGCAGATCGACGAGTTGACATCCTCTGTGAAGGTCGCTTCCGAGCTTCCCAGCCTCAAACGATCGACGTATCTGCTGTCTGAAGGTCGATCGAGCACCACATCATCATCTACTTCCATCACTCGACCCAGGTTCTTCCAACCTAAGGTCCCACTTCACTCGCTGACAAGGCTCCCACTCAGCGCAAAGGGCTCACGTCAGCTTGACTACTGTCTCGGTCAATTTTTGCCCTACCAGGCCCTATTTCGAGTGCTCTTTCTTTTCGGGTAATTCTATACACAGAGACCCAATTTTTGTACACACATACCATTTTAAATACTCATCCAAATATAATTTTTAAATCAGTTTTTTACTGTACACATACACACGTATCGTCAAATCACCACTCTCATCTCCCTCCCCATCCACTTTCGTTGTAGCCGTCACCACTAGCCGTCACATCCCTGCAGTGCCAACCTCTCCACTTCCTCATCCTCTCCCCTTCCTCCTCCCAACTTTTCCTTCCTCCACCTCTCCTTTTGAATACCATATACACCATTATTTTTATTTTATAAAAAGATTTTGATGTGTTTTACACATCATGAATATCATGAATGAAAATAACCAAAAATCAAGTGAATCCAACGTGATTTGATTCTCAAACCAATGGATGCAAATTCAACAGTTTTAGGATGTTTCAGGACAATAGAACTTTGTTGTAACGATTAAATCGAGGATCAATTCTCTTTAGGATTCACCCATATTTGGGATTTTAAGGTTTTAAAATGTATACACTAATCTAGATAAAAAATTTAAGAAAAATAGGGGGGAGATTTGTTGTGTTGCCATCACAGAAAAATTCATGTGGTGATATCACATATTCTTATCTCTCTCGCGTGTGTGAATAATGGGCATCAGCTACCCAAGGAGGAAATTTCCTCCTTCGGTGGCATCAAACCCCAACCCCCCCCCCCCCCCCCCCCAATATTTCCCTTCGATTCTAACGGTTCATTTTGATTTTCATGTTCTAAACCCCCAAACCACCAATTTTTAAGTGAACCAAATGAGTTTTGCTTGTTCATCGACCCGTTACAAGTTTAACAGTTTCACTGTAACAGAAATTTTTGCAACGGTTCGATGACCGATTGAAACCCCTAAGTTTCTCATGCCACATTTATAACTCATTTTAGAATGTATAAAACCCTGAAAATTTTAAATTTTTTTAATAAACCATAAGTGTCAACGTAGGAAATTTTCATGCACTGACAGCACGTATATATTTGAGGGATATGTATATGTGCTGACAGCACATAAATTTCTCATGCTTGCACTCAGATTTAGTAAAAAAATAAAGTTTTTCGAAATTTATTTTCAAGGTTATTGTATACATTCCAAAACCCCAAATATGGGTGAACCCTAGGGACATTTGACCATCGATCCACCTGTTGCAAAAAGTTTTATTCATCCGAAACTATTGAATTTGCAATAGGTAGATCAAGGGTCAAATAGTATTGTGATGATCATCCATTATGTGTAGAACAAAACACACTAAAATTTCACACACAAAAATTAAAATTAAACGGAGTGCCAACATATGAAATTTATATGTTTTGACATCACATATATATTTCTATCTGCATGCATGCGTGTGTGTGTGTGTGTCAGACAATGAGTAAATTCCCTCCTTGGCTAGCTCACGCAACCACACACCTCCCCTCCTCCCCCTATTTTTTTGATGTTTAGGTCAGTTCAATTTGTTTTTCATGTTCTAAAACCTCAAATTAACAATTTTCAGTTGAATTCTAGTTGAATCCTACATGTTTTGATCAATCATCTAACAATCAAAAGTTCTGTTACGGCAAAACCGTTAAACTTGCAATGTGTGGTTGGATTCACTTAAAAATCTTCGTAGTTTTAGAGCATCAAAATGAACCGTTCAAATCAAAGGAAAAGTAGGGGGTTTGGCACCCGACGATATGAAGGGGAAATGGAACTATGCAAGCCAAATGCTGAAATCAAGTGCATCAAGTTGGAAACTCCGAAGAGGCAGCGCACCAATTCCATCCACAGAGCAGTAAACCTAAACCAAGACTCATCCACAAGCTTGAAGAGAAACAGATTCTGAGCCCAACATCCAACTCCAAAACTGGAAGGGTAAAACATACGACAATCTCATTGTAACATTCATTCCCTTCTATTGTAGACATCCCTCATTTGCAATTTCAGGTATGGCCATCTCAATTCATCCCTCAACCGGATACTAAAAAGTACAGCAATAACCAGATTTGAATCGTCCAATCTATGCAGGCTAATCATCCAAGCTTTGTTTTCTACGGCTTTTATGAATCTAACACCAAAAAGGTAGTACGAAATAGTGTTTCTATTGGATCCAATGTCTTCCTTCAGATAAAATCGATGACAAGTAGATTTCAACGCAAAAGATACAAAAGCTTGAGGAGGAGTCGAAGAAAGATGAATGACAACAACAAGAATAAACCATTGATGCAAACTAGGATTCATGACAGAAATTGGACAGCCATCGAGCATGAAGAAGGCTTGTATATATAGCTAGTATTGCTAGTGTATCCTACACTTTAAAGCTCTCAACACATCGACGCCTCAAAATGACCATCCCAGAGACCAACATGGTGGCAGGCAAAGGCAACCCAAAACCTCACTTCGTGCTAGTCCCCCTAATGGCCCAGGGCCATACGATCCCTATGACAGACTTGGCACACCTGCTCGCACAGCGCGACGTGCAGGTTACCTTCGTAACCACCCCTTTCAACGCTCGCCGGATTAGGGCCACCATTGATCGAGCTCGTGACGCTCGCCTCCCGATCAAGTTTGTGGAGCTCCCGTTCCCCTGCAAAAAAATGGGCTTGCCTGAGGGTTGTGAGAACCTTGATACACTGCCATCCTTAGAACTCACCCGCAACTTCTTCAAAGGCCTGAAACTTCTTGCGGAACCCCTTGAGATGTATCTACGACAACTACCCTCGCGTCCGAGCTGCATCATTGCAGACATGTGTCATCCATGGACAAAGGACGTAGCTCAAAATCTCCAAATCCCTCGGCTCACTTTCTTTAGCATATGTTGCTTCACCCTCTTGTGCATGACCAACATGGTGCGCGACAAGGTCTATGATGCCATTGCCGACGATCATGAAGTCTTTGCTGTTCCTGGTTTGGCGCAAAAGGTTATGGTGACCAAGGCCCAGGCTCCGGAATGGTTCAATCAGCCGGGTCTGGAGGAGTTCGACCAGGCGGTGAAGGAAGCTGAGCTTACAGCCGACAGCATCGTGGTCAACACCTTCGATGGTTTGGAGCCGACATACATCGATAGCTACCAGAAGGCCATGGGAAAGAAGGTTTGGGCGGTTGGGCCGTTCTCTCTTTACCACAAGGACTCGGCTGGCATGGTCGTGAGGGGAGCCAAGACCTCCACGGACACGGACCGGTGCATGAGCTGGCTTGACGACAGAGAGCCAAGGTCTGTGGTTTACGTAAGTTTTGGTAGCCTCGCCTTTGTGGAAGCTTCTCAGTTGATAGAGGTTGGATTAGGGATAGAGGCTTCAGGCCATCCGTTTGTTTGGGTGATCAAGAACAGCGAGATGTCTCCAGAGGTTGAGGAATGGCTCGCCAAGGACTTTGAGGGGAGAATTAGAACAAGAGGCTTTATTATGAAGGGGTGGGCGCCCCAGGTGATGATTCTATCCCACCCGGCGGTGGGCGGGTTCATGACGCATTGTGGCTGGAATTCGACGCTGGAGGGGGTCACAGCAGGCGTGCCTATGATAACATGGCCGCACTTTGGAGACCAGTTCCTGAATGAGAGGATGGTTGTGGATGTTCTAAGAGCTGGGGTCTCAGTCGGAGTTACGAAACCAAGCATTTTCGTAAGAGACGGTAGCAGCAACAACAACAACGAACAGAGCTTGTATGCAACGAGGGATGATGTTGAGAGAGCGATAACGACGTTGATGGATGGAGGAGAGGAGGCGGAGGAGAGAAGGAAGAGGGCGACGGAGCTTGAGAAGAAAGCTAGGGACGCGATGGGCAAGGAGGGTACTTCTTATGCTAGCATGACTGATCTCATTGAGAATTTCAGAGGAGGGAGTGAAGATTGAGTGTATGATGCAATGGCGCCTATCGGCTCTTTTCAATTGTCTGCCGAATTTATCATCTCATTGGTTTAGTTTTATGTCAACTTTGATCAAGTGAACTGTCATTAACCCAAAGCAAGTTTGGTGTTTCAATAAATTCATGAGTTTGGACTTCATTGAATGGGTTTAGAATAACATCCAAAATAGAGAGGATATTACCTATGAGATATTAGTTTCTGAAACAGAGGTTTTTGATTAAGTTGGGTGAAACAAATGTATCAAACCATGCAACCCACATTTTCTCTCAGTTTGCTAAAAATCCAATCGAGTTGCAATATCTCATTTTATGTATAACCATTATACTGAAGCACTAACTATTTGCAAGCCTTTCACATTAGAGGATGATATCTTCCACGTGTTGTGCATATGTCTATATATTCTATACATGCATAATCTAGTATCATTATCACCATATCAATCCATATTTATTCATGCCCACATCCAACCAGCAATGTTCATTAAACAAAGGGCCACGAAACACTGATAAGATGAAGAAAAAGGATAAAGATTGGCATACCTCAAATGTTGTATGCAGAGAGATCGTTAGAGCCAGCTGAAAGGTTGCAGAGCCGCAGAGCTTCACTGCAAGTTCATCTTCATAAGTACATAATGATTTTTAAGTACAAAAGCCAATAAGTTGCATCATCATGAGCCATTCCGCAGGATAATGGTTCCAGATTAGGAGGGAAAAACACTTGATGTGCAGTTTTCAGAAGGATGAACATAATTTATGACAAATTATCATCTTAAAACTGAAAAGAGAGGGGAATACTAGCTGTTATAATGGAAAAGAGCAGGACCTAATGACAAATTGATGACAATTAGGTTATCTTTGTAAAATTATGCTGCATCTTGCAGTTCAAAGCTTATAGCAAAATGTACATAAAAGTATTATTTACGGTGCACTTAGGCAACTTCTATGACTCCATAGAATCGGATATGCTATATGTACAGAAGAGACCAGAAGTATGACAGAACGGTATTCAGACTGGCAATCTATCAGTATGCAACACCTCCAGAAAACCCATCACCATCATGAAGTAGGCTCTCAGTTAGCCAGTACCCATCCCAAGAACCACCTACTCTCTGTTAATCAGTGGACACACTTAATAAAGCATGTCATTACAAACTATGGTAGCCACAGGTGGGGAAAATGCAATCATACCTGAACCATAGTGAACTGGAAGATTTCTTCTTCCTCGGGTCGAGACCCTTGTATCCAAAGTCTTTGTTTGAACCGGTTCTATTAACAAGTTCATCGACAGGAAGATAATATCAGCTGTTTTCCAAATCACAGAAAATTCTTCTACAAACCTAACAATCAATGGAACGGAAAGGTGACCCTTGAAATTGAGGACTGAATACCTCTTTCACCCACAAACTACTCAGGGTTTTTCGTTCCTTGTGACAAAGCAGAACCCGGTAATTTGAATGGTGGAATATTCTTCTGAATCGCTCAAACTGCAAGAACATAATTACGGAGACTCAGAAAAGGTACCGCATCATCATCAAACGGAAAGATTTCGAAAAATAACAGTACTAACCTGTCCTAAATCAAAAAAAGGCCCAAAATATGTTGACCTTTCAAAAGGATCAAATCCTGCAAACTGTGGAAAAATATATCATTTGATTAGTCTGAAGATTGCTTGATTCATATGAACAAAAAGATTGCAATTTGCATGTGTGCCCAAGACAATAAGGCATTACCCGGTACATGACCTCTATCCCATAGTCCTGACGAGGTTGATCATTGTATCTCAAAGCATCAAGCTGGCATTGGACTGCTTCTTCTGCACTAAACTAAAACAAGGATCATGCTCATTGTATGCTATAAGTATTCAGTTGGCGGAATTGATGTTTAACTTGTGAAGATAAAAAAATTACATCTAGCCTTGGACCAAAAGGTCTTTTTCTTCGCGCTTCAAGCCTGGAAAAGATGCTAAATATGCATTAGTATAAGCGAATAAAAAACAGGAAAAGGTCTGAAAACATTGTCGTCAAAAAAGTTCTAGAAGTATGCTAGCAAAATAGATTGAAGATATGTACATATAAATCAATCCATAAAGTGTAAGATTTCATAGAGAAAAATGTCAGACTTGCACTTCAGGTGAATGAAACGTCTCTGAATTTAATAAATAGACACTTGAAGTATGAGCAAATATACCTCAATTTTGCATGATGATTTTCAAAATAGTAGTACATTATTACATGATTCTCGAAATAATAGTTACCAGAACGTACATTTTAAGACCACCCTTTAATTGAACAAAAGAAGGAATTCATAAAAGATCCAGTAAGGGGTGTACATGCGTGTAGAGATCCTATTTTAGGATAACAAATACAAAACCTTGAAATATTTTAGGATAACAAACACAAATACTTGAAATGGTGTAATGATCATCAAGCATACATATGTCATATGTTAATTTTGATGGTAGGATTAAACTAGCAAGCAAATGGTTCAGAACAAGCTAAGATTATAAGGGATTACTACAGTTTCTAATTGATTTCTTGCTTTTTGCATGATTAGAGTCGTTAAACATGCAGAAGGCTCTCTCTATAATGAACCAAGAACAAAACCACGCAATTCAAGTGCATGGAAGCAAGGGCGGAGCCAGGAATTTTTGCTACCCTGGGCTACAGTAAATACATAAAAATTTCCCATGGAGATCAATCAGTAATCCAATTTCAATACGCTCTCATCAATTCAATTCAATTTCAAAACAAAAAATGTCAATTAAATTATAAACATTTTAATCCAAATACACTCGATAAAGAATGGAAAAGCAAAATTCAAGCGTTTTTAGGCTTGATAAAGAACGGAAAAGTAAACAACGGCCGCTCGGACAAGAACTAACAAAAAGGCACCGTTTTTATCTCAAAAACAAACGATCTATCGAACAGATGCAGCATATCAATGGGGCTTACAGTGCATAAACATCGGCCTGATTGCATACGAGGAAGGCGGAACAATGGAACCTCCGATCTTGAGCTTGGCCTGGTATATTTTTTAGCTGAATGCCGGAAACAAGATGAAAAAATCAAATTGTTTGTAATTGTAGCCCTAGTTTTATTTCAAGAGTTCTTTGTTAACATGAGAGAGATAAAGAGGGAGAATGTGTTCGGATATGATAGGGCTTATGCATCAGAAAATTGTGGTGGATTTTTTGTTGTTTTTATGTTTCGATTTTGTACAGAATTTTAATGTATTAAACTATGTCCAAAGCCTGGTCCTGGACATTTTGGTTGGGCCTTGGACATTTTGAATGGGGCTAATTGGATGTGCCTGGACCGGTTGATTGGGGCTAATTGGTTGGACTATGGGCATTATATATAAATGTACTAGAAATAACCCGTGCACTAAGGGTGCACGGACACACCCAATAACCAACCCACACACAATCAGAACGCAGGACCCACACGGGTGTTTCGATGAGTGCAAAAACAGGTGAAAATGAAAAGGGTGGGTTTGAGTGTGTGTATTGTCTTGGGGTTTTTGGTTTTTTTTGATTGGGTGTGTGATTTTGGGTGTTTTGGGTTTGGATGTGTTTTGGTGGGTTGGGTGAAGTTTTGGGTTTTTTGGGTTTTGGGTTTAAGGTGGTTGTCCCATGTGGCGATGTGACATTGCCACATGGGACAAATTCAAAAACATCCATCAATTGTAATAGAGATAAGGTTTCTACCAAATCTTATCAGGGCTGTAGCCCGGGTCAGCCCTTGAATGGGTCCGCCCCTGCATGGATGACTTCCCATGATTCAGTTGAAAAGCCTACAGCATATGATTTGTGGATGCAGGTGTCAGGTATTGAACTTCAGACAGATAAACAGGTGTCAGGCATGGCAATTTTCCCAAGTCTAGACAAAGGAGATGCATATGAAGTCTCACTGAACGTATTTTTCTTTAGGCATTAGGATCAATGTGTACAGATAAATTGGTTCAAATCCAACTATATATGCTTATTTAGGCAGATATGGATATCCCAAATTAGTTTAAAAATAACTAGAGATAGTTACAGAATAGGAAGCAAGAAACTTCTTTTAGGAAGCCATATCGGTGCCTGATATCAACCCTTCTCGGACATCCCGTGAACACTTCTCAAATTGGTCCTCAATTTCTGATTTCTTTCTTAACCCCATAATTGACATCTCTTGTTTACATGTTCTATATTTCTCCCTGGCACCTTTTTTCTAACTACAGATTGAATCATTTATTTATTGTTCACCGAAACTTGTATTAAAACTATGTTATATGTAAATGAGATGCTTCGATATAGGAAGTGGCATAACTCCTTTAAAGAGCCAAAACCTATTACAAACACAAAGTCAATAAATATGTGATGATTTATTGGGTAAACACAATATGTTGTTGCCATCTTCCAAATATTGCTTGTAAAAAGAAATCATTTGTCGTTTCTAGACTGGTCAAAATTTTTAAACCGTAGAATTCAGATTGCTACAAAATTTGTTGGGGTTACTTACATCCTATGGATATCTGCGTTCTCTCTCTCTCTCTCTCTCTCTCTCTCTCTCTCTCTCTCTCTCTCTCTCTCTCTCATATTGCAAACACATACATAGACATTGATCTCTCTCTCTCTCTCTCTCTCTCTCTCTCTCTCTCTCTCTCTCTCTCTCTCTCTCTCTCTCATTGCAAACACATACTTAGACATTGATAAATATTATAATCTATTGTACCCTAGTTTCAAGGGAATTACCATGTCACATGCGCGTATTGTTAAACCATTCATATCCACCATTTCATGCGTGTGTTTCTTTGATACAAATACAGGTAACATGTCTATAAGTATCCAAATAAACGAATACCATGGTTTAAATTTTCAGTTTCAGTCTCAGAATCAGCTGACGGTTTGTAAAAATAGTAGCGCTTGTATCGCAAGTATCAAGCGATACATATCACAAGCATCAGAGTTTACGTATCGGTCATCTTAACTCAACATAGCTATTAGTGCTTTACCTACACAGGGCCGGTCATGAAGGTATTGGGGCCCAGGGCGAATTAAAAATTTGGGCCCTTTAAATATAATTTGTTTTAAAAAATTAAAATACTAATTTTTTTTGTGTTTGGAACCTAGCCAAGTGCAATGTTAGGAGGCGCATCTCTACGCCAGAAATTTTTATTGATATACTAAAAGATGGTCCAAAATAGGGAAGACATAAAACCAATACCCCTTAAAACAAAACAAATATAAGGAATATCATACGAGAACATAACATTATGACCACTCCACGTCTGGCTCGGAAGTAGGTGTGTTGCGAGTGCGAATATGACGAGAAGTAGGTGTGTTGCGAGTCGATTGAGAGAAAAATAAAAGAGGGGGTCGTCTGCGAGAAGAACAAAACTGGCGTGGTGTCGCCTCAATTTGCGTTTTGCAGTTGCCGAGAAGAAAGGGAACGAAGCTTTCAGTTCTAGCCCCGTCTTCAAACTCTCGTTTATTGCTGCCAAAAATTCCGAAAAAAATTTAAATTGTTTTTTCCTATCATGGAATTTTTGTGTACTGTTATTTTAATTATGTGGGCGGGGGTTAACTTCCACTTTCACCCATTGATTTTTGCCCATGTCTTAAATTGTTTTACGCCAAATGAAACCGATGTGTACTAAAGAAACGCTATCTTTATATTTTTTTACACGTGTTTTTTGTGAACATTATTCCAAAGCCCCAACTTCAACAGGGACACACAATTATACAAACATGAAGTCGCTGCTGCAGGAGTAATGAAGCTTTCGGTTCTAGCACCGTCTTCAAACTCTCGTTCACTGCGGCCAAAAACACCTCAAATTTAAAAAAAATGTGCCCATGCCCGGCCCTGGGCCCTGGGCGGCTGCCCTGGGTGCCCTGGGTCAGGGCCGGGCATGTACCTACACATACATTATATCTCTTATAGAGATCACTTTTTCTAGCCAACTCGATTGACATGCAAATATTTCGAACCTTGACTTTTACATGTAAATGAGATTTTTTAAAACCCCATTATATGAAAGTAAACAGAATTTCAAATTTTGTTAATTCTTGAATCTTCTCTTCTATTAGCTATTAATAGTTAGCATCAATGGTATCCATCAATCTCGGCTGGATTGTAATGCTACGTTTGAAATCTGATACGATACAAGTGATATGTATAGATATAGGCGGAAATTCCAAATGTCGGTAAATACATACCTGAAAATTCAAGATATGTATTTGTGCATATGAATCAATGACTATCTAGTATTTCTGCTAATGTAATAGGATAAGGTTTTTGTTTTTTTTGATACATGAAGGAACTAAAATTGATATTGGACTTATCTCAAGTGAGACTAAAAGTAATCTTGGACGTATTTACTTTCAAATCATTAAGCACAAACTTGTTTCCCTTCATACGTTAATAATTTATCCAAAAACACAGCTTCTCGAAATTACTGGCTTTACTTCAACAGGAGATTTTAAATCCTACAAAAAGTAACTTCCAATAGTATAGTGCATAAACAAGTTCATGTGACAAAAAATCATTAAAATTATTCAAAATTTTGACCAATTTGCAGAAGAAAAGTGGGGCGGGGAAGAAGATTCAAAGCTGACCAATCGGAAGAGAAAGAATCGGGGACAGGGACGTCCGACGAAGCTCTGATGCGAGTCAGCGGTTTTGACCGGCCGCCGACGATCGGAATTGCGAATTGAGGGATCGATTGAGGAGAAAATAGAGCCATTTTCTTAATTTTTCTTCTCTCTAAACTTTTTTCCCTTCGTCTCTCTCTTCTACGTTTTAATAATCTTCTCGTTTCTCTGAGAGCGCCGCTACTTTTCTTTTTCGCCCCCTGATGCACGTGATGCACGTGATGCACGTGATGCAACGTATGGCCCAAAGGCCAGGCCCAATGGGTCTACGCCAAACATTAAGGCCCGTGATATTGGGCTTTATGTAGCAGGGAAATTTGTTCCTCCCCAATTTGTTATCCACATGCAAAATAGATGAAGATCGTCTTTTTTCCACACGGGAGCACTCGAAGCGTGTCGTGGGTGTCACTCATCAAAGGCGCGTGAAGTTCACGAGTCTCTCGTGCAAATATCAGATCGTGCGACATGTCATCGGATTGCTTGTGCATGCATCCGACGTGCTAATAGCATGATCACCAACTTTAGCCAACGAAGTTTTCATTTTTCTTTTCAGAACCCTACATGCAATTTTATAGCGTATTCCTTGTTTAACAACAAAGTCCATTAGTGCATAGTTGCGTGAGATGATGCTTGAAAGCAACAGTGAATGCCAACATGAGAGATTGAAGGAATCCTTCTAGATCGAAGCATGTGGGGGGTGAGTGGAATGAGGTTGGCTTGTGACCAAGACACTACCAGCATTCACATGGGATCCAATTAAAATTCAAGTTTGAGGAGGAACAAGAGAGAGAGAGAGAGATATCACAGCAAAATTCCAAGATGCCAATGTATTGTCCCCATCACTAGGTCAGTAGTTGTGTCCACCATCAACTCACAGGGATGCACATGACAAGGTGAACAACTTATTAGTTTTTACAGAAAATAAAATTAAAGATAAAGGTAAAAATAAAAATAAAATAAAATACGTAGTTTAAGAATTATCCTTTATACAAATGATGGAGTTGTCCCTACGTGACGCATTTGTCTCAGTCATATTTTGTATGGGAGCAACACGGGGACTCCACCTCACCACAATGGCCCAAAGTCCACCCAAAAAAATCCACAATGCACCCTCACACCCAAAAACAAGAACCCAACTTCACACACATCACTAAAAAATCCCAAAAACCCCCCAGACGATACTCACACGCACACCTACTCTTTCCATTCGATCCGGCTTGGATGTACCTTTTATCCCCCGACGATACCGAAACACAAATACACACTTCTCACTCTTTTTCGGTTGCGCGCGTTTACCGCATTCTATTTGTGTGGATTTTTTTTGCGTTGTGCACTATGTGCACGGGTTATTTTTAGTTGTTTATACAGACGAGGGGGGTTTTCCACTGCCAAGTGTGAGTAGGACAAATGGGTTGTTAGAGTGGCCAATTCTTGGCCACCTCACCATGCATGTGGACTCCAACATCCCCTTTCCACCCTGACTCTTCTCTACTGTTCTCAAAAAAATCCCATGCACCAAATCCTCACCCACAAAAAAAAACCCACTTCCAATCTCTCATATATACATGGGGTCTTCTATTGCAACCATCACCAACCCCCCCGCACGACGATTATAATGTTGATGGATTTGTAATTTAAAATAATGAGTTTGAGGGGGGATATTAAGATAATTATGAGTATCTTTAGAAAATTGTATTGTCTCCTAGGTCATTATGTCATGACCCTTAGGTTCTTGTATGACTCTTGGGTTTTGGTGTTGGCTTTTGGGTTCTAGTGCATGTGTTCTTTGGGCTTCTATGTCCAATAATGAGTCATGTATTATATATTATGGTATAGCTCTTTAAGTCATGTATTATCGAGGTAGAGCCGCTGGCGCGCATCACCTGGGTAGACATGAAGAATTTCGTCTGGAAGTCAATTATATGCCGCTTCGGGGTACTTGACGCACCTGAAACCTACACCTAGGTTCCACCTGGCGGTGTCACGATCGCCAGGCGTGGTATGGCACCTAGGCTACAATTTCGGGCTCAATCCACAAGCGGACGGTGTCGAGTTATAGTATATAAGATGTCGAATCCCACAGGGACGGTGATAGTGTCAATTGGTTCTCAGTTTATCTCTAAATCTTGAAGTGGGATAGCTATCGGGATAAAGGATTTGGTTTGGGTATTGTTGTTGTAATATCAATAAAAGGGACTAGGGCTTTAGGGATCACCGCTAGAATCGTTGAGGGTCAACGTTGGAATAGGATCCTTACGTTGCATTAGGGCTAGGGAATTAATCCCCCAATTCGTACCACTCTCGTGGGTTAGAATTGCGGGGTATTTCGGTGGCTCTCGTTGATGCAATGGCGGTAGCCGTCAACGTAGCGGTATAGTTCGTCGATGGATCCCCTCAAGGCGCGAGCCGGGCATGGTCTCGTGCCTTGGTTGGATCCATCGATTTCCCTATTCGAATCCCTAGATACCACTTAAGCACATCAATTCCACAGACCGTGGACATGATCTCAGTACGGGTAATCTACGGATTCGGTAGGATCTACCGAAATACAACCCTAAATCCCCAATTCAACGTAGGGATCCTGATCTACATTTTCTCCCTAGGATCCTAGGGCTAACCCTTCAACCCTAGAATAAATCTACTCACACATCGCAATAGTGGCAGACAAAAACATCAATTCCAAAGAAGAAAACATTATAGCAATCAAAAGATTAGGGCTAAAAGACTTACAACGAGAATATACGAACAAAAGATCTAGAAAAAATCCGAATTCCAATAGGCAAAAGTAAACAAGAACAAAAGCAATGATCTCCAAGTGTTTGATCCAAAAATTGCTTGCAAAAATAAGTCTCCAAAAATTCCTACAACAATCGCCTAAGCTCCCCGTCCAGATCTCCTCAAAAATTCCTCATCAAAAGCTCTTTCTCAGTCCCCGCACAGCTCCTCGCTTCAGTCGCCCAGAATCGCGCACATCGCGGCCTTTCAAAACTTTCCAAAAATGACCCTGGAGTTGCCGACCGAGTAGGTGACTCGGTCGAGCAATAGGCTGCTCGTTCAGTGGCTCGGCCCGAGTAGAGAAGCTACTCGACCGTGCACTATAGAAAATCAAAGTTGCTGCTCAGCCTACCCGGACCGAGTAAGCTCTACTCAGTCCGAGTAGGGGTTGACTCGGTCGGCAGCTCGGGCCACGTCGTGGCTTGCTTCGGCTTGGGGAGATTGAGGCTACTCGACCGAGCAGGTGAGCTGCTCGATCCGAGTCAGCCAGTATCAGCTTTCTTCGCAATCTGATATGGCTCGATCGAGCAGCTGAGCTGCTCGGACCGAGCATTTTCTGGGAAAACTCTGCAAAGGCTCCCGGGGGGCTCTCTCTCTCTCTCTCTCTCTCTCTCTCTCTCTCTCTCTCTCTCTCTCTCTCTTCTCCTCTAATGACTCCAGAAGTATGGCGAACTCCTCCAAAGCCTCGCCAATAAGCTCACGAGCACATCGGATGTGTCCATACCCAAGTGGGGTCCAAAATCGCTCCAAAATCCCTGAAAACTCACAAAACACTACGAAACTCGAAAATATCGTCAGAAATGCAATATCGTAGTAAAATGAGGGATTTGGATGCGAAAATGGCATGAGATGCGATGGAATAATGATATGAAAATAGTATAAAATGTGGACACATCAGGTACCTTGCTCCATAGTGATGGACAACAGGAAGCAGTTCGACTCCGCGGACTTCAGGAGCTTCTGCTCCGATTAGGGTATCAACCTCCATTTCGCCTCTGTGGTGCATCTGCAGTGCAACGGCCTCATCGAAGCAGCAAACAAGTGCATCCTGGAGCCGTTGAAGAAGAAGGTCGGCAACGCCCGTGGGTCTTGGCCTGACGAACTACCCGACATCCTTTAGTCCTACCGCACAACTTACAAAGCATCAACTGGCGAGAGCCCCTTCATGCTAGATTATGGAGCGGAGGTGGTTGTTCCGGTGGAGGTCGACGAGGAATCTCTTCGGCTCCAATACTTCAATGAAGAAGCCAATGAAGAGGGCCTCGACATCAATATTGAACTCGTCAACGAGGTAAGGGATCGTCGCTAAGTTTGATCAAGCACAGCCAAAGGATGGCGAGATACTACAACTCCTGCGTCAGGAAGCGAAGCTTCAGAGTCGGTGACCTCGTCCTCTGGGACGCCACTTTCAGACCCGAGATCGGCCGACGAGGCAAGCTCTCCGCAAAGTGGGAAGGCCCCTACAACATAACCGACGTCGTGGGACCGGCGACATACATCTTGGCGACTATGGAGGGCGAGGAGCTGGCCCATACATGGAATGCTGAGCACTTGCTCAAATTTTTTCAATAAATGCACTTGTATATTCAGTCTATATTTTTTAATAAACCGTTGTGTTTATACACTCAGTGCGTTGTCTGGATTTGCATTTCAGCCCTCCCCCACTCGTCGAAGGTTGGCTATACGTCCGGAAGCCCAAGCCTTCGTAACACAACTCCGGGAAAGCTCGTCCACCAACAGAGGCCGCGGGGTCGGCTCCTCCCTATTGCCTCCCCCTCTCGGCAGCTCGCCATCAGATCCGGAGTGGTCATGCGTGGTCGGTGTCGGCCCAATACCTGCCTGAATTGAGGTTGCAGGGTCGGCGACGGCCCAATACCCGCCCTCTCAAAGAACTCCGGGGTAGCTCGCCCACCAACAGAGGCCGCGGGGTAGCCTCCTCCATATCGCCCTCCCTCTCGGAAGCTCGCCATCAAATCCAGAGTGGTCATGCGGGGTCGCCGAGTTTTGGGAGCTATGGGAGAAGTGTAGGAGAGAACAAGAGGAGAGGAGAAGCTTCAGCAGCTTCTGCAAAGGATTTCCCAGGCGACTCGACCGAGCAGAGCAGCTGCTCCGTCGAGCAGATGCAAATGGAGAAGAAGCGGCTGATACGCGGATCGCTCGGACTGAGCACCTATGTGCTTGGTCGAGCAGCGCCAACCTTCCGAAGCTGAAGCAATCTCTTACACGGCCCGAGCAGCTTCTTCAGCGACCGAGTCAGCTATCTGCTCGACCGAGCAGAGCTGACTTGGTCCGTGCAGACAGAGTGATGATTTTGGAGGAGCGCGATTTACTGTCATGCTCGATCGAGCTGTACATCTGCTCGGACCGAGCGGGCCGACCGAGCAACCCACTGCTCGACCGAGTCGCTGACATGGTCGACGATGCTGAAGGCCATTTTTGGAAAGATTTTGGAGCCGACTGTTGCGCGCTTAAGCGAGTGAAGTGGGATCTGCGACAACGTTGGAAAGGGGCGATTCATTCTTAATTTTTTGGGGAAGAATTTTTGGAGAGGAGATTAGAGAAAAAACTTGTTAGATCTAGATTAACTTTTGAAGATTATTGGATTGAATCTCCTGGAAGTTTATTTTGCCATTTTTGTGTTCTTGGAATATTTTTTTCTCTCGAGATCTATTGCTCGCTGTAAGTTTCTCAATTTTCATTCTATCAATTTGCCAAGATGTTTTCTCTCCTAAAAATTGCGTTTGTATTCGTCCATAACGTCATGAGCGAGTAGTCTTTTCTAGGGTTGATGGGTTAGCCTTAAGACCCTAGGGGAGAGATGTAGATCTGAATCCCTAGGTTGAATTGGGAATAAAGGGGAGTATTTCGGTCGATCCTACCGAATCCCTGGGATAACCGTACTGAGATCATGCCCATGGTCTATGAAATTGATGTGCTTAAGGGGTATCTCTAGGATTCGACTAGGAAAATCGGTGGATCCAACCAAGGCTCGTGACCATGCCCGGCTCGTGCCTTGAGGGGATCCACCGACAAACTATATCGCTACATTGACGGCTACCGCTATTGCGTCAACGAGAGCCACCGAAATACCTCGCAATTCTAACCCACGAGAGTGGTACGAATTGGGCGATTAACCACCTAACCCTAATACAACGTAAGGATTCTATTCCAACGTCAATCCCCGACGATCTTAGCGGTGATCCCTAATACCCTAGTCCTTTTTATTATTGAATCAACGATACCACAACCAATTCTCTCAATCCGACAGATTACTCACTTCGAGATATAGAAATAAGCTGAGAACCCAAATACACTGTCACCGTCCCTGTGGGATCCGACATCCTTTATACTATAATTTGACACTGTCTGCTTGCTTTGAGCCTGGAATTGGTACCTAGGGGCCATACCACGCCTGGCGATCGTGACACCACCGGGTGGAATCTAGGTGTAGGTTTCGGGTGCGTCAAGTTTTTGGCGCCGTTGCCGGGGAGGCGTTCCGCCATATTATCTATTTACCACAATTAGGTTGATTAGATTGCATAAAAAACAAAACAAAACAAAACAAAACAAAAAAAAAAATCAAAAAAAGAGATATATTTTCCCTGCCACCAGCTTTATTATTATCTCTTTTTCTTGTACCACTGATGTCTTTTCCATGTTGTTGTTTTTGACTATTCAGGTACAATAGAGAAATCTTGGGATTATTCAGGAATGATTTTTCAGAGCAGTATGAGATTCCTATGGAAGACTACGAATATCATCCACAGGACCTGTACTATCGGATGGAAGGATATGACCACTACCCAGAGTTCTATCCCTATTGTGAGTCTTGTGACATGGAGGGACACATGCCCTACGAAAGCCACGTCTGTCTCTTGAGTCATGACCATGCTCTCAATTTGACACTAAATGCATTCATGGCATCGGTAGAGGAGAGCACGGATGTTAGCACGATGCTGAATGAGTCACATGATCGATGGCAGAAAGATATGGCCGAAATCAACAAGTGCCTTTCATATTATGAGCTCGATGGAGAGACCGAGGACATTAATACTTCCACATCTGAGGAGACAGCGGCTGACATACACGATGCATCCAAGGGCGACACATTCACTTCCATACCCACGGAGCCAGAGCTTGTCACCGAGGATGTCGTGCATAGGGATGAGGACACAGATATTCATAAGGATCCTGAGTGTTGTCCACCTTCAGTTGAGCTTCCGCAGCCACCTCATCCTTTTATTGACAACGATAATGATTCGCCTGATGAGACCCATACTCATATGCTAGAACTGTCTGAAAAGCCTGAGACGAACGACAAGGAACTGCCTGTCGTGGTACATGAGAGCGGAGATGTATTTTTAGGGAAGTACCGTCTACCTATTTTTACTTTACATATTTCTTTTGACGATATTCTTTGGAAAACTTTTATTTTAGGGAAAAAATTTCCACATCAGATTGATGCGGCTTATCTCTTTCAGGGTACAGGTGGAGTCCTTGGAGAGATGCATTGCTGGAATCTGATGGAGTCCGTGGAGATACACGCTTGGCGGAGCCACGAAAAGTGCAGATAGAGCAGCTGCCTGCACCGACAAAGATATTGGACCCGCCTTTTGCTACAGGTGGTACCAATCTAGTAGTGTAGTGTTTTATGCTTTCAATAAACACGAATCCTCTCGACAGCGAGAGGATCGTATATGATTTTATATGCTTTCTTAGTTTAATAATTTCACCCCATATGATGGCTCAATTATCTTTTGCATCCAACCCATTATTTATCATCCATGCCCACCCTTGTATTTGGCGCTTATTTTGCCTCTCTCCCCAATTTTTATGTGATGTTTAAGCTTGGGAGAGAGAAACTATTTTGTTGAGTGGCTCCCCTATCTTGTTGTTGTCCTCTGTTTATATCATATACACATTGAGGACAATGTGATGTTTAAGCTTAGAGGAGTGCATAGTGCACGCACTTTGCTTCATCGTGAAACACACTTCGAAATTTCCATATGAACCATGTTCACCTCTATATTTATGTCTCATATGCTTCATTTTTTATGAAATATCATGAATTTATTCTTTTTTATGAACCCTGATATCTGTTAGATTAGAGTTTGATTCCTTGATTAGTGTATCTTTGTTAATATGCTTTTTCATAGTAGAATACATAGTTTCACAACCACATTCTCGAAACAGTTAAGCTAAAAAT
The DNA here is from genome assembly GCA_030789695.1 of Scilla litardierei. Classification (NCBI taxonomy): domain Eukaryota; kingdom Viridiplantae; phylum Streptophyta; class Magnoliopsida; order Asparagales; family Asparagaceae; genus Scilla; species Scilla litardierei. The sequence continues at coordinate 321,907,138 of CM061141.1, forward strand.
GAATGAATCAAATCTGAAAATCATTTGACTCCTGCGTAATTTGATTGATAATTCTATTGCTTCATGGATATTTAGTGATTCAAAAGAGATAGGATAACCCCATGATAACCAAAGTAGTGATGATTAGAATTCCTGAAACCGAGCCATGTCTAGATTCTATGCTTTTTCTTTTTCTTTTGTGAATAGCCAATAAATGATCTTTGATCATGTTTTGCATTCCATCGCGGTTACGTGAGTTTGCAAAAATCCCAAAAAATTAAAAATCAAACAAATATCCTAAATAAAAGGCACTAGGGGTTATTCGTAACCTAATGCCCTATGACCATCTGGTCTGGAATGCATAGGCCGCTTTTTGTATATATTAAGTTATCTTGTTTATATAAAAAAGAAAAATGTATATGAAATATTCATATAGTCAAAAACAATATAAAAGTACAAAAATCCCATATTCTTATCTCCATTTCTATATAGAAAAAAGACATGGCAAAGTTGATGGGTTCTAGGAGTCTTGAAATGGTCGCAGTGTGGTGATGCCTTACCTTGATTGAATCTGCTAAATTCATTCCATGAAGTATAACAAAATACCACGCATGCTTGAAAATGTTTGATCACGACATATTATACTGCTTAGAGAATGAGTTGTGGACATTGGTTCATTTCTGTGAACTTAGTATATTGCATGATAAACTATGAAATGATATAACTCTACTCTCATTTTATTACTTATCGAGTTCATCACATTTATTGAAATCCACGTTATTTTAATTTGAGCAAGATTTAATTATTTGTTGTATATATGTGTTCTAACTTCAAATTGACGTGTGTTCACGAGATCTTGCATACATTGGGCTCTTATATTTTCTGAATTTAAGAGTGAACCACTTGTCTCCACTACACGCCACCGCCTCACATCTTCATTGTATCCATCTCCCATGTTCGCTTCTTACTAGTCTTCCTCGAGGACGAGTAAGAGGTAAGCTTGGGGGAATTTTGATGTGTCATTATATTTCACATTTTATCTATATGATTACACGTCAAAATGATTGCGCATTCACATATTTCATACGCTTTTACGCTATTATTTGGAACAATATGACTTTCGGAGCGTTTATGTCTATTTCAGGGATTTGGAGCGATATTAGAGCGATTTGGAGTCAATAAGACGATCAACGACATGAGAGCACCAAGAATACTCATGATGACATGCTTGAGGTACCAAAGAAGACGACTAAAGGAAGAGAAAGAGAAAGGAGAGGCCAAGAAGCAATCAGCTTCACTTTCCCAGGTGACTCGACCGAGTAGCACAAGCTGCTCAGTCGAGCTGATACACGAGCCCAGCAGAAAAGAGAATGTGCATCCTACTCGACCGAGCAGCGTGGTGACTCTGTCGAGTCATTTCTATTTTTTGAAGCTCCTTCAAGTTGAACATCCTGCTCGACCGAGCAGGACTTACTCGACCGAGCCAGCAGGCGTCTCGATCGAGCAAGGCCTACTCGGGCAGAGTAGGCAAATCGACACTTTTGAAGGAGCCCGATCCACTTACAAACTCGACCGAGTAGAGGGTGACTTGACCGAGCAAGGGGGCGACTCGACCGAGCAAGGGGGCGACTCGGTCGAGTAAGGCGAAAGCCCAGATTTTCAGATAGCCGTCTACTCTTTTCAAATATGCTATCATCTGTGATTTTTCAGTATTTTTCTGATATTTTTCCCAGATATTAGACTTCAATACGGTTCCAACACCATCAAGAACGCACCAATCTGAGGTCGGATGAGCTTTGGAGAATTTCTGCAAGATGGTGCTGCAGTGCTGAAATCTGCACTCAACCGAGTGTTGTTTTTACTCGGTCCGAGTGCTGATGGGGTCCACCAATAAGTTGCGGCCAAAAACAGATTTGGGCCGAATTTGAGTAGTTTTTTGGGTTATTTTATAGGGTTTAGAGAGGGATATATATTGTTTGGTAGCCATCATTTTTGGGGGCTTTGAGGGGAGCTTTTAGGGAGTTTTTGAGAGCTTTTGGGGAGACGATCTTTTTGGGAGTTAGGCTACGCAATAGGCCCCTCCTCTTGTATCAAGCTAAGTACTAATTACACTCTTGAATTCAATTGTTATTTCTTTGTAATTTCTTATTGTTTATCTCTCTTTGATGCATGCAATGAGGTTTTTCGTGCGTTCTATTATCTATTGCTATGCTTGAATAATCTTTTCTATGGCTAATGGATTAGCCCTATGATTTTAGGATCTAGATGCAAAGATAGGATTTTTACGATGCGTTGGATATAAAAGGGGTTATATTTTGGTTGATCCAACAAAATCCCTAGGAGAACTCGTACTGAGATCGTGCCCACGGTCGGTGGAATCGATTAGCTTAACGAGTATCCTACGGATTTAATTAGGGAGTTAGTGGATTCAACCGAGGCTCGTGACCATGTCCGGCACGTGCATCGAGGGGATCCACCGACGAACTATATCACTACATTGACGGCTACCGCCATTGCGTCAATGAGAGACCATCCCCATAAATCCAATGCAACATAAGAATTCTAGCCTAGCGTCGACATCCGACGGTCCTAATGGCGAGTCCTAAAGCCTTAGTCTTTTATATTTTATTTCTTTCTTTCTTCGTGTGGAACCCCTTGTTTGCGACATCGAGTGACACGACTTTTGCATCCATCACTATTAAGACACTCCACAATCCACATCCATCAATAAATCTACAAGTCTAACTCAACCTAGGATTAGATAGGTAGTATAGCACCGCTTCCCCGTGATCGATACCCGCTTGCCACTATATCATGCGCTTGCGGTAAACGACATCGTTTCGGAGTTAGTTCTGGGTCGATCAGCGATGGCCCAATACCCGTCCGATTTGAGGTTGTAGGTCGGCGACGGCCCAATACCCGCCCTCTCAAAGAACTCCGGGGCAGCTCGCCCACCAACAGAGGCCGCGGGGTCGGATCCTCCCTATCGCCCACCTCCCCCCCGCTCGACAGCTCGCCATCAGATCCGGAGCGGTCAAAGAACTCCGATGCAGCTCGCCCACCAACAGAGGTCACGGGGTCGGCTCCTCCCTATCGCCCCCTCTCGACAGCTTGCCAGGTCCGGAGCAAACGTGCAACTCCACAACATTCTCCTCCTCCTCAGCCTTGCGCTCGTCAATCGCAGAATGTTAGGGGCGTACACATACAAAATCACAGTTCGCACAACGGACAAACTGAACAACAACGACAATAAGGAAAAAAATTTCAAATTTTATTTCATATTAACTTTTTACATCTCAGGGTCTAAACAAAAGAAGAGACTCCAGGCTCGACCCCAGGGCCAGCCATACATTTTCGCCCTAGCCTATGGCGCCTCGACTCGGCCGCCACTCCCTTGACCGCCGCCCTCCGGGGCCCGCGCGTTCGCCGGTTGCCTTCATGATCGCCGTCACCTGGAATCTCTGACACCTCGGCCTTAGAAGCGGTTGAAGCCTCCGCTTCGTCATCGGACGCTACTGAAAGTCAGGCAAGGTCAATCTCCGTGTGGGGGTAAAGCTTCCGCAACCTTGCCTTGGCCCTCTCCAAGCCGGCCTCCAGACCGCCATCGAAGCCCTCCGCCCTCATGGCTGTCAGTGCGGGGACGAACTCGCTATTCTGGTACTGAAGAACGGCCTGGACCCTGACCTTGTTTAGGTCGACCTTCACCAACTCAGCGGAACTCTGATGCTCCAGCTCGGTGATCTTCTCAGCGGCAGCCTCTTTCTTCGAGGCCAACAGCTTCTCGACGGCGACCCTCCGGGCCTCTTCTTTGCAGACCCTCTCCTGCAGCTCCCTGGTGGTCTTGTCCAGCCTGGCGGTCTCGTCCTTCTGGGTCTGATAATCCCCATAGACGTTCGCTAGCCTCTCGGTGGCATCCCTCAGCTTCGCCTCGGTGCCATTGAGGGCGACCGCCTTCCTCCCGAGCACCGCCTCAAGCCGGTTAACCTCCGACGAGTGTCGTTGGAGAGACACCACAGCGATGACCGCCTACAAAGAAGATCAAAAGTTATAAGCATATCGGAAAGAGAAGAGGTCCGGCATATTCAGTAAAGGGCGACAAACATGCATGCTATGCCAGATAGCCGTGTTGCAGAGGCGTTCAGCACCAACTTCCCACAGGGCTTCTCGGTCCCTCGGTAGCACGCTATTCTCTGCCAGGCAGGCTGCCACACTGGCCTCGTCAAAGACAGACTCCTGGGCCCCCATCGTGTAGCGCGGCGCGACGATCATCTCTGGCGGGATGGCGAGAACTGTGTAACGACTGGTTTTTCATGTATTTGGATTATCTATATTATATATATGTTTTGGTGGATTTTCTCCTTATGTGTGGTTTTCGTCTCCGTAGCTTTCGTTTTCGTTCGTTTCGTTGTGATTTTCTAGCTTCTTCCTTAGATCGTTGAGTTTGGAGTAAGTCATTCGTGACGAGCTTCATATCGCTCATATCTTAGAGATAGGTTGATCTTAGAAGCCGTAGGAATCTTCCCGGAAACTTCGCGCTTCGATTCGAGACTTTTTGTGCACTTTAGTTGGTTCAAGAAGGGGAACCAACCGACTAGATTCCAATCTAGTCGGTCAGGAACTCTTCTCAAAACGACTAGTTCATTAAATCAATAATTCAGAAGTTACTGTTTACTCTTAGTCGGTCTAAGAACAACCACCGACCGACTAGATGTGAAACTAGTCGGTCAGAACTTGCTCTCAGACCGACTAGTTCCTTTGATTAATTTTACCTAAGTTACTGTTTATCGTTAGTCGGTCTAAGAACATTTTTCGACCGACTAGGTTGCAAACTAGTCGGTCAGCCATTGTTCTTTAACCGACTAGTTCTTTGACCATTTTGACGACCTGAGTTACTGTTTGGTGTTAGTCGGTCACAGTTGGTCGACCGACCGACTAGTTCTTAAACTAGTCGGTCAACAACTCTTCTTTGACCGACTAATCGCCCCCGAAACCCTAGGTTTCGGGCAGCCGCCGGGTTGTTTCCTATTTAAACCCCAATCGTTTTCTTTTCTTTCTTTCACTTCTCTTGGCCATTTTCTTTCCCCTTGATCTCTGATCTTCCCCAACCTTTCTCTAGCCCTTCCTCCTTCCTCAAGAGCCCCTCTCCCTCTCCATTTGCGCCGGCCACCTCCTTTAGGCCGTCGGCAAACCCCCAAACCCCTCGAAACCCCATTTCTCAGATTTTCTCGTCATTTCCAGATCTGAGCCGTCTTTGGATCGTTCTTCCGTTGCCGTGCTTGCTCGGCATCGTTCTTCCGCTACGATACGGTAGTAAATCGATCCTTTAATATTCTCTTAACCTAACTTGTGATTTTTGTTAAACCCTAATAGAACTGATATTGTTTTGCCATGGCAGCGATCCCAACCCCGTAGTCTAACATTTTGTGACGTGCCTCGCTGATCGTCATCCTCGGTGCTAGGCAAGTGAAACTTGCCACTTAGGGTTTTAGGCCATGTTTTAGGCCATTTGCTTGTTGTAGGCGTAAAAGAGACTAGGCGACGAAATGATACTCGCCTAGGCGCAAATTTCAGGATCTAGCTTGACAACGAAGCTCGATCCGACTACTTTTAATTATTGGCACTTGTCATCCATGCATCTTATCTGCCATGTTTAAATTCAATTAACGGTACGCGAATTATCTGTACATGCCATGCTATCCATGTTGAATGTTGCATTCGTAGCACATGCTACATTACTTGTACTACTTGATCCGGCTAGGCACCCGTTATGCAGGCATAACCCTACGCCATACGTGTCAAAAACACTTCCTGGCTCGTGATCCAGAAGCGAGCATACGTGTTCGGGGGTAATGCCCTGGCTCGATACACGTGGAGGGGTAGGGATAAGCGATCACCTGAGTTTACGAGTTGGCCTGATCCGCCACTCTAGCCAGAAGACGTAATCTCTGTGCACGACGTGTTTACTTAACGTGATTTACTTGACTTGTACTTGTCCGTGTTTATACTTGTAAAAACTTGTCATCCATGCCATACTTGCTACTTGTTACTTGTTACTTGCACATTACCTTATTTGTTACTCACATACTAAACTTGTCATGCTATGCATCATACTATAACTGCTAGGTTGTTAGTTTACCTTCCTTTCAGTTTCCTTGCCCAAGTCTTTTAGACTTGCTGACATGTGCCCCTTTACTCTTTTGGGTGACACATGTTAGATCCTGAGCCTGAGGTTGCTGCTGGGGACGTGGTGTTCGCTGACGCTGAGTCAGAGCCCGCGTTCATCGAGGAGTTTGAGGACACGGGCGATCAGTCGTAGAGACTGTTTGTGTTGTCGTTAGACTGCTTCTGTTGTTGGTGCGTAGCACCAATACTTTGTGCCGTGTTGGCTTTTGTTGGCCATGTTTTGGGCCTAGACTCTTTCTTTTAGCCTGGTGGCTTTTCTGGATGTTGAACTTAATTTTAATGTTTGGACATTGCTGAGATTTGGGATTTTATTTCTGTATCTCCTTGTGTTATTATCTTGTTCTGCTCGTGGTTACAGGGACCTGCATATGTTTTATTGACGCTTATCAGGCAGTGGCGTAACCAGGAATTTTTTTTGCCATGGGCGAAACTAAAGATGATACAAAGAATAATGTTTAAAATGCTACTGACTTCACGTGCTTCATCTCACGCCATGTTGCAATTTAAGTAATGATGGAGGTTTATCACATCTAAAAATGTGTTTTAAGATACTTATGTAACTAATCAAAAATAATAATCATACTTATTTTGGAGATTGCTTTGTAAATTTTCTAGTGAAATAATTAGCATACTCGTGAGCCACACTAAAAAAGATAATATTAACCAATGATAATATTAAGAAATGAAAATTAAAAAGTTTATAAATTTATACTTAACCAATGGTAATGTTACGCCCTGCTCGAAATATTGCTTAATCAACTTGGAATGTTTTGTAAATGAGTTTATACAAGAGGTTCTTTAAGCAAAACTTAATTTAGAATTTTATAACTGAAGAGAAAATCTAAAAAATCAATTAAATTATCATACATATTTTGGATAATGCTTTGAAATTTTTTTAGAGAAATAATTAATAAACTCATAAGCCCCGAACTAAAAATGACAATATTAACCCATGACAATATTAAGAAAAGAAAAAGAAAAAGTTTATAGATTTATACTATAAACCAATGGTAACATCAACCCCGGCTCGGCAAATTGCTTAACCAGCTTGAAATGTCTTGTAAAACAGTTTATACAAAATATTCTTTAAGCAAAACTTAAATTAGAATTTTGTGACTGAAGGAAATTTTTTAAAAAACGAGTAAATTTAAAATGGGAATTAAATGATGGCCCATGGTAGGACTTGAACCTGTGACTTCTGAACCGATAGAAGGAACAATGCTGAAAGCAACTGAGCTAGTAAGCCATCCCAATATCAAATCTACAAAGATTTTATTTATTCTGCCCTGGGCAGCTGCCCAGGGAAATCATATTCTAGTTACGCCCCTGTTATCAGGCGTGTAGCTTCACAGCTCCACGTTTGAGCGGACCTTTTCACGTCTCGCCTCCATTTTAGGGAAGCGGGGCGTGACAGGGTTTGTTGGTGGCCCATGCAGGTCCTCTTCTGTAAATGCGATTATCAGAATAACGATAATAATATTAGAATGTCCAATAAACTAAGTTCGAAATCCGAGTCATAAGCTATGAGTCTAATGTTTCGTTTTCTGTGTCATTAGATGGCAGGAAGGCGAAATACCCGTGGTGGTGGTGGTGTGCCCCCTCATGACGAGGAGCCTGAGCGGGAGCCCACCAATGGGGAGATGATGTGGATGATGCTTCAGATGATGCAGGTGCAGCAGGGCGTGCTCCTGTAAGTCCAGAATGCTCCAGTTGTTCGAGCTGCTCGGGCAGTTCCGGAGGCCCCTCGTTCCGAGCCAGGAGCGAAGCAGTTTCGGGAGCTGGGTCCCGCTTATTTTGATGGGTCTGAGGGTCCTCTAGCTGCTGATGAGTGGATTCGAAACATAGAGGATAATTTGAAGATGGCGAAGATCAGCCCGGCTGGATGGGTTGATCTGGCGAAGAGGCAGCTCAAGGATAATGCTCGGAACTGGTGGGATGCGGAAGAGAAGATGCTGGTGGAGCCGATAGCTTGGGCTACTTTCAAGTCCATGTCCGATGAGGAGTTCTTCCTGAAGGCTGCCAGGAAGGAGATGCTGCAGCGTTTTATTGATCTGAAGCAAGGGAGCTTGACGGTGGACCAGTACCACCAAGAGTTCACTAGGCTGAGTCGGTTCGCACCGAAGATGGTGCAGGATGCTGATGAGAGGGCTTAGAGGTTCCTGCAGGGACTTGCTTTGGAGCTTCAGAGTTTCGTGTCTTCCTCTGATCTGGAATCTTATCAGAGGGTTCTGTTAGCTGCGAGGAGGCAGGAGCTGAACCTGAGCCAGAGGAGAGGACATGTTGCTGGAGCTGGGAAGAGGCCTACGGAGCAGGCCAGAGCGGTGGTTAGGCCTGGTTTCAAGCCTAATCAGCCGGTGCAGTTCAAGAGGCCAGGAGGGCCTATTCTGAAGACTTGCCATTTCTGCAGCAAGACTGGGCATATCAAGGAGCAGTGTAGGAGATTCCTGGGCCAGTGTATTGTCTGTGGAGATCCTACCCATACCATGAAGGACTGCCCGAAGTCGAAGCAGCCTTGGAGGTCACCTGTTGCAGCACAGCCGTTGCAGTAGAGAGCGCATGTTCCTGCTGGACGTGGAGCAGCTCTTGTCCCACAGAGGCAGGCTTTTCCGCCGAGGAGGCAGGTTTTTCTGATGACCGCTGTGGAGAGCAAGGCAGTGGATGAGGTTATCGCAGGTAACCCTCAATCTAGTTGTTTCCTTCCTTAGTTAGTTTTAGTTATTAGATTATGTTTGGTTGCTTGCATATGATTGTTTGCTAGAATAGGATCTGATTGTTAGATCACTTGTTAGGTGTGATTCTGGTTTGCACATTTCCTGCACGAGTCCTCTTTGACTCTGGTGCATCGATGTGCATTATTTCTCGGAGCTTCGTGGAGAAGCATTCCTTGTCGACGTCCCCTCTTCCCAAGAGTTGGAATATCGTTACAGGAAATGGCGTGGTCTCGGTGCATCATGGTTGCAATTCTTGCTCGTTGGTGGTTTGTGGACATGAGCTCTACGCTGATTTCATTGTCCACGACATCATCAACTATGATGTTGTCCTTGGGATGGATTGGCTTGCGAGCTTCTATGCTACGATCAACTGTCGGAGGAAGAAGGTGGTGTTCGAGATCCCCGGACATCCAGTATTTGAGTTCAGCCGAGGTAGCAGTTCGATTGGCACTGTCAGATTTCGGGCCAGACCGGTGGAGTTTGTGGCTATGCTAATGGAGCTGGAGAGGCCAGCGGTAGTGCGGGACTTCGATGGCTTCTTCCCCGAGGAGATGTCTGGGTTGCCACCCGATCGAGCTCTCGAATTTTCGATTGATCTTATTCTGGGAGCGCAGCCGATTTCGAAAGCGCCCTATCGTATGGCACCCGCTGAATTGGAGGAATTGCGGAAGCAGCTGGATGAGCTTTTGCAGAAGGGTTATATCAATCCTAGTGTGTCTCCGTGGGGAGCACCGGTCTTGTTGGTGAAGAAGAAGGATGGTTCGCGTCGTATGTGCGTGGACTATCGGGAGTTGAATGCGGTGACCATCAAGAATAAATACCCGTTGCCTCGCATCGATGATATTTTTGATCAGCTTGGAGGTTCGAGGGTGTTTTCGAAGTTGGATCTGAGGAGTGGTTATCATCAACTGAAGGTGAAGAAGGAAGATGTTCCGAAGACAGCATTCAGGACGAAGTATGGACATTACGAGTTTGTGGTTATGCCCTTCGGTGTAACCAATGCACCCACAGTTTTCATGAATCTGATGAATCTGATCTTCTACGATTTTTTAGACAAGTTTGTCGTTATCTTTATTGACAACATTCTGATCTATTCAAAGTCGGAGGAGGAGCATGCCTCGCACTTGAGGACGGTATTGGAGATTTTGAGGAAGCATCGTTTGTATGCCAAGTTTTCGAAGTGCGAGTTTTGGCTGGACAGAGTTTCTTTTCTCGGGCATGTGGTATCTGGGGATGGTATTTCAGTGGATCCCTAGAAGATCAAGGCCATCAGAGAGTGGCCTGTTCCGCAGTCAGCATCTGAGATCCGGAGTTTCCTTGGGCTTGCTGGTTACTATCGGCGCTTCATTAAGGACTTTTCCCGTATTGCTGAGCCGATGACCAGATTGACGCGGAAGGATGTACCTTTTGTTTGGTCGGGTGATTGTGAGAATGCCTTCGGTTTTCCGAGGGAGAGATTGACGACTGCCCCTATTCTTGTTGTGCATGATCGCAGCGGAGGATTTGAGATCTTTTGCGATGCTTCTGACAAGGGTCTCGGTTGTGTGTTGCATCAGCACGGGCATGTTGTGGCGTATGCTTCGCGTCAGCTTAAGACTCATGAGAAGAATTACCCGACGCATGACTTGGAGTTGGCTGCTGTCGTGTTTGCGCTCAAGATTTGGAGGTACTTCCTGCTGAGTGAGAAAGTGAAGATCTTCACCGATCACAAAAGCTTGAAGTATATTTTTACTCAGAAGGAGCTCAACATGCGACAGCGTCGATGGTTGGAGCTCATGGCGGATTATGAGATTGATTTGCAGTATCACCCTGGCAAGGTGAATGTGGTTCCTGATGCGCTGAGTAGGCTTCCAGCGGTGATGTTGTTGACTTCGCAGTGGAGATTGCAGCAGGATTTTTGCGAGTCTGGAATTGAGATTGTTCTTCCTGGGGAGGCTTCTTCGTTGATGTGTATGCAGATACAGTCAACGATCGTGGATAGAATCAAGGCTGGTCAGGCTGGGGATGCTAAGTTGGTAAAGATTCGGGAGCAGGTGGAAGCCGGTCTGTGGACTAACTTCTTGATTCATGAGGATGGCTCGCTGAGGTATGGAGCTAGGTTGTGTGTGCCAGCTGGAGATATCAGAGAGGAGTTGTTAGTTGAGGCACACAGTTCGCCGTATTCTGTGCATCCTGGTGGCACCAAGACGTACAAGGATCTTCGTCTGAATTTTTGGTGGCATGGTATGAAGAGGAGTGTGGCTCGGAGTGTGGCCAAGCGTCTGGTTTGCCAGCAGGTAAAGGTGGAGCATCAACGTACGGCAGGGTTGCTACAACCGCTTCCGATTTCGGAGTGGAAGTGGCAACACATCACTATGGATTTCGTGATTGGACTACCTCGGAGTCCGAAGCAGAATGACGCGATTTGGGTGATCGTAGATCGATTGACCAAATCCGCGCACTTTATTCCATTCCGAGTAGGACAGTCCACTGAGGCGCTAGCGAGGAGATACATGGAGGTAAATTCCTTTACTCTCCGTTTCTATTTCCTTATCCTAGTTCAAATAGTGATGTAACGTGAATCGTGCAGGAGATCGTACGACTTCACGGAGTCCCTGTGAGTATCGTGTCGGACAGAGACACGAGGTTCACATCTCAGTTCTGGCAGAGTTTGCAGAAGAGTTTGGGTACGCGTCTGAGTTTCAGCACGGCGTACCATCCGCATACAGATGGCCAGTCCGAGCGGACGATTCAGATCTTGGAGGACATGCTGAGGGCGTGCATGCATGTTGGATTTCAAGGGTTCGTGGGAGGACCATCTACATCTGGTGGAGTTCTCTTACAACAACAGCTTCCAGGCGAGTATTGGCATGGCGCCTTTCGCCGCGCTGTATGGGAGGAAATGTCGATCGCCATTGAGTTGGGATGACATTGGTGATCGGGAGCTGTTGGGGCCTGAGATGATCGTGGAGGCCGTGGATGTTGTCAGGAACATTCGGGAGAGGTTGAGGATTGCTCAGGACCGTTTTAAGCATTGGGCGGATGCTAAACGCCGTCCTTTGGAGTTTCAGCCTGGCGACCATGTGTTCTTGAAGATTTCCCCGAATCGTGGAGTGATTCGCTTTGGGAAGCGAGGGAAGTTGAGCCCGCGATATATTGGACCGTTTGACATTCTGGAGAGAGTTGGCGAGGTAGCCTACCGCTTAGCCTTGCCGCCAACTTTGGAAGGAGTTCACAATGTTTTCCATGTGTCGCAGCTTCGTCGATACATCAACGATCCATCTCATGCTGTGAATTTCTCAGAGATTATCGTTCGCCCTGACATGACGTATGACCAGCAGCCAGTGCAGATTCTGGACAGGCGTCAGAAGTCGCTCCGGAACAAGGTTGTCAATCTTGTGAGGGTGATGTGGCGACACGGCTCGCCAGGAGAGTCTACTTGGGAGAGAGAGGATGAAATGAGAGAGCGCTACCCACTTTTGTTCCCGGACAAGTGAGTGTTGGGAAATTCCGAGGACGAAATTTTTCTTAAGTTGGGGAGGATGTAACGACTGGTTTTTCATGTATTTGGATTATCTATATTATATATATGTTTTGGTGGATTTTCTCCTTATGTGTGGTTTCCGTCTCCGTAGCTTTCGTTTTCGTTCGTTTCGTTGTGATTTTCTAGCTTCTTCCTTAGATCGTTGAGTTTGGAGTAAGTCATTCGTGACGAGCTTCATATCGCTCATATCTTAGAGATAGGTTGATCTTAGAAGCCGTAGGAATCTTCCCGGAAAATTCGCGCTTCGATTCGAGACTTTTTGTGCACTTTAGTTGGTTCAAGAAGGGGAACCAACCGACTGGATTCCAATCTAGTCGGTCAGGAACTCTTCTCAAACCGACTAGTTCATTAAATCAATAATTCAGAAGTTACTGTTTACTCTTAGTCGGTCTAAGAACAACCACCGACCGACTAGATGTGAAACTAGTCGGTCAGAACTTGCTCTCAGACCGACTAGTTCCTTTGATTAATTTTACCTAAGTTACTGTTTATCGTTAGTCGGTCTAAGAACATTTTTCGACCGACTAGGTTGCAAACTAGTCGGTCAGCCATTGTTCTTTAACCGACTAGTTCTTTGACCATTTTGACGACCTGAGTTACTGTTTGGTGTTAGTCGGTCACAGTTGGTCGACCGGCCGACTAGTTCTTAAACTAGTCGGTCAACAACTCTTCTTTGACCGACTAATCGCCCCCGAAACCCTAGGTTTCGGGCAGCCGCCGGGTTGTTTCCTATTTAAACCCCCAATCGTTTTCTTTTCTTTCTTTCACTTCTCTTGGCCATTTTCTTTCCCCTTGATCTCTGATCTTCCCCAACCTTTCTCTAGCCCTTCCTCCTTCCTCAAGAGCCCCTCTCCCTCTCCATTTGCGCCGGCCACCTCCTTTAGGCCGTCGTCAAACCCCCAAAACCCCTCGGAACCCCATTTCTCAGATTTTCTCGCCATTTCCAGATCTGAGCCGTAGTTCTTCGGATCGTTCTTCCGTTGCCGTGCTTGCTCGGCATCGTTCTTCCGCTACGATACGGTAGTAAATCGATCCTTTAATATTCTCTTAACCCAACTTGTGATTTTTGTTAAACCCTAATAGAACTGATATTGTTTTGCCATGGCAGCGATCCCAACCCCGTAGTCTAACATTTTGTGACGTGCCTCGTTGATCGTCATCCTCGGTGCTAGGCAAGTGAAACTTGCCACTTAGGGTTTTAGGCCATGTTTTAGGCCATTTGCTTGTTGTAGGCGTAAAAGAGACTAGGCGACGAAATGATACTCGCCTAGGCGCAAATTTCAGGATCTAGCTTGACAACGAAGCTCGATCCGACTACTTTTAATTATTGGCACTTGTCATCCATGCATCTTATCTGCCATGTTTAAATTCAATTAACGGTACGCGAATTATCTGTACATGCCATGCTATCCATGTTGAATGTTGCATTCGTAGCACACGCTACATTACTTGTACTACTTGATCCGGCTAGGCACCCGTTATGCAGGCATAACCCTACACCATACGTGTCAAAAACACTTCCTGGCTCGTGATCCAGAAGCGAGCATACGTGTTTCGGGGTAATGCCCTGGCTCGATACACGTGGAGGGGTAGGGATAAGCGATCACCTGAGTTTACGAGTTGGCCTGATCCGCCACTCTAGCCAGAAGACGTAATCTCTGTGCACGACGTGTTTACTTGACGGGTTTACTTGACGTGATTTACTTGACTTGTACTTGTCCGTGTTTATACTTGTAAAAACTTGTCATCCATGCCATACTTGCTACTTGTTACTTGTTACTTGCACATTACCTTATTTGTTACTCACATACTAAACTTGTCATGCTATGCATCATACTATAACTGCTAGGTTGTTAGTTTACCTTCCTTTCAGTTTCCTTGCCCAAGTCTTTTAGACTTGCTGACATGTGCCCCTTTACTCTTTTGGGTGACACATGTTAGATCCTGAGCCTGAGGTTGCTGCTGGGGACGTGGTGTTCGCTGACGCTGAGTCAGAGCCCGCGTTCATCGAGGAGTTTGAGGACACGGGCGATCAGTCGTAGAGACTGTTTGTGTTGTCGTTAGACTGCTTCTGTTGTCGGTGCGTAGCACCAATACTTTGTGCCGTGTTGGCTTTTGTTGGCCATGTTTTGGGCCTAGACTCTTTCTTTTAGCCTGGTGGCTTTTCTGGATGTTGAACTTAATTTTAATGTTTGGACATTGCTGAGATTTGGGATTTTATTTTTGTATCTCCTTGTGTTATTATCTTGTTCTGCTCGTGGTTACAGGGACCTGCATATGTTTTATTGACGCTTATCAGGCGTGTAGCTTCACAGCTCCACGTTTGAGCGGACCTTTTCACGTCTCGCCTCCATTTTAGGGAAGCGGGGCGTGACAAACTGCCTTCGTCGACTTGAAGGTGGCCAGTGCGGCCTCACAGCTCGGATGGCCCGACTTCCCTAGCCTGTACGACAGGCATCCGTCGGGTCAGATCGTGACTACAGGACGGCTTGTAGTGGTCGACGCCGTTCGGGGTTCTCAGTGGGGCGACTGAACTGGTGGAGACTGTGGCAGTGGCGCTGATCGACGGGCCTTGGTACTCGGTGGTTGCAGGGCTGACCGTGGGCTCCTCCGAGTTGAGGTTCACTACTCCGCTAGCTGCTGCATCGCTCGAGCGGGATGTAGGAGCTATGGCCGCAGCCTCCTTCCTTGACTTCTTAATCCACTCCCCTTTCTCGGCCCGAGCGGTAGCGGACGCCTCCAGACTCCGCTTCTGCCCGACCTGTGCCGAGCTTCTTGAGGTGGGCTACTGGCTCTTGCCCTTTCTTGCCGGCTGCTTTGATGATGCCTCCCTCGCCTTCCTCATCACCTCCTCCATCGACATGCTCATGGCCGCTCCTGCAAAAAGAGAACAGATCAAGGTGAGCATTTCAGAAGTTGTTTGTAACACATGGAGTACCTTCAAACCAGACATGCTGGGCGACCATCTCGTCCGCGACCAGGTCTTTGAAGACCATGTTCTCCCTTGGGATCTCCTTCAGAATTTTGGCATTCTCCAGGTCACTCTCCTCCAGGACCACTTCGGCATTCACTGAGGGATTCAGAGTCCCCCAGTTCGACCTCAGAGCCAATGCCGCCGGAGTCGAGACAAAGGTGAATCTCTCCAGTCCCTCACCTTGCCCGGCAGCTCGAGGACGAGAAGCATGTCCCTCTTCGCACAGACGTAGTAGTAGTCATCCTTCCTATTCGCCTCGAAGAAGTGCTGGAAGAGCGGCAGCATCGGACTTATCCCATGGGCGGAACAGAGGATGAGGAAGCCGACCATCGCGTTGATGGAGTTTGGCATCAATTGAAAGAGGGGGAGTTTGAGGAAGTGGAGGATGAGAAGAAGGAAGGGATGGAGCGGAAAGCAGAGCCCCAAGGCGAAGGTCGGTTAGTACACGTCGACCTCTTAGTCCCTAGGGAAGCAAACCCGCTCGCTGGGCTCGGGGAGGCGGACTGTGTATGGGGCCGGATATAATTGGCACAGATCTCCGGGATCGCGGAGGGCAGCAGCTGAGACATTTGGGCCAGGATTCCTGCAGGGACCGCAGCCATGTTTCCACTACCGCCTATGACCTTGGCGGCCTTGGCGGTCGACTTGGGCGCCTTCCCTTTCTTCGGGTCCCTCCTGATGACTGACGGTGAAGCGACGGCATGTTCAACTGACGTGTCTCCCCCTTCGATGTCCCGGCCTGGACATCGACGGCGTCTCCGACGCCACCGGTTCTGACTCGGTGGCGCCACCCCCGCCAACCTCCCCGAAGTACTGTTCGACGTGGTCATTTGAAGAAGAAGAAGCTGCGGAAGAAGCAGATGAAGGCATCGTTGGGATCGAGAGTATACTTAAAGAAAAGAGACAAACAGAGCTCTGGCAAACGAACGGACGATGATGATCGACGGTAGCTGCTCTCGGCGAAGCAAGGGGGAAGCTGAAGTTTCGAAATTCGGGTAAAACCCTCTCCCGGTCCCCCTCCGTCTCTATTTATAGAAGGAGGCGGGTGATCACAACCGTCTGGCATGGGCCACGTGGTAAGATCCGAGTGCGTCTGGGCTGGCGCCTCGAATTCTCCACCAATCACTTCAGCCACGCGTCATCAACTCAGTGAATGGGCGCCTCGAACTCTCCCCGTCGTCGGATCGCCATCATGACTTTTGAGATTCGGCAGTCAGGTCTCATTGAATGCAGCTGACTAGCCTTCTTCCAGTTGGAGTACGAGTTGTCATCCAAGCTGAAGCCGGGCTGGCCGCGTCAAGCTTGAATGACGGTGGAAATTGTTACGAACTGTAGACCGGCCCATGAGATTAAGGCCCATATGCACTGGGGGCCCAAGCCAACACCTTACCGACCCTCCTGAGGGACACTAGCCGAGCTGAAGATCGTCTCCGTCCAGAGAAGCTTGCCTCACCCCGCCACTAGCTTGCCCCCAAGGTCAACTAAGAAGCTCGCAAGTCCAACCGTCAAGCTCGCCGTGCCGAGGACAAGCTCGCCTACCCTCCAACAAGAAGCACTCAGAGGAGCTGAGCTTAATGGCCGACCTGTAGCTTGCCCCAGAGGGCGGCCAGGCATAAATATCTCTGACAGGGTGACGTAAGCTCACCTCCTCTCCATTAATGCCAGAGGTTAAGGGCGAGAACTGATAGCCGCCCCTCGCTTCTCATTAATGCACCCGGCACCGTCTGACACCATTAATGCGGGAAATATTCCTGACACAGCTCGCCGACCTATCGCTTCAGCACTCGAGTGCCAGCTGGTTTGATTCGACAGCTAACAGGATGGCGAACAACCGCCTCTCAGCCATATAAATACCCCCTCATTCCTCCATAGAGGGGGTTGGTCAGTTAAAACTTCTAACTTATCTCCATACAAAAGGTCGGATATCCTCCACATATCTGCGCCTTCCTCATAAGCCCGCCACGCTTCGCCGATCTGTCTTAAGATCGCCAAGCGTGCTCGGCGCTTACATTTTACGTCACCAGCTAACTTATGCATTGGAGAGGCTACGGGCTCATAGCCAGCCATGCCTTTCCGACGGGTTGTTGATTCTCGCATGAAGCTCACCTCAACTACCGGGAGACGGCGACCTTCAGGCGATCTTTAGGCGACCTGGGATCCTTCCCCTATGAAGCGAGTTCCGAGTCGTGCTAACCTCTCCACAAGCCAAAAACATGTAAATCATTGTACCCGTGATTCTCACTTCAAATAAATTTCATTGTGTGCGGATCTGACTCGCAACAGAATCGATCTCCAGTGAAGGCCTCCTCCATCCGGCGTCATTCGATCGAATCCCCGGCTTAAGATCCTAACCTCGAAATTAATGGGTCGAACCTTCGCGTTAGAGCTCAAGAGATCGCTGACCTAGCGCCTCGCGAAGCTTGCCATTGCCTTCGCCTAGGGGTGTGCGGGTCCGGGTACCCTGTTTTTTTGATGTTACCCGGACCCTACCCGGTAAGGGACCGGTTCGTAAAATTTGGACCCGGAACCTACCTAGTTGGACCCTATACCCGGACCCTACCCGGACCCTATGGTTCCGGGTAGGTTCCGGGTACCCTGTAAAAAAAATCTAGTTTGTGATGCATTACAAACAATGATTTTCAAATGATCTGTGCATGACAATTACCTCAAACACACATGACTAAAGACCAATCTGGAAGTAAAATATTATCTCTAGTCTCTTTCTTCAGTGATAAAGGTATACTAATCAGTCATTTCTACTAGATAAAGCTAGACATATGGAAGAATGATTCACGTTTACCTCTACTGCTCTTTTGAACGCATAAGAGAACAATATGATCTTTGATTCAAATGCATTGTTTGATGAACTTACGCGTTTCTCAGAACTTCAGGATGCAAGTTGTACTCCCTAATATTTTAAGTTCAAATTAGTTACATCCAGGGTGGATCACTCTTATATATGTTGATCATTAATATTATAATATATAAAAAATTAAATATATAAAATATCGGTTTCGATTCTGGGTATCCGTTTCCTATAAACGGGAACCGGACCCGGACCCGATACCCGTCGGTTCCTAATTTTCCTACCCGAAACCTACCCGGAACCGATAACTATCTACCCAGAACCTACCCGTTCGGGTAGGTTCCAATCGGGTATTTGGGTACCCTGTACCCATGCACACCCCTACATTCGCCTAGGGTTTCAATTCAACAGACAGTGAGCGAGAGGAAGAAATGGCTTTTGAGAATTGGAATTTGGAAGTAAAAGCCCAAGTCACTCGATCGAATCCCCGGCGGCGGTTGTAGACCACCAACGCCTTTGCCGTCCTCTCTGATCGACTCCACAGTGGGTGTGCGCGTTGATGCAAACTTGAGAATAAATGGTTGTGACCGCGAGAAACTCGCTACGTGCGCGTAGCAACTCCCTATATTTTGTGCACATTGACTCAAAGCCGGCGATTTTTAACATTTTCAAATCGGACCTTCAACTTTGTGAAATTTACAAACGTGGCCCACCTCCGCGTTAATCAATTCCGGTTCAAAATTCGCTTCCGCCCTTCAAATAATGGAGGGTGCGATAAGGTGAAGAAATCCTGAAAAAAAAAGGAGGTTTTTCATGGGTCATCTCTCGTTCTTGATTCTCTGAGCCGACGCCGGAATTGTGATCTCCGGTCAGTTCGCCGATCTGGGTCTTAATCAAAACCTCTCCATTCTTCCAAAATTCTCTTTTACCTCACAATTCTCCTAAAAATTTCGATTTTTTAAATCCCTTATTTATTGCCAAAATTTTCTGTTTATTTGATTATATTCTCACAATCATCCAGATCTCATCGTCTTTCTTTCATCTTTCAGAAGAATCATCAAACAATGTCGGAGCCAATCAGATCGAACGCGCCATTGCTGAGCTCGCCGCCGCCGTCGACGACGAGCAGCAAGCTCCCAGATTTCAAGCAATCGGTGAAGCTCAAATACGTGAAGCTTGGATACCACTACGTCATCACCCACGCAATGTATCTGCTGCTCTCCCCGCTGGTCGCCGTAGTCGCCGCCCAGCTCTCCACCATCTCCGTCCGGGATCTCCACGATCTCTGGGACCATCTCCGGTTCAATCTCATCTCCGTCATCGTCTGCTCGACCCTTCTCGTGTTCCTCTCCACCGTCTACTTCCTGACTCGCCCCCGGCCAATCTACCTCGTCGATTTCTCCTGCTACAAGCCCGACGATGCCCGGAAATGCCCGCGGTCGATGTTCATGGAGAAATCGACCCTCACCGGCTCATTCACGGCCGAGAACTTGGAATTTCAGCGGAAAATCCTCGAAAGGTCCGGGCTTGGGGAGGACACTTACCTCCCGGAGGCGGTCACCAACGTGCCCCCCAATCCGTCAATGGCTCAGGCGAGGAAAGAGGCCGAGCTCGTCATGTTCGGCGCGCTCGACGAGCTCTTCGCCAAGACGAGCATCAGGCCCAAAGACGTCGGCATCTTGGTCGTGAACTGCAGCCTGTTCAATCCGACCCCCTCGCTGTCCGCCATGATCGTGAACCATTACAAGCTGAGGGGCAACATCGTGAGCTACAACCTCGGCGGCATGGGCTGCAGCGCAGGCCTGATCTCCATCGATCTCGCCAAGAATTTGCTCCAAGTCTATCCCAACTCGTACGCGTTGGTCGTCAGCATGGAGAACATCACCCTGAACTGGTACTTTGGAAACAACCGCTCGATGCTGGTATCCAACTGCCTGTTTCGGATGGGCGGAGCCGCCATCCTCCTGTCGAACCGGCGGTCCGACCGGGCGCGGTCCAAGTACCGGTTGGTGCACACGGTCCGGACGCACAAGGGGGCGGACGACAAATGCTTCGGCTGCGTCACCCAAGAAGAGGACGCCGACGGAAACATCGGGGTCTCTCTGTCGAAGGACCTCATGGGGGTCGCCGGCGATGCGCTGAAGACGAACATCACGACGCTGGGGCCCCTGGTGCTGCCCATGTCCGAGCAGCTGCTGTTTTTCGCGACGCTGGTCGCGAGGAGGCTGCTGAAGGTGAAGATCAAGCCGTACATCCCCGACTTCAAGCTGGCGTTCGAGCACTTCTGCATCCACGCAGGGGGGAGGGCGGTGCTGGACGAGCTGGAGAAGAACCTGCAGCTCTCGGAGTGGCACATGGAGCCGTCGAGGATGACATTGTACAGGTTCGGCAACACTTCGAGCAGCTCCCTCTGGTACGAGCTGGCTTATACCGAGGGGAAGGGGAGGGTCAAGAAGAGGGATCGGGTGTGGCAGATCGCGTTCGGGTCCGGATTCAAGTGCAACAGCGCGGTGTGGGAGGCTCTGAGGGCGGTGGAGCCGGCGAAGGAGAAGAGTCCGTGGATGGACGAGATCAACAGGTTCCCTGTCTCGGTTCCGAGGGTGGCTGCACTTTGAGCTCCCTTCTCTTCTATGCTATGCTTGCTAGTGGGTTGATGCTAGTTCAGTAGAGTCTTGTGATCATTGATTTTAGAGAACTTCAGTTGGAGTTCTGTTAATTGTAGTAGCCTTGAATTCAATCTATTGGTGCCCCTGTGTTCATGATGTTCGACCTAGGGGTCAAAAGAGCAGTAAACGGAATCCTTCTTCCATATCGTAATGCCTCACAAAGGCACACCCCTAGTTCGACCTGTGATCGTGCCCATGTCGACTATGCTATTTGATCTCATGTCTTTAATCTGAGGCAAGCCTCATTTGACCATGAAGCCTGGCTATGAAGCAAGGCCCCAAGAAAGTTCCACAATCATGAATAAATAACATATCATAAAGCTAATGGCTTTTAATAATGGAAGCTGGTCGGTTGCCAATCAAGACCTTTTCCCACAAGAAACTTGTTCCAAATTGAAGCTGCAAATTGACACTTCAATCTCCAAAAAGATTGCGTTCGTTCATAAAGAAAACAAGTCATCGGTCAAATGGAAAGGAAATCGCAAGAAAGCCTAGGAAGCTTGAACTCAACGACTGGACCAAGCCAGAAGAAAAATCAATAGTCTTCGGTAAAATCGAAGCTTCGCTTGAAAATGCAAAAAGTCTTTGGCGTCTATAATGAAAATAAACGGCTGTGTATTTTTTTAACCATAAAGCATCCCAACAAAGACGTCCACCATCCGCAGATTAATGCGATTAAGCTAATGAACAAAAAACAATTGATGATCCACACTGGACAGCTAAATGTCTACAAAAGATGATTTAAGTTCCAAAGTAACCAAAACTATGAAAATGATTGAGGAGATGAATACAGATGACAAGAACGCAAAGCAGAGAAGCTGCAGCTCAATCCACTGTCTCCAAAAGATGATTTAAGTTCCAAAGTAACCAAAACTATGAAAATGATCGAGGAGATGAATACAGATGACAAGACCGCAAAGCAGAGAAGCTGCAGCTCAATCCTTTGTGGATTTGTTGATGAGAGACTTGTGGATGTGGGGGATGACGCCACCTCCGGCTATGGTTCCCTTGATAAGGGTGTCGAGCTCTTCGTCCCCTCTAATTGCGAGCTGCAGGTGTCTTGGAGTGATTCTCTTAACCTTCAGATCCTTGCTCGCGTTTCCAGCCAGCTCCAACACTTCAGCAGTCAGGTATTCGAGAATAGCAGCAGAGTATACTGCGGCGGTAGCTCCCACTCTACCATTTGCCGCAATCCTAGACTTCAGGAGACGGTGAATACGACCAACAGGAAACTACAAACACCGATAATTGGAAATAGGAAGAAACAAAACAGGAAAATTAAGTACAACTCCAATTAAAGCTAAAATTGATTATTGCTTGGGAATATGAGGTTTATGTATATGTGCCAGGAATTTCTATGTGCTAACAATCACTGAAATTAATAAATTCGAAGTGTTGTTGTATACATTCTAAAACCCAAAATCGGTGAACACTAGGAGCGTCTAACCCTCGATACATCCATTGTAAAAAATTTATTCTTCTGAAACCGTTAAATTTATAAAGGGTAAATCGAGGGTCAAATAGTGTTGGATTGATTTTTGATGTACTGATTATCCATGATGTGTAGAACATACCCAAAAAATTTCAAAACTTTTTTAAAAAGTAAACCGTGTTGACAGCGCAGGAAATTTCCTACACTGTTAGCCCATATACATATTTGCCATATATGCCTTATAAGCAAAAAGTAAATGAGGTTGTAACTAGAAATAATGGTAACTAGCAACAACAAAAGGAGATAAACTAATATACATACGTCAATTATCAGTTAATGTGAACTAAATTCATACACATGCGTCAATTATCAGTTAATGTGAACTAAATTCATATACCTACGTCAATTATCAGTTAATGTGAACTAAATTCATATACATACATCAATTATCAGTTAAGGTGAACGACTACGCAAACAAGATATGGTGATCTGACTAACCCAGTTGTCAACATGCTAGCAAAATTCCAATTTTATTTGGGCACCTGAATGCAAACATGTGCACTTTCTACGTGATACAGGATTATCAATTACTAAGAGAACTGTAAGGCCCCCACAACTGTTACAGTACCACATGAACTTAAAAGACTTCTATGAACATACAATAAAAATAGATACCATTTAGAAATAGTACACTGTGTTACAAACTTACAAACCCAAAAAATGGTCTTATGAACATAAAATTTATCACAATACTCCGGGTCTGCTACATGAATCCATTTCATCATATCACGAGCTCTGTTAAGCACATAGTTAATAACAGACATGGCTTTTAAATTTATCACTGCTATAATAAATGACTTTTCCTTAACCATCATTTGTTTCTGTTACACATCCAAACCAACATATCTGTCCCCAAATGGTACCAGAACATGTCCAAAATACCACCTTTATTGGTAACATAAACTTGCCTATACTAGAAAAAAATCATCTCTTTACAAGATTTCGTATGCAACTATATCCCAAACCCAAACTACATGTCGCAGCATCTGCTGTTGCTACAATGGTGCTGAAATATTCCCCAAATGGTACTGGCTCTTGCTTGATAAAACGGTTCTCACAGGGGAAGGTCATCTAGGACGCCATATATTTGAAGCTAATGGTCCTACAAGACATAATGCCGCATATTTCAAGCTAATGGTCTATGAGATCCGGTGCCATATAATTCAAGCTAAAGACCCGGTGCCATATATTTCAGGGGTAATGATCCCATAAGATCTTGGCAATTTTCGTACCTAAGAAGTAAGGACTTCATTTGCAAATCATCATCCCAGTGCCATCCCCGTGCCATATGATTCAACAAGAATCAACCAGGGTGGATAGATATACTCCGAAGAGCTATATGATCTTACCTCCACTAAATGTGGGATTTGGACTAGCATTCGGTCTCATGTCCATTAACCAAATCCAAGTTCCTGGTAACTTTCCAGACAATATCAAAATGATGGTAAGTGTCAATCTAGGCCACAATTTATTAATAGTCTATCCATCTCGGTACATAGATGATCATTGCATCATCAGGCATGCTATCCTCCCCAGCCTGCTACTCCTGTTTGAATCCAATTGATCGGGATTGCCATTGTTTTAATGACATCAAAAGGATGTCCAAAAGGTTGTATAGTACTTTGATCCATTATCTCAAATAGGACTATAAATTATACACGAAAACTCAATCTGATTGTTTTGACATTTTTCAGGTTCGGGTTTAGAATTTTGAAACCGAATTCTTATCAGGTTGGGCTCGGGTATGACGTTAAATCTAAAAATCCAATAACAAACCCGATAACATGATAATTAGCCTAAAATAGAAAGAAGCCGATGAAAATAAAGCTTATCACAAGAAATTTCATTATAAACTTGCCAATAAAATTATAGAACACAAAATTTTATAATTTGATGAGAAGATAGTAAAAGTTTTATCAATTTCATGTAATCAAAATGAAACTATCATTTAAAAAATTTCGATTAGATTTTTTGCACAAATTTAGTTCGACGACGCATCCGACCTGAGCCTACTAAAAAGATAGGATTTCAAACCGATTTCTTATTGTGTCTGGAGTTGGATCTTACACGAATCCTATCCAAGTTTGACACATTTACACCTCTAATCTCAAATTCACTCTCGACTCCTACTTAAGATGATCTCCTTAGGTGGCATCTCTTTTTGATTGTGATAATATCATGTCGATCCCTTAATTTATAATAGCTATATATGTATAGCATTTGATTAAAATCATATTTACATATTAAGATCGTGAAGTTTCACATGTCAACCATTGCCACTCCTCCACATAAGAGAATGCAAGCAAGCAGCAAAGAATTTCCAGGCATTATGGGACCCAGTCCCTCTTGCATAAACCCAAACCTCCAACATCCCTCCAAGCCAATATCTAATAATCACTCTCCTTCTGCTAAATGCAGTACTAGCCTCCTCCTTGAATTGTGTTGTGTTAACAAAACATCCTCCTTTATCATTTTCCTTTCTCTTAATCCCCACTGAGCATCATGTGTTTAATTTGGCCTACTTCTCCTTCTCAACCCACGGGCTTGCCTTCAGCCCGTACTCCCAATCTCAGCCCTTCTTTAACTAACTCTCACATACTTTCAACTTACCGATCTTGCAACAGCTCATGTTCCCAATCTTTCTTTTCCTTTGGGCCTGCAGTTTCTTAAAACTGTATATACTCCTCTTTTGGTCCTTAGTTCAATCCTAGAATCGATTAGCCCCTCACTTTGGCATGGCCATCGTAGCCCAACTTCAATCTCTTCCCCACCAGATGGAGCACCTCAACCACCACACTCCCTACCCCCTTGCTACTTCTACATTTCTGCCTATATTTGTAGCCTTCTTATCTCCATCTCAACCTATGAAAATACCTAACCCTACATCCCCTACAAGCAGCTCCATCCTTCATGCAGATGAAGCCATTCTCATTTAATCCCTACCACTCAAAGTTCTCAACCCTCTCTTCCTATGTCCGTACTCCTCCCTTTACGATGTACCTGTCGATATTCCCACAGCCTCGTCAATTTTTTTCTGAAAAACTGATTGCATCCTTGCTAAAGACCCATATAAAATATCTAAGCAAGACTTAACTGCACAAGTGCACTCCCTTAAGGTTTAGCCTCCATTCTCATTCCAATTCCCAACAATATGGTCGTCGGCTTTATATCTAAGCATATGCCTTAGACACCCTAACTGATGGAAAGATTAATACTGTGTCTTAGGAGTGGCTCTTTGATGGATTTTGATCTCCAACCCACCATCAGGAAGCTCAAAGCTTTTGAAAGACAGCAAACTGCCATTCAACAATAGGTGTTACAATGTTCCCCCAGTTGTTTAAGGAAATTATCTAACCATGAGTCTTTCATCTTGGTATATCAGAGCCTTGGATGTGTATACAAATGATTTTCCCTCCAAGATGTTATTAAACTTTACACCATCAATGTTATTTGTTTATGAGTGTCAAAGATGGAGAAACCCTAGATCATGTTTTTAAGTGAATCAATGACGATGTAGTGGATGAATGGGTTGGTATGGACTCAAGAGGAGCCTTTCTATAATAGTTGCATGTTAGGAATACTAGCAATTTTGAATTGCTCGACTCTTGTGTGGGCCATTTCCTCCTCGCAATCAAACTTAGATGTTGCGTCCTCAATGCAATATTCACCATTATTTCAGTTTACGTCCTTAGTGAAAGCTCTCAAAGATCGATCATATAAAAGAAACTATATGATACTTGAGTATGGGTGACTGGTTCATGAACCCTGACAGGGACTTCAACCTAACAGGATTCATCTTCGAACGAACAATGCACAATTGGAATTTGAAAGATATCGATGATGCCAATGCATATGTAAGAAGTGTTAGCTTTGATGATCTCCCATTAAGCGGCCACAAATATAGTAATTTAATCCATTTCCTTTTGCGAAATATTTTTGTTTGAATGATTGGAATGTAACCTTTCCCTTTACAACAGCTGTTTCCTTTCCTAACTCCATCTCTGATCATGTTTCCCTTTGCCTTCATACATACCTAAGTTTTCTATCATGTTAATACGCATCGGAAAAATAGAAACCTACCAATATCCATGCGTTTAAATTGATTCGATGAGATTACTAAACTTAGTTGACGATTCGAATGTATTGGACTGCAGGTGCTGCTCAACAAACGACCACCCTCTATCTATATCCACACGTGAACGTCTCGAACAAGAATTGCAAGGGTGCTAGCTCCTTCTCCGCAACTATGGATTCTCTCTTACTCTTCGCTTTTCTCCAAAAAATGGCAGAGATAAATTGAAGGCGTGCCTAACTAAAATCCTCTCTATATCGTATATAGAGTCCCACATTAACCCTTTAACGCGTTTTGGTTACACATAGATACCTTAGGAATAATATATTAACACGATATTATATCTGTTAACACTTTAACGTGTTTCCGTTACGTAGAGATATCTTAGGGATACTATCTTAACAAAATACAATATCTGACAGTTAAGATATTTTGCCTTATTTCGAACTTTGAATCAGAATCGAAATCTCGTTTAAAACCATATGTCATCCATTACGCTCTTTATGTGCGACCTAATAGGCTCATATTAAATTAACAGTGAGCCTAATCCTCTTAAAAGCTCATAAGTCATAATTGGTCTCTAGCAAGACATTATGACTACCCAATTAATATGAATATCGTTAATCCGATATTAACCTAACTAATAGACCATGTCATAATCCTTTTGTTGCACGACATCTTATTTGAACATAAGGCATGCACAGTATCATACTTATGTTGTTCACACATTCAATTTCTCGATTACTGAGTACACTGATAAAATCAAATGACATTCATTTGAACACGACCATGCAATTCTCAGTACTACTTATCGAGGGGCCCATTAGATATCTCTCTCATAAGAGAGTGATAATTTCCATCTTGTTCATTCACTCCCTCTGCACAATTCACATCATGTTCAATCATAACATTTATGATTATCTGATTAAAGGTAACGTTTGGTTATATGTCAAAACATGATTTTCATCATGTAGGAAACTGTGATGATCTCAGGTCTAAGAATTCTATGACATAACTATTATGAGATCATTTATGACACTAATCCATGTAATGATCTTATATCAAGTCTATCCAGTACCTTGTTCTCCAACAAGTAACTACAAGTTTGATTTGTATCACCATACATATAATTATCTCATAATTATCAACCAAACTCATAATAGCCTTAATTCATCATTATACATTTAGTGATAAATGATTAGGGATTCTTAGAATAACATAAAACAGCTATTCAAACAGTATTATAATGAAACATGCAATAACATTAAGAGAACATTTTATAAATGAAAAAAATGATATAACATAAAGGTCCAAATATTTGGCATGGGGCATCACCACTAACAAAACCAACATAAACTGTACATTTTCCACCTTAAGAGAATCAGGATTGAAATTTGAATAAAGCTCCTTCTCAAACCTAATTCATTCTTGTTGGCCTAACATCCTAAAAATGGTAACTCTGCTATTATGCTTGCTTACAAAATTGAACCATTAGAGCACATTATCAAAAATTGAAAACGTGATAACTTCAACATATAATAATCATAAGCTTTCCCTCTTACACCATATATCCTTTACCGACACCATCCTGGCAACCCGACACCTTACTTAAATTGAGCAACCCAATAGCAAGAAAAAATATTACTGTGTTGAAGGAGGAATTGCGTCTAGAAGAGATCATGTGGAAGATACGCTCCATAGTGGATTGGCTAAAAGGATATAGACGCAGCTAGTACTTGCATCGCATTGCTTCTCATCATTACTGAATCAACCACATTGGCTGCATTGAACATGAGGAGATTAGTCTCATCTCGTAGGATGACATCACCACGCTATTTACCTCTCACTTCTGTGATCTAGGCTCCCACAAACATTTATCTTACTATCAATTGGGGGAGCCTCTATCCTTCATCTCGCTAGGATTCAAATGGCCTTGAAAGCCTATTCATTGAAAAAGAGACTGGGTAAGTTGGCTTCTCTCTTGTTACTTCTCAATGATCTTCTTTCAGCATTTTTAGAGTGTGTCAACTTGGACCTCTTATTCCTCTATGGTAATTTTTACTAGGGTAAGGCGGATCTTAGATGTCTTAATCATGCTTCATTACCCTTTCCCTTAAAGTGTATGTGCACACAAACTATGTGATTGTTGACCTATTAACCACCTCAACGATACATTCAAAATTATCACCCAAGTTCTTCCTAATCGTCTATTACAAAAGATCCTTATCTTTGTGGATAATGTCCAATCTACCTTCATTAGAGATAGATTCATCCTTGATAAAGTTGTTTGGGCCCAAGAAATTGTTGCTATTCTCCACCACAATCCTTGTGATGATGTATTCCTTTAGCTTAACTTTGAAAAAGCTTTTTGACTTTCTTAATTGGACCTTTCTCCTTGATACCCTCTATGCACACTGATTTGGACAAAGATGGCTATGTTGGAGGGCATCTTGCCTCCATTCAGCATTTCTTAATCGTCGATGACCAACGAGGCCTAAATTTCCTTATCATCTGAGGTTAAAACAAGGAGATCCCTTTTCTCCCTACCTCTTCATCATTGACACAGATGGCTTCATCAAAATTCTCTCCGATGCGGGAGACTTGGGTTTTGTTTTAAAAGGGGAAGCAATTGTCTATGATCCAACAACTTTGTAAGTTTCACTATGCTGACGATACTCAATTTTTTTGTTTGGATAATGATGTCGTTATAACCTTTCTCAAACTTCACTCCTTTGAAGTTGTGTCCGATCTAAAAATTAATTTTCACAAATCATTTGTCTCAATATTAGCCCTAAGAAATAAAATCTAACCCTTGAAATATCAAAATTTGATCATCATCTTGGATCAAATCCATTCATCTTTATGGGTCTCCCAGTTAAAGACATCTCTCTTTCTCTGATTGGCTACCTATCATTGATGAAATTGACCAAGACGTGCCTTTTAAAAAGGTTCCCTTTCAAGAGGAGGCAACCTTATTCTTGTCAATTTGGTTCTCTTAGCACTCCCTTTATACTTCGTGTCATTCTGCTGCATTAGTTCTTTGGTTATTCACATTGATCGGATCCGCCAATCATTCTTTTGGAGAGGTG
Source organism: Scilla litardierei (assembly GCA_030789695.1). NCBI lineage: Eukaryota > Viridiplantae > Streptophyta > Magnoliopsida > Asparagales > Asparagaceae > Scilla > Scilla litardierei. The sequence goes on from CM061141.1 coordinate 321,936,633, forward strand.
ATGGTGATGCACCATGAAGCCTTTGTATGAATTGGAAGCAATGTTGTTGAATGCAAAAACCTTGTGGTTGTGGTGTCGTTGGTCTTCACTTTCAACACCACCCTCCTAGCTAAATGGTGATTGTTCATCTTCAATCATGCATTACCATGGTTATTGTTCACTTTCAACACCACCCTCCCCGCGCGTCTGGTTCAATTACTATAAGAGAAAGAGATTCCCGGATCTTGAAAAATCCACGCTGGCTACATCTCTCCATTTTGGTATTGGTGCACAACGTTACAGTACTCCCTTCTCCTCTAGATTGGAAGTCAAATGTGGAGAGGGGTGAAGCATGAAACATTTGGCTTGATTACTGGATCGGTAGCCCGCATTGCTGATCCTACACCTAATCTGTTTGCATTGACACCAAATTCATAGGCCTTTGAGTCTAACTATTTTTGATCTGATCACAAACTTTTGGATTTTGCAGTTCAGGTGCTTGATGCCCCCACATCTCCTCCATAATGTGACCCGGCTTCTTAATATATCTAAACTCCTTTCCACGGCAGCCTCGGCCGCAAATAGCCCATTAAGTCTGAACGTTCACCAAACAAGTACATTCATTGTCTGCTCCCTCTACCTTAAGTGTTAACTCCACTAGACTACATCAAACATCTCAGTGCATTTGGATTTCTACGGTCCCACTCAAGATACGAATCCATATGTGCTATGTTCTTCATAATAAATTGATAGCTAGAAATAACATGATTAAAAGAGGGTAGACCAACAGATAGCAAATTTTGTCTTTGCACACTTGAGTCAGCTGAACATATGTATCTATCATGTTCATTCTCTTTAGAAGTTAGGCATTAAATGAAAGCTGATCTTCCGTTGACGACTTAGCCGGATTCCTTAGCCGATCTTTAGGGACAGTGTCACGATGCCATTGTGCCTAAAAGCATCGGTTTATCTAGGAACTGTAGAGTTCTTGCAGTGATCTGAAATCTGAATCCTGTAGACTGAGCAAAACAACAAAATATTCCACAATAAAGCACTGTCTGCACCTCAATCAGCATTCAAGGCTTTGAACTATGCTGCATTATGTATCTGCAACTTGCCTGTCAATAAGCACTGTAGGAACGGGCATCCATCCCTTAGCTTCCCGTCTGGATTGAGTGATAGACAGCTGTATCTAGTAAACCTCTTTTAATCTTCCATTTGTCTTCTTATTTGTACTTGGTTCATTCCTCCTTTCTCATCCTGTAATCTAACCCGCTCCTATATCATTATTCTCATCATAAAATGAGTGAACACATTTAACCCTAATCTCAATAAAAAAGAAAAGAAAAAAAACAAAACAAGAAAGATAACAACTACCATATCTTCGACTTGTTATAGAGCTACCAGGTATTCCGTATATTACATTGAATAATACATTTGAATGCGGATTCCACCTTAATGTAGGGTGCTAATTGAGCTGAGTAGCTTGAGGCTCAACTTGAGATCGGCTGGGTAAATCCTCATTCGAGCTCACTCAACAATAAAGTGAGCCAATCTTGAATAAAAATATTTTTTTGCTAAAATTAATGAACAAACTTAAACATCACTAAGCTCGGCTCGGCTCGAGTTTGAGTTGACTCGATAAGTACTCAAATAGGTTTGGTATGACTTGAATTCAAGCTTAGCTCATCAAGGACTTAATTAATCAGACTTGATATTATGTTGAACTTTGATTTTGATTATCCTAGTTCAGTTATTAATATTTAGAATAATTGTTCAATTCGATCACAAGTCAATACTATAATTCGGTAGCTTATATCTATATACTACTATAAAAAGAGTAAGACTGCACATTTTCATCGGTCTATAAGTTATTAAATACCATAACGAATATACCCATTTATGTATGTAGTTTAATTTATCTCATTTCTCTCTCTCTCTCCCTTTTCACATTCTTTTCTATCCTTCTCCCTTCCTCCATTTTTATTAAATTGAAGATCTTTCAAATTATAATATATTTGAGTTTAAGTAGGTTCAGTTGACTTTCAATTTTAAACAATTCATAAAAACTCTTTTCTTTCTTTCTCTCTCATTTCTTCCTTTGGTTTTCCTTTAACATTTTTATTAATTAGGCTTGACTTTTTTAATAAGAATTCATGGAAAGGAACAATTATCTTAAAAGCTTATTTTCTTTGGATTGTTAAACAAATATGATCTTACGAACATTAAAATATTTCATTGAATAGGAGTCTAGTTGTAATGAAGAATATTTTATTAACATCATATAATTAATTGTCAATTCTTACTTAACTGAGAAACTAATAAAATTAGAAGTAAACTATAATTAATATCTTTTAATTATTTGACTGAAATAATTCCAAATTGAACAACTAGTTAATTCAGATTTTAAGTTAAAGTTTTAGATCAATCAAGAATTGATTTATGTACTATTTACTATTAGTATGCCACTAGCTATCTTTATAACTCAGTTTTTGAAAAAATTAGTCTTAAATTTATATTATGGTTGGCATGTATACTTAAAATTAGTGTATTCATTGTTGATATTGTTAATAGGCTCGAACAGCTCGATGTTCGGCGCAAGCTCGCTAAGAACTTGCTCAAGCTCGCTTGATAACTTAGTGAACTAAGCTTGAACGAAATTCTAAGCTTTTTTCAACACACAGCTCGGCCCGCTTGGCTCTATTAGCTCCCCTACCTTAATGTCTTGTGCCACATGTTGACACAAGGCATTACTTCACACACATGCAACATGATACCAATGGGTCTGAGTTTGTTTCAATGATGATACTTTGAATGAGTAAACGAATATATAAGCCAAACCAAACAAATGGGATTATGGTAAGTATGGTAAGTGTCAAAAACACAACTTCATGCATAGAACTCGCTATATTAGTGTATGATATACATGCACAATAGGGCAATAAGGGGAAGAGAATCTGAATGGATCAAGCCATAAAGCACTTGGTAAAGCAATACTACTTAAATATGTTGACTAGTTCATGGTAACTTGAACTATTCACTGGTGTTATGGAATGGATTCCAATCTAAAATGCTGTAATTGCTAGAACTGATCTGAACTTATTCTTATTAAATCTGCTTATATTTTTTTGAATGGACTTTGATGGTGTTAATATCAAACTTGAAATCTAAGATTCAATCCACCAAAAAACACTTTTATATGTACTCCTTGTCTCCAAACTGTTGTGTTGAGCAATAACAAAACACATTCCGTTCCTTCTCTCTAATGAACAATAAATCTTCCTCTCTCCAATCATGAAGGATGTCATCGGTCATAAGTTGAAGTCGCTCCACAAAGTGAGATTGTGTAGACGTATGCAGGTTTCTTATCATTACATCCCTGCATCAGTGCAACAATGACAATGCCTAAACGCAATCCTACATGTTTTTCTTATGGCATTGGTGCATCCTACATGTTGATCAACTTGGGGTCTTATTCGATAATGAGCGAAGGTCCGAGTTTTAATTGGTAAATTATGTTAGGAAATTCTAGTGTTCGAGGGGAGGAAATTTGGGTATTTGGGAGAAAGATGATGTTTTTATAGGTAACAGCACAAAATACAAAGATAGTTAGTTCCAATTAGAGAAGAAACCATTCTCTTACCCTTTGATTGGAGATAAAGGACTAAATCTCCAAGATCTACTCTTAATCTACTCCTATCCTCTCTTATTCTTTCTTCAAATTACACATGCCTAACTCTAATCCCTCCCTCACTATTTATAGGACTCATTTGTCCATATTTATAAAAATGCCCCTAGGACCCAAAATTATAAAATTGTCACCCGAGGACCAAAATCGTAAGTTTGCCACTGGTGTGATCGCAACCCATCATTCTCAACCCTACTTGTTGAACCATTGGGCCAGCATTCGAGATAAGTCGATCAACCGATGACTAAAGCCCACAAAAGAAGCCCGATATCGACTCAGTCAAAGCCCAATGGCCAGTCGACCATTGAGTCCACCTCACTCGAACGTGGGATTAAAGGCAGACTCGTAAATCGCGGGGACATGCACAAGATTTATTCCTATTAAAGGGGGAAGATCGTGGCCTCATTAGGGGTGGCCGTTATCACCCCAACGTCTCTAAAGGGACCCTGAACGCCTATAAATAGAGAAATATGTCTCATTTTCAAGGTACGAGGTCTAATACATAGAACTCTACTTTCTCAGCTGATACATTCGAGCTTGCGCCGCCACTCCTGAGACGAACCTCTGTGGGTCGATCTCAGCTGCACCAAACTCACTATCTTCCTTAAGTCCTCACACTAACTTAAGCATCGGAGTGGATTTTGGTCGGAACCCAGATCCGACTCTCCTAACGTGTACATGTGGTGCAGATCGATGGTCATCGTCCAGCATCGAAGGTCGTTACCGAGCACCCCAGCCTCGATCGATCGACGTTTCAACTGTCCGAAGGTCGATCGAGCACCACTCCATCGTCAACTACCATCACTCGACCCAGATTCTTCCAACCCAGGGTTCCACTTCCCCTGCTGACGAGACTTCGACTCAGCATCAGGAGTCCACGTCAGCTTGACAATTGTCTCAGCCAATTTTGGCCTTAACAGTTTGGCGCCGTCTGTGGAAAAGCATTAACCAGCTCGACATCCCAAAGCGATCAAAAGCTATGACAGCTGGACCCAGCAAAGTCGGACCGACCGAAAGTCCGAAGGAGAAACAGAAAGCAAACAGCGTCCTGTTGGAGGATGCTGCAAACTCCACATCGCCGTCAGAATGACTGGCAGAGACCACGAAGGAGCTTGGGTTGACCCGGAAGGAATTCACCCACTTCACCGAGCAGGTCAACATGAGTCTAGGCGCATTGGCGACTTTGATACGCTAAAACATGGGGAGCCCATCGCCCTCAAATGAGCCGTTGCCGTCTCCAAACCCGAACATGACACCAACCAGGGGCTCGACCTTCCTCCAAGATCTGGGAGACCCAAGAGCAGATCAACTGGAGAATAACCTACACAACACGACCCCCAACACACCAATACGGTGGAACGGAGGTTAACAATCGAGCCTTCGTTCTCCAGAGGAACACACACCCCTCCAATTACCGAGAGGCAGCCCGCAACATCCTAGATCAGGTAATGTATGGGACTCTCCCAGGTTATAACCCTCTGAACCCTGCATGTGAATTTGAAAGGAGTGAGGAGATCCCGAACCGATCCTCGGGAGCTAACTACGTGCAACCCGGAGAAGGAGGATCTCTACCGGTCTGATCCACGATTCAGATGACCCAACTGAAAGAAAATATCATCTCTGCTTCTCCTCTCCCCAAGTTCAAGCTCTCGGCCCTACTAACTTATAATGACAGAGGCGACCCATGGTCGCACATTCATAAGTATCTAAATGTTATGCTGCTTCACAGGACCGACGTGCCGTACCTTTGTAGAGCCTTCAATGCGACCATGTTCAAGAGGGCAGAAATCTGGTACGAAGGGCTACCCCACGGCTGCATCAGCTCATTCGACGAATTGACAGAAATATTCTGTAAACAATTCGTCGCGGGACGACGTCCTAAAAAGAAGTCCTCCCACCTCTTCTCACTCAAGCAAAACGAGAATGAATCGATCCGAGCCTTCGTCCAGAGATTCACCGACGAGAGGCTCAATGTAGATGAGACACCGGACGTAAATGTCATAGCGGCGCTTACCCAGGCGGTCCGAAATAAGCACCTACAAAGGGCCCTCCACCAGTTCCTCCCAAACACCGTCGTAGAAATACTCAACATAACACATCGGTTCACTTCCTCTGAAGAAGCAGAAGAACCAACCGGAGCTAGTACGAAGGGCACTCCCTCCCACCGCGGAGACACGAGTCGAGAGAAACCAACCTCAGAAACCCCCCGCCAGAAGTCTCGAGACAAAAGACCCAGTGAGAGAAGCCCTCGAAGCAAGGAGCGCCCTACCTATCTAAGCCGGTCGCCCCTAAGACGGAAGTCTTCGTTTACGCCCCACGAGAAGAGCTGATCCAAGAGACAGCAAAGAAGGGCAAATATGAGAAGAGAGACGACCTCAAATTTTGCTAATACCACAACAACTATGGGCACGATACCGATTATTGGATTCTTAAAAAGGAGATCGATGTGCTAGTCAAGCGAGGGCAACCCAAGAACCCGGCTAACGATCAACCTAGTAAGGAAGGATCCTCGAAGCAGAAGGACAAGATGACGGAGTCACCTGTCACCAAGGTGATAGACTAGCAAGCCGTCTAAAACTTGAGGCGAATAAAGAGGCGATGAACAACAATAGCTCCGACGAAGTTCGGAAACACATGTACGCCTTTTTATTTTTTCTGTCACTTTTTTCAATAAAGCATGTCTCTTTTATCAAATAAAGTTTCGCTTCCTTAAGCCTTTGTAAATTCTACGAAGCTATCCCATCAAAACTCCCCCTTGAAAAGGATCCGATCCTCGGGAAGTTTTGGGAAAACTGAACATACGTTGATGCAAGTGACACCTAAATGAACGTCAGCCGTAAGTCGAAGGGGTCACCCCTTCACTACTGAACGACTCTCCCAAGATGTCGTCAGCCGTAAGTCGAAGGGGCCTCTCTTTCACTACTGAACGAATCTCCAAAACGAGCGTCAGCCGTAAGTCGAAGAGGCCACCCCTTCGTTACTGAACGACTCTCCCAAGATGTCGTCAGCCGTAAGTCGAAGGGCTACCCATTAGCTACTGAATGACTCTCCTAAACGAGCGTCAGCCGTAAGTCGAAGGGACCACCCCTTCGCTACTGAACGACTCTCCTAAGATGTCGGCAGCCGTAAGTTGAATGGACACCCCTTCGCTACTGAACGACTCTCCTAAACGAGCGTCAGTCGTACGTCGTAGCAACTCCCTATACTTTATACAGTAGTGCTCTATTGTTGATCGGGGAGCATCTGTGCTCAATTAAAGGTTACCCCTCCAGGTCAGCTTTTGTGTGTGTGGAGATGTGGTGTTGCAGGTGTTGTGCAGTGCTCTGGCTGAGCACGTTATAGAGAATTTCACTCTAAACATCTCCCTCTTCATGCTCAGAATCTCCTAGAAGGGTGTGGTTAAATACCCTGCCTGTAACAAATAACAAGTGACCCTCAGTGTCTCAGATGTTGCGGCTTAGATCAACCGCCTACACGATGTCCCTTGTGTTGCTTTTATCGTTGATCATAATAGGCATCACTACTGTAACTTCTTAACTTGCTTTTCCTTCTCCTTCTCCTTTTCCGTAACCCAACAATATGGGTGATTATACTGATCTTTTTGTTATTATTCTTGTGGTCCCTTTTAAAATATCAGATAGCATGACAAAATATCCTAATATTGGTTCCATATTTGTATCTATAGATCTTTCTCTACTCTTCTTACACCTTGCCGAAAAACCAACAGTACTTAGGCCTCTAAGGCCACCCTTACACTCCAATTTCAATTAGAATCCAAAACCTAAAACTTGCCAAGGATGACTCCACAAAAATATTCACAAGTAACCAACTATAATTAAGAAATGGATTCAAAGTCCAGCACATCTGTACTAACCAACAGAAACAACTCATGCCTACAACTTCGCAAAATTGTTACTCTACAAACTAGATATATTCCAGCAAACGTCACCTTAAGAATTGACTTTGACAGGTTTCATTTTACCCTTCGGCATGCTTAGACTAAAAGTTGCACAACTCATAAATATATCTGATCTTATTCAACTTCATCTCAATGCTAGTTACATGGTGGATAATCGTGTCAAATAAAATTGGGTAAATTACACTCAGATCTCATGTTCTATGGGGTACCTGTAACTAAGCACACTCAATCTTTGATACTAATGCTAAAATATCATGGATTAACTATTAATAAATGGTAAATTACAATTAGACCCTGTGAAACCAGAATTTTTGGGGTAATTCAATGGGTTTCAATGTTAATATCAACGTGATGATGTCTAGTTACATGTACCCAATTTAATAAGAACGCAATTACTCTTTCGGCCTCCTCTCGTACGTAATGATCGCATCATTAATCCGCCCCTAAAAGAGCCACCTTGTCCTCAAGGTGGTGCATGAAGTCCGCGGAGGCCCTACTCCAAGTGCGCGCAAGCCTCCTCCTGGATCAAAAGGATGAAAATGATCTCCACCATTTTCACTTCCGTTCTGAAGAAATCCAGATCTGAAAGATTCAGATCTGAAATCTTGAAGATTTGGATCTGAAAATTTCAGATCTGGATCTGAAAATTCCAGATCTGGATCTGCAAATTCCAGATCTGGATCTGAAACTTCCATATCTGGATCTGAAACTTGAAGATCTGGATCTGAAACTTCCAGATCTGGATCTGAAACTTCCATATCTGGATCTGCAAATTCCAGATCTGGATCTGAAACTTCCAGATCTGGATCTGAAACTTCCAGATCTGAAAATTCCAGATCTGAAAACTTCCAGATCTGGATCTGAGACTTCCAGATCTGGATCTGAGACTTCCAGATCTGGATCTGCGAATTCCAGATCTGCATCTGAGACTTTCAGATCTGGATCTGCAAATTCCAGATCTTGATCTGAAACTTCCAGATCTGAAAATTCCAGATCTGGATCTGAGTCTTCCAGATCTGGATCTGAGTCTTCCAGATCCGGATTTGATTCAAGCGTGGAATCACCCTGATTCTCTTCCTCTTGGATCCTCTTGACGCGATCTCCTCCCTTCCTGGCCGTTAGGGTTTGTAACATCTCCATTATCTCCGGAATTGACGCCATAGCTTCCTTCAATTCTTGGAGATCGCGGCTTGTCTGCGCGGCTTCCCTCCTCATGGCCCGAAGTTGTAGTAGCAAATCACCCATGGATCGTAGAAGCTCTGATACCAATTTGATACGATCCGGTGGATCGAATCAATAGAAATCAGAATTTAAAAGAGGAAAAAATTAAAAAGAGGATTTTTGATTGAGAATTTCGATGAAGAACAAAGATAAGTGAGTTCTTTCGAGACGAACTCGATCTCCTAGCTTTTATTTGAACGGACAAAAAGCCTAAAGATCCTTCGCAAGATGCCTAAGGATGTTCTTCAACAAAATAAGCATAGCCCTAACAATGGCGGCTAGCCCTAATAAATAGAAGAAAATGGGGAAATACTAATTTAGCCTGAAAGGACTAAAATACCCCCTAACCTACTAGACCCACTAAGTCACGATCCCGCGCCTCCTGCGCCGCTCGTACGTCACGATGGGTGGGACCGCGTCATCGGCCGGTGAAGGGGGGTCCGAAGGGGGTGCGTCCGCATCAATACCCCCCCCCCCTAAAAGAGCCACCTTGTCCTCAAGGTGGAAATCTGGAAACTGCTCCCGAACCACGTCATACGCCTCCCACGTGGCATCACAATCTGGCAGACCCACCCAATAAATCAACACCTCTCTGCGTCTTCCTGGCCCCTGTCGAACTGCCCGCACATCCAATGGCTCCAGCAGTACCTCCATGTCCTCCGTCAGTGAAGGTGGCAGCGTCGACGTCGCTGACTGGTCTCCAATCGCCCTCCGTAGCTGCGACACATGGAACACCGGATGTATCCTCGAGGAAGGAGGTAGGTGTAAACGATACGCCACCTTCCCAATCTTGGCTGCAATCTGGTAGGGTCCGTAGTAGCGAGCAGCTAACTTCTCATTCTGCCTCCGAGCTAATGTCTTCTGCCGATAGGGTCGCAGCTTGAGGTACACCATGTCGCCCTCCTGAAAATGGACCTCCCTCCGATGCCCGTCTGCCCGGGCCTTCATAACCTGCTGTGCCCTCAATAGGTGTCGCCGGAGCTCCTCCAACATCGCATCCCTGTCCCCCATGTAAGCCTCTACCTGCGACACCGGTGTCTGCCTGTCGCCAAATCTGAGCAAGGACGGTGGGTCTCGCCCATACAGGATCCGAAAGGGAGTCGTCCCCGCGGCAGAGTGGTACGAGGTGTTGTACCAATACTCCGCCCATGCCAACCACCTGTACCACTGTCGGGGCTTATCCGAGGCGAAGCACCGCAGATAAGTCTCTATGGATCTGTTCACCACCTCGGTCTGCCCGTCTGTCTGCGGGTGGTATGCCGTGCTCCTCTTTAGGACCGTGCCCTGTACCCTGAAGAGCTCCCGCCAGAACCCGCTCAAAAACACCTGGTCCCTGTCGGACACTATAGACCCCGGGATCCCATGCAGGCGGATCACCTCTCGGATGAACGCTGTGGCCACCGTGACCGCTGAGTAAGGATGCCTCAAGGGTATAAAATGGGCATACTTACTCAGACAGTCCACTACGACGCAGATCACTGAATATCCCTCGGACCGTGGTAGCCCGTCGATGAAGTCCATAGTGACCTCCTCCCATACTCGCTCCGGTAACTCTAACGGCTGTAGGAGTCCTGCCGGGGCCATGGCCATGTACTTGTGATGTTGGCAGACGTCACAAGCTGCTACTAACTGGGCAATCCTCCTGCGCATTCCGGGCCAGTACACCTCTCTAGCCATCCTCTGGTATGTCTGCTGCACCCCGGAATGTCCCCCCGTCGCCGACCCGTGGAACTCCTGAAAGAGGACGGGTATGAAGCCTGAAGCCCGTGGCAGCACCAACCTCCCCTGATACAGCAGTCGACGTCCCTGCAAGGAATACCCGATCGGCCCCTCCTGTCCCTGCTGCAACAACTCGCGGATCCGCCCCAGCTCCTCATCACTCTCCGCCTCCTGAAAGATGGGCTCCCAGTCCAGCCACATCGGTCGTGATAAAGCCCTCAGATCCACGCTCTCCTCCCGACGAGACAAGGCGTCAGCTGCCTTGTTCTCCAACCCTGGCCTGTACTCGATAGCGAACCGGTACCCCACCAGCTTGGACAACCAACGCTGGTGCTCCTCAGTAACCAACCGCTGCTCCAGCAGGTACTTGAGGCTCCGCTGGTCCGTCCTGACCACGAACTCCCGACCCAACAGATATGGCCGCCACTTTGCCACCGCAAGGACAATGGCCATCAACTCTCGCTCATACACCGATTTCAGTCGTGCTCTGGCTGACAACACGTGGCTGAAATAGGCGATGGGCCGTCCCTCCTGCATGAGCACCGCTCCCAACCCGTATCCCGACGCATCGGTCTCCACCACGAAAGGTAGGCTGAAGTCTGGCAAGGCTAGAACTGGTGCGGTCGTCATGGCCACCTTCAAGGCCTGAAAGGCCTTGGTGGCTTCCTCCCCCCAACGGAATCCGTCCTTCTTGAGCTGTTCGGTAAGGGGCCAAGCTATGGTGCTGTACCCCTTAACGAACTTCCGGTAATATCCGGTCAGTCCCAAAAAACCTCGGAGAGCTCGCAGAGTAGTAGGAATGGGCCAGTCCAGCATGGCCTCTATCTTCGATCTGTCGGCAGCTACACCCTCGGCTGACACCACGTGCCCTAGATACTCAATCCGTGCCTGGCCGAAACTGCACTTCTTCCGGTTGGCGAACAACTGCTGCGCCAACAACTCCCGGAAGACCACCTCCAAATGGCCCAAGTGCTCCCCCAAGCTCCTGCTGTAGACGAGGATATCGTCAAAGAACACGAGAATGAACCTCCGCAGGTAGGGCTGGAAAACCTTGTTCATCAAGGCCTGGAAAGTGGAGGGGGCATTCGTCAAGCCAAAAGGCATGACTCTGAACTCATAATGGCCCTCGTGGGTGCGGAAGGCAGTCTTCGGCACATCCTCAGACCGCATCAAAATCTGGTGGTACCCGGCCCTCAGGTCGATCTTCGAAAAGATCGATGCTCCATGAAGCTCGTCCAGCAGCTCGTCGATTACCGGAATAGGAAACTTGTCAGCGACAGTTTCCTTATTCAGCGCCCGGTAATCAACGCAAAATCTCCAACTCCCGTCCTTCTTCTTGACCAGCAAGACTGGGCTTGAAAAAGGACTCACACTAGGCTGGATAATCCCAGCCTGCAGCATCTCCCGCACCATCCTCTCTATCTCATCCTTCTGAACATGCGGGTACCGGTACGGCCGAACACTCACCGGCGCTGCCCCATCCCTCAATACAATCGCGTGCTCGTGTCCTCTGGATGGTGGTAGCCCCTGAGGGTCCTGGAAGACCTCCTGGTACTGCTCCAGTACCTGCTCGACCTCCGCCGCGGTCTCCTCCTCGTGCTGCTCACAGTCCGCTGTCAGCCCCTGATACTCCACAAGGAACCCCTCCCCCTCGTTCCTCAACGCTCGAGTGATGGCCTTGAAGGCCACCAATGAAAAGCAAAGGGTCGGGTCCCCGGTCAACACGACGGTCCTCTCCCCATCTTGGAACTCCATCCTCAGGAGCTTCCAATTCACCTTCATCTCCACCAACTTCTTCAGCCACTGCACCCCTAAGATGATGTCCACGTTGCCCAACTCCAACGGCAAGAAGTCCTCCATAATCTGGACCCCCTGCAAGGTCAGGCATAGACCCTTGCAGAGCCCCTTACTCTCCTCCATCTTCCCCGTTCCTAGCAGAACGGTAAACTTCTCCAGGGTGCTCAGCTGTAGCCCATGTCTTTCCACCACTCGGCTGGAAATGAAGTTGTGGGTGGCCCCACTATCGATCAGTACCGTCACCGCAGTGTCTCCCAGCTGTCCTGACAACTTCATGGTGTGGTTCGGGGTGAACCCCACCACGGAGTTCAGGGATACCTCGGCGAAGTCTAGGTGAGACTTCTCCTCCTCCACCGGTGGCTCCTCCTCAAACTCCTCCTCCTCAACCACGTACCCCTCCTCGTCTGGCACCATGGTGATCTGCAGCAGGCGGCTCGCACATCTGTGCCCAGGGGTGAACTTCTCGTCGCAACGGAAGCACAGCCCCTTGGCTCTCTTCTCTCTCACCTCGGCCTCCGTCATCCGCCGCCCCAGGGTAGCTGGGCGGCCCTCTCCTCGAGCCTCGGGAACAGCCGCAGGTGGTCTCGGTGCTGTGGCTGGTGGAGTGGGGCGGGAGCCCTGTGCCCCCCAAGCGCCCCGTATCCGCCTCTCCTCTGTGTGCTTCTCCTCCGCTTTATGTGCTAAGCGAAGGACGTCCTCCAAGGTAGCCGGGCTCTGCATCCTCAACTCAGCTCGTATGGACGGTTTCAGCCCCCTCATGAAGTTCCCGATCATCACCTCGTCGGTAACCCCCTTCACCCGGCTATTCAGCATTTCAAACCTCTCTACATAGTCCCTCACGGTCCCCTCCTGCCTCAGGGCCGACAGCTGCTCGTAAAAATCCCCCCCTGCCATCTCCTGAAATCGGTCCACGATCAGTGATGACAACTCCTCCCAAGTCCGAAAGGGGGACCGTGCTATCTTCCACCGGTACCAGGCCAAGGCCTTCCCCTCAAAGTAAATCCCGATGGCCTTCAGGACCTCCTGCTCCGTCAGACCCATCACCTGGAAATACCTCTCCGCCCGGTATATCCACCCATCAGGGTCGGTGCCGTCAAAGGTCGGCATCTTCAGCTTCATCAACCGCCGGTCTGCGTTGATGTCGCCTAGCTGCCCTCTATCTCCTCCACGGTCGCCCGCCCTGACCATCTCGCCACCCCGAGCCTCCCTCGGGCCTCCCCCGTCAACCCCGTACGGCTCCTCTGGCCATGCAGGTCTCTCCCACGCCTCGGGCTGGTAGTAGTGCCCCGGAAACTATGGCGGCCTTGCATGATTGGGCCTTGGCCCAGGTGGAATGGTCTCTGCTCTCCAAAACTGGCCCGCTGGGGCCCCAATTGCCGCTCCTGAGGCCCATCCGCCTCTCGTCGCCCCCAAAGGCCCTCCAGATTGGGGTACGAACCCCGCCACACCGCCAAAAACTCCCCCCGTGCTCGCCGCGCCTCCGGAGAAGTCACCCGGACCCGCTGACCCCTGCCCGGGGTCCAGCGGACCCGCCCGGCCCCAAACAGGGGCCGAGCCCCCTGTTCCGCCCCCGCCTAGGGCTGCCGACCCCCAGGCGGGGGTCGCGTGGCCTGTCCGACCCCCAAAGGGGGTCGGCTGGCCCTGGGCACCCCCGCAAGGGGGTGCCGACCCTCCGGCGACCCCAGATTGGGGCGCCGGAGGCCGGGGGTGGCCGGCCTGACCCGCCCAGGCCGTGGCTGGGCCGGGCGGGTCGGTCGACCCCCATGATGGCCCGACAGGGCCCGTGGATGAGGATCCGGGCCCTGTCGCGCCAAACCCTAGCCCGCCGGCTAGGGTTGTAGCCGCCGCCGCCGCATGCGAATTCCCGTGGCTCGGGGGTCCTTGATTTGTTGAATCGACGCCGGATTCGCCTTGGATCTCTCCCGTTGCTCTCCCCATGTCGCGATCCGCCGCCTTCTCCTTGGTCAAACCTTGCAACAACTCCATTAACGCCGGAATCGCCGCCGTGGCCTCCTTCAAACTTTTAAGATCCCTTCCCGTCTCCGCGGCCTCCCTTCTCATGATACGAAGCTCCGATTGAATGTCTTCTTGGGTGTGTGCATGATCCTTGAGCGAAGCTTCCATCACCTTCCTCAAACCCTCGATCTCATGGTTGAGATCGTCGCGTAGACCTTGGATCTTCTCATCCACGGAAGCCCTCGTTCCCGTTGCCATGGAATCATAGTGCAATTTTATAGAGAATGATTTGCGAAGAACACTAGATAAATGGATCTCCTTCGAGACGAGATCCTGTCTCCTAGCTTTGAATGGACGGATCAAAGCCTAACAACCATCACAATTGACGACTCAATGAGTTTTCACAAATCAAGCATATCCTAACCCTAGCCCACGCCCTCACTTATATAATGTTTAGGCGTGGTGCGTACAACAAAACTAGCCAAACTCATTGTGCATAAAGAAATTTCGCCCAAATAGTCGGTGCGCAAGCCCAAATAGTCGGTGCGCATAGCAATTACTCTTTCGGCCTCCTCTCGTACGTAATGATCGCATCATTAATCCGCCCCTAAAAGAGCCACCTTGTCCTCAAGGTGGTGCATGAAGTCCGCGGAGGCCCTACTCCAAGTGCGCGCAAGCCTCCTCCTGGATCAAAAGGATGAAAATGATCTCCACCATTTTCACTTCCGTTCTGAAGAAATCCAGATCTGAAAGATTCAGATCTGAAATCTTGAAGATTTGGATCTGAAAATTTCAGATCTGGATCTGAAAATTCCAGATCTGGATCTGCAAATTCCAGATCTGGATCTGAAACTTCCATATCTGGATCTGAAACTTGAAGATCTGGATCTGAAACTTCCAGATCTGGATCTGAAACTTCCATATCTGGATCTGCAAATTCCAGATCTGGATCTGAAACTTCCAGATCTGGATCTGAAACTTCCAGATCTGGATCTGAAACTTCCAGATCTGAAAATTCCAGATCTGGATCTGAGACTTCCAGATCTGGATCTGAGACTTCCAGATCTGGATCTGTGAATTCCAGATCTGGATCTGCGAATTCCAGATCTGCATCTGAGACTTTCAGATCTGGATCTGCAAATTCCAGATCTTGATCTGAAACTTCCAGATCTGAAAATTCCAGATCTGGATCTGAGTCTTCCAGATCTGGATCTGAGTCTTCCAGATCCGGATTTGATTCAAGCGTGGAATCACCCTGATTCTCTTCCTCTTGGATCCTCTTGACGCGATCTCCTCCCTTCCTGGCCGTTAGGGTTTGTAACATCTCCATTATCTCCGGAATTGACGCCATAGCTTCCTTCAATTCTTGGAGATCGCGGCTTGTCTGCGCGGCTTCCCTCCTCATGGCCCGAAGTTGTAGTAGCAAATCACTCATGGATCGTAGAAGCTCTGATACCAATTTGATACGATCCGGTGGATCGAATCAATAGAAATCAGAATTTAAAAGAGGAAAAAATTAAAAAGAGGATTTTTGATTGAGAATTTCGATGAAGAACAAAGATAAGTGAGTTCTTTCGAGACGAACTCGATCTCCTAGCTTTTATTTGAACGGACAAAAAGCCTAAAGATCCTTCGCAAGATGCCTAAGGATGTTCTTCAACAAAATAAGCATAGCCCTAACAATGGCGGCTAGCCCTAATAAATAGAAGAAAATGGGGAAATACTAATTTAGCCTGAAAGGACTAAAATACCCCCTAACCTACTAGACCCACTAAGTCACGATCCCGCGCCTCCTGCGCCGCTCGTACGTCACGATGGGTGGGACCGCGTCATCGGCCGGTGAAGGGGGGTCCGAAGGGGGTGCGTCCGCATCAGTTTACCTTAAATTTCTATGCTAAATTCCTAATGAGGAACCAAGCATTGATTCCTTACTTGTTAAATAAGCATCAACAAAATTTCAGAAGTTGGTGCTAACAGCTAAACCTTACCTTCAACAAACAAACTACTACTGAATTGCAGTGTGCAGTAACCAGCAACAAAAAAGGTATCCAATCCAACGCTTAATAACTTTTTCCCTTATCATCACACAGTGGCGTAACCAGGATTATTTTTTACATGGGGCGAAAATAAAATTTATGCAACGAGTAACAAAGCTAAAAAATTAAACACTAAAATGCTTTCATTATATATTGATAATGACCACAAAATAATAACATAAATATATGCAAAATATGAAATATATAACATACCAAAAGGAGGCTATCTAAGTCGAACTCTACGAGTATATCTTAAATCGAACTCATTTACAATGTCTTCTATGTCGAGTCTGGAAATAATTTCTTTCTCAATATAAAGTATCATGCTATTAGCAAGCAGCACATCTCCCATCTTGTTGCGCAATGGTGTTTTTATAAGTTTCATTGCCGAAAATGCTCTTTATGTACTTGCAGTCGAAACAGGAAGAGTCAACACGAGCCGAATCAACCGATCAACAAGAGTGTACCTTTTTGATTTTCTCACACTTACCAACTTTTGGCATAATCCTGAAAGTGTACTAATATTTTGAAAATCCGGGTCACACCGCATATCATGCTCATAATGCTGCAATTGATGCTTCAGCTGATAATTAATCTCCATTTCACTGAAATCTTCAGGATAGTACTTTTCTGCAAGCATGCAAAGGTTGTCAACTTTGAATGATTTGAAACAATCTTTTGGATTCAACGCAGAACCAAGGCTTAGAAGCTCCACGGCCTTATTAAAGAATCTTTCACTTAACTCCATCACTTGTGTGTTAACAACTTCATGTAACATATCAAAGCGATAATGACGTTCAATTATAATTTCATCACTCTGCTGACAAGAACGACCCGTACCCTTCAAATAACGAGCATGTATATCAGATATATCAATTTCATGATTTGTGCAAAAGGACAGTACAGTTTCGAGAAACTTTTGCAATTTGTAATCAGATTTCAACTCACAGAGAAGACTTTTTGTGATAGAAATACAATCCAGACTAGATAAGCTATCTTGATCCTTTCTTTGCAACGACTGACAAAGTACTTCTGTTACTCACATTACTTCAACAATTAAGTGTAAGTTAAATATAAAGTCAAATGAGCTCATTGCAGTAAACCCACCACTAGCTTCTGCACGGATTTTTCTATTCAACCCATCTGCCTTTATAATACCAAAAAATTTACAGATTGGTTTATACAAACCAAGTAAACTACAAGCAGAAGAATAATGTGAGCTCCAACAAGTAGAAGCAAGCCGTTTCAAAGTAGTCTGTTGATTACCCCCTTTGCTTGTTTGTAATTCACCTTTTTCCATCAAATTTTCAATTTGTTCCCTTTGAGCAGCACGTAGTTGTTGATTTCGCTTAGGAGGAGCACCAACCAAATTGACAATACAATTCAACATCTGAAAGAATAACTCAATATCAGATAATTCACCAATGCAAGTTGTAGGCGATGGGCAAAGCAGTGAACATAGTATGCATAGGGACATTCTTGTAACAAAATAACTTTGTAACACACTCCATGCACCTCACATATTACTAGCCCCATCATATCCTTGCCCTCTTATATTCTGTACGAGTAATCCGTTACGATCAAGAATAAGTGAACACATCTTTTTAAGAGTTAGTGTTGTGGTATCTTCAACATCTGTGACATCAAAGAACCTCTCTTTTATAAAACCATCATCATCAGCAAAACTTATCACGATAGCTATCTGCTCACAATTAGATTCATCACGAGATTCATCAACTAGAATACAAAATTTAAAGTCGCCAATTTTTTCACAAATCTTTTTTCTTACCAAGTCATCCATAATTTCCATAATTTGATTTTTGAACTAATGGTGAAGTGTAAGAAGCATTTCCAGGGGCATTTTCTAAGATAACTTCTGCAACTTGCGAATTAAGAGTTGCACTAACTTGAGCAATTCAATAAAGTTTCCATGATTTATTGAATCAGGAGATTCGTCATGTCCTCTAAGAGCACATCCCTGACATGCTAGGCTACGAATAGCATTAACTGTAGTGACAACACAAAGACGATTTTTCTTTATTTCAGCTTCAGCTTGTAAGGTCAAATGTTTCTGAATATTTTGAGCTGGTTTTTTCAAAACATCTACCATTAAAGCATTTTTTGAATGTATTGATCATGTTTCTTCTTCATGCACTCGAAGATGACTGTCTTTTTCTCCAGCTCTTTTCCAACTATTAAATCCTTTCGAAATCCAATCTTCTTGTTTATGATATTGGGATGCATTGCTATCAAAGAGAAAACACAGAAACAATATGCACGGTTAGTCGCTTTGGAATATTCTAACCAATCATAAGTCTTGAACCAGTCATGTCGAAAACTACATCCTTCTTCATTTCTTGGATATTCTTGAAGTTTTGGTTGGCATGGACACATTGCTATGTAACGACGTCGAACTTCATTTTGTTCTTTATATGGATATTTCTATATTGCTTGACGTAATCCTGGATCATGTGATATCGTATCCTTAACCTTTTGAAGCTTCGAAGGATGTTGCACTTGTTCTATAGAAGTCGGTGGAGAAATATCATTGACCATTGGCTCCACAGAATGTGTCTCGCTTGAGGCCCCAATAACATCTTTTTTTGGATAAAATGAAAACAAAGTTTTCATTCCTTTTCGAGACATTTTAGCTTCAAAAATTAATAAATCTATAAGTATAAAAAATTAATAAACAATACCTAATATAATAGAGATATTTAATCTAATTCACTCATGAACAAATAGTGATCTTTGGCCTAAGAAATCCTAAAATACCATGTGTATAATGTCCTACAAGAGCATGCCAATGGGAAGGCTTTTCAAGATTTGAAACAATTTTATATATGCTAATAATTTGTTAGCAAATGTTAAAGAAATTGATGGCAAAGAGGAAAAATGGGGTGTGGAACGTAGATATGACATAAAGGAGATTTTAATAAGATTCAAGGAAGTCTATTGGCTTTTTTCAACGAGTATAAAAATAATACACAACCTTATAACATCTCAACATGACATATTTTAATTTGCATGTCCTTGGTTTGCTTTGGAATTTGGAAAAAATCACCCATAAATATAATCCAACAATTTTGGTAGCTTCAAAATTCAAATGTACAAGTTAAAGCAAATGAAAAAAACAAAAAATAACTCACCAGATCTGCAGCAATAAAGCCAAAACAGGTGACGGCCGCGGACGTGGATGACAAGTATCAATCAACTGCCTTTACTAAAACCTAACAACAACAAAAATGAGATTTTTCATCAATTTTCAACAAACACAACACCAATCCTACCCTGCACACATCTTTTTCCAGTGTTATTAATGTACTAATTCATTAAAGTGTTGTTCTTACATTGGCACATTGCAATATGATCTAAACAGAAAATGGACAATTATATGAAATTATAATTAATTTAATTAAATGTAAACCTCAAGGATAGCACTTCAAACTAATTTAATTAAATGTAAACCTCAATATGCCACACTTAGTTAGTGATACATATAATTACAAACTAATTTAATTAAATGTAAACCTCAATATGCCACACTTAGTTAGTGATACATATAATTGAAGTGCTATCCTTGAGGTTTACATTTAATTAAATTAATTATAATTTCATATAATTGTCCATTTTCTGTTTAGATCATATTGCAATGTGCCAATGTAAGAACAACACTTTAATGAATTAGTACATTAATAACACTGGAAAAAGATGTGTGCAGGTTAGGATTGGTGTTGTGTTTGTTGAAAATTGATGAAAAATCTCATTTTTGTTGTTGTTAGGTTTTAGTAAAGGCAGTTGATTGATACTTGCCATCCACGTCCGCGGCCGTCACCCGTTTTGGCTCTATTGCTGCAGATCTGGTGAGTTAATTTTTTGTTTTTTCATTTGCTTTAACTTGTACACTTGAATTTTGAAGCTACCAAAATTGTTGGATTATATTTATGGTTGATTTTTTCCAAATTCCAAAGCAAACCAAGGACATACAAATTAAAATATGTCATATTGAGATGTTATAAGGTTGTGTATTATTTTTATACTCGTTGAAAAAAAGCCAATAGACTTCTTTGAATCTTATTAAAATCTCCTTTATGTCATATCTACGTTCCACACCCCATTTTTCCTCTTTGCCATTAATTTCTTTAACATTTGCTAACAAATTATTAGCATATATAAAATTGTTTCAAATCTTGAAAAGCCTTCACATTGGCATGCTCTTGTAGGACATTATACACATGGTATTTTAGGACTTCTTAGGCCAAAGATCACTATTTGTTTATGAGTGAATTAGATTAAATATCTCTATTATATTAGGTATTGTATTAATTTTTGAAGCTAAATGTCTCGAAAAAGAATGAAAACTTTGTTTTTATTTTATCCAAAAAAAATGTTATTGGGGCCTCAAGCGAGACACATTCTGCAAAGCCAATGGTCAATGATATTTCTCCACCGACTTCTATAGAACAAGTGCAACATCTTTCGAATCTACAAAAGGTTAATGATACGATATCACATGTTCTAGGATTACGGCAAGCAATATGGAAATATTCATATAAAGAACAAAATGAAGTTCGACATCTTACATAGCAATGTGGCCACGCCAACCAAAACTTCAAGAATATCCAAGAAATGAAGAAGGACATAGCTTTCGACATGATTGGTTCAAGACTTATGAATGGTTAGAATATTCCGAAGCGACTGACCGTGCGTATTGTTTTCCGTGTTTTCTCTTTGATAGCAATGCCTCCCAATATCATAAACAAGAAGCTTGGATTTCGAAAGGATTTAATAGTTGGAAAATCGCTGGAGGAAAAAGACAGTCATCTTCAAGTGCATGAAGCAGAAACATGATCAATACATTCAAAAAATGTTTTAATGTTAGATGATTTGAAAAAACCATCTGAAAATATTCAGAAATATTTGACCTTACAAGCTGAAGCTGAATTAAAGAAAAATCGTCTTCGTGTCGTCACTACAGTTAACGCTATTCGTTGGCTAGCATGTCAAGGATGTGCTCTTAGAGGACATGACGAATCTCCTGATTCAACAAATCGTGGAAACTGTATTGAATTGCTCAAGTATAGTGCAACTCTTAATTCGCAAGTTGCAGAAGTTATCTTAGAAAATGCCCCTGGAAATGCTTCTTACACTTCACCATTAGTTCAAAATCAAATTATAGAAATTATGGGTGACTTGGTAAGAAAAAAGATTTGTGAAGAAATTGACGACTTTAAGTTTTGTATTCTAGTTGATGAATCTCGTGATGAATCTAATTGTGAGCAGATGGATATCATGTTAAGATTTGTTGATGATGATGGTTTATAAAAGAGACGTTTTTTGATGTCACGTGTGTTGAATATACCACAGCACTAACTCTTAAAAAAGATGTGTTCCTTATCCTTGATCGTAACGAATTGCTCGTACAGAATATAAGAGGACAAGGATATGATGGGGCTAGTAATATGCGAGGTGCATGGAGTGGGTTACAAAGTTTATTTTTACAAGAATGTCCCTATGCATACTATGTTCACTGCTTTGCACATCGCCTACAACTTGCATTGGTAGCGGCATCAGGTGAATTATCTGATATTGAGTTATTCTTTCAGAGTTGAATTGCATTGTCAATTTGGTTGGTGCTTCTCCTAAGTGAAATCAACAACTACGAGCTGCTCAAAAGGAACAAATTGAAAATTTGATGGAAAAGGGTGAATTACAAATAAGCAAAGGGGGTAATCAACAGACTACTTTGAAACGTCCTGCTTCTACTCGTTGGAGCTCACGTTATTTTTCTGCTTGTAGTTTACTTGGTTTGTATAAACCTGTCCGTAAAGTTCTTGGTATTATAAAGGCAGATGGGTTGAATAGAAAAATCAGTGCAGAAGCTAGTGGTGGGTTTACTGCAATGAGCTCATTTGACTTTATATTTAACTTACACTTAATGGTTGAAGTAATGGGAGTAACAGAAATACTTTGTCAGTCGTTGCAAAAAAAGGATCAAGATAGCTTATCTAGTCTGGATTGTATTTCTATCACAAAAAGTCTTCTATGTGAGTTGAAATCCGATTACAAATGGCAAAAGTTTCTCGAAACTGTACTGTTCTTTTGCACAAACCATGAAATTGATATATCTGATATAAATGCTCGTTATTTGAAGGGTACGGATCGTTCTTGTCAGCAGAGTGATGAAATTACACTTGAGCATCATTATCGCTTTGATATGTTACATGAAGTTGTTAACACACAAGTGATGAAGTTAAATGAAAGATTCTCTGATAAGGCTGTGGAGCTTCTAAGCTTTGGTTCTGTTTTGAATCCAAAAGATTGTTTCAAATCATTCAAAGTTGACAACCTTTGCATGCTTGCGGAAAAGTACTATCCCGAAGATTTCAGTGAAATGGAGATTAATTATCAGCTGAAGCATCAATTGCAGCATTATGAGCATGATATGCGGTGTGACCTGGATTTTCAAAATATTAGTACACTTTCAGGATTATGCCAAAAGTTGGTAAGTGTGAGAAAATCAAAAAGGTACACTCTTGTTGATCGGTTGATTCGGCTCGTGTTGACTCTTCCTGTTTCGACTGCAAGCACATAAAGAGCATTTTCGGCAATGAAACTTATAAAAACACCATTGCGCAACAAGATGGGAGATGTGCTGCTTGCTAATAGCATGATACTTTATATTGAGAAAGAAATTATTTCCAGACTCGACATAGAAGACATTGTAAATGAGTTCGATTTAAGATATACTCGTAGAGTTCGACTTAGATAGCCTCCTTTTGGTATGTTATATATTTCATATTTTGCATATATTTATGTTATTATTTTGTGGTCATTATCAATATATAATGAAAGCATTTTAGTGTTTAATTTTTTTGCTTTGTTACTCGTTGCATAAATTTTATTTTCGCCCAGTGTAAAAATAATCCTAGTTACGCCACTGTATGTATGTGCACACACATTTTAAGGTCAGTCATATATCAATGTCTTGTCGACGTGTCTATGTATCATACATTTTATGGAATTACTATTCTTAATGTGTCCTGATATCGTAGTCGTATCCCATGTATGTATCCATGCTTGATGATGCATGTATCCCATGTTTTTGCCCTTGCTTCCAATAAGTTATCTAAATTATGCATTAAAAATTATATTGATTGATATCACCTTTTTTTGCATGTTGTGTGTATACATATATAATAATATATAATAATATTTAATATAGCCACGTCCATGTATTTTACCTTACACAAATTTGGCAAGTCCCGTGTACATATCCATACCAGTACCCACACATGTACCAGTGTTTATGCTGCCAAGACACACACTAACAGTACAAAGCATGATCATTAACGCTCCAGCTTGCTGATCAATGTTTAATATATATAGTATGTGTTCAACTGATTCATGAATCTACTCCATTATGGTCCACAGATACCAAAAAATCGCATTAAGCATAACTTCAATAAAAAGATGAGACCATATAAAGAATAAATTCCAAAGAAAAACAAAAAAAGTACAGTAAAAATGATCTAAAATTTCTAGCGTAACAAAATCAAGCATATCAAGCACAATGAATCCCAATTATACTGATATATCGAAATCACTCAAATTCTTCAAAAACTCTCTTTTCTATGCTCTTTCAGATAAAAAGAAAAGAAAAAAGGTCTACCAAAGAAAAAATGTCTACTTTCTAGCTAAACAAATCTTCTTATAAAATTGCCAAAACCCTAGATCACCACAATCTTGACAGCAACTACATCAGTTGAACCACTAGCAAAAATAAGATCTTCCAGACACAATAACACCAACAACAGTCTACAGATTATACGGCATTAAACAAAACAGTTAAACCGACAATAAAAGATCGTAGATTATCAAAGAATGAAGAAAAATTCCAAATAAATGTGAGAAAAAATTGACCTGAAGGCCAGCGCGAGAAGAGCGTGATACTGGCTTCTTCTTGTCCTTGTCCTTGTTCGCCGCCGACGATTTCCCCATTATGAACCCCTTCGCTCCTTTTCCCGACATTCTCTCCCTCCCTCTCTCTCCCTCCCTCTCTTAACGCAGAAATTAAATTCGACGGAACGAGAAATCGATTGATCGATGAAAGAGGAATATAGAGGAGAAAGAAAGAGATCGGGGTTTCTTCCAAGAGAAAGGAAGGTATGCTCGTAATTTAAGGAAGCATCATATATGACAGTTGCCCCTTGTTTTAAAGTAAATTACTTCTCTGATTGACTGGGATAAACAGGGAATTGCTATGCGAACGTACTTGCTCAGTTCAGATGCCACTTAAACTTTTGCTCATTTCATGTGTCTAATCCAATTTTTGCTCCGTTCACGTATTGGTTTTTTTTTTTTTTTGAGTGGGACTAGTAGCACCGCATGCTTGAGGTGCATATTATCATTTTGTTTCCGAAAACACAAAAAACAGGTGAGAGGATGAGTTGAATTGATAAACGAAGTGATATTTTGTTTCAAAATTAGAAAAAGATGATGAGCCGCACCGCATATTTGCGTTGCAGTTGGTCCGGCTCTTTTTTTAGGCACATCGAACACCATTCCGTGTGTGCACGGAAAGTTAGGAGATGGGACAAAACGGGACATGACTCTCCCAAGGGAAATGCAATTTTGTTGGGCCCGTGAACACGTGAAAAGGTTGGCGAGCATCAGAATTGCTTTGATGTACGTGAAAACGAGTTGATGTACGCGACAGGACGAGACGTCAGCTCGTCAGAATTGCGTTACCTAATCCAATTAATTAGAATTAAGGGTTATATTACCTTCCATCCTAACACAATTCTTGCACGTGAAAACGAGTACTTTCTTGATGTCGGTTCGAACGAGCTGGTGATTGAGTTCGTCCCAAGCCCGGGCTCATTTGCCTTTGTGAATGCGCTGGAATTCATACATATGTCCCACAACCTGTTTGTTGACGATGGGAATAAGGTTGGTGGTTTGGGAACGAAGACGGCGACGGGCCTCAGTGACGGGGGGATCGAGACAATTTGTCGGTTGAATGTGGGAGGGCCGGAGCTCGAATCAGCTCAAGATGCCGGTCTATGGAGGCCGTG
The DNA here is from genome assembly GCA_030789695.1 of Scilla litardierei. Lineage (NCBI taxonomy): Eukaryota > Viridiplantae > Streptophyta > Magnoliopsida > Asparagales > Asparagaceae > Scilla > Scilla litardierei. The sequence goes on from CM061141.1 coordinate 321,962,025, forward strand.
GGTATCGGACGAGAGGTTCATGTTCTCTCTGAATGCTACAACTTATATAGCCAACAACTCGAACATCATCTATGCAACTGCCAATGAATTCTTCTTCGCTCCTCTTACAGGGATTTGTACAAGGCGTGAGAATTGCTATATACACGTGAACAAGACTGGGTGGCAAGCAACGAACAGGCTGGGAAGTGAAAGAACCCCTGAGTCCTTTGAAGTTAAAGAACATGAACTCTTGCTGCATTATTGTTTGAATCTTCGGTATTCTTCCAAGTGCCTGCCAGTTCATAAGGGAGGCATGACTGCTTTGGCTTTGGCTTTGCTTCTACATGTAAACATGCCAGTTGACCTCTTTACCTCTTAGTTCATCTATCACTCGCTCAAGCATTTGATGCACAATTAGCCTTAGCCAGTGTCTTTATATCTAGGCCGAGAACTTATTTCTTTATTGTAGGAACTAAGATATAGTTACGGTCTTACGATGACATGCCGCATTCGGACAATATTATACTTATGTACAATTTAATCAAATATGAAATTAGGTACATCTGATGGTGTCCATGTTTTAACGGAATATCCTCCCATTGCATCATAGTCAACATGGCCTAGACTACCTACAAACCAAGGTTTGATCTTCATATCACCCAATTGTTTGTAGTATCTACTCGCCTAAACAGTATCATCCCAACCCGCCAAAATACATTGTGTTGTTGCTAAAAATAGCATTGTTGGGATGGTTTCCGTGACCTTAAGAACTCTTCCACAATAGCTACATCCCGGGTTTTTTTTGAAGCCACTCGTATTTCAGTAGAAAACTTTTTTCTCATCACATTATAAAGTGAATAAGTGTCAATCTCGATCCAAGCTGAAGTGTCACTTGGATGCGAAATAACCTAGGTAATTAATGAACATAAATTTGTTAGAGAAATAAATATATATATTTGTGAATATGAAAAATTGTAAAGCTAAAACTCTATTTACCTCTTTACCTATTAACGTTCATGTATTAAATTTTATATGAAACTGTCGGATTAAGATAAAAACGAAATTGTCATATTATACATTAATCTAAATCTACAAATACTTCTTGGGTTGCTACATTTCTATTCATAGGTAATAAAGATCTAAACTGAAGCATCATTTGTACGTAAGGAGTCTCCCATACGCTAGCATATGCATAGTGATATCTTTCCATTGCAGAGAAACGTGTGGTATTGGTGAGCCTTCATCATGGTGACCTACAAACATGATAAAAATATTATATATAATTGAAAATAAAATCCTTAATAGTCATAAAAATAATAATATTTAAAAAATACCTTTACGAAATGGTTATTCTGAACGAATCCGATCCCGATAATTTTTTGTTGGTCAGGTGGTTGCGGTGCATCTCTTAATGGAAGAAATGTCAAGCATATATCTTTAGATAAAAGGACGACGACGACATTATATCTCGAAGCAATCAAATGACCCATATCTGGCATGGTCATCCATTTATTCATGGGTGTTGCTGTGGGTTTGGGCATATAAAGTATATTTTGAATCTTGTTGGCACGATCAGCCCCAAACAATTCAATGCAATCATTATGCCAAAGGATCAGCTCATCGAGTAGATCCTGCCTTATTTGAAACCAGTTGACCGCACCGATAAAGCTTACCCACTCTGCAACAACTCGAAAACCGCAATTGCCATCAGGCACTACATCATCAATATTGTCAATGTAAGAAACAACTTGTTCGGGAAACCATTCGGAGTACGGTATTTTCTTGTGTTTCGATGATTTAACCGACACGTTGGGGAGAGTACCCGAACCACTATCATGCACCGCATCGACGTGTTCGAAGTACGAAGGATTTCGTTTGGTTGAACTTTCTACTTTAGAACGTGGATGGCCTTTTGTTTTAACCCTTTCCGACGGCGGTCGCATTGATGTGGTATCAAGATAAGCTAATTCACGTACTTTGCCATGAAGGACTCTTTTGCCTGATATATCACAACTATCAAATCGCCTCTGAACAGCCTCTAGGTCTTGAGCGAATGATCAGTGTTCATAGTCCTCATCCATGCCTCTATTAATGGCCAATTTTTTCCACAGTAGATGCACAGATTATATAGGAATTGCCCATCCAAACCTATAATACTCGGCAAGCATATGTGCACATGGCAAACCATATGTGTATCTTTTTTCGCAACCACAAATAGATGGGTCAATCCCAACCTTGCCGACTCTTTGGTTCTCCTTGCTGATGTGATAAAGTGCTTCTTTTGACACAAAACCAATCAAATTTTGGTATTGCAAAGTGTTAAACTGGTGCTCCACATGAATAATGCTTCTTTGACATGATCACGAGATTTCAGTGTGTTGAAGTGTGATTAAGTTGTCAATTGTTTCCCAAGAATGACAGAAATCACCTGTGCGTGCTAGAAGCATCTTCTTTAATGTGTTGTGAGCACCCTCGGCCCTACATGTGCAAGCATGTAAAATAAACTTGTTAAAATATTACAATTTAAATTTGGGTTTAATGTGTGAAAAACATTAAACATGCATGTTTGTTGTTATGCTGTCGAGGTGCATCACCTGTTTATCCATGCGGACACAAATCTCTCCTTATATGGCAGCCATTTGACGGTTATGTAATTCAGCACCTTTGGAAACTCGGCATATTTTTCTACAAATATGCTCCAACAGCTTTCAAATTCTTCCTCAGTTGAAGAGTTCAACACTGTGTCCCATGAATTAGTCATCGACTCCCACAAACTTTTGGGTTTCACATATTTCTTGATTCTTGCTTGGACGTTTCTGCAAATATGCCACCAGCATAGTAAGTGTGTTGCTGATGGAAACACTATTTGCACCGCGGTTAATAGAGCTAGATCTCTATCGATGACAATCACAAGCGGGAATCGATCGGCATTTTTAATCAAAGATTTTAACATCTCTAGTGCCCATACAAAGTTCTCAGCCTGCTCTGCCTGCATGTATGCATGTGCCACGGAGAATGTGTACTCTGTTGAAGTCACTCCAACAATCTCAAAGAGTGGGGAGTCATATTGGTTGGTTTTGTACGTACTGTCCATAATCAATACATAAGGAAATGTGTTTAATAAATGAATGGCATCCGGATGTGCCCAAAAAGATGTCTTTTACAACCTCCATTTCTGCATCCTTTCTGTGCCATTCAGCATAGTTGCTATTAGTTATAAGTTTCAATTGGTATTGCATTTCCGATCTGCCTTCTCGGATTTCACGGCGCTATTTTTGTCGAGCATTATATATTTGTTTTAAGTGGGTCACATTTTCACTGTCGTTTCTCTTCAATGTGAGTAAAATGTTTTTCGGGGGGACTGCATTCCTTGTCATATCGATCATCATGTTTTTCTCCTCATTACTCAAAATACCAACAAGAGAGTGGCCCTCTAACCTCTCCACCGGTGGGTGATTGTGCATTCCACTGTTTACAACAACCACCCACTCACCCCCAGTTGCCAATTGATACACTTTCACTTTAAATGGGCAATCACATTTTTTTGTTCCCATCCCTCTCCTTCTTAATTCGTCAGGAATATTCTTGGAGTGATTATACTTTATATACTTTCCACTCTTCTCACACATCAAAGTCACATTATCTTTCCGCCCCGGTTGCAGCATATCCGACCTATTTATAACATTGACATATCCATTATGTTTTCCAGTATCTTTCACCCAACTTATGAGATCATCACGAGTACCAAACACCTAAGATTGTGTTAAATCAAATGTATTATATTGCAAATGAATCTTCTTAATGTTTTTTGGCAATTAGAATGATTCGAAATAATTACCCTGTCAGTGTTGAAATCATCTGTACAGTCGACGATTTGATCACATGATTCAGGCTCGTAATTCGTTTCAGGTATATCATCCTACGATTTTCGTTAAACATGCATAAGTTTCATTAACGTAATTATAAATATAGTAAATACAAAATTATACTTACCGAAATGTGACAGCAAGGAGGCTCATTCAAATTAATTTCATTATATTGTTTATAATAATTGTCGTCAACCCAATTATTGTATTCCATATTCCCCAATTAACAAACCCTGCAACAACACCTAAAAGCATTACCTAATCAGGCATCATTACCCTATCTAACATGCTCATACTATTGCCATATTTAAATTTCCTACTATAGAGTTAGAGTAACTTACTTGAATCAAAATCGTTGCAATAAAGCAGGGTAGAGCTAGTTCTATCGGACTTCCTCATGTACGGATATCGATTCCTATGAATATAAAATATAACCGTTAGAACCTATTTGGATGGTGTATGCATGTGCAAATATGAATTCTTGCATACATGGAGCATGGAAGTTTAGAGGGTGGAACCGTGGAAGGGCTGACGAGATTAATTAAACTTGAGTGGAAACTGTGTTAATTTATTCAAAATAATATTTAGTGTTAAGCGTGTTGAACCTTGATGGGGAACCTTGGTAAGCGGCCTTTAGAACAACCATTATCCATATATATGTATACTTGCAATAATTTATAATATTTAGGAAACTTTCCCCAGTCAAACTTGGCATGTCTACACTTTTGGATACACGTATACAACAGTTTTGTCTGTATGTATCTAACACCTCTAAACTAAAGTGTAAAATTGTTATTCATCTCAACGGTATGCTACTATGAAGTTGTTATGCCATCTTATGACAAAACCAAATGGATCTCACTATTAGGTGATCTAGAAAACAACTATATGCATAGGCTTATTTGAGTTAAGTACATGTCTGTCTAGTAAAAATATGCATGCATTACCATGCCTTACTGTCCAGGATTTAAAGGACTACCATGTCCAACATCCCATGTCTGTGCTAGATTACAACACTCTTGTCAGTTGACTCTTCCAGAAAGGTGATACTTGCAAGTGTACGAGGTCGGCAAATAATATACCCGGTGAGTATGGGATCGTATCCACATGGACGGAACCAATCTGCAAATTCACACAAATAGTCAGAGCATGTAAAGAAAAGTTGAGGGTTCTTACCACCCTATGGGGGTGAATGGTTGTTTGGATAATTGGTTTATCTAAATACCCTAGAGTTAGGGTAATATCATAAGGTTTGGATGCAAGGGAGAGAAAGAGTGCGGGTGTCGAGGATATCGGTAGGATTATTCAATTGCTCTGCTAAATATTAATTCCATGATAACTTGATCGCTCATCCATTTCAAGGTATGAGGATCGGGAAATAAATCAATTAAGCAAATATGGGGTGCACCAAAGGTAATTGCTAACTGGGTTCTTTCCCTAATTAAAGCTTATGAATCACTCTCACACCCATTTCAAGGTATATGAGAGTGGTGCATGTAGGTTGTGGTGCGCGGCGCACAACCACCGTTCTGCGGTCCCTTTCGAGTAATGCACGATTCGATAGATGGGCCACAACCCAATCAATCAATTTGAATTGATGGATGAATTAAACTTCTAAATTACGAAATATGGATTGGAAGGATCTTGCATTCATTTCAAGATATGCAATACCCAGTGGATACATAGATGCAACAATTACGAAGCACCACCGTTCTTCGGCTCCTCCATGGATAGTATCAAACCCAATTACTCATAAGTTTAATTTAGCAAGGCAATCAATACATCCTACATCAATCCAAAACACCCACACAATGAATCTAGCCTAGCATATCAAAAACTAAATCAGCATTCATGAAAATGGACATGGTTCAATGCAAAGGATGAAAGCAAATATGTATTAGAAAGAGGGTTGGAGATTTGTCACCAAATACAAGCTTCTTCAATCAGCAATCAGTCTAAGCAATAGCAAAAACGAAATCAGAAAACTCGGAACTCTTAAAAACCCCAATCCCCTTCTCAAGGAAGAAGATGACCTAAAAATAGCAAAGATTAAGTTCTATTTCATTTTCACTTATTACATCTGAATAGTAGTGTTTTATACCCCCTAGGGGTTACATCTCATCCATCCAAATCCTCATCCAACGATTCACAGCAACTGGAGAGGAATCGGGTTAAGAAAAACCCGTTTTTCGTAACCCAGACTGCGGCCGAAAACCCCCGATCAGTCGACTGTCGAACAAACAACAGTCGACTGATGCGAAGATGGCTGTCGTTCCTACCAAAGGGAAACATGCGAATGTCGTTAAAACTCACAGTCGCCTGTGCAATCCACAGGCGACTGTAGTTTGCTCGTCAGTCGCATGCTGCAGAAACGTCAAAATAACAGAGAGTTGGCCCTTTTTGCTCCCTCAGAAATCTGAAATATCAGTCGACTGATGTGAAGATGACAGGCGACTGTATGAGATTACAGTCGACTGTCAATCCTCTTACAGCCGACTGTAGTTGGGCTTCAGCTTCTCCAGCTTCAATTCTTTAAAGGTAGGCGACTGCCGTTGTTTGGGCAGTCGACTGTTGGGTTTTCAGGCGTCTGTCTTTGCTTCTACAGGCGCCTGTTTTGTACTCCTCTTCTTGAGTTGATTTAGTCCCTTCCAGGACACCTGAAAATTCCAGGAAAATCCCTGTAAATATAATAGACATTTATAATGCGTAGGGAAGTGAAATTGTGCAAGAATAACATCATATGCTCACAAATGATGATTTAGCGTAAATGTAGTTAAGAGAGCATGATTCCATGGATTATATGCACAAGAGGAGATGATTATGAGGTTAGAATATGCAATATTTATTCATAATCATCAGTGTCTACAATCATATGTGAGAAGTTCTATACCAGGAAAAAAACAGGAGACTTAATAAAAAGTTTTAATTACTTATGAAACATCAACAGAACAGCTTCTCCTCTCTCTACTTACTTTTTTTTCATTGCTCTCTGCAAGGCGCGTTAGGGGCGGCGGCCGATGTGGCAATCGGCATGGGCCGCAGCGGCGGGTAAGCAGCACCGGGATGACGGTGACGGCGGCGGTGGGGCAACCCGTCGGCGTTGATGGCGATGACCCTGCACCACGTCAACAAAACAGCGAACTGTGCTGTTGGTGGCGATGCGGGGGTTGTTCTGTGGCTATTGGGAGGCTGTTCGGTTGTCGACGGTGGAGCATGGTGCGGGCCATGCGGCGTCACAGAGAGGATGCGTATGGCCGGAGCTTTAGACTTGGGTCTGCCGGCGAAGGACTTGTTGTGTCGAGCGTATGGCCGGAGCATTGGAGCTGATGTGTCGAGCAAGCTACGCAGAGTTGATGCACAGAGAGGAGCGACTCATATGGCCGGAGCTCGGTGGTGTCTGTTGATGCGTTTTATAGAGCCTCAATGATCACTGTTTGCTCACGGGAGCTGTGGAGCAGTGTTTGCTCACGAGCCAGTTGGCCACAAAATTTTTTTTATTCATCGGAAACGAGTCACACAAAAATTTTCAACGTGGAAACAATTTTCTGCTCATGTGGGTCCTTCACGTGAATAAATGCTTGATTAAGAAGGCTGTGAGAGCTTGTGATTGATTTTAAAACGTACGAGTAGTGGCCCTTCACGTGGAAACAGTGTCACCAGCTCCTTGACCTGTCAGATCACCGCATCATTTCGAAATTGCCTTCCAAAAAATCCCATGCATACACCGAACAGCGTTCGGTGTATATAGCATGCGCCTTTTTTAAATGTCCTTTTGGAAAGCATGTAAAGCATGTGCACCCGCGAGTTGGCAACGTTTGAAACTTAGGGCAGCCCTACACTACTCCTAAATTAAAGGAGAGGATAACGTGACTTGAACCCGCGTCGTCACTGTGGACGCAGGCCGAGCTACCCAAGTGAGCACCCAGCGGGGCTCGCGTATTGGGGTTTTCAAAACGCCCTTCAAGTCCAAAATGTCTTTAAGTTCACATACAGCAGTTCGCATACATACTTGCATTCTAAAATATTATTTTTCTTCTTCTTCGTTAATTTTTGCTCAATTCACATACCTTCATTCTTATCTCTTATCTCTTATTCTCTTTCTCAAATTCTAATTTACATTCACTCTCACCCTTATGCTCAGTTTACATACCTTCACTCCCCCCACCCCATGTTCTTCATCAATTTCCATTTTACCTTTGTTGGTTAAAAGAGGTATAAGACTAAGCTGTATGATGAAAGAACAGAGCAACAGACTGTATAGGAACAAAGGATGACTGTAAAGGGAAGCAAAGAAACAGAGAAAGATGGACAGAATACTTATCAGAAGGACGAAGGTTGTGTCGTGTGACAACCACTAACTTGAAAGCAATTACGATGCGACCTCGGTGGTAATCGATATCGCCGGTTACTCCCCAAGGTTAACACAGTAGCCTTTGGACGTGTCCACTCGTGGCCAGAAACTATGGAGTTTGCACAGTACATCTACCAAGGAGAACGAGCAGAAGAATAGAGAAATTTTTGGAGGGAGCAAGTTTTGTGTGTGTCTCAGAAGGAAATAAGGCACGTCTATTTATATGATTCAATAAGAGAAGTTACAGAATTCAAACGGGCAAAAAAATTAATCAAATAGCTGTTTGGTCATTAACATGGGCAATAAAAATAACAGTTGCAATCAAATTTGGAACGTTGAGACATTTAAGGGCAATCAAATTTGGAACATTGAGAAATTTAAGAGGCTAGGTCCAAAATAGGAGTTCTGAGTCTGGCTTTACATGTTGCCCGGCCATGAACTGCTTGTAGAACAACTGGGTGAGCTCCTCGAAGCTATCAATGGAGCGGTTGGGCAAGCTGTGGTACCAAGTCCTCGCTGCTTTCCGGAGGGTGGAATAGAAACCCTACAGCGCAGCGTATCGTCGGCCCCCTGGAACGCCATGACCCCCTCGTAATCCATCACGTGGTCCGCGGGATCGCACGTGCCAAAGGCACGTCGTCCAAAAAAGGAAAGGCACGCCGTCCAAAAAAGACAAGGCGCGCGCGTGGTGGACCCATGCTGATGTAAGTCCTCTCCCCTTCACAAAAGAGTCGTACCCCTTGAGGCACATCCCCAAGTCTCAACAACTCCCTAATAAACTCATCCAAAGAAAATTGACCAAGCAATATGGGACTAAAAAAGTTAGTGGGAATGAAACAAAGGCTTTTGAGAGCATATTCTTTCCAATAACCTTCACTCTGTCTAGTTCTTTCTCTTTATAGTTCCTTCTTGGAGCTCAATAGCAAGAGAACATGAAGCCAACTCCTCCTTCTTAGGCTCGGTATCAAGGGAGCCACACACCCTCCCTCCCTCGCTCTCGCTCTCTCTCTCTCTCTCTCACAATGAGGCCACACACCTCTCCACCCACCCTCCCTCCCTGTGTGTGAACCCTAATTCCTATAAGGATAATTTGATGTATTTGGTTGATTTATTAGGACGTAATGTGCATCATGATTAAATATATGATTAAAGGTTTACAAATGAAATTTTTGGTAAGAAAACTTTAAGCAAAATCTTAAAGGCGTTGACCTTGTTTTTATTATAATGTTGCTGCTGGAAGTTTTTTTCTCTGTTGTTTCTCTGTTGTTGTTGACAAGGAAGAAAGAACTAGATAAAGAAAGAACTGGAGAGAGGAAGAGGGAGGGAAGAAGAAAAAGATAGAAGGTGAGCAATTAAGAGGATTAGATGGAATTAAGACGAACCACTTAAGCTCAACACTTTGAAACTCTGTGTGTAATTAATTACATAAATACCACTTAATTACACACATCACTTTGAGAACTTAATTACACAATCCACTTTATTGCACACAGACCACATTGAGGGGAAATTAGTCGGTAATCACATGGTTCTTGTTGCGGGGTAAAATCCGCTAACACTGAATTTATATTGAAATGGGGAACCAAATGCACGATGGTTACAAGTTTGGGAGGGGGAAGACGATTCTAATCACGATCTGAGGACGATGGGAGATGAGGTCGCCCGTCAGTCGGCGTAGGTCTCCCTCCAGTTGACGAAGGTCGCTCGCCAGTTGATGAAGGTCGCCGCAGGTCACACGTCCGTTGGCAGCTGGGGCAAACTTCCTGCAAGGTGAGCAACTCGTCAGAAAGGTTGGGCAGGTTATCCGCACATAACCCCTCCGATGCCTAAGTCAGCTGGTGACGTAGAATGTAGGCGTCGGGCACGCTTGGCAATCTCAAGACAGATCGACGAAGCGTAGCGAGCTTATGAGGAAGGCGCGGATACGTGGAAGATATCCGACCTTGTGTATGGAAATGAGTTAGAAGATTTTACTGACCAACCAATCAGCCACGTGTATTTATAGGGCTGAGAGGCGGTTGCTTGCCATCCTGTCAGCTGTCAAACCAACCCAGCTGGCACTCGAGTGGTGAAGCGATAAGGTGTCGAGCGATGTCAGCGATATTTTCTGCATTGATGGTGTCAGATGGTGTCAAGTGCAACAGGTTGTCAGAGCAGTAAATGTCAGGCACTCTTTCGGCGGGCTGTCAGGCGGTGAAGCGGCCAGGTGTGCTTTTGTCAGACTTTGTCTGTAGTCTGTGAGATTGGCAGTGATATTTGTGGCAGGTTGCCTCCCTTCTTGGGCAGACTGCTTCAGGGCCGAGAGGTAGGCGAGCCGCCTCTGAGACGAGCTGCTCTGGGGCAAGCTACTCTGGGACGAGCTAGCGTAGAACGTGTGCGGTCAGCCGGAGGGCTCTTCTCTTCAATTCGAAAGGCGAGCTAGTCGCTCTACTTGAGCGAGCTTCTTTAAGACTCGGGCGATTTGGCAGGCCATGAATTGGGCTTGGTTGACAAGCTTAGCGGTAGGCAAGGGTGCACTGCTCTGAGCCTCAGCGAGCTCTGGTCCTCATTGATGAGGATTGATGGGTTATTTGAGTGGGCCTTTATCAAATAGGCCAGCTTTTAGGGCATACCAGTTCTCAAAATAGAATTAAGTTGCACACACACCACTTTGAGCAATTAAGAGGTTTGTGTAGTGAGAAATTTTGAGGGTATAAAGATATTGTGCGATGAGAAAAAGGATCAACGTATTGGGAAATTTTTCAAGGTCTGGGTCTGAGGGTATTTTGGGGTTTTTCAAAAAGCATATTTTTGGTATTTTTCAAAAATTTAGAGTCTGAGCAATGTATGTTCGCATGGAAATTCCCGGATAAGCATCGGGGAGTTGCTATGCACACATACCTAATTGCTTCACGTATAGACCATTTATCTACAAATTTCCATTAAAAATTTTAAGTTTGTCATTCAAAATTTTCCTTTTTTATCTTCCTCCTCGCTTCTTTTTTTATCTTCTTCTTCATCGTTGCTGCTATCTCTCCTCTGTGCCACCACCCACATACCATCTCCCCTCAGCCGCTCCCATCGTCGCAACAACCGACCCCTCTTCGTCATCCTCCCCTCCATCGTCCTCTTCATTCTGTTGTGCGTCAAGCGGAAGCAATCAGATCGCCGAAGTATCTAGCACGAAGAACAAATAGAGAAAGCATACAAAAGAGTTAGGTCGCCTTAACGACCAAGGAAACACTTCTATTGATTTCAATTAGGAGATACAAAAGGCACTCAGCTACTTTTAAGAAATCCTTACAATTGGCTCTTTCAAAAATGGCTCTCAATGATCCTATGGAATTTTCAATAGGACCTCATACAAGTTTTCCCAATGCTTCAGTAGAAGCTCAATTGGATTTCCAATTTTTCGATGCTAAATAACCAAAACCCTCCCTCCTTTTATAGGGATGAAGGGGGTGGGGATTGGTGCACCAACCCCACTTTTGGTCTTCATTTGGACAATTCAAAGGGTGGGGGCTGCTGGAAATTCCAGCAGCCCATAGGCCTGCTGGAAATTCCAGCAGCCGAACCAACTACCACAAATCTCCACCTTGGCGAGATATTTGGTCTATGTCACACAATCGATTGTCAACGCTCTTCCTCGGTGAGAATCATCTCGTGTTCCTGTCATCTTGCATCGAAAGGCTCATATGGCTCCGCAGAGCCTCGTTGCCCCAGAAAGGGCCACCAAAGTCATCTCATATCGTCAACATACAAGTCCGAGCCACACTCGAACTTAACTACAATATCTACATAAGCTTGTCCGTCGAACAATCACTACTACCAAGTAGCTCCAACCCGATCCTTGGCTTCATCAGTCGTCGTTGATTCCATCTCATCACACCAATCTTTCCTTCGTCCACATAGGTCGTCATTGTGCTCCACCTTACCGAAAAGGTCGGAGACTCATCACACCTGACAAAGAAAGCAAACAAGACCCTTCTTACAGGTTGGCATCTCTCAAACCTTGGTCTCCAAACTTTGATAGAATCCATCCGCTGTGCAAGTTGTGGGGACAATGTATCTACACCATACTGACTTGAACCATCACCTCTATTAGTACCACCTTTCCGGTGATCATCCAATGATGTCGTCTTTGGTGCATGCGAGCTTGAGTTGGTAGCTCGCTCTTCTAGAACTCTCCTCGTCTTCATCATCACCGTACCATCCAAGTAATAGAGGTTACCTTCACGCTTTCCCTTCATCAGGATCATTGCTCCCTGTGTCACCTTCAAAGCGTTGTCCTCCATAGTCACTTTGCACCCGTGTGCTTCTAATGAACCAAGCGATATCAAGTTGTACTTCAGGTTGGGCACATAATGAACATCGCCTATGTCCCATGTGACACCATCACACATCTTTATGCAGACCGTGCCAATGCCTGTCGTCGTGCATGCTCCATAGTTTCCAAGAAGTATTTTACTCTTACTTCCTTCATGGAAAGTAGTAAAGTACTCTCTGTGTGTGTCATATGGAACGAGCAACCCGAGTCGAGCACCCATCCCCCCTTCATCACCTCCTATGTCGCACCAACTAGGACCCACTCATCCACCTCCTCGCTTTTGACGATGTTGGCGATAACATCCTTCTTCATATTGGCCTTTGGGCACTCCCTCGCCCAATGTCCTCTTTCCTGGCAAAAGGCACATTGATCCCTCTCGATGTCTGTGCGCGGATCTCTACTATTGTCTCTGATCTCGTATATATGGTTCACTTTGCGGCCTCTACCTCTTTCATTACTTCGACATCTCACCACGGTAAGCGTATTGGACCCTTGGCCCCCTCATCTTCGCATCATCCTTCTTTCTAAATTCATTGCTTGTGAGAGCGTTAGAAACTCATTGAAGGTGATAGATTCTTTACCATAGGTTAAGATCGAAACGATATGCCCATAGTCTTTATACAGAGAGTTGAGGAGAATCATCGCCTTGTCCTCATCTTCTGCCTTGACGTCGATGTTCCTCAAATCTTTGAGGAGTTTGTTGAAGTAGTCGAGGTGTCCTTCAACTGAAACTCTTTCCTCCATCTTGATGCCAAAAAACTTCTTCTTTAGGTGTAGACGATTCTGAATGTTCTTCTTCATGTACTTCTTACCAAGCGCATCCCATAACGCTTTCGCGTTTGTCTCCTCCATGAAAGGGTATTTCTTCTCATTTGTCAAGTAGAGCCGGATCGTGCCGCAAGCGGTCTGGTTCATCATCTTCCACTCTGCATCCGACGTTGTAGTCGGCCTTTCATCTAGTACTTGATCTTGACCAAGTTGGTTCAAGATGTCAAGTACTTCGCATCTCCACATACCGAAGTTCATACGCCCATCGAACTTCTCTATTTCGAACTTCGTACTGGATACGATAGTTCGCGTTGTTGAAGATTGCGCCATTGGAGTAGAAGGATTATCGTCGCCATCTTTGCTCATCTTCTTCGTCTAGATCTTTGTCGCCAAAGCTCTGATACCAATTGTTGTGCGCCAAGCGGAAGCAATCAGATAGCCGAAGTATCTAGCACGAAGAACAAATAGAAAAAGCATACAAAAGATTTAGGTCGCATTAACGACCAAGTGAACACTTTTATTGATTTCAATTAGGAGATACAAAAAGCACTCAACTACTCCTAATAAATCCTCACAATTGGCTCTCTCAAAAGTGGCTCTCAATGATCCTATGGAACTTCCAATAGGACCTCATACAAGTTTTCCCAATGATTCAGTAGAAGCTCAATTGGATTCCCAATTTTTCGATGCTAAATAACCAAAACCCTCCCTCCTTTTATAGGGATGAAGGGGGTGGGGGTTGGTACACTAACCCCACCCCCCTTTTGGTCTTCATTTGGACAATTTAAAGGGTAGGGTGGGGGCTGCTGGAAATTCCAGCAGCCGAGCTGAGCCAACTACCACACATTCCTCCAATGTGATGGGAGGCGAGGAGGGAGGGGTAGGAAGGGGAGGTGAGGGGATGAGGAAAAAGAGTGTTCGGCAAAAGGGAGAGGACAACGAGGTTGGTGGTTGCAAGGAGATGACGACGCCGGTGAGATCGGGGGAGGAGAAAGAGTAAAGGGGGGATGAGAAAGAGTAATCTGTGATATGTTGGTATGTGTAAAGCTAAAAAAGGAATTTTAAATATTTTTTTGGGGGAGGGGTTGAGTGCGTGCGCGGGGTGTGTTGTATCTTTAAAACAATTAGGTCTCTGTGTACAGAATTTTCCTAGATATGAATATAAACCCACAGATAATGTTATTTTGTCAGGTTAATTTCACTACCCAAGATAACGGTTTTGCCTTTCTTCACCATAACAGTATTTTCCCCAAAATGAACCGAAAAAATGCGGAAAAAAAGATTAAAACAAATACATAAACAAGCATAATGCAAATAATAATTTTTGGGGTCATGCACAATGTTTTGGAGAAGTGAAAGGCAGTCATTTTAGTGACAAATTTAACGAAAATAACCTTATTTTTTGTGGAACTTGAGCTTGGCAAAGAACTTCGTGTTCTTGTTTGATATATTTAATTATTAAAACATGCATACAGTTGTGCCATTTGGATACCCATAAGGCTGTGTTTGGTTGCATGGAAAAGGAAAGAAAGAAAGGTGAAATGAAAAGGAAATAAAAAGAAAAAGAAAAGGAAAAGGAAACCGATTTCTTTTTTATGTTTGGTTAGTGAGGAAAATTGTAAAGAAAATTAAAAGGAAAATGTTAAGAAAAATGATTTCTCATGTTTGGTTGCTTATGAAAATGAAAAGGAAAATTAGAAAGAAAATATGATTTTATTTATAATTAATATTTTAAAGGGTCTCATTTTTCTATTAAACTCAATCCAAAACCATTCTTCTGAAATAAAAAATGAGCAATAACAAAAGATAATTTTTGTTGTCGATAAAATTTTTGGCTCAGAAAAGGGAAGAAAATTTTTGGGAAAGAAAACGGTTTCCTTCCGATTTGGGAGAGAAAAGTAGAGAGAAAAATTCTATATGTTTTTTTCTTTCATTTTCCCTCTCACTTTCTTTCCTTTTACTTTTCTATACAACCAAACAATGGAAATTAACTTTCCCATCACTTTTCTTTCCTTTTCTTTTCTTTTCCTTGCAACCAAACACAGCCTAGGTGAACGCAAGAGAAAGATATAAATCCAAATTTCAATGCAAGAAGCCATACATCAAAAGATAAGGGCTCACATAAATTGAGATTTAGGACCTTATATGATCACGTACGGGTTAAATTTATCAAAACTGTCAAAATTTTATTTTTGTTATGAATAGGCCCATGAGGCCCATTGGGTATCCAAGCCCACTATTGAAAGCTATATATATGAGGGTAGGGGGCTCTTATCCCTCCACACCTACTTTCCCTATATTTCCCTTCATAACACGTTATCAGCACGATCACGCTCGTTGGAGGAGACGGCGGCTCGCGGGGAAGGAGATCCATCAATCGCTCAGATTCAAGAAGATCGTAATCTTCTCAACGGGGAGCGAAAAGGGCATCCTTCACCAACCGTCGACTAGATTCCCTTGTCGAATCTAGAGGTAAAAAATCAAAACTTTTAGATCTAAACTTGCTTTTCACGATAGATCTGCATGTTTTAGGATCAAAAAGTTTAAAAACACGGTAAAAATCAATTTTTTTTAGATCCGTATGCCTAAAAACAATAAAAATCTGTTTTTAGCGATCTAAATACTCGAAAAATCCGTTTTTTACCCTCAACCTTTGATCCAAAAATCCGCACGCCCATAGGGCGAAACGGCGGCGCTTCACAAGCGCCGCCGGCGCGATCTCACGTCGTGGCCATAGGCCGCGGCTCTGTGCCGCGGCCTCAGGCCGCGGCGGCCGCGGCCAGAGGCCGCGGCCCGTCGCCGCCACGGCGGCCGCGTTCTGCGCGGCTAGCCGTCGCGGCGACACGCCGTGGGCCCCCCTAGGGTTTTCCGAAACCCTAACCCTAAATGGGCCAACTTTTCGGGGGAGGCCCAATTAACCCTAATGGGTTGTTCTCATGGCCCAAAATGCCAGAAAATTAGCCCATTTACATAAATAATTTTTCTTTTTTTATTTTTGGCCCTAAAAGCCCAAAATAATTAAAAGAAACTTTAAAGGGTTTTTAAGCGGTAAACAAAACATTAAAATATGGATCAAAAGGTAAAAGTTTTCAAAATAAATTTTGGCACGTCACACACATTTTAGATTATTTAAATTAATCTGTACATGCCTGTGATTGATTATCTGCGTAGTTGTATGTTTCAAATATATTATCTGCGTGGATGTGCAAATTAGGCTATGTTTTTAGGGATCAGCCAGGTTTCCGACACCTTTTAATTTCCTGCAATTTTTCTTTTTTTTTGAGAGAAATTTGTAAGTGAGGATATAAATGTAAAAAGAAGACCGAAGGACACCAAAAAGGAGCTGAAGGCGTTCGCACAATGAAGATAGGGGCTTCTCTCTGAAGTTCCC
Source organism: Scilla litardierei (assembly GCA_030789695.1). Taxonomy (NCBI): domain Eukaryota; kingdom Viridiplantae; phylum Streptophyta; class Magnoliopsida; order Asparagales; family Asparagaceae; genus Scilla; species Scilla litardierei. The sequence goes on from CM061141.1 coordinate 321,978,686, forward strand.
GAGTTGTAATTTATTCTTTCATGCAATTATTTTTTTGATGTAAGTTCGGACTGTACTTCTTTTTATTTCGGTGTCGGCTGGCTGATCCCCATAGTCCTAAGTCATTTTTCTGCTTCATTGCTTATACATTAACTGCGTGGATGTTAATTATTTTAATACCATGTTTAATGTTACAATGAAACTACTTAACAGCATGCGTGAATGTTAACCTTTATTAATTATTCACATTATGAATCTGTAAAAAGCATGTATGTTAAATTCACATTAATCAGATCCATGCTATGAAAAATGTTTGCATTACATGTGTGGATGTCTAATTTACTCAGTTTTAATGATACATGTTGTTTTTCTTTACATTGCTAGATCATTAAATGGCCAGACTCGCAAATGTCGACTTTTCGGTCCTGAAGGCCGATGGGTCAAACTACCTGAGTTGGCAGTTGGACCTGAAGTTCCATCTGCGCTCTCATGGTTTCAGTCTCACACAGACTGAAAAGGCAATAACAAGTACTGCCTCAGCGAACAAGGAGGCTTCAGTGGAAGCACCTCATACAGAGGAAGTTTCCGATATATTAAAGGCGAAAGCCATTATATATATCAGGACACATTTAGACTCGACCTTAAAGGACGAGTACCTCACTGTAGAGGACCCTTACGAGCTGTGGGATGCACTCGAGGAGAGGTACAGACATCAGAGGGATGTCATACTCCCCCGTGCACAGTACGAGTGGACTCACCTCCGCATACAAGACTTCAAATCCGTAGCGGAGTACAACTCAGCTCTCTTCTGCATCACCTCACGCCTGAAGTTGTGTGGTGAACCAGTGACGGAGAAAATGTTGCTGGAAAAGACGTTCACGTCTTTCCACGAAAAGGACATGATCCTTATGCAACAATATCGTGAGAGGAAGTTCAATAAGTACTCTGACCTGCTTTCATGCTTGCTTATGGCTGAACAGAACAGAGACCTGTTGGTTGCCACCCACAACCTGCGCCCTACTGGCCCCGCTCCATTGCCACCTCCTGCAGAGGCTCACTTCCAGTCTTCCCAGAAGAAGAAGACGGACAAAAAGGCAAAATTCCAGAAATGAAAAGAACAGAAGCAGCGGAAGAAGGCCACTCCCCCAGCTCCTCCTCAGAACCAGAAGTTCGTGGACAAGAAGCAGAAGAGGATTCCCAACAAAAGTGACACTCCCAAGAAAGACTGGGAGGACAAGTGCTCTAAATGCGGAATGACGGGCCACTGGTCCAGAATCTGCCGCACAGCAAAACACCTCCAGGACCTCTACCAGGCAAGCCTCAAGCCTCGAGCTGAGACAAACCTGATTGAGAGCGCAGCGTTGGCAGAGACCTCATGGACTCCTGAAGACTTCATGGGTGATGACACTCTCTAGATCTGGACCACTTCTATGCACTAGCAATGTATCTTCTATTTATGCATCGTATCCAGTTTTATTTCCATGTCAAACAATATTTTGAGCATTTATTTTTTATGAGAGTGGAGCTTTTCTCTTCATTTATTGCTTGAATGTCTTTCCCTTTTTTTAGATATGGAACTTATCTGCCTAGTGGACAGTGCATCGACGCACTCGATCCTTCAAAACATAGACTACTTCACGAGCATAAGTAGCTATTCTGGCCCACTGAGAACAATCTCAGGACCAGCAAACATAATCGAAGGATCAGGGGAAGCAATTATATTGCTCCCCGGCAACACACAAATAACACTTAAAAATGCGTTATACTCCCCTAAATCCATCCGAAACCTCCTAAGCTTTAAAGACATCCGTTTAAACGGATATCACTTAGAGACGGTTGAGGAAGATAAAAGGGAATACTTGCTTGTAACGTCTCTTACAAATGGTTCAAAAACCATTGTGGAACGTTTCAAGGGACTCCCCTCGGGACTCTACCAAACAAGTATACAAACTCCAGAAACATCTATGGCGGAGCACCTGCAGTGCCCCCAAACACCAGAATTCCAACTCTGGCACAGTAGACTGGGACACCCTGGTTCTGTTATGATGTACCGCATCATAAAGAACTCCAGGGGTATAGACCTGAAGAACCTGAAGATTCTTCAAAAAGGCAAATTCCCATGTCCACCCTGTTACAAGGGTAAACTGATCACGAGACCCTCTCCACTGAAAGTGGACGTGGAGTCCCCCAGTTTTCTGGAAAGAATCCACGGAGACATTTGTGGGCCGATTCACCCATCAAGTAGTCCGTTCAGGTACTTTATGGTCCTGATAGATGCATCTACTAAGTGGTCACATGTGTGCCTACTGTCCACCCGTAACCTAGCACTATCTAAGCTTTTAGCTCAGATAATCAAGTTACGGGCCCACTTCCCCGACTACCAGATAAAGAAACTTTGTCTGGACAATGCGGGGGAGTTTACGTCACAAGTCTTTCTAGACTATTGCCAAGCTCAGGGAATTGAAGTCGAACATCCTGTAGCGCATGTTCACACCCAAAACGGGTTAGCAGAATCTCTAATTAAGAGACTGCAATGGATCGCTCGCCCATTATTACTTCAATCCCAGATGCCAGTGAATGCGTGGGGTCATGCAATTTTGCATGCTGCATCTTTAATAAAATTAAGACCTTCTGGAGGTCAGTCATCTTCTCCAATGCAACTAGCACTTGGAGCCCCACCAATTGTCTCACATTTGAGAATATTTGGTTGTGTAGTATACGTCCACATAGCACCACCGTAAAGGACAAAGATGGGTCCACAACGTCGTCTAGGCATTTATGTTGGGTTTGACACCCCCACCATAATTAGATTCCTAGAACCCCTTACAGGAGACGTCTTTAAGGCACGTCTAGAAGACTGTGAATTCGATGAAACATCGTTTCCAAGACTAGGCTCACAGACAAAGAAGCCCGAAGCTTCAGAAAGTATCACTTGGGATACAAAGACATTATGTCACTTTGATCCGCCAACAAGCCAGTGTGAGGAGGAGGTCCTGAAGATTCTCCACATCCAAAACAATGTCCATCTCTTGCCGGACAAATTTACTGACAACCAGAAGATTGTCAAATCACACGTCCCTGCTGCTAACACTCCAGCTAGGATTGACATACCGCAAAATGGATGCAATCCGCCTGCAGCAGAAATGGTTGGACCTCTCAAAAAGAGAGGGCGACCACCGGGATCCAAAGACCAAGTCCCTCGAAAGAGTAGGACCCTTGGCAATGGTAAACAAATACCACCACAGGATGCTAATATAAGCCCTACTACCTCATCTCTCCCAAACTCTCATGAAGAGGAAAAACCGGGAGAAAATGAAGTATCGATACACTATGTACGAACTGGGGAGTATTGGGACAGAAAAAGCACAACCATAGATGACACATTTACGTGTAATATTGCCATCAACGTCGCGTACTACGACGATGATATTGAACCACGCTCTCTGACAGAATGTCAAAGCAGAGATGATTGGCCAAAGTGGAAAGCGACAATAGGAGTGGAGTTGGATTCACTCACCAAACGCAAGGTCTTCGGACCCATAGTCCAGACACCAAAAGGTGTAAAACCTGTGGGTTATAAATGGGTATTTGTTAGAAAACGAAATGAAAAGAATGAGATCGATCGCTATACAGCAAGGCTTGTAGCGCAAGGTTTTACCCAACGTCCTGGGGTGGATTTTGAAGCCACATACTCCCCGGTCATGGACGCGATCACCTTCCGATTCCTCATTGTCTTAACAGCCCAAGAGGGTTTAGATATGCAACTCATGGACGTGGTTACTGCATACCTATATGGCAACCTAGACCGAGACATCTATATGAGATTGCCTGACGGTTATTCTTTGCCTGCAGCACTAAAAGAGAGAGAACGTGACATCTACTCAGTGAAACTGTAAAGATCATTATATGGTCTAAAACAATCTGGAAGGATGTGGTATAAAAGACTGAGCGATTTCTTTGCAAAACAAGGATTTACAAACGACCCAGCCTGTCCTTGCATCTTTATAAGAGCAAAGGCAACAGGATTTGTAATTATAGCCGTCTACGTAGACGACTTAAACCTCATCGGATCTCCTGAAGAGATCGCAAAGATTTCTAGAAGCCTGACAGAAACCTTCGAGATGAAAGACCTCGGAAAGTCAAAATTATGTTTAGGTCTTCAGATAAAGCATCTTAAAGATGGGATCCTGTTACACCAGTCAACTTACACATCGAACTTATTGAAAAAGTTTCATATGGATAAGTGCCACCTCCTCAGCATTCCGATGGTCGTCAGATCATTGGATGTACACAAAGACCCCTTCCGGCCGCTGGAAGAGGGGGAGGAAGTACTAGGCCCCGAAGTGCCTTATTTAAGTGCTATCGTTGCACTCCTTTACCTGGCTAACTGCACTCGCCCTGACATAGCATTTGCAGTAAACTTACTAGCCAGATATAGTGCTGCACCTACACAGCGGCACTGGGCCGGAGTTAAGCATCTTCTGCGCTACCTCCAAGGGTCCATAGACTTAGGTCTATTCTACAGGAAAGGGGCATCAACTGGTTTAGTTGGTTATGCTGATGCAGGTTACAGGTCCGATCCTCATACAGAGAAGTCTCAGACCGGATACATGTTCACATACGGCGGCACAGCCATATCCTGGAGATCTGTAAAGCAGACCATGACGACCGTCTCATCCACTCACTCAGAACTCCTAGAGATCTTCGAAGCAAGCAAGGAATGCTTCTGGCTACGCTCTGTGATCCAGCACATCCTCACCTCCACCGGCCTGATGACCGGCGTTCTTGCGCCTACTCCACTCCATGAAGACAATGCAACATGTATAGCCCAGCTTCAAGACGGCTACATCAAAGGCGACAAGACGAAGCATATCTCCCCCAAGTTCTTCTGGACGCACGACCTTCAGAAGCAAAAGCAGATTGAGGTACAGAAGATCCAATCATGTAATAACTTGGCGGATTTGCTTACCAATTCCTTGCCTACTAGTATCTTTGAGAAACTTGTATATGGGATTGGGATGAGGAGAGTGAGTAAATGTAAACCGGGTCAGGATGAGAGAACTATGAACTCATAGATACATAGGAGACTGATGTATAGATTCATAGGAAATCTGCAAGCCTGAAGCTTGGTCAGATGAGGGGGAGTCAACTGCAGAGTTGTACTCTTTTCCCTTGGCTACAGGTTTTTTCCCACTGGGTTTTCCGTAGTCAAGGTTTTGACGAGGCAACCTCGTTGACTCTGGATCTTGAAGTATCCACCCCTAGACACATCCCTAAAACAGGGGAAGTTATGGGTTAACTGTTCTTTCTTTAACAAGACAGTTACCCTAACTCGGATCCTGAAGAATCCACCTCTTATTCAATGTTGGTTGGATAAGGGGAAGTGTTATGAATAGGCCCATGAGGCCCATTGGGTATCCAAGCCCACTATTGAAAGCTATATATATGAGGGTAGGGGGCTCTTACCCCTCCACACCTATTTTCCCTATATTTCCCTTCATAACAATTTTCCATTAAAACAATCTAACCTTCAAAGATTTAAAATTAACTATCGAAAATCTTGCCTGCAAATAACGGAAAAAAAAACTTTTTCGTTTTAAATAACCACCATAAAGTTTTCAAGGTTTTATTAATACTATACTATTAAATCCATTTGATTTAACTATAATACATTCTAAAAGTTCTAAAAACTGCTACGAAAGATGCAATCACAAAACAAGTGAAATTTTTTAATACTTGGCCTTTAATTTTCAAAAATTATGATGTCTTAACAGGAAGCCTCGAAATAATTGGTAGCTTTGGTAGATTCAGCCACCACGTACACATCAACAATTTTCAGAACAAAATCACAAGCTCAAACTTCGGATATCAACCCAAGAGTTGCCATCGTAAAAACTAAGGATCGATGGTAGTTGGTTCCTAAATCGAACGATATCAATTATCCAGTATACAATAAACGTCTGCCCCCTTTACACACTCATTACTCCTCCGAAGACAAAATAGATGAAACAAACATCTAAAGATGAACCTTAAAACACGGCTCATATGAAAATTTCTGGCCGGTTTATTCTAAAAATCAGAAGCCAGCATCCATCACAAAACAGCAACCCGTATTCTTACTGATGCACAGCCGTAGAGCACGGCATCATGAATCAGCGGCAGCGTCTCCCGTCTCCTTGGCCTGCCCTTCCTTCGAAATGTGAAACCCTTCGATTTTGCGGGCAACGTCATTTGCACCCACCGTCACCTTGTCGATGGACCCATTGTCACCAACGTTGGCATCGCTCTCGCCGGTGGTGGTTGCTGGGCCTGTTTGCCATATTCTGATGGTCCCATCCTCTGATCCTGACGCATAGGATTCACCTCCAGGAGCGAAGCGCACGCAGTGAACAGGGCCATGGTGACCTTTGTTGCATCCTACATTCATGCGGTAAACACCAAATAATCAGTTTCTACCACTTCAACTCTCACGCGTTTCTCTTTCATGTCCTTGCAAATGCAAGATACCATGTTTTAATTTTCCTAATGCAATAAGAAATTGATTAGCTAAAATGAGTGTATGTTTTACTAAGAGAACAAGTGCTTAAATTATCATGCGTTAAGGATTAGGAAGAGAATGTGAATCATAACTTCTATGCAATACAAAATGTAGAGTTGATAATATATTTAACAATATTATGAATTAATTATTTTGATTGTATTTTTGATAAATTTCTTAACCGAAGAACTACCATTTTAATTAATTGTACATACACAAGGCCTCAATTTTGTTTCGAAGGTCTAGTTTCGCATGCATAGCTAATGAGGTAGCATTAACCGACCTAATAATAGCCTTCTAGGCTTACTGGAATCATCCTTATTTACCATTCTTCAATCGCCCAAGTACTAAGCACCAAACAAGGGAGTTGATACCATAAGATATGGTTGATCTCCGTGGAGCTTTCTACATATAGAGCTTTGCTCCATAAACCCATTGATGGTCGACTTAGAGTACAATGACAATAATGATGTATCCTACGGAAAATAAATCCAATTGCAAGTAGCACTATGAGGGGAAGGTTACAAAATCCTACCAATTTCTTCGCCCGTGTGAAAATCAAAAATGTGAACCCACATGTCTTCGCCTCCAGCAACAAACTTGTTGCCATACTTGGGTTCAAGTGACGCTGACTCAACAGGGCACGGCATGTTGTAGCTTTTGACAAGTCCAAAACTGATGGCACCAAAGAAAGAAGGGCTTCAGATTCCATACGGAAACAAAAATGGCATATAAATATACTAATCATCAAACTTACTGATTTGCATCCCAAAACTTAACAGTTGAACCATCAGCTGTGGTGATATACCGCCCATCTTGACTAACTTCGGCACTGGTAACAGGTGACTTTGTTTCAAGAGTTTGGACAATTTTGCCACTTCTTACATCCCATAACCTGTTAAAAAGTTGGAAAAATAGCAGGGAAAGAAGGAAAATGAGCTCACAATATAGCCACTGTTGTATGCTACTCTAGGAAGGTAAGAAGAAAGTAAAAGTTTATGTCATCAGGAGTCTGCAAAATATAACTATAGAGATGTCATGTTATTGCCGATTGGTTTCATGACAAAAAAACAGGAAAAACTGGTCGGCAATCACATAGGCCTTGTTTAGCGTTTGAATTAATGGCAAGGAAAAGAAAATAAGGAGGGGAAACAGTATTAGTTTAAATTATTATCTGCTATCAAGGAACTTCTGCATAATTTATCTCTGGACATGCACATATGCATATGCACACTCTCTCACATTAAGATTTAATAACTTGCCATGTCAAATGCTTATGCAATCAAATGATATTTGAGATGGCATCAACGAAGTGAAGCCACATTTAGTCCCGTAATACCATGAATGCGGCAACATCGCATTCCTGGGAATCAAGGGTTGTTTAGTTTTATTCACATGAGGCATTCTCAAAATTACATAAGCAGACCTAGTCTAGTGCCCAAACTAAATTACAGATGTGTCGTAAGGACTAAAACCAAGCATCCAGTCCGTAGGTCAAGGATTCTCCAGATCAGGTATTTGAACAAAACAATGAACACAGGACTACAATAATATCACATGTGCTCTTAAACTAATTAGTAATGAAAATGGATACTTGAAGATGTAATCTGTAACTTCAATTACCTTACAAGTTGGCTAAAATTTGTTACAGATGAGATAAACGAACAATCAACCTAGAGTATGATAGAGCTACGCCTGTTATAATTTGACTAGTCATAACCCGTGTCCGAGGGCACGGTTCATTAAAAATCTTTGTTTCTCCAAAAATTGTTTTCACCTTCAAAATTTTGGTACCTTCACAATTTAAAAGAAAAAAAAATTTGCGCCGCGTTCGGCGCGGGCGCGTGATGTAAAACTGCATTTTAATTATCAAAGATTCCAGTTTTTTATTTAGAAAAACCAAAGCTCGCTACATTAACATTCGGTTACGGGCGATGGGCAAACTAAATTCAAAAACTAACTACATTAACATTCCAGTTTTTTAAATTATCAAAGCTCACTTAAGTCAAAAACGTGTGGCCGTGCGGTTACGGGCGAATGAGCAAAAAAAAGAGAAGTGCAAAAAAATGCGGTTACAACCAACTGAGATTTAAAAAAATTGAAATTGGAAATCTTTGATATAACGTATGTGATTATTTCACATCTTTGTCATATTTAAATATTCCAGTCTTTGTCATATATGCTTCATATATGCTGAACGTGGTATATAAGGTATGTGATTATTTCTGCAGAGGTATACTTCTAGTGAATGAAAGCAATGCAATGAGAAACGAAAAAAAAACCCAAAAATGTGTGTGCGGTTAGGTTACAGGTGACGGAGAGAAAATTGAGATGGGACACAATGAGAGGGATTTTGATGTAGAAATTCTGTTACACCTAGTACTTGAAAAAAATTTACCCTAGCCATACTTTTGCCGCCATGTAGGACAAAGATTTTGTCCGAGTCATACTTTTACCGCCACATAGGACAAAAGTCGTGAATTGTATAATAGATTGTTGCTTAAAATTTCAGGCAGACTTACAATGAGCATCATACACCCTCCACAATGTAACTAACAAGGTTTAAGAACCCTCTTTCCTGTTTCGGTTTCATTGCCTTAAAAATTTTCGTTTCGACAGGTTTACGTAACTTTGTTGGTTTTGTTTTGAAGTTTTGGTTTCACTTTTATCTATATTTTCATCTATATTTTCATATATATATGTGTCGTATATTTACTTGTAATAGTTGAATATACTATGATGTTTATGTTAAAAAAACCAATGAAGGGATGAACTGCCAAAAATCAACTTTGAGGTGACAAAATCAACCATTAACTTCTTAATATGTCAAAACAGGTCGGATCTTGATTTGAAACCCCCAATTAACTTAAACTCATTCAACACAAAGTGTTTGTTTCGGATTAGAAACCCAAACTCATCTAACTTAAATAAAATCAATAGAGTGGATTTGGGTTAAAACCATAAACCTATTTCAAAAGAACTAAAATCAATTGAACCATGTTCCATATCTTCTCTTGCCTCGATTGAAGAGGGTGCAGTAGCCATGGTGGCCACTAATGATGCAGTGAAGCCAATGATGCACAGATGTAAGTTCCCTCCCTCCCTCCCTCTCGGGTCTCAATCACTCGTCCCTCTTTCTCACTTGTTTATTTAATTTTTTTGTTTACAAGTTCTTGCAAAGGTTTTGATCATTTTTCGGTTCTTACTTAAGTATTAAAAAACCACATGAGAGCTTTTATTAGGATCATCAATAGTTTGTTCTTTTTATGTCAATTTTTATTTTTTTCATGGATCATCAGCCATAACAAAGTTTTAAGGCTTGTTGTGAACCGGTTCGAAGAGGAACATGTATGAAGCCGTCAAAACTTTATGTTACCATTATATGTCACCATTATATGTCAAAACTTTAAGCCTATTATATGTCAGTTGTTTCTAATTATTTCTATTGAATTATCTCATTTTACAATTGGTGCATATAAGTAAGGGGCTCATTAGCATTGTGCTTTATTTTCTTTATGTTTACATAATGTGTGTCATCAGCAAAAGGGGTGAGATCGTTAGGTATTGGTGTTTCATCCAATATTATTTTGATGATAATCACAACATTATGTTGCTAATGTCTCTCATGTTTTAGTCTCATAGTCAATATTTCAAGAATATCATTTTTGGAGACTAAATGCTTGGTGCAAGGATGGACATCAAGGGGAGTATAGCCAAAGCTTAGATCTTGATGAAGGAAAGCTCATCAAGATGTGCCAAAGCTTGGAGGATGATGTGGAGCATCAAGGCATCAAGGGATTGAAGCTTAGCCTCTAAGGGAAGCAATGTAATCCATGTATTATTTCATTTAGTACTTTTTCTCTTTTTGAGTCTAGGTTTTATGTAATGTCTTGATAGATGGACTATAGCTCATTCATGCATATACATTTTCCATCTTAATGAGTCTTAGAATTATCATAGAAATCATCCCAATAGGTTCACCATGCCTTAAACTCTAACTGGAGTTTTTGGCTCTCCCACGGTCGACTGATGATTGCAAGACAGTCGCCTGTATGACCTACAGGCGCCTGGCCAGCCGTCTACAGCCGACTGGTGTGCACAGCTCAAGTCAACTTTTCTTGACTCTTTCTTGAGCTCTTGGAAACAGACGACTGACGTTCATATTACAGGCTCATGTCTTCCATCAGGCGCCTGTGATATGTTCTCCAGTCGTCTGTATGCCAAAGTGTGTAACTTGCATTTTCTGGGTTTCAACCCACTTTTCAAGTCAGTCGACTGATGAGAGGTTTTCAGTCGCCTGTCAAATTACACGCGCCTAAGAATTGGTCATCTATCGTCTGAAGGCGCTAGTGCGAAAGTTGTGTTTTTCTCAGCTCATTTCCATCACATATAACAGTCGCCTGCTGAATGATATTTAGGCACCTGCACCTTGTACAGGCGCCAGTGTAGTCTTCTACAATCGCTGTCCTGACTCGGATTATAGCCGTTGGGATTTTTATAACCATTGATCAATCGACTGTCAGTTGTTCATCAGTCAACTGTTCGAAGCGTAAACTGTCAAAATCTAGCCGTTACAGATTTTATTTTTTTGGGGTTTTTGCTTGGGTTTGAGGGTTTATTTGGGCTTTCTATACATAGGAGAGGGCTGAGTTCATTAGAACTTCTTGCAACTATTGAAGATCATTTGAGAATCATTAAGCCACTCTCAAACTCTCTCATTTCCCTCTTAGAGCTCATATTTCTCTTCATGCATTGAAGTCAAGCTCAAGGGAAATCATCCAAATGCTTTCAAGCAAATCTCATCACTTGGAGATCATCTTGCATGCCTTGCATACTTCATTGAGTAAGTTCATCTCTTCAATACATAGGTAAGAGTCATTTGTTTCATTTGTTTTCATGAAACCCTAATTCTCTTTGTGGGAATTAGATACCCTCTTTGTGGGAGTTGGTCACTCTCTTTGTGAGAGTTTATCCCTTATAAGGGTGATTGTGTCCTTGTGTAGGATAACCCTAATTCTCTGTGTGGAAATTAGTTTCTCTGTGTGGGAGTTAGACCCTTGTGTAGGATAGGTTGAGTCCTTGTGAAGGGCAAATCTCTTATGTAGGGATTGTATTCACTACCTTGTGTAGGATTATAGTGAATATTTGGTGTGGCTGGACGTACCCAAGTTTGGGTAATCAAGGTAAAATCTCGTGTTTGTGCTTGGATTGATTGTGTTGATTAATTTCTCTTGCACTTATTATTCCGCATTTGCAAGTTATTTTTTAATTGCACAATTTATTGTCATTATTCTATTCCCCCTGTCTAGAGTTGTTAGTATTGCAAGGGATAGACTGTCCTTACAATTTATGTCCTATTCTCAGGATTCAATCATCAAAGTTCCTAATCCGACATTAATATATTTCTTTCATTTTACCTACTGACACTTTTCACAAATTTTGCTACCAGGTCATGGTAAATGCATCAGTTCATATAATACGATATTTTGAAAATGCACATTATATCTAATAAGAATGATTGCCCAAAGAGGATTCATATTGAAATGGCATGAGTCTTGGAAAGTACATTAATTGTATGATGGTACATGTTGAATGTCGTTCTTTGGTATAAGGTTCCATAACCAAAAGCTTCAGGCTTAAAACTTAATGAAATGCGGAACGGTATGCATGCCGTCATTGAACATTTAATGTACATGTGGATGTGCAGTTTCATAGAATCACGAGAGATTGGGCCTACCTTATCAAGTCCCCCCCCCCAACAAGAAAACAAAAACAAAAACAAAAAGATTATACAGATCAATTCCTTTTGAATAAGTGCAAAACAATATTCGTACACTTCTCCGCAAATATCACAGAGCCTTAAATGGACCAAATGTGTACTGTGTATATCCCTAAGAACAATATTCACTGTAAAACAAACGCTTCACACTGAAACCACCAACCGAGGGCAAGTTGGTAAGGTAGTTAAACATGCCAAAATTGATGAAAAGTTAAAGGTTCAATAACGGTGTGATGCCTTTAGAGGAGGAATTTTCTCACATATTAAAAAGGGGAATGGAGTTTGGTTTCCCCTATGTTGCACGGACATGGCTGCCCTAACATAGACATGACACACCGACAGTGTTGAAAATTTTTAAAATTACATGGGAATCTACACGTTCAACACGCATGCCCAATATGTACCCGACACGACATGGTGCCATGTGTACGTGCTACATAGTATTTCACACATTTAATCATAAAACAAAATAAATAAATAAAATGTTCAAAAACAAAGTTACAAATGTATACAGTCGTTGAGTGCTTACAACTAAAATGTTGCTAGCTGATAAAGGAAACTAACAGATATTTTTCAACAATCTGCAAACAAACTGGGTTTATCCAGCACAATATATCATGTCAAATAAGAAAGGCCATTTAAGTATTCATATTTGACAAATATATAATAATCATCAATTGGATATTAAAAAAGTTGTCCAAATTACCAAGCAAATGCTAAGAAAGAAAGCTTCTGTTTCTGAAAATCAATTTGGTATGATGCCAACGAGTAGCAATTGATGGGCATACAGAGAGAAGCGTGCGCAGGTGCACACACATGCGCACACAAGCTGTCATCAATTCTTTAAAAATATAGCTATGATGGGATCCCTAGGGGAGTTATACAGTTGGTTTTCGAACATACGCAAATCTCTGAAAATCAATTTGGTGTTTCGTTGCCAAGGAGGTAACCCAAGGAAGCTATTTGTAATGAGGCAATTCAAGCAGACATATGGACAGAAGGAAAGAAATCTACACATGGTTTCATTGATCTCAACATAATAATAATAATAATAATAATAATAATAATAATAAATGATTATGATAGGGTCCTTAAGGGAGTAACATATGGGCTTTAAAAAAGAAACAAGTATCTAGTATATGCTTTAACTTTCTTGCCTAGGTGAGGAGTGCCATATCTCCAAATGAAAAAGAATCCATATTATGGTATGGAAATACCAATCTGGCAATGATAGCATATGTCCATATAGACTTTCCTTAAGATGGAACCAGAGCAAGAAAGCAAAATGGAGAGGTTGGCTAGGCTTTAGTTTGATATAGTAGTAGTATGGATGTGACTATATACCATTCTTCTTCACACTTTTGATTTATTACCCCTAGGGGAGTAACATGGGGGCTTTAAAATAAACTATGATGGGGTCCTTAGGGGAGTAACACATGGGCATTAAAAAAGAAACTAGTATCTAGTATATGCTTTAATGTCACTATGGACATGCATGATGCGGTAATAACTAGGTGGAGATCAATTAAAGGATATATGGCATCACTTCCTATCAGGATAGGCTTACACCAAATATCGGCATGAACACCTAATATCTTTGGGTTAGTTATGGATGAGCTTACAAACATATCCAGGATGAAGTCCTATGGTTGATTTTAGTTTACTAATGGCATATCACTAGTTGATGAAACCAGATGTGTAAGCACCAAAATAGAATGTTTGAGCAATTAAGAAATAATACATTCAAAAGATAAGTGCAGCTAATAAGAATGATAAGATGGATGTGTAGCAATATGAGATATGATAAGAAATGACTGGATGCATCCACCACAGGTTAAAAAGTTGCCCTTATTAATGATAAAATGGAATAACTGATATATATGGTTTGGGTATATGCAATAGCTCACGCCCCCTATCTACTCAAGATATTAGCAAATCCATGCCACAATCATGTTTAAAAAATGAGGATGCTCATATTTATGAGTGCAATACAATAATAGATGGTTAAAAACTGGTTGCATCTACTGATTAATGAGGATAAATTGAAAAGGAATCCATTGAGATGGTTTCTGCATGTGAAATGGAAGCCACTAAGTACATTGATTAGTAAAAATGATGAGCCTATAGTTGAGAGAGCAATGAGGAAGAAGGACTAGAGGAAGGTCTAAATGAATTGGAATGGAGGCAACCAAGGACATAAGAGCACCTGATTTACCAACAAGATGACCTGAAATCAAGCTCAATTGAAGAAAAGGACTTGGGCCTAACGCAAAAAAGGGGGGGGAATGGGGATAAATGATTTGTTGGCGTTGTTGTTGAGCAAGAACAAGCATGAGCAACTTAGGCTACGTCATGACACTCTGATTTTTTTTAATTACCACTTGAATGTTGAAGGTTGAATGTAGATATTTAAGATCTGGCCAGTGTTTCAATATACCCCGCAGACTAATATGTTTCATGAATGAAGCTACCGCCAACCAACCATCCAACTAGAGTGGATGAAAGCTGTGACAATCTGGTCTCCAGATATGAGGCACACAAGCCTCAAATTATGCTTAATCTATGTGCAATGTAAGCCCCCTTAAAGATACATTACATTAACAACACCTGCAGTCGACGGTGAATTTGTTTCAGGCAACCTTGTGGTGAGTGGTCAATCTTCAGCTTCTTGAATTTTCATTTTATGTACTTATGAGCAATGATAGGCATGGGAAATGTCATTATATCATTATCAATCTCTAGAATTAAACAGGAGATACAAATGTAAATATAAATTTAAAAATATAAAGAATTGATATAACCATGAAAGACGCGACAAGAACAGAAAGAATGAAGCAAATTACTAAAGAGAAAAGAGGTGAACAGGTACGTACCTCACACCCCCCAAATCTGTGCAGGAACTTAAAATCGTTTGGTCCCTATGAAGCCAAGCCACAGTTCTGACTGAGCCAGGAGATTTATCAATTTCCCGTGGTTGGGCATCAAATCGATCCAAATCAAAGATGCGCAATACTTTTTCAATTCCACCAGTAAGCAAAAACTTTGTATCCTGTAACAAATATTGAATAATATGTCAAAAAATTGTATGAGCATAAAAGCTAAGCTAAGCAATATCTCGTTGGTCAAAGCATTTTCAGAGCAGTCCAATAATAAAAACACACATCACAGCAGGAATAATATCATTGAATACAACCAAACCGACAGCAAGAAGTAGGTATCGGTTTTTTACTCTACCGTACAAAGGGTGCACTGTAAATAGTCACAGCATGTTCAGCTACGAACCAGACTGGCTCCAACAGCAAATGGCGTCCACAGCCAAAAAGCATTCAGGAGCTGCCGGCTTAAAGACTAAAGACAACATAGAAGTAGCTACCAGTTCTTTTTTCCTCTTGCCTTACCAAGGGTATATTGTCGCTAGCTACATCATTTTTAAGCAAAAAGTCACCAGAGTATCTATGGACAATCACATTACAACTATAGCGTTCTGAGATAGGCTCCATTGACAAATGAAATCCCAGCCAAAACAACATTAAGGGTCTGCAGGCTCAAAACCTCACACTATAACAAAGCTTTTTAACTGGCAGCATGAATTTGCATGGCCAATATATATTTCTTCCGGCTGGAATTTTAATGATTATAAATTTTACTCATCTGCTAAAAAATAGTCTTGAACACTCATCTGCTAAAAAATAGCTTTTTAACTGGCAGCATGAATTTGTATGGCCAATATATATTTCTTCCGGATGGAATTTTAATGATTATAAATTTTACTCATCTGCTAAAAAATAGTCTTGAACACTCTGAAATTTGTGGACTCCAGTTAAACAAAAAAATTGTCCAAAAAAGAAGCAAATTATTTGTGGTGCATTTATAGCAATCAAGCCAACATATACATATTTTTTTTAATAACTAAGTATTAGAAGAGATCATAAGACTGTAGGGTGCATCTGTGATAATGCAATAAAGAGGAATGATGGTTTTATTTAGAATGATTAAAACTAAAAGAAATACTTGTAGTGGTTAGTAAAAACCCCAAACAGAACCATAGAATTGAACAGCCTCACATACCTCAGAAAAGGCACATGCACGGACAATATGCTTGTGTTCAAATGAGTGCAACTCATCTCCAGTTAATGCATCCCATAATTTCCTACAGAAAAATAGATGCACATGAGATGCCACAATCTTCCAACTCAGCGTAAATATATATAAACTAACTTGAAGCAGCAACATGGACCAAAAATAAAACAGTTAAATTTCTGACTGCTAAAAGAGACAACGAAAATAATAAATAACAATACAACATTTTTATTTAAATACATTAGATATATTCTTATGAAATTGGAATTTCATGGCAATGAAAAAAACAATTAGGAATTGGACGGTTGGGATAAAAATTAAATGGATTTCCATCTTGGATGAGAATCCATTGTATCACGCCAGTGTTCCAAAGGGTAAAAATCCTTTGGATTACAATCCAAAATGTTTGTTTGAATACCGTCGCGCCAAATTAATGTCATCATATATCATTAATTTTGTCAAACAATAACTTTGCGACCAAACGAAATCCTTCTAATTAAAAAAGGGAGGTCTTCGGATTAAAAACAGAGAGGTATTGACCTACTTTTGAATTATAAATTTAAAATCATTTGGGTTCTCCCCCCAAAAAATGACATCCAAACTAGCCAATGTTTTGGATTACCCAATCCATAGGAAACTATGTCGGAAACTATGTCTAGGGTCATAATCATTTTGATTAAAGCTATCCAAACATGCCCTTACTTGATAGAAAAAGTCCAATTCTAACAAGAATAAAGCATCCAACTGGATGCGCAATTAGAACGAAAAGCTATTAACCCAGAAGGTAGGTTCAGCATCTAACTTGTGATAACATTATGAAATAGCTAAAAGAAAGATTTTTAAATACCATTAGGCCACCAGTCACCAACAAGTGTATGAAAAGTAGGTTGAGAATGAGCACGGGCTGGCATGAGCAAACTTCGGGCAAGAGTAAACTTCGGGCCAAAACACACACGAGGACTGAGGCCCAATGACCGAGCCCCAAAGCCCTTCTCTCGCATACCATTATTCACGACCTTCCCACCAACAAAAAAGAAAACATGAGATTGTGATTTGGAAAGCATTTGTTTTTTGACAGGTGACACCCAAAAATCGAATCCCAAATTTAAAAATGTTTTGATTCCAAATATTCAAAAAATTATATTTGTCATTTTCTCCAAATAAATTTGAGGTTTTTATGTTTATTTTTCAGTGAAAATATCTCGTTAATTTTTTATTGGTTGCTAGATCACCTACCCTTGTATTAAGACATATGATTGAAGAGACATACAAGTCAAAAGCCTCAAATGGTCATATTTTTAGACTTCAAATATGTTCAAAAAATGGATACATGGGAAATACGAGGGCACCCAAACAAGGGAAAGTGATAATCTATGAGATCAATGCGGAAAGTTGAGAGATTTATTTATCTTTTGATAAATCAAAACATACAAAAAAACTGAATAAACCAGTCTAAGAGAGTCTAAGAGAGCCGTACGTTTGACAGACTCAGGTCCCAACTTTTTTCCTTCAATTTTTAGTGGGGGAGGCTGCAACTCTTGATCATATTGAACTCCTCTTTGTTTTTGGTTTGTGCAATAATAATTAATTTAAGCCATGCTTCATTATGTTACAAAAATTTTAAAAAAGAATCCTGAACTAATTAATTTAAACATGAGGGTGAACATTGCAAATCCAGTTGTCAGCTCATGCATTCGTTATCGGCCAACAAGAACCTGAACATCGAGTGGGACTAGTTCAGATGTATTGGGACTAGTTCATGATTGGCTTGCATCTTTTACAGATAATATAAAAAATTCAAGTGATTTTCTAGTCTATAATCTGTAATAGATATTGAACAGAAACAAGCATTGGTGTTTCTCCATTCAACTTCTTCAATTACTCCGTTCTTTGCCTAGTGTCAACTTACTCGTTATCACTTGCCAATTCCACACTTGTGAGAATAATACAGATACAAACATAGATTATAAATTTTAAGGAATTTGATGACACAAATAGCCTTTTCCAGTAATACGGATAAGGATCACAAGGGCTCCTCAAATTTTATATGCGGTCATATGGGATGCAAAGTGTATGTTTGCATGCATGCATGTATTTAAAGAGTGGTATTGCATGCTCAGTGTGAATACTCTGAAATGTCAAGTAACCCTAATCTAACAAACACATTATACAACCCCGAATAGCTAAGTCAAGCCAGTAATGATGTCAATGTTTCGCTGATAATTCACAATCCACAATAGTGCAAAATATTTAAATGATTGTCAATTGGTGCTGGGCTTTGTTTTGTGAAGACAATTTAGCTCTGAATGAGGCCACGGAATTATCTACAAACAAACGATTCCTTCAACAATAAAACTCTGATGATCACTAGAGAAAAGTACGATGGCATACGCAGTGAAATCAGCAGAACCCGAAGCAGCCCTTAGGGCATTGGTATCAAGGCAGCAACTCCAGACTGCACCCTTGTGCCCTTCAAACGTTCCAATCCAATCACCTGTCTCTCCATTTCTCAGCATCGGGCTCGAATCTGAACAAATTGAAAACATAAATACAACCATCATTAACAAAGCAAACAAAGATTCAAACTATAAATCCCGACTTCAATATTTCAATCAAATCGAAAATAAAATATTCACCTTTGCTGGCGCTGATGAGAAAGAATCCATCGGGCGTGACTGGACTATAGAACACATCCACCACTGGGCGCGAATGGCCATGGCAGACTAAAGGAATCGCCGCCTTCTTCTTCTCCATTTCCCCTCCTTTTTCTGCTCTAATCCAAACGAGCCCAAGCCCTCACCCTAACCCTATTCCCAAATCAAACAAATTAGACCACACTCCTATTCCCGTAGCAAAAACCCTAACCCTAGCCCCAAATTGAAGAAAACAGAAACAATTTTTTAAGCGAAAAAATGGAGGAGAACAGTGGATTTGTAATGTTTGCAATCCTTTAGTTCCAATTTTGAAAAAAAAAGGCGAAAAAGAAAAAAAGAAAAAAAAATCAAATTGAGATTAGAATTACGAGGGAGCTGGGGCTTGAGGATTACGACGAGCGAGGGCTAACTATATGAGGAGCACAGTGCCCCGTGGACGGGAAGTGCTATGCGAACATACCAAATTGATCAGCTCACATTATGCTTAACGGGTTGCGTTCTCAAACTGCTTAGCTTGTAGAATGGCATCGCTTGCCTTTACCGGCCAGAGCACAGTCTTGAATCGATGCAACAACAGTGCCAAACACATTGTCCTGCCAAGTTACAGATATATAAAACAATCTCAGTTTGTTTCAGCTTCACAAAGAAACTCAATAAAACAAATAAGTATTATAACAATTGTACCAATAATGTAAAAACATAAAGACAAAAAAAAACATATTCATATCATGAAACGCAGAAGTACATGAGTTAAACTAGCAGCTAGTTTACAACCTGGCAAGAAAAAAAAGCCAATGTACATATATACATGTGTGGCATGTTTTTTATTAATGGACAGCTCATGCTTTATCATATATATGCATGTTTATAACTAGTACTTGCTAGTCTTTTGAAAATACTCGGTACTCGGTCTGATATTACGAAAGAGATCACGAGACATCAACATGCATGCCAAAATAGTGGTTGTCCCACAGCTTTTCTCGAGGGGACAGTGCCGTGCATTCCAGTTACATGCAATGCAAAGTGGCTCACATTGTCTAGCATGCAGTCTGCAGCAGCAGCTTACGTACACCAAGAAAGAGCAATGTTTTTGCCCGCTCAACCACACCAAACCAAAAGAAGCCCACACTACTTTTTGTTCTTTTTGCCATGGTGTCTACCATGGTACGAGATCGATTGCCAGCCTACTTACACTAAGAAAGACCCTCTGATTGTGTCTACCAAGGTACGAGATTTGTTCTTTTTGCCGGTTTCGTCGCATTCAGAGGGTCTTTTTTCTCAGAGGGCGACGCTGCAAGGAAGAGATGGGTGCAAAGAGGAGGTGAGAGGACCAAAGCTGATTTTTGCAGTGCTCAATCTTTGTGTTTTTTTGTGCAACATTCAGTCCCCATGTAAAAGCGAAGATAGCTTTATGCTGTAGATACGCAGAGAACAAGAGCAATTGGAAGGACAGAAAAAATTGCACCTGTTTCAGTAAGTTTTATTTGCACCACAGCTGATTTTTGCAGTGCTCGATCTTTGTGATTTTTTGTGCAACATTCAGTCCCCACGTAAAAGCGAAGATAGCTTTATGCTGTAGATACGCAGAGAACAAGAGCAATTGGAAGGACAGAAAAAATTGCACCTGTTTCAGTAAGTTTTATTTGCACCAAAGCTGATTTTTGCAGTGCTCAATCTTTGTGATTTTTTGTGCAACATTCAGTCCCCACGTAAAAGCGAAGATAGCTTTATGCTGTAGATACGCAGAGAACAAGAGCAATTGGAAGGACAGAAAAAATTGCACCTGTTTCAGTAAGTTTTATTTGCACCAAAGCTGATTTTTGCAGTGCTCAATCTTTGTGATTTTTTGCGCAACATTCAGTCCCCACGTAAAAGCGAAGATAGCTTTATGTTGTAGATACGCAGAGAACAAGAGCAATTGGAAGTACAGAAAAAATTGCACCTGTTTCAGTAAGTTTTATTTGCACCAAAGCTGATTTTTGCAGTGCTCAATCTTTGTGATTTTTTGTGCAACATTCAGTCCCCATGTAAAAGCGAAGATAGCTTTATGTTGTAGATACGCAGAGAACAAGAGCAATTGGAAGGACAGAAAAAATTGCACCTGTTTCAGTAAGTTTTATTTGCACCAAAGCTGATTTTTGCAGTGCTCAATCTTTGTGATTTTTTGTGCAACATTCAGTCCCCATGTAAAAGCGAAGATAGCTTTATGTTGTAGATACGCAGAGAACAAGAGCAATTGGAAGGACAGAAAAAATTGCACATGTTTCGGTAAGTTTTATTTGCACCAAAGCTGATTTTTGCAGTGCTCAATCTTTGTGATTTTTTGTGCAACATTCAGTCCCCATGTAAAAGCGAAGATAGCTTTATGCTGTAGATACGCAGAGAACAAGAGCAATTGGAAGGACAGAAAAAATTGGACCTGTTTCAGTAAGTTTTATTTGCACCAAAGCTGATTTTTGCAGTGCTCAATCTTTCTGGTTTTTTGTGCAACATTCAGTCCCCATGTAAAAGCGAAGATAGCTTTATGCTGTAGATACGCAGAGAACAAGAGCAATTGGAAGGACAGAAAAAATTGCACCTGTTTCAGTAAGTTTTATTTGCACCAAAGCTGATTTTTGCCGTGCTCAATCTTTGTGATTTTTTGTGCAACATTCAGTCCCCATGTAAAAGCGAAGATAGCTTTATGTTGTAGATAAGCAGAGCACAAGAGCAATTGGAATGACAGAAAAAAATTGCACCTGTTTCAGTAAGTTTTATTTGCACCAAAGCTGATTTTTGCAGTGCTCAATCTTTGTGATTTTTTGTGCAACATTCAGTCCCCATGTAAAAGCGAAGATAGCTTTATACTGTAGATACGCAGAGCAGAAGAGCAATTGGAAGGACAGAAAAAATTGCACGTGTTTCTGTAAGTTTTATTTGCACCAAAGCTGATTTTTGCAGTGCTCAATCTTTGTGATTTTTTGTGCAACATTCAGTCCCCATGTAAAAGGGAAGATAGCTTTATGCTGTAGATACGCAGAGCACAAGAGCAATTGGAAGGACAGAAAAAATTTCACCTGTTTCAGTAAGTTTTATTTGCACCAAAGCTGATTTTTGCAGTGCTCAATCTTTGTGTTTTTTTGTGCAACATTCAGTCCCCATGTAAAAGCGAAGATAGCTTTATGTTGTAGATACGCAGAGAACAAGAGCAATTGGAAGGACAGAAAAAATTTCACCTGTTTAAGTAAGTTTTATTTGCCCCAAAGCTGATTTTTGCAGTGCTCAATCTTTGTGTTTTTTTGTGCAACATTCAGTCCCCATGTAAAAGCGAAGATAGCTTTATGCTGTAGATACGCAGAGAACAAGAGCAATTGGAAGGACAGAAAAAATTGCACCTGTTTCAGTAAGTTTTATTTGCACCAAAGCTGATTTTTGCAGTGCTCAATCTTTGTGATTTTTTGTGCAACATTCAGTCCCCATGTAAAAGCGAAGATAGCTTTATGCTGTAGATACGCAGAGAACAAGAGCAATTGGAAGGACAGAAAAAATTGCACCTGTTTCAGTAAGTTTTATTTGCACCAAAGCTGATTTTTGCAGTGCTCAATCTTTGTGATTTTTTGTGCAACATTCAGTCCCCATGTAAAAGCGAAGATAGCTTTATGCTGTAGATACGCAGAGAACAAGAGCAATTGGAAGGACAGAAAAAATTGCACCTGTTTCAGTAAGTTTTATTTGCACCAAAGCTGATTTTTGCCGATACGCAGAGAACAAGAGCAATTGGAAGGACCGAAAAAATTGCACCTGTTTCAGTAAGTTTTATTTGCACCAAAGCTGATTTTTGCAGTGCTCAATCTTTGTGATTTTTTGTGCAACATTCAGTCCCCATGTAAAAGCGAAGATAGCTTTATGATGTAGATAAGAAGAGAACAAGAGCAATTGGAAGGACAGAAAAAATTGCACCTGTTTCAGTAAGTTTTATTTGCACCAAAGCTGATTTTTGCCGTGCTCAATCTTTGTGATTTTTTGTGCAACATTCAGTCCCCATGTAAAAGCGAAGATAGCTTTATGATGTAGATAAGAAGAGAACAAGAGCAATTGGAAGGACATAAAAAATTGCACCTGTTTCAGTAAGTTTTATTTGCACCAAAACTGATTTTTGCAGTGCTCAATCTTTGTGATTTTTTGTGCAACATTCAGTCCCCATGTAAAAGCGAAGATAGCTTTATGCTGTAGATACGCAGAGAACAAGAGCAATTGGAAGGACAGAAAAAATTGGACCTGTTTCAGTAAGTTTTATTTGCACCAAAGCTGATTTTTGCAGTGATCACATTTTTTGTGCAACATTCAGTCCCCATGTAAAAGCGAAGATAGCTTTATGCTGTAGATACGCAGAGAACAAGAGCAATTGGAAGGACAGAAAAAATTGGACCTGTTTCAGTAAGTTTTATTTGCACCAAAGCTGATTTTTGCAGTGATCACATTTTTTGTGCAACATTCAGTCCCCATGTAAAAGCGAAGATAGCTTTATGCTGTAGATACGCAGAGAACAAGAGCAATTGGAAGGACAGAAAAAATTGCACCTGTTTCAGTAAGTTTTATTTGCACCAAAGCTGATTTTTGCAGTGATCAATCTTTGTGATTTTTTGTGCAACATTCAGTCCCCATGTAAAAGCGAAGATAGCTTTATGCTGTAGATACGCAGAGCACAAGAGCAATTGGAAGGACAGAAAAAATTGCACCTGTTTCAGTAAGTTTTATTTGCACCAAAGCTGATTTTTGCAGTGCTCAATCTTTGTGTTTTTTGTGCAACATTCAGTCCCCATGTAAAAGCGAAGATAGCTTTATGTTGTAGATACGCAGAGAACAAGAGCAATTGGAAGGACAGAAAAAATTGCACCTGTTTCAGTAAGTTTTATTTGTTCAAAAGTCTTCAAGATTAGAGAAGCATGGTTGACCAGTACCTGCCATTCATTGCCCTTTGCCTAACTGGGCAAGTGATGTGACCCGCTCACTAGTCTATTTGAAAAGAAAAAGGCAAAAAAGAAAAAAAAAATTGAGATTAGAATTACGAGGGGGCCAGGGCTTGAGGATTACGACGAGCGAGGGCCAACTATATGAGGATCCCAGTGCCCCGTGGACGGGAAGTGCTATGCGAACACACCAAATCGATCAGTTCACATAATGCTTAACGGTTTACTCAGTGCACGTACCATTTATTCAGTCCACCTATCGAATTTTCCAAAACTTGACCAATTTTTTGCTCACTTCACACACCAATGAAACTCTACACCGTGCTTGTATGGTTCTGCTCTCAGATCCGCCTCTACGACTATGAACAGATCCCTCTCTCCTCCGCAGATCCTCTGCCCTTGCACGTCAGATCTTGGAATCGGTGGCGGAAAGAACAATACAGTTCTTGTCAGATTGCCCAAAGCTTACGGTGCTAATAACATTTATGCCAGTTGGGCGGTGACTAGCGATGAGGTGAAGGCAGATGGAGGAGGGCTGAGGATGAATGTGTAGGGGGGTTTGTGACGTGTAAGAGCTTTGCTGGAACATAGAAAAATGAAATAGGGGAAAGTTTGTATTCCAATGAGAGAGAAAATGGAGTTTTGTGTTCTTTTGGATAGAGTAGAGTATGGAAAGTGTGGTTTGGAATAGAAAGTAGGGTCCACATTCTATTCTTGTGTTCTTTTGGGATTGGAGAGTTGGAATGAGAAAGTGGAATGGTGGTGAGTTGGAGGGGAGAGAGAGAGAGATGACAGCGGGCCCGACCATTCCCTACTTTCCATTGTATTCCAAGCAAAATGCAAGGAATACAAAAGAGCTCATCATTACCAAATTGGAATAGTCACGTAGGATTCTATTCCACGCCCAAAAGAACACCCGCTTGGAATACAAACTTGGAATAGTGTGAACAATACATGAACAGTGCCAAATTTGGCATTCCCGCCCCAATTCTTGGCAAAAGAACAGCCCCTAAGGCGTGATAGGCTCTGATGCAGTTAACATGACGTGGATGTTGGAGGGCTGAAGAGTTTCGATGATTTGGTGACGGATCCGGCATTGTTGGCTCCCGTTTGATCCATCACTCGCCATCAATCTTCAAAAGTTTTGATTTTTGATGGGGGACAACAAACAAAAAATTTAAATAATCTATTATACATTTGAGGGATCATTGCTTTGTCCTACGTCTCAATGTCCCCAACCCACTCATCTATTCCATTGCAAAATTTACAGGGTTGTCATTAAGAATTTATGATTTTGCCATTGAGATTGTTTGTTTCCCCTCTTTAGTCCACATAGGTTTGCCATTGGGAGTTTTCCCTCTTCACTTTTTAACTCACAGGCAATGTCCACAATCGCACCCACTCCTCTATCCTTTACCATTGTGCGTTGGTCCCTCATTCTGAGGGTGGGTTTTTTCAGTGTGCCGTGCACTTTGTGCACGGGTTATTCCTGAAGCATCCATCATTCAGATGTTAGTTAGATGTTAGTTGTATAAGGACTAGACAGTGAATAATTTGTGTGAATTGGGTGTCTTTCGAGTAAGATCTAAGTGATCCTGGAAATCTAGTGGATATTGCTCACATTTGGGTATCGTTTGTTTGTTGGCGTTGAACAGTGAAAATTTTGTGAATAAGTGCGTAAATAGACCATTTTGTGAATGGTCATTTCACATGCTCGTTGCTTGACATAGTGTGAGCAAAAAAGGCCCGCAAAAGAACGTGATGCACGCACGCAACTAAAAAAGGAGCGAGAAATGTCGATGGATGTGCCGGTATCGTTGGGGGGGGGGGGGGGGGGGGGGTAAAAAGTACAAAGTCCAGGGGTCAACGCAAAAACCCATGGTCTGGCAAACACGTCAATAAGTGGGGTTTTTGGTTTTTTTTTGTGGTGAATGGCATACATATAATTAAGTGGAGTTATGGTTTTATTTTTTGAGGGGATGGCAAACATGTAATTAAGTGGGGTTTTGAGTGTGAGATTTGGGTGATGTGGAGGGTGAGATGGAGGGGGTGGATGGACATTTTCCTAGTCATATTTCCCCCCTCCACCTAGGACAAATGCATTATTTGGATAATAGACTAGAAATTACTCGTGCACATAGTGCCCGGAGCAAAAAAAACCCCCCGCGAAGAGGATGCGGTGCACGCGCGCAGTCGAAAAGGAGCGAGAAATGTGGGTGGACATGCCGGTATCGTCGGGGGCAAAAAATGCAAAATCCAGGGGGAGTCAAAACGCAAAAACCTGTGGGGTGGCAAACACATAACTAAGTGGGGGTTTTTTTTTGAGGTGAATGGCAAACATGTCATTAAGTGGGGTTGGTGTTTTTTTTGAGGGTATGTCAAAACATGTAATTAAGTGTGGTTGGTGGTGAGATTTGGATGAGGTGGAGGATGAACTGGATGTGGTGATGAAACATTTATCCTAGTATGACAAATGCATCATTTGTATGATAGACTAGAAATAAACCATGCACTGCGTAGAAAAAAAACCCGTACAAAAAGGAAGCAGTGCACTCGAGCAAACAAAAAAAGAGAGAAAAGTGTGAGTGTATCGGTAGCGTTGGGGGTAAAAAGACAAAAACAAAAACCTACGCCCAAAAACTCAACGCCCAAAAGAAAGCCAAAAACCCCAAAGCTAACTGGGCAGCTGACTCAGCGGGACGATATGACATTTGTCCCGGTCACAAGGTGATTGTGACAAACGTCACATCGTCTGCCCTCAATTGTAATATAGTTGTTTGCACGTGTGTGTTAATTTCAACATTCCAATAGAGTTTACAAAGACATGCAAGTTACAAGATTTTCTACAATTTATCCTCTTCCAAATCTGACATGCTTAATCAAGGTGGTTGTATTTAATTTTCAAATCATGGTATAGTTCTGTCATAAATTTATCCCCTTGAGCCAGGCCAGGCCTATTACATGCATTAGAAATTTAGAATAGAGCTTATTGGGATGATTTCCCTATATCATACCAATATCTATTATTAATTTTAAGTCGCAAAGTAAACTTGCAGAGAAAAGACATCCCAGAACTGATCTAATCTAAAATTCTGCTGGCTCAACGAACTTCTGAACTAATCTGAAATAGGCCTATGCAATCAATCATTGCACGGCCTCGACAACAAAAGATGTTAACATGATAAATTTCATCTTATGTGCAAATGAGGAAGGGCATTAACAAGATATTAACTCAATCAGATGGCATCTCGCATGTTCAAGTTGAAACTTTCACACAACACGATTTAGAAAAAGAATTGCAAAGGCAAACACGCGATATAAATACAGAATTGCAAACACAAGTCTCCTCCATGCTAACAACCGAAGCGTTTTTCTTTTTCAGGTTTCCCACATGATTTTCTGTACCAGATGTGAGGATCTCCTGCACATGTTGCCTTGCTCGAAATCCAGATGACACGCCTCACTTACACTCCTCGCCTGAACATGTCATAAACTGCTTACAAGATTCTCGCTTCCCGCTACATGTCGACAAGATTCGCCCACCGTCTCCACACGGGGAGGCCACGTGTTGTTTGGAGAAGCTATTTTCCTGTATTTGTTATCTTGTTTCTTCCCCTACATTTATCCGGTAAAATATGAAAGAGCAACAGCAGTACCAGTAGTAACCAGCAAACGACAAATTATTGAGAATTTGATACCCCCACCCAAAAAAAAGGTTAAATCAAAGGGTTTGTTTAGATACAAGTCCCCTTATTTTTTGTTTAATTTGAAGAGAATCTTGCGAATCATATGATTGTGTTTTGGTCCCCCAAATTTATTACGCAGATTGAAATGAGTCTCCTAGCTAACTTCAGTTTAAAATTAAGTTAAAACTAACGAAATATACCTTGTATTCTCCAACTCCTCATCATTTCTCCCCCATCCTCTTCTCCAATCCCCCATCTCCCGGCTTTAGCTACATCGTCTCTGTCATACTCTGCCACAACCCCCTTCCATCTTCCTTGCCCTTTCTCGCCTCATCCTTCCAAAAATTCCTCTACATAACCCTAACTCAAATCCTATTCCCCTCATCCTTCCATTAATCCCCGAGAAATCTACCAAACCTTAATCATAATCACATACCATTCTCCTCTTTCATCCCTCAAGATATTCTCCCAACCTCTAATATTAGCACTATCTCCCTTCTCCCTCGTCTCATTTTTCAAGAAAGCATCTCCAAACTCTAACCCATCCCCCTCCTTCCTCCTCACATCCTTCAAGAAAACCCTAACCCAATACAACCCAAAATGAAAGGTTTAACACTCGGGTCCGGGTAAACCGTAAATGCCAACCAAACCGAAGTCAAATTTTGGATTAGAACATTCAAAGGGGCTCTTCTTTTCGAGCAGCTTAATAATTAAGCTGAGGGAACCAAATTTCAAATTACATGATTTGATGGACTCTTTTCAAATTAGACATAAGGGTTGGGACCATTATCTTTAAAAACCTAAATTAAATTATTGACACAACTGCATAGAACATTTCACAGCACACTATAACAGTTTGTTAATGAACAGCTCAACTGGTCATAAACAGAATGCTCAAAAGAGCCACAATTTTTTTCCTATCATCATCAGTTTTTGGGATTTTACTTCATGAAGCAACGGTGATCATGCACTCTTTAACTTATTCAGAAAATGTCACAGAAAAGTAGGGATTATATACAGTGCCTGCTTATCCACACAATATACTGTCCAACATTTTACCCAAAAAAACAATGATTTATCTATATTTATAAATAACTCAGGTTGACATAGATACCGAATTACAATGGAAGAACTTGAAACAACTTCTAAAAAAGGAGAACAACTAGCTCAGTTACCTTCAAAGAAGCTTAAGCAATCTTAGGCGTTCTTCATGCTCTGGGTCCAGCTTTGGCGGTGTGTAACATCCTCGTAGATCCTCTACCACATATTCCTACATCCCACGAAGACAACTTTAAGTAATAAATACCACGATCTAATAAAATATTATATGAGCTTTCAACACATGATATAAATAGGTCATTACCTTTGTGAGCTCTCTCTTCGTAAGGATGTGGTAATGTCTCTGCCAGATTCTCTGTATAGCCATGGTTGCTGCAAGGAAACCATATGCAATCCCTAGGATGGCAAAGACGATGACAAATATGACTACCAGGGCGAAGCAAGCCTCCATGGATGCAGGAAAACAGTCCAGGATGCCCCATCCATAACAACAGTTGCGGCATCCAGCCATGCAAGGGTCATTGTTATTGAAGGAGGAGCAATGCAATATCAGCCCAAAGAAACCCAGCAGCACAAAAAATATCAATACACCTGCAATAATTATCATTGTTATGATGTCATGAGAGAGAAAGATCCACTGTGGACAAGAAATAATAGGGGCATGCTATAGGCCACCGCATGCATTCCAGAGCAGATATATTTAGAAACTTCAGATATTCCCAGATATTGGAAAGGTATTTCAAAAGGAGGATGCTGGCATAAACCATACACGTGTGGATATGCCCCCCCCCCCCCCCCCCCCCCCCCCCCCCCCCCCCCCCCCCCCCCCCCTAAAGATCATAAATCATTTAGTGTCGTATTTTAGAGATGAATGCAACAACAACCCTATCATGTTGTTGGATGCATGGTAAAATTAAAACTTAACGTGAACAGTTAGCATGTCTAGCAAGCTCGAAGAAATACTTAAGTGATTTAATGATCAGTTCTAGCACACCTACACCATATCTAGGTGTAAAAACAATCCCTGATTTACAGCAAATAGAGTTACCAATGCAATAGTAAAAGGGAATTGGATGCTTTGACAGTATGCGATCCCAACCATCGCTGAAAGAATTTCTGAAACTCCCATTTTTATCCAAGAAATATGCAAAAGCACCAATTGTAGCAATTGCCTGCATGGTCATGTGACAAAACCAATGAGGATGGTATTCTTTATTAAATTTACAAGTACAAAATAGAGAACAACATAACATAATTGTTGTGCACAACATTCTTTTCCAACTGTAATATTGTTACTATCATAACTACAACTCCCCCTCCCAAATGGACTTGGGATTCCAATTTGATGTCATGGACAAACATAACCCCTAATAGTTTTCATACGAAAATATGATTTTGACAAAAACAATTCTACTCACATTTAATCCACCTAAATTCTCAACAATTATACCATTGATCTTCCACTAAATTCTCACTAATAATCAATAAAAGTTAAATTCCTTGTGGATTTCCAATGATAAGAATCATT